>CP144690.1:2484558-4884558 GCA_036885675.1 Vigna mungo
AAAAATACCATTACTGTCAAGCACAGGATATATGACTGGCATAACTCTGTACGAGTCATTTTCTATTGAAATTTGTACTTGAAGTATGTTTGCTTGGACAGGGGAAGGATATTGATAGATGTCATTCAAATACACAGAAAATTCTTCCTTTACACCAGCTACTGAATCATTTAAACCTGATCCATTAACAACGCTTTTAACCCCATCGCAGTAACCTATTTGAAAAGGAACATGACAAATAAATTAGATTTTCATGCTGAAATGATTATGCAAGTAACTAAAGTCTAAGAAACTACTTAAAGTAGTGAAAAGCTAGCTTAGGCTTTTTTGCTAAGTAGACAGATAGATAGACAGAGAGATGAGGGAGAAGGAAAAATAAAAGTTTATATCAGATATAGTAAATGATCAAAACAAGAGTGAAAACAAAATGATGTTACAAACGACAAATCCAAATTTTTTTAAGAGACTCGGAATGAAACTTTACCGATAAAAACAGTATAAACATATGGCATGTTGGAATGCTTTTATTATGCTTGGAATCATATATTGTCAATAGGAAGTTCCCTGGCTCAAAATTGCTAAACGAAAACAACTGAATTCCAGCATCCACTTCTTGAAAATGGAGATCTGATATCGGTATGGACAAGTTTGTGTCAGTTTCAACAACTTCAGAATCAAAAGGATACAGTCCAGAAACCAGATTTCCGTATTTATCTAACTGATGTATAAAGATTTCCATCTTGGAAGACAATTGCCATGCATGAGATTCAACGTTCCATTTGGCGATACAGTTAGAGACATCTATAGCTCCTGGCAATTTAGTAAGAGAGAGATCAAGCTATTATAGATTTGCTTGTAAAAGTAATAAAATGATATATGGAAGAAACAGAGAAACAAACCCCACGTATGAAATTTATTATGAAAATGTTTGTTTATCAAGCTCAAGCATGTAATCAAGGTGGTCCAAATATGATATAAAGCACTTAATTATAATTGAAACAAAAAGCACACAACCTGGATTCACCTTCAATGGTAATGGAGAACCCTTCAAGGTTTGGTTTCCTCCTTCTAAGCTCAATGAGAACTTTCCAGCTTTCGTCACAATAAACTCAATGACTATATAATCAAACTCAGTCCACCCCATGTTAAAGATATCTGGAGCACTTGCAACAGAGCCATTTTCATGCAAAACAGACAACTTGAAATCAGGCAAATAGGACACTTGAGTCGTCTTAGAGATACCGTTCCCAAATGCATCTTTAAGTAGCACCATAAGCGTAGCTTTTGAACCAGCTTCATACTCATGTCTCACGCCCTTCCATGATGCAACGCACACAGAAGGGTACATGTTCCCTTCAGTAGGACGATAATATCAAGCATTACTTTACTGTCTGGCACATACAAAACCAACGTAGCCTACACTGATAGATAATACAACACAAGGTATGAACTAGAATGAATAAAATTATCTTCTTTCCCATTTTGCAAAAGAGTGATGTTTTCCTTTTACTTTCAACAGAATCCTTGAAGTGATTTAAAAGGGTAGTTAGTTTTAGTTCCACCAAAACCTACCTACCTACCAATGAATCATTCAGTTCTATTACACAGTTTAAAAAGTAAACCTGGTTCAACTTGGAAATGCAAAGATGAATCATCAACTTTGTAACGCTCCTCACTGATGAGTACATTAAACAATCCAACCTTGATGGGAGTGAAGAAGATCTTCCATTCATTTGGGTCTCTTTCGAAATCTGACAACACAGTAGACACATAGGAACTGTTCCCTTCCTTTCCATTCACAGTTAGTGTGGGATTGAAAACTTTTTTGTCAATCTTATTCTCAAGCACTTTTACTTTGATGGTTGCTGTGTCACCGGCCTGGAATGTGCCCTTGTCATCCCACCAACTAAAAGCAAAGAGGGGAAGTTGTGATCTATCTGTCTCAAATGAAGAAAAAAAAGTAAGGATGATGTAAACAAAACCTGTTTTTTTCAACGATTTAAAAGTGTTGCTTCATGGTAACCTGAAGTAAGATATTCAGAACAATAAACTGAGAAGAAAGAGAGAGTGCAGAGTGAAATGAGAATGAGTGTGCATGCTAACATCTCCATTTTCTGAGAGAATCTCATAATGCAGTGAAGGAATGAACAGTATTTGAGCAGTTGATTGCAGTTTACGAGCAGTTAGACGGTGAAAGATTGTAAATTCATTCCCTAAGTGTTCACTTAAGCATAAATAACTGTTGTTCAGAGGTGTTTAAGAGCGATGAAATGCGAAGAATCGCATTTTCGCTTGAGTTGAATTGCGAGGAACGAATGCAGCGGATTTGTGGGATTGAAGAATTTTTAATCAACCCCTAGAGTGCGGAGATTTTGAACGATTTAACCTGAAATGTCTAATTTACCCTTTCTACATAGGGTCATTCAAGCTGACATAATAATTCGATTTTCGGCTATTCAGTTCCCAACCTTCATATTCGGTTAAGGGGTGGCGTTTGACGTTCCAGCGTGATGGTATCCGAGGAGCATTTCGTTCCAAGCTTGGAGGTGGAGGTGCAGGCGCCATGTTCGACCGCACTGCAGGCACCATGTTCGACCACACTGCAGGAGCCATGTTCGCTGGTGGAAGAAGGTTGCTCTCCTGGTTTCTCGCGCGAGACGAAGAAACCCCACGCTGGATTGGATGCGCGAGAAACCAGGAGAAAAGTCCCCTGCAAGCAGTCCAAAACTGAAAGAGAAAAGAGAAGGGTATCTCCCTTTCTGCCCCGCGACCTCCCTGGAACGGAGAAGGAGATAAATCGCTCACCGGCAACGCGACAAAAAGACCCCAACGCTGGGTTTGTCCATGAAAAAAAAGAGATTAGGAGAGATTTTTTTAGGAGAAACAATGGGGTTTGGAAAAAATTATAAATTTGGGGTTTGGGTTGGGAAATGGGAATGGTGACAGAAAAAATAGACTATTAGGTGTTCTTTCTCTTGATGGGGAAGGTTACCCACTGGGAACACATCATCTGCAACAACAAGGTTCGCATACTGGACATGATTACTATAATGCCCTTTGTTTATTTCGAATACTTCTGCATTTTGCAAGGATATATTCGACATTTGGGTGAATTATCATTTACTTCCAGTACACATATATTAAAACCGTTGAATTTGATTTTTGTCAATATCTATTATTATCATAATAGTTCATGCTAAGTTCAATTTGATTTCAATATTGTTTTTATTTGAAATATTTACTCACTTTTTGCTTTTTTATTTATATTATAAGGTTATTAGTTTAAAATTGCATAACTAATATTCTCTAATAATTCTTAGTTGTTTTACATTAAGTCTAGAAATATTCAAATTTTTTCTTTTTCAAAAATCACAAAATTTAAAAGATTAATTTACTCTAAATAAAGTGTTTTACCCTATCATAATACGTTTTCTTATATTTTATTAGCATAACAAAACCTAAATTACACATTGTATTTAATAATTTTTCTTAAAATTTGTTCTGAATCTTTATTTTTTAAACAATCTTTTAACGTTATAGTTCGTTTATTTTTGTTATTCTTATCAGCATTCTAAGCACTTTTACTTTGATGGTTGCTGTGTCACCGGCCTGGAATGTGCCCTTGTCATCCCACCAACTAAAAGCGAAGAGGGGAAGTTGTGATCTATCTGTCTCAAATGAATGTTTGGACATGATTACTATAATGCCCTTTGTTTATTTCGAATACTTCTGCATTTTGCAAGGGTATATTCGACATTTGGGTGAATTATCATTTGCTTCCAGTGCACATATGTTAAAACCGTTGAATTTGATTTTTGTCAATATCTATTATTATCAGAATAGTTAATGCTAAGTTCAGTTTGATTTCAATATTGTTTTTATTTGAAATTTTTACTCACTTTTTGCTTTTTTATTTGTATTCTAAGGTTATTAGTGTAAAATTGCATAACTAATATTCTCTAATAATTCTTAGTTGTTTTACATTAAGTCTAGAAATATTCAAATTTTTTCTTTTTCAAAAATCACAAAATTTAAAAGATTAATTTACTATAAAAAAAGTGTTTTACCCTATCATAATACGTTTTCTTATATTTTATTAGCATAACAAAACCTAAATTACACATTGTATTTAATAATTTTTCTTAAAATTTGTTCTGAATCTTTATTTTTTAAACAATCTTTTAACGTTATAGTTCGTTTATTTTTGTTATTAAATAACAGCAATAACAGATTATAAATTATCATATTTTAACAAGTAACTATTTTTATTCATACAAGAAAAATGACACCTTATGTTGATTCTCTTGAAAATTTTAAAAAATAATTCGATTTATTGTTAGGTATTATAATAAAATATATATTATTCTCTATAATGTATTTTGGATTTTCTTCTCCTTTTCTTCAATATGAGAACTGATGTAAAATAAAAGTTACATTAAATAATTAAAAAATATTAAATAATTATATTTAAGAATATTTATTATACATTATTGTAGATAAATTAAACTTTGAATATATCATTCCACTTAATTCAATCAGTAAATATGAATTAGACTTTCTCAATAAAATGAAAATTAAATTTGCCAAAATAAATCATTCATTGTTATTGATCACCATTAAAGGCAATACGGAAATTAAAATTATCAACAACATTATTTAGCAAATAAAGAAAATATAAATGTTTAAGAATAAAAAATATAAAACCCTAAATTATTTTAGAATAGAAAATAGAAAAGGAAGGAGACAAGAAATAAAGGGTGCAATATGAATAAATGCTTAGTTGTTGGATCCAACCCAACAATCACTGCATCATAAAATAGTTTCAAGTGGGTCACTGTTTTGATAGATAAATTTTTTACATTTATTTAATATTAATTTTTTATTTTTCTTTTTTTAAAAGATATAAAATTTATTTTTTGTAATTATTTTATTTTTATAATATTATTAAATAAATGTAAATATATGTTATTCTTATCATTAATATTAAGATTAGTATTAGCACTTTCTATGAAATAAACAAAATATGTAAAAAAAAAAACAAAAATTATATGCCAATTTGGTGCTTATTTACTATATTTATAATATGGCTTTGTCTCTCATAACATCATGTGACTATATAGGATAAGATTAGAGAAAAAAAAAGGGTAGGGATGTCTCATTTTGTGGTTGGAAATCACAGCAAGCTGAAAATGAGTGGTGTTTTTGATGTGTATGGAACTAAATAATTCATTCACAAAAAATTACATTAGTTGTTTTTTATATTAAAATGTTACATTATATTTACACAATTAATTTCAATTATTGTTATAGTGAATCATTCCGTTCTACCTATCTACCAATGAATCATTAAGTTCGATTAGACAGTTTAAAAAGTAAACCTGGTTCAACTTGGAAATCCAAAGATGAATCATCAACTTTGTAACGTTCCTAACTGATGAGTACATTAAACAATCCAATCCTGATGGGGGTGAAGAAGATCTTCCATTCATTTGGGTCTCCTTCAAAATCTAGCAACACAATAGACACATAGGAACTGTTCCCTTCCTTTCCATTCACAGTTAGTGTGGGATTGAAAACTTTTTTGTTAATCTTATCAGCATTCTTAAGCACTTTTACTTTGATGGTTGCTGTGTCACCGGCCTGGAATGTGCCCTTGTCATCCCACCAACTAAAAGCGAAGAGGGGAAGTTGTGATCTATCTGTCTCAAATGAAGAAAAAAAAAGTAAGAATGCTGCAAACAAAACCTGTTTTTTTTCGCATACTGTTTGGACATGATTACTATAATGCCCTTTGTTGCATTTTGCAAGGGTATATTCGACATTTGGGTGAATTATCATTTGCTTCCAGTGCACATATGTTAAAATCGTTGAATTTGATTTTTGTCAATATCTATTATTATCAGAATAGTTAATGCTAAGTTCAGTTTGATTTCAATATTGTTTTTATTTGAAATTTTTACTCACTTTTTGCTTTTTTTATTTGTATTCTAATGTTATTAGTGTAAAATTGCATAACTAATATTCTCTAATAATTCTTAGTTGTTTTACATTAAGTCTAGAAATATTCAAATTTTTTCTTTTTCAAAAATCACAAAATTTAAAAGATTAATTTACTATAAATAAAGTGTTTTACCCTATCATAATACGTTTTCTTATATTTTATTAACATAACAAAACCTAAATTACACATTGTATTTAATAATTTTTCTTAAAATTTGTTCTGAATCTTTATTTTTTAAACAATCTTTTAACGTTATAGTTCGTTTATTTTTGTTATTAAATAACAGCAATAACAGATTATAAGTTATCATATTTTAACAAGTAACTATTTTTATTCATACAAGAAAAATGACACCTTATGTTGATTCTCTTGAAAATTTTAAAAAATAATTCGATTTATTGTTAAGTATTATAATAAAATATATATTATTCTCTATAATGTATTTTGAATTTTCTTCTCCTTTTCTTCAATATGAGAACTGATGTAAAATAAAAGTTGTATGAAATAATTAAAAAATATTAAATAATTATATTTAAGAATATTTATTATACATTATTGTAGATAAATTAAACTTTGAATATATCATTCCACTTAATTCAATCAGTGAATATGAATTAGACTTTCTCAATAAAATGAAAATTAAATTTGCCAAAATAAATCATTCATTGTTATTGATCACCATTAAAGGCAATACGGAAATTAAAATTATCAACAACATTATTTAGCAAATAAAGAAAATATAAATGTTTAAGAATAAAAAATATAAAACCCTAAATTATTTTAGAATAGAAAATAGAAAAGGAAGGAGACAAGAAATAAAGGGTGCAATATGAATAAATGCTTAGGTGTTGGATCCAACCCAACAATCACTGCATCATAAAATAGTTTCAAGTGGGTCACTGTTTTGATAGATAAATTTTTTACATTTATTTAATATTAATTTTTTATTTTTCTTTTTTTAAAAGATATAAAATTTATTTTTTGTAATTATTTGATTTTTATAATATTATTAAATAAATGTAAATATATATAATCTTACTGTTATTCTTATCATTAATATTAAGATTAGTATTAGCACTTTCTATGAAATAAACAAAATATGTAAAAAAAAAACAAAAATTATATCCCAATTTGGTGCTTATTTACTATATTTATAATATGGCTTTGTCTCTCATAACATCATGTGACTATATAGGATAAGATTAGAGAAAAAAAAAGGGTAGGGATGTCTCATTTTGTGGTTGGAAATCACAGCAAGCTGAAAATGAGTGGTGTTTTTGATGTGTATGGAACTAAATAATTTATCCACAAAAAATTATATTAGTTGTTTTTTATATTAAAATGTTACATTATATTTACACAATTAATTTCAATTATTGTTATAGTGAATCATTCTGTTCTACCTATCTACCAATAAATCATTAAGTTCGATTAGACAGTTTAAAAAGTAAACCTGGTTCAACTTGGAAATCCAAAGATGAATCATCAACTTTGTAACGCTCCTAACTGATGAGTACATTAAACAATCCAATCCTGATGGGGGTGAAGAAGATCTTCCATTCATTTGGGTCTCCTTCAAAATCTAACAACACAATAGACACATAGGAACTGTTCCCTTTCTTTCCATTCACAGTTAGTGTGGGATTGAAAACTTTTTTGTCAATCTTATCAGCATTCTTAAGCACTTTTACTTTGATGGTTGCTGTGTCACCGGCCTGGAATGTGCCGTTGTCATCCCACCAACTAAAAGCGAAGAGGGGAAGTTGTGATCTATCTGTCTCAAATGAAGAAAAAAAAGTAAGGATGCTGCAAACAAAACCTGTTTTTTTTCGCATACTGTTTGGACATGATTACTATAATGCCCTTTGTTTATTTCGAATACTTCTGCATTTTGCAAGGGTATATTCGATATTTGGGTGAATTATCATTTGCTTCCAGTGCACATATGTTAAAACCGTTGAATTTGATTTTTGTCAATATCTATTATTATCAGAATAGTTAATGCTAAGTTCAGTTTGATTTCAATATTGTTTTTATTTGAAATTTTTACTCACTTTTTGCTTTTTTATTTGTATTCTAAGGTTATTAGTGTAAAATTGCATAACTAATATTCTCTACTAATTCTTAGTTGTTTTACATTAAGTCTAGAAATATTCAAATTTTTTCTTTTTCAAAAATCACAAAATTTAAAAGATTAATTTACTATAAATAAAGTGTTTTACCCTATCATAATACGTTTTATTATATTTTATTAGCATAACAAAACCTAAATTACACATTGTATTTAATAATTTTTCTTAAAATTTGTTCTGAATCTTTATTTTTTAAACAATCTTTTAACGTTATAGTTCGTTTATTTTTGTTATTAAATAACAGCAATAACAGATTATAAATTATCATATTTTAACAAGTAACTATTTTTATTCATACAAGAAAATGACACCTTATGTTGATTCTCTTGAAAATTTTAAAAAATAATTCGATTTATTGTTAAGTATTATAATAAAATATATATTATTCTCTATAATGTATTTTGGATTTTCTTCTCCTTTTCTTCAATATGAGAACTGATGTAAAATAAAAGTTGCATGAAATAATTAAAAAATATTAAATAATTATATTTAAGAATATTTATTATACATTATTGTAGATAAATTAAACTTTGAATATATCATTCCACTTAATTCAATCAGTGAATATGAATTAGACTTTCTCAATAAAATGAAAATTAAATTTGCCAAAATAAATCATTCATTGTTATTGATCACCATTAAAGGCAATACGGAAATTAAAATTATCAACAACATTATTTAGCAAATAAAGAAAATATAAATGTTTAAGAATAAAAAATATAAAACCCTAAATTATTTTAGAATAGAAAATAGAAAAGGAAGGAGACAAGAAATAAAGGGTGCAATATGAATAAATGCTTAGTTGTTGGATCCAACCCAACAATCACTGCATCATAAAATAGTTTCAAGTGGGTCACTGCTTTGATAGATAAATTTTTTACATTTATTTAATATTAATTTTTTATTTTTCTTTTTTTAAAAGATATAAAATTTATTTTTTGTAATTATTTTATTTTTATAATATTATTAAATAAATGTAAATATATGTTATTCTTATCATTAATATTAAGATTAGTATTAGCACTTTCTATGAAATAAACAAAATATGTAAAAAAAAAACAAAAATTATATCCCAATTTGGTGCTTATTTACTATATTTATAATATGGCTTTGTCTCTCATAACATCATGTGACTATATAGGATAAGATTAGAGAAAAAAAAAAGGGTAGGGATGTCTCATTTTGTGGTTGGAAATCACAGCAAGCTGAAAATGAGTGGTGTTTTTGATGTGTATGGAACTAAATAATTCATCCACAAAAAATTACATTAGTTGTTTTTTATATTAAAATGTTACATTATATTTAAACAATTAATTTCAATTATTGTTATAGTGAATCATTCCGTTCTACCTATCTACCAATGAATCATTAAGTTCGATTAGACAGTTTAAAAAGTAAACCTGGTTCAACTTGGAAATCCAAAGATGAATCATCAACTTTGTAACGCTCCTCACTGATGAGTACATTAAACAATCCAATCCTGATGGGGGTGAAGAAGATCTTCCATTCATTTGGGTCTCCTTCAAAATCTAACAACACAATAGACACATAAGAACTGTTCCCTTCCTTTCCATTCACAGTTAGTGTGGGATTGAAAACTTTTTTGTCAATCTTATCAGCATTCTTAAGCACTTTTACTTTGATGGTTGCTGTGTCACCGGCCTGGAATGTGCCCTTGTCATCCCACCAACTAAAAGCGAAGAGGGGAAGTTGTGATCTATCTGTCTCAAATGAAGAAAAAAAAGTAAGGATGCTGCAAACAAAACCTGTTTTTTTCAACGATTTAAAAGTGCGGCTTCATGGTAACCTGAAGTAAGATATTGAGAACAATAAACTGAGAAGAAAGAGAGAGCGCAGAGTGAAATGACAATGAGTGTGCATGCTAGTATCTCCATTTTCTGAGAGAATCTCATAGTGCAGTGCAGTGAAGGAAAGGACAGTTTATAAAGGATAATTTTTGAGCAGTTGATGGCAGTTTACGAGCAGTTAGGCGGTGAAAGACTCTAAATTCATTCCCTAACATACCAAAACTCATCACCCAATCCGTGACCACATTCACAGGCGGTGAATGCCATTCAAAGTTGTTCGTCGTTGTCATGTCTTGCCGGAGCGCCGTTGTCTATGCCAGGGGTGGCTGTCAGGTATGTGTTTGCACTAGTTTTCTCTGGGTTTTGATTGGCTTCTTTGGATAAATGTTAAGGAAAGAGATTTATTAGAGCCTGTGAACGTCAAGCATATAAGCTAGAATGATTGTTTAGTGACGAGTGGATTTAGTGTGTGCTAATGTGACTCATAAGCAGAAGTTAAGGACATCAATGAAGAAAACTTTTATTCATACTATTAAATAAATAAATATATATATATATATATATATATATATATATATATATATATATATATATATATATATATGAAGTCACATTTATCTCTTATTAAGAGTGTGTTTGGATTTGAATATATTTGAAAAGAAAATGAAGTGAATAAATCTTTGAATTAAAGAAAAGATATTGTGATTCGAGATAAGAATTGGTGCAAGTTTGTGTACAATAAGATAAGCATGATAGATTTTAAATAAAATATAATTATTATGTTATCTTTGGAGAAAAATATAATATAAAATTATTTTTTTAATTATTATTTATTACTAATATTAATTTGTTATTCTTAAGATATATTTTATTTATATTATTTCTATACTTTATTTTGGTATTAGTATTCAAGTTATTTTATTTGATAGGGGAGGGAAGCACACAAAATTAGTTTAAGTTTGATTTGTCTGGGTCTTCATTAAAAAAAAAAAAAAGTTTAAAACAGTAAATATGATCAAACACCTGCCAATATTCGCATTATAATATTTAAGTAATGAAATTTTCTTTTAAAATCTGTTCGAGTTGATTTTTATTATAGATTTTGAAACGTATTAAATAGTTGATTGAATATGCATATAATTAAACACACCATCTATTTACATAATAATTTTTTATTAAATTTGCGTTACCTTCTTCAATAAAATCGTGTAATTTACCCTATGTTTTACAAGTTAGTTTGATAAATGTACAACCATATATACATCTTTCTATATATGATCTTCGTGTATCTATTATTTATTGATTAAACATTTATGTATACTTAAATACGCAAAGAATAAAATAGTTTCATTTCGATATATTCTTTTACACTATCCAAAGTATATTAAAAAATATTTTCGTATAATACACACTTAAATAACTATTTCAATATATCTATTATTGTACACTTCATTTTATATTTTTGTATTTAGTACTTTAAAAATACGAATATAATAAATTCTAAAATATTGTTCATATATATATATATATATATATATATATATATATATATATAATTTTGATATAATTTGATTTTAAAATTTAAAAAATAAATTAATAGTCTTTTTAATTCAATTGTGTTAAATTTATTTAATGTGTCAAAGTTGTAATAGTAAGTAAGAAAGTAGTGTAGAAAATTGTACAGGAATCTTCGCTCAGCACACCATCACATTGCCAAGCATACCTTTATTCGCTCAACTACAAGGAAGAATTTTCGCTTAGCACACCATCACAACTCCTTGAGCAATTGAGTTTTCGCTCCGTGCATGTATAATTGTGCGCTGAGCGAATTAATTAAATATGAATTGACTTTTAAGTTTGAGATAAACAGAAAGATTGGTAACTTCTGATAGAGCAAAGAAACGAAAACATTACAAAACTTTAGTAGACTACTTCAAGGCATTAAGATATCATTGCATGCAAGGAATTGCTCAAATGTGTATATTTTAGATGATTAGGAGTAGTTAAACTTTTCTTTCGTTGGAATTGGATGTGATAAACTCAATATGATGTAACTTAGATATTCATTTGTACTCGGAAGTAAAATTGAATATGAATGTAAGAAAAACAACCAAAAGTAACGATGCTAGGAATAGTTTCAATTTGTGTGGTTGTTAGGTCATCGACAAGTGCACCGAATCGTTCAAGTAATAAACCATGGTAAGACCAGGTATCGTTTTCCCAAGCACTTTCACTTTGATGGTTGCTGTGTCACCGGCCTGGAATGTGTCCTTGTCATCCCACCAACTAAAAGCGAAGAGGGGAAGTTGTGATCTATCTGTCTTAAATGAAGAAAAAAAGTAAGGATGATGCAAACAAAACCAATTTTTTCAACGATTTCAAAGTGCTGCTTCATGGTAACCTGAAGTAAGATATTGAGAACAATAAAGTGAGAAGAAAGAGAGAGCGCAGAGTGAAATGACAATGAGTGTGCATGCCAGTATCTCCATTTTCTGAGAAAATCTCATAGTGTAGTGCAGTGAAGGAAAGGACAGTTTATAAAGGACAGTTTTTGAGCACTTGATAGCAGTTTACGAGCAGTTAGGCGGTGAAAGACTCTAAATTCATTCCCTAACATACCCAAACTCATAAGCATTCTCAAGCACTTTTACTTTGATGGTTGCTGTGTCACCGGCCTGGAATGTGCCCTTGTCATCCCACCAACTAAAAGCGAACAGGGGAAGTTGTGATCTATCTGTCTCAAATGAAGAAAAAGAAGTAAGGATGGTGCAAACAAAACCTGTTTTTTTCAACGATGTAAAAGTGTTGCTTCATGGTTACCTGAAGTAAGATATTGAGAACAATAAACTGAGAAGAAAGAGAGAGTGCAGAGTGAAAGGACAATGAGTGTGCGTGCTAGTATCTCCATTTTCTGAGAGAATCTCATAGTGCAGTGCAGTGAAGGAAAGGACAGTTTATAAAGGACAGTTTTTGAGCAGTTGATGGTAGTTTATGAGCAATTAGGCGGTGAAAGACTCAAAATTCATTCCCTAACATACCCAAACTCATCACCAATCCGTGACCACATTCACATGCGATGAATGCCATTCAAACTTGTTCGCCGCTGTCACGTCTTGCCGGAGCGCCGTTGTCTGCGCCGTTGTCTGCGCCAGGGTGTGGCTGTCAGGTATGTGTTTGCACTGGTTTTCTCTGGGTTTTGATTGGCTTCTTTGGATAAATGTTAAGGAAAGAGATTTATTAGAGCCTGTGAACGTCAAGCATATAAGCTAGAATGACTGTTAATGTGGCTCATAAGCAGAAGTTAAGGACAACCAATGAAGAAAACTTTTATTCATACTATTAAATGTATACAACAAAACTTTTTCATTGGGAAAACTGGATTCACATGTTATTATTGTTTCATGCAATCACCAATACAATTTATAAACTCACATATATTTTACTGTTTATTCGATCTAGACAAAAACGACTATTGAAGACTAATAAGACTCTAACTACTAATATATTAACTATCCTCCATGATTAATAAATTAACTTTTATTCAATTTAAGTTTACCTAGTGAATGCATAAAAACTAGAACCATAACATGATGAATCAAGGACTAATAGCATACGAATGATTTAAATGGAAAGAAATAAATATGTAGAGTAGGAAGAAATTCAGAAAAAAGCCAGAGATAAGAATGTAGACTTTGGATACAAATTTCCTCACCCTTTCCTTCCCTCCACCATGTCTTAATTCTCTCCAAGACTCACCTAATGAATTCCCTTACTTGGGGGTAGTTGCCTTGATCTTTAAGTTCTTACACTACCCTAGTTCCTTGCCTTTCATATAGGCTGTGTAATAGATCAGGTTTCATCAGATTGACTCAGGTGAAGTGAAATGGCTAGACTTGTAGTTCAGAATTTTGATTCAGCATATCTTGTTGGAGAGTGGAGGAGATAAAGAGGAAATGTTTTCTTTAAATTTTGGAGCAATTTTAAGACTTTTGATTTGGTATTGTGTTTTGTATTGGTAACTGACAAGATGCATTATCACTTTCACTTTTCAGGGTCAAATGAAGATATTTGGGACCATTGTTTATCCGAAGAACAGATACTTGACTTAAAGTTCCCTAAAAATGGAAAGAGTGTAATATCTGAAGATTATTTTGATAACATGGTTGGCTGTTTTACCCTTCCTGATTACTTTGCCTTTTAGATATTGATTGATGTTTGGTTACATGGGGAACTTGTGAATGCTTAGTCAAAGAAGTTCCTCTTGCCTATTACATCCTTTGATCTTCATCTGGAAATACTGATCACCGTGGACTCTAAAATTGGATATGGCACTACAAAAATACTTAATTCTAGTTGGGGGTGTTTTTTTTTGCGGTTTTTAAAACTACCTCTAATTTCTTGCGGGTATTAAAAGCAACCGTCCCCAAGTTTTAATTTTCCTTTTTAATTTTTTTTTTCAGCGAATAAGTAAACATAACAGCAAGGTATGCGCTGAAACTACCTCTGAAAATTTTTCATTATTAGTTTTTTGTTGTGAAAGCATTTTATGGCCTGATTCAAGATTTGCGGTCATTCATGTGATGCTATTGTAATGGTTTCTTAAAGTATGTGTTCTCTTCTTTGGATGCCAGCAAAGGAACAAACTAAAGCAGGATCAGAGATCTGGTTCCGGATCTATGCTGATGACAAGGTAAGCTAATCTCATTGTAAAACTGAAACTCCAATATCAAGATTTTGGAGTTTCATTACTGTATTCAATGTTGGTTTTCTATTAGAATGAAGATTCAATTTTGTGATTGATGCTGACAAGTAATGAAAACCTTTTTATAGCATGAAACACTGAAGTAGAACTCTTTTCGTTTATCATCTTAAGATAAACTTAGCTTTTTTGAAATATTCAGTACATTTGTGACTTTTTAAAGTGTCAACTGTGTTTGGTCACAGTTTTTGACAACATCATAGATCATGAGTAAAATTCTCGGAATGATTTAGTGTTGGGTTTTGTTGTTTGTTTGTTTGAGAAATGTCAAGGAAAGAAAAATTTGTTTACCTGTGGCAATATTTTTGGAATCTTTTGGTGATTGAAATTTGGAATATTAAATAGTTTACTAGTTTTGGTCCGATATTGTTGTTTTAATTGGTTGTGATTTCAGAGGATTAAGCAAGTGGTGCAACATGCAACCAAATTAAATGATGTAATTTCTGCAGTAAGAGGTGTTCCTATGAGAAGGAAAAAGAAAAAGATAATGATAAAAGGGGGGGAAATGTAAAAGACAAACTAAGAAGTCTTGAAGGGACAAATTTGGATGCTCTACTGCAGAGGCTTCCTGGTTGTGTGAGTCGGGACCTTATAGATCAATTAACTGTGAGGATACTTTGTTTTTCTCTATTACTTATTCTTGTGTTCTTACATTGTATTAATTTTTTTGTCATTGTTAATTGTTATGCCTTTTTGCAAAAGAGTGATGTTTTCCTTTTACTTTCAACAGAATCCTTGAAGTGATTTAAAAGGGTAGTTAGTTTTAGTTCCATCAAAACCTACCTACCTACCAATGAACCATTCAGTTCTATTAGACAGTTTAAAAAGTAAACCTGGTTCAACTTGGAAATGCAAAGATGAATGATCAACTTTGTAACGCTCCTCACTGATGAGTACATTAAACAATCCAACCCTGATGGGGGTAAAGAAGATCTTCCATTCATTTAGGTCTCCTTCGAAATCTGACAACACAGTAGACACATAGGAACTGTTCCCTTCCTTTCCATTCACAGTTAGTGTGGGATTGAAATTTTTTTTGTCAATCTTATCAGCATTCTCAAGTACTTTTACTTTGATAGTTGTTGTGTCACCGGCCTGGAATGTGCCCTTGTCATCCCACCAACTAAAACCGAACAGGGGAAGTTGTGATCTATCTGTCTCAAATGAAGAAAAAGAAGTAAGGATGGTGCAAACAAAACCTGTTTTTTTCAACGATGTAAAAGTGTTGTTTCATGGTTACCTGAAGTAAGATATTGAGAACAATAAACTGAGAAGAAAGAGAGAGTGCAGAGTGAAAGGACAATGAGTGTGTGTGCTAGTATCTCCATTTTCTGAGAGAATCTCATAGTGCAGTGCAGTGAAGGAAAGGACAGTTTATAAATGACAGTTTTTGAGCAGTTGATGGCAGTTTACGAGCAGTTAGGCGGTGAAAGACTCAAAATTCATTCCCTAACATACCCAAACTCATCACCAATCCGTGACCACATTCACAGGCGGTGAATGCCATTCAAACTTGTTCGCCGCTGTCACGTCTTGCCGGAGCGCCGTTGTCTGCGCCAGGGTGTGGCTGTCAGGTATGTGTTTGCACTGGTTTTCTCTGGGTTTTGATTGGCTTCTTTGGATAAATGTTAAGGAAAGAGATTTATTAGAGCCTGTGAGCGTCAAGCATATAAGCTAGAATGACTGTTAATGTGGCTCATAAGCAGAAGTTAAGGACATCCAATGAAGAAAACTTTTATTCATACTATTAAATGTAGACAACAAAACTTTTTCATTGGAAAAACTTGATTCACATGTTATTATTGTTTCATGCAATCACCAATACAATTTATAAACTCACATATATTTTACTGTTTATTCAATCTAGACAAAAACGACTATTGAAGACTAATAAGACTCTAACTACTAATATATTAACTATCCTCCATGATTAATAAATTAACTTTTATTCAATTTAAGTTTACCTAGTGAATGCATAAAAACTAGAACCATAACATGATGAATCAAGGACTAATAGCATACGAATGATTTAAATGGAAAGATATAAATATGTAGAGTAGGAAGAAATTCAGAAAAAAGCCAGAGATAAGAATGTAGACTTTGGATACGAATTTCCTCACCCTTTCCTTCCCTCCACCATGTCTTAATTCTCTCCAAGACTCACCTAATGAATTCCCTTACTTGGGGGTAGTTGCCTTGATCTTTAAGTTCTTACACTACCCTAGTTCCTTGCCTTTCATATAGGCTGTGTCATAGATCAGATTTCATCTGACTGACTCAGGTGAAGTGAAATGGCTAGACTTGTTGTAGTTCAGAATTTTGATTCAGCATATCTTGTTGGAGAGTGGAGGAGATAAAGAGGAAATGTTTTCTTTAAATTTTGGAGCAGTTTTAAGACTTCTGATTTGGTACTGTGTTTTGTATTGGTAACTGACAAGATGCATTATCACTTTCACTTTTCAGGGTCAAATGAAGATATTTGGGACCATTGTTTATCCGAAGAATAGATACTTGACTTAAAGTTCCCTAAAAATGGAAAAGAGTGTAATTTCTGAGGACTCTAAAATTGGATATGGCACTACAAAAATACTTAATTCTAGTTGGGGAGGCGGTTTTTAAAACTGCCTCTAATTTCTTGCGCGTATTAAAAGCAACCGTCCCCAAGTTTTAATTTTTCTTTTTAATTTTTTTCCAGCGATTAAGTAAACATAACCACAATTAAGTTTTCTATTTAAATCTTTTAAATTAATTTTTGGCAGTAAGCACTCAGATATATTTCGCAAACCCTAATTTTCCCTCATTTGTTGCGCCACTGTTTTCTTTTTTCATCTTCCGGCTTCAGTCTTTCGTCTCCACCACTTCATATTCAGTTTCTCTTTTTTCCTTCTCAGCTTTCCTTCTCCTTATTCAAACTTCTCACCATCTTCTAGATTCTTTCAAACCTTCTTCACAACTGATATTGTTGGCTATCACTCGTTACCTTCCTTCCTCACTTCTTTAGGTCAGGTTACTCTTTCTTTCCTTTTTTTTATTTCTTTGTAATTTGTATTGCTTGTGTGTTTTTTCGCATACGCGAATCTAATTTGTATGAACTTAATCAATAGGCACAAAAAGCACAACCCTACGTCGTACACGAAGCCACCCGCGACGGTGGAATCCGATGTCGGAAGAGCCGCCAACAACATCGCCCGTAAGCTATTGATGAAATTTAATTTTTTTCCATTGATGAAATTTAATTTCTTTTTTTAAAGCATTTCCTAACCCTTCCGATTTCTATAATGATAAGGGTTTCTTTACTGGAATATCAAATAACAGTACTCCAGAATGAGCAAGCAATGGTTTTTATTCAGGTGGTCTAGTTGTTGGATTTGAAATTGAAAGCATCGATGATCTTATATAGTTTCCAAATGCATTTGGAGCAATCCGATTAAGGTATGCGCTGAAACTACCTCTGAAAATTTTTCATTATTAGTTTTTTGTTGTGAAAGCATTTATGGCTTGATTCAAGATTTGCGGTCATTCATGTGATGCTATTGTAATGGTTTCTTAAAGTATGTGTTCTCGTCTTTGGAAGCCAGCAAAGGAACAAACTAAAGCAGGATCAGAAGATCTAGTTCCGGATCTATGCTGATGACAAGGTAAGCTAATCTCATTGTAAAACTGAAACTCCAATATCAAGATTTTGGAGTTTCATTACTGTATTCAATGTTGGTTTTCTATTAGAATGAAGATTCAATTTTGTGATTGATGCTGACAAGTAATGAAAACCTTTTTATAGCATGAAACACTGAAGTAAAACTCTTTTTGTTTATCATCTTAAGATAAACTTAGCTTTTTTGAAATATTCAGTACATTTGTGACTTTTTAAAGTGTCAACTATTCATACTAATTTTTCTGTCACCTATTAAATTGAGACTTGTAACATTTACAGTTCTAAACCGTCTTGTAAATATGCTATCACAGTAAAGATATAATTGATGAAATCTCATTATTTGTTTTAATGTTTTTCCTCTAGTAGTACACTGAATGAGTCAAAGCAATTTATACTATGGTTTTTCCATAGCAAGATCATATTTATTTGTTACTGATTATATTTTAATTTCACAGGTCAAAATTAGAGGAAGGTCTATGCATTGTGAAGCATGTGGAGAAAATGCAACATTTACACAGCAGAAATTCCAAGAATTTGATTACGAGAAGTTCACTGAGACTCCCTTGCGTGTGGTATTTTTTTCATTCTTGCCTTTCACCTCTCTTGTATTTAGATAAACTTGCTTCTGGTTAAGTTGGGGTGTACTTTATTTTGTCCATTTGTATTGGATGTGACTGCTGTTAATAATATTGCCTTCAACGAAATTATTTTGATATTTTCAATGTCATTAATTGCCTATGCAGCCTCCTTTGAAGTTACATCTACTTCCGAGTGAATCTAGAATCAGCAGCAAGGAATACAGTGAAATAATTCTAAAGAAGGAACCACATGTGCTGGTTGATGTTAGACCAGCTCACCATTTCAAGATTGTATCTCTACCGAAGTCCCTGAACATTCCACTCTCAACGTTAGAGTCTCGGCTACCTGAAATATCATCAGCTTTGAAGAAAGAGGAGGACAGTGGTCTAGTTTCTGGATCAGGTGCACAATTGTATGTAGTGTGCAGAAGGGGAAATGATTCTCAAAGGGCTGTTCAGTGTCTTCACAAAATGGGTTTCACATCTGCCAAGGACATTGTTGGGGGCTTAGAGTCTTGGGCATACAACGTGGATCCCAAGTTCCCTACATATTAGCTGTGTAAGAAAATACTTTCAAGTTATACTCCTGCTTGAAGTTATTATATTTTATCAGTGATGCTGCTTCCGTTTTCCATTTTAAGTTATTCACGATACCTTTTTGAAGTCTAGGATGGTACTCTTGTTGTAGAAAACTGTAACCTATTCCCTTTTACCTGTTTCTTTTTGTTGGGTACAATTTAAAATTCACGCTGTAGCTACAGTTGCCAGTAATAGTTACTTTTTGTATGTTTGCTGTGGTGACATCATATTACAAATATGGAAGTATCCAATGTTAAGTTATCCTAAGTACGATGCAAGTGTAGGCTTTCATTTTTTTAGAAGAGAAATGGTTTGGGTGGTTCTCATGTATAAAAAAGGTAAAATGTATGTTCATATTTGCTCTCTATTTATGTTTTTTGAAAATTAAAATAAATTTCCAACATAAAATAATGAAATATTTTGTTCAAAATACTAAAGTAAAAGTTTAAATTTTGAAGTTAATTATTATAACGAGTATAAAACCTATATTTACCATAGACTAACGAAGGTGGAGAACCTACATTCTAAAGTTACTATTTTAAGTTATTTAAAACCCATATTTTTATTAAAAGATGCACTAAAGTTAGTTCGATGGGAATTTTCTACCTTGTGATATTCCACTTGTTAATTCATGAAATCGTTATGATGTTAGCGTAGCAACGCCTCAATGATTAATAATTTAAAAGAAAAAAAAGATTGTACATCCATTTTTAAAGTAACCTCGCATTTTATACACCAATTAATCATATAATTTAGTTTGGTAACCGTAACTATATGAAGGAAATTTTCACTCAGAAAGAAGATTTTAATTGTCACTTTATTTGTGAATCCTACAGATAGAAAAAAAACAGTAGTTTAGATACATGAGTAACCACGTCCATTTACTTAAAGACGCAGATGTAATACCTCCCAACATCGATCTAAATGTGAGAAATGATGTCAACATGATAGAAAAACAACCTTAGATAACCCCATTCACTTTGAAAAGTGAATGAAATCCTTACCAACCAAGAAGCAATACCTTTAAGAGTGCCATCCGAATATATAGACCATTCTTTGCCTGCCTAAAGTATGCAGCTCTTGGATCACTATCAACATCCACTGTGATCTGCATGAAATTAAGGGAAGAATTTAGTTTATTGAATCTCAAAGCTTGTGTTCTTAACAAGAATACATGATGATACAATGCCATGTCAATAATTCCTAGGTGTTTTACCTCGTCAAGTCTTGGAAGAGGATGCATAACAACAGCATGTTTTTGCATCACCCTCAGGACATCTTTGTTCACAATATACTTGCCTCTTGCCTCCTCATAAAGATCAATGTTCTCTCCGAATCTTTCTTTCTGAATACGAGTTTGATAAACCACGTCACACTTAGAAGCCACTTCTATCAAATCAGCACTTTCTTCCCACTCTACTCCCTTTGATGTCAGATACTCTTTTATATCATCCTATGATAAAACAAAAAACATTTTAGAACTACTTGTGTCGTCTACTTGGCATGGCATAACCAGAATTTGCAGCAGTTACCTTCATTTTAACCACGTTAGGAGAGACAAAGTAAATTTTCACATTCTGATACTTGGCTAGTAAGTATGCAAGTGAGCGAACAGTTCTCCCATTAGCAAGGTCTCCCACAAGTCCAACTCTAATTCCATCCAGTTTTCCTATCTCTCTTTCAATGGTATAAACATCTAGCAGTGCCTGTGCAGTTGAATGAAGAAAAGAGTTTTGAGGCTCAAAATTCAAATCAAGCATTTACCACTCTAATTATTAAACTATAGAAGAATGCAGGGCAAACAATAAAGTCATAAAAATGTCTCCTAGACTGTATTTTCTTGCTCTACATGAAAAACACTAAAGAAGCAACAAGCATGGATTCATCTTGCAAAGTGTAAATAAAGTACATAATAAGTTATTGAAGGAACTTTTAGGTGGAAAAATCCATAATGTTCTAGATAACAAGCATTTCACCAAAAAATGTAAAACTTTAAGATTTGTACTTCAATCAGTTTTCGGCTTCTAATCAGGTTTTTGTACATCCAGCACTTTTTTGGTCTATTAAATAAATTTCTTATCCCCCAGGTGAAAAGAATGTGCAATATCTTGAACAAAGTCTTAAGGTAAGACTCGATTAATTAATTTTACACTAATAGCATTGGTAATTATAGACCAGTTCTACCCAATGAACTTCTCAGGAATTGTGAGGAAAAGATATGAACCTTTCTGTTTCAAATACCATGTGACAGCATCAGCAGAGTTAGGGGGTTTGTTTTAAAGTTTCTGTCACAATGTAATACACTTTACATACAAAAAATGTAACCTCCTTTCCTTAAGAAGAGTAACAATTCTCGGAAACAAACTATCAAATGCAATGCTGAAAATGGCTATAACAAAAGGGTGCATCGTAAAGCAAACGCCAAACTATGCAATTTTTGCAGTAAAAAGGTACTCTATCCATGTAGGCCGCAGCTCAAGATTACTTTGAAAAGTAAATCATACCATGATAATATCTACTTGACATTCTCTGTGCAATGGTTTTTAAACTCTACTAATTTCGGCAAATTCTTCATACCTGGGTGGGATGCTGTCCAGGGCCATCCCCTGCATTGATTACAGGAATGCTAGCAGTTGCTGCTGCTCTTTTTGCAGCACCACTTTCAAAGTGTCTCATCACAATTATATCAGAGTAACCTTCAACAGTTCTTATAGTATCTGCAAGAAGTAAAGTTCCACAAAACTCCAATTGTAGATAGAACAACAATGAAATGCACCCACTAAAAAAACATTGCACCGTTAATTGACAGGACATACCTTCGAGCGTTTCTCCTTTAGCAGCAGATGAAAACTCCCTTGCATTCTCAGTTGTGAGAACGTCCCCACCTAATCTTTTCATGGCGGATTCAAACGAAAGCCTGGTTCTAGTGGATGGCTCATAAAACAAGGTAGCCATGAGGTAACCCTTAAGCATTTGGCTCCCAGATGAATTGCTTTCAATGCTCTCCATGCTCCTTGCAACTTCAAAAATGGCATCGAGAGTCTCTCTGTCAAATTGCTGGGCCTCAATGACATCATCAAATTGAAATTTTTGCCCCACAGAGGAGGGAGCACTTTCAACATGAAGAGCCCCTGCCCTCCACATAATCTCATCACCTTTACGTGAAAGTTTAGATTTTTCCGAGATCCCAGAATGCCCAAATGATGTTTTTGGCTTCAAATTCCAGGGCTGATTATGAAAACAACAAACAGAGGATTTTGCAGCCAGCTTGGGATGAAACACACCCACATGCATAGAGCAGGAGAACAACAAAGAAGCAGCACTCATTGTGTTCTATTAGAGCGACTACACAAGTCAGAATACTTATATATTATCACAAAAGCACACAAATAACCATAAATTGCATACTCAAATCTCAAATCCTTCAACCCTGAAGATGGTAAGCAAAAGGGCACAAAAAGCAAGTTGAAATGAAATTTAAAGAAGTGGAAATAGAATAAACTGGTATAAGTGGAATCACTCTTTTAATGCCAACAAACAAGAGGAGCATAAAGGTATATGCTTAAAAACCACGCTTGAAAAAAGACGGCAACGGAATCCGGGCGAGAAAAACAACTATGAAAAATCACGAGAGAAAAAAAAAAAGAAAAAGTGGAAGCATGACCAATCCAATACTTTATTGAAATCAGAATGAAAAGTTATGATGATGAAATAGAATACCGTGAAGATCGTTTGTAGGAAATGAGTAATTTATTTATTTATTTTATTTTGAAGGCAGACAACGGCTACAAAACTGTGTTTCGACTCTGCAAGAAGGAACAATGTGTGTTGCCTTTGCAGGCTTCAAAAGAAGACGACCTGCTTTCAAAATCAAAAAGTAAACCTTTCTTTTCAATAATGGGCCAAAATCTGTGATGTCCAAGCTGCATTTTGGGCCGCTTGATGGTTATTTTCAACCTTTTTTTCTTTTACTTCTTATTTATTCCAAAATATATTTTTGAAATTTCGAAAAGAGGTAAAAGGAATACTCTGGATCAATGCAGAACCATTTATTAGGGGTGCAGAAAACAGTTTTCTTCATTCATCCATTTTTTTTTGCTACATAGTGTTTTTTCTACTATAGACCATAGATAACTTACAAAGTAATATATTTAAGTACATTTATTATAATACATAGGTCAGTTATATTTTGGCTATTTATTTTACTTTTAAAATGAGTTTAATTTAACTTAATTCTCAGCATAAATTGATAATTGATATGTTGAACTACATGATGATGCTAAATATGATTTTTTGATAAAAAAAAGTGAATTTACTTTACCTTACTTTCTAAAAAGAATCATTTCAGCCCATTTATTTATTTCAAAACCACCATTTGTTTAGAAGTTTTTAATATGATTTAAAGTAATTTTTTTAAACTTATTCAAGATGTAAAACATGTTCTTTTAATTTTATTCATATGAAAATTAGGGATTTAAACTAAGTTTGGACCATAAATGGTGTGAAAAATGAGTCCAACCATCAATACAATACACTATACAAATTTTCAAAATAAATTTAAAAATAAAAGTTTTGTTGAAAGATGACATTGAAAAATAATATTTTGATACAAATAAAATTTTTATTTTTTTTATATTTTATTTTCTTATTTTTTAAAAAATATAAAAATCCACTTTTTGTTTATAATTATTGTAACATCCCAATAAATATTACTCTAAAAGCATTGATTTATTTTAGGAGTTACAAAATAATAAAGGAGAACAGTAAATAAATCAACTCAATTGGAAATAGAATACGTTAGAAATTAAAATTTAACCCGAACAAAATACCTCAACACAACCTACTAACTGAGTTAACACTTAGGTTTACAATATAAGTATAGACCGGTTGGTCAAAATCAAAATACTTCCTATACATAACAGTCTACAAAATAAAGGAAAAGAAATAACTATTTCTAAGGACCGGACGGTCCAGTACCATACTCGGGCACTGCCTCTAAATTTTCTTCAGTCTGCACAGCGTCCGTCAGGGTCTCTTCTAAGGTAGCTTCCAAAGTATCTTCTGCTCACATTCATAAGAATGATCATTGCAAATGAGAAGAAAAGTCGACCGGTCGGATACCGAACGACAACATACAAAACAAGACAAATAAGGGTAAGCTTATGTACATTTAACTTATCCATTCATCATACAAGTAAACATATTCTACAAACAATTAAGCAATACAACATATCATTCTCATACTCAAAAATCAATCGTTAAGACATTGTCCGGACGGTATGAACATGTAGCTCGGTCGTCCCTAGCACCCGGGCGGTGTAATAACTGTTTCCTCAGCTGCCGCCCGAGGTTAGTCCTCAAACGGTTATATGCGCGTATAACCGCGGACCTCCTGCCATTCCCACACATGACCGACCTCCCTCTACTTGAGGAAACGTCCTCACGGAATATCAGGATCAAGGACGACACCGGAGTCATTCCCACATTCATACTTTACCAATCAATTTTCCAACTCATGAGATATTCCACCCGAGGAATTCTCTTACTTAGTCAAATTTCTCATTTATTATCACTTTCATAAAAGAAGGGTGTCAGGACAATGACCGTATTTATCAACGATAGAACAAAAGATAACACGAGACCGGAAATATAACTGAAAGATCTGATAAGACTACAAATGACATTTATGAATTCTGACAGGCCGTTCCGGCAACGATTAAAAACTAATCATCAAAGACTTAACCATAATAAAGACCGGGCGGTGTAATCAAAGATGAAAATGGAGAACAGAAGAGTATCAGTTGGTTGAATAATGGTCCGACAATGAATAAAATCGTACCCATAAGATTAACTATAAATATTAGTCATCCGGCCGGTTTGGCAAAGAATAAAACAAGTACTAATCATAGTCGAAGGTTGGTCTATGACCGGACACTTCTCAAAAGGAATAATTTAGTCAAATAAACCGGTCGTTCCAATAAATAAACTTCACTAGACCATGCAGTCACTAAGTGACCGGACGGCTATTCACACAGAAGAATATCAGATTTATCAGTTTTATAAATTTTTAAGTGTCAGCCTAAGGCCGAACACTTGTAAGACCAAATGCTTAGTTTATGACCAGCGTTTATTAAGTACCTTACAATGGAATTATTAACGAAAACAAGTAAGTTTAACAACATACTAGGCCGAACAGTCCGATTAGACCGAACGGAAATAAGGGAAGACCGAATGATCCTAATGATCTTCAATCTCAAACTCACATTCTCTCTAAGTTTTTAATATATACTCATATACAATATACCCACTTTAATTCATACAAATCAAACAACATACATTTCATATTAAGCATATATTAAATCAGTCACATATTAAGTCATACAGAACATCAAAATTAAACACTCATAAGCTTCCCTTACCTCTAAAGTTTAGCTGGACTTCTAAGATTCCACTACTATGTTGACCGATCGTCCAAATAGTTCTGATTGGAAAACTAGTTGATGCAACTGAAAGGTTTTGACAGCAGGAATGAGAATTCTGAAAGGTATTTTATGATCGGAACAGTGGTTAAGTTGGAAATTCTAGAGAGAAGTTTAGAGATTTAGAGAGAAGGAAGAGAATTTTGAGATTTCAGAAAGTTGGTTTGAGGAAGAAGATGAAGATTGCATGCAAAAAGAGTCTTAAGGATTTCGAAATCTCTACCTTAAATACTCTTCCAGAACTGGACAGTTGGCTTGCTCTCAAGATGCCACCTGGTTTCCACTATCAAAAATCCTTCATTCCTCATGCAGTCGGACGCACCCCGAGGTTGGGAATTTAATTGCTGCTGCAGAGTTTGTCTGCCACTTCACTCTCCGAACTCTGAGATATGGACACGCAGACATTACTAACAAGTCATTTAATTGGGGCGTGACAATTATTTTATTTTTATATTATATATCAAATGAATTTAAAAGTGTTTCCCTCTCTATTCTTCTAAAAGTGAGTTAGATTAGATATTATGTCTATGTAGTAAAATAGACCAAATAAACTGTCGCTTAGCCTATTTATTATTAAAATCAATAAACTTACCTTAGTGACGTGATTAAAGACATTTTAGAAGATGAACATAACATTAATTATTTTGAAATACAAAAGATCAAAACAAACCTTCGAATAAGATAAATAATAAAAAAGTATAAGTTAACAAGAAAAATATCTTTTAAATCTTATTATAAATTATTTTTAACGAATCGATAAGATAAAAACTCTCTAATATAATTTGGTCAACAGAATTGTCAAGCACAAAACCAGAAACTGCAGAAAGGTTAAACTACTTTTACAGAGCACACATGGAAAAAAAAAACAATTTTTATTCTTTTGGCGATATCAAAAACATTAAAAACAGAATGCATTATTAAGATAACAATTTCAAATAAAGAAGACTATAATATAGTGATTAAGATCCTTGGTATGCATGAAAGGAACCAACTAAAAAAATCTATAACTATCTTGAATAAGAAAACATGAACTAAACCAATTTCCGAAGGTCTCATGCATTATTATTGCAGTGGTGATCCCCAGTAGTATTACTGGTGCCACTGGTGTTTGAATGTGAACTTCCCATGACAGATGTTATGGCTGCCACAAGTGCAGCAGTGAAATTGGGGTCTGCAGTGATAGCAGCAGTTGCTGCATTCAGTGAGTTAGCAAACGATGGAGCTGCCGTGTCCATTCCCTGAGATTCATGTAAGCCAGCAAGCTTAGTTTGATCGCACAGTGAGTGTCCGAATAATTTTGGAACTGACATGAACTTCTGAGCCAAAAGGGGAGAGAGGAGGCTGAGTTGGTTGTGTGGATCCCTTTGGTGGTGTGAGGAATTGGTAGGATTTTGAGTGAGATCGAGAGTGATGGTGGGAAATGGAGCTGAGGCAGAGAGAGTTGCCATGTTTTGAGAGCATGGAAGTGAAGCATTTTCCAAGATGGATGGATTGATTAGGCCATCTGAGCTTGGCATTGATCCAGAAAGAAGCATTGAAGCAGCTGCAGATGTGGTTGAGGCCATAGCCTGAGCTGTGGGAGGAAGTGGATGATTATGCTGCCCTTCATATGTAGTGATCAACACACTTCGATCTTCTGCACACCTTTGTACCTGTCAACAAACATAACATGTCTTGTTCGTGTACGACGTTGTTTCTTTATAATGTGCTCATGTTAGAGATAAAATAAAAGTGTGTTTTTTTTTATAATTTTAGGGCAAAAGTAAGTCAATTTTGAAGCATGCATACTTGTTTACGCACTGGGCAACCGGTACTCATTGTGCAACGATAATAGGCCCTTGGACATGGATTCCCTTTTGCCATCTTCTGCCCATACTTTCGCCATTGGCATCCATCTGCAATCTGTTATAATAATGAAATTTCTCTTCAATCAATTATTTCTACATGTATGATTCATTTGTTAATCAACTTTCAGAATTGTTATATGAATTTTCATAATATAATCTCGTAAAATTTATAACGATTTATAATAATAATAACGGTTAGAAGAGTGTCAATTTTTTATCTAGTTGGACTTAGATGTTATTGACATGGTATCTTGCCTGTCAACATAGACTTACATATTTCTAAGGTCTTTTTGGCAAAAGCTTCCACCTAAGCATGTTTTGGATCATCAAATTTGGTTTCTATTATATTTTACACATCCAACTCAACATTAACCCCTAATTTTTCATCATCCATAATGGTCTTTCATAGAACACATTATACATAGTTGCATTATTTGCCAATTTGATTTTTGCTTATAATTTAGTGTACTAACCATAGTGGAGTCTGATCTTGCTCGAACTGACACACGGGCTTTCTTGATCATTGACAAGGTTTCTGAATTTTGATCCAATTTAGGAACTTTGTTAGAAAGTTCTTGGTCACTTTCCATTCTAGCTTTTGAGCTTTCCCTTCCACAATCCAACTTATCTTCAACATCTTTCTCATTACCCTTACACCGATGCATCAAATCAACCACGCTTTTGCTTTCTCTCAGTTTTTCCTCTGAGGGTTGCTGCGAAGCCTCATCCTTTTCAGTCACACCCATCTCTAAAAATGACCTTGGAACCATCTCTTCTTTCTCTCCATCCACTCCATTCTTCTACACAAAACCAACCAAAAAATTACCATTTTTCTGACACACGTACATCGTATATATTCTTTGATATTGGACGAGTTACAGAAATACATAAACAAATAAGTAAATTACCCGTAGGTTATGCTGCTTCTGCGTTATCTTGATAAGTTGCATGCGTACGGCGTTGCTGTTATTGTTCATCTGATCGATCAACTCTCTTAATCTTTGATTTTCAGCATTCACTTGATGCAATTCAGTTACCAAAGCTACAAACTGTACCCATAAGAATAAATAAACTACGTTTGCCTATTTTGTATGCTGAAATTGCATTAATATACAACACTACAAATAAATATAAACCCAACCAGACACAAATATTGACTTACCCTCTTTTCATCCATAGTTTCCAAAGCATCATTTTCTTCAACTGATCTGTTGCCACCTGTGTTCTTGGTAAGGAGATCCAAACTGGTCTATAGATGAAAAACATTACAAAAACATAAGATTTTTTCAAATGTGAAGAAATGTATGAGTTTGCATGGATGGAAAAAGCACATACATCTACATGAAAGTCGAGTGATTGATGATGATGAATGTCGTTATCATTATCATCATCTTCATCATCATCATCTTGTGTTTCTTTACTTTTGTGAGGGAAGAAATCGAGGGCATCCATGTGAAGGACATGAATGGATGTGAAGAAGAAGGGTGAAGAATGTCATGATTGGAAGAAGGTTAGATGATGATTAAATATATAATGAGGATGTCTGTTGAAGAAGTCTTACATAAGTGTGTGCTTGGTTAGAAAGAAAGTTGTTGAATGAGTATCAAAGAAGAGTCATGCAGTTGTGCCCACAAGTTTTCTAAAACAGAGAAAATGGAGAGAGAAAGATGCAATGGAGTCGGCAACAAAAAATGGGGTTTTGTTTTGACTGAGGGAAGTGATGCACACGTGTCAATTTTCTGAAGAGCCATTGGGAGAAAGGACAGGAACCAGAACATTATCACTTACACTATTTGCTATTAACTAATGTCTGACTGCGCAATTTACTATTTTAAGATTGTATTCATCTGTTTCGTGTCTTGAATAAGTTTCAGAGAAATTATCTGACTATATGCAATCTCTTATTTAAATTCAACGCTTTTCTGCGTATTTTTCAAGTGAATATATTTTCATAATTAACTGTAACTTATGTGAGAATTTATACTGTGTGTTTGAGAATAAAAATATTAATAAGTGGTTTATAAATAAAACTACTGTATGAGTTAATTAATTTGATAGGTTTTTATAATCAAATCTGAAGTTCGATTAAATTCAATAAATTATTTGTTTTTTCAGTTTGAGTTCACCTTTTAGTTTATTTAGTTGCTTTATCTTTTATTTTAAATTATATTTCTTGATTTAGCTAATTCTTTTAAAACTTAAGTAACAAAAATGTTACCACAATGTTACAATGGAGATCGTGCTAAACCTGAGTACTTGTTTTTAATTATTTGAATACTGTATTATTTTTAAATAAGATTTTTATTTATTATTTAATCTATTTATATTCCACCCCCATTAAATTGTAATTGAGTTTAATTGGATAAAATAATGAAAAATTATTATCCAGTAAAAATACCTCAAACTAAATATTTTAAATATATATATATATATATATATTATAAAATAAACAAATATTTTTATAATAAGATTATTAAACACATATTATATTTATTTTATTAATTGATTCAATCAAATTAAAAACTTACAAACTTGATATCTCACTTATATCTAATTAAATAGAAAACAATCCTTAAACAATGAAGGATATGACAACAATGCTTTAATTTATGATTTATTTTAGTAATATCTCAAACGTATGATTTTAATTTAAATTTGTTGAATTTTAATTTTATATATATATATATATATATATCTTTTCTCTTTTTTCTTATTGGACCGCTCGCACTTCTCTGTCTTCACTCTTCATCTTTTTTCGGAGTTTTTTTATGTTAGGAATTATATCGGTTATTTTTCGCCTAATCGAAGGTTTTAAGTGTCTAGCCCAAAATTTAAAGAGTCTGAGTGAGTTCTTAAACTGTATAACTAAATATATCAATTAGATGACAAAATTTCTCATTCAAACTATTGAAATTTGTAACAATGATTGGATACAAGTTCTCAAATGAATTATGTGTAAGATTTGATGATTATCTCTTTATAAGATATGATATATTATGTAAGAGATTTGATAAAATTTCAATAAAATGTTTAAATTGTTCGAACAATATTGAAAAACGTGTAAAAAAGACACATGAAGTAATTTATGATGACAATAATTTATAATTTAATTATTTTAGTAATATCCTAAACATATATATATTTTTAATTAAAATTCACTGACTCATAATTGTATATATTGCCTTGAATTTTACACTATTAAAAAAAAAATATGTCACATCTTATATATATATATATATATGTATATGTATGTATATGTATGTATATGTATATCATACATATATCTATTAGTGAAAATATCACAATAGTTCAAAAAGAAAGTTAATCTTGAATTAATACCAAAATTCATTTCCAAAAATTCTCATAAATATATATATTTACATTATTCCAAAAATGAAGAGTTGATTTGAAATTAATTTGATAGGTTTTTAAAATCAAATTAAGCTTTTAGTTTATTTAATTCCTTTATCTTTTTATTTTAAAAATAGATTTCATAATTTAACTAATTCGTTTATAACCAAGTGTTACAACAATATAGATCATGCTATTCTTTTTAATTATTTAAATACTACATAAAACTTTTATGTATTAATTAATCTATTTACATTCCACCTTATTGAATTGTAATTGGTTTCAATTAGATAAACAGATTAAATAATATTGAAAATTTTTATTATCTAATAAAAATAACTCATTAAATATTTTAAATACATATACATGTTCTACATCTCTGCTAAGACTAATACTAATCCTAAATATATATAATACTACAAACATATTTATATACTTGTATCAGGAATACAAATCTCAATGCACACTCTACTCTCTGTCCTGCATAAATAACCAATCCTCCAATTTACTGGGTGGGGTAACCCTCTTCCTGATTAACATTTCAATAGTAGGACATTCTCTCTTCCTCCCTCCCCTCGGCCTTGACCTGAACTCTGCATCAGCTTCTTCAAAATCACCCTGAATCAAAACAAACTTTTTCAGTATGACAATTAAAAGCAAAACTTTCACACACCATCTCTTCTCAGATAACTTTTGGCACAACCGGATACCAAAGCAAAAATGTAGAACTTACGAGGGTAAAAACATGTTTAGCAGTTTTTTCGTGATTATCCCGCACATGTTTGTAAGCAAATCTCATGCCACAATCAGGATACCCACACCGAAAAGGTTTTACTTTAAGGTGCACGGCCTTCTTATGCTTATCAAGATTAGATTTCTGTTGACACAATGAAGAACAGATTAATATAAAGTTCCATCGAAACCAAATTGAGAATTCAATAATATTATGCACAACCACAAGATTTAACATGTATTACTTTAGAGAATGTGCAGCTACAACCCTTAAACTCGCACGGAAAGGTCTCCGAGGAACTGCTGTCAGGTTCATGTGAACGAAGGTGACGCTTAATATTCTTCTTCAGTTGCTTAGACCCACAAATGTCACAGGTCATATATTGATGGCAGGAATTTACATGAGCTCTAAGGCCCTGGACATTAGCAAAATGCTTCATGCAACCAGGTTCTAAGCACACCACCTCTATTGAGTCCAGCTTAACTGCATGGATAAAGGTTTTCTTCAAAATTGTAACCAACAGGACATTTCACTAATTCGTACATAAATCCTTAAAAAAAGCCTACCATGAGAATCTTCATGCTTTTTTAGCTTTGAAGGAAATTCGAAAACCTTTCCACAGCCAATCTCTGGACAGACATGTTGCTTGTGACTTTTGTCAGCGGCGGCAGTGGAACTGCCATCGTGAATCTCCTCAACGTGTCTTTTCATATTGCCTTGCAAAGAGAACTCAATGTTGCAGTTCACAAAAGGGCACTTAAATGTCTTCCCTTCATGTAGTAGAAGGTGCCTAGTCAGGTGGTCCTTCCTTCGGTAACTCGCATGACAATCATCAACAGTACACACAAAAGGCCTCTGGTAACATAACAAAATTGGTTAACGACAAAAAACCCAAACATAAACATCCTCATACCCTGACAAGAACAAGAAGCAAATGAACAAACTGCCAACCTCAAATTCAAAGAGCGTGACTGAGGCATCCTTGATGGAGCTTCACAGGAGGTCTCCCTACCTGATACTGATCCATCAAGTCTAAACTCGTTGCCTCGTGCATTTTGGAGTTCGTTGTCTGGGATCCAATGCTTCACACTATTAATCCATAATTTTCCAATGATTTTAGAATCTTATAGATTACATGCCTGCAAAATTTATATCTTCAGCCTAATGCAACAGTACTATTAAGTCACAACAAGAGCTACATCTCCGACAGACAAAATATGTTTCAAATAACACAACAGTACATAAAACATTTATTATATCTATTATTCTTTGCTGATAAAAAAGTATATGTTTGTCATGTGCTTTCAGAATTTTACATCTACAAATTGTCTTATATTTAAGAATGTAAATGTAAATACCTCAAACGAGTGACTTTGCATGTGCTGCAACAAATATGCGTGTTTCTTGAAAGTGACACCACATTCTTCGCAGGTGTTGGATTTTGAAGACTCTGTTTCGGGATCTGTTTCTTTTCTAGCCTTCTCATCCTCTTCCTAAAAAGATACCAAAATCAACGAACTCTTATATGACCGTATACATCCACCGAATCGTAATAATTTAAATAAGGATGATTGTGAAGGGTTTAATTTTTCAAAAGAACAAACAAAAATACTGAAAATAAAACTACCTTGTGTTGCGAATTGATGTGAGAGGCAATTAGGGTTTTCTTGGATCTGCAGATACCGCAGTACTGGCAGAAATAACGTCTAATATCTCTGTGCTTTGGCCTTTCTTCAATTGTCACGGCTTCAACCATTGTTTTGGTGAAGAGATACAGAGAACAATCGGAGAGTGCAGAAATTCAATGTGAATATGAGGATGGTGTTATATGCGGCGATTTTGCGAACTGCGAATGAAGAGTGTGTGAGCTGCTAGGTTTTACGGCAACTGGGAATATATATAGAAGACCTATACGATGTCGTTTGGGTGGTTAACCAAAATTAGAATTTATTTATCAAATTTTGTTATTTTTTTCTTTTTAGTTTTTTTTTTCATGATTCCTAAATTTCCAAGAATATTTCTTTTTTTAGCTTTACGCCTTCCAACTCGTTACCAGTATGACTAGAGGTATCTAGTTCAGTAATGACACGTGTCAAACGTATAATGATGTAAATATTTATTATGAAAATTTTATCTAAAACATTTTTTAACCCTTAAAATTTGGATCCATTTTTTAATATTTTTAACCCTTAAAATTCTCAAATATAAAATTAATATTTAAAGTCTTTTAAATTTGAAAGTAATTTTTTTAATCCTCCAAATTTAAAAATATTGTTTTAGTCTCCAAGTATAAAATCATGAATACGTTATTTGAAATTTAAAAGTGATAAACTATATCTTTAAAATTATTAGAAATATCTTTTTTATTATTTAAACTTAATCGTGTAAAAATACGAAGGTTAGTCATGTTTTCTATCCTTCATTTTTGTTACATGTAAAGGAGTTAAATGAGAAAAAAAAAGGATATGAAAGATTAATTTTCTAAATATAAAATAAAATTTCATTCATATTAAAAGAATTAAAAGTACTATAATTAAGGATTTGAAGTGCTCAATTTTGGTATTATAATTTTAACTACATATATAATTCCTTTAGTCACAATAACATTATCACTTGGGACAAAACAAATATTTGTTCTAAATTTTAGAAACTAAAAGTGTACGGTGGTGTATCCTCAAAGTCAAACGAGTTATTGGGCTCGAAGCCCAGCACCAGAATAAAAGGATCCCCAGGTATATCAATCATATATTCTAAACAGAAATATATCAACCAAGATATATTGCAATATCAATCATATATATTCTAAACAGAAATATATCAACCAGATATACTGGAAACATAAATAAAATCCAAACAAAGATATTTTATTCAGAAATATGCCAAGAAAGATTATATTATTTTGTTTATATTTTGTTCATCTTATATCAATCCAAAGCCTATAAATAAAGGCCTGAGGACTCCAAACAAGGTACGAGTTCTACACTCCCCCCAGTACACTCTACTCATAGTTCCTTAGTACATTCTTTGCTATCGAACTCTCTCAACCCTCTTTACACACGCCTAACTTGAGCGTCGGAGCGCCTTTTCAGGTACCTCCCCCCTCCGGTCAAGACTTGAAGATCACCGGCCGGTCGCAGCGGATACCAGCCGGACGGTCCTGAAGAAGAAGAAGCAGACGGAAGAGCAGAAAGTGACGTGATCAAGGTTTGACCTTTCGGTCCCCCAATTTATACCGAAACAAAAAGCAATTTGATTTGAAGACTAATTGAACGAATTTAAGAGAATAAATACAGGGGTCACACCAAAATTTGTATATCTGAATGTTTGTGATATTAAATGAATATTTTTAATAAATATATGTGAGTAATAAATATGCATATTTAATTATTTTTTTGGCCATTGTGATAGATATTAAATGATTTTGTCATCAATATTAAATAGATGTTATTAACAAATATTTACAGATAAACTTAAATAAATACTTTTAATAAATTTATGTAGATATACACTTAAATAAATACTTTTAATAAATATGTGTAGATAAAAGTATTTTTTTAACATTCAAATATTCAAAATAAAATTATTAATAAAAAATTATGAAATAATTACTTAAAATTTGATTTCATATCTTTATACTTTTTTTATTTAGACTTAGTAAATTATTGTAACATCCCAATAAATATAACCAAAGCCATAATTTATTTTAGGAGTTAACAGAAATAATAATGGAGAACAGTGATGAATAAAGAAGTCCGAACAATAAAATAAGAATTTAAAACGAACGATCATATATATATATATATATACAACCTTTACAAAGGTAGACCGATCGGTCCCGAATACAAAACAACGGCCGAAAGGCCAATCATTAAAGAGGTGCGATTGTCATACATTTACAATTTACAAGGATAAAAGGGAAAGCCTAAAACTAAGGACCGGACGGTCCTGCAAAATTCTCTGGCACGGCTTTCACAGATTCTTCGACCGGCATAACGTCCTCCAGAGTTTCTTCCAACGCCGCTTCCAAAGTAAACTCTGCTCACATCCAAAAGGATGATCACAGCCATGAAGAGAAAAGCCGAACGGTCGGATACCGAACGACAACATACATAAGGCAAAAACAAATAAGGGTAAGCTTATGTAAATTTAACTTATCAAATCATCATGCAAGAAAACATATAATGCAACCAATTCAATCATACAACATGTCATTCATATACTCAAGACCGACCATAAGACACTGTCCGGACGGTATGAACATGTAGCTCGGTCGTCCCTTGCACCCGGGCGGTGTAGTAACTGTTTCTCCAGCTGCCGCCCGAGGTTAGCCCTCAAACGGTTATTTACTCTTATAACCGCGGACTTCCTGCCATTCCCACGCATGAACGACCTCTCTCTACTTGAGAAAGCGTCCTCACGGAATATCAGGATCAAGGACAACACCTGAGTCATTCCCACATTCATACTTTACCAATCAATTCCTCGTTCATGAGACATTCCGCCCGTGGAATTCTCTTACTTCAACATATTCGTCATTCGTTATTATTCACAATTTGTTAAGATTTTAAGAAGAATACTGATACTCAAATACCGACTAGATGCGGATTAAACGTCTCATAAAACCGAGCACTAGATCTATGACCAAGTACTTTACATAACCGGACGTCCTCAGGAAAAGTAATGTTAACAGTGAAACCGAATAATTCATAAGCCGAGTGTCAGTCTGATACCGAACACCGAACGTACAGTTGATGACCGAATGTTCTTAAGATTTGTGTACTGATGTAATACTTAACACTTCTAATAAACCTCATTGATATAAACCGAACGCTCAGTGTATGACTGACCGTTCTATACAATTCATATGAGACTAAATACTTAGTGAATGACTAAGCAAACTCCAAATCGAACGTTCAGTATAAGACCGGACGTTACGAACAATAAATGTTATTAATATGAACCAAGTAATTAGTTTATGACTAAATACTTTCAAAGAAATATTATCAATATAAAAACGAACGTTCAAAAGGAACGAACGCTCCTATCATAAACATATTCAATATGAAGATAAGTAGTCGATCTATGACCGAATACATTTAAAGGCGAACACTCAGTATAAGACCGAGCGTTCTGTAATAGATATAATGTTACAACTAAATAAGCGAGTCATTAAAGTTTCGCTACAACAATACCAAAAACGATCGTTAGGGGAAAACCGAACGGTCCTAATGACCTTCGGTCTCAGATTTACATTTTCTCTAAGTTTATAATCATCATATAACTCATACTCAACATATCATATTTCATCCATAACATTCAAACCATATACTTCATATATCAACATGCATTAATCAAACACACATTCAAAACATACAGAAAATCCAAATTAAATTTTATAAGCTTCCCTTACCTCTAATCTAGCTAAACTTCTAAGGTCCTACTACGAGATTGACCGAACGTCCAAAGAGCTCTGACTGGAAAACTGATCGGTGCAAATGAAAGACCTTGACAGCAGGAGTAATAATTCTGAAAGGTGGATGATGATCGGAACAGTGTTTAGGTTAATAATTCTAGAGAGAAGTTTTAAGCTTTTAGAAAGAAGGGGGAGAATTTGGAATTTCAGAAAACTGAGTTTGAGGAAGAAGAAGAAGATCGCATGCAGAAAAGTGATGTCAGGGTATTTCTGCTTACCTTAAATACGCCTCCATAACCGAACGGTCGGTTTGCTCTCAGGCCACCACGTGGTTTCCACTAAAACGTCCGCCTACTCCTAGCGCGCCACCTGGATCCCACTGAGCGAAGATCTTCTTCTTCTTTTTGCCGCCGGACGCTTCCCGAGGTACGAGAGAGTGACACGTCACTTATGAAAAATTAAATGGGACGTGACAATTATAGTTAAAAATTGATTTTTTATTTGAATTTATAATTTTAAAAAATAAAATAAAAAATATATAGGAGTATTTATACATATATAAAATCCATGATTTTTTTTTACCGATAACAAACATATAAGGAATATATTTTTTAATACGCAACAGATAGTAAATACATATTATTTATGCTGGATCTGACCCTCGTAACATCAAATTATTAAAACACTTGGCATAAATGAGGAAAAGAGTCATGTTTAATCTTTTTGAAAAGGAAATTTAGTGCCGAAATAAATAAAAATTACATAACTAATTTCATTATTAAGTTTGGAGGATTATTTTATCATACATTATAATTTATAGAAATTAATTTAGTTCTAAATTATAAATTTTACTAACCAATTTGTTATTAATATGTATTAGTTATTAAATAAATTATACAAAATATAATGATTATTTTTATGTTAGCTACACACACACACATATATATATAAGACTTTTTTTAGTGTTTGTTTTCCAATTTTATCATTTAAATAATTTTTATAAAATCTAGCCGTTTTTGTCTTGACTTCTTTTTTAATTTAATTATCTTTTCAAAGGAAAAATTACCTATAAAATAAATAAAATAAATCTATAAAATTATTTATATTTTTATAATATAACAATATAAAAAATTATAATTTATTACTTTTTATCATCATAAATAATAATAATTTATTACTTTTTAATTTTGAATCTAATAATTTTATTTTATAATTCAACGTATTAATTAAAAATAAATAAATAATATATATTGAGTTAAAATACTTGTTTAAAGTACTAAGTTGATTTTGTTAATTTAGTTTCGGAAAAGTTAGGTAAGAATAGCTACGTTGTGAGGAAAAAGAGTAAGTAAATACAATCTACACAGATGTTTTACAAGTTAGCCATTAACATGGCTCGAATTTTGGCTCTGAGCTCATCAGGAACATCAGTTACTTCAGGTGATTGAGATGAAGCCCTTGCATTAGATAATCCAGCAGATGCCTCCCTGCTACCACGTCCAACTGCGGACTTTTCCAATTTCATAATTATTTCTCCCTCCTCCAGCTCTGTTTCTCTGTCACCACGGGATCTGCTCCCACGCTTTACACTTCTGCTTCGGTGCCTGTGCTCACCGTCAGACGAACTATAATGTTTATTAGAACGGCGAGAATGTCTACGTTTATGGTGTTCGTCATCAGAGGAACTATCGTAGTTATGACGACGCCTTGAACGTTGATGTTCATCATCAGAGGAACTGTCATGCTCGACCCCCCTGTAAGAATGCCCGTCTTTGGAAGAGGATTGTCTTCTCTTGTGCTTATGTCTGTCTCGACTGTGGTGTGAAGACCGATGTCTTTTTCCTGATCGTTTGTGTCGTCTTTTATCTTCTTGGTCTTCTTTCTTCTCGTCTTCCTCCTCCTCTTCGTGTTTACTATGTTTTGAACGGTACTTTCTTTTTGAACGGCGTTCGTTATCACCACTAACTTTCTCCTCATTCTTCTGACTTTTATCTGAATTATCGACAGAAAGTTTCTCAGAATTTTGACTTTTATCTGAATTTTCGACGTCAAATGGAACAGAACTTCCTTCCCTTTCTTTACCCACAACATTCATAGTCTCAGCATCTGAACCGGAAAGGCCAGAGCCAAGTGGTTCCACTGACAAAGCTCGTGGCAATTCACTTGCTCCAACACAGCTTTTTAGCATGGCTGCAAACATCTTTGCTCGTTTCAATCTCTCTGCTTTAATCTTTTGCTCTTTAGTCATATGTGCTTCGGAGGAGTCCGCTTCACCTGCTGTTGCGATAGCTATCTTTTCCGCAATAGCCTTCGCAACAGGGGCAGAAGCCCCAGCCTTTGCAATCAAGTTTGGATTTTCAACAAGAGCTTGTGGTTGGGATGAATACAGACTCCCGGTCCCAGAGCTAGATAAATACCCACCATCACTTCCAAGACCCTGACCACTACCACTTGATGTCTTGTTAAAAAGTTCTAAATTAGGGTTTTTAATACCCCTAGTGGCAGCCTGAAGAATAGCTGCTGTCGCAGCTGCATCCATGCTAACTGTGTTTTGAGCTTGGTCTTTGTGAATTGGATCTTGACCATCCTTCTTTGACTTGCCAATAGTCATCTTGAACTTTTCTTTTCGGTCCATATCATTTGGTAGATCAGAAGCCATAGATTCATGTAAATGATTGTCACTTTCATCATGTACACCAGAATTATTGTCCACCGCTCGACCTACTGGATTGTGCTTCTGGTGGCCCTTGCCTCGTAACTTAGACTAAACAAAATTAGGAAGATCAGCCGTAAGTAGTAGATCAAAGTCAAAATTAACAATACCTAAATCAAATTTGCAAATAATTCATGGAACACTAGTGCACAAAATGTCTCCAGAACCCAAATAAAATAATTACTAGAAATTGAAGGCACTATTTAGCAGATGAAATGTCTGGCAATTAAAATGTGTTTTTTCTTAGAGGGAGGGGTAGGGTAGAAGGCATTCAATCTTTAGAGTGACAAGGATCATGTCCTACAAGCGAGTAAAGTGCAGGTGCAATTAATTGCTCGCTTATCAGGGAACAATTTGAACATACATTAAAAATAAGTTCAATTTTATTATTCCGTGAAACTCACCTGTTCTACAGTCTGAAGAACTTTTAGATAGTAAGTATGATATCGATTGGATGGCAGAAGAAAGGGGAACCTTCCATGAGGACGATCCTGTTCTGCAAGAACAGCCTCAAATTGTTTTCCGTTTTTTAGGATGAACTCAACGATCTTCTCTATAGCTCTCTTTAATTCAGATGGAGGTTCAATAACAGGCAGTTCAATCTTAGCTGCAGTACTGGGGAAAGAAGTCTGCGACTTGTTCTGTGTATTATTAGACGTTGAATCCAAGCCATCACCTGATTTTGCTTTAAGTGTGGTTGCAGTCTTAACAGTACTGATAGAATGATTCCGCTTAATGACTGGAACTTTTTCTTTCAAAGGTACTGCGTTTTTAGAAACGTTTCCATCCTTCTTGGCCACATCTGAACAAGATTCTGCTGGCTCTACTCCAGGAGAAGTATAAGTACTAACAGCATCAATAGCTGCCCCGCCTTCCTTTTTCCCAAAGTCAAAAGTGTTCTCAGATGTACCATCCTCATCCTCTCCGGATCCATAGACAGATCCAAGCAAAGACAACGCACCACCTATTTGATCAACTCCCTGAGTCTTATTGATGTCCTCGGTTGAGCTGCCATCATCTTTGTCAGCTTTCAGAAGTTCTTTGTGATTAATAAGAAATCTAAAATATGCATGAAGATGATGATCAGGCATCAGGAATCCAAAGGTTGGATTATCTCCTTGTTTCACCCTAAGAAGGATTTCTGACTGACTTCCATGTTTGCAGACAAACATTGCAGTCCTTGAAATAATTTGATGTATTTTCTCATTTGGAGGCTGGAAAAGAACAACAAACAACAATTGTTTCTCAATCAATAAATTCAAATTTCAAAATTAGCATAAGTATAAACTTAGAAAGGGACTTGCCAAGCAGAATATTAAGATACTTGTATCTTACTAAACAAACACGTGACAACTTCAAATATACTTGGATAATGATAAAGATCAAGAAACAGAACTTTATGTAGACAAGTATCATCCCATTTGCTCTCAAGAGATAAGGAATCAACAAATTTCTATCATCCTAATCCCACCTGCACGGCCCCTTCTCATGACATCAAAAGGAAAAAAAGGTGCCTGTGAATGGCTACCTTGAGTCACAAGAACTCCATTCATGCTCCGAGCATCTGAAACTTAGACATCATAAGCCTTAGAATAACATATGTACCCTAGACAATTATCACCTAATGACATTGGTTAAACAATGAAAGGTCAATTAAGTTAGTAACATTCAAAAACCACACAATTAAAGTATGTATTAAGACATGTTACTCACCAGATTATGGAGTAGACTCTCTGGTACTGGGAAGTTTGGACGAAAACTAGACTCAGCATCATCGTCCTTTGTCTCCATGGAAGCATTAGTATTTCCATATGAAAAGGCAACAGCATGAAAGCCAGCCGAACTTACTGGATCTGAACCATTATCTAAACAAACATAAAGGTGACATCCAACATCAGAATCCAATATAATTCTCAAAGGCAACAATATCATCCAACTAAAACAGTAATTGGAACACAGAAGAAGCCAAAGGTAAATTGAAGCCAGGTGAAAACATCCTTACTTGTATTCTGACACAGGAACCGTAGCAAATTACATTCCATCCTGCAAATGTGACATTGTGGTTGCACAAAAAATAAAAACACTCAACAGTCTCAGGTGGAAGCTGGAAAAATAAAATATTATTGTTCCAAGTTTCCAACATCAACTGAAAAACACTTGACTTGTAGCCAACAAAGCACCATCACCTAGTTGCCTCAACTAAATGCTATGTCCAACCAAATATATCAATGTGCGGAAAGACGATAACAGATTGAACAAACTTGATACCTTATTTGTTTTAAAACAGATTTCGTCTTTCAGATACATTGATATATTTGGTTAGACATGACATTTAATTGAGGCAACTAGGTGATGGTGCATTGTTGGCTACTGTTATATTAAAGCTGTAAAGTTAGCAAATTTGTACATAAAATGTGAATTAGATAAATCTTAATTGTTAATTGAGAATTTTGCCATGTTGTTTAATATATACATCCCCAAAGATATAAGCAATGTCAACATTGAAGTTGGCGGCCATATCGATGTTGAAGTCAAATTCAGTATTTCATAGATCTCATTCCTTTTATATAGAAAAACTTATGTTTTTGAAAACATTTTTTGTATGTTTGTATATTACTGTACTTTCATATAGCTGTAGTGGATTTTCATAAAATTTTTTAAAAATTATACAAATCCACGAAGTATCCCAAAGCATAAGCATGAGCATCTATGGAAAAAATGAATTATTGACATTTCATAGGTTGGATACTTCAGCGATACCCAGCAGATTAAATATACAAGAATATCGGTATTTGAGAAAGCAAATTGAAGTATGGTACTTCATAGCTTACAATCCAATATGTCACAACACAAACTTTAAAAACCTCGGTTCTACAATAAAAAGTAGAAAGCTATGCATGCAAGTAAAAATTCTAGCTAAAGCCCACAAATACCAAAAAGCTTTATCTTAAAGCTTGAGTTCTATGGAAAACCAAAATTTCAATCCAAGGTTTTCTAAGGACTGCCACCAACTTGCATTTGATTGACTTTTTCTCTGACTATAGCTTCTAACGAATGGGAATGAACCTTAGAAAGCAAAACTCCGCAATTTCTCTCCAGCAAAAGAACATAAAATAAGCTCGAAGAATACATCATCAAAATAAAACTAACAGTCATACTTTTAAGAGCTTCTCATTGAGGAAAAAAAAACTCAACAACTACCACAGTACTAATAAAAAACGAAATCATATTTAGATAATGTCAAATATAAGGAACTAGAAAGGGAAACGAAGAGTAAAATTATACATTAGGTTTACCTTGTGGTTCTTCCTCGAAAGAAGAAGAAGGGAGATCGAGATAGCGTAGGTGATCGAGGTCGGGTTCGGGCTGAGGAGGGCGGCGCTTGAGGCGCGGAGGAAGGGGAGCGGAGAGAAGGTGGCGGACATCGTAGCGATCGATGGAGAGGGAGTTCCATTCCACCAGAGCTTCCGCTGAATTCACGAACGCCGCCATGCCGTCGTCGTCGAACAGCATCGCGTGACGCCCAACCACCTCCAGATCCATCGCGTCTGCACCTTGATTATCAAATTCAACTTCGCGGATCGCACTACTCTCTTTCTCTCTCAAATTTAAAAAAGATGAGAGAATAAGTGTATGAAGCTATGGATGTAAAGTTATGGATGAACGAATATTGGAATGTCGTTTTAGAATTGGTACCTGGGGACGTGCCCTATCTGTAATGGCTGGGCCCGAATTTTGGTTGGATCTTGGGCCTTTGGCCTGTTAGTTATTTTGTTTTATTTATTGTCGACTTTTATTAAATACTATAATATATTTTTGTATGAGAAAAACAAAACTATTTTTCATGTATTCTTATTTCTTATACATTTTTATATAATAAAATAATAAAATTATAATTATAAAAATAATATAAATAAATTTTATAATTTTATTATAGATAATTTTTTTTATTAATTTTAGAGTATTTTTTTATTACAAATAATTAATTTAGTTTAGAAAACCAGTTAAGTTTAACAAAATATCAAATTAAAAAATATTTAACTTTGCAAAAATACCTATTTAAAAATAAAATTAATAATATAATTATTTTAATTTAAAAAATGATTATATATTTAAAGAAAAATTAGAAAATTAATATATACACTAAAAAGGTAAATTCCATTGTATAATATCATAGATTATAGATATTATAGATGTGAAGTAAAAGTTCCATGACTTTCTTCTTCTTTTTTTAATTCCAGACCATTTATAAGGTTAAAACCGGAATTTTATTTTGAAAACTGGTTCTTTATATGTTTTATTTGAAATTTTAATTGCTTTGTGGATTAATGTAGATGAGACTTATTCTCCCATTTCTGCCGACATTATAAGGACTTATTTTTCTTTATGTCTTAATAACATTTTTTTGTCTAAAGTTCATTAAGAAAATATAAATTTTAAGTCTCCCTAAATATTTTATCTAAAACGCCCTTTTCGTAAAGTTATTTCAACCCTTTTTAATTATTCTATATTATTTTCATTAAATACAATGCAACTCTGATTTGCAGGTGAACTTTATCTGAGATAGTTTATTTTATCAGCAAAATTTTAATCTTCGACTAGAAAAGTTGAGAATTGAACCCGACCAACTGCATGCACTGCATCAAAATGAGAAAATGGAAGGATCTCGAAATATAGCTATGAACACTTTCTTCTACCTGATAAGTATTATTGGAAGATGAACTAAAAAAAGAATGAATATTTGAAATAATGTACTAAAAGAGTGTTCTAAAAGGGTAAGAAACAGCAAAAACTAGTATTTTTTTTCCCAAAAAATAAAATCTGGAAGAAAAAACTTTTCAAATAACACATTCCAAAAGATTTTACATTTCATATTATCGAGACAATTATTTGAAAAAACATTTTAAATTATTTTAAAAACGATATTATATACTAAAAATGTTTATTATAACGTGTTCTGAATAATCAATCCAAAATAATTATAAATTACACAATATCAAATATTTATTTCAAAATATATTTTTCTAGAACACTTCCTGGTTTTTGATGCATCCCTAAGCATTTTAGGAAATGTACAGGAATTTTAACATATAATTTTCGTTAATACCATGGTGAGGTGGTAAAAATAATATAAAGGTACAAAAACCAGTGAGTCATTAAAAAATTGGAGTCAGAATAAAAGAAAGTCCCTTCCATATTCATCCTTTCATTCTCAGGTGAGAACTATGATAAGAATTTCAATATCAAATCATATAATAAATACAAATTTATCTGATAGAACCAAAGAAACTCTGAATTCTCTTGACCAAAAAGTCTGATACATTATTGGATTATTTACTCGATCTTTACTTTGAATGTTTCTTACATATTTTTGTTTCGTGCATCGAAAATAGAACCAGAACAGTATGCTTTCAAATGGGGATGGGGATGGGGATCGGGATCAATAACTGGATAATTCTGAGTTAAAGGCACTTATGGAAAAAATTGGAGAATCAATGACAAGAACTCAATCGTTAATAATTTTGTTAGATGCATTAGCTAACCAAAATTAGTTAAATATTCAGTTAGGAAAAATATATAATAGGGATAATTGAAAACATGTAAAAATTAATATGGAGCCTGTTTTTATTTGGTTCTCCATATTTAGAAACAATATATTTGATTCTATAAAAACGAAATGACAATCATCTCCTTCACAAGAAAGAAAAATAATGAAAAGGGAGAGAAGGGCAAGAGCGCAAATCATACAGAAGTGGACACCATTATCCCTAGAGAAGTTGGGCATTGTTTGTTTAAGAGTTGAATGGTTGACTGAAGGAATCTGTCTTGGGCACTCAAACATGACTTGGCAGTTTCTATCAGTGTAAGGCAAACAGGTGATAATTCCCTGTTTAGCTGCCATTAATCAAGAAAGAAACCGTTATCAGAAGGCTGTGGTAGAATCTGGGCATGATTTAGACACTACTCCGCAAAACATAAAGACACGCTACAAACCCAGTTAATGGGTTAACTTCATTTTGATTTAGATACCAATTGGTTTGGGTAGTATTCCTAAACGGGAATAGTTTTGTAATGTTTTTCAAGAATTTATAAATTGAAATTTGAATCCTCCTTTTTCCCACGTCAATGATAATGAGAAGAAAGTTCAAACAACTAAAGAACAGCTTACCATAAAAGATGATGCAATGCAATTGCAAGCTTCAAGTGCCATAATTCCTCGAGCAGCCTATATTTTAGCACAATAAACCAGTATTTATAATTGGTTAAAAAATCAAATAACAAATTTAGATAAAATGATAATACCTGGGAAGGTTCCTGTTGAACAGCACTAAGCAGGTTCTCAAGAACGAGCTTAGACAAAGAAGCAAGTTCTTGGTTGTAAGATGAATCCCCATAGTATAACATGTCATTGCCCGGAGTCTGGAAAGAAAAAATATATATTACTCTGAGGCTTTAGATACATAAACCATAAACCACTACTTGTCAGGAACCGAGATTTACAAAACTAGTGTAAGATAAAACAGGTGAAACAAAAGAAAATCTTGGAAAAACTGATTATAAGAACTAACATCTGAAACTAGGGATTATGACTTTTACGGACTATCTTAATTTCAATGATGACTGGATATAATACTATAGTCTCACCTCTCCACCTCTAAGTTCCTGCAGGCTGTGCCTAAAGGAAAAGAAATGCCCCCAAGTGGTAAGATGTGATTAAATATTTATTAATTAACTGGGGAAGATGAATTCATAGGCAGACAAGGACGATACTGATCTTTGCTGATAAGACAGCAAGCACTGGAAAGTTGATTCACTAACTGGCTGAGAATATCGTACTGCATAAGCTTAAACCTTAGACCACCAAATGACACTTAAGTCCATCACTTTGGACACAAAACAAAAGCAAGACTTCTCTAAATACTCTTTTAAACTTCAATTTGTTTTATTCATCTTGGAATGAAAGAGCAGATGATATGTTATCTTTATTCCATAAATGCAGTTGAAAATTTCCTTTTAATAGCAAAAGACAAAATAAGGAGATGCAAAGCTTTACACCTATACCTGTGTATTTGCATGATATGGCAATCTCTTTTGTGATTGTGTTGTCAGTAATAATATGATAGCTGAAAAAATCTGCGTCCTCATTTTTGGTTCAAACCTGCAAGGGTTTTCAATTTCAATTCATTCATCAAACAAGACACAGAAAGGGAAAATAGAAGTTTAAATAATAAGGGAAGCATTCTCAAAAGAGGGTGGCAAGAAGCTTCAATCATTATATATCCCAAAGAAAACTTACCAAGATCGGGAGCTGATTAGTGTAAACAAGTTATTTGGGAAATAGGTGACTGGTAGACTAAATGTACCTTCAGTAAAGTATAAGAAATTCATAGTAAATACATGCATACAAAGAATAGGAAAAAAGGAACTAGATCTCTAACCTAGTACACTTATTTTTCTATTACAAATTTTAATGGCTGTGACATCCCAAAAGAGAGATTTTTACAACCTGGAACCATGATTAAGAAGCCACATAACTTTCTAATAGATGAAACTAGTCCTTCAACATCAGTTGGAGATCGGAAGCCTGCAAAATCAAGTAAATCAACAGTCAATCAGATTTAGATTCTAAGAATGTCATAGAGACAGACAAAAAATCAGTCTTAGAAGCCACGGTGGCACAATTAATGTATTCTTTTACATGTTATTGGAGACTTATCTGTATAATATAAAAATTTCAACATTAGCTTCTAAGCTATATGTTATAAGAAGCCTTGGTCAGATTTTGGGCCTATGAAAGATTTACAAAATTCATAAATGCATTAAAATCATTAGATAATTGACAAAGGGGACAAAAGAGGAAATTTTAGAAAGTTCATAAATGGCCTCAAATCATCAGATAGGGGGGGGGGGGGGGGGGGGGGGGGAATAAAAGTGAGAAAAAAATAGGCCAAAATTATTGGGCTTTCTTCTCCAGCACAATTGACTGAAATTGAGTTATTAAAATGTAGAATAAATTATAGTTTGGAATTCAGATACTTGTTCTGAAAAGTTTAAGCACCACTGTTTCATCATTGAACACAAAATTAGCATTGAATAAATTCCACAAAATAGACATGCCACAGATAACAAATTACATGCATTCAATTTTGAAGTATTGGTTCTTAATACTTCCACAATGAGTGAGCAGCTAATTTAGAGTTTACATATCAACTAACCATCAATTATGTCTAAGGTATGCAAACATGTGATCGCTGAATCAATTAACCCATCTGAATGAGAAACCAATCCCCCTAAGAACGCAACCTGAAAAATTCAAATTATGAATCCTTGAAAATATAAAAGTAGCAAGTATACAAGAAATTTTGATGTGCCAAAAGCTGGCATACCTACCTCTGCAGTTTCTAGAAAAAGATCAAATTGCCTGTGAGCAGAAACAGAAGGTATTGTGACTTCACTAAATGTAACACATGCCTTGAAAAAACTCAGATGTTTCTTGGCACATTTCAAAGCTTGAATTGCTAAAGAATTGCCAGAGTGAACAAGAGTTTCCTGCAAGAAAGTATGATAACTTTATCACTGTGTAACGAGGTTTTTGGCCAACAACTGCAAAAAAAAACAAGGACAAACCTTAAGTTCATTGAATCTACCAAAAGCTCCTCGACAATTAACCAAAAAAGCTAAATGCTGTTCCATCTCTGCTCCATAATCTACCTAGTAAATAGAGGCAGTCAAGAGTCAACTAATCAATCATGAAAAAAAAATTTAACACAACTAAAGAAAGAGATAATAGACCCAAATAATATCAAAAGGATCGTGTTACCATGAGCACAAAGCGAGATATTGAACGTGCCACTTGGCCATCATTATCTTTCACATTCATAAACTCTATATTATCATGTAGTGTCTGAGCAATTTCAAAAAGCAACTGTATGCTTGTTGGATCACTAATATGATCATTCCTGTTTGACAAATATAACATATTACATGGTAATGAAATGAATGCTTAACAAATCACATTAAAAACCAGAAGGATAGAATCAACAGTATGTTGCGGGCAGCTAGTATATCATGAAACACAAATGTGAAAATGAAGAAGTAAACTCGGCACACATGTAAGTTTTGACTCAGGATCAGGATATAATTTCCCATGTAAATTTTGTACAGAAAATAGTATCCCATTAATTTTATTGTTTTGGAATGACCTTAACTATTGTTACCCAAGCTGACTTGATCCCTTAGCCTTATATTAAATAATTCATATTTTCAAAATTAGATCTAAGAATGTAAATTAGAAATTCAAAATTCACTGTCCAAACACCACTTTAAAGTGTTTTACTTCATTGATCAGCACATTTTTCTCCCCATACAATTAGTATTTTCAGTTTTTTCCTTCTTCTGACAAAGAAAAAAAGAAAAGAAAATATGATGTGTAGAACCTTGAAATTTGAAGGAGGTGATTTAGAAATGATTCAACGGTACTGTCTGATAACTCAATTTCCTTTGGTAATTGCCTTAAAAGTAAATGAAATTGTCAAATACTTGCATAAAACCTGTTCATTTCACTTCATCTAATAGCAGAAATTTTTGGTATAGTTGGTTGATCACATAATATCAAACCCTCTAACCAAGTAGTCTACAATTTGATTCTTGGCACACCAATTCTTCTAATAAAAAAATTAAACTTCAGCAAAAGATAAGTGGACTTTCACATACAAACTAGAACATGAGACAATAAGGGTCATATAGATTGAAAGGAGTAGAATAAAAAACAAAATGCTTGTTATAAATGGTACCTTGTCACCATATTAAGGATGTGCAGAAAGACAACATCCTGTGACTTGCCATACATTACATCTAAGATTTCAGGAAAATGAACCTACAAAATAATAACAACAAAAAACCAAATCATCACTAGTACTTATATCACATGTAATGAAGAATGAATGACCGAGACAAATACACAGAAAGATGATTAGGTACAAGATACTATTGGAACCTACCAGAGAAAAAACATCTTCCAGATGCTTAAAATGAGACAGAAGCTTCACAATGAGAGATTGCAAGCTTAACATTTCATCCTCTGTAACTCTTTTATTCAAAGCTCGATTTGAAATGCCTTCCAAAATGGCATTCAAATGGTTATTCTGGAATAATGGGTTGCATTTAGAGGAAAGATCACAGAGGTATAAAATAGTAGTCATTTGAAAGTGATAGGTACATATATAATCATACAAAACTTTGTAATTGGATAACACCTAATCCATCAAGGAATAGAGTTTAAATCTCAATTTTTTCTATGGATTTTCTTTAAATTATAATATAGATGTTTGGCTCACGATTGTCCACTTAAAGAACATACTAAGACATATCAATAGATAGAAAGAAAAAATGCAAATAAAGGGGGATAGTATATCGTCCTTGCACAAAGGAATTGCAAACTTAGCTCCAGAATTTAGAAATAGATCTTTTGTTACTTCTGGGGAATTGTTTGCATTCTTAGCTTGCTTATCATTCCAGCTCATAGGAAATGAAGACAATTACTATTGGTAATTCAATAAGACCTTTGAGATTCTTATCTTGTCTCATCATTCTCTTGTAATTCCCTCCCACCTCCTTTCAATGGCTAAATTTCATTCAGCACTAAGAAATCAAATTTAGTAACTGAAAACATCAATCCCCATTTTGAAGGACCATGTTCAGTCTCAGAGAAAGGCATTAAGCAAGTTGTATATTAAAAACTTTGATGCCCCAGATTGACCAAACTGGAACTACTGGGAAGGAGACATTGACATTAAGCAAGAACCTTTGAGAGAATCATGTAAACCAATTGATTGTTGAGGCTTGACAAAGTAAATAATGACAAATGGTATCTTAAAAAATTTATTATGAGAACAAGGAATATGATATTAACAATAGTTCTTTCCTTCAATTCTTCTTTTCAGTTTATATCGCTGTATCACATTTACATTATAAAAAAATGATACCTAATATCTAAACCTTCAAAATTTAATATTTTAAAACAGCCATAGAAAAAAAAAGTGATTACTAAGCTTGCCTAAATAAGCCCAAACCATCTATGCTCTGTAAAATAGTCAACATATTAGTGCATCCAAAAAAGGAAGAAACATAATCTCAAAATAAACCTTTTACTTAAAAGTTTTACACAGAAGATGTAGAGAACTAGTAACAGTTTGATTGTACTCACTCACTTGAACTTACCATCCGATTCTGAAGAATAAGATCAGTATAAGCATCTACAACCTTCAGATATTCATCAAGGCTATCATACAGCCCAATAACCTAGAATTGCAGCCAAATTAGAGAACAAATGAAATACTAGGAGGAAAAAATGACAATTGAAAATATGCTTATAAAAGAAGTTCAGACTAAATCTCAGAAAGTAAACATTTTTTATTCAGGTAAAAATTACCATATACTCGAGTTGACCATGAGTGGTAAGCTTAGATGTTGAATAAACTACAAAAACAAATCCTTTTTGTTTTAAAATAAGGGGGAGTGTTGGTATCGTATGTTAAATATAGATGTAGGTATCAGAAACAAGTGGATGTTTACATTATTTATAAAATACTAATGGAAAGAAAGAGTATATAATTACTTAGCTTTCAACTAATTACATACAAGGTAGAATCAACCTCCACTCCCTTGATTTTTGGGTTTATCCTTCCTTAACTCGATAAACTTTCCTTAAAAGTCAATATCTAATAATAATTACATCTGGCCAAACAATTTTCAACAGTTAGGAAACAAATGTTAATGACTTATCCTAAGATTCCTATTCTCATGTATATTTACCTAACCAATAAGGAAACAAATACCAAGAAAACAGAGCAGAGAAATAGATGTAGAATATAATGTATCTCAACCAACAGTTTATACATGCTTTAACATTTGGTGTGTCATTTGATGGAGACACATCTCCAAGACCTTCAATTTGAAATGTTTATTCAAGAAGAGGGTAGTGTACCAAATGGCAATTATGCCCTGCAGTATGTGATTTGGTCAAAGTGAGTGGGTAGTACGATTTGAGGTTAATAGCAGTTATGGCGTATAGCATTTTTCCTTTGTAATGCTTAATTTAGTATTATGGAATGGGAACATTTATGGTGGTTTGTATTTGTAAGTTTCAGAACAGATATGTTCTCTTTAGAAGTCTCTTGGACGATAATAACATTGCAGTAGTATGCAGTTCAAGTGTTTTTGTGTTTCAATAAGTATTTCAACTAGTCCTGCTGTTCTGTAGTTATTTTACAAGAATAGGTCAAGGATTATCATCGTTAAACATGCAAAGATTAGACAGTAGATAGATGTACACACGTAATTTTTCTGGGTTTTTATAAAGAAAGTTTTTTTTGTTCTTTCATCGTTTATATTTTGCACATTTAAGAGAATTCTATATCTTCAGCATATACTTCCTCCTTCTATACTTGTTTTGGTTACATTTCACTCAAGAATTATTAAAGAAGTGAATATGTTGAAGAAAAGAGTGCAAGACCTAGCAATAATATATTCTCCTAGAAGAAGCAAGCAATGAAAAACAACCAATACTAAGACACACCAAGTTTGGCCCATCTCTTACCTTTTTCTACTCCTTCCTTGCATTCTAAAGTCTATAACATTTGACATAATAAGAGATGACACACCTTTGATACCATATAAAGTCTACTTAACCAAATAACACTTATAAAATCTATTTGCGATGTTTACTCTCTGATTTGTTTATCATTTATGTTTTTCTGTTTTGAGGAGATTCCCTATCATAAGATATACACTTCCTCCTCCTATATCTAATTGGTAAAATTAAGAGGAAGAGGGATGGAGCAGAGAATGTATTAATGAAAGAAACTAAAATAATAAAGTTTCCCTCTCAAGGTGTAATAGACCAAGGGTGGAGATTAAAAGGAATATACATCATTGTGAATGTAACTCTGAAATGATGCAAGGTGGATTATAATTCTATAAATACCTGGATAACTTTATCTAACACAGTATTGACAATATGAACAGGGGATTTTCTTTCGTACAGCCTGAATCCAAGCAGTCTGTAATTCAAGTTCTGTATCACCAAAAAGAAAACAATAAAACTGCAAATCTGAAAAACGAAAACAAAGATGCTGTTAAATTCAAGGGATCATAGAAATTGCAAAAACTTACCTGACCAAAGGAATTATCCTTGCTAAATTCGATGAGATGAAGGATCTGCACAACGTTGGTACTAACTACTTCAATAGGGAGCTCCTTCAGTAAATGATGAAGAATGATTGAAACACATGAAACACTACCCAAATCCTGCTGATTCTTCATCAGTCCAAGCTCTGACAGAACTTCATTGACTTGTCTCTTCAACAAAGACATACTTAGATCAGCATAAAATACAGGATATAGAAGAAAGACAAGCAGAAAAGAAATATCTGACTTTCTTTTTTCTACTGTCTAATGGAGTATATAGATGACATAATAAAACTTGACTTTTCAATATTATAATCACAAAACCCACAACCATTTAGCTTACTATATGTGCTTACCCAACCTTCATTTCCACTCACTTGAAATGTTCATGTAAAAATCACAATAGAAGAGCAAAGATACCAACCAATCAATGAAATTTCAATTATACACTTTCACATAACCAAGATATGTGGAAACATGATCATATATAATATCGCCCATAACAAGTATACTTGTGAAGAGAAACTTCATTACGTACCTCAGTCAACCCATTAAATACACACTTCATAATATACTCAATGGTTGGTTCCATCAAACTCACTTGCAATTTTTTGTTGACTTCAACATTTTTATGAGATCTTTCATTGGATGACAAGATTTGCATTAAAATAACTCTGATGTCATTCATACATGTAACAAGATAGCCTGTTTCAGGTGCACAACGTATGAAATAAGTTTTATGAAAATAAACACAAGAAAGAAGTATGTTGCAGGAATCAGATACATTAAATTCAGAACGAGCAAACTCAGCGTCCTTTTCATCCAATTTTGGAGAAAGAACAAGAGAAATTTATTAGAGGCAACTAAGCACCGCTATAGAGCACAAATTTCGTATAAGAGAGAGTGTGTGAAGCAGACATCTAGATTAATTGTTTCTGTTTTATCTGAATAACTGGTAAATAATGTCTTTACCAGCTGACTTTTCAAATTCTCTATAGCTTTCTAAATTTGGAAATTTTTGAAAGAAATACAAAAAGTCTAAACCAAAGTATTAGTAACTTGACTGGCACTAAAGAGTATATAATATTTCACACCTAGGTCTTGGATTGCCGTTTGTAGGGGTGTTAGAGCATTATGATGAACCTGTGATGCACTGATACATGGATCAGGCCTGCGCATCCCTATGTAGGACATATCTAACTCGAATACTTTTGGATACGTTTAAAATACGTATCAGTAAAGTGTCAGTCAGCAGTTAAAAATGATAAGAAAAGGTGCTTCAGAAAAGTGCTATGAAGCTAACACTATTGCTTATTGGTGTACAGCTAATAATCATGTTTTATGAATTTGCATTGTCCTTTGGTTAAGACTTTATTATCCATGTTGTATAAGACAACACATCCCTACCCGATTTTCCTAAACTAGCGTCAGATATAACATACAACTATATATATATATATATATATATATATATATATATATATATATATATATATATATATATATATAACAGTCCAATTTTTTCCTATAGCCATTTTTTTCTTTTTAGTGTTTAACTATCATTGTTTTTATTTTTTATATTATTCCAAACATTAAACAAATATAAAATATATAATTTTTATGATTTATTCTATGAAACCATTTTCAGGATTTGATATTTGAGTTACACATAATTAAAAAAAGAAAATACTGTGACAACAAATATGGATAAAAACAATTCTCACTCACTATTTATATATACATTTAGAAAATATTTAATAATAATTTTTTTATATGGTTTTTAAAAAAGCTATAGTAATATTTGTTTTATTTTGTGAACTGTATATATGCATATATTTTTAAGCATATCTCAACATTTCATCTCCTATATTTTCAAGGGTGAGATGAATCGGTGTATGCAATACATGTCGATGTGCATCATAGTGATGAACAATTGCATATGCAAATATGCATTCGTAAAGGTTAGACCAAAACATGTTTGGAAACATACAGATTTATTTTAACAGTTAAATAAAAGGGTCCCTCTGTTTCAGTGTACATGTTTTACACATCCTAAGGATACAAATATAATATCAGAGAAAAAATACCTATATCATGTGAAGGTAACTTCTGAGCACAGTGAGCCATATAAAGACGGCAATACGCAGATGCCACTGGATCTCCTAATCCTCTGGTCATCATTACCAATCGCCGGAGGCTGTCTAAAGGTTGGTCAAGCAGAAAGCACCAGCAAGGCAAAATTGCCAGCTCCAAGTAACTAGTACAATTTCAGATATCCATTCAGAAAACACCGTCAGAGAGAACATTCTTCCAGGCAACAGCCTTTCAAATGTTATTAGCAAAACCTTTCAAACTTTTCAGAAGAAAGGTCTATTCCGTAGCAAATTTTCAAGCAATATTGACAGACAAAGTGTTTGACAGTTGTCACATTAAACCTAATCTTCACTGTATTAACAGTATATAAAAGGTTCCAACTAAAGTCACCCCACACAACAAAGCAAATATCTGCAAACTAGTGGTAACTCCATATTACTAGTAACCCATTAATATTCTACACATAACCTGTCTAACTTTTTACTATTAAAACTCATGTATTTTAAAACTATTTACCTTTTGTAGTCTCAGTTTCTAACTGAAACCTAATCATAACAAAAGCTTAAGCTGTGATTTAATGGGCTTGATTGCTTTTCTTTCTGACACACTACAACACCCCAACTAAAGTCCTATCTGTATAGAATCATGGATGAACCACCGCCACCGGCCAGCCTACTAAAATCATATGCTGAAATTATAATTTAATCAAGAGTGAAAGAGAAATGATTAAAGGGCAGAGTACTGAGGACCTGATCAAAGACATATGATAGCATATCAAGAACCAAATTATCTTAAAAGCATAAGCAGTTAGGAACCTAGGCCCAGGCCCATGGACGAATGGTTTTTACATATAACAAGGCTGTACTTCATCAAAAATATCATTTTTGTAGCCTAGTTGTAACAAGTTGATTTTCTTTGTTGAAGTGGATTTAGGCTTAACTTTGAGATTATGGAAATATAATTATAGATGGCTGAGATTCTAGAGAGATCACAGCAACGTGTCTTTCAAAAGTGAATTCGTAGAAAATTATAACTGTGATTATGAAGAAACTAAAGGTAAACATGGCATCAGAAAGTTTCAAACCAACATAAGCTGAAAGAGAAGACAAATAACTTTAGTGTAAAAAACGTAAGGAATAATTAAATACAGGACAAAGATAAGGTCTTCACATGCGTGGAAGAAGCTCTTGCACAGCACCAATTTTGCTAAACCAGTTATAGCAAGTTTCTTTGGCATCAGCACAAATATCCCTTGCTTGAAAGTTTTCTACAAGATTCAAAGAAATCATTTAAGAAAAATAATGTGACTTTTATGAGATCCATCAATCTCATGCAGATCATCAAGCTTGTATGACATGTACAAATTAGTTCCAATAAACAAGATACAGAATGAAAATATTCAGCGAGTCTGATGTTAGAGATGGTGAGAACCCTTTTGCAGGTAGGATATCTCAATGAACATATTTTCAATCATTCATCTTATATCTGTGAGGCTATAATAAATTACTAATTATGATGTCCCTCTATGGATAAACCTTTCAATGATACAAGGATACTCCCACATGTTGGCATATATAATCACATACTTATCTGGTGTAGATAACAATACTCTAATAGAATGGCATTCACATTTGTGGTATATCTTTCTTTCTCTGTCCACTATGGTAAAGTGTGGGCCAATCTCAAAATTATTACCCAGGAACATGTAGGGGAAGTGCCAATGGAACTTGTGATGGGATAAGATATTCATACAGCAATAAATTTCATTTTAATTTCTTAACAAGTATACCGTCCAAATTTTGTTTAATATAAATCGGCATACCCATTGCTTCATTTAACAAAAAAAATTACATTTGTGTACTGCATCAGATAACTGTATCCAATACCATGCAATATTGGTACTTCTACCATTTTAGAAACAATTAGGCCTTGCATCAACAGAAGTTCTTCATAAATTATAATAGGAATCGTTAAGTTTCAAGTCTTTCACAAATTGGATATTTTCAATTGAGTCTATAATTTCAATTGAATCGTTAAGGAACTAACATGCATTAATAAATTAAAACACAGAATCCCTAGTCTTCAAAAACTTTAGCATGAAAAAATGCCACGTTAAACAATTATTAGCATAAGAGCCATAGTGAATGAGCTTCAAATTAACAGAGGACCTGCTAAGCTGCAGCATAAAGTTCCATCTTCAGAAAACTCAGCTTTTTGCTTTATTCGCTGCCAAACCAGGTTTCCAAGCATATCCATGATATCTGTGACAAGAACAAAAAGCGTAGGATAAAACTCAAGTACTGACGTATCCATCAGAAGCTTAGCAACCTGCAAACAGTATAATCTGTTTTAGACCTACATAATCAATCAAAATCAAGATAAACTTAGACAATAAATGAAAATAAATCAGTATGTTTTCACTCCTACTTCAAAACTAAGTATAAATTGATTTATATTTCAAATGGGTAGAGCCCTCTCTCAAAGTCCCTTATATTTTAAATTATTGTTAAACAAAATTTTTTGTACTCTTTTTGGCATATAAAATATTTCTAAGAGTGAAGAAAGTACAGGAAGAAAAGAAAATACAAACTGATTAATCCCTAAACTATCTAATGAAGGGAAAACCATGTGCATAAACCTACACGGCTAGAATCAAAAAACAAAAATGGTAAATGAGAAACCTGCACAAATCCCAAAGACATATTTGAACACTTAATATGACCACTTTTTGCTCCTCTAGATCAAGCATGAGGTTCTCTTGAATGATGGCAGAGACAACTCACCAGAAGAATACAAGTTAGTACGTCATTCAATATCTTGCCAAAACCTTTCTTGGTAAGAATCATTAAAATCAAACATAGCATCTTTCAAAATATAATTTTGCAACAAAACTCCATGCTTCAAGTAACATGATCAACAACCTCGTCAATAATAAAATCAGCATCTAAGATTTTCCTAGATTCTAATACAGCACCTAAAGAAACTAAATATCACTCAACAAAACCAAACATCAATCGACGAGCTAGATAAAACCTTCAAGACAATCAATTAAACAACAATCATACATAAAATCATATCTAGCAGAATGAACTAACTATAAAACAAAAATGTATTTTTCAATATTTCAAAACCAAAAAGGTTATTTCACAGTACAAACTATAATGTTAAAAATAAATTAGTAAATACATTGAAGTTTACCTTTATTGATAACTTTAAGGATGTCACCCGGTCTTCAGCTTGCCAAGAACGAGTAATCTCATCTTTGAGCTCATGTAGCCGAGAAACATACTCCTGCCAAGTAATAGTCTTGACACCCTCATCTGCAAATTTTTGTGGATCGTCCAATTCCTCCAAGTGCATTGCTGTTGAAGATTTCTCATGTACTGAAAATTGGGATGTCACATAACTAAGTGAAGATAAATAAAGGATATTACAAAAGTAAAAACAATGTAAAGTATAGACATACATTTTCCACTTCTCATTAAAACATCGGGCATCTGTAATTTAAAGAAAAAATAATTAGATAATTATAACAAAAAACTAAAAGGGTTAAAATAAAGGATCAAAACTGTTTTTAGAATGTAAAGGTTATTTGCCAATGCTCACATTAAGACCTACCCTCTAACAATACTATATTTGCCAATTGCACAATAAAAATTATAGATGTTAACAGTAATTAACTGCTATATCCTACAATTTATAAGAGTATTTCAAAGTTTGTGAAAATTTTCCAACATAGCATCTGGTAGACAGCTAACACATATGCAGTGTTATCGGGCAACTTGCATAGTGCCCTTCAAATGAAAAATCACAGCAATGCCCATACCCAGGCTCAATTCACTATCTCTATAGCTGAAGGCGAAAAAAACAACTAAGGGTACTAACAAATATATTAAGGGTACTAACAAATAGTTGAATAATTAGTAATATCATGGTCAAGATTTCTACTCCAGCCGGATACACCTCTTCATTAAAAATATATAATAATTAACATCCACCAATGCAGACAATTAGACAATGTCTTAATAGCAAGGAAACCAATAAAACGGTATCATGCAGTTCTACAGTTTTCCAAACAGAAAATGTCCAGCTTTTCCGCTAGCTAGCCACAATCTACTCCTAATGACAATTAAGAACATTCAAAGACAATTAAGAACATTCAAAGCCAATGAGAACTGTTTGCAGTCTCATACTGACATGCTTCTAAATGCTCCATACTTTATTTTCTCTCAGCCATCTTAGATACCACAAAATATGTAGTACAGTTTCTTATTTAAACAAGAAATACGAAAATACTGTAGCACTTACTGAAGAAACTGAAACCATCTTGGAGACAGGAAACCTCTGCATTAGTAATCTCCTGAAAGAGGTCCACTCCTTCGTTGGTTGAAGATCAGAAGATTCATTCAGGTTGTCATGATCAGGAGCAGCAGCATTTGCATCATTATCAGTTCCTCTCAATGGATCAAAAAAAGCACTGTTCCCACGATCTACAACATCAACCTAAATTGAGAATATTAACAAAGAAATGAATATTGCCAAAAGTGAAATATATGTAAAATTTTGCGGTCACAAACCAACTTAAAAAACATAACCACGGAGCTTTTGAACACTTTCACTTCAAGCAAGTCAACAAATATTTTCATTAAGCAAATCAACAGAAATTACTAAATCTTAAATTGTATTAACTAAATCAAATCCTTACCAGTCCCGCCCTCACCCTCTTTCCCCCGCTTTTAGTGCATTACTTTAGTACTATGCATGCTAATAACTTGCAATTCATGGCTAAGATCATTTAAATCTTTATCCAGATTACATTATATTTTAGTCATATGATCAGATCACTCGGCTCAACAACATCGATTTCGAACCATTGTACGACATTGAATTGAACAAAGGCTTCTAAACGAGGAAGGAACAATAGAAATTAATTGAACTGACGGATTCAAATCCTAGGCATGTTCTTATTTCAGGTTGATAGAACTGAATCTTATATTTTTTACGCATTCGGAACAGCAGCACTGGTTTTGCATAGTCACGATCACTTTTTTCCGCGGTCAAGGTACCGTAACTGTTAATACAAGAAAAAAAAATGCGAAATAAGTTGTGATATGAGCAGGACCTGGGCGAGAGGTGGAGACGGAGGTGAAGCAGACAAAGGATGAGCAGCGGCGGTTACGCGAGGGAGGGCGTGAGATTCAAGCTCGGCACTGTAATTGCGAGGTCTGAACTCCATGGAAGCATTCAACAACGAGAGAGGGAAGAGCTGTTCGGGTTTTGTCTTTGCTTTTCGCAGACAAGGAAAATGCAAGAACAACGTGACTAGATGAACAAATTAACTAGTCTTTTTTACTTAATTACCCTTTCGAATTGTATTATTTATGTATATGTATATTATTTAATTTAATTTTCTCTCATTACAAAATCTTCTATTTTCAAATAGGGCACGTACCAGTTTTTTACTTAATTAACTGCAAAATTAACCAACAGAAATACCATCCAATTTATAATCTACCAGTGAAATATACCCCCATGTAACCGTATATTCATTTTTAAAAACATGTTAGGGAAAATAGTTATAAAAATAAATTAATTTTGTTAATTTTTTATAATTTTATATAGGATAAATTTTATAAATAATAATGTTAATGGTCAAAATAATTAAGTTAAAAATAAATAAAAATTACATAAAAAACAATTGCAAAATATAGAAGTCAAAATTGTAATAAATTATGTGTATAAAAGAGGGGTTAAATAATTATTTTTTTCAGATGGCAAATTATAAGATGAATGACATTAAATTCAGTAGACAAATATTAGATTGATGTATTTTTTTTTTTTAATTCAGATAATTGATTCGACCTTAAAATAATTTTAACCCTTAAATGGCTTCCAAGTGAACCTTAAATTATCTTACATCAAAGTGACCCTTTTTCAGTTTTCACTGAACCTTGTTCTAGGGCCTTCCTAAAACTCTTTCATTGGCAAGCTTGCATTCAGAAACCAACATCTCCCACAAGGAGAACCAATTGGTTTCAAAACCTATCGCCTTTTGTTCAATTCACAGCATATGCTAATTTCCCCCTCTTTGTGACGCGTACTGTCAAGAGGTTTTTCTCTTCTTTATTCGGGTAAGGTATTTTATTAACACTATTTGTTAAGTCGCATTTTGTTATTGTGCAGATTTTGTTTTGAATTGTAGGACTTAGTCGTAGAGTCTGTGGCGACGATTTATTTCGGAATACCTTACTTTTTTCTTCTAGTGCTTATATTTATAGGTGATTTGAGTTTGAAGTTTAATGTCCTAAATTTACCCTTTAACTAAGCTTTTTTCTGCTATTGATTTCAAACTGCTTTAGGAGAGAACATGTCATCAAAAAGGGAAAGGGAAGTTGATCATAGAGTAAATGATCAAGGGCTTGATAATGAATCGAAAAGGCAGAAGCTGGATGAGGATTCTTCTCCCTCTCCTCCTCCAGTCTCCATTGCGAATCCACTTTCTGGGTTAGCTAATAATTATGCTGACATTGATGAGGAGGAAGAATATGTTCGAAGGGAAAGGGATTCTGTTAATGAGAGTAGGAATGATGGGTCCCAGCACAATGGGCATAGATATAGAGAGGCCGATGATAGTGATGAAGAAGATGATTCACATGAACAATTATTTAGTGGAAGAAACAGTCGCCATGTTGAGGTTCGGAAGGACTGTCCTTATCTTGATACTGTTAATAGACAGGTATTTGACTTATCTTGTCCATCGTTGACAGTAATTTTACTGGTTTTCATGCGTTTCTGAATTTTTATGACAATTATGCACGCAGGTTTTGGATTTTGACTTTGAAAAATTCTGTTCTGTCTCCCTATCGAATTTGAATGTGTATGCATGTTTGGTTTGCGGTAAGTATTACCAAGGGAGAGGGAAGAAGTCTCATGCATATACGCATAGTCTGGAAGCAGGGCACCATGTTTATATCAATCTCCGCACTGAAAAGGTTTACTGTCTTCCTGATGGTTATGAAATTAATGATCCTTCATTAGACGACATTCGGCATGTCTTAAATCCAAGGTTAGTCTAATTTTTTTATTTGGCTGTGCTTGCTGCAGAAAACATTTTAGCCATATCTTTCTGTTTTTATGCTCATCAGCTGTTGGCTGGTGACTATATTGATATTATAATCCTTTGTACAATTTATGTCACTTGTTGTTAGCTGGTTGGAGTATTTATTTACCATTTGTTCCCCAGAAAAGTGATTTTTATTCACTCTGGTAGCTCAAAATTTATGCTATGGACCTTCGAAGTCTATTATTAACATCAAGGATTGTGGTTGAAGTTGTCATCTGCTAACACAGTTTGTGAGGTTCTAAGATTTAAGCCTTAGCTTGGACACTTTATGAATAGATAGTAGATTGGATCTCCATCCACTCTATGGTAGGGCCAACAGCAAGCCCTCAACTAGAACAATCCCTGTACAAAACATCTAACTGGTAGGTAGGGGTTTTGCTCTGCTGTTCAGGCCGACCTTGGAATCCCGTCTATGTATCAATTAAAAAAATATTTGTTTTGCATGGTGGTATGAAGAATAATTCCTTTACCCTTGTTTATTTCACTGATGTTAACATCTTTCTCTTCATAATAAACTAATTAAACCAGGGCTTTTGTTTTTATAAGCATTTGGTTTGGGCTTTGTATTATGTGTCATGAGTTTTTTTCTCAATATATTCAGTTTTCTTCTCAGCATCTTCATGATTTTCCCGTTGTCATAACTTATCTTCCTTGTTCTGCTGTGGATGTGCCAAATTGCTTGTATGATGTTTATCAGCAACTTGCTGTCACCTTAAAAGATCAAGCTTCAATTTTTCTTTAATTAAGAATGACATAGAAATATTTATTCACCCATAGTAAAGTTGTCAACATAATTATCGTATATGATTTTGTGCTATCTTATTTTTTCATTACCTTGAATTCTTTTAACTGATCCCCATTGTCTATTAAAATGCATGGTCTACGGGCATTCATACTGTTCTCTATATGCAGATTCACTGGAAAAGAAGTTGAACAACTTGACAAAAATAAGCAGTGGTCTAGGGCACTTGATGGTTCTAGTTACCTTCCTGGAATGGTATATTTTTCATGCATATAAAAATCAAATTTTTAATATTATAAAAAGGTTGTTAGGTGTTTTATGACCTACATTTATATATTATACTGACTTTTCAGGTGGGACTTAATAATATCAAGGAGACTGATTTTGTGAATGTAACTATTCAATCGTTAATGAGAGTTACCCCCTTGAGGAATTTTTTCCTCATCCCTGAAAATTATCAACACTGTAAATCTCCACTTGTTCATCGGTTTGGTGAACTCACTAGGAAAATATGGCATGCACGGAACTTTAAAGGACAGGTTTGTTTCTTATAAATTCATTATATACTATATTTTTTTAATTCGGTAGTGACTTGTCTATCAAGATGCATGCCAACAGGTCAGCCCTCACGAGTTTCTACAAGCAGTGATGAAAGCCAGCAAGAAAAGGTTTAGGATAGGTGCACAATCTGACCCAGTTGAGTTCATGTCATGGCTGCTTAATACTCTACATGCAGATCTTAAGACATCAAAAAAGAATACCAGCATAATCTATGAGTGTTTTCAGGTTCTTTTTTATCCACTCCAATTTTCCTTTCTTTTGGTTGACATGCTGTTACTGGCTGCAGCTATTCACAAGTTGTATGTTGTTTTTACTGTGCTGCAGGGTGAACTTGAGGTTGTGAAAGAGATTCCTAACAAAGGTACCATTGATAGGAAAGAAAACAACGAAGACCAGAACAATGCCGAGAAACTTTTGGATGGGGTAAATGAGCGATACGCATTTGTCAAAGAAACTTCAAAAATGCCATTTCTAATGTTGGGGTTGGACTTGCCACCACCTCCTCTTTTCAAGGATGTGATGGAAAAAAATATAATACCACAGGTACTACTCCACCAATGCTAGTGTCCTTGTTGCATGAGGTGTTATAGTTGATAATGATAGAATCTACCTCAAGGTGATCTAGTTTGAAGTTTAAATCTTGTTATTTTGTCTGTGACTGTTATATCCGAGAGACTTGTAAAAATAAAGAAATTGTGATGCTGGTAACTGATTGTAACTTTTAAAACATTATTTAAGAGCTAAATTATGTGCTGTGGACTGCATCTTGGCTGCCAATATGCTATTTACTATCTAACTTATACGCACATACATTTTGTTTCATATAATGCATGTTTTAATTTAGAAGACTTGAATGAATAATACAAATTATGCATTTACAATATGATTATTCTTCTCATGTTTTCAGCATTACTCACTACATGCATTGATTTTGACAAAATAATTGGATAGAAGAAAATTCATAGTTCAAAGAAAACATCCGAACTTGACCAATGACTCTTTGTGGTCCATGATACAAGTAATAACCTTCAAGTTCCGCTTGCAGCTAAACTATACAAACTTAATATTGTCCGAGTTTTATGAGGGAATGTGTTGAATAATCATATGAGCAGCATGATCCACACATTTTTATGGAATTAAAACCATGACTCTAGAGTCTAGTGTAATAAATGCTCTTTTTTTCATTTTTTTTCAGCACATTTTGTTATAGCCGGTATAAAATGATTTATCTTATTTTCCGTGTGAAATGTTAGTAAGAACTGTATTCTTTGTTTCTTTTAATGTAATTCATATTCCCCACATTACACTCCCATTAGTAAACATGCTCCTAGTTGTATTTTGTCTCGGTTCCAATAAAATCCCTTGCCATGAGAGGACCCTGTTCGGTTGATCTCCACTTGTTCTGATTCTTGTCGTGAGTTTTCAACTTCCCATACAACTCATCTTTAAAGCCTATAAACAAATATTATAGTCATTCTCCTTGTGGAAAAACTCCCAAGAATTTGTGTAAACACTAAAAATGACTGGGGAGACAAATTTTGAATACCATTTCTGTTCACAAATGTATCTAATTTGAACCACCAGTGCACCCGTTTGTATTTTGTAGTTGAAATCCCATCTTCTTATAAGGTAAGTTGATGCATTCATTTCAAAATATCTGCAAATACCATTGGGCTAATGACTCTCCTCCCCACGAACCAGTGATATCTTTTGTGTACAATGAACACCTGAAATTATTTTGCATACCCCCTAACGATTATAGTCCAGGTGGCATGATGTAAAGCTTTAAAGGAAAAATGATAGAGTTCCCTTCAAATTAAGGATAATTAGTTCAATTTGCAATTCCACATTTCCACTTGTTAACTTGAGTTTTGGTTCTTATGTTTATAGCTTTTTTATTTTGAAGTTCTATCTATCTTTTATTTCCTACTTGCCTGCTAATAAGGCTTGATTTTTAGGTTCCACTCTTTAACATTCTGAAGAAGTTTGATGGTGAAACTATCACAGAGGTGGTCCGTCCTCATATAGCAAGGATGAAATATCGAGTTACCAGATTGCCCAAGTATATGATTCTTCACATGCGGAGGTTTACTAAGAATAATTTTTTTGTGGAAAAGAATCCCACATTAGGTAAGAATTTACGTCTCAATGTGCTGTAATTTGTTCAAGTTAACACCCGCATACTTCTAACTTCATCCTATACGTGCTTCAGTAAACTTTCCTGTGAAGAACCTGGAGTTGAAGGATTACATTCCCTTGCCAACACCAAAAGAAAATGAGAAATTGCGATCTAAATATGATTTAATTGCTAATGTTGTTCATGATGGCAAACCTGGTGAGGGTTTGTATAGGGTATTTGTACAACGCAAATCAGAAGAACTATGGTAAGTTCTATTTCTCGATAATATAAAAAATCTCCATAAATTTGAACGGATTTATGGATGTACAACAAAGATGAGGACTAAGATCTTGTTTCTTTAGGTATGAGATGCAGGATTTGCATGTCTCCGAAACGCTTCCTCATTTGGTTGCGCTATCAGAAACTTATATGCAGATTTATGAACAGCAAGGCTGAGTTCGGATCATTTTCTTTGTGCACCTCAACCTGATACACATTGTGTGCTGAATGGTTGACTAAAATTTAGTTCATCTGGGAAGCTCACAAACTGTAGTGACGAGCTTCAGTAGCAACTTCTCTCAAGGAGAACCCATTGATCCCAAACCCTATCGTCTTCTATTTCAATTCACAGCATATGCTAATTTTCCCTTGTTGGTGACGCATGACAAAACTCTATTTTGACGAGAGGTTTTGTTCTTCTCTATTCGGGTGAGGAATTTTATAAACATTATTTGTTTAGTTGCATTTTGTTATTGAGCAGATTTTGTTTTGGACTATAGTGTGTATTATTGTGTAACTCGTAGTTATTGTGAGACAGATTCGTAGAGCCTGTGAAAATGACTTATTTTGGAACACCGAACTTTTTTTCTTGTAGCTATCAAGTGTTCGAAGTATGCATGAAAGAAATTGAAAACCGATTTATTTGCTGAAGCTTGACTCTTTTTTCTCTCCTTATTGAGACATTGCACATTCAAACAATTTCATTTCCTTGCAAAACCTTAACAGAAGATTTTGAACTGAAAAGAGTGATATTTTTTTCTCGTGAGCATGATATGCATATGTTCTTGTTATACGTGTAATTAGATTTCATAGAGTTGACTATCCTAGAGGATCTTGATCGAATGGTACATTATTCTAAAGTGTGCTGTTTTTATTTATAATTGGCATGAGGGCAGAAACAATATGTGAATCATGTGACAACATTTCATCAATTTTGAAATAACCCAAATGATTAAAATATTACTTGTTGGCTAAACAAATATTAAGTAGTTGGAGAGAGGATCTAGTCATTTTCTATAGAATTGGGGAAGTTCACGTACCGACCTCCAAAGTTCTACAAGTTACGGAAAAGAATAATAGTTCTTGAAATTATTTGAATAGAGCTAAATAGCTGTTGAAGATTCGGCTGTTTCTTGTTGCAACTCTTCCTTTTTTTTATGAATTTTGAAATATGTAATCCAAGAAGTATTTTCAGATCTGAAAACATGGTTGGAAATGTCTTATGGAATGCATTCAAAAAATATATTTTGAAATGTTTATTTTGGAAAGCATTTTCTAATGTGAAAATACTTTTCAGATTATACATCTCATGTTTTTAAAAATAATTACGTTCTGAAATGCATACTCTATAATATATTTTTTAATTTGAAAATATCATTTTAAATTGTATAATTTAAAATGTATTTAAAAAATGTTTTAAAATGCGTATTTTGAAAGATATTTCTAGATATAGAAATATGGTTTGAAATATATATCTCGAAATATATTAAAAATATATTCCGGATTCTATATTTCGGATTTGTCTTGTTGAACTTAGGGTTATCTAATGGAAAGAAGTTTACAAAAGTTTATATGTTGATTTCCAACGTAAGTTGTAAAGGGTTTTATTAATAAATGAATGTTTATAAAATTCTTTGTAGTCATTTTTTAGTTAAGTATATAGTTTTATATCTTCTTATTCCATGACGAACATTTATGTAATATTTCTCATTTAAGAAAAAAAAAGACATACTTTGAATGAGTAACGAATCACTTTTTTTCCAAATAACTTTACCCTGTGCCAAAGTTCGCAAGTTATTATTTTTTGAAAAAATTAAATAAACTCAATCTACGAATGTCAATAAATAATTTACTATTATTACACAGATTTATGAAGCATTTTCTTTTGTAAATAATTAACGAATATGTTAATATAAATGTTCTTTATAAGAATGATAACAACAATTAAACTCGTAAGATGTGCAAAGATAATAGACAAAAGACTATTTACATTTTAAAATCTAAAACACAATAAATAAGGATAATATAGTATTGAATTCAGAATTAAAATATGAAGACAACCTCAAATAAATTTAAAATAAAGATATTTGTGTAAGAGAAAGAAATAATGTATAGTGAAAAATATAAAAACATAAATCAGAAAAAAAAAATTGCAAATTTTCTCAAAATACGCATTCAAGATATTATTAAGTTGTAGTAAAAAATGTTAAGATAAATTTCCATTTTAATAATAGATTCTTACTGTTTCCTTTTCCATATTATTAAATATGAAACTGTGATGAATATTTATTTGAATATCTACTCGGAAAAGAATAAAAGAGACTGAATTCAGACAAATAAAAAATGTTGTGCTAACAATAAGTGATTATAATGGCATGAATGACAAAATTGTCAAATTTTCTTTAAATAACTGTTGAACTTAATGTATTAATCTCGATCTCTAATATTTCCAAGATATAAATTATTTCATATTTTGTCAATTAAAATGTATAATTTATTTTTAAAAATATAACAATCTTGTAACGCATGGAATTAAGTATCGATGTGGCTTCCTTCAAAATGATTAAGTTGTTCTTACCTTCTTCGAATTGCGGTAAATTATATTTGACTTAAATGCAAGTTAATAACAAAGTAAAAAAAAAAAAATCAAGGATTAGAGAAATAAAGGCTACCCCCATAATAGTATTTACATCCAAAAACAAATATTTTCATAAAAGTGTGTTTATTATAACTCTCCCAATTTTACATATTGAAATTCTTCTAATATGCTTTTAATTTTGTAAACAAAGTGTACTTTATTTATTTTTGTTGATTTTATTTTTCATAACTGAAAATCTATATAGCAGATATGGCATATGTCATGTCTTCGTTAAAGAGTAATATATATATTCATTTAAAATACATAAGTTCAAGAGGATTGAAACCATATAAAAAATATATATTTGAGACAACTAAAATTCGTTATATTTATAAAATATTAAACGCATTTAATAATGTTAAAGCGACAATTGAATTATAAAAAATGCCATGATTAATTTATCTACACCTATGTATGTACACTCTATAGTCTTTTAAATTGTAATCATGATCGTGTTACATTTTATTTACATCTCAGCCCTCTTTCTATAATTAGTTAGGGTGATGATATACAAATAGCATATTTTTCACTCTACACAATAAAAAATATTCTATTTTAAAATAGGTTTAATACCTATTTTGGTTCCTTTTTTAGGAGGGTTTGTTCAAAGTGGTCTCTCTTTTTTTCAAAAGTTTACTTTAGTCCTACCTTTCGCAAAAACTGTTCAAGTTGGTTATTTTTGGTAACGGCGTTAACTTGACTAACGGCAGAGCTGCCAGGTGGGTAATGTCTGATGATGTGGCATTGTTAATTGTTTTAAAAAAAATGTATAATTGTGGGTGTAAATTAATATAATTAGGGTTGGATTAAAAAAGGAATTAGGGTAATCGCGCCAGGAAGGGGATTGAGAACTTGCAGCTTCTCATCCAGAGGCTCTATTGCTGGATGCTGTTGTTGTGGTTGGAAAACACCTTCTCATCCAGAGGCTCTATTGCTGGATGCTGTTGTTGTGGTTGGAAAACACCCTGAGAGAGTAAAACTCAATCACCAGAATTTATTACGCCATAGCGTTGTGTGAGACAGCAGAGTGGAGAATCTGGAACCCTTGTTTTCAATGATGGGGAAAGTGAACTACATGGGAGGGAATGGGAAGGGGCAATTCACGAAATTGGCGAATCAGGTGACGATAGCGTCGACGATGGTGGGGTTGGTGGAGGGAATGGTGTACGCGCACAAGGCGGGGTTGGATGTTGGGTTGTACCTGGCGGCGATTTCTACCGGCGCGGCCGGTTCGAAGTCGCTGGATTTGTACGGAAAGAGGATCTTAAAGAGGGATTTTGAAGTGGGGTTTTTCGTGAACCACTTTGTTAAAGATTTGGGGATTTGTCTGAAGGAATGTCAGAATATGCGGATTGCTTTGCTTGGTTTGGCTCTTGCTCAACCGCTTTATTTGTCGCTTAAGGCTCATGGTGAAGGATATTTGGGTACTCAGGCTCTGATTTTGGTACTCAAGCGACTCAACAATGTCTCTCTTCCTTCCTCCGATGCCTGAAATCTCAAAGCAACCATTCTCTCTATTGTCTGTTACTATTTCACTTCCACTGCATTGCCCTCTCCACTCTGCGGTCTCACGCAACCTCAACCATTCGAATTACCCCAAACTCAATCAATCTTCTTATCCTAATTATCCCTAATTCCTTTTTTAATCCAACCCTAATTATATTAATTTACACCTCACAATTATATATTTTTTTAAAACAATTAATAATGTCACATCATCAGACATTACCCACTTGGCAGCCGTTAGTCAAGTTTACGCCATTACAAAAAAGGACCAACTTGAACAGTTTTTGCGAAAAATAGAACTAAAGTGAACTTTTGAAAAAATGAAGGACCATTTTGAACAAACCCTCCCAAAAGAGGGACCAAAATAGATATTAAACCTTTAAAATATAAAACAAATTAAGATAAATCAAATTGAAAAATTAAAATATTAATATTTTAAAGTTCTATTGAAAGGAAAATATTATACAGAGAACTTTATGAAAGAAATTGTTGATGATAATAATGTGTCAAGTACGATAATATTTTAATAATTTTTTTTTATAATTTTTTAACAACAGATTATATATCAGTGTTTTATTAGTTTGTATATTTAAAACGGATCAATTACAAATAATACATACACTATTATAAAAAAGTTGTGAAAAGAAATTGTTAAAGATATTTTCCTTGCGCTAATGACTAATTATGAATTGTTTTATTTGTGCATCGCAGCACAAACTTTCGACGGAAGCATGAAACAAAATGTTAGAGATTAAGTCATAAGTAAGGAATATAAGAATAAGAAAGCAAGAAAACAACAAGTGGAGTGTCATAACTGGGCAGAATTTACCTAAAAAAGCAGAAAGTGATGAAAGGGAATTTCCTACACATCACGTAAGCATAATATGTTCCAACTTTTGTTTATCCTTTTTTTTTAAAGCAATGATGTTGCACAATACACGAGTTGTCGATCTCTCTGGATATTACATGGCTTTTAGAATCTTATTGCAGACTCACTTTAGTTAAAGCTCACCAAGTTATGTCAAACTGTCTACACAATTATAGCCAAGTCTATGATATCTATATGCATAAGGAGAGGATTACATAATATATAATTACATAGTATATAATGGAAAACAAAACAAAAATGAAAATTCTTCTAAAATTGTTAGGTCAATTATCTTCAAAGAATATTTTGGTCTTCTTTCAATCGTTTATATGAAAAATGAAGCCTGGAAGGAATAAAACTCTCAAAACATCACGAAAATCACGAAAATATGATTAAATACTTATTTTCATGTTTTCTAGACTAATAGACTCTTCCAACAAGCTGAACTCATCCAATAAATGAAATGTTCAAAGTCTTATTTTTAAAAAAATAAAAATAAAATCAATTTATAATATATAAATAAATATAAATATTTTTTTAAAAAACAATTATATGAGATTGAGTTATAATTAAATCCGCCTCTTATTCCCTTTTCGGTTTTAAAAATCAAAATTCTTTGCAAAAACATATAAAAGGATAGAAAAAAATATTTTATTTGTCTTTTAAATTAAAACAGAGGCTATTAAGATATACTATATCATACTTTTATATTTGCTTAATATATAATATAAGATAAAATCGTTGTAAAAGTATAAATTTTTATATTTTTTTTAAAAAAATAAAAAGTAAAAAAAGGTATATATCAAATAAATATAAAAAAATTGAAATGTGTCAAATAATCAGTTTTTTTTATTAAATTAGAAAAATATTTTCTGATAGAGCTAAATTTGTTACCTTTGACACTATTTTTTTTCACTTTTTACTTTTTTTTTAAATACAAAAATTTATATTTTTATTATGATTTTATTTTGTACCATGTCAAATGAAACTAAAGTAAAAGTGTGTAGCTTTTTAAATCATAGAAACAATTTCTGAAGAAAATGGTGGGAGGAAAGAAAGATGCATTGTGAAAAAGTGAGTTTGAAGGTTGTAAATTCTTATCCTCTTTGGGAAGTATGCCAGTACTGCCTGATCCTTCTTCCAAAGACTAAAAAGACTCCACACAAGTAGAAGTCATGTTCCAAACCAGATATACTATAGAGCAGTAAGCTCTTTATATATATATATATATATATGGCTTACATAAAAAGACCACCAACAAAAAAAGAAGAAGATGAAAACCCAACAACAAAGCATGCCCTCTTCACCCTTATTGCCATTAACGATCTTGACACTGACCCTTCTCTCCCTTACCCTCGCTGCAAATGCTCAAGACTGCACTCAAGCATTCTTCAAACTTGCAGAACAAAAGAACATCTCAGACTGCAAGAGATTACGCACTCTGGGGGCCGAGTTTGCATGGAAACTCCACGGCAACGCTTCTCACAACTCCACCGTCGTTGACATCTTGTTCGGTGCCACACTCAATGCCCCACAGGGGTGGATAGGCTGGGGCGTCAACCCCGGAAGAAGACCGGAGATGGTTGGGACCAAAGCCATCATAGCCGTTAAACGCTCCGATGGAACGTGGCTTGTGGACACATACGACATCACCAAAGAGATCAGAAACGGCTGCAATCTTCTGCCATCAGAAATCGGAATCGTGTTGGATAAGTCGGTTGAGCAAGAGGTCGACAACTTGCACACCATGCATGTGAGATTGAACCTTTCTTCTCATGCCTATAACGTTACGAGGCTGAACCATGTCTGGCAAGTTGGCTATGATATTGAAGGTGGCCGTCCCCTCGGACACCCCAAAACTCTCCGCAACGTCGACAGCACAGAGGTCATCGACTTGACCGACAGCAACGGTCGTAGCACCGGACAGTACCGGAGTTATCTTAGAACGGTGAGATCTATATATATAGTTACACAAATGAACAGGATTAGTGTCATGTTTTATATTTAATATTTACAATGGTTGGTTATGTTTGAAATTTAGATACATGGAGTCCTAAATATTATAGGATGGGGAACACTTTTGCCGATTGGAATTATAATTGCAAGGTACTTTCGGGTGTTTCCTTTCAGTTACGACCCACTGTGGTTTAACCTGCACATCGGTTGCCAATTAACTGGTTTTCTGGTTGGCACCACCGGATGGGCTATCGGACTGAGCCTGGGCCATTCTTCCAGATACTACACCTTCCGCGATCATCGAACCTATGGCATTCTCATATTCACCTTTAGCACGATCCAGGTAATTAATATATTCTCATTTCGTATGCATTGTTTGATGAGTAGAATTGAGAAATGGTGATGGTGAGAGAAGTTTGGTTAATTGATTTTCAGATGTTGGCTTTTCGGTTGAAGCCAAAGGTGACGGATGATTACAGGAAATATTGGAACATGTACCATCATTTTCTTGGTTATGGGCTGTTGGCTATCATATTCATAAACATATTCAAAGGAATTCGGATATTGGAAGGAGGTGATGCATGGAAGTGGGGGTACGTTGCAGATCTTGCCTTTCTGGGTGCCATCGCTTTTGGTTTGGAGGTTTACACGTGGATTAACTTCTTCAGGTTGAAGGACAGACAAAAACGTGAAGATAGACCAAAACGTGAAGATAAAGCCTTTGAACCTAAATCAACCTCTCAAAACCGATTTATAACATAGAAATTTATACTCGCTTGTCGCTTGTATACTGTTAATTGGTTTTATCTCTAAATCTGATAAATAAACGTGAGACTTAAAAAAAAACAAACAAAAAAATGAGAACACGAATAAAAAGTCAGAACCAGCAGCAATCAAAACAGACTGCCTAGTATCTTCCTATGTATCCATCTCTATCTATGCATCACCATTACAACATGTTTAATATCGCCTCAACCAATAATGTCTTCTTTTTTTTGTGTGTGTGTGTTTTTTTTTTTATATATTTGATTCATTTTTATTTAAATTGAAATATCATGGTACAATATCTATTTCTGACATTCAATATTGATCCTTTATTGTATTTAAGAGAGAAGAGCTAATACTGGAAAAAACAAGGACGCAATAATGCAAGAATGAAGGAGTGAAATGTCTCCCTTTGAGGAGAAAATTAAGTTTACAGTTATTGGTATTTTCGGAGGATTCACCCTTAAGATTAAGACTCGTCACATTTAATTCATGAGCTATTTTCAATTTATTTCTAAATAAGTCCCTACTGTATTGGTATATTAAATGAGGAGTTTCAAAAAGTTTTAGTGCCCAAAGTCTCTTGATAAAATGACTTGGTGTTAAGCTCAAACTAATTAAGTTCAGGTAAAAGTTGATGACCGTTGATGAATCAATACGAGACGAAAGTTGGGCCGAAAATTAAATTGATTTGGACGAAAGTACCAAGTTTTCATTCCAAAATGGCTCAAATCCATCTTTTCGCTAAGTTCAATATGACCTTCAAATTTAAATAGGTTTGACTTATCTTTCAAGAAAGAATCATTTTATACTTTAGTTTAATTTAACTCGTCTTAAACTTTACTTAGTCGATTCAGCACATACTTTACCATAAGTTGGCTTAGTTTGTTCTTATACTCAGATTAACTTAACTTGTTTTTAAATATGAACCAACTTAATTAGACTTTTAGCCTAGACAAACTTGACTCATTTAATTTTGGATTGGCTTGACTCGTCTTTAAATCTAAGCTAACTCAATTAAGTCTGGATTCTTTATTCCAAATTATTTCAATTTGAATTTCAACCAGACTTGATTCAATTTTTCAATCTAAATAATTTTATTTGACATTGAATTCAAACTTTTTCATTGACCTAAATTATCTGGAATTAAATTTTATCAATATTGATTCACGTAGAGATAATAATTTGATTTTAATCCAATTTAAACAATCCTGATCTAATTTTGTCTATCTTATAATTTATGAACAACCTGCATAAACCGATCCATGAAACTTTCATTTATATTTTAGTCTTATCAACTTTTTCTTGCATAGGTTTTATGTGTGAACTTTTTTTTTTTTTTCAATCCCGTCGTCAAATCAAACCAAATTGAAACTCTATAACTTTCTTAAAATGTTGAACACATTATTCCAATTTAAATATTTAAGATAACGTATTTGTAACCTTTTTGTTTTATCTATTTTTTTAATTTTACACAATGTATTATTTATACTCGTGAATTCTCAACCATCCACACTTTATACTGCAATAATTAAAAAAGCATGTAAATAAAAAAGTTATAGACATATTTGATAAATTAACAGTTAATTTCTTTAAAAAAGCCTGCATTAATAATCAAATAAATTTTAGTCAGAAAAGTGTCTAAATAATTTCTTTTTACTACTATTTTTAAGTAATATCATATTATTATTAGTGCAAAAACATGATGTAATTTCCTCCCATTTACATCTTCATAGTTATTGTTATAAAAAACAGATGATATTCTTGGAAGTAACTATGTTACCTACGATATTCCCAGTTATTCAAAATGATATAGTATGTATTATATTTGTAGGCTTTTCATTTTCTGAAATTTCCCATAGGATGATGTTATTTCACAAACTTCCTTTCCCACAACTCCATATGTAATATTTCCTCCCATTAATAAAATCAACTTTTTCTTGCAATAATACCCAATTCGCCAAGTTACCATTTTCGAAAATTATTCAATAAAAAATTATCATGTATAATAAAATTGTTAATTTAATTATGTAAAAGAAGTTCAAAGGTTTATATTATCAAACGGTTTATATTCTGAATAGACAATAAACTATTTTAGTTTCTATTTTTCCTTTCAAAAATTAGAAACATGTATTGCTATTAAAGGTAGAAATTAAAAGCGTATTGAACTTTTTCTGCACAAATTAAAACTGAAGTCCAATTTTGTTGGCATAAAATATATTTTAGTTAAATAAAAATGATAAAAAAAAGAAATTGACTGTAATATGGAATTGTCAGAATAATGTATTCGAGGGGGCACGCACGGAGCAAGAGAAACAGGCGTTAGCATTCTCTAGCATGCAAAACATGTGTCTCTGCCTCCTTCCATTACGCACCATTGCTTCGCATACGCACATAAATAACAAGAGGAAGTTGGCATCAGAGGAAGAAAACGTCGCACTCGCATCATTCGCACACAGAATATCAGAACATTGCACACACTCAGAGTTAGTCAATGGCGAATTTGCCACAATCAATCTCAATGAGTGGTGCGTCCTTTGGAGCTTCTTCTGTCTCTGCGACGAAGGATCGAAGAATGGCGTCTGTGGAACATCTCGTCCTCGAACTCAGCAATCCTGATCTCCGAGAAAACGCACTCCATGAACTCTCCAAGGTATGCTCTATCGATTTTCCTCTTTCGATTTCATCTGTCCTTTCACTGGAACTGTTCCAACCACTCCAAACGCCGCACTCCCTTGCGCCGTGTCGAAAATGAAAACTCTCGTTAGGGATTTTGTTTTCTCTGGTTCTAAACATGATGTTCCGCTATGTTCATATACTAAGCATTTGTAATGTACAAATTATATTGTAGTTATCTGTCTCTATCTCTGTCTCTATCTCTATCTCTATCTCATGCATGTATTCATGTGACGTCGTTTCAGGACTTTTACGGTTTAACTGATAATTTTATTTTTTTTCATTTTTTTTTCTCCTTGTATATATTAGAAGAGAGAGTTGTTTCAGGATCTTGCTCCATTACTGTGGAATTCTTTTGGTACTATGGCAGCACTTTTGCAGGTATGCTCTGAGTGAGTTGCATTAGCATTACGTATTCCTTATCACTTGGCTTTCTTTTGCTTTATTCTTTCACGTATTTTATATTTTATACCATTGGAGTTTGTTAGACCTTATTATTACTTGTAATTTTGGAGTTGGAGAATGAGGTTATAAATGGTGGACGGTCAAAATTCCATCACATAAGCATGTCTCTGTTGCCTGTGACACGGTCCTAGAGGACCTCGCTTCACAAATTGCCTGCGACGGAGAGAACCAAAAACTCCTTCTTATGGTATAACCGTTTTTTGACAGCATTGAATCATCATTATTCACGAGTACATTCGAATAGTTTTCTGCTTTCTAAAATTTGTTTCATACTGTTCATCTTGGGATTTCTTTATTGTTAAGATTGCTTTATAAAATGATCCTGTCAATATTCTGTATTAAGGGTCATTACTACATGAAAACTGTAAAGTTAAACAAATATGCTTTTAGAATGTGAATTATATAAATCTTAATTCTCAATTTTGATTGAAGCTAACATATTTTGGTTGATGAATTGCTGTTGAGTAGTGTATAATTGTTTTAAAAAATGTTTTTTAAAACAAAGTGAGAAGAGCATCAAAATGTTCTTATGTTTTACTTTTTTTTCTGAATGAAATAACGCTCTCTGTCGCTCACCACTAACTAGGATATGTTATATTTTTATTCTCTTATTTTCTTCCAGGAAATAGTTTCAATATACCCTGTTATTTCACCGCCAAACCTTACTCCAGCACAATCAAACCGAGTCTGCAATGCTCTTGCCCTTCTTCAGGTAAGAATTGAGATGATCATGTCCTATCAAATTTTATATCTGAAATTCAACAGATAGACACATTTAATAAGCCCCAAATATTTTTCTTAGCTTTGAAAAGTTATTGGTTTGGAGATGTGTCCAGTCACATATAACATACTCTGTCTGGTCTTTAGCTCCTTTTCTTCAAAGCATTCTCACCAACGCATCTCTTTTACCCCAATGAATTTCTTACAGTGTGTGGCGTCTCACCTTGATACAAGGATGCAATTCCTCAACGGTAATGATATATATTTTAATTCGTCTGAAGGACTGGGAACTTCTGTCTGCTATTCTGATTATCATTTTAGCATTGTTTTAGTGATGGAACAAGTAACATGTTTTTATTTTACCATTTGTTTAGTATGAGGATGATTATGATTTTTATTTTTATTTTTATGAAAGTTATCTTAAAGAGTTTTTTAAAGTGAGCTGGTTTGAACCCAAAAGAAGAGTTTTTTGGCCAAGTACCAAGGGGAAAGAGTACTCGAGTCTAGAACCAGTAGGAACAGAGCATGGGAGGAGGGTTAGAATCCAAGTTCATGAGCTCAGTCGTTGCCGCACTTGATATTAACTATATCACCCAAATGGATAAGAAAGGTGAATTTCTCACATCTAGGCTTGAGAAGACATGTACGATGAAGGGGCTAGAGTGAGGATTCCTAGAGATGGGACTAAAAACTTTCTTATAGGGATAGGGTTAGTTAAGACTCAGCCTAAATTCCTTACTTATGATTTAAAATCATGTTAAACATCACTATGAAACATTGACATCCCAACTATGTTAACATCTTAAAGTTTCACTAACCATGTGCTACCACCTGAAAAATCTTACAAGAAAGAAAAAAAAAAGGATACAAAGAGCATGAGGGGACCAAACTAAACGCATGCAAAGAATAAACAGCCTCCAAGTAGCTATCAAAGCCTAAACTCCCAGAGGCTTAAACGATTTCTATAAAAGTAAAATCGAACACTGGAAGGTAAAGAATCAAACCAAAGAAAATACAATCTATTAACAAGACCAATGTTAGCAAAACCATCAACTCATCTGTTACCCTCATGAAAGATATGAGAGAACATATCCTTGCAGGTGTTAAGAGCTTTCTACTAGCAAGCTTCCAACCTCTATGACAAACCAAAGAGGAGTCACATTCAAGCCAGACAAATCTGTAATTGTTAGCTTTAGAAACCTCTATTGCAACAATGACAGCCATCAACTCAGCCTAAATAGAAGACTTGATGCCCAGATAGGCAGTAAATCCTCCAATCCAACAACTCTCCTCTACTGCATTTGAAAACACAGCCATTTGCAGCATGACCCGGAATAGCCCCTGGAAGCACCGTCAACATTAACCTTTAACTAGCTAAAAGCATGCATAAACCAATCAACTTGTTTAATTCTATTACCTTTGGAATTTCAAATCTGAACATTGAAAAGCTTCAAAATGCAAAGGTTAGTTATATCATTATGCATAAATTTAGAAGATTTTTTACCTGCCATCTGAAAATTCCATTCAACCAAATGAAGCACCGACTGAAAGTGAATAGGTTTTCTAAGTCTCATGATTTCTAACTTTCCAAATGATCCAAATAACAAAGGTGATTGTAGCAAGACTAATTCACAAATGATAGGGCTAGCTCTTTCAGACATATTATCATTATTAACATAGGAGCAAGAGAAATTGGGAAAAAAAATAATTTAACCAGGCCCCAAGATTCTTAGCAAAAATGCACTCAAAGAAAAGATGAATCAACTGGAACATAAGCTAATGCCTCTTATCTAACAATGCTTATCAAACAATAAAAAAATTATGCAACAACTGCCAAATAATTAAAGATTTAACGGATGGAATGATATTGGTCTAGATAATATGCCACCAAGAATGATAAAGAGAACTGGTGCCAATAAAGGCATGCGTTGTCTTCATATTAAGTAAACCAGGCTTGTCCATCGTCCAAACAGGTTCAACCTTATCAATAATACCAGCAGAATTGATGTTACCAATATCTCCATTATTGCTTCAAGAAATTGGAATGTATCAAGCAATGCCATTCCAAGCATCACAAACCTTAAAGAAATCCTTGTTAATCTAAATCCTTAAAGTTGTATACTCTCTTTACAGATCATATAATAATGATTGAAAAACCATGGGAAGGAATTAAACTTTAAGCCCGAGCGTTAAAGAAAGACGTTGGAAACAAAAACTCACTTTAAGTAAGAGTAAGACAAAGTATATGCATCACAATTTTAGTAAGAGAATTGGAATTAAATATGGGAAAACACGTCACACCACAAGCTTTTAAAATTAAATATTTGGAATTCATAATACAAAATTATGGAGAAATTAAGAGGATGTTTGCTAGAAAATTGGGTATTATGATGTCCTTGTGTTGCACATGAAGTAGTATGGAATGCTCAATGAAATTTTTAAGTGTTGGTTCAGCACCTTGACATGGGATGGGAGGGTTTTCAAATTTTTGAGTACTCAATTATTATTATAGTTTGCCATTGGTGTCTCAAAAGTTGTAAAGTGTTAGTCACCAATAAGCTCGACCTGAGTATATTGGCTATTATGGAACCTATATATAGAGGATTAAATGTTTTCTGGATTATTTAACTGTTTTGTTTACCTTCAACAATAACTTTTAAGGGAGGGTCCTCCAAGTAATTTTGTGCCTATCACTGTCACACCTATGGTATAGGGGTGTTGACTAAAATAGAGAAAGTCATTGGGGTCATTTGTAGTTGCAAAGTACCCAGCATGTAGACGACTTCAGCGAATAATAAGGCTTTCGTTTGTATTGATGTCTTTCCCAGACCTTTTGCTTTCGTACAGTATATGTTCAATAAATGCTAAATGATTGATGATATCTTATCATCTCAAAGTCATATTTTCCCCTTTTTTTCTCTCTAATTAAATTTATATTTTTTATTTAAAACTGTCATAGGATGTTGTAAAAACAACCAATCACTAAACAATTAAAATTTCATAAATTATGTTGAACTATAAAATTTATTGAATGATGGTTAGACAATATATATTCTGAAAAGTTCGGTATAAAACAGAATCATGTGGTTAAATTTTAAATTCAACTTGCTCTCTCGTAATATTGCCCATCTTGTCATAGGACTTTTACTTTTTCTTGCTAGAAAATGAAGCTTCTCTGTCACGCAGTTTATAGGTCGTACCACTTGCTCTTAGTAGTCAATCATCCTTGTTTTACTGTCAATATACTGTCACATAAATCTACGGACAGAAACTTTTGGGGTGAGTTGGAAGACATGTAGGATTTTTTTTTTTTTTGTCCATTTACATGTGAAGAGATTGCATCGACATCATATCTATTCAGAAGGGTTTTTGCCCATTAAAAGTAACACTTGAAGAAAAAATATATTAGTCTGTTCACTCTTTACACTTACCTTGTCTCATCTGCAGCTCATATACCTCTTTATCTGTATCCCTTCCTTAATACAACAAGTAAGTCCAGGCCATTTGAGTATTTGAGGCTTACCAGTCTAGGAGTCATTGGTGCCTTGGTAAAGGTACTGCCGTACTACCTCCTTGTTGATTCTGTTGTTGGATACGCTATATGGGAAGATTTATACAACATTCATGCTGAAAAGAAAACAATTGCAATCAGTAAAATTATTGCCACAAAAAACCCTGCCATAAAAAAGTATCAACTGCAATCACCTCAATTAATGCCTTCTCTGGAAACAGTATTAACTAATTAATGATTATTGTAAATCTGTGACAAACAGCTAGACGTGTATATAGTTTAGTTGCCTCAAATAGTTAGTTGTTTTAGTCTTATAATGTTTATGTCTATTTTCAGTTATTTCTGTTAACTTTCCTGTGAACATACAAACCCACTTGTTAGGATGTGTTTATCACTACTCTCTGAGAATAAAATTTTCCAACTATTTTAAGGCCTTCGCAATGTTGTTGATATTTTTTTTTCTTGTGAGATGAAAATATTGCTTTTTTTGCTTACCACATGTACATTTGTACTCTTTTGTCGTGTGTTTGATTTCCTTTCTGTTGATATTTCATCAGGTTGATGATACAGAAGTTATAAGTTTTCTTCTTTCAACAGAGATTATTCCGCTGTGCTTGCGCAGTATGGAAATGGGCAGTGAATTATCAAAAACGGTTAAGTTTACTGATCTTGTTTTTAACCAGTGTGGTCTGCCAAAATATTTTGTTTGGATGAATTGAAATTGACTTCTTTTTCCTTCCTTTTTCTGAGCTATTTGGTTGTGTGATGAACACGTGGGCCTGTGAGGTCTGTTCCAATACCGTGCTACATAGGAAGTGAACTATAGACCCTTTATTTGGTTGTCACGGGAAGGTTGATACTCTTTTTGACATATTTGGTTGTATCAAAATGCATCCAATATTTGCAGTACATGGGTTGAAATACCGTTCTTTATACTCGAGATTTCCACCGTTGTATTTTACTTCATCGTGTTCAGTAAATGCTAAGTCACATGTTTGTTTTTGCCCCTATCTCGTGATCCTCTTCTATGCCTATCAAACAATTGTATACAGGAAAATTTGTGTATAATGAAAGCTCCGTTACCACAGGTTGCAACCTTTATAGTCCAAAAAATTCTGCTGGACGAAATTGGTTTGAAATATATTTGCACTACAGCAGAGCGCTTTTATGCAGTAGGTCGAGTTTTGGGAAACATGGTGGCAACTCTTGTTGAGCAACCGTCATGCCGTCTTTTGAAGCATATTATTCGTTGCTATCTTCGCCTGTCAGATAACCAGAGGTTCTAAATAATACTCCAGTTTTCTTAGTGCTCCTCCTGCCTTGCCCCTTTACGTTCTCTTCCCAAGTTTCTAATAAAGCTTTGGTCATTTCAAAACAGTGCTTGCGAGGCTTTAAGAACCTGTCTCCCAGACATGTTAAGAGACGCTACATTCAGTAGTTGCCTTCGTGTAAGTGATAGTAGAAAAGTTTTACTTAATCAACATGATTAGAGTGATTTGATTTAGTAATTTGAAGATTAAAAGGATGATATTTAAAAACTAAAGCTTGCTTTCTTCTTCAAATTTCTTAGATAGAGATTTCTCTCATCCTTATGAAGAGATTATGATTCATAGTTTTAGATGGGTTGTATTTTATATTGGTTTTGTTTCATGCATGCAGGAGGACCCAACAGCAAGGCGGTGGCTACAGCAATTGCTTCACAATATCGGAGTCAATCGAGTTCCTGCACTTCAAGGTGGAGGAGGATTTGATCATATGATGGTGTCGTGAGAACAGAGACCTTGACTTGTTGCTTTACTATCATTCTGAAATTTTCTAACTTGCTGTGAGCGAACATTAAATGGCGTTTTCAGATGAGCTTGCACTAAGAATGAAAATTGATACGGAAGGATCTACCTTTTCCGCTTGATGTAAACAGGTCAGCATCTAATCTGACAATTACATGGGTAGATCACATGAGAGCAAGGACATGGACAAATTAATCATTAATTTTTCTTGTATTTTTAATAACATAGTACGTACTAATTATCTCCTTAAAATTACTTTTTGTTTATCTTATAACATTAATTTAAGAGTTTGAATATATAATGAATATTCGATAAACTATAAATTTTAAAATCTTAATAAATTCAGTATTATATTCTTTTATTAAATATTTGTAAATTAAACAAATTTCCTTAAGATAATATTTATACTAAAAAGTTTAAAAGTTTTGGTTCAAAAAAAAAGTTAGAGTTCAAATCCTAAAAATAGTTTAGATTTCGGCAAATTATTTTTCAATTTCAGTAACATTTTTCGCTATTCAGTTCAATATTTCTTAATACTCTTTTCTTAGTGATTCTAAAATATTTTATCAATTTTCTTTTTGTAAAATTATTTATTTGCTCAGATCCTACACAAGAAAACTTTATCTTTTAGTTTCTATGACTTTGAATAGTAAGAGGACTGAAGAGAGACATTATAAAGGTATTTGCAAGAACTAAATATTCAGATTCATTGCCAACGTCCAATTATAAATAAGATGACCAAACTGAATTTCCAAACGAATTGCTAAGCATCAAACAGGCCGTTTTCAAATGCGAAGCTACGCTAGCGAATGATTAAACAATAACAAATAGGAGATGACGCTAAACAATAACAGATTACAAAAGGAGATGGGAGTCACCCCAAAAAAAATTACAACACCACTCATTCTCTGATATTACATCTCAAATAAGGCCACAAGCATCATTGAAGCAGCAGAGTTTTGTGCATCTTTCACCCTAGATTTTTCGTAACCAGATATTTGAAGGATCCGCGCCTCTTCTTTCATAGTTATTTGAACAGAACAAATAAATCTCCTTTCATGGGAGGGACCCGAATCCTTTTCAATACTGTGAAAGATTACGAATAAATAACTAATTACTCATCATGTCAAAAGTTTCACAAATCAATATTATATAAATGTTACTCGTTTAATAATCTATCTGAAAAAAAGTACCTGTATACAGGCTTAGACCATCTTCTACTCTCACAGTATTCATGTAATCTATGTTTAGCTGCTTCAATACTCATATTTCCATCTTCGTCAGTAAAAAAATTTAGCTCTATATTACGGCTGGAAGGCTTTACACTGGTGGGAGGAGGAACCAGAGATGCTAGTCTATCCAAAGCAATCTTGGCAGCTTCAAGTTTAGCCAAATCCTTTTGTGCAGAAGAGGCAGAGGCTATAAACTTTCCATCAACAAAGACATTAGCTATACTAGCGGTTTTGGTTCGCACATGTTTAAACTCAACATGCTTCCCCCTTTTCTGGCATATTTCAAATAGTGTCGATACTGGTTGAGGTTGTTGCTCCAAATCACCAGGTGTCACTATGGGCTCCAAAATTCTTCTAAAATACTGTCAAAATCATAATCACAATCCACAAATCAGCTTTTCATCATCTTGAATTTTACAAAACATCTAAAAAACTGCAAGCTACTGATTTTAAATGCAACTTGAAAGAATTTGAAATCACCATCCCTGCATTGCTATCTTGAGCAAAACGAAAACCTCATCCAAAAATAATTCTTTCTCAATTCATCATCACTATGAATTGATTCAAAACAGCAAAAATAATGCAAAACCTCATCATATAATCACCTTCGAAACCTCATATTGCAATTTCAAAACTCAAAACAAATTGCCATCATTCACTATCATCTAAGAAAAAAATCAATGCAAAGACCCACGAACCTTCCAGAGTTTCTCCAGGTCGCATCCCACGTCAACGTATATAGCTCCTGCGATCGACTCAACGATATCAGCGAGAATCTTAGGCGCCTTAACGGAACCACCGTGCGACACAACGGAAGGATTCTCCAGGGCAACTGCCTCTACAAAACGCTCGACTTGGTCCATGAGGGGTTGAGCGTGGTGGCGGACGAAGACGTGGAGACCGTAGCGAACGGCCACGCGTGCCAGCTTCTCGGTACTGATGTTGGCGGCACGGAGAATAGACAGATGACCAGGATCGAGGTTGGGGTAGGCGAGAAAGAGGTAGTTGCTGATTGCCAGACTGATAATCGGATCTCCAATGAACTCAAGACGCTCGTAAGAAACACCTTCGGTGAAAGATGAATGAGTGAGAGCTTCTTCTAGAAGCTTCCGGTTTTTGAATCTGTAGCATAAGATTCTCTCTAACTCAGCCGCTGATGCTTCCATCTCTCTGATTTCTTTCAACCTTTTTTCTCTTCTCAGATGAACTCAGAATCTTATGCTCTCTTACTGCATGTGTCTCTCTCTGTTTAAACTCAGCCCTGTCAATCACTCCTTATAACGGGATTACAGGACATGCATGTCGCTTTTAAAGTAAACGAATGAATATTATAATTTTTTTTTTTTTTACAGATGTTATAAAACATTTAGTTCGTTAAGATTTAAAATTATATTTATTTATTTTGCATATATCTTATGAAACTTTTTATTTCGTTAAGATTTAGAAAAATAATTCATATAAAATATATTTTCGTAAGAATCCAAAAGTGTATATAAACATATATAAAAATAATGGTAAACATGTACATTAAATTGAAATAATAGAAATATAAGTTTAATGTTATTAAAATAATATTAACATAACAGTTCATATTATTAAAGTGGTATTAATATATTATTTAATAAAGTACAGATTTCATTGATATTATATGAATAATTATATAATATCTGTATTACATTATTTTTTTTCAAGATCACGGAGATGCAATAAATATAATTTATACAATTTAAATCAAATATTTTCAGTGGATTCTTTGTATAAAAGTCATAATTGGATAGATTGAGTATTGAAGATAATTCAACTCCTTCGTCATATACTATTTTTTATTTTAATTTATTTTTTTTACATTTATAAAAGATAAAATTAAAGAAAATTTACATATACTAAATTTTTTTACTGTCCTATCTTTTTATCTAAATATTTCTTGGAATAAATATTTAACTAAAATGGTGCAGAATCATATTACAAATATAGTATATGAATTGAAACTTCTTTAGTAATTCTCAAAAGATATTATCTATATGTAACAACAGACAATAAGTTATACATAAATAAAAAAATTGTTGATTCATAGAAAGATTGAAAATAAAGTAAAATAAAAAACACTATTACCACAATTAATATTTAACTGAAACTTTTTAGAAAAATACAAAATCATAGAATTGTTGTAACATTTGATTTTAACTACTTACCACTCATCACATAAGATATAATATTGATAAATAAAGTAGATTGTCTCAATTTATAAAATATATGATATTAATTCAGTTGTCTAAAAAAATAATCGTAATAATAAAATACATCTAAAATAATTAAGAAAAGTTATTAGACAGTGGCAAAAAAATATTTTACAGTATTATCTTCTTTCATTAGAAATGTTTTAACATGTAATTCTCATCGACTTATTTCACTAAGATGATGGTGACAAAAGAAACAAACAAATACACAATAAATATTAAAATAAACAAAGATAGGTTTGTGTATAAAAGAGTTTTCATGAAACAAATATTGAGATATTATCACACATTACTTATTCATAAAAAACTATCATATTACATATAAATACTCGTACTAAATTCAATTATTTGGGTATATGTATTGATATCAGATTATTGAGTGTTATGTACTTGTGGGACATCTACTGCGAGTCATTATCAATGAGTTTCACCCTATTACGCGTTCGTTAACATATTTGACCAAGGTAAAGTCCCTAGATCAAAACCTCTTACGTCTCTCATCACATACTTCACCCTTTTTTACTTGAGATTAAATGATTATTATAACTCTCAACATTAAATCCATAAATCAATACATACACTAAAGAAACGTCACTATAAAATCTCCCCACAAGATCATCAAACACATACAATGCTTATATTCATCATCATCATCACAATTTCATAAATCATTATTTGCATGCAGATTTATCCATAAATCTATCCACCATTTTCAAATAAACATCATAAACCAATTATCATTTTAACATCACATGGTCCTAGTTTAAACATACAAAAGAGTACCTATAAACTAGTATCAGACTTTGTTAATTTCGCTCAACAAGAACATCTAATTGCTTAGTAAGTAATGCTAAAGGCCCACTCACCCAATGATTAGATATACCCAACGAAATTAACATTTGGAACTCACAAACTTAATTTTCCCCAAAAGTCAACCAACGAGACTTGTCCTGTCCAACTACTACTAAGTTAGCGAACTCTTTGACTTTGGCTTCATTCAGCAGGTAAATCCTCACTCAATGACGACTAAAAGCTCTCTCACTTTGGCTTCTCTCAACAAGTATATTCTATCCAGCGAGTTGCCAGAACATAATTATGCATATTTATGTCATTTCAACCCTACAAATTCAGTTTAACAACAATCACAAATGTCAAAACATACCAAATTTCATATTATACAATCTTCACTAACTCAACAATTTCATGTGCAACACCAATCAGGTAACAATTTTACATTTCAACATACAATCAATTAAGGCAATTTAAGAACCTAACCACAATTCAATTAGTCACACTTATCATACAAATCAATCATCCAATCAATTCACCCATACAATCATAGAATTAGAAATTTCAAGTATCTATAACTTAAAAACAGTGCAATTAACTTCTCTTACTTGATCAATAGCTCGTAAAATCCTAATCATTCACTAGTACAAAAATCATATTTTATGACGTACAAAAACGAGCTATGACGTACATAGTTTTCCACCTTATAATAGGTCTACATATTTTATGACGTAGCAAAAATTTACGTCATCTAAACATATTATGACAGTTTCTAAAATTAGTCCATTTTTACTCAATATCAATTCGAAAAATTTTCTCCAATATTCATATAAAAAAAATGGACCGATTTTAGAAACTGTCATAATATGTTCAGATGACGTAAAATTTTGCTACGTTGTGTAGACCTATTATCACGTACAAAACTATGTACTTCATAGTTCGTTGTTGTACGTCATAAAATATGATTTTTATATTAGTGATTGAAACTCCTTCCAACTTGCAGGATGCTCTATCTATAAATAGAAACATTGATCAAATTAAATAACTCAAGCAAAAATTGATCAAATTTTTCTATCAAACAAACAAAGAGAAAGAACTCTCATATAACGTGATTTTAAAATAAATTATATATTTTAAAATAATGAAAATTATTTTTAACAAAATTATTTACATTAAAACATTTTAATATTAAAATAGTCGAGTCTCATTATTTTTAAATCATTATTGTATAATATGATTTTTAAGATTTTTTAAAGAATTTATTGAAAATATAAAAAAGGTAAAGTTAAAAACATTTTAGAAGAAAAATTGAAATCTATTTATAATGAAATGAAACCATCGGATGTAAAAAAAATATTAAAAACAAATAAAATTCTCAGCCTGTGATCTCTCTTTAAAAAACCCTATTAATAAATAACTAGTAAATTCCAAACAATTCAGAAACTGAAACTTAAACTGTCCAAAATCACATTTCCCAAAGAATACATTAATTGAGTAAAGAGTTCCTCTAATATACCGATATCTCTATATTTATTCATTGACTTTTATTAAAGGTTCATCCTCTCTTAACAAAGTCTATGAAGTACTTTTTTTATTTCCGTTGGCCCACATTCTATGTTGTTACCTCGTTATACTAAAAATATTAATATAATTAGATGGGGATTTACACCAATTTGAATAAGAATAACATTGGTTTGACAAATTTTTTAATAATATATTAATATTATTTATTTGTTATTATATAGTTAGTGTTTAGGATTATTATTATATCGTTATTTTTGAATAAAATTGATTTGTACAAAAAATATTAATATACTCAACCTTATATATATTTTGCAATTATATTAGATAAACTAAATATAGCATTATATAACAACTTAATCCGCATAATATGTTTTACATTATGTAAACAAAAATCACACAAAAAAGTTATAAAAGAAATATTATTTTTGTGCACCAAAATATTCAAATTAAAGCAAAGAAGTAACAGTAGTACCACATATAGTCTTTATTCAAAACTTTCTAAAAAGATAGGAAGTTATAAAATTATAAGCTTTTTAAAGTGTTTCTTCATAATATGAAAGAATTAAAATCGTGAAACATTTTATGAGAGAAAATTGAAATATATTTATCAAAATCATTTTAAAAATAAAATAATCTAATCTGTTTATAGATTTCTTTTTTCAGCAAAATTAAATATAATTAAATAAAATTGAGTTATTCATGCTCTTACTAACAAATATAAAAAAACAATTGTCACATCTTAGACATCTGCTTTACAAAATCCTATTGATAAAGAATGCAAATTCCAAATAATAAAACAATTTAGTATTTTACAAAATTACATTTTCAAGAAAAATATTAGTTGAGCAGAGAATTCCACCAAGATATCTTGATTTATTTCTATTGAAAAACTCTATCTCCTTAATAATGGTTAAACTTATTCTTAATTAATCATTTTCTATTTGTCTTCCCCACATTATATATTGCTATTTCCACCACCATTTTATTATCAAGCTCATATTTCAAAGACACAAATGATAAATGTATTTTATATATTTATTTAAAACCATATTTTTACTTTTTATTATTTCTTTTCTTTTAAAATATAAAATTTTATTTTTAATAACTATTTTATCATTATAATATGTATAAAATAAATGTAAATATATGTCACTTCATAATATTTCATTCTCAAATCATCGTATTATACTTAAAAGAAAAACACAATCAAGAATCACAATACTATACACTAGTGCAATAAGAACTTTAGACGTCGGTTATTTTGGACTTTTAACGTCACATATGGAACCAATGTCTATTCGAGTGACGTTAATGAGACGTTGGTTAGGATATAACCGACGTCTATGTAGACGTCAACTGTGTACATCACTGACGTCTACATAGACGTCGGTCATAGTTACAATAGACGTTTATATAGACGTCTGACTTGTCCAAATGTGACGTCTACAGGCCCTGAAACATTTTGTCCACTATAACTCATTGGATGTCGGTTTTTGCATCGACAAACATCTGTAGACGCCGGTTTTGCATTAACTGACGTGTTCTGGGTGTTTTTTTTTTAAATATTATATTTTTCCAATAAAACCACACCTTAAAATCAGAAAATTGACACAGAACAATTATTTATAATAAATATTTGTGTTTCAGCTATAAATCAATCAAAAACCAAAAATATGAAATTATAAACTTAAACTAAACTTAAGTAATGTTCAATAACAAATATTCTTCCTAGTTTCAATTTTGCAGAAGGTAAGTTGTCCACTTCTGCCTTAGCTGCTTTATGGTGTCTTCGGATATAGGAGATAAATTATTGAAGCGCTGCACAATTAAGAAATAGTCATTATGGTTTGATATATGTTCAAAGAAAATTATTGATTTGTGATGTCTTTTGAAAGTAAGCATGATTATATACCTCATTCCAGTCATCTCTAATGTCAGCTCGAATGATGGTCTTAATCCAAGACATCACATAGTACCCACATTCCCATGAATCTAGCTGTTTGTTACACTAAAATGACAAACTAAATATAGTCAAGAATTAAGATCATTGAATAACATAGTAAATGAATTAAAACTATAAATTTGATAAAATTTCGACAGCATTTCGCATTGGTCTCTAAAATACACGAAATGAGAGTAGTCAAGGATGACCACAATCAAATATGCATCCGGAGAACAACACAAATAATGAACCGAAATTTCATCAATCTTATGCATAAACTCCAACGTACATGTTATAGCAAATTTATGAAAAATAATTTTCTCAAACTGTCCAATCAGACAATTCAAAATTTAATACAAACGATTAAAAGATTAATCATCTGTGTTAAATTTCAAACGGGAACTAAGTTTCACTCAATGATTTGATATTAATAATCTAACATGCCAATTATAATAACACAACTAAACTTTATCATATGCATATATTCTCCAAACACATGCATACCTAAAAGTCAATATGAAATCATACAAAAAAATCCAATAAAATGCATATTCACTAATGCCAACATGCATACGCAAAAGCCAATAACATGCATGCATACACAAAAGCCAATAATATTCATACAAATTAAGTTTTCAACAAAGAAGCTAATCTTTTTAGAAGATTAAATTAGTAATGGAGGGAAATGAAGGAGTGCACACCCAATAATAGGTCAGAAACGCATGCAAAAACGGTCCAAAACGCAACCCAACAAGACGTTAGAAACTGCAACAAAACGCAGCCAAATCTAATTTTAATCGGTTCAAATGAAAGATTTTTCATCAAAGACTAATTTAATCGAAGCAAAATTACATTTAAACAGTCTAAAATAGATAAAACGAACCTTGAAATAAATGTCGCAGCAGAGAAAAACTTGAGGAAGAAGATGATGAATAGTGGTTACTGCTCGCAGGTTCGCGTTCTGCAGTATAAGGTACTATAGACGTTAGTTAAGTTTGTCACCCGACGTCTATAATGTTATAGGCGTCGGTGATCTCACTAATTTGACGTCTTTATGATTTAAATATTAATATTGTCGCTGATTATAGACGTCAATTACTTGTGGAACTGACGTCTAATTGAACTCTGCAGTCCTATACACGTTAGTTAGTTGGTAGCCGATGTCTATATGGCGGAATAATTATTACAGTTCACCTAATAACTATCAGGCTATAGACGTCAACTAGCAGGGCGCACCGACGTCTATATGGTGAAACATTAATGATACTCAACTACCTGTCAGGTTATAGACGTCTGTTTGGAGCTACGAACGTCTATATGGCGATTGTTCACAAACCTAGCAGACCTATAGACATCAGGTGGTGTTAGTGCGACGTGTATACTCGATTATAGACGTTGTTGTGGTGGTATTCGACGTCGATATGACGACTATTCACTTACCTGGCAGACCTTTAGACGTCTGTGTGGAGTCATAGACGTCTATAATGTTTTAGACATCGAGTAGATCTGTCCCTGACATCTATATGTCCGACTTCTTTACGAACTTACCACCGGTCATCATTTTACGTTAGTGGACCGTCTAACCAACGTCTGTGGGATGACATTAAACAACGTTTTCCCACTAGTGACAATATTTTTTTTTCTTTTTCTAGTCACTTAGGGTTTTTATCCATTCTTAGTCACACTCTCTATTACTAACTTCTACCTTTCAATGGCTAAAGATTATATATATATATATATATATATATATATATATATATATATATATATATATATATATATATATATATATATTCACGTCATTCACCATTCATGAGGATATTTTCATGATTTTCTCATTTGTATTTTTTTATCACAAATTTACAAAGAGTTTCTTGTAAACATAAATAAATTGAAAAAACGATAAGAAGTAAGGAAAAGAACATAGTAATTATACCAATTTGAATCTAGTTGATTTCGTACACACAAGATTAATATACTCAACCTTATCAATATTTTACTATTCACAAATTTTATATTACAATCATACTATACCAAAATATAATATATGAATCGAAACCCTTTTAATCATTCTCAAAAGATATTATTCATGTGTAACAACTTAATCCACATAATACATTTTACATTATGTATAAAAAATGGCACAAAATGATATAAAAAAAAATATATCACTTTTTCACCGAAAGATTGAAATTAAAGCAAAGAATCAACATTACAACATTTATTCTTTATCCAAAACTTTTTCAGAAAGATACGACGTAAGCTTTTTAAAGTTTTTCTTCAGAATATAAAAGAGGTAATATTGAGAACGCTTTATCATAGCAAATGAAAATTTATTTATAAAAAATATTTAAAAAATAACGTTTTCTACTTTGTTTATTGATTTCTTTTATGAACAAAAAATAACAAAAAAAAAATCACCTTATATATGAACATCTCCTTACAAAACTCTATTAATTCAGAATTTGTAATTTCAAACAACAAAACAACTTATGATTGGACAAAAACATATTTTCAAGGAAATTATTAATTGACCAGAGAATTATTTCATCAATATATCTTGACGAAGGGTCATTTAAATTTACGAATATTTTGTGGCCACTTAATTTAGACACACACTTTTATATATAATGAGTTTAGAATAATATTTTCGATTCCAAAAGATGATTATGAGTTTTTTCAGTTATATGTTAACTATTTATTTATTTTTATTCAATATTTTTGAATTTCTCACAAATTGAAAATAAAGTTGATCAAATGAAACTAGTACAATAAATATAATTCATAGTTGTGATTAATTGCCTAATTGGTTTATATTATAAGATAATCAAATCCAATTCCCAATAAATATACAAATTAAAAAAGTAATTAACAGTATGAAACTTGGTTATCAGAAAGACAATACATCATAAAACCTAAAAGATAACATCTTATAGAAAAAGGGATTTGGAAGGAACATTCCAAGGTAAAAAGACCCCACAGAAATACCAATGTCTTCACTTTTATAGTGCAGAGAAAGACAAAAAAAAACTTATACTATTATTAGCTGTCAAAGATTATATATAACTTATTATATCCTTTGAAAGGACCACCCAAAAATAACTCACTCTTGGTTGTCACCAACTTCACCATCCCTACATCAAATGCAACATGTTTTTCCACTGTTAACATAGTTTTATGTAATGTAATTTTTTTTTTATGTTATAGTTATTTAATTATAGGCTATATTATAAATAGAGTTGCCTAAAAATGTAATGGATGTAAAAATACATTATATCATATATTTATCTTATTTTATACCAGTGTTAGGAGTACTTTAAAGTTATTTTCTTTATCTTTTTGGTTGCTTTTATTACATTGTGTTTCAGTTAATATTTTTTGTTTAGCTTAATTAGTTTAGTTTTTAATGCAAAACTATGTTCTTTGATTCTTAAAAAGGTTTTTATCATATATAACAATATAAAAAAAATGGTTAAATTTGTATATTATAAAATCAAAATTAAATTCTTCCAACCATATATAAATATAAGTTGTAATTTACACACTAAAATTGATCATGCTCGTTTTCAACCTATAGAATTTCATAAAAATTATTATTTAAGTTCAAAATTGTAGAATATGATAACTTAAATAAATAAAAACTTATAATATTTATTTTTATTAAGATAGTTAATTATTAGTATCCCAAAAGTGAAATAATGTTCTCTTTACAGCAATTGAACCCTAAACTCACCACTTTATAACTCAAAAAACTAACCACAATTATAATGACAATACAACAAAACAATTTAGTGATATACTATCATATATGTGCTGTTCCTTTTGTTCCTTTTTGCACCATAATTAAAAGAGCATAATATTGTGATAATAAACATGAACAGATATTCTTCTCAATATTCCCATCTAGAAGGATATGCATTTACCAACTAATAACAGACAAACCATTTTACAAGAGATCCTTTATTTGATGTATTAGAAAGTTGATTTCCATTTATCATTTTTTCTGTACTGATTTAGATTATGCTACCTGCAGAATCATGACAGATGTATAATCAAACATTACCTGCCACATTTTGGGTATGAACTATAACACAATGTTTTGAAAATTAGTCCAATCACAAACAAATTTTCAAACGTGCGTTTTCAACAAGATAATCACAACTTGGTCATTTCATCAGTCATCACATGACATCAGAAGAACAGGAAACTGACTCAAGTACAGCTAAAAGAACTAATGTTCTTGTTTAATTAACTAAAAGCTACTCTATTTTTTCAACATGCAAATAGTAAGTAGTTGATAAATATCATAAGTTCATCAGAACAAGTTTCCAAGGTAAAATTCTCTCAAAAGAAATATCAGATGATAATTGACAAACATTCCTTGGTTCTAACCTAAAATCTGTACAAACCCATGACAGAAAAATATCACAGAAGCATAACCAGAATCAGTGTTTATACAATTCAGCAACCTAGAAATGATTTATTCTTAAAAACAAAGAAAAAAAAAAGTGATGCATTCCTAAAAGGCTTCCTGATAGATCTCTTTCTGCATCTTTAACTGTTTGTAGAAGTTCCCAATGAAGGCCTCAGCTTTGGCAAACAACTCTTGCTCATTAGCTGTTTCAATCTCCTCATCTATCTGTTCATTTTCTCCACCTCCTATGATCAAAAGATTTCTCATTGAACTACAGTTTTTCACCTCATCCACTTCACTGACACCAACAACAATCTTCTCATCAGATGCATCAAAAGCAAGCACTTCAACAACCTTAGCCTTCATTTCACTGTGGTCTGAGGCACCACTTCCACCTGTTATGTTGAAAGCTTCTTCCTTTTCTTCCTTTTCCTCTTGAGGTTCATACACTTCTGGGAGAGTTACAGAAACATGTTGCTTTGTGTCTTCTAAAGGCTTGGAAAAAACTGAGAGAAGACCAGCTTCTGCTCCAAGTGCAATGATTAGAACGTTGAAGATGAAGTAAAGGAAGGTTGGCCTCAGAGAAGAAGGTAACAAGGGTGTGATCCCAAGGAGAAGAGCAAGGACAAAGAGCATCACAACTTCAAATTTGTTGAATGTTTTCATGGCTTTGATGAATGCAAGGAAATGATAGAGAGAATGATGAAAAATACAGAGAGACTATATATAAAGTATGGGATTCTGAAGATGTAAATAGAAGAATGAAAGAGAAGGTGGCGACAAAAGACAAACAGTGAAAGTTGCTTGCATGAGTGTGTAAGAGTTGTTGCCAGTGTTTCAGTCAACAAAAGTACAAACATATTTGTAGGGGCTAAAGTTCTAAGAAAATTCTCACCAATTATAGGTAGCAAAATATAATTGGCAAAAAAGAAAAGGAGAATTATCATGATATTTTTTTTTAATTTTTTAAACTTTTAATGAATGTGTTTTGTTTTATTTTAACTAATTAAAATTTTCAATTCTTTTTAGTAATTTGAGTGGTCTTGTTTAAGTAAATAAGGTCAATTGCCATCAACTGAAAAAAAACTAATTACAAAAATTAGTATTTCAACTTTGTAGAGATTCACTGACAATACACTCTGTAAAGTGCAATAAAAAAATTGGTTGATATGGTTTCACCAACATTAATTGAGAAAATAATTTATCTCGATGATAATTACAAATCCTTACATGAGTTGGAAAATGATTATTAATAAAAAAAATCTTAGTTCTTGTTAATTAAAAATTGAAAATAACTAAGAAATGGAAACTAATATCTGCTGATTTCGTTAACATTAGTTTATATCCAAAACAAAACTTTAATGATAAAAAATAATTGTAATTGACTTTAATAAGAAAAAAAAATCTATCTGGCAATGTTCAAAAATTAAAGTCAAGTTGACAGGACCAGAGAAAAGAGACGATATGGTGAAAAAATATATATAAAAACTTTTTTATTTGGAGTTGAGCTCTTATAATATATATTTAAAAAGTTTAAACTAATTAAGTTTATCTTATATTTTTAATTTGAATAAAGATACGAGTCTTTTAAATCAATGGAGAATGTTAATTTTTGTAAAAGAAAAAAAAAAACAAATTACTTGACATATTCACTTACCTTAGTAAAATTAAAAGTATCACTCAGATTACCGGTCAATCTGATTGAAATTTTTTACCACGAATTCGCCTTATATAGTTATTCATTTTAACGGTTGGATTTAAAATGTTTAATATTGAATAATCAAATTATTTTGTAAAGTTTAACAAAAATCTATATTCAAATTGTATATTTTATCATAAACTATTTTAAATCTCTTATAAAGATAAATTACATTTAAAAATTCTTCATCCAAATATAAAAAACTACATCGAGGGTGCAATACTTTGTTAAAAATATTGTATTTATATTAATAGCATAATACTTTTGGGAAGAATTGTCTCGAGTTTATAAAATAATAAGGTAAAATTTATATTCATTTATATATTATAAAATGTTTTATATTATTATGGAATTTTTAAATATTTTATTTTTCATTAATTAAAATAATTTAACATTACATTCATTATTCATCAAATTGATTAATTTTTATATATCCTATATTTTATAAGAAATAAATTTGTTCGAATTCAAAAAAGTTATTATAAATGATAAAGTTCCCCAAGTGCTTTTTGAAATTGTCCTGGTTAGTAGGCTTTGTTTATCTTTTTTCAGAAAAAGAAAAAAAAAGAAGGAAAAAGTGAGTTTTGGACTGTAATGAAGAAGAAGGTGAAAACCAGAAAATAGGTACAATTTGAAAAATAACTGTTAATAAGGTAATTTTCTGTACATAACAAAGAAGGAAAGAGAGTGAGTTTAGCAAGTAAAGGTAATGAAAATAGCAAAAGCCTTCTTTGTTTATTTTGTTTGTGAGAACTAAAATTTGGGTGAAGCCCTAATGAGCCTTGTCTAATGCATTGGTGGGTCACGACAAAGTGACTGCTTCCTGCACCCTAATGTTTCTCGCAACACTCCCATAGTTTCTAAAATAGGAATTATATTTTCAATGAAATAAATAAAAATGATATTTTTTGTTTTCTAATTTAAGTTATGATTTTTAAGTAAACTATCAAATTATGTGTACTATCCCATTTAATAACGTAAAGTTATTAAATAAAATATTAATGTATAATAATCAATAAACAAACAAGACTAACCAATAATTACTATATTACAATTGTCTATAAAAAGTATGTACCGAGTATAAATCGTCATATAACTATATTAATAGAAACTAGAGTTCTTTAAAAAAAGAATAAAATTATACAAAAAATATTACTCTAAAACTATGTCATTACATCACTCTCGTCATGCATTGGATCAATTACGACATCTTTATCTGTTCACATTGTTAAGATGATCATTACATAAACAGAACACTAAAAATCAAACACAGAAGAAATTGTAAGCTAATGTGAAAAGGACAGACATAAAATAAGTATAAAGACGTTATCACATATGAATCAATCATAACAGCAAACATGTGACATACAAAAACTCATATTAGACTTTATGATCCAAATACGTGTATTGATAGATTCTGACAAGTTATGCACTTGTGGTAACCTCTATTGCTCTACAAATTCGTTGTCAATGGGTTTCACCCTATCACACATAAGATTAGTCTGTTAACATTTTTTACCAAGGTAAAGTCCCTAAACTAAGACTTTTTGCTCCTGCCACCACATACTCTACCCTTTTATACTTGAGATTGGATAGTCATTAGAACGACATGTTAACTTTCAACACGAAATCTATACACACATTATTTTAACCAGCAATAATCCTTCGTGGATTAGTACAAATCATTCTTTTACTACATTACACACCGATAATCATTTTAACATCCACAAAATTGCACACAATAAACATACCATAAGAGACATATGAATTTGAGTTAAACTCTAATATTTTCTCTCAATAAGAATATATACTCGCTCAGTGAATAGTTCCTAAGAGCATTCTCATCCAACGACTAGATAGATTGCCTAATGAGAATATCTTTGAAACTTAAAGACTTAAATTCTCACAAAAGTTAAATAACGAGACTTGTCTTGCACAACGATTGTCAAATTAGTAAACTCTCTGACTTTAGTATTGCCTAGAGTGACTGTATTCTCACACAATGACTATCAAGTCAGTAGATCTCTAGTTTTTATCTCGCCTAACAAATATACCCTCACCAAGTGATTGCCAAATCAACGAGCTCTCTGACTTTGGTCTCGTCCAATGAATATCAGGTCAGTAGCTCTCTAACTTTGACTTTGCCCCTGCATAATTTTGTGGAAAAGAATTATGGTAATTTATGTTATTCAAGCTCTACAAATCAATTTAACAACAATCACAAATGTCAAAACATACAAACTATGAGATTATACACAACTTAATGACTCAATTCATCTCAATTCTAATATCAATCATACAACACTCTAAATTTCAACATACCAATCACTAGAGACAAATCAAAACAGTAACTCAACTCCACATGTCATATTTCATCAGATAGTTCCATTACACAAACCAACTATTGTACAAGCATACCATCAATAATTAAAAGTTATCTATTAGTTAAAAACAATGCAATTAGCTTCCCTTACCTGAAAAGATGGGCCAAACACTCAAGGAATCCTAAGAACATCTCCAAACACTCAGAAAGTCATATTTAACTCTATGAACAACACAAACATGATCAAAACACACTATTTAGAACCACTAATCAACATAGACTTTTATAGTAGACTTATACACTACATCTAAACCAAGATGGTCCACATGCACAAAAAGAATTGGAGATGATAACATGTCAGATTGAGCACAAATACGCGACCCGCATGAAAAAATTGCACCTATTTACCCGATAGATACCTGCATTAAAAAATATGTGAATTTTTTTTTCAATCTACATGTGCCCGTTAGATACCCACAAATATTTAAAAAAAAAACTTATGAGTTTTTAAATGAGAAGATAAAACTTATTTCTATTTGCTTTTGAAGAAAGTGGCTTTTTTTTTAAAAGAGAACCATTTGATTAAACCCAACCCATAATATAGTAGGCTTTTCCCTCTTTCACCCTAGGAGAGTGTGAAGAAGTGTTGGTGCAAAGCAGAGAATATGGTTGTGGCGGCCAATTTTACATGAAAAACCCTTCAATGCAATGACACAACACACCAACAACGATAGAAAAGAAAACAAAAAAATAAAAATCTTACAACGACTTAAACTTTAAATCTAAGAATAAAAATGTAATTATATTTTTTTAATGGATATATACAAATAAGTAAGTACTAAATTATTCGCTACCCACTATTTACATGTGTATCAATTATCCGCAACAAATTTTACTCCTAATACTTATATGCGCCAATATTTTTGTTATCTCTAAAAAGAACACACAAATTAAGAAAATCACATAAAACTAACTCCATTTATTTGAGAAATTGTTTGGACATAAGTAGATAACTTGTTTCGAATATTATCCTAATGGTTAATATATATATAAAAAGAGAAAACGCTCTAAAAAAATTAAATAGGAGAAACGGAACACCAGAATTTATATTTATTAATCGTTATGATCAATAACAGTTAAGAGCTAGTTTTCTTAATACAATTCAATTAATGATTGAGATATATATGTTCCGAATTGCAGTATTTGTCATTTTCACATTATTATTAGGCTTTAACAGTTCAGATAATGATCCAAATTAAAAAAACAAAAATTATTATAATGGGTGTGACTTTTTTTTACTGTACCAACCTTCCAGTTTTCCTTTGCCTGTCATTTGATCTCTTAGAAGAAAAAAAAAATAGATATAATGTATAAGAATTTGTGAAGATTAAGTTTATGGGTTTTATATGTAGCATTTATTAATAAAGAAATTATTATTCTAATAAATTAACTTGTTAGTTTCGGGACTGATAATTAATTTGCTCAAGTGGTTTAATTATTTTTTTACAATTATTTATTTATATATTTTTTATAATAGGTATTAACTCTCTTTTTCGGATTGATAGTTTATTTTTTAGCAAATTTACTTTGTATTTTTTTAAGTATGATTTTGGTTTGATATTTTATTTATTTTTTTCTGTCTATGTTCTATGTAATGTGAAATAATAAATGAACTCTCCGAAACATTAATGTAAATAAAACGTTAAAGTTTATAAATTATTCGAAATTTAAGTATAAATATTAAATGGAGATAAAATAAAGTTAAATATTCTATATAAAGAAAAACTCCATATGTTATGCATGAAAATTTTATTAAAAAAATAGTTTTTTACTACCACGATATTGTTTAAAAAGAAAATATCCTCATTTTAATAAGTGGTGTTGAAGAAATTAGGATTTCCTTAAAGATTTAAATGTTTTGAGAAAGTTTTTCATGGGCCTCAGAAATTTTTATTTTGGTTGCAGCAGAATCGTTGAATTGTTTGGCCTTTTTTTCTATTGAGAAAACAAAAAGAGTTGTCACCTTTTGAAGTAAGAAAAATATAAATTATAGAATTCCAGCAATAAAGTGATGAATGTCGATGGTGATAGTGATAAGACATGCTAACGCCAAAAACTCATCAAATAACGTACACCACTATGATAAGAAACATATATCAAAATTTGGATGATATTTAAAACCATTCTTAAGTAATTTACAATCACATACTTAAAAATTATATATATGTGCATATAAAAAGTTATTTTCTAATATAATGTTAGAATATATCTTTGACCATAAATATGTGGTAACAATTTTTATTTTACTCATTTATTTTGTAAAAACATATGAAATTTAAATTCACTTTCTAAAAAGATATATAACAAATTTCACTATTTTAAATATTATATTATTTCTAACTATTATTAGTAATATTGTTGTAAATATTTACACACATATTACACGAAAATTAAATAAAACTTATATTATTATATAAAAATATTCAATTTTTTTGTTTACACGTGTTTTTTAATTTTATCATTTAATAAGTAATTGTTCCATAATCTTATATTTTAAGTGATTTTCTTAAATTAAACCGTTTTCTATTTTTTTTCAATTTAATCACTTTTAATAAAATATCATTTACAAAATAAATGAAACTTACTGTAAGAAAAATATAATTCTACATTTATTTTTATAATTATAATTGTATTGTTTTTATTATATAAAAAAGTTAATATACATGTTTTACTAGTTTGAATAAAGAAAATTAGATTTTCCATGTGAACATGTAGCTTATATGTAAATTAAGTGATGTTTATGTTTATTTTTAATTATATTTGTATTATTTCGAGGATATTTGTTTATTATATTCATATTTGAGCATTTGTCTTTATGATAGTTGATTATAGAATCTCCTTTAGTTAAATTACAAGGTTACTTATAAAAAAAATTGAATAATAATACTTTTGATACACTTATTTACTTTCACACTCAAATGACACGATTTAGGTTTCAATAATGATTTTATTCAATCAATTATATTGTATCATTTTACAAATTAATGACATAAGATAGTATGAAATGAATGTATTTGACACGTTGGCGTGTTAAAATACTGTACTCAAAAAATGTTAACAATTATAATAATTTTAACAATTTATGTGTATTAAATGTCATAATCATGTTTAATTCATAAATTACAATAGTTTAATTTCCAAATAGTCAGTGTGATTATATATATGTGAGGTAGTTGATCATTTGAACTGTTTAATCTTAAATTGACCTAACTATCTATTTATCAAAGAAAATCATAAGTAATTAGAAGTTACTAAATTACAAATAAATTTCGTTATCTAAAAAATTATTACAAACTATGAGATTAACAAACTGGTGTTACTAAAAGAAAGATAAACTAGAGATGGATTAAAATCACTATAATTATAATTAAATGCAACTTTGTTGGTAGTGTAAAATTGAGTTTAAAGGAATGAAAAAGAGAAATTGACCTAAAATGTGTGGAGAGTGTGTTGTGGGGTGATGAAAGGAGCAACGAAAGAGATATTTTTGTGACCATTCATTCATTCATCTCGAAATTTCATGGACTCTACTTTTCTGTTCCTTTCTCAAAACAAACAAATTTCAGACCTTTTTCCATCTGCTTAGGTTGCCACATATTTCTTTCCAAATTTCACTATAGACAATGCATGTCCACAAAATATCACTTTTTTATATTAAAAGAATTAAGAATAATTGTGCATCACACAACATTTACGTGTATTTATTATAACTTCAAATCTTTTTTTCTTCCTTTTCAAGTTTACATGTGCTTTTGGATTGGTTGAAAAAGGTTTTGATGGAGACTATTACATACAAATTATCGACACCTTCTTCTACTTTTCCTGCTATCTATATCATCAAATTAGGAAACTCAGTGTGTATATAATTTTATAAATAATTTTTACTATATTTATATTTAATATGACACTATATATATATTCAACAAGAAAGACTAAGTCCATAAATAATTTTCACTATATTAAAAAAATAAAACACAGATTTTCGTAATAATATAAAAAAATAGATATATTTAATGTTTAATCAAATACATATTTTATATTTATTGAAATAAATTTAATCAGTAATATTTTTTGAAATAAATAATTAATTTTGCTAAATATTTTAATTTTTATGAAAATAATGTTTGTGTATGACGTAACTAATATTTAATCAAACAAATAAAAAAATAGACCCTAAAAATTTATTTTTACTGATGATAATTTTAAAATGTAAGTTTATTTTTTCATAAATAGGAGATTGTTTTCACTAATGATAATTCTTTATTTATATTTGATAATGAAGATAAGTAAATAAATCTATTAATCTTTCAAAAGGATGAATATGAAAAATAATGTTAATCTAGAATGTTCTAATGTAATTTGAAAGTATCATTGATTCACGTGAAAGGAAAACATCCACGTTCTTTACAACGAATTTTATATTCGCTAAATAGAGCGCACCAAACAGACTTATCATTTGACTAAGTGACGTGCATAAATAGTTACTTCTTGCGAAATTTCCTGTTATGTTTAGTTTCTCAACTGTCACTATTAATTTTTTAATAAAAAATTATATTTATCATTATGTTTTTATATTTATCGAATATAAAATCTGTATTTTATTATATATTTATATAAATATTCATTAAATGTTTTTAATACAAAGATAAAAGTAAACTAAAAGAAATATAATATTACAAAAGTTTCAATATAAAAAAAAAAATTAATGCTAAAAAATACAGTACCAAAAATCAAGAAAGTCTTAATAAGTTACCACAATGATGGCACGAATAGAAATATAAAAGATATATATATATATATATATAAATACACGTATTTTATCATATTTTTATAACCAATTTACAGCAATTATCACAAGATTACACAATTCCTTCCTAATAATATTATTTAGATATCAGTGTCTCGTGATATTAAAAAATAAAATAAAATAAAGAAAATGTAAGACAAATTTAAAACAATAGACAAACAAAAACAAAATAGTAACATTTTAAAATATAAAAAATATATTTAATTTTTAAATATAGCATACGATATATACATTTAATTAAAATTTAATATTAAATAACATTATTAAATGATAATAAAAAATAGTAGTATAATGTTGTAGTTGGACTTTACAACTTGTATTAGAACACGTTACACAAGTCACCAATCAACAGTTTATGAAAATTAAAATTAATCCAACATTTATAAATTATTATATGAGAAATTGTTGAAGAATAAAAAATATAAATTTATATATCTATTATAAATATAAAGTTCACAACTATTTATCAACCTTCAAGATAACAAAACGGTTATAATAGAATTAAGATAATTTATTATGTCGATGTGGTTTAACTTCTTTAGTATTAAATCTTCTCTATAGATCTTATCAAAAGAGAATATATATATATATATATATATATATATATATATATATATATATATATATATATATATATATATATATATATATATATATATTATTTTTTTTCACTTTTATCTTTATACATTTTTACTTTTCTTATCTAATCTGAAGTGAATTCAACATTATGATGATGTATCTGTGATGCTATAATGTCTATGATGTCATCATGATATGATCTTTTGTTAATAAAGTGTATTTCTCTTGATTTTAATGCTTATGTAATAGATACCAATAACAAACACAAAAGACAACTTTGCAAAAATATTAAAAAAACAAAATTTAAATGGTCAAAACTATAATGTCGAGGTTTAATGATGATTTGTAAGAGAAAAGAAAAATAATCATTTTCAAACATTAAAATTTTGAAAAGATAAAAAAATAAATTTGAAAGATTAAAATGATATTTAATTATATAGTAAACAAGTGAGAATGTAATCTCATTAAGCAAAAAGAATTGTGGTGGGGTTGGTTTGGTGGGAGGAAGGAGACCATAAACAACGGTGTTGGTGTAGTCAAAGAAGGACAATAGTTAAAAACTTGTTTCCCAAACATAATGGAATATAATTAAATCTATTGTAATATTTTAAATTTGTACTTATAAATTTCAAAATACACTTAAAATTAATATTTTCTAAATCAAATTACTAATAATCATGTTTTAGTTTAAAATAATTATCATTAATACTAATTATTATTTAAAATTACTCGATTTATTGAATATTCCGTGTAGTTGGTACCATCCTATTCCTTACTAACCGGACGCTCGTACAAAGAGTATAAATAAAAAAATTCAAGTGGTAAACTAACGACAAATGTTTCAGGTAAAAATTTTATTTTATCATGATAAAATATCTTATCCAATGGCTTATCTGAATTTATTTTTTAAATAGGACTGATATAGGAAGATATTTGAAAAGGATTTTAACTAATTTTTTTAATAATTTTTTTGAAAATAAATTATGTGATTATTTTATTAAGAAAAATGATTATTTGACACACCTAAATTTTTTACATTCATTTGACACTACCCTTACTTACTTTTTACTCTCTTCTTTCTTGAAAAACTACAAAATTTTACATTTTTTGGACCATTTTACTCTTATATTTTGTGTCAAATGAATGTAAAACTGTGCAATTGTATTATTACTCTTTTATTAATTATAAGTTATTACAATCAGAAAAAAATTGTTAAAAAAAAAGTTATTAAATATATATTTTTTATTTTAAAAAAATAATAATAATTTGATACATAAATTTTTTTTAACTATTTATTTCTTTTTTTTAAATAATACAAAAGATTGCATTTTTATAATTATTTTATCTTTGCAACATGTATTAAATGAATTTAAAAAAGTTGGTTAATCTGAAAAGAAAGATTAAGATAATTGTTTTGAGATTATAATTAAGGATGAGAGGTGAGAGAAAAAAGATTCTGCAATGGAATATTCGTGGAAGAAGGAGCATTCACGGTGCTTAAATAATGGTCCTGCTCTTACTTAAATAATGCGAAGAAAAACCAAACACAAACACAAACAAAAGAACGAAACCACGGTTTCTCTTTCAATTATTGTCTCTTCTCTCTCACTCTCTGCTATTTCATTCATCCATTGATACCTCTTTCAACACACAACACAACACTTAGATTCAACCATCTTTCTCTCTTAACTCATAAGTCTTATCTTATCTATCTATATAAGAAGAAAGGAAGCTCCTTTCTCAGGCTCAGAGTCAGAAAGCCTCATCGAGAAGTTTGCATGTTGAAGAAATCATCGAGAAAAGGGAAAGAGAAAGAAGAGGGGATTGGGTTGAAACCCGGGGTTGACGCGTTGCAGACATCACGGCTATTCTAAGAGTCTATCGCTTTCTCATTCATGTCCCAACTGTACGACGGACGGGTTGCATAATTCTCGCCAACCCTTCGCCGCACGGTGGGCGTGGTGCGCTGCCTTCAGAAGGTGGTAGTCCCTCCGACCTTCTCTTTCTCGCCGGTGGCGGTTTCTCCTCCTCCTGCTAGCTTCTTCTTTCTCCTTTCTTCTACTTAGTCAACTGCTTTAACAAAACACGCGCCCACACTTTCGCTCTTTCTTCTTCTTTTTCTTCTTTTTCTTCTTCGATTTCACAAAATGATGCTCAAAATCAAGAGGGTTCCTACTGTCGTTTCCAACTTCCAAAAAGATGATGCTGGCGACTCTTCTCGTCCCGTCGGAGGTTGTGGTCGGAGTTGCCTCAAAGCTTGCTGCATTCCAGGTCTTTCTTCCACTCCAACTGATTTTCATTACTGTTATTAGTCTGCTTATATGTTATATGTTAAATTAATTGGCTGTGTTAAAATGATTGAGGGTAAATTACTTGCTGCATACATGAAATAAAGTTTACGACTTTAGATTTGATGAGTCAAACTAAAGTTTGGGAAAATAATTGAAATTTTGTAACAAAAGACCTGAGTTTTTTTCAGAAAAAAAGTTTGTATGTAAAGTTTTTTTTTTGAGGTAAGCAAACGGGTTACGAAACTGATTTTGGAACATCCAAACATGTAATCTAGTGGTGGTAGTTGAAAAGAAAATGGACGGTTCATGTTTTAATATATTCACGATTTGTTATTATGAATATACTTGTAATGTTGACAATTGATTTTCTCATCAACAAATGATATATATCTGACTTTATCCTCTACAGTGAGTTGGATCCAGGTATCATATATGTTTTTTTTAATTTTAATTTTTTTTTTTTTGTGATTTGTGTCTTTGTTTTTGTTTACAGATGCAAAACTTCCTCTGTATGCTTTTAAGAAGGTTAATGGAAAGGATTTGGCTATGCATGAATGCGGGGAGCCTCCCGTGGCATTCCTGGACTCGCTTGTTCTTGGAGAGGTAACCATGGAATTTCGGTGATGTAGAACGGTTAACATGATGTTTTTCTCTGTACCCTTTGTTGTAAAGTGTTGTTTACTTTTCATGGCAGTGGGAAGAACGCATGCAGAGAGGACTTTTCCGCTATGATGTTACTGCCTGTGAAACCAAGGTTCACTTTGTTTTCCTTTTTCTAAATTCTTTGTCTGTCTCTGCATATATATGGATGGTATGATTTATGACTGATGTGTTTTGCGGTGATTTTGGTGTAGGTGATTCCTGGTGAATATGGTTTCGTTGCTCAGCTTAATGAGGGTCGTCACCTCAAGAAGAGACCAACTGAATTCCGAGTTGATAAGGTTCTGCAACCCTTCGATGAAAACAAATTCAACTTTACGAAAGTTGGGCAAGAAGAGGTCATCTTCCAATTTGAAGCTAGCGACGACGGAAAAATCCAGTTCTTCCCAAATGCTCCAGTTGATGTTGATAATTCTCCCAGTTTTGTTGCCATTAATGTATGGATACCAACCTTAAATTTGTTCTTCTGGGTTCATAGGCATTACATGTGATGATGTCTGTATGTCTGTTATTTTTCTTAACAGGTCAGTCCTATTGAGTATGGACATGTTTTGCTGATTCCGCGCATATTTGAGTGTTTGCCCCAAAGGATTGACCGTGAGAGCTTCCTGCTTGCACTTCACATGGCAGTGGAAGCTGATAATCCATATTTTCGATTGGGTTACAACAGCTTGGGTGCTTTTGCAACTATTAACCATCTTCACTTCCAGGTACTGGTTACTGAGTTACCACTTGTTGGTCGTGATGATGTTTTTGTTCTTCAACACTACTCTGCCATTAATCAGATCGAAATTTGATGACTTTTTGACATGAATATACGCAGGCTTACTATTTGGCTCTGCCCTTTCCCATTGAGAAGGCCCCCACTAAGAAAATTGCAAATTTAAATGGTGGGGTGAAGATATCTGAACTGTTGAAGTATCCTGTTAGAGGTCTTGTGTTTGAGGGTGGAGATACTTTGGAAGATTTATCAAATGTTGTTTCAGATGCTTGTATATGTCTTCAAAACAGTAATATACCATTCAACGTTCTTATTTCTGACTGTGGAAAGCAAGTCTTTCTGTTACCACAGGTAAATTAACTCTGAAACTAAATGAATTTTCCTTTTCCTAAACTGTTTTCATTGGTTGTGCGGGTGTATTTACCAAATATGTTAACAGTGTTACGCAGAGAAACAAGCTCTTGGAGAAGTGGATGCTGAGCTTCTTGACACCCAAGTGAACCCTGCTGTGTGGGAAATTAGTGGGCACATGGTTTTAAAGAGGAAGAAGGATTATGATGAGGCTTCTGAAGGCAATGCTTGGAGGCTTCTTGCAGAGGTTTCCCTCTCCGAAGAGAGGTTTCAAGAAGTCAACGACCTTATTTTTGAAGCCATTGGCTGCAGTGAATTGGACGATAATGTTCAAGGTGACAAGGAAGTTGATGCAGTCAGCTCAAGTGCACACCCTACTGTGGTGGTAGCTGGTTCAAAAGAATGTGTTGTTCTACAGTAACAATGCTCTACTACCATGAACAAAACTCATGGAATCTGCAGCATTCTAAGAATAATTGCTGAACTATTATATCACCGTTTAAGTTGTAGTACTGTGTTGTTCTTGAGCATTAAGGTCGTTTGTTTTCTGTATTTACCTTTTTTCATGTGGAAGTCGATGAAATAACTACTCACCTGAGTAGTGTTAGTGATTTGGGTGTATGGTAATATGCTTGACTTGACTGTCTGTTGTGGCTTTCATGCTGCAAGAAATAATAAATTCAGGTATCTGTTTGTTCAGGGCTAAATCAAACTGCACCATGAATTCTCCAGAATGAAACTTTCACTTGCTGTATTAATAAATGATATTCTGAATGTCTCTTGGTTTTGCAGAGCTGTGTTTGATTGTATTAGATTTTGATAAAATTGATTATAAATATGAGAAATGACATTTTGAAACAAATTGTTTTATATTTATTTGATATTATCTTTTTTTACTTTTTATTTTATTTTTGAAATAGTATAAAAGTTATATATTAAAAGAGGATTTCCGTTGAACATGGTCCTCATACAGTGTAGAACTTTTGTTTTCTGGTAATTCATTTCAAGTTTTCTAATACTTATCTCAGGAAGGGAAACGTTAACACCCAAACGCGTTTAGTAATTAATGCACTATAATGAAGCAATAAATGATTTGGTATCAGTGAGCATTTGAACTTAGGCTTTATTACTCGTTGCATCCTAAATTTGGTGGTGTTCAGCATCAGCACTGTCACAGAATATCTTCAAATATGCGCCAAATATGAAAGATTCTAAAAGGATACCAATCTATCTGCAATTAAAAATAGAAAAAAGTCCCTCATATACTATTTCCCATTTGCTTACCGTGACATCTTTCGTAATAGAATAGTCATTGCCAAATAAGACTCCAAAAGCTGGTAGACACGACATGAGAAGATTATTCCCATAGGAAACTGGGCAATTTTTTGCAGTTAAACTTTTCTAAATTTCTGCTTAAAGTTCAAAAGCGCGTTTCTTTCTTTAATTTAATCTTCTTACAAAAACATTAATTATCATCATTACGCTAATGACTTGAGGTTAAAGCATTGACGATCAAAAACCATTACTAACATTAATTATCAGCATCTTTTCCGAAGGTATTTCCATTTTCATGTGACTTACTTCCCTTCACGTAGCAGTTTCATGGTTTAACATTAAGCATGACAATGCCCAAGTCACGCACGTTAGTGATGAAGTACCTTATTTTTATATTGAATCAACGTAAAAACGTTAAGCCTGCCAACCCATAATGCAAAAATCACAGAGCTAGCTGACAAAACTTCCCTTCAAATAATAAAAACAAGTTAAGACAACGTTCACCGTCCATAACTCGATACCATGCAAGAAAAGCACGCCCCTTTGGCTTCTTACAAAAGCAACTTCACGTAATGAACCCTTATATATTGGCTCCCAAATGCTACCCTTTTCAAGTCTGTAGCCAAGATGGGTCTGCAAGCGCAATCTTCAACTCTCTTGATGTTGGTGTTGGTGCTGTTCTTGATCAGAATAGAGGGAAACCCAATACCAAAAGAAGTGCATGAAAATGGCATTGACTCCACAACATTGGTGGAGAATGATGTCAACCAAATCACTGGATGTAATCTAAGACCAGCGATATGTAGCAGAGGAGAGCTTTTTCCGAGGTTTTTATGCTGTAATGACCGTTGTGTGGATGTGACTTCAGACAACGGTAACTGTGGGGTATGTAATTTTAATTGCCCCTTCAATCGTCAATGCTGCGGCCGTTTATGCGTAAACACACTAATCAACGTTTACAACTGTGGGGGGTGTGGAAATGTATGCCCTATTGGAAGGTTATGCATATTAGGAGTATGTGCCTTTTCACGAGCACTGCCATTTCCAGTACCACCAACTCCAGTTCTAGTACCTCCAACACCGGTGACACCAACACCGGTACCAGTGCCAGTGTCACCGCCACCGACGCCGGTGCCAGTGTCACCGTCACCACCACCAGTATCAGTGTCACCATCACCAGTGCCAGTGTCACCATCACCAGTATCAGTGTCACCATCTCCAGGACCAGTGTCACCATCAACATCACCAATACCAGTGTCACCGTCACCGTCACCAGTGGCAGTCACACCATCACCATCACCGGTAATAGTGCCAGTTTCCCCATCTCCAGGGCCAGAGATACCTACAATGGATTAACTGTTGTAATTGATTGTAAATGGGGTCTCATGGTTACCCCTTTCTATAAAATAAGCATTTGAGGTTTTCATCTGCAACTGTTTGCTTCCGTTTCGAGATACTAGTATGAATTTTACGATGTTATGTTGCAGTTACCTATGATACTGGTTTGATGCTTTCTGTGTTAGCAGAAAAGCGTGTCAATGTTATGTGGGGAAGAAAACTCCTGTAACATCCTGGTTATTAAGGTTTGATAATGGCTGAACTAATAGTATTATCATATAAATATTCAAGACATTTTAAAGTTAATATATCGATCGTTTATATATTATATCTCTCGTATGAAAGAGACAAAGTTCATATGATATTGTTTCCGAGGTCATATAAAGAAGTGAAACGGTTAAAAGACACGCATCATTTCTGATTTTCTCCGTTAAATCAAACCTCATCTAGTTTCTCTTCACCAAAAGGAAGAGTTAAACATGAAGACAATATTTTCCGCAGACCAATTTTAAGTATTGTTGATAGACAGTATGCTTTTCTCATTCATGGAAGCACTCATATTCAAATGTGAAACTTTACTTATATTCAGTAATTATTGTTACATAAAAGTAAAATAAATAATTAATATGAACACGGACACAATTAGAACAATTATACACGTATGCTCGATTCAATTCTGAGTGTTGAACATTCCTACAAGGACATGCAACAGTTCATAGTCTCTTTCGAATTTTTCCTGTTCAGGACATTGGTTATGTGCAACCTCTGTCTCACGTTCTATTTATCTGGCACTGCTGCTCTTCTCTTTGAGGAATCAGGACTGAGGTTTTGTTTTTTCGCTGTTTCCAAGCTCCTCCTCAGTAAATTAATCTCTCTGATATAATAATGTTGTCTGTCGATAACCAATCCAAGGAATAGAGAGAATCCTGCCAAATAATCAACAGGGTTAAAATTTACATGTTCTGCACATAATATACCAGAAGAAGTGGCAAAAGGAAAATCTATGTTCGTTGATACTCAACAAAATATAAGCAAATCTATGTTCACTTAAGAGACACGTCCGAGCATCATAGTTATTGAGTGCAACAAAAATAGTAAAACAGGTATTGTAAGCAAAGAAGGAACTAATTTTTGGAGTAATTACCCAAGAAAAATGCTTCCAAGAGACGATATGCCATGAGAACCTCATCAGTTGGATTGACTATGCCAGTATCCTTTATACGCTTTTTAATTTCGGTTATTGTATACACGGTGGAGCTGAAGACCACAAGCATGGTTGCTGCCACAGTTTTTGTAACCAAGGGGCCCCTTCCCTGCTTCGAAAGGTCTAGACCCTTCACCACCAATTTTCGAATTGGATTTGCAAAAGATAATACTAAGGTTAATGCCATCTGGGTAATCAAAAGCATGAATAAAGGTTGTATCATCTTTGTGTAATTGCTTAAACCTTGATTTGTCTGGTGAACGTAAGATGAGAGCAGGTAAAAAAAATTAAGTCTTGATTTTGACTTGGAGATGTGCTTATAAGCTAGTTTTGGAGACTTGTGAGATGGGGCAAAGAATTATGCCATGCTTTTCTTTCCAAGATCGAAGGAGGTTCAGGATAACTTTTGACAAGAGCAAACAATGGCAACTCGGTTGATCAGAATAAAACTGAAATTGGCCAACAAGAAATCCTCGTATTCAATTTTCCTTAGAGATTATACTCATGTTTGGTTTTCTATTTGCAAGGCACCGAAATTGAAAATTGAGAAGCAAGTATATGAGTGTGTTGAGAAAATATTGGATTACGTTAACAGTAATGTTTTCCTAAACACACCTTATGTAACCTTCCCTTGATAGCTGGAGACCTTTGAACATGATCCGCTTTCAAAATTTAGGATTGCCGTAAACATAAAGTTTGATCCTCGAATCTAACAAACTTACCGCTTCTATCACACTCAAATAACAACACGTTTGGCTCACATCACAGCTTGCACAAAACTTTGTTTAGAGTGTGGGTATTGAGCACAGATTAAACGTTATATGAAAACGTAGAGGGTGCCTTAATGAGTTGTGGAAACGGAACCGTTACGTGTCTCTTCCGTTTCTCTGCCATTTTGAATGTCTGTTGTGTGACATTGTCACTCTCCTCTCAACCGAGTTAACATGAATTTAACATATATGACCACATAAATTCATTTTAAATAAAATTGGAATCAAATTGAAACCTTTTAAAACATTGAAAAGTCCAAACAAATATAAGGACCACAAAAGCCTATTCAGACATTTTTGCCTGCATCTGATATTTCGTGACCCCAAAATGGTCGTTAGCCGTTGATAAATTAACCATTCAAATTTACAGAGTAATATGGATTCAATCTTGGTATGGGAATCTGTTTGATTTTACACAATCTTATCAATCAACCAATAGGAGATACAATATAAGTATTGGAGCTCATTTTCTGTGGTAGATTTCAATAAATGGTGATAGTTTTATTCGAGATTTACCCATTAAGAACTCTCTTAACATGATGTTGCATCGTTGTAAAAATTGCTCCCTCGTAGACAGCTCACAAAGATGGCTGGTAAACTGAAATTTTGTGCCGTAACATAACACAGGAGTTGTAACAATTAATTAAGGTAGTGTTTTAGGCAGAATTATTTGGATAACAAATTATTAGATATATCTGAAATTTCATCGGCAAAAAAAATAATACAGCAGCATACGGTGCGATGGAAAAGAAATCGCGTTATTACTTCAGGGACAACCCCTACATACAGTTTCATAGTTGTTTCATACAATTTTGGAGCAAAAAACTGTGACCCTCTTCATATTAAATGAGAGGAATAGTGAGCAGAAAAAACACAAACATGCTGAATAATATCGAACGGAAGGTATGATCCTAAAGAGTTTGCTCATTAGAGATTATAAATTACGGGCAGCCGCAATTCAAAAGCCAAACAAATGGGTACCCATTATGCTATTTGAATTTTGAGGTTTAATTTACTCCATCCAAATTATATGTCAAGCAAAAGCCTGCGAGGATCCTCCACGATATCTTTGATGCGCCGCAGAAAGAACACTGCCTCTCTTCCATCAATAATTCTATGGTCATAAGTTAGAGCAACGTACATCAATGGTCTTGGGACAATATTTCCTCCAACAACCGTAGGACGGCTCACTATGGAATGCATACCCAAGATTGCCGACTGCCACAAAAACAATAGCTGGATGAGTTTTCTTTCTAAATAATTATTCACAGTTTATTATACAACTTGTTAACAATTATTTGCATCATTAAAAACATTATCAAAATTTAGCTAGTATCTACTGGCAGTAATTTAGCTTGATATTTTGAATTACACAGATCTTTTTGTGAAACAAACAGAACTGTGTGAATTAGTGGGTTACAAATAATGACAATTTTCATAAAATTGGAAACAATGCCTGAAGCTACCAACATGATAGAAGGAAAGCAATCAGCACTGTCACATCAACAAAGAAACAACTTCAAATATATATCAAAGAATGTCATACCGAATTAAAGAAAAAAAAATATATGTAAAGAATTTTATCCTGTTAGAACTTCCAAACCTGAGGGGGGTTGATGATAGGGGTACTCAAAAGGCTTCCATAAACACCACCATTGGATATTGTAAGAGTGCCTCCAGCCATCTCATCAATTGATAAAGTTCCATCATTTGCCTTCTTAGCAAAAGCATTGATTTGCTTTTCTATATCGGCAAAGTTCATGGTATCCGCATTGCGGATAACAGGAACAACAAGGCCCTGGGATGGAATTGAGGGGGTCAATAATTGCTCAAACACATGCACGTTGATAATTTTCATAGCCAGGCAAAAAATGCAAATTTAACAATATATACTAAACTACTTGTTAATTAGCTCCATTGCCATGACTAAAGTTGACACAAGTTTATTGAAAATAGCAAAGTTTCTTCAAGAGATAGTATAATGATTGATTGATAGATTTCTCTACATAAACAAAGTAAATGAGAAAAGCTAAAGGTGCGGCTGGTAAAAACCTTCGGGGTACCAACAGCTATGCTGATATCTATATAATCTCTGTATATAATATCATCCCCATCAATGACAGCATTGACAATTGGTTGATGTTGGAGTGCATTCACTGCAGCCTAACATGTAGACCATAGAAAGTATGAGGAAATAAAAAGGAAAAAGTCAAGCTAGTGTATACTTCTGTAAATAGAAAACATACTTTGACAAAGCCCGACATAAGCCCCAACTTGACTCCGTGCTTCTCAACAAAAGCATCCTTATAATCAGAACGGAGCTTCATCAAATTAGTCCTATCATCAAGAGCAGAGCAATAAGAGAAAGAATGAAAAAAGTAATCTACTATATAAAGACAAAGCAGGAAACTCAACATTATGAATTGCCAATTAAATACATGGAATCCACCAGTTACACATAATAACTAAATTACATTCTCCTCTGGTGTTATCACATAGAAACTAACAAAATGGCATAATGTAATATTACATGCATAGATAAGAAAAAGTGAAAAATATATCCCAGAAGGGAAAACGGTTTCAACCCCAATGCATATGTATGTTAATTCATACCCCTATATTCTAAAGAAAAAAAAAACAAACCTAGTGCGCAAGTAAAATTTAAGAGAACAGATTTGTTAAACTCAATAAGAACAAGAAAAATTAACAGAAATGCAATGACTTCCCAGTGTATCATATCATAGCTTCTCACGTGGGTAGAGGGCTTCATTAAATTTGGAAGACAGTGTTCCATTAGATCCATGACCCAATAATGTATAATACTGAATGTTTATGCATACGTGGTTGAAAACATACAACTTAAGCAATAACCATAGCTTTTGCTATACTTTAAAAATCAACAAAACATACATATCAACTTCATTGAAGGTTGTGAGCATAGCAAAAGTGTTCTGGGAATCTTTCAGCCGTGTAGCAACCCGTTTCCGAAGCCTTGTCATAGGAACCTTTGATAACAACGAAATACATCAAAAAAACGTTCACGCTTGCTTAATATAATTCAGGTAGGACAAAAATCTCAATGACTCACCCGTCTTTCTCTTTCTTTAGGAGGAAGTTGGGGCTCAGTGGGAGAACTCAATGTGGCAGGGGGTGGTTTGGGCTTCTCTTTAGCAGGTTGAGTTTCAACTTTGGGAGCTTTCTTCTCCTCGCTAACCTTTTGAGTTGGCTGAGGAGCTGCTTTCTCCGGTGTAGTCTCAGATGGAGCAACATGAGTTGCGTCAGCAGACCTTGAAATGATTGCTATCTTGTTACCTGGCTCAACAGTATCTCCTTCATTGGCTAGAAACTGCAAACAATTAAATATATCACAACCCAAATTTTTACAAGTAATAACTTCTATCATTCTGGAGTGGTAGGACAAGAGTAAAAACAATTTAGGCAATGAAACTGTACCTTCAGAATAACACCTGACTCCGGACTTGAAACATCAATTGTCACCTAATCAAGGAATATGAACATACAGCATTAAATATTCTGAAAATGAAGATCAGATCCGTTTATAACCATCAGAATCCTTCACAAATATTTGTTTGTTCTAATATGGCACCTTATCTGTTTCAATTTGAGCAATTGGCTCATCAGCATTAACCCTGTCACCAGGCCCTGCATCCATTTATCAAATAAAAACATGATGGTCACTCACCAGTAATTCTTAAAAAAACAATTAAAATAGATGGAATAAAAAAAATGAGGATCCACATACTCTTCAAAAAATTTGCCAGAGTTCCATCAGAGATAGATTCAGCTAGAGGAGGGACCACAACATCAACCGTATCTCCTGTATTACAAATATAAATAACAGTAACCATCATAACAGTATTAGCCATCAAAAGCCAGAATAAAACAGGTTAGTTAAACAGCCTAAATGCCATATAAATGAATGGCATTGATAATCAACACTTATTTCTTTGGTCCTAGATACTAGACACACAAATAAAGTGAAAAATGGAATTAAGAACACTCACCAAATTCCTACACATAAGCTCCATTTACATAATACACAAAAATACACAAGAAAGTTTCAAATATAATATGTATATAATATGTAGCCTGTGTCAGACTACAAAATCATGATGAAAATCATGAAATCAATAAAGCGATTTTACTCATTCTAACTGTACTAAATCTTATAGATGTTCTATATTTTCAAACAAATAAAAGAAAAAAATGTCAGAATAATTACATCTATGTATCATCATTAAACATAAGTAGGATGTAGCGTGTTAGACAATCTATTAGTTGTACCTATATACCTAGTTCGACACCTAGGTGTCTAGTGCAGTCCCTTAATCTTCCATGTACTCTTAAATAAGTTATTCATTATAAATAGAAGATTATGAGAGGAGTCTCTCAAGCTCTTCAAAATATATTTCTGTTTTTAATCTTAAGTATATATTCAATATTCCTTTATAAAGACAGATGCAATGCATTTTCATAACCCCAGAATGTCTCCTCCTTCAAAACACTTTCTAAGAGTTCAATATATTATAAATGCATTAGATATGTGGAGTCATGCTTTACGAAAGGAAGAAACTTGAACCACAGAAGAATATGCAAGTCAATATCTCACCACTGTCTGAAGAAAATGGACGCCCCCAGGTTCGAACAGCTGCTGACCTTGGATGAAAAACCACACTACATAACAAAAACACAATATTAAAGCAGTATCACTGTGGATCAGAAACTGTATAATCTTTCCGTTCCATAGACTCGTTAATTAATGATTTGTCATCATAGCACCCACCACACTCCATGTGAAAAGATTATCATCAGAATTAGATTGACTACAAATGAAACGAAACAAGAATACACAAAATGCAACTGAGTTAGAAATATTCAATTTCAACTTATCCCTCTGGGACATTCAATGCCCTTAGAACACTAAATTTAAGTTCTTTGTATTTTACATGAGGATAACAACTTAATATGAATTTTTACGTACACAATCTATTCATTGGCAGCAACACACAAGAAAAGGTGTAAATGTTGCAACCAAACAAAACTGAAAAAAGGCAAGAAATATTAGTACAGCTAAAAGTGAGGATTCAATTCGATAGGGCACTGAAAATAATTTCATATTTCCATTTTTCTTACAATATTTTAATTACCAATTCATTTTTTTCTCCTAAAAAGCCTGGAGATAGAAAACCTTTCTACATTACATTATTTTTCTCCAACTATTTGTTGTTTTTGAGAAAATTTAAAGCTTCCAAATGTAATTCTAACATTTGAAAAAATGGTTCGAGAGATTGACTTTATGTATACAGTTTCAGCTAATTTTAAGTATATGTTAACTACAACAAACACGTTTTCAGATGAACTTATTATTTTCAACGAGATACCAAAATTCTGGACCATTAATACCCTTACAATCTCATCTTCCAATTTCTAACCCAAACTTTTCTACCAAAACTAAATAAAATTCCAATGCAATACTAGAATAAAGGCTGGGACTGACTATCAGCGTGATGTCACTAACCTCATAACTTTAGAATTAGTCCCGCATCCTGCAACAACAAAACTAATGACTTAAATTGAAAAATAGAAGGAATCATTCAACTAATTAAGACAGTAGCCTCTAAATTATTTAAAAAGTAAAATGCAACCATAATTACCAGGTGTTATATTACAAAAGTTCCTTACAAATCCACATCCGCCTGAATGAATTGCAATCTGTCAAACATAATAAAAATAGTTGTAAGAAACTTTAAAGAATATAAATAAAAAGTAAATTATAGGATCTAACTCCATATAATAAAGAAGGCCACAATTAACAATGAGAACAAATAATGGGGTAATCAACCATCACCTGTATGAAGGGTAACTGCCATGGAATGATGAATGATTTTAGCATGTTCGTTAACAGTTACAAAAATTCCACAAAAAGACGAGTGCACAAAATACTCTAATAACATCATCCAAACTGTCCTAATAAATTTACATAGCACAGTCTGAAACTAAACTGGCAGTCTCTTGTAAGTGGCAAACTTTGCTGATAGAGTTGAATAAAATAACTAAATCCCTACCCTATCACATTGAAGTTGAACTGTCATCTGATAATCCAAACAATTTTTTAACAAAATTAAAACAACACACGATAAAAGACCATAAACAGAAATTATTATGTTTCAAACTGATGAAAAATCCATGAGACATAAATGTATGAAACATTAGATATATTTTCAACAAAAGAAAGGTTAGAAAATGAAATGAAATGTAACAGAATTCTTTTATCAAAATCCATTACAACCACTAATTTCACATTCTATAGTGAAGGTTGCATACATTAAACACATATCCCAAAGAATTAGTATGTTTAGTTGCAAGAAATATAGAAATGTTAGCCTTTAGACCCTAAAAATACAGTTGTATCTTTGTGGTTCATTATATATAGAAACAGGGATCAGGCATGACACATTTGTGCAACCGAGGATGAAAAGGATGTGATCTTATTTTGATGAGCTAAAAACAACATTGCCTTCTTTGAGGGAACAAACAGGATGCTTAACCCATCACAAAAATAGCATTTAAGTAATCATCAGTACCTTATGCAAAGAAGTGAAAAACACATTAACAGATTAGGATGCAAAAAGAAAAAAAAAAAAGTAAGACAATCACCTCTTTCTCAACAGTGGAAGAAACTCTAGCAGAAACAGAAAGGCCAGACCGAATTTTCTGAACTGACTGACCTAGAAGCTGAAACAATTGCAAGATACGTATAAGGATTTGCTTAAACTCAAGCTTCAATCTATGGATCAACACAAACACATTCAAACTGAAAATTCATCAAAAAGAGTCTAGAGAAATAGAGCTCTTACCCAAGGAGACGGGCTGCCAGAAGCAACCCTTCGCCTTACGACACCAAACATGATTACTCTATTAGAAATCTCTTCTTTTCCCTCCGGAATTCAAACCTAAATTGACAAATATCAAATTCAACGAAACAAAAGTCATCAGAGTGAACTGAAAATACATGCATCCATAAAATCTCGAATAAACAGTAGATTGAACGTTCTAGATTCAGATTTGAGAAATTGCGGGTGAGTAATAAGAGAAATGCTAATTTAGAAACAAAGAAATGGAAAACACACAGCAAAAGATTGAAGAAGAGAGAATGAAAAGTGTCGAACCTGAACACGAAACGCAGAAGGAAAGGTAGGGTTGACGATGTAGAAGAGATCGCCGCCAGCAGTTCTGAAAAAAAATATTCTAGTGTCCTCTCTCTATAATTCTCTGTATTTTATTTCTTATTTCTTATATCAAATTTCACTCATTTCTCCTTATTCTCCCTGAAAATTTGGGAATTTATCACGTCAAATATTATTTTTCTTCGTAGCCTTTGAGATTATATATAATATGCTATCAAATAAAGGATATATTTTGACAATATTTTTATTTTGATAATATTTTAATAAAGCTAAAGTTTATTTTAAATTATTTTTTAAAATGAAAGTCACCAATTTGACCAGTAGATTTAAAATTTGAAAGGTTTATAAAATGAAACAATTCAAGAATAAAAAATAATTAAATTAGTAAAATAAGTGAATTCACTGTCTAAACTGATTTTTTCATGTTGATCTGAAACTATATGTCCTAATGGTTATATAATGTTGAGTTGCTTCAAATTTACAATCTCAAGCCTGCCTGCCTTATTAAACATAAGAGTTATTTCTAAATATATATTTATTACATAAGATATATACATGTAAATAATAAGTTTTATAATATAATAATATATAATGTTTCTCTTTTTGTATACATATTTTATGATTAATTATATTTTAAGATTATAAAATCAAGAATATAATATTCATTTAATAAAAATAACTCCACACATTTATGTTTATTTTTTTCTTTAATTTATATTATTCTTTTTATTCAAATTATATATTAAGTATATCAAACATAATAATAATAATATATTTTTAAAAAAATTAAAAATTAATATAAATTTTAATTTTATTAAAATAAGATATCATAACACCAAAAAATTTGTTCGTGTTTTTGTTTGTAATTTCCTTTGAAAAGTAAATAAAGCCTCTGAATTTTGAAATTTGTTGTGGATTTTTTTTTCAAGGAGAGGGAACATAATCAAATCTAAAGACATCCAATCAAAAATATTTCTTACGATGTAAAATCTTAAAATGTTAAATAAGATTAGATTGTTTATGATGAATTTAATGGGAAATGGACCATCTTGGAAAAATTTGATTTAAGAAAAAAACACACATAAATGTTGAATCCATTTGATAAAAAATATTTTATGTTATCGTTTACTAATAACTTCAAAAATATTACTCTATCTCAAGCTTCCGTGTGTCTACAGATATACGAAACACTGTGAGGATAAAGAAATATTATTTTGAATAATTTCATTAAATGTTTTTCGTCATCAAACATTTCCTTAAATTAAATATACCTATATTAATATATTATTCAACATACATAAAGTTGTACAGAATTAAAAATAAATTAATAAATGGAATTAGGTGATTTGGAATCATTATCATTGACTTCTTATTATTTTATAGGATAATAATATTTTAATAATTCACAATATTTTAATATTATTTACGTATAGCGATTGATTTATGTTAGTGTTTATAATTATTATTATTACACGTAAATGATGTTAAAATGTTATAAAAAAAATATTTCAATTTATAAAATAAAAAATTAAGTATGTATTGATAGAAACTTATACGAAACATAGTCTAGAAAACATAAAGGGACCATTAGTCGCAAACATTATCCCAATCCGAAGCACCAGAGAGACGGAACAGAGTGAAACAAGTGTAAGCAATTAACTGAACAAGTAAAGCTTCTCCATGAGGTGCCTCCAGCTCCAATCTTCACTGCTTCTTCCCTTGCATGCAAAACTCAAACACCAGCTACATCATATAAGCCACACCTCCAAACTATTTTGCTTTTCTACCCACCAACCTCCATGTTTTCTGCTCTTATCTTCATCAACTCCATTAAGTACCAAGGCACTCCCACATTTAATGGTGGTTGCCCCAGCAGAATCCGGTGACCTATCATCCTTGCTCCCGATAAGGTTCGGTCCGATATGTTTTTTTTTTTCTTTTTCCTTCACAGCACATAGAAAAACTGATAAAATTAATGGAGTTTGGTATGTTCTTTAAAGTCTAGCATTTAACTAAAAATTTCTTTATACATTGCAGTGGCGTGCTTTTATCAATGTACTTTGTAGCGAATTTTGTCGTCCCGGGTTTCCTTGCCAACTCTTTCTCAAAGGATGAGTCAAATGAAATGCAGAAGGATGATGAAGATGAAGAAGAGGAAGAAGAAGAGGAAGAAGAGGAAGAAGATGAATAAACAGAAGTATAGTAGTTAGTGGGCAAGGGGAGTTCAAGGAGGAAGAAACAGGATTACTTTAAACGTGAGAACTAACTTCAGAATGCTTTGAACCACTACTGCATGATTGTATGGTATCAATAGGTGTATTTTGGTGTAGTTTTTGTTCACATATAGATGACAAAAACATCTCAAAAGTCATTTGTTCTCCATTAGCAAACATGGTATTATTATTAATTAGCTATTTTGGAATTGGCTGAGATTACCCTTTCATGAAACCAAGTCTTTGCTGACTGATTCTCCCCCACCTTAATATTATTGATTGATATTTAATAATATCAGTTCTTAACGCTAAAGAAGTTTACCCTTAATCATTATGTTTCTTTTAGTACCGAAAATTAGACTAAAAAGTGTATAACACCGTTAATGTAAAAGTTGATTATTCTTCCTTTTGATTTCTCTATCACATTAAACTTTTTATTTCACACTCTCTCTTTCTTTGCTACTTTAACAATATTTATCTACAGATACAATTTCTTAAACATAAATTCGTCATATTTGCCTTAATAGGTCAATTTCTATCAGACAAAGGCTAAATTTGGCAACCAGTCAGGCATTACCGTGTTCTTACAAAGAGTTGGGAAGCCTGAGGAATATCTCAAAGATTATTCCAAATTACATGTGTAGGCAGGCAGAAATAAATAAAATTATATTTACTGAAGCCAAAAAGAGTTATCTTCAATTCCCTTAATTAAAAAGAATGAAGTATTAACAAACCATGAATTTGGAAAAAGAATAAAGAAAATTTACAGTTATCTTCAGGGGAGGGGGAACCCAAAAAATGTTGCGTATCCTCAATAAACAGTGAAGTGGAAATTTGGCTATGCAACCGTCCAACTAACATCTAGAGAAGATTTCTCAGCAGGAGATGGGGATCCAGACTTTGGAGGCTTCTTTGAAAACAAAGATGACTTGCTATCAAAGAAACTTGAGAATGATTGCCGACCAGGTTTTTCATCATCATTTAACTGATCTTTTGAGAGAGACTTCCTCAATAGTTTATCTTTGCCGGCAAAGATAAGTCTAAGCCTCTTCAACGGGCTCTTTGGTTCATCAGTAACCATAGTTGATTCGTCTGTCTGCTTAATCATCTTTAGTGCTTCTTCAGGATTTAATAACATTCTCTCCACTGTTTCATACGCCTACGCAGCAACGTAACCATTAAGTTCCCTATTGAATGTATTAGCAAGTAGTTGCTGATAAAATCAACTACCAACAGTTTTGTTATCAATTACATGTCCGGTAGAATAATTTTCTTCTTCCCCATGAGCTTACAGGTAGGTTTATCATCGAGCTTGCATGCTAAAAAAGGTAAACTATATAGTTCTGGAAGGTAGTATTCATAAGAGTTACAAGTCTCATGGAATGTGATAGGTTTGAAATGTTCCTTCTTCTTCAATACTTAATACATTTATTTATTTAGTGGACGACTGTTAAAACACGAGGATAAGGTAAGAATATTCTCCAGTGGATTACATTGACACATTGACCATGGATTTCTTTCAGGTATTAATCAATATAGATATCTGAAGCTTCACATGCTATATTAAGCCACTTATTCTAAACTCACCTGGACAAGATCATCAACTTTCTCGTGCAGTTTGTTACTTTGACAAGCGGCAATTATGTACTCCTTGCAGTCATAGAATAACTTCGAGAAGTCACTATTGCTAGACAGCATAGGTTCAGCAATTGCAAATCCTAAACCAAGCTATATAATCAAAACCAAAGGTTATGATTAGAAGAGTATAGAAATTGTATATAAGCATCAATAGATATCAATCAAATTGAGACAACTTGTTAAGAGAAGAAAGAACACGGTGAATTTCTATCAAGAAACTTTATAAACTACAGGGTTATTAGGAAATTCATCAACCGAGCAACATTTTGGAACATAATACTGTGATTTAAAATTTATGAAATAAGTAAAAGCTCAGAACAATTATATTTCTTTACAACAACTGGTGACATAGAGCAAATTTTTAGTCCTCATAAAACTTTATAGCCAATGCTACTGAAGTCTGTATGGCATGGAGTTCTAAGTTTGACACGATGCCTACTAATGTGTTTGTCTTACATTTTCTTTTATTAGGAAAAAAAGACAACAATGTTTATTGTTGTATTTAATTGTGCGTACATTGAGTCCAGTGAAGGCTATCAGTTTTCGTTGAATGACAAACACTAGTACTATTGGTCCTACTATGTAACAGGAAGAACATCCCCCTCCTTATAACAACGGAAGCCTTACCCACCCTCCTTACACAACAAAATATTAAAAGTAATACCATATTTCATCTTCTTTAAATTTATATGGGCATATGATAAGTAAATTTGTATAGTTTCCCTCTTTTCCGTTTCCCTTTCTTCTCAAAACCAAAAGTTTTTGTCTAGGACCCTCATAACTAGATACCAAGATGGAGAATTGATATTCTGATTAGCTAAGTTAAAGCAAAAAATTGAAGAATCCAATGCTTTAGAAGTGGTTGGAGCTAAGTAAAAACACAAAAATGAAGTATTTTTTATGCTAACAAATGCTTTAGCAGTATTAATTTTTGTTTCTTAAAATGATTAAAATTCATGCAGATTATGGATAATGGAGGGCATTTTTATCAAATAAAAATGATCATTGAGAGTAAATCAGAAAGAATTTAAAACAGCATAATATGCTTCTTATGAAAATTTTCAAATAGCATTTAGTGCATGCATAATTTATCCAAAATATCTTCCCTGATTTTGCAAATATTTATAAGATTACATAAGAAAGATTAAAGTCACGAAGTCACTCTTCCACAAGGTAAACTTCTAAGATATCTCACAAATGGGCAATAAATTCCTGTTTTCTATAGAGTACTACAAGACAGTTTTACATCTGCGGCAACTTACGATTATTCATCAATCAGAGGAGGACGGTGAAAATTGCACCTATGTGGTAGCGCAGTAGAGAGTACCTCAGAAATCACTTTAAGAAGTAGACTCTACCATATACAAACATAAGGTTATTGTCTACTGATTGTGGACTAACAGGAATGTCTGGATTGCAAAACTGCAAGCGTGCATGTGTTACAGGATAATCCCATGCTGACTAAAGTTCCTTCAAATACAACATAGGTGATGTTGCAGCCTTGAATATTAGAGCTCTAGGGTGGTTTTGTGAATGGACATGTGGAGATAAACAATTGACATGTCAATCTCATTATTATATGATCACATAAAATGCTTGGAGAACAATACAATCTCTCCTGACCGGCATCAGGTTTTGTGAAGGGAGATGAGGACATGCCCAAGGCATGCCAATCTAATGACCCTAAAAGCTTGCAAAAAAATGCCTAGATGTCTATACATTCTATCACTATATAGTCTACAATCCGCTTTAGATTCAGTAACCAGATTCCAAGAAATCAGAAAACAGTTTTCAAATAAAAAAAAAAATGTACCCAACATACGAGTAATAATATTAATACTTGAGAGATCCAATATGTAATGATAAAAGAATCTATCAATACACAGCCAAACTAACCAATGTGAAAAAAGATGAAATATAGAACTTACCAAAGAAACAAACAGCTGTACAAAAAGATCAGAAGGATGGATGTCCTCAAAAGTATGGAGGATGCCCTCCCTATACATGAACGAAACATGGGATTCAAGATATGGCTTTATGGTTGAAATATACAAATTTTTAATACAAAAAAATCATCATCAACTTACACTGCCAAATCCTCATCAAACAGAGGTGCCTGCTTAACAGCTGGTACTGGTTTTGATGTTTCCCACAATTCACGCCACAAATTACCTATCAATGACATGTAATGAACTTCAGAGAAGTCTAACAGTATGAATCAGAAGAAAATAAGTTCTCAACAGTTCCCATGTTTCTTTGCAGATGTTCTGGGTTATAACTTGCAATACAAGGAAGAGACTTGAGATTGAAACTGTAAAATAATTCTAAAGGACTTGAAAGATCTCTCACTCTCATTTTATATATAAGAAAGTTGTGATACAAAGTATATGATAAATAGAGTATTTCTAGACACAATATAATCATGATAAATAGGATAACCCTAGACACACTATAATTATGATAAATAAGATAAATATTCTAACAAAGAGAATACTCAAGATTCACTTGTCTGCATAATGCTTTACGATAGATATGATATAATATCCAGTTTATTTTATATATATCTTACTGAAATGCTATAGAGATTTAGGTATAGGGTATCAACACTTTCAATTCCGTTGTTTGCCCAAGGCAGTAAGAAATATGAAACCTGATTATCTATGCTGATATCAATTCAATTGACGGGCAATGAAATCATTAATTCAACATTCAAAGTTATTCAAACTATACAGTTAGACATTCTAGAACCAAAACCGACCAGTTAGCCACAGAAGCTTTTACATCAACCTGCAATGAAAAATTTTCATCATGTATAGTGAGATTTTATGCATGTCTTCGCTCCAACTCCTCAAATCATATGGTAAAAGTTTACTCACAGTTAGTGATAAGATACAGTGCATAAAATATTTTGTTTCAAGCCAAGTAAACCCAGAATTTTATCAGATGCCGATGCTCCACTGACACAGAAATAGACCACCAAATAGTTGCAGCACAATTTAAGTATCAATCCATGATGGGAAAGACTGAAAGTGTACCTTCTTTTTGCATTCGCCGACTTAGCTGACCTTTGGCAGACAACGATTCACCACTATCAAAAACATCACTATCCTCTACACTTGCCTCATTGTCTGTCCAATCAGGAGGAGAGTGCCATCTTACAAAATCCTCTAAAATACATCCAGGATTTGCAGCCTAAAATATTATAACAAACAGAACTAACTCAAACAAAACATTGGGTACATTCAATATAGTAAGAAACATTCAGAATACCAGTAAGAAAAATTCCCTTCAAGGGCTCCCTTACCTTGAAAGCTTGCATATCTGAGAGCAATTGAGAGCACCCAGCTCCAACACTGAACATAAAAGGTAACTTAGTAATCAAATGAGAAATAGTTATATGATCATCAATGTATTATAAAATAGCATTCTGTGAATGCTAAGTTGATCAACTAGTCCATCAATGCAAATTCTATAAATTATTAAGGTCATAGGTTCAGACTCTAGCCTGACAGACACTTGTCCTGGACACAGTCTGGATGTGAGTCAATAGCTCATATTCATAGGTTTAGATTGTGTGAAACAATTCACAAAGGTATACAGGAACACATCTAACAAGCAATAAAGAGCCCGAGAAGCAACAAGAAATTGCTTATTTAATAAAACAGTTCATGATACAAAACAGTGAATTGGGATCAATACACTATACACATATACAAGGAAAACAGACAACGCATTTAGATTTGAGATTATGGGTGGTAAAAAATTGAATAGCAGATAGCCTACAAACCTCCCAGTCCGCAGCACAAACTCCTCTGTTTCCCTGATTAGATCTTCAGTAAGCAAAGGCCCGTCCTATACAAAAAGTAGTCCAAAGATCACAATTATAAGGGTGTGGTTAAGTAGTAATTATTTAGAAAAAAATATTTATAAAACCTGGGTGACCGGAGAATACACAGGCTCGCCAGTTTCCAACAATGTCATATCTCCAGCAGGATGATTTGCACCAAGTCGTAGAACAAGCTCCCCACTGTTTAATCTAGCATATAGAACAGGGCTTGCAGGAGCTCCAGCATTATAATTAGATGATTCTTTTGCGTCTGAGCTAGCTTGCATCACCATAGAATCTAGAGATTCAGTGGCAACAACACGGAACCTTTTCCGAGAAATGCAGCAATTAATTAATTGAAAATGTTGATATAGAAGACATGAATTCAAATCAGGAATCTCGTTCTTGGGGACTCCTGGTAAGTGTTGCTCCTCAGACCAAAGTTTTCTTACCTGTATCAGTGAAATAAATAAATAAATAATTTTATAATATTCTTCTTCAACTGGTAATTAGGGAAAATTAGAATTACTAGTGCAAATTAAGTTCAACTAACATATCCTAAACAAGATGTTTGCATATGATTTATATTTTCTTTTATTGACATGCTGATCTGAAGAGAAAAAAAAAAGGCAAACAGCTTTATAGTATGCATCAGATTGAGTTGATTTGGTTTGAAAGCTTCCGAAGTTACCAATAACAGCATATGAATAATCTGACGGCCTTTTCCACAAATTTTATACCTTTGCAAAGGGAAGGGAAGGATAACTAGATGCAAACTTTATTAGACCAGTACAAAGAAAACATAAAAACAAGGGAAAAAAATTCACTGCCCAGCTCCTCAAACTAAATGAAGTTCCCAAACTTATAAAATAGCAATTAAAAATCAAAACAAGTAGGAAACAAAATATGACATTTCTTAATAAGGCATTAAGTGGTCCTGCATAATTATTTGCTGTCGAAATTGTGTGATCTAGATGAAGATATTAATCTAGTAATGATGCTTCACTCTGTTAAAAAGATCATAATCCGGTAAACTGGTTACTTCAGATAACAGTTCATACACAACGGAAAATATAAGATCAATAGTGCAAATAAAGTCTAGAACTCTTGGTAAGTAATAGGTGTATGATATCAGAACTAGAAATTCTTTTGCAGATAAACATACTTCTGCAACAACACAGCACCAGAAAAGAGCCATTTTACGGACAGTCCTGTAGTTTCCAAGGATTTCAGCTAGCTTAACAACAAGACTTTCAGGAGGAGCACCATGAATATCTCTTGGCAACGATGTCATGGCAGTTTCCTCTGTATTAGAGTTGATCTTTCTTGTAAGGAAATCTCCCTCTGCGAATATCTTGCAAATATTACAATGAAAGTGAAAGATCATTGCAGATAGTGGGATAAAGAAAACGAGGAGCATAAAAAGGCTCTTCAAGGTAATTACATCATCAGCAAGCCACCTACTATTCACATACCTGGATCAAACAAAGAACTGATTAACTGCACAACTTTCTCATTGCTAGTAAACTCCGAAGTCTGACCATCCTCCTTTTCCCGTAGCACTAACGCCTTAACAGCAGAGAGACTCAACCCTGCCCTCTCTTTAGCAGGTGAAGAACCTCCTGATGAAGCTATAAATTCTTTCATTGACTTCACTTTACTTCCAGCCCTAGTCAAGAGGTAAAATAAAAATTTAAGAGGTTAGATATATTATTGAGCAGAATCTTTTTGAATGACAGAACAAGCTTTTTATGTTGTTGAATTATTCAATAACACCATTCAATAAATATGTGCCAAATAGAGAAGGAGAATTTTACAACCAGAGAGATAAAAGTAAACAACATTGAATAGAACCTTGAAGCAGTTCACAGAAAGCTGCGGGAAAAAGGGGAAACATAAGGCAAAATATTTTGAAAAAACAATTACAACTTACTCAACAGCTACAGCCAATTGCTTAAGTACAGATGACGGAGGAAGGGGATCTTTAGTTGCAGCAGTTAGGCTTTCAACTGAAGGAAATAATTCTGATGCCTGAATCAAAGATTTTATTCATACATCACTAGAGCTACTATATGTATAATGAATTGGCAAATCAAAGAGATACTCATTTGTATGATTGAAAATACAAAATAATAATAAAATCCCAACTGTAACTTCAATTAATTTACTGGAAAGAGGGACACCATGAGATTCTCAGACATTACCAATTCATTACAAGAATACCGTGCATTCCTAACTTACACATGAACTTTTTTGTTCAAGTTGACGACAAGGTCAAACACAGACTATTTTGTAAACAAAATGCTCATGGTCAACATACATTATCAGATATACTCCTGATTTATCTTCGTGGATTAGAGACTTCAATCATCCGCACACAATTGGAAATTGGAAGATGAATCCTCCAGTAAAAATGTTTCATATTTTCTTACCTTAGCATCTTGTTCATTCTTCACATTCAGGGTGTACAAATTATCATCATAAAATGGAACTGCCATGTTCGCATCCCCAACTTTATCAGTATCTTCAACTTCTTTTCTCCCTCTCCCGATGTTCTTTATCCTATCTTGCCAATCCTGCTTTATTCCTATATGTGGAGGCCTCCACTTTTTATGCTTCAATTCACTGCGAACCTGCACCATCCCATCACAAAGGCCAATGTGCAAGTAATTAACCACTCACTACATGATAAATGTTGCCTAATAATTACCTAGCCATAAACGCAGACAAATAGTTAAACATATTCCAATCATCTTTTAAGTCAAAACAAATTTCGTATCACAACTTTCCACTCGTCAAGGCTCCCGCAAATATTCTGACAATACATTGTAGACAAAAATAAAGACGTCACCCTCACGCTTATTGTGGACTATAATTAATTTTGAGGAAGGACATCGAGTTGAGTAAACGAGATAAATACAAAGCAGATTTCATTAATGAGTAAATTTACCAGATAATGAATTTCAATACATCCCACGTCATCATCCTAATCTAAATTTCCCTTCCCTCACGAACCTAAAATTAAAAGCTAACGAAACAAACCATTATAGTTTCGTCTGGTAATCAAATGTAGCTCACCAAAGTGCAGGAAAAAGACAAAAAACAATCTAACCTCGGTAGGATTCAAAATGTTTCCGCTTCGAAACACTATTTACCCAAATTCTATGATCAACACCAAGTTCAGACTAACAAATACTAATTAACATTAATAATAATTACTCCGATACACGGCCATTACCTCCTTGGACTCGTTTTCGATGTTGTTGTTGGGAGAATCCGCCTCCTGCGACGAGTGCCTATCGTGATCTTCTTCACGGTCAACAAATTGAGTCAATGCTAATTCCGAAAACGGTAATTATAGTTTTAATTATTAATTGTTTAAATCTCCCTAAAAAAACGAAGGAAAAAGAGAAGGAAAGAAAAAATAGGCAAATCCGCTTAAAGCTAAATATAAAGCTAAATAAATAAATAAAAAATAAACCGAAATATAGGTCGCGAGAAAGTTTTCCTTTTTTACTTTTTCGGGGTTGTTTCGATGTGGCACGCTGAGAACCTCACTCACCTCGATCGGATTTGAAATCCATAAGCACGCGCTCCGCTTTCGCCGCCGCAGAATGAAAGGCGATCCTCGCTTTGGAGACGAAAGTGTGCTCCTCCATCTCCTGCGCGCGTCAAGGCGCACGATTATCCACACACGTTCTACCAAATTGAACCGTTGCGAGTTAGTCCTGAGTCATTGCTTTCAGTATTTGTAGTAGTTGATGCAAAAAGAACACACCAACTTGATGTTCATATGATTCTTCCCATGGACTAAGAAAGTACTCACAATAGTGGAAGATCACAAATTCATGGTCTTCTCTGCACTAAAATATTCCCAGACCAAAACTGGAAGAGACAATATGAATAAGATGGCATGTTAATTTGACAACAACATCTTTTTATATTTTAATTTGTTTGCTATTAATTTTGAATATTTTTCACAAACTTTTATTGAAATTTTAAAATCTTAAGGGGAACGAAGGAGTTTGATCAAATTTATAACACTGGTAGAAATTTAAGATTATTTTAACTTTATAAATTATATTATGATTGTATTTTATCCCTAATCTTTCTTATAGTATATCTGAAAAAATTCTTTTAATATTTCATTTTTTAAAACTTTCAATTTTGTGACGTAGTAATTTTAGTCCATTCCGAAACTATGATTGTCCGGGTCAAAAATGTGAGAGTAGTTGAAAAGAGGTATTTTGGCAAGAGTTCATATTCCATTAATTTTACTCCACTTATTACATGCTCCCTTTAATTGAGAATTAATTTACAATTATTTGTTTTTATGTTGAAACCAATTGATGAAATTGAAAAGAGGGGAGATTAGATGAATTTAATAAAATAAAATTATGTTAACTAACTGCTTTAATTAACACGAAAAGTAATCTTTTATATTTAAAAATTTAGAATTCATATATAAGAATGATAGGAATAAATCTAAATCATACAATCATATGAGTTATTACAGTTAAATGTGAGGTAAACATTTATGACCATTTACATGAAGGTTTAATGTCAATTCGCTTCACATTAAAAAATATAACGCCTAACTATATGACTTAAATATATTGTTAATTCTTTAAAGTTAAGACAAATTGGTTTCTGAATCTCGAAACTGAAAAAACAAAAATCTTTAGCCCCAATAATTTATAAAAAAAATACTATTTAGTTCATCTATCTAAACATGCTAAAAAATATTTCAAATAATTAAGTGTTTGAAAATCTAAAAAACGATATTGTAATTTACTTTCAAGTGAATAAAATCTATTGTTTAACTTGTTGACAAATATTTGTATAAGAAAAATTCAATCAAATACAGTTTATACACAAACTAGTTAAAACTTCTATTAATGTAAATTTAATTTCATCCGTTTAAAATATATTTTCCAAAAGATGACTTGCGCTTTGATAAGTGACGCTGAACCGAGCTTTTGTAACAAATCATAATGGTGTTTAAAATATATTTTCCAAAAGATGAAATCTACACAAAAGAGTAGAAGACATAGCCAAACTTAGGTAATCGTGATGCACACTATACATTTGAACACCATTATGATTTGTTACAACCTTTGCACGTTTGACATCATAATTTGGTGCAACCAGTAAGGAGGTACTGATTTTGTTGGTTGTTACCAGACAATATATTCTACATTTTTCTTTGTTTATGGTTTACAACTCTACTATACATCACATTTTCAATTTTCAAGCAATCAGCAAAACTATATAGGAGAAACTTATTGAATACACTGAATCGCGTCTACTAGTCATTTTAAAATACTGAGATTTATTCATTCGTAAATTCAACAATTAGACTATTCATCCTAAATAATTTTTAGAAGACATTTATTTTGTTATGATTTCAAAAAAACATTTGTTTTTGGAAAAATAACTAAATTCTAAGAAGTTACTAGAAGGAATTTTTAACAATTAAAAGTCCTTTTTTTTGGGAAAGCATGCTTTTCACAAACTACTAGAATACAAAAACAAAAAGTAACTTGCCATAAAAAGAAGAAACTCATCAAGTCAAAATTTCATAAGAGCACCCCCACATACATAGCATCAAACATTTTACAGTAGCAGTGTAAAACATCGGTACAAAATTACTTTCAAACAATCTTTCGCAACATAGATCGATATAAATGTAGGTTTACACATAAAACACCTTTGCCTGTTCAACACGACAATTCGTCCAGTCAAAGCCTCTGAAGGAGCAATCAGCACAACTCAAGAAGCCCGTCATACCGAATATCAAATTTTCAGATCAAAAGCTTCTCGATAGCATCCTGCACACCCACAAAATACTCAGTATCTATTCACTATAACTGACAACCATTTGCAAAAAGTCTCGTTTATTACAAGGCCAGGTGATTTTTGGTTAGTTTATTACTTAGTGATATTATATAATACTTAAATATGTATTTTATAATGACCAATTTTAAAACCACACAATTACAATCAAACCAACGAATTGTTACTGAACACATTAATGGAATGACTGATCCAAATTTTAACATCACTAATGAATATTACAGTTAACAAGTATATGAACAATATTGAAGTTAAGTCACGTGAATACCTTTAGTTGCTGAATTTGGGATTTCAGTTGACTTCCTTCATTAGTTGTTACAGAACATGCAATCACTGGCCGTGTGACACCACATGCTCGCCCAAGTGCTTGTTTAGATGGGACAAATACATAGGGAACATTCTACAAAACTCAAATGGTAAAGGTTACTTTTCTCCTATGTAGATAAAATTCAAGAAACATAATGAAATTAAAATTACATCTACTAGGATAATCTAAGGCCAGAGAAAACAAATTCAACAACATCTACAGCTATATTAGTCTAACAGATGAAAAGTCTTCCAATCAAATAAGAGCACAATATGATAAAGTCTGCTCATTGAGGAATAAGGACCAACAGTGAAGTACAAAACCAGTAAAATAGTAGAAATCTAAGATAATAAATAACAAATAAAAATATTAGATTGTCAAATATAAAAGTTTCATACTTCAGAAACTGGAAATTACTCTATTACAACACAACTGATCATATTTGTTGAGAGTTTTTCCAGATCCGTTTCAAACCTCTCAGACAGGAACCATTAAGATTTTGAAATTTGAATCTTTGGAACCTACACTATTAGCTTAATTATGCTTGAAAAATTTTCATATGAAAATACACAAAAAGAAAATAGACTCAAGGACTTCAAAGTTAATCCTCGATTAGTAAAAAATCATTACACAATTCTGATGTTACAAGAAAGATTGCAGTTAATGATTTATGTCAACCAAAATAATATAAAGGATACAGAAAATGACAAATAAGCATTTTACCTTTTGAATTTTAAGCCAGTTGACATGCTTTAACACACTTATAATTTTACACCAATTATCTAAGGACCAAAATATTAGGAATTCGGCAAGCAGTTTTCAGTCAAACACTCGGAAACATACTTATTCCATAATATATTTGAGGTTCAGTCTATTAATAAATGTATTTGCATACTTAGACCTGCATTTTAAGCTTTTTCTTTATCATTTTAGTTTTATTTGTTCATCCTGATTCTGCTGTTGTTTGCAATAAACTGTAATAAATTAGATTCTATAAGAAACATTTGTAGGGAGATGGACTACCTTGTCCTCAGCAAGCAGAGGAAGATGGAGAAGAATTTCAAGAGGCTCGGTGTCTGCAGCCATGACAACGAACTCAGAAATACCTCTATTCAGGGTTTTGGTGGCTGAAACAAATGAAAGTTAAAACCAATCAGACCACACCAATTTTTTTCTAATTTCAGAAAGAACGAAAAAGACAAAAGAAAAGAGAGAAAAACCTTCATTAGCGCCCTTTTTGAGTTGCTTGTAATTGGCAGCTTGTTGAACAAGATCAAGTATTGTTATTGTGAGTTGAGCATCTGCGAGAGGGTAAGCCTTTGGGTTCACGACCTCTCCTGTCTGCAAAACATACAATAATTAAACAGAGAAAACACAAACAAGCAAGAAAACCCTAAAAATTAACGTTAAAGATTGTGAGAGTGAGACAGAACCAACCATTTTTGGATGTTCTGTGATTGCAGGGAGAGAAGAGGCTAGCTAGGGTTTTGAGGGGAGACTGAAGAAACAACTTTGGATCAATAGGGTTTAAGTATTGGGGCACTCACACAAACATATAATCTTCACCGTTTAATTCATCCTACGGTCTACATCCTCTCTCTTTCATTTTCAATCTATTCTCTGTAATAAATAATAATATTTTACCAAAATATTAATAATTAATAATAATATTTTTTCAAATAACATTAATAATTTAATCATAACAAAAATAAATAAGTCCGTTAAAAGGAAGTATCATATGAAATAGCTTGCCGACCTGTGAATAAAGAAAATTCTTTTTATAACTATAATCATACATGATTTATTATTTATTTTACTGTTATTAATATATTTTTTTATTATTTCATTATTTAAATTTTATTTTTAAAATTTAATTAATTATTTAAACTAAAAATTATTCAAGAAAAAATTATAAAAATTATTTATTTTAGTTACTTCCTGTGAACATATTTCTTTTTTAAAATATAATCAGTTTTTATTTACCATTTAGATTTTTTAATTATTTTTTAAACTTAGTTGACTGATTAAAATGAAAATGATTTAAAATAAATTATAAAAATATTTATTTTATAACTTTTTTTAAAATATATTATATTTTAAGTGTAACAATATTTTCTATTAATATTTTTTTGTTATTATAATAAAAAACTAATACGTTTTCACTAATATTTCTAAAAGATAATTACTAGTGTGTCTTTTTAACGGACAAAATATAATTACTATATTTGTAAAGTATATAATTTTTTGTTTTTTTTTTGTGTGAATTTAATTAATTTACTTAAGTTATATGAAGTTAGACTCTTTGTAATTTTTTTAATTTAATCATTTTAAGTAATGATTTAAATATTGTAAAATTGACATTTTTTTATGAGAGAGTGTTATATATTTTTAATATAATTAAATAATTTTAATTACAATATAATTTACATCTGACATGTTTTTTCTCTCTCTTGTTTTACTTTTGGATTACTTTAATTATGCCATTATTTTACTCTAATTTTGGTATATAATTAACTTACAATCACTTTAGTCTTTTTCTTTTTTTCTCTATAGTCACTTAACTTTTCACGTGTTTTTCTTCTTCTCCTCTTCTCATTTCACTTCAATAAAATATAAAATCAACGTGTTTGAGTTTAAATTTGATTTTTCTACTTTATTTATACTTCAATCTTCGTTTATACTTTTTTAATTTGATCTTTTGTGATTTTTATACAGCCAAAGTTTAGCATCAATTTTCATTTTCACATAGAATTTGGATAAAAGTTTTAAAATAAACTAGGTAGAATTGACTTCAAAACCCTAAATTTTAAATATATGAGCTATTTTACACTTTATGTAATTTAAATGTCAAAAAAAGATTAAATACAAATGAAAACATATGATTTGATTCAACAATGACTTAAGGTAACGAAGAGTTATGTTTTGTTTAAATTTTAAGCCTTTTTATGAAATTTTTTTACTTCTAATAAAAGTTATAAATTTCTACCAATTACATATCATAATTTAATTATAATATCTACATATTTAATGTTGAATTATATGTTTACTTAAATAGATGATGTTTGACCTTTGACAAATTATTTAATGTGGAGATTCTTATGTTGTTGCACTATTTGTTGATTTTCTAATTGATCAAAATATTTTAAAGTGTTGAATTTACTATCTGTATATTGTTTGCTATGTTGTTGTGAAATAGTTTGATGTAAAAAAATCTGTGTTGTTTTTCCCATGAGCATTAGGTCACTGGGTCACTATAAAATTTTAGAATAATGATAATTCGATAACATTTTTTTATAATATTTTAATATTATTTATGTGTGATTGATCTATTTTGGTGTTTATGATTATTATTATTGATTATGAAGTAGTTTGAACTAATCATATAATGACACGTATATTAAAATATTGTCAGTATTATTATCCAAAATCTTATCTGTGCTTGTGGTTTGAAAATGCATTTATTATAATGTAGTTTTTTAATTGTTTTAGAAATGAAGAATTTTTTTAACAATTAAATAAAATTATTATAGTTTGTCACACACATAAGGTTAAAATAATCATAAAAATTATATTTTAAAAAGATTAGATAAAACTGATGAATAATAATATTAAATAACTGTAAAATTATGTAACTGGAAAATAGGTATTTAATAATGAATATAAATGCATTTGTTTCAAAATTGAAAACAACTTTTTTATATAATACGTGTCACATTGTAATTGCAAATACAACTTACATAAAATTGTCATCATCGTATAGGTCATTTATACTGTCCTTTTGACGAGTATTTTGTTATACCTACTTGAATAACTACGATTATATATCTTATTTATTTTATAATTTGTTGTTTGTTAGTTATGTCGATTAAACATGTATATACCAAGTTAGTTGTATAATCATTGACAATCAGCAATATTGTATGAAAACATAAATCAACAAATTCAAAAAATAAAGCGTCAATCAAAGTGAATAATAATGAAAAAATATAAATGAACATTTCAAAATGCAAAAGTTTTTAAAGCATGAAAATCATAATAAAAAGTAAAATTAAAAAACAAATTCTATAAACTATTATAATATTATTTTGTCTAATGAATTGTATAAATTGATAAAATATGTTTAGCATAAACACTGAATTTACAATCAAATGGTTGAACATTTATCAAACAATGTAATTACCACAATTCCTCTGTGGTTAATTATTAAATATTCATTTCATGAAACATATGATAAAAAAGTTTTCTATACGTTGGTTGGCATTTCTTTACCCAAATAAAATTCAAAACCCAAAAATTACTCATATAATATAGTGTTTTATTTTCAAGCATTTACACATATAACTCAATTTCTTTAAAGTCAAAATTCATTGATGGAGTCAAAGTCCAAACCGTGTTATTTTTATAAAAAAAAATTTTCCCATTTTTTTTTTTGTTTTTCTAATAAAAAAGAAAAAAGAAATCAATTCAAAATTTGTTTCCCCCAAAACTGATTTTTCGTTTATTTTTCAACCAGTTTCCTTTCAATTATAATTTTAAATTTGGCGCTTAAAAAAACCAAATTTTAACATGAAAAGAAATTTGCTATCATTGTAAATATTTATCAGAATATATTATCTATCTAATTTTTTAATTTATGCGTGTTATTAAAGTTAAAAACTGTAGATATTCAACATTTGCATCATTAACTTCATTTACAAATACTCATATTAGGTGTTTGGTTTAACTACTTGTTTATTTTCTATCTATTGTGCAATGACATATAAAAAAAATATTTTTTTTTGTTTTAGGATTTTAAAAACAAAGGCTGTATATATAAATTGAAAAAAAAAACTATTATTTTTAGTAGTAAAATAGTAGTTTCATCTGATTCCATCATAATTATCCAAATAAATAAAAAAATTAATTCACACATACTTTAAGAAAGTGTTTGATATAGAAAAAATTAAAATAAAAAATGATAATAAATAATACATAAGTTCAGAAAATAATAAAAACATGTGAGAAGATGTAGAAGTATGGTTGTCTTGCTCTTTCATCATCTTAAAACAGAAAAGCTCATCCTCAATTATTTTTTTTGAGCATGCTTCCCTCCCAACAAACAAAACGGTGTCGTATAAATAGTTGCCTGATTAGGAAAATGGGATGAATATTTTCTGTATCTCTATATAAAGGGAGACAGTGTATTTTGAATTTTGCGCGCTCAAATTCTGGTTGTCTTTGGGTTTCTGTTCATTTGCTGGTATACCGAGTGGTGCAGAATCTAGATAGCTGAAAATGGAGGACATGGACGAGATTGATGCGGTTCCTCAGGTCCACTTTTCATACAAATTTTCCCGAAAACTTTGATTTCCTATTACTGTTAGCTTACGGAAGAAGCAATGTTTTAGGTCAGTTAGTTAAAAACCTAAATTACGCGTTCTCTATGGTTAGTGAGATTACTACAATTTTTAGGTTAGAAGTTTTATTGATTAAAGTGCTTCAGTGAAGTTGAAGCTTGAATGGATTGTGTCAAAACATTCGGATGATTAACCTTTACACATACAGTAGCTTCAAATAAGTAAAACTTCGATATTTGATTCTCTAATGACTTTTAACTGTTTTGTTTTCGCTAGATTTGTTATGTCAATAGAATTCAAGCTTAGTGCATGATAGGGAGGGACCAATGGCAGGTGGCATGGCCTTGTCTGCAGTGCTTCTGTCTTACCAGTTACTAGAAATGTCAAGTTTAGAAAAAATGTGTTTCAATTTCATGACGTGATTTCTATTAAGCTAGAACTTGTGTTTATGTTGCGCTGTAGCAAGTCTTTTGGGTTTTATAATGCATTGCAAGGTGATACGGAGGTTGTCAGCATAACAAGAATAGAGTAGATTAATATCTTGGAAAAATAAAGATAAAACAGCGGGGGATAAGCTTACATATATGCTAAATTTGTGTTGAATAAATTTACGAAATATCAATGAGTTTTATGTAGGAAGTTTTACATGTTTCATATTATAAGAAACAGGTGAAAACATTAAATTTAAGGGTTATCTGATAAACAAGTTTTGTAATATTGTAATTTAAATTGAACACTGTCATAGGATGAGGTATCTCACCAATAACTTCAATTAAATTCAGAGTAAATTTATTTCTACAAAGTAAAATTAGATTGATATTTTTAATATTTATTAACCTAGTGGGAAAAGGCTTTAATTTTTTTATATGTTAAATATTTAATACCAGAGCAATATCTTAACCGTACGGTCATATACAATTTCTTAGGATTATAAATTCAAGACTGCTCAGTTTCAACTGTTGGTTCCTGTAACCTTTTTACTTAAATGATAGATTTGCTTCACTGCAACCTCAGTCCTTGATTGGAAATTTTTTACTTTTTACAGGTTTACATGGCTTGCATACTAAATGGTCATAGGTAAGCTTTTTAATAGCTCACGTATCTGTTGGCCAATCTTGCATAAAGTTGTTTGGTGCAAAAACATAGTGATAGTTTCCTAACACTGAGAATGAAATCGTGTGAATAGTGATGTTGCAGGAAAGATATTTGAAATTAAGTTGCAAATTGTTTCAGAAACATTGGAAGTTAAATATAATGTATAATGTTGCAATTTTGACTGGCAAAAATGGTTAGATAATAGTGAAAGGTTTGTGCAGCTTAATGTGCTTGCTCCTGCTACGTGTATTCCGCCTTATTTTTCCTTGTCAAATACAGAATAGGAGTTTCTTATTATGATTCCACCCTTCGACAACTTTATGTACTTGAAGTTTGGGATGATGGTGACAAAGGTTTTCCGGTTATTGATCTGGGTATGATTTCTTTCTTATCATTGTTGAATTTGAGTTCAGTTTTAGGTAGTAATTTGCACAGCTTATTTTTGGTTTCTATTCTCCTTTAAAGGAGAAGTTGTGTTGTGCCAAACATAATTCTATAAATAAAAGGATTTTTCTCCCCCTTTTAATAACAGCTTAGAACAAGAAATCTTTGTTACGTTAATTATAGGAGTTCTGTTTTCTCTTTAACCAGTCCAAATTTCAAGCCCGAGAACACCTCCAAAAAGTTTTAAACCTTAAAATTTTAAAATTTAGCAACTTTAAATTCAATTTTAAGATTTTTTCTTAAAGTCTAACTGTATTAGCTTTGATAATCTAAGAAAGTTTGGCCAAGTGCAATCCTTGGTTGTGATATTCCTTGTTGGTGCCGATGTTGAATCAAAGCTGAAACTTGACACTCAGCATAGATATGTTCACTTCTGTAGAAGTTTCAATATTGTGCTTCATATGCCCCTTTGGACTCTAAGATGAATACTTCTTTTACTTGTTATGAATTCTAGTAACTGAATGTCTTTAGATATGAATATCTGGCACAGTGAAATATCAAGCCAACCCATTGGTTATTTACACAAGCACTAAAAGTGAAGAATCCTTCTTGTCTGCTCTGCAACAAAAGGGTAGGATGCCCTTAATGTGATTAAGTTACGAAAGACTAGTATTTGGACCCTTTACCCATTGAAGTTACGCAGATGGAGTAGCTGAGTATCCTACAGTAAAGCTTGTTAAAAGTTCAATATTCAGCTACGAGCAAGCATGGCATAGGTATATTGAATATTTGAATTGTTGTTGGAGAGATTGTTTTGTGTGGACTTTCAGATTCTCTATTTGAATTGTTTTCATTGAATGCTTAAAACTTATCCTATCTATTAACACATCCACACACAAAAGTAGCTGTTGATTTAGGAACTTACCTCCGCTTTGAACTTGGGGTATTAGGGTCATTTTTTCTCATCACCCAATATCCATCATTGTCTCTCTCTTTAATCTTGAAAAGTTTATATTTTTTTGACTGTTGTACTTCAGTGAAAGGATTGAGCAAACGTCATGCCCATTTTTTTTTTGTGAAGGCTATTGTATGACAACTTTTATTTGGTGATTTGTAAACTGCTTTATATCAAATAAAATAAAAGTGTGCTGCAATTTTAGTATTCTATCACTTCTTCTGCTTCAAGAATACTGATTTTACAGATTAATTTACCTGCGAGTGGCGGGGATGGATGATGGATTAAATGTGAAGGAGAGGATTTACTATGTGAGTTTGAAACCACCCACCATTGTCCTAGTATCTTAGGATTATAAATGCACATCCTTAAATTAGTAATAGAATACATATTTGTTATAGATTAATTGTTGTTTATATTATAACAAGTTTGTTTGGAAAAATCTTTTGTCCTTTCAATCATTATTGTTGTTGCAATACTCTAATAATTTTATCTGCATTCCCCTCTTTCTCCCCCCTGTTACGACTGCAGCTGAGTTCCATGATGGACATGGGAAGTGAAGTACAGGTTCGTGCTAGTGGTGGTCTTCTTGCAATACTAGAGAATGAAAGGATTGTAGATACTCTTGAACAGAAAGAATCTGGAAATACATCAATTTCAATTGATTCTGTTGCAGAAATTTCGTTGTATCCTTGAACTTATTTTGCTCAGTGTTTATAGGCAAAAACGTTCTTGCTTGTGTTGCTTGAAACTTGAAAGGAGAAGACGTGAGTTCAAAGGTTGTCCTTTACCATGGTCATATAGAAATAACTTTCTCAAACTTGATGCAGCAGCTCATGAAGCATTACAAATATTCCAAATAGACAAGCACCCAAGCCACATGGGAATTGGTAGAGCAAAAGAAGGGTAATTATTTACTTGATCTTAAATATTCTACTTAAAAATATGTAAGTATCTAAGACACTGTCTTAATTTCAGGTTTTCAGTATTTGGAATGATGAATAAGGTTTGTTGAGTTGTTTGAATAGTGTGTGCCAATTTCGTGTCACATAGGATTAATTGTTTGTCCTGTATGCAGTGTGTGACTCCGATGGGTAGACGTCTTTTGAGGTAACACGAATAGAAAATAGTGAGAATGTGAACGTACCTATCTCTTAAGCTTCAGAACTTGTGGCGACATTTTTCTCACACATTTTCCCCATTTCAGAAATTGGTTCTTAAGGCCTGTTCTTGATCTTGAAGTGCTGAACTACCGTTTAAATTCTGTATCCTTCAATAGTCGAGTATATATGGTCCAATTAGGCTTTACGAATCTGTATAATCCAAATTTCAGGTGGATAGAAAATTTTACTTTATTTAATTATAGTCCCTTTTGAGGTGGAATGACTATTTAATACATATCTTCAACAAACTAGTCATATAATTATGAAAACTGATGTTTTTCTTTGATGGTAAGTAGATATCTTTTTTTCTATGCTCAGAAGAACTTGTTGCTTCATTACGGGAAACCTTGAAATCTGTGAAGGATATACCCCACTTGCTGAAGGTATGAAATGTCTCTTCCTCCCTCATCCCTGTTTGTAATAAATTTTGTTTTCTTATTCTTCTGCTAGTCGGACTGCATGCTCATTGTCTATTCTTGAAATTCTCTTTTATAGATTGTTTGTTCGGGCCAAATAAACAATTAAAAAGAGCATGATGTGTGCTCATTAAAATTTTGGTAACTACATGATTTTAACTCTCGATCAAAAATAACATTATTCATTGTTGAAACATGATACTTTTAACTATCACATATATGAAAATCATTTTTTATCTTGTGAGCATACAATACAATTATTTTTTAAGATACATCAGTCTGTTTTAGTGCAATTATGAATGTGATGTTTCTTTTCGAAGCAAAAGCCTGTATTATTTGCATACTGACGCCTTTTGAAGATTTAATCAATCATTAAAGAAATTTGACTCTCCAAGCTCTACGTGCACAAGCTCTGATTGGGCAGCTCTTCTCAAGGTAAAATTCTTTTATTCTTTTCTAGTTTCTAATAGTCATATTTTCTTGTGCTGTAACCGATTAGAATTGATGTGCATAAAAATATAGCTCAAGAAAAACAAACGAATATCAGGGTTTTTCTTTCCATATTGGGCGCTGTTTATTTAAGAAATCCATTTACACGAGTTGTGAAAATGGAGAGGATACAATTTAATAAACTTTCCTTTACAATAGAAGTTCAGTTTTGGGACTTCAGCACTGATTTTATGTTCATATTATTTTTAGAGTATTTGTGCGCTGTTGCATGTAAACAAGATTTTTGAAGTTGGAATTTCCGAAGACCTTCGTGAAGAATTGAAGTATTTAAACTTGGACATTGTCGAGAAGGTATTGCATATATGCTCTATTCGAGTGCACTCGTATACACTATAGCTTAAATGGTTTTACTTTTGATAAGTAACATTACTACAGGCTAGCTCATGCATAACGGCAGAACTTGGTTATGTTTATGAACTGGTAAGTTTTATTTGTTTCTCTTCTATTAATTATGAGAAAGACTAGAAAGAGAAATCGCTTATAATGTGCTTTGATGTTTTAAAAGCATCTGATTTTCGGAACTGGTAGAGTGAGGGGAACCATCTCAAGAGTCAATTCAATCGTGAGATTTATTTAATTTGTTTGAATAACAGCGATAGCAGTTTTCCCTTTGTTTTGGATTATGGCTGGTGCAGGTAATTGGCGTTATTGATTTAAATAGAACTAAAGAGAAAGGTTATGCGACGGTTGTGAAGGAAGGTTTCTGTGACGAGGTTAAACCCAATGTTCTTGTTCCTTTTCTTCGGCTGTGTGAATGTAATGAATTTTGATAGTATGTATGTGCCAATAATGTGTTGTTCAAATTGTTTCTTCGCGCATGTGCCTAGTAGGATGAGATTTTAAGTAGATAAATCAATCCATAGATGTTTGAAGGTTTAATCTATTGTATAAAATTTTCTTCTTTCATCGGTTAAACTGTCTTCCGTACTTTGTAGTTAGATGAGCTGAGGCAAATATATGAGGAACTGCCGGAATTTCTGGAAGAGGTCGCTTGTTGTGTAAATTTTAATTGATCAGAAAAATATATGTATATATATATATATATATATATATATATATATATTATATATATTTATTTATTTATTTATTTTTCTTCTCGTCATGATACATATTTTTTGCAGGTTTCATCCATGGAATTGGTTCAACATCCCGGTCTATGCAAGGACAAGTGTGTTCCTTGCATTGTTTATATACAGCAAATAGGTAGTTCTTACTCTGATTTACACTTGTGTCCATAACATGTGGTAATGGGTCATTGCATTGCTCTTTCTTTATGAAGTACATTTAATTAAAGGCTGTAAACATTGTTCGTTCCTGTAAATATGATTATGTTTCGTTTCAATCCTTCCATTTTTATTTTTTATTTTATTTATCATGGCGACTGGGGTTGTCATGTATTCAAATATGAAACAATTTCTTTACATATGTAAAGATAAAGTTATGTACAATAACCTTTTCTTAAGCAAGATGAAAAGAAAAATAGAAGAGAAAGCAATGGGGGACACGGAAAGTAGAAGTAGCAAAATCAGAGAATGAATGACAGAAAGAATTAGGAACAAACAAACATGCAGCGCCTAAGGTGAAGGTCCAGTGGCCAGCAAACTGATCTGTTAACGAAAAACGCTCTTTACAAATGGCCTTGGACTACCATGTTGATGTTTTCTTGATGCTTGCTATCAAGGGAGAAATAAATAAAAAATTCACTAAATCAAGATGTATGTTTACAAATAAGAAAGGGCTAAATATAATAGTAATGTACTAACAAATTGAATAGAAAAGGTATATAATATCTATAAATCTAATTATATTCAATTCTAATATCCTCTCAGGTTGGGGAATAGATGTTTATGATTCTAAGCTTGTCGATGAAGTGATTGAAGATAGTAGTAGGACAGACCTTTGTGAATATATATAAGCTATTTGATGCTTGGTTTTGACATGAATCAAAGTGAATAGTTGCTTTTAAACAAGCTCACTCTTAAAAAGTGAACTTTAAATCTAACTCAAGGAAATACCCTTGTTGGATTTGGCAATTTCCAATCTTAAAGAATTATTTGAGAGAACTAAGGATCTTTAGTTTGAACAAGGAACTTGTTACCAACTGTATATTGTTCACACAAGAAGAATTAGGTCCTACTTGTCATCCACATAAACCAATAAAATGACCAATGAAGAACCAAAACTATAAGTGAATAAAGAGTAGTCATTTTTAGACTATAAAACCATGTCACAGTAATGTTGAGGAGAACTTATAGAACCATTGTCTATAGGCTTGTATAAGTCTCTATATAGACTTATTTAACTTGCAAACTAATCCTTTTCTTGTTGTTTTGTAACCTTAGGGAATATCTATGAGTACTTTCTCAAATAACTCACCATTTAAGAAGGCATTGTTAGCATCTAGCTACTGCAGGCTCCAATTTTTGCAGCACCAAGAGTGTATGAGAAATCAATTCCAGTTTGCTCTGTCTTGGCTTTGACTTTCAATTGAGATTTGTATTTATCGATTGAACCATAATTTGAAAAGCCATTTGCATCCTATGCAATATTTGTCTTCAAGTAAAGGGACTAAAGACCAAATGTCGTTATCTTCAAAAGCTTTAATTCCTTGAGCCATATCATTGCTCCATTCTTGGTAGGGTACTACTTGATGATAAAACTGAAGTTCGTAAGTAGAGGAAAAGGTTTTGTAATTTGGACTCATTTTGTCTAAAGAATGGGATGAGTGTGTGAGGTGCTAGAACACACATAGTTAGGCAAATAAAAGGGTTTCTTAAACACTCTCTGAACAAATGCTTCAAGTCCAGCAGGACTAGACATTGATATTTCATATGTACTACGGGCTCATTATAATATATAGATATTCATGCATCATCAATGTCTAATTATATTTGATTCTAATACTTGCATCAACCATTTGTCACCACGAGGCATCCTCAACTCCTAGTAATTTGCTGGATTTCTGCCACAACGTGCCAGGGTGGCACTGTCCTGCCATTTTGGCTGTTTGACAACATTAGTTCAAATTTTTTTCATTGCATAATTTTTCCGGCTACTAAACAACACCGGATATCTTATTATTGAGCAATCCATATCTTTTTTTTGTCTACTGTAGGTTATTTAATGTGTATCTTTGAAGAAAAACCTGAAGAGACCTCTCTGGAGACACTTGTAGATTGGGAATACGCAGTATGTTGGTGATTACACTCAGTCAAATGATTTACATAATTAACATCTTATATTTCATGGTAGTCATTTCAAGTACAGTTTTGTGACACAGATGGAGAGACAAAAAGATACTTTTATCGAACGCCAAAGACACGAGAATTGGATAGTCTGCTTGGGGATATCCATCATAAAATTCTAGGTATTTTAAGCATATATTTGATAGTTCCCTGATTTTTATTTATTTGCTTTGAAGTAATTTGGTGAGCCTTTGCCCAGACTAGTAACATGCTCTACTCTTGAAATGAAAAAACTCTCAATGTAAGAAATTAAATTTTAATAAAATCATGGAATTCCTTGACTCAGCTTATGTGGTAAGATTCTTACCGTAATAGATAATATTGAGTTTACCTTCAAAGTTAAACGCTTGGTCTCTGGTGCAATCTTACATATTTGAGTTCTTTTATTCAAGATATGGAGAGGGCAATCACTAGAGATTTGTTTTCGCGTATATTGCTGTTCCAGACCCTTTTGATAAAGGTGGCAACTTTTGCAGCTGAACTGGACTGGTAAGATAAATTGTCATTATAATAACTGGTGCTTTCTCGGACATTTATTTTATCATTAATAATTTTGTTTCAGCTTTTTGTCAATGGCATTGGTTGCACGGCAGAACAACTATGTCAGGCCTTCGTTGACTGAAGAAAATTTGCTTGATATAAAAAATGGAAGGTTCAGATCATCTGGTTATAAGAACCTAATGGAAAATCATTTATATGGTTAATGATAAAAACTGGCTTTGTTTGTAGGCATGTTTTGCAGGAAATGACGGTAGACACATTTATTCCTAATGACACTAAGATTCTTCATGATGGTAAACAGCTGTAGACATCCATAACTAATATTAGCTAACTTATATTATTGAAGTACATTTTGATCAAATTATTTTTTTATTAATACCTCTTCCATTGCTCTTTACGTTAGGAAGAATAAATGTCATCACTGGTCCTAATTTTTCTGGAAAAAGTATCTATATAAAGCAGGTCAGCTATTAGTTCTTTATCTTTCTGGGACATGTATTCCGCAGCATATTGATTATACTGTTCTAAAATAGCAACTATGTCGAAAAGGTCATTCTATAACCTCAACTTCTAGTCTCCAAATGAAAGAATTTTCTTTGTAGTCTCTGTATGAAAAAAGTGTTGCGGGAGTTATTTTAGTAGTACGTGTATATCGAGTTATCAACTTCTGGTTGTTAATATTCATCTGGTCTGACGATCTAAACACTACAATCGTTGACATTCATCTGATCTTTTTTTATTCGGGTTTTGCATATTTTTATTTTCGTGGCATTCACTTAATTTCTTTTTCTGTAATTTAATTGAAGAAATAATTTAGTTAAAATGTATTTTCGGGATAACAATTACTTAATAGCATTATTATTATTTAATAACATTATTATATAATTTGATGAATACAATAGCATATACATGACAAGACAATTTAATAAAATTAATTTGCGCTATATTATATTATTACTAAAAAAATATCATTTTTTAATATCTTATTTTTTGTAGGATTATCTCAAAGTAAAATGAGTGACCATAAATAAAAACAAAATCTTAACAGTTTTATTGTTTCACGTGATGAGCTTGTGCTTATCCACCTTTCCGGATTCAAGGATTTAAATTGAGGGACTATGTTGAAGACAAAAAAAATATTGGCTTCGAATTTACTGTTCTTCAAGTAGTTGATTCCTTAACATACGGTCTAACGTCTGCTACTACATGATGTTACTGACCTTGCTCGTAGTTGCTCTGTTATTTATAAACTAACGAGAAGTATTTTGCAGATTGCTATAATTGTTTTTCTCTCCCACATTGGTAGTTTTGTGCCCGCCGATGCAGCAACTGTTGGTCTAACAGATAGGTATAATTTTCTCACGAATCACGTCCCTTATGAAACAAGAGTTACATTGTTGAATGCTAATCGTTTTTATTTCTTATTTTTTTGGGGAGGTATTTTAGAATATTTTGTGCAACGGGAAGCAGGCTTATGACAGCTGAACAATCAACATTTATGATTGATCTACATCAAGTAGGGATGATGCTCAGGTATCCCAAGAAAAGGGCTAATAAGGTCATCTCCATCACATTTAATATAGAACAGTTAACCCCCTTGTATTTGGATGGACTATGATGCAGGATGCTCCTATCTTCCATCACTCGTTTGTTTTTGTTAATCATTTGGTTGCTATAGAAGAGTTAACTTTTCATTTTAACCCCCACCTAAAATATTTTAACATCTATACTAACAAATTTTTTATATTTTATTTCTTATATCTCTATCATGTGGTGGTTTACACTGCCAAAAACCTAACCAACAGGGACTAAAATATTGAAAAACTGAGGGACTAAAGCATAAAATTTTTGGGTACAATGATCGAACATTTTATATCAACAATTAAATAAGCGGAGGGTTCCAAGATAATTTGCATTTTAATAAAAGGGCAATGTTTGTGTATATGTATAGTTTTTTTAATGCCTAGAAAATCTACAGGCATGCTACTTCGCAATCTTTGTGTTTGGTGGATGAATTTGGGAAAGGTACTCTTACAGAAGGTCTGTTTCTCCAATGTTTAGTGTCTAAAAATCATAAATGCATGGAATGTGTGCGTATTGCTGAGGCTACTTTTTAGCTTAAATTTTTTTATCTTCCTTTCAGATGGCATCGGTCTACTAGCTGGAACCATAAATCACTTTGTCACGTGTCATGAACCTCCAAAGGTTTAACTTCTTTTCCTGAAATTATATAATGTGTGTATTAATTCAACTTTTCAGGAATTATAATATCATTTTCTGAGCAGTATGCTGCACAGCATTTTCTTGTGCTGAACATCTTTATGCCCAGTACATTTAATTATATTTTTTATTTTTGGCATATTTTGCCCATCATTATATACTTATATGCTGATTTGTCATAAAAAAATGTTAAAAAATGAAAAAAAAATCATTGCTTTGTTGCATTTTTTTTCCGCAAAAAGTAGCATACCTTATGAACCTATTCTACCATCTTACAATCTTTTATAATAATTTTTTATTGAATAATTTAATTTAATATTTTTATTATTAAAAATGGTTGCCAAAAAGCGGAAGTCAAACTTTTTTGTTTTGGCAAAATGAAGTCGTTTTTGTGAAGATAAACTTAAATGAACTAAACTTTAGTAATTAATGAATTAGCAGTTGAAGTCTTATAAGGCAGTTAATGTATTAGTCATTGTAGACTTATGGATAGTTAATGGGTTAATAGTTTACAATTGTTTATAGTCATTTTTGTCTGTTTTGGGTACAACTTTTGTTGTCTGGTATCAAGAGTTTGTTAGCTTGAGTGTCCAAGTGGGAAAAAAAAGAGCAAGAGAGAGCTTGAGAGTTTGAACGTTTGAAAAAAAAAAGGAGTGAGATGACCAGTCTTACAAACAATATGTCCCTATCCAAGTTGATAAAGGCGGTCAACTATGACAACTGGAGTCTTGAAATGAAGATTCTTCTTGGCTCCCAAAAAAATTTGGAGGTGGTTGAAGATGGTTTCAAAAAACCAACCTATACCACAAATTGGTCAAATGCCCAATCAAAAGTGTTGAAAGAAGTGCGTGTGAAGGACATGGCAATTTTGTACATATTGTACCAAGTTGTGGACGAGTCCAACTTTGAAAATATTGCAAGTGACAAATCTTCAAAAGAAGTATGGGATATATTTGGAGAATACATATAAAGAGGATGATTGAGTGAAACAGGTCCGACTTCAAACACTCAAGGGAGAGTCGGAGAGCATGAAGATGAAAGAGGTTGAAGGAGTAACTGAGTACATAACTTGAGTTGGAACCGTGGCTAATTAACTTAGTAGAAATTGAGAGGCATTGCTTGCTAGTCGTGTTGTAGAGAAGATTTTGAGGTCATTGACCGATGACTTTGAGAATGTGGCGTTCGCAATTGAAGAGTCAAAGGATTTGCCAATATTCACAGTTGAAGAGCTTGATAGATCTCTTGAAACACACAAGCAATGAAAGAAGAAGTGGGAGCCACTTGATTAACTACTCCAAATGAAGGGAGAGGTTCAAAACACCCCAGACATAGGATGATACTAAGGAGGTAGAGGAAGCGATCATGGTGGTAAAAGCCAAGGATAAGAAGAGGGGAAAGAGCAGTCCAACCAACTCAAATGTGGAGTTCTTTAAGTGTGGCAAATATGGCCATTACGCAAAAGAGTGTTACTCGAACATATGTTTTAATTGCGGTAAGGTCGGACATTTAGTAAAAGATTGTCTATCTGAAAATAAGAAAGAAGAGACTATCAATCTCACAGAAGAAGTTAAAGAAGAAGTGACGTTGTTGATGATGGCACGTAGCTCGGGGGTCGAGCACAAGCGAGTGGAGAACTCAACAAGAAGGCCGAGTAGCATGAAGAATTCAGAAAGAAAGCCGAAAAGCATGAAGAACTTAGTAATACAACTGAGTAATGTCGATAGGATGGCAAGACATCCTGATAGATCAGTGGTGCATTTGGATAGCCCGGTAAGATGCATGGAGAGTGAAAAAAGCTTGATGAGGGGTATGGAGAGCTTGAAGAAGCATATGAAAAGCTCGAGTAGTTCAGTGAAGCAAGGGAACATCTCGAAAAGCTTAGTGGGGAGCCTAGGTAGCTCGGTGGAGCATGTAGATAGCTTGAATAAGTCGGTTGAATAACTGGAGAGCTCGAATAGCTTGGTGGCGCGAGTGGAAAGCTTAATGGTGCATTTGTACAACTCGAATAGCATGAACATGTGCGAAGACAAGTTTGTTATTTGAAGGTTAACGATTGCAAAAAAGAGTTGAAAAGGAGGTTGGAAGGTTAGAGATTGCAAAAAATGATTTACAATAAAGAGTTAAAAAGGAGGTTAGAGATATACAATTTTACAGGCAAAAGCTTAAAGAGAAAAAAATAGGTTTTGCATAAGAGACACCTGGAACTTGAGCAAGATGTTTCAAGATTGCAAGAATAGTTTCAAGCCAAGAAGGATATGAGAGTTACACTGGAAGTGCAAGATGAGAAGTGACAAATTGAAATGGATGAAGAGATAAATGCAATTACTTGGGCATGGTCCAATCTCTTGAAAGGATCTTAGCCTAGTGACAAGAACTCAATTAAGAACAAGTTGGCTATTGAGAATTCTGAGAACAAGTAGGCCACAGTAAAAGTGAAGTTAGCCATTAAGAAGTGAAGAACCCGATTAATTATGATAGGAACAAGTACTTGGAAGCCGGGATGAAGAATAGAAGAATCAAGATGAAAATTAAAAGAAACATTTAAGTAGGAGTTTTGTTAGAATAAACCTAAATGAAAAAAGTTAAATAGGCAATAGTTAACGAGTAGTGGTTGGAGTCTTATGTTGTATTTTTCATTGTATGAAAACAACAACAAAAAGTGAATAAAGTTCTTTGACAAGAGAAGTTTGTTGTCTACAGTATTGATGTCACTTCATTTTCTTTCGTTATTCTTCAGCATACTGTCATACATTTAACAAAATGGCAAAATGCATGAAAATTAATATAATGGTGAAACATTTAGTTGACAAAATTGTTTCGCTTATATGGATTGACATAGAAAAACTTACAAAACGGATTAGTTGAAAAGATTGTGGTTTAAATAGAGTTGAGTCATTTTTAATTCAGCTTATTTGGCTGCTATCTAATGAAGTTTATGGAGTGATTCGTTTTATAAAATAATAATTATATTTACAAAAATTAAAGTGATATCACTTTTTCAAACAAATATTTAATTATAATTTATATCTATTTATTTATATATTAAACTATTATATTTAAATTTTAAAATTAAACTTATGTGTTTTTTATTTAAATTTACTTTATATTTTTTAATTTTTTCTATTTAAAAAAATTATTTATATTTTTTAATTCTTTTAAGGTGAGTCAAAATGATCCACTGACTCCGCAGGAACAAGATTAGGTTAAAATTATAGCTCCTTTATAAAACAGATCGGATCCATACAATTTTTTTGCTATCCTTGACAAATGTTACAGATAGAAAAGCCTGGGTGGTAAATGGTAAAAAACAATGATAGTTAAATGTTAAAAATGGACAATTAGTTCTGTTGTTTTTTTAGTAACTGGCAATGATCGTTCCACGTGATTGTATATTCATGAGCTAATCATGTTCCGGTGATCATGATTCATGAGAGCAGTTTTATGATGAAAATAAAAAGTAATAACAGTTTTTACACAGTTTTTTTAGGACATTGTTATTGAAAGACAATATCCCAGGAAATTTTATTAAGATGAAGTATTAACTCAACCTAGATTCAAACTGTAATCCAGAAATATAATCACAATTGGCGAAATGATTATATGCAGTTTCTCATAGAGATTGTAACTGTCATTTGTTCTGCACAATTTGTAGGTTTTCGTGTGCACTCATCTCATGGATTTATTGCATGGACATTCCTTGACCAAGGTTACGATCTTATACTTGTGCAATAAGTTTGAAGTGTTTGAACCCCTTGGTTGAGTGATCATAAACATTTCCTTTGGACTATTTCAGTCTGAGCAGATTAAGTTTTACACAATGAGTATACTGAGGCCTGACGACAATTCCACATATATTGACGACATTGTATTTTTATACAGGTATATTTTGTTGATTCTGCCATGCAGTATGCTAAGAACTATATTTACCTTCGAAGGTTATTTGATGTCAAAAGAAGGATTTGATAGAAATTGTTGAGGTTGTTGTACTTCACTAGATCAGACAATATAACAAACGTGTGTGTGTCTTTAAAAAAAGTTACTTTAATAGATGCATTTTTTTAGTCTAAGACTAGAGATGGAAAACTGATTGGCAAAAATTATATGTTTAAGCATGCATCTATTTCGGTGAGGTCATACCGAACAATAAAATCTGCACATGAATGATAGTGTTTGGTTTATGTAATGCTCCAGGCAGAGGAGCTTTCATTGTACTTTGCCCTTGTACTTTGTCTAGACTATTGAGATAGTATAGAGTTGTAGTGGGTCTGCTGTCTGAGGAGATTTCATCTTTGTTATTATCATTTTTCTCGCAGGCTTATCCCTGGACAAGCGCATCATAGCTACGGTATGCTTTTGCTTTATTCAGTATTTTATGTCTACAATATTAGAGATATACTTTCTAACACAACAAAGAAAAATGTCAAACACATTCTTAAATACTTCATTTGGTGAATATCAGCACAGGGAAGGGTCTTTATTAAAAGTGTGTTGAAGAGTGTATTACTAACATATTTTGCAATATCAATTGAAATACCAATGAAAATGATGTGTGCGGTTTCTGGAATCCTGCAGGGCTGCATTGTGCGCTGCTTGCTGGTAATTAACAAAACTGCTGCTTAAACATGATATTTCCTGATAAAAAAAATACGCAAAGCATATTGTTCATTCTTTCCCTGTGATAAAAAAAAAAAATTATAAAGCATATTTAATTTTCTGTTCTTGTTTCTTTCATTGAAAGATGCTGCACCGTTCACACAGGTGTACCAGAGGAAATTGTAAAAAGAGCTGCTGCTGTGTTGGATGCCGTTTCAAATAATAATCATGTCGAGCGGTTATGCAATGAGAACATCTCTGCCCAAGATCGTCAATGCAAGGTTAAATTTCAATTTGAAGAGTCAAATTAGAGCTTTGGATATTGTTTGCTCTCTCAGGTACGTTTATTTATATTTCTGAATGGAATGCAGGATGCCATGGAGAAATTGTTGGAATTCGATATTGAAAAAGGCGACTTAAAACTTTTCTTTGAGGATATGTTTTCTCCAGTTCTTAATTCATCGTGACTGAAAGTCTTATCTGCTGGTCGTTTTCGTAGGAATTATTGAGATGCCAGGTGTGATGGTATGACATTTATATCAAGATGAGTTGCATACATTTAGAGAATTATATCTTCCTATAGCGGAGTCTTTTTCATTGATTATCAACGACAAGCTAAAAAGTTAGTAGCATGTGGAAAGTTTAAAGAGTGAATAGCTTTAATCAATAAATAGGATTTTCATCAGAAGTCTGAGATTAAGGTTTACGCTAATTTTATTAGATTACAATATAATAAGTAGGTTTAAAATAATCTGTCCTTCAAAAAATTAATTCTCAAAAATTACAAAACCATATATTGCGATCTTTTATAGAAGATTGAAAGTGAATTATTTTTATTAAATATAATTTTTTAAAATTATAAAAACTAAATTAAAATATCATCGTGTTCATTAGGATGAAAGATATTCTCAAACCCTAATAATTAGGTGTTTGAAGTCTATTACAATTTAAAAACTTAGAACCCACTATGCTAAATAGCATAATTAAGAATTTATCGAATAGATATTTATCTTGTAAGTAATTGTGTAATTTTTTTTATAATTAGAGATAAAAGTAAGTTAGATTATTTTTACAAATTATTGTAGAAAATAATTTATAAGTATATATGATAATTTATTTTTATTGGTTCCTTTAAATACTTTGAAGTAATGTCATAAGATAAATCTGACAAGCTATTTCACCCACGAATTTATTACTAGAGAATATCAAACATCTCTAAAGTGATTGCAATATTAACCTATTATTCCCAAAGCTAAAATCCTAAGTTGGTTGTGGTCCATAACAATATTTAGAAAATTCTAATAAGTTCGGACTGTTAATATGTTTATAAATGTTTCTCCTTCCTTTCCTCTTACGGTTGATTTTGTCCACAGCTAGGTTAACATTGAAGCAGTTGGATCTTGCCCACCCTGTCAACCTAAGCTACAACTACTTGCTTGATATGAAAACATTATATGGTTTGTCATACTTCATTAACATCTATTAAAAGTAGTATTAAAAACCATCATTCTCATAAGAATGTGCATTTTGTCGGATGCACCTTCATCTCATGTACCAATTTAGACATGACATCCACTCCAAGTAACATGATGCATATTCTGCTAACCAGAAATAATTTTCCATGAACCCCAACATCACATTCGACGTTTAATATCGAATTATAAAGAAAAGAAATGTGATTGAAGAGTTAATGAATGCTAAAGTTCAGGCTGCTACCAGTTGTCTCATATTAATGGGAGATGCGTAACCTGAAGGACCGTCGAAAAGTCTATTAACGAATATACGAGAAGCTGCCTCCGTAGGATGGAATTGGTCAAAGAAGATGTGATCTTGTCTATTAGGACAAAGGTTTGACAATGGCAGGCAGGGAGCCCTGGCATTCAGCTCACCCAGTCCACAACAAGCACCTTTTACCTCACTAAATCCTGAAAAGGGATTTCAATTTTTTTAATTACAATCCAATCTGATCAAATAAATAATTAAAAGAGATAAAAAAAAAAGTCACTTTAAATAAACAATAACAGAAAAATTGTTTATTTAAAGTGTGGTAGTAAATGAGAATACCATATGAAGCTGGAGTCTGAATGAGGTCGTTGATGGCAGCATAAGTGTCAAAGTAGGAGTAGATTATCCCTCTATTCTCTGATTGCCATTCTATCAACATCCATTGAAGGCCTTCATTATATTTTACAGACCAGTAATTCACTTCTACAACGCATTCAGTTTTGTTCTTCAGCCTGAATTCAGGGCAGCATCCCAGTGTCCCAACTCCCGCGATCTCAAATTTACGTGCACCATCTTCGTATAATCTCTACAAAATATTTTAAAATAAAAATATTTATGGAGAAATATAACATTAACGAAACTTATTTAATTCACCCATAAAAGATATACATCTTAATTTAAGACTTTAAAATAATAATAAATTTACAAATTTTCTTTCTATGGATAAACTTTTTTATTACACTCCCACTTATATTTACAATAGTATGGATGTGTGGTACCTGTAGTTGTAATTTTAGTGAGAGAAGCATGGAATCAACATACTGTTGTGGGGTGGTTTTCTTACGTAGATCTGATGATTCAAAGTATCCAAACAGGTCGTTGCTGCCAATCACCACAACAAAAATTGAGTTTGAGAGATGTTTCTGAATAGCCGCTGCTCCTATTTCTCGTGTCATTTCCTCTTGCACAATAGAGTAGTAGTCCACTTGTTTTCTCAGCGGTATTGATTGTCTCTGAATTCATAATAAAATACAATATTATACCTCAACACTCTTTTATTTTTCTCAAATTATTTTTCTGTAAATAATGATAAATGCATCACCTAATGGATTGGAATGGAAAGAAGAGAGAGAAGGACAGTGTGAGAAATAAATAATAAGCAACCACCAATTTAATATGAGTTGGTCATATCTAGACTGGTAGTTCTATCATCTTCAAAATAATATATATTAAATTCCGACTTCTTAAATAAAGTTGACATTAAGAGAATAAAAACATCTGAATTTGTGAGCATATGCAAATCTATAACATATAGTTAATATTTGCAAATATCTATAGTAGATAATGGGTGTTTCGTTATCCAACAAAACAAATAAAAATAAAATTTAATTTATATTTTATTAAGTTTAATTTAATTAAAACTTGATTTATATTATATTTTATATTTTTATTTAAATTTTATTTTAAAAATTTGTAAAATATTTACACATACTCACATATATCCGTAAGTTTTTTAAATAGATATCCAATGGATTTTTTTTACGACTAATAAATAAATATTATTCGTATTCTATTCGACCCTATCGCATTCCTGTTTCACACCCACTAAGAACTTGATTTTCAAAACCTTTTTAGTTTCTATGAATTAATTAAGCTAATATTGGACAATAGTGTTGAGAAGGTTCTCAAAATTCAAAATCCAACATTCTTTATTGACGGGTTTGCACAATAATTACGTTAACTCAACCCACAATCGGTCAACATTATGCAAAATAAGATAAAAGTAATAAACATATATATGATTACGTTATGTTCTCCTTAATTCTAAAGAAAAGGAACTACGTCACTATCTAGATTTAAATGGACCACGTCTTTCAAAAAAGATGGACCCAAAACACCAACTCCTTTCAACGGAGGCCCACTTCAGGTCCATCTTGGGTCAGATTCCCAGAGCCCTATTTGGGTCGTATACCTTGCACATACACGATAAATTAATAAAAGTAAACAAAAAAAAAAAAAAAAAAAAAAAACTACTTTTGGTGACTTACATATCGTAAGTCAGAACCATCAAATATTCCAGCACCTGCGGAGGCAAAGCTAACACCATCCATGAAAGATGCATTGTTGGCCGTTGATGTTAGAGAGAGGTAAGGTGGCGAAGTTGCCAAACCCAATTTTTCAGCTGCAATTTCAACCCACACAACACAATCATTACATTAACTATAAGATTTATCTATATATCCAATTCTTGTTTTTTTTGCCATAACCTTATACTTAAATTTTTTATTAATTTGCACATTAACAAACATTAAAAGTTTTATGAAGTTTGTGCACCAAACTATATATCTATCCATGTTGTCTTTTTATGCTTTTCAGTTGTCACTCCACATGTCGGCGTTCTTTTTCCATGTTTTCTCCGAGTGTCTCAGTTTATCAAATCTACTTTCCAAAAATATTTCTCAACTATATGTATTAAATATTGAGATTGAATCAGTTCAAACAAATTATAAAACATATATAACTAAATGAATTCAAGATATATACAAAACCTGAGAAGATTGTTGAAATTCCATAACTTTACAGTGATTTTGAGAAACATAATAAGTGAGGAACATTTGAAATGGTATAATAGTTAAGGTTTGTTTGGAATGAATTACCAAGAAAATCTGCAGCATTCTTGCCGTTGCTAAATCTGCCAGTGGGTTTGTGGGTGGGAAAATCAATGCCATAGTGACGATGATTTGCCTTTGCAATGGAAAGAGTCAAGTAATTGTTGTTGCCGACGTCCACGAGTGAGTCTCCAAACACGTACAGAGCTGGAACCATTTTAGCTTCTGAAGAACCAAACTTTAAGATGAAAAAGCCATAGATCGTAAAGAAGAAACAGCCCACATAACCTTTTTTACCCATCTTCGTTTGCTTTGTGTCTGCTTCAAATTGTTGCTGGTTTAGGGCTTTAGGGTTGTGTGGAGGTAGACAACTGTTTGATAAATATATATATATATATATAAAGATGCCCTAAAGCTGGCTGAAAGGTTCTGGTTTACGTGTGAAAACAGAAATCTGATTGAATGGTAGTGAGAGATAGTGGAGCAACAGTATTCTCCAGATACTCCATCCACTGAAATTCATGTTTATTTTATTGTCAAATGATGTGTCATGTCTTAATGGAACAAACATTGTCAACGTCAAAAGGAAAAAATTCTCTCTCTTCTTCCGTCGTTTTAACTGTTTACACGTTGTAATTCATATATCAACTTCATACATTACCTTCAATGTATCATTTTAACATGGAAAAAAAATTAATATAAGTTTTGTTTCGGACAATGGAGTCAAGAAATATTTCTCTACATTTAATAGTTGATTAGGTTACCTTCGATCCATGGGTTTAGTCTTCAAGATAAGGGGGTAATGTATATGTGAAAAGATATTCCGACACTTAAATTAGTTATTGAATCTGATCAATTATTATCTTACAGCATTAATTTAACAATAGTTACGTTTTTATATTATCTCTGTATTTATAAGTTTCGAAATAAATATTTAATTAGGATTTATCCAATTACAGTCCAATAATCTATTAGTATAATTTACTTTACTAATTATGTTTAGTTTGTAAAGATGATTTCATATTGAGATTGGTTTGGCCAAGTCTTGACAACAAATCAGTTACACAGACAAAGGGGTCTAAAATGGTTTTATTGCATGAGGATTAACCACTCTCAAGTGTGTAGAGATGTTGATCCCACGATTATATAATACAATATCATTAATCAAACGGTTATATATATATAATATCATTGAATTAAAAAAGAGAGTTAGAGGTTTCATATATATAGTTTAATTTAATAGATGGGTTGTAAAGGAGAGGTAGCCACATGAAAATATGCAGAATCCAACGAGTGAAAGGCTCATTGAGCAGAGAAAAGTAAAAGGGTTGTGTAGACTTATTTCATATTCTGTGCATAAACATATAAAGCAATTTGTTGATAAAGTTTTGAAGGTCCACAGTGAGAGTGGTCCCCAAGCTTTTGGCTTTGAAAACTATGCAGAAAGTATATATATATATATATATATATATATATATATATATATATATATATATATTATATAAAGAAGATTTTAAAATTTTCATACGAAAAACTAAGAAAGTCAGCTTGCAATTTTTGAATTCTGATTTGCATTCATTGCACCATCCCACTTCTATATGTTCCTCGTGATTTTGTTCCTACTCTACAAATTCTAACTAAGCAACCAGCAATAAGTATGAACTTCCACAATTGTAATCAAGACATTTAAGAATATTTTTGTATTTTGAAGAGAGAGATACCAGAAATATTCGATATTAATATATAAAGTAAATAAGTCTATCAAAAGGAGATCATGATATACTTCTTTTTTAATTCAAAATTTTAAAATTATGAATTTTGTGTCCTTTTATTTGTATATTGTTTATATAAACTATTATTTAAATTATGTTACAAAATAAAGATGATAATAAAGAAAAAAAGAGAGCGCATAAAAAGAAATGAAGACTAACTTTTGTGTGTATTATTACTTAAAAGAAATCACATTTATAAATACAAAATGTAATAAATAATTAAAACAAATATTTAAATCTCACAAAAAGTAATCAAGCATAAAAGTAACTATAGTAAATTAATCAATCATATAAGTAATTGGAATAAATATGAACAACCATTAATTCATAACACTCTCTCTTAGATGTTTATTGATTAGAAAATTTATGAAAAATTCATTTTCTAATCTTTTCATATAAATATAACGACAAACATCATTCTTACTAAGATGGTTATACTGCATACGTCTTGATTGTTTTAGTCCATAAAAGGACTTGTTAAATTTTAGGAATAGGATGTAACATCATCTATTGGATATGTAAATGAAAGTCTTCTTGTGTAACTAGGCTAACCAAATATCAAAATGTTTTTGTATCCAATAGTAGTGAATATGTCTCTTCAAAAATCAATATCAAGTCTTTGTGAAAAATTTTGAGCAACTAATCATGTTTTGTATCTAACAATTTTCATCATTCTCATTTTGTTTCTGCACAAAAATCCATTTGTACCCAAAGGATTTTACACCCTCAAGTGTACGAGCTATAGGTTTTATTAAGTAAGCGAATATGCTTTGTGTCTATGTAGAAACTTCTTCTATAATATTATATATATATATATATATATATTTATTTATTTATTTCTCAATACTCCTATTACTAATTGAGGTGATCAATGCTTCTATCTGGTTTAACAAAGAAAGCAACAATATCAAGACGAGTGACTTCATATGGTCACAATCAAAATCACCATTTGCATAAGCAAAATGTGTTTCTATGTTCTTCTCCTTATTTTTTAGGATGATTTGGTGTATGATAAGTACGACTCAAATGACATTTACTACCCCAATAATAACTTATATTTTCATCTTATTTTGTCATTATTTTCACCTTTTTCTTTCTTTTTTTTCACATTATTGTTCAACTTCTGATGACATAATGTCTTTTTAAAAATTTGTTTATGGTCATGTCCATAACTATATCACTAGCACAACCAAAACCAAGGCCATGACTATGACCATGAAAATATGTAAGAGATATTGTTGCATTCACTTCTGAACATAGAACATAACCAGTTGAACGAGTCTCATGAAGAAAATATGAAATAAATTCAGAATACTTTTGAAATATTTTTTCACAATATTCTTGTTGTGAGCAAATTAGTTGCTCAAATACTTTATTTCTTTTTTTAATGATATCACCAAAAACCATTGCATCTAAATGTATTTCAACATCTAATATTTAAGATAAAAAATGTTTTCTTAAAGTATCAATGACCACAAATTCAAATTTTACAAGGTTTGATATGTTTAGAATTAGCACATAAAATATTAATAATAACCATTTTCCATGTATGAAACTATAAAATTATTATAACAATATTACTTGTTAGAAAAATAATCAAATATAAATAATAATTATAATAATTGTCATAATAATAATAATAACATAGATGAAAATTTATAAAATCAAACATTTTTTTATTAAAAAATAAAATTATAAATGAAAGAAATATTAGGAAGAATTTGGATTGAGGTATGCATATGATTATCCTTAAAAGAGAAAATGCTCAACTAGTTAAAACATCGTGTATCTTATAAAATAAAGTTAATAATAAAGAGAAGAATAAAAATGAAAAAAATAACTTAAAAAGAAATGAAAACTAATTTTTATATGTAGTTTTATTTATATATACAAAATGTAACATAAAAAATATACAAATCAAATAATTAATACGAATATTTAAATCTGGATATAAAAAATAATCAATAGATAATTATTAATTCATATCTCATATTTATTATAAAAATATAAAATCAAAATAAATTATATGTAACATAATTTGTTAATCTATAAGCAAAATTTTTAACATTATTTATAACATAGAGTAAATAAACATTCTTTCAATTTACAAATGCTAACAACATATCAATTTTAAATTAGAAAAAAAAACATTTTAAATAAATAAAATATTACATTGATGTTATCGTTTCTAGAGCTCAGGAAGGAATTGACAATAAATATTTAATATTTATTGCACTCAAAAGAACCACCCAAACAGAGACACTTCTTTTAAACATTTTCTTTGTCGCAATAGCAACCTTTTTTTCAGTAAACAAATTCTTAATCTTCTGGAAGTTTCTCAAAATTCATGAATTAAAAGTATTTTCTTTTATTTAATTTTTTTTAAAAAAACAGAAAGAAAGAACTTTGAATTGGTGAGCAACCCATCACAAAATTCCACATGCAACCAACCACCGGAGGCCATGACCGGCCGGCCGCCGCCCACGGTGCCTCCGCTCAACTCACTCTCTTCTCATATTCTTTCAACTTTCCAACCCACAAAGTCACTTTCAACTTTTACATTTTTTTCTTTAAATAAGGTCTAAAGGTGTTACATGTATACCAAACAAAATAGTTCCTAGCATTTATCTTTTCAATTAATATTTCTAAAAATAATAAATTAAAGCTATGCTATAAAATAATAACCTAACATTAGATGCTAAAATGGTTCACTTTTTTAATTCTTTGCATTTATGTTGGTGTGTGTAAATTTAGCATATTATGGTGTTGCATTTTGTAATGCTTTAGCACTAAGTGTCAATATATATATATATATATATATATATATATATATATATATATATATATATATATATATATATATATATATATATATATATAAAGTGCTCTAGTATTGCAATTCTAGCATAATTTTAATACAATATAACAATTATACTTTATTTATATTTCATTTCACCATTTTTGCTTTTTTTAGATAAATACTTAATTTTTAAATAACAATACCATGATACATTTTTACTTTTGACACAAAATATAAAAATAAAATAGTTATAAAAATATATTTTTTGTATTTAAAAAAAAATAAAAAGTAAATAAAGATAATATTAAATGAATGTGAAAATTGAGATTAATCAGATAATATTTTTCTAATTTTTATAGGTTAAATATATGTTTTAGTCCTCATATTTGTTCTCAATTCTCAATTGGGCCCTCGTGTATTTTTTTTTTCCAATTGCGTCTTAATATTTGTTAATTTGAGGTAATAAAGTCCTCATCGTTAAATAGTTACTGACACCATTTGCACTGTACTGATCTGTAACAGACATTTATTTTTTTAATTTAAGTAATTCCATTACGTGGAATTTTGATTTTAAAAAAAAAATTGGAAGAGAGAAACGAAAGGGTTTTTGGAAGAGAAAATGACGGAAGAGAAAATGGAGGGAGTGGAGAAGGAGACGATGAGTCCATGGGAGCAGCATGCGGCGGTTATCAACCTTCCTCGTTTCGACTACAACGCTCCCTTTTCTCTTCTCCGTAACTCTCACTCTGGATTTCTCATCACTTGCACTCTCAGTTCAGTTACTTTTTCATTGTCTTCTTTTTCTCATTCATTCCCTTTTCCCTTCCATTTCCGTCATATTCTAGATGCTCAGTGGTACAGTAGAGAAGAAGTAAGAAAAGCATTGACGTCTGCTAAATACAAGGAAACCCAAAGAACTGTAGCAGAAAAGGTCGAGCAAATATGTATGGGACTAGAAGAGAATAGAAGCTTCGCTTCAGATTTCAACGTGGAAAGTGCTGGTGAAAATGCGCCAATAGTTTTCCCTAGACCCTTTGCTATAGCTCATCACCTTATTTCTTCTTAGGCATTCTCGGATTAAAATGTCGTGCATCACTCAAAATAACCCATCAGTTCTTTGATAAATTGGTTGGAGTTTCAGAAACTCTTTTTTAAGGAGTCTCTGGAAATAAAATTTGTAATTATAATTAAATATATTTTTATCCCCAATAATGTAGAGGGGTTCTGTTGCTGGTGATGATATTTTCAAGAGACGGAAGTTGATTGATGATGCTGGTGAGGAATGTTTGGATAGCAAGGAAACTCAGTCTGCTACTGCTGACTCTGGAGATGGTATTCAGTTTATCTACTTCCTTTCTGCTACCTCACACTCAGTCTCCTTCATTTTTGTTCATGTTTATGTTTACTCTGATCAATCACAAACCCTTCTGCACAAATTCTGAGTTTCTTCTCAAATTCGAATAATTTCCTGGCTTCAAAGAGATCACAAAAAAAAAATTGCTCACAATTGAATATATGTACTCCAAAGATTACAGTCTCTTTTTAAATCCCTAGCTCAGACAACCTAATCCCCAACTTAACTAAAATAAAAACACTTTAAACAAATATAATACAAATATACATGTCAATTAAATGTATTTTTTTAAAATCAAAATTCCACGTAATGGAATTACTTAAATTAAAAAATAAATGTCTGTTACATATTAGCACAGTGCAAACGGTGTCAGTGACTATTTAATGGTGAGGGCTTTATTGTCTCAAATTAATAAATATTAAAACGTAATTAGGAAAAAAAAATATAAGGACCCAATTGAAAATTAGGAACAAATATGAGGACTAAAACATGTATTTAATCATGCAGTGGTAAACATTTACCAAAATTACTGTAAATACACGTCAAGTTCCTTGATTTAACGTTCTAAATACTGATAATAAAGTACAAACAAATCTATAACATAAATTATTTAAAGAGACCGTAAGACAAAATTAAATATAATAAATTCCTAACGGTGAAGGTGATTTCTTGCCCCTGTCAAGTCACTTTTCCATTGGATATTAACATCGTCGATTCATTATAATTTTTTAAATTCAATTATTTATTTATTTTAGGTAATTATAACAACGACATAAGTGTTATTAAATATTAGTGACACACATTTTATTTCATTAACTTATGTAAAGTTCATTCAAATCTTTCCTTTTACATTATTTAAAATTAATTAACCGCCTAATTTTTAATCATTGTTTCTCTTGTTTATTTTATGAATTTACTCTTTAAAAATATTTTAAAAAATAATTACGTTTTTCTATGGGAAGTAATATATCATAGTGAGGAAAGTTCAAAACATGATAAGAGCTGAAATAGAACTACTTATACCGAATATTATACTTGAACATAAATAAATTAAAGATTAAATAATCTAAATTAAAGATTAAACAATCAATATATCTTTAACTGTGTAATGCATTGATAATTTAATCTTTAGTAAAAAATTTATTTAATACTAAAATATACAGATAGATAATAAGAATCATAATTTAATAAAAAAAATCTGTTTTATATTAAATCAGTACTTAAATTTATGTTTTATTAATAAAATAGTCTTACAGATAATAACAATAACAAGTTGGAAACGTTCATAACTTCATAAACGAAATAAGATTTTTCATTGTTATAAAATAAACGTTCAAGAGTTATCCAAGATTTTTTTCGCATGTCTCTTTTTCGCAAGTGGTACAACGAATGTTGAATGGGTTGTTGCTGATTTTTTTTCCTTGAGCTATTAGATATTTCACTCATCCTTTAAATAAGGTATATTTACTCTTTAGAAATAGTTTTTCTTTTTTGATTAATTTTGAAATTCACAAAAAAATTCAGAAAGCTTCTCCGGCATATTAGAGAACTTGTGCAATACACTATAAATAAATTCTTAAAAATAATAAATATACACGTTATAAGAAGTTTCATGTTTTTTTCAATTATTACAACAGTCTTAAAGATTTATAACTTGTCGGTAGGATGCCAACACTAATTATACATTGGAGATATCAAACACTATTTTTGAAATGTACATAATCTTTGTGAATCCTTCCTAGATATTTCAAAAGTCTAAGATATCATTAAGGAGTTTTTTGCTATAAGAGCTAAGAAATTATATGCTAAAACTCTAAAAAGGTATGAGAAAAAGCTCGATAACAAAAGTAAAGTTAATTTTAAAAACTTTCATTCCATTACATCTAACTTCACTTTTAAAGGAAGTAGAGTTAGGAACAAAAATCCCCTTGAAACAAATATAGCCTTAGGATATGATTAATTATTGGAATTGTTTTCGAAATAAATCTTATGACCAGTGTGAACGAATGAGTGATAAACTTTGGTGCTACAAAACATATATATGCAAAAATATGTGTCTTTACTTCCTACACCAACGACAAATGGAGAAAAAAATGGGTATCTCGATGATTTCATAAATACTCGTGTTTTAGAAAAAAGAAAAATTCTTCTGAAGCTTTCATGTGAAAATACTCTAACCTTAAATGATGTATTACACTTGTCTTCTATCAAAATGATTCTTGAAAAGAGAACTGAAAATGATAAAAGGATGAAGAGTTAAAAAGACGAGATGTCTAATATAAATTATTCTTATATTATAAAATTGCTAGTGATATTCATATTTTGATAATAATAAATAAAGGAAATTTAGTATATTTAATATAGATTATTCCTCTCTGCCCCTAAACATTACTCAAGCTCTAAACGTTAAATGTATATGTTTGGATGTTCAAAATATTGAATCTGTACATTGGACAAATAATGATTAATATTATTAGTGTTGTCGAGTATTGTGAATGTGGGAGACTGATGCATTGAAGAAGGTGAACATTGTGAAATTAATGTGTCTTGTTTTAAATCATATTTATTATCATTATTTAAAGTACAATATCTATTTTGAACTTATTTCATTACTTGTAATTGTTACAAAAAACAAGATTGAGTTGTCTTGAAAATAATCTTGTGCATTGCATGAGTCACAAAATACTAGTTTAACACTCAACGAAGAAATGCCAAAGATAACTCATAGAAAATGGGTTCTAACCAAACATGAAGGAATGTAAAGAAGAAAAATAGTTGACATTTTGTGCTTTTACCTCTTTAACCCCTTTTTTTTCTACTACACTACCATTACTATGTTACCATATGTATCACCATGAATTATAATCACGTATAATTAATTATATCATACTATACAATAAAAAATAAACAATTATAATATAATTATCATAAAGATAGTAATGATAATAACAACACTAAAGTAATGTGAGAACCTAAAATAAGAGTAATGATTTTTAAAAGAGAACACTGTAATATTGTAATAATAAAATATTGAAAATATAAATAGATTTTTAATTAACTGAAGTTCATTTTTATAAAAATCACTATCTTTAAACTCTCTTTCTAAATGTTTTCGTATTATCTTTTTGGATTGTTGATTTCGATTTTATCTTTTTGAAGATTAAGCATTATATGATTTTTTTTCTAGTGAAGAGTCAAATGTGTTCAAAGTGAATCTCTATGTGATCATGGTGATATGTTTACATTTCTAATTAGAACTTCTTCTTCTTCTTTTTAGCAAGGTGATATATAAGAAATAGAACTAATTCATAATTTTTGCATGTTGATTTCTACTTTCATGAATAATAGTTGGTACTTTACGGATTGATTGTTGATTTGGTGAAATTTCATCGGTTAATTTGGTTAAATTAGGAAAAATCATCCAAGTAGGTTAAATTGGGGTTTAAAACTGTAAATATGGTTTCTAACTTGTGTTGTTTTTAGATTGGCACTATGAAGTGATACTCTTAGCTCCAATGAGTTATTTAAAACAAATTAATCCTATTTTGACTCGCATGGAAGATAAAAACACTATATTTGGACTGGGGATATTGCTTGTTCTATAAAGTTTTATGTACGGTCATATTTATTGGACAAGTTAACCACTCGCTGAACGAGTGTCAAGATTGAGTCTCAAAAAGAGATAGGAGAAATTTTCTCAATAAGTGTCAACTTCTTGTTGAACGATTATCAAATTTCAAGTTTGAAAAATAAGCAAATAGACTTATCTCATTAAAATGTAAATTCCACACACCTTAAAGTTACACACATTACATTTATTCACATTTAAGTTCATTAAATTGAAACAATGCTCATTAAAACATATATGATAATTAATTATTTGTTTTTATTGTAAACTTAATCAATCAAACGGTAACATACAATAATTAAATTTTTATTTAATTAGTTGTTTCATCTCAATTTTCGTAAAAATAATTCAAGTAAATTTTTTAGTATTTTAGTTTTAAATTTTGAAAAATTAATGTAATTAAGTAATTTTCTTTAGTATCATACTCACATGTTTTTTTGTAGTGGTTTTATTTTCTTGTTAATTTAAAAAAATTATTTTAGTTTTTTTTTTAAAATTATCCATGAAATTAGAGTTAAGGCGTGTCACGTGTTAATGTCAACTCTAAATATTAAAGTTTTATATTTTAATTTAATTTTTATATTTTTTATTCAATTTAATTCTAGTTTATTAAAAATAGAAATAATATTGTTTTGTTTTTAAATTTACACTAAACTTTTTTTATTATAAATATTATATTAATTTTTTTTATTAAAACCAACTTTATTATATTATAAATTGGTATTTTAGTTTAAATTTTTTTTTATAAAGTGATGAAATGAAAATTTGTTAAATTTAAAATAATGATCACTTAAAGAATAAATGTGATGAAATAATTATTTTAATCAATCAAATAACTGAAATAAACATGAATTAAAAAAGATTGAATCTGAATTAGATCAATCAAGTAACTGAAATAAACATGAACCAATAAATAACATTTTCACTGTCATGTTACATTCAAAGAGGACATTATATTATATGAAAGAATGAAATAAAAATTAAAAATAATTAATAATTAAAAGAAAGTTGAAAATACTAAAAAATAATATGTGATATTTCATAATTAATATAATATTAATAAAAGTAACTTAATTACATATTTTAAAAAATATAAACTTAATTTTAAAAAACCTACGAATTATTTCTACTACCAAACTACTAATTAAACTATAAATTTTTAAAATTAACTATTAATATGATATCACACTTATCACACACAAAAAAAATTAATCTATGATGTTAAATCAATTTGGTGTTCTGTTAAACCAATTTGTCATATTAAATAATTCTCTATAAAAAACTTTAACTGAATAATGCCATAAAATTTATAAATACTAACTCCAATGTGTAACGTTTTGTTAACTGAGTGAAATTTATCAGTACTCATTAATCTTATTTATCATATTAATTAATTAATTTGGATAACTCTCTATAAAAGCTTTAACTAAATAATACTATATAAATTATAAATACTGACTCCAATGTGTAACGTTAACTGAGTGAAATTTATTAGTACTCATTAATCTTATTTATTATATTAATTAATTAATTTGGACCCATTCAAATTTAACTGAACCAGACAAATATTAATTCATTTAGTGTTTAAGCTGAGGTGGATTTACGCGTACCCATTAAATTCAGTTTGTAACATTTAAGCTAATGTGGAAGAAAAATATAAATGAAAAGCACTTCAAACGCGTTTCACAGGCATCACTCTCAAAAAAATTATTTTTATAATTTGTTTTATATTTTTATTAAAATAATAATATTTTTGATAATATTTTAACATTATTTATGTATCATTATGCAATTAGTTCAAATTGGTATTTATTATAAATATATTTATTTATTAATAATGAAAATAATAATTTTAAAAAATCAAATAATGAAAATAAATTATTCTAAAATTTTAAAAAAATTAAGAAAATAAACTGTTTATTGTAATGTTGTTATACGTGGAATTTTATGAAAATTTGTTAATATGAGACATGGAATTTTGAGAAAACCCACACTTCAATATAGTTTAGGAAAAAAATGAATTTTTGTAAAGTTGTGGACCTGACCATCTTTTGAGTAAAATAATATTTAATATTTTTTATAATAAATGCCTAAAATTGTTCACCAGAATTAAAGAAATTATTTAATGTTTACTTTTAAAAATAATTTTAATTGAGTTACAAATTATACTTTTTACAGTTTTTTTATATTTTAATATATATTTCTATGTTATTGTATATTTGTTTTTCTTATAATTTTTCTTACTTACTTAAAGATATAAAAACGAACATTATTTTAAAATTTTAAAAAATATATTAAAATATGAAAAATATAATATTAATATATTAGAAAACATATGCACTTAATGTATTATTGAGATAGAAATATTTGACTAAAAAGAGAAGAGATTAATTAATTAATTAATTATGGTTTTATATTATATATAGCAATGAAATGAGAAGGGATAAAGAAAAGAAATGAAGTAGAAGTGAGAAATAGAGAGTAGTGAAAGGGAGGCACCCCACCCACCAATAACCGAAGCTGAGGTTCGGATGGTGACAGCCAGGCTCGGACCTGACTGAGCCTCTCGAAAAAAGCCAAGGGAGGCACCCTCGAAAATAATGGAGTGTTCCAAAGCAAGAGAGGAGAGAGAGACTGAAACAGGGTTTTAGAGAGAGACGCAGCACCAACAACACCGGCCATAGATTAGATGATGGGTCAGATCGTGCGGAGGAAGAAGAAAGGGCGTCCATCCAAGACAGATCTAGCACGCCGCTCCGGTCAATCTCCGGCAGCCTCCCAGCCAGACCTACGACGGAGCCGCCGTCGCCGGAATGTGCGCTACAACATCGACTACGACGACTACCTTGACGAAGAAGACGAGGACGAGGAAGAGGACGAGAGGAGGCGCGAGAAGAAGAAGCTAAAGCTGGTGGTGAAGCTCAACAACAACGAGGAAGAAGACGATGACGAGGACGACGACGCGCCGAGTCATGTAGGGACGCGTGGGGTGCACGCACAGGAGGAAAAGGGAGAAGAGGAGGAGGATGAGGGAGAGGAGGAAGAGGAAGAGGAGGAAGGGAATGAGGAGGCGGAGGAACTGGAAGAAGAGCCTGAGGTAACAGACACATGCTGAAAATTTTGTGATTAGGGAGAAGAGTGTCTTCAGTGTCCTCGGAAATTTTTTGATACCAATTGGTGGATAATTGAATTATGTTTCTCTCTCCGTGGTTTTGTGTTTCTCTCTCTAGGGCTTTCTCTTTCTCTCTCTGTGTCGGGATTTTGGGGGAGATAACTAACGCGTCAACTGTCAAAACTATCACACACATGCAGACTCTCTCTGATTGTGTTTTCTTTCATTTTATTAGCGCTCTTTCTCTCTCCCTGTCTATGACTAAAGATAAGATAACCTAGGATGCATTGTTGTCTGTCTCTGTCTCTGTCTCCATCGCATCATTTTCTTATATAAACGCAGTATTTGCTTTTTTTGTGGTTTTGGGTTTCGTTATTAATTGTGTGGTTTCTTGTGACAGGCAAAGGGAAGAAAAGTGGATTCTAAAGGGCTCCACTCAGTTTCAGGTGTGTGTGTTAGCGATTTATGGTTTCTGTTGTAATGTAATTCTTATTTCATATTTCACAACCTTTTCCTTGTGTACCTTGTTCGATACTGAAACGGGTTTGCGATATTTTTGTTAGCCTATCGTCCACTGTGAGATAAACTAAGTTTGGTTTTTCTGTTCTGTTTCTAGTGTTAGGAACTCCGTCGAAGCTTCCACCTGGGATTCCGTTGCCTGACAAGAGGACCCTGGAGTTGATCCTTGACAAGCTTCAGAAGTAAGGGGATTTCGATGAACATTTTCTTTCCTCTTGCACTCTTTTTGGTTGTGGTGAATGATTACTATAGCATCTTCAACTCACTGCATGCTGATGTGATGTCTTCTGGTGAATTGTCAGGAAGGACACATATGGTGTGTATGCTGAACCAGTTGATCCAGAAGAGGTGTGCGGGCTTTTCTTCCTTTGAAATTTTAATCTTGCTTTTGGAAGGCAATCTAAGTTGAAACTTCAAATTATGTTTCAATGCAGCTTCCTGATTATCATGATGTGATTGAGCATCCAATGGACTTTGCCACAGTGAGGAAGAAATTGGCAAATGGATCCTATCCTACCTTGGAACAATTTGAGGTGTGTACGTGTGTCAACTGTTCATGATGGTTAAAGTTGGGAGATGTTTCTTTTCTTCTCTGAGATTATGATTGTTTTTTCTATTTGATTATAAGTGGGTTGATATCCCGAGGGTGCTTGCAATTGGTGTGAGGGGAAACATTTAAGCGGCTTGTTTGTCAGTATAATAGAGTCGGTCTGGATTTTACTCACTCATGTTTGTCAGTAGCGATTTGTGTGTTTGTGATTGATAGTGGGAAACTTTTGCAGGAGTAAACTAATGATGGGATCGTATGAAATTTAGCACAATTTATTACTAGAGTTTTTATTTCCTGGAAAGGAGTATATTTTGAATGTAATGATAGATTGGGTTATGGTTAAAGCATTGCCATAGTGTAGCTTGTCTATTTTGGCATGAATAAATGATAGTTTCTTAATTTAGTGGAAATTTTGCAGTTCAGCACCTTAGTGCATAGAGCCCGAAAAATGTCTAATCTCACACATGAGTGAGGCTATGGGAGATTAAAATATATGCTGATGCTAATAGGCAGTCGGGGGTAATATATCCTGGTTAGTTTGTCTCTTGTTTATGGCTCTTGGTTCAACCCTATTTTAAATGATAAAAAGGTGTGGAAGAAGAAAATGACTTTTTTCATTGGTGTTGATTTTCTTTATAGACAACCTGTTATCATAATGATGTTTAAGAAATGCAAGAAACGAACTTGTTTGCTCCATCATCTGAACTGAGGAGGATAACACCAACAGTAGGATTGTTGCCTTTTGACCTAGAGGCTCAAATTTTTGGAAAACAATCTGTTTGTGTGGGGTCAGGTTGTGTGCATCAATCATCCCAAAATTCTGCTAGGCACACCTTGTGCACTAGGCAACACTTTATTATCATCTTAACCAGTTTTAAACTGTAGGTTGTATGTTGTCTTCCTAGTTGAGTGATATTTTGAAAGGTAAATAACTTGTACTGTATTACATTAAATTTTGATGCCATTGTTGAATGCAGAGTGATGTATTTTTGATTTGCTCGAATGCAATGCAATACAATGCAGCGGAGACTATATACCACAAACAGGTATAGAATTTACTGTTCTGCCTTGAAAAAAGTTTCCATGTAGCTATTTTATTGTGCATGCTGTATGATCCCTATATTTGTTTCAGGCAAGGTCGATACAAGAACTGGCTAGGAAAAAGTTTGAAAAGTTACGGTTTGACTTTGATCGCACTCAGAGTGAGCTGAAGTCTGAACAAAAAACTAGATCTAATTCCCTGGTTAAGAAGTCGGCAAAGAAGCCGCTGGGTCATACTTCACAGGAACCAATTGGCTCTGATTTTTCCTCAGGTGCAACTCTTGCTACTATTGGAGATGTATTGCCAACATCCCATCCAATGCAAGGTGTCGTTTGTGAAAGGCCTGGAAATATTGATGGTCTTGTGGAGGGGAATGCTTTCATTATTGATGCAAGTCAAGAGAAAGCAGAAGACTACATATCAGGTATCACAGAAAAGATTAAGCCCTTTCGTGCCTTCATTGTTCAATTTTTCTTAATTTCAGTTGGATATTACTGTCATCATATAGCTATTCTCTTCTGAGACTGTTGCTTTATTGTTTCAGGGAGGGGTCTGCTTTCCAAGTTGGGAAGGAAACCATCTATGCAAGATATGGAACGTCGTGCAACTTATAATATGCCTAATCCACCAGTTACTAGATCGGATTCTGTATTTACGACATTTGAGGGTGAAGTGAAGCAGCTGGTTACTGTATGTATCTAAAGAAGTGATTCTAATCCTTGAATAAAACTTTCTTATTTTGTTTAAAGCATCAATGTTGTATATTTTTGGCACCAGGTTGGACTTCAAGCTGAGCACTCCTATGCCAGGAGTTTGGCTCGTTTTGCTGCAACTCTAGGACCTACAGCTTGGAGAATCGCTTCCCAGAGGATTCAGCAGGCACTACCACCTGGCTGTAAATTTGGTCGTGGTTGGGTTGGAGAGTATGAACCACTTCCCACACCTGTATTAAAGCTTGATAATCTTGCCCAGCAGCAACCTATTTTGGGGACTAAGACGCAGTCTACTGCTGAGTTAATAAAGGCTGACAAAAATTGTAAGAATGTGGAATCCACCGTGGAACATCCTGTTAATGGACCAATCCATGAGGGAAAACAGCCTTCTGTGTGTTCTAGTAGTGGGCTTACATCGGATGGCAAATCATCTTTGTTTGGTTCTGCTAGATCAAGACCCAATGCTCATGACAATCTCTTTTATCCGCAGCCCAATGTCCAAACTAGGAACCTCAACAAGTCTGAGAACAAGGGTTTGAAACAAGTGGAGTTGAACTCTTTACCCTCCAGTGATCAGAATAATGCCAGTCTAGTTGCAAAGCTTACAAGTAATACTCCTGCAGCAGTGTCTAAGCCCAGAGAAATGATACCTAGTAACTTGACTATTTTACCGTCTATGCCTTTCAAGCAGCCAGATACCAACGGAGTTGTTGGTGGAGAGTTGCCCAATGGAAAAGTAAGGAATACTAGTTTAAACAGACGGATGCCTGGTGCATCATCCGAAAGTACGTCAAATCAAACAGGTAGATCAGCTCCCTTTGTTGCCCATGGACAGGAGCAGACTCTTAGTGACCCAGTTCAATTGATGAGGATGTTAGCCGAAAAGACACAAAAACAACAGACTTCTAGTTCATCCAATCATTCCCCTGCTGACACCCCACCAGTGACCCCATCAGTTCCATCGGGACGGAGAGAGGATTTGAGCAATGCTTCAGCAGCAGCTGCCCGTGCATGGATGTCTGTTGGTGCAGCAGGTTTTAAACAAGGACCTGATATTTCTAGTTCACCCAAAAATCAGATTTCCGCAGAATCATTGTACAACCCAGCGAGAGAGTTCCATCAGCCCTTTTCACGAATTAGGGGCGAGTTTTCTCCTGGTGGAACACCTTTCCAGTCTGAGAAGAACAATTTTCCATTTCAGGCACTTGTACCCCAATCTCAACCTATTCAGCTAGTTGGTGCTTCACAGTTTCCAAACAGACCTATGGTCTTCCCTCAAGTAGCCGCTTCTGACTTGTCAAGATTTCAGATACCACCATGGCGGGGTATCCGACCTCACAGTCAACCAAGACAGAAACAGGAAACACTTCCTCCTGACCTGAACATTGGTTTCCAACCTCCTGGTTCACCTGCAAAACAATCATCTGGTGTGCTGGTTGACTCTCAGCAACCAGACCTTGCTTTGCAACTGTGACATGTTATTGTATTTCTGTTGTGGATGTATCCACGAGATTGACTGATTGTGGAATTTCGGCTCCTGTCGTTGGACGTCAATTTTGATCCCAAAGGCCATGTTGAATGAGGAAAAGGCTACCATTTTACTACTTTAGGAAGAGATGAAACCAATTGGGAAGATTGTTTTACCTTGGATGCTTATGTTGGGGATATTAAGGTTTTCTTGAAAAGGATTTGGCACTAGGTAAATCCAATGAGTTTGCTAGTTTCAGAAATTTGAGTGGATTTGCCAGAAGACAAATTCACCACTTTTCATCTTTTCCAGATGAGGATTACCTAGTGAATGTAGCTTATCTATGTTCTATCCAGGAGTTGAAACCATATAAAACATTAGGAATCGTTCATGATCAAGCGTTGCTTAGATTTTTCACAATTAGCGGGCGAAAAATCCTGTTGATGATGCCTTGTACATTCTTTACAGATGTTAAGATTCGGTTGATACCATTAGATTATGATTACTTGTTTATCTGAATTGATGGGAAGGCATCACTTCTTAGTTCTTAATGCTGCTATTATTCTGTACATGTCTTGAATGCAAAACCTCAACTTGTTTTCCCTTGTTTTATAGCCAATTTCCAGCTTCAACATTTTAAGCAGTACCATGCACCCCTTCGGAAGGGTTTGGATATCTAGTGAAAATTTATTTCTAGGTTGAGAAACAGTATGAAGGCTGGAGTGGCTTGATTTACAAGTATCAAAACCAAGCACTGACATGGAAATATGGAGGCTGAATTGGCTTGTTTGATTAAAAAAAGCTGTTTAGATCGATTCATTTATATGAAATATCTAAACGTATACAGATGGATAAATTATGTTTCTTAATTCTCATGAGTACGGATTTATTCTGTTTTAACTTGCTAAAATTGTTGGCTGTAGTTATTGCAAATAAACTCAACATTTTATACCAATATTGAATGCTAATGGGACACAGATTTATTGTAGCAAATATTATTTCATGATTATGGATGTAGTATGAATTTAACATTTATGTGACACTTAAATAACAACATGAAGCAATGTTATAAAGTTATAAAGTGGGTGAAAAAGTGGTTGAAAAGAGAGATTGATAAATAAAGATTTTGAATGAAAATTATTGATGAATTAGGTCAGAAGCTATGGGTGACCTGCACATTACTCATTCCCATCCTTGTCTCACCCCTAAAGTGGAACTTTCGTGTTTTGGAAGTACATGAATAATAGCTTTTTGCGAAAATGGCGCTATATTGAGCGATGATGGTAGGTGAAGCCCATAATTGGATTACAAAATTAGTTTGCCATATGGGGACACTCAACTCAACCAACTCAACTTACACTAAATAACCAAACCAAAATTCAAAAGCATGGTGCTTCAAATTTCCAATTTTTCAAGCCTCATGGTTCATCTATTATTAGAAATCCTATATCCTATATCGACTAAAATAAGATTAAATTATAATATATAAATAAAATGCAAACCTTATTATATAATTTAATTGATCTCAGCATGACAATTTCATTGACACGATAAGTAAAACAATTTATAGTTTTTCAAACTTAGAAAACCTTTTACTATCGGCTTAATTTGTTTGAATTAAGAAAAAAAAACAAGATTTCTAAATTTATGAAAAACTACTTAAATCGAATATTAAATTACTTTCATTAAATATATATATATATATATATATATATATATATATATATATATATATATATATATATATATATATATATATATATATCAAAATTTATTCTTTCCTTTTATCGTTCAATTGTTTATATTTTATAATGAACTATTTCCTATCCCTTTAATTTAGTTTATTAGGTACTATTTATAAGAATTTATGTGAGTGTATTGTCCAAAATGAATAAACTAATAACCAATTATGAAACTTTACGTACTTCTAAATTGGTAAACTTTAAATTGTGAATTAATTAATAACTTGAAATATTGTGTTTGGATTTATTTGATTTTAGAGGTTTTGATATCACGAGATGTGTGAAGTATTGGAGAAAGTTATGTTTTGAATTGCCATTTTGATCTTCCCATAGTTTCCTTTCACGAACTTCATTTTGAAAAAAGAAATAAAGTAATTGAAGAAATAAGAAAAGAAAAATAAAGTTCTTTTCACTTTAGAAATGTCTACTTCATAAAAAGACATCACACAACAAAAAATGTATTTTATTTCATCCTAATCTCTAAACCCCACTTACAAAAAGTTCTTTTAATTTTATTTTGGTTTAAATTCACTTTTAATTCCGTAGTTTTGTGAATATTTAATTTTAGTTTCTATAAAATTTCAACTATAATTTTTATCTTTTAGTTTTTCTTTTTAAATTATAAGTCCACTGTTAAATATCTAACAACAATTTTATTTCAAATTAGTATTAATGTGTAGTGGGTCAAAAATATCAGAAGCAAGATTTTCTTATAGTTTTCAATTAAAAATATTTAGTCTCACTTATACTGCTTATGTATTTTATCTTAGTAGAATAAGAAGGAAAATGGATATAAAATAATATTTTATTTGAAGATTAACCATCTTTTAATATTGAAGATGAGGTGGGAAGAACATTTTAACACAAAAAGATTTAACATTTGTATCCCTTTTAAGGGATTGGAACCTAATAATATTGAAGTTTGAGACGAATAAATTATAATTTTGTATTCAAATTTAGGTATTGAAAATATATTTATCTTTTAATTATTAATTAAATACTACTAAAACAATAATATGTGTGTGTGTTTTTTATTAATATGAGTATATTATTTTAATAATATAGACTTTTATTTAGTGAATTTTCAAAATGAAATTCCAATTCTTATTAAAAGTATATTAACAAAATCTATAAAATTGGATTATTTTTATCTTTGTTTTTCTTTCCTTTCTAGTCTTTTTTTATTGTGAAATTTTAATAAATATGCAAAACCTTATTTTTGTGAAATTTTATAGAAAAATTATAAATAAAAAATTAATAAAGTATAAAAAAGAATTCTAATAATGTATTTGTCTACGTGAAAGCAATAAAATCCAACGTATTAAAATAAAAAAAATGGTCATGTATGATAAATAATCAAATGGGTGTGTTCCACGAATAACTTAAAAAGTATAACATTTGAAATTTTCATTTATGGTATTTTCTTTTTCACATTCATTAGATTTCATAATGAATAGATCTAATATGACAAATTTCATATCTTTAATAGGTAAACTAGTAGTAAAAATCTTACCTTAAAAAATGATATTTATTTTTAAAAGGAACATATTGAATTCTAACAAAATGAATATTTTTCAAAAATAAAAAACCCAAGCCAAAACTATAAACAAAATAAGAGGAATTTTTTTGAGTTATCCTTAAACTTTTCTATCCTGCCTAAATTTCATGCCTAATCAACATTAGTTGTGTCAAATAAGTGTGCTCTTTCTTAAAAGTTGACAAAACCATTTTTTATTTTTAATGTTCAATTTTAATTTGTTTATTTGCTTTTTTAATGTGATGGGTATTTATAGTGACCCAAACTCCTTACCACCTAAGTTACAGATACAATAAAAATATAAAAATACAATAAAAGAGAACTGTGTTAGAGAGGATTCCATGGTAATGTTTCTTAAATTTTGAATCTTTGTCAAACTAGTCATTTAAAATTCTATAGCTTCGTATTTACAATTAAAAATTTATTTGTGTAAAATATGCTTAAAATTTTAAGATAATAGACAAATCTCAAAATCACAGCCTGTATATTAAAGAAGATGAATTCACGAGGTAGGATATGACTAAAAATTAAGATGTGATGAAGTATTCATTGTAAAATAACCACAAAATTTATAGCTTTTCTTCACTTTATTGAACTTCTTTTGTGGTCACGTACTTCACTCTTGTGGTGTTTAATTGAGCAATATTACTTTTTGTTTTTATAAAATCAAAACTAATATTAAAGTAAAAAATTATCTTTATGAATACATTTATATATAATTTAGATAAAGGAATTTAATTAAACACCATACATGTCCAATTGCTGAAACTTATTCAATGGGAGTTCATGATAAACTAGGTTTGCATAATTAACTCATGCATGCATACATGCATGTTGGGGTCGATGGTTAATTCAATCACATCATGTCATGTCATATCTTCAGAATATTCAATCCAGACAAAAGGGATAATTGATGGTTCCTCTCACATTATGTCCTACATGCACCCACCATATTCAAATCATTGCTATTTTTGCTGTTTTTCGTGGTTTAATTAATTGATCTTATATTAGAAATATTGATAAGGCAAGATTTAAGTAAACTTTTTTTAAGTATATCAAAAGGTTTAAACCAAATAGCGTTTAAATCCTTGAATTGTATAGGATTAAAAGTGCTAAAAGTTTTAACTTAAATATTTTAATGCTATATGGAACACTAACAAAGCTTCTAACAAAATGTTAAATCGTTTAGGATGAAAATAAAAAGTGTTAAATGTTACATATTAAAATTATCTTAAACGATGTAAGTTACTTAAAATAGATAGTGCCTAAACGATAGTACACGTATTATACCTAAATGTTTAGGATCGTTTAACATTTTAAAGCATGTACGTTATAGTAATTCTTTGTCTGTTGTTTTGTGTTTTTTTTCTATGCATATCACTACATTTATTTAAAAGCCTGTAAAATAACTTTTAAGAGGTAGAAAAATATTCAAAGAATGTTTCTTTCGTGATTTCTACTTGTCCTTTCCGTACACACAATACAATTGTTCTATCAATATGCAATATAACTTCTAGCTAGCATAAAGGTTAAACCTCTAGAAGAAAGTCAAAACTCTGAATAACGAATATTTTTTTAAAAATTTTACATAAAGAAAATTACATGAAGAGAAGAGGACAATAATTATTATCGAATATGCTCACGCTGTCTCTCTCTTTAAGCTGTGTCTCTTAGACTTGTTATTTGAAAAGAAAAGATCTTTACAAGTTCTCAAAATTTTATTATAATGATTTCAAATCCTCTCTAAGAAAGTTATAAAAATTTTGTTCTTGTAATTTTGCAAAACACATTGTTGTTTTCTTATTCAGAGGTAAAGTAAAATATTTATAAGGTTAACTCAGTGGAGTTAGATTGTCTAGTTAGTTAAACTAGTTTACCAAGAGTGGTTATAATCATTCTAACCAATTGAGTTAGTTGTAAACCAAAAATGGTTAAACTAGTTGTAATATTTTAAATTAGTGAATTCCTTAAACTTTTAAGAAATAATTAGATATAACTCAGTTTAGAGTGAATTAGTATAAAAATCACTATGTCTTATTATTTTTGGTTTTCAAAGATTTTTTCTAAAAGTTGTTTTATAAACTTAATGTTTAATTCATGCAAAAGAAATTAAACTTTGTTTTGCAAACAGATTTAAAACTCTGTTTAAACTCTCATTTGTACAGTTTTCCTGTATTACAAACATGATTTAATTGATGCAAACCAATCTAAATATAAATTGGGTTAGATGAAGTTTACTAAAATAAAAAATATGTAAAAAATGTAATCTAGAAAATTTAATCTAATTCGACTGAAAATATCCATATTGATACACAATGTAGTGTGAGTTTAAATAATAATAAAAATTTATCTATCTCAGTACATGAAACTTTTTCCTAAAAAAATATGAATGGTTGGAGTTGAATTAATAAATAATATTTAACTTTCTCTTTTAGATAATTACGCACATTAATTCGGTTCATTAAACTATCCTCTTTTACATTTTTTGCCAGCATACTTTTTTATACAATTAATTAATAATTTGAAAACATTGTTCCTTTATTAAAATCCCTTAATCATCAATATAGGTGCATGTTCTCTCGATTATTAGGTCGTGAAACTCTTCGATTAATCAGGTATACTATCCTTTGAATTCATATAATATATTGCAAATGGTTGATAAAAACTCTATCAAAAACTCTCATTTTGGTTCTATAGACAGGAGCAAGAACTTTAAGCTACAAACTGTAAAAATGTCCATTATATACATCTTCAGCAGATACTTCCCATGGATCACAAGAACGTTAATAAGATCATAATTTTATGAATATAAATGAACATAAAAAAATTACGTATAGTTGGTTCCAGTCATAATGTATTGGAGACAAAGTTGTAATGTGTTTATTAAGAATCTAAGATTGATGAGTATATATATAGGGTATAGGATTTATACATCAGAAGAATATGGATAAATGGAATAAGCTATATATATATATATATATCACACCGTTGTCTGTTGTACCCTTCAAGAATAACTCTAAAGACAACAAAACATGGAATCAGAAACAAAAACGTAACCTGTTGTATGTTTATGTGATGTAGAAGTAGAATCGTGAACTAGGAAGATCTTTTGAATCTACGGGCAAACGGACTACGAAGGTTTTGCTTTCGCGTGTTGCTGTCGTGTCGGTTTTCCTTTGGGTTTTTGAGAACGCAAACATTGCCATCGCATATGTATCTTTTAGACTCTGTTGAGCAGTCGGAGAAGCATCCAAAGAGGTTTGAGAGATACAAAGCCATTGAGCAGATCTTCAGATCTTCTCAAGACAATGCATGCAATGAGCAATGCGAGTTTGAAACTGTCGATCGAATGCGAAGCCACGCTGTCGTATGCTCATATTTACAGCCACTGCTTCTGTGATGTGTGGTCAATTTTGGTTGGCTCAGAAATAGCCTTGGAAAATGTGTGTTCCTTGTTTCTTTATGAATTTCTGCTACGCGTTGCCTTCACACACAAAACTTCGCATTGGTCAAATGGTTCTGTTTGTTTGTACCAAAGCGTGTTGGATTTTTGTTGCTTATTTTTCCACCACCTTCTCCCTAGATTACAGGAACAGGGAACTGTCTGTCACCTCTTCCTATGTCAACAAATACTGCTAAAACTGAAAGAAATTAACTTTAGGAAAAATTGCTTAAAAGAACTCTTTTTCTGAAAGTATACGTGTTAGTCTGTGATTGATCCGTTTTAAATATACTTTTAAAAATAAATTTAAATATATTAATAAAATGATTAAAATAGTGACACGTATTTTATTATAAAAAAATTGTTAAAATATCATAATCGAGAATAAAAGAAAAAAAAAAGTAGAAGATTTTGTTATATTAAAAATAGTTTAAGATGGTTATTTTATTCATTAATAGAATTTAAGATTTGTTAATGGACCACTGATACGATTTCGTCAAAGAAAAAGTCTAACTTTTACTGATATGATTTGGTCCAATTAAATTTATTTAACGATTCAAAAAGATTTCATGATAGTATTTAGTATTTAAGTAGTTTATATTGTTAGATTATTTTTATTAATATTAATTAAAAAACGTGTTTAAAATTTTAAATAAACTTAATAAAATTTACTTAAAATTATTATAGTCACGTAGTTTTAAATATAAAAAACTAAATTATTGTAAAGTTTTGAATAAAAACTAATTTTAATGTTCACTAAAAATGTTTAATCCAAAAATAAATCATAATAAGAAATCTATATGAATTTAAAAATAAATTCACATTATATAAATTTACATTATTTTAGAGATGGTTCTCTTTATTTTTGGATTATAACCCTAAATTTTTTCATAAATTAAATTTGTAATGAATCTTCACTTGATTGACTCTAATGTCTCTTGTTTATGTTTTATTCCACGTATTGTTTTTCTGATTTATTTTTATTATATTTATTAAGAATTTAAATTTTAAAAGTATCCATCACCTAAAAAAATAAAAAAAAAATCGTTAAAAGTGGTGGTTAATTTATATAGAAAGAAGATAGAATGTGTGTGAGATATGTTTTAACAAGAAATTAGTACAAAAAATGTAGGTGGGTTATATAAATTATTTTGATTAATAATGGTCAAATGTGGTACAGAATAGTTAATGTTTGTAACAAAAAACGACGTTGTTGTACGAACTAGTCATCTCGAACGAAGTCAAAAAGCACGTGTACTGCAAACAACAAAATCAACTCAACTAATTCCTCACACCTATGTATGGTGCGTCCACATCGTCATAATTCAACATATCTAATAATTAACGATATTACAATAAACCGAAGTACACGGCTCTCATGAGGCCCAAGCCCATCAAGTATTTTTGGGCCACTAATTTGGGCCGAGAGTGCCCCGGCAAGGAGGTCGTGGATGGAAAGCTCTTCCTTCCATTGATAATATTTTTTATGTATTTTTTTCAAAATTACTTTTTTTTTTTTAAATTCATGTGATTATTTTAATCTCCACTATAGTGATGACATGACACAATTCATACTGCTATAATGACATTGTATTGATGTACATTATACATATTTTGTATGTTCTTTTACATAATTAGAGGGTAATGACTGATAATCAATGTTAAGAACTTATAGAAACATTTTAAGAAAAAGTTCAAATAAAAAATTTTTAAAAACCCAAAGTTTTAGGATGGAAAACTTAATTAATTAATATATATATATATATATATATATATATATATATATATATATATATATATATATATATATATATATATATAATTTTGTGGGTGATTTTTTTTTTTACTTTTCATGGAAATATTGAAAAATTAGCCATTGAGATTTTCTATATATTACAATACATACCTTATGTAAGATAGATGTTCATCTTCTCGTACAGAAGAGAAGAAATATTCTCCCATATATATAAAGCATTAAAATAGACGTTTGTTTGTTCAAGATTATTTCTTCTTTGAAGTTTAGGTACATTTATATTAAATAAATGCATTAGAAGAATATTATTTACCTTTGGCAAGTGTAGTTAAATTTCATAATTTTAAACTTTGTCCCAAGATAGAAAAATCATTGTGGACATGAGTCTAATATATTATTCAAATTTAGTCTTGGATATTACCAATAACTTTTGTTAAAAATATCATTCCTTAAATATGAAATTTTATCATAAATCATTAAGGTTCTTAATAACACATAAATTTACTATTTTCTATATTTGTAATTTTTGGATTCTTAACAATTTTCTTTTCTTTTTTTATCTAAATATATTCCATTGTAACTATTGTTAGATATCTCTAAAAATACAAATAGTGTATAGATTTGTATATCTATTAAATTAAATTCTAGTCTTAGTCACTATATCACGGATCTATTAAAAAATAATATTAAAATTATTTATTTATGTTACATGTTTTTTTTTGTCATATTTTCTTCATATCCACTAAGCTAAAATGGAATTCGATTTGTTACAATTTTAGCAAGTTTTGCATATGCATGTGTTACAAATTCCATGGCTCTTCTAATATTAATGTGATTAACATGATTGTGTTGATTTACAATGATTTGTTTTTTAATGATTTTAATTTAAAAAATTTCCTTTTGTGGTAAAGGTAGCCGTTAAAGATGTTCTCCTTAGTATAGGATAAAAGTAATTCTCTGCAAATAAAACATAAAATCTTATGTAAGATAGAAGAAATCTTATCTATGGTCTGAGACAGATAGAAGAAATCTTTGTTGGATTTGTTTTCCTTTTGGAAGATTTGATATGATGATATCTGGTAGATGTGCAGCTTGCAAGAATCAAAGAAGAAGATGTCCTTCAGATTGCATTTTCTCTCCATACTTTCCTGCCAATGATCCTCAAAGATTTGCTTCTGTTCACAAAATCTATGGTGGCAGTAATGTTGGGAAAATGCTTCAGGTATAATATATATATTTCATGCTATGTTTGTATATAAAGAATAACTTCAAATTCCAAACATTAACTTAGTCAGATTTTGGACTTCAGTTCACTTGATAATGTTGAAGTTGTACATCAAATAGAAATAAAATAAAAATGAGTTTAAATGTTAATTCAACTTAGAGTCAACTTTTTAAATGTAAAGTTTTGTTTTTTATATAATGTATTCTCTTTTTTTTTTTTACTTTTAAATATCAAATATGATGAAATTTGATAACTTAGAAGTGTTATAAGTAGTCAGATATAATTTTTTAAAGTTAAATTTTATAAAGTTAAATTTTAAAAAGTAACGTATTGCTTTTGATACATGTATTGTTCTTTTTTTTTTCTTAAATTCTTTTGATATCAAACATGATGAAATTTGGTAATTTAAAAGTGTTATAAGTATATGTATCATTTTATAAATTAAAATTAAGTTAAATTTAAAGTCTTATGTTAAAAAGTAATATATTATTTTAAAAATCACATACTGTGCTTTTCTAAAATTCATGTTAGAATTTGATAATTTAAAAGTGTTATATTTGGTATAAATCTCATTTTACACGATTTTTTTAAAATTAATTAGAGTTAAAACTTACTTTTTGAAAGTGGTATATTGTTTTTGACTTGTATTGTTTTTTCAAATATGGTGGAGTTTGGTAATTTAGAAATGTTATAAGTGTACAAATATGATTTTGTAATATTTAAAAAAAAATATGAATATGTATTATTTTTCCTAAAACTTTTAAATATAAACATGACAGAATTTGGTAATTTGAAGTTTTATAAGTCGAATTTTCTAAAAATTTCATATATCAAATATGATGGAATTTGGTAATTTAGAAGTGTTATAAAGAGATCTTAAGTGTAATAATATTAATATTTGATATGAATGTGAGTTTGTAGTGAATTAAATTATGTTATAACCTTTGAGTTTTGTGATGTTGCAGCAAATTCCACCATATTTACGTGAACAAACTGCAAATTGTTTATACTTTGAAGCACAATGTAGGATTCAAGATCCAGTTTATGGATGTGTTGGGATTATCTCAAAACTGTATGAGCAAATCCGCAATGCAGAAATTGAACTTGCTCAAATTCAAACTCAGATTACATGTCACAAGCTTCAACTCCTCCACCCAAATAATGCAGAAACAAACTTCAACTTGTTGCCAACAGTTCAAGCTCAATCCAGTTTTCAAATACCAGCAGAAAGCACCAACCCTCCACAGTTTCCTTGGTTTAATTAAAGGAGAAAGAGACGGACAAAAGAGAGATTAATAGACTATAGGAGGAAATTGTGTAGGAATTAGGTGACTTGACCTTATACCAGAACAATAATGATACTATGACAATAATTCTTTGACAATATTTTAACATCATCTACTTGTCATTCTAACATATGTGTTTATGATTATATATTTATTATTGACCAATAATGATATTATGACAATAATTTTTTGACAATATTTTAACATCATCTACTTGTCATTCTAACATATGTGTTTATGATTATATATTTATTATTGACAGTGGAATAATTTTAGACAATCACATGATAACATGCAGATAATGTTAAAATATTATCAACAAAATCATTATCCTTAATTAAAACTCATGTTTTTCAATTCATTTAAATAATTGTATTATTTTTCCTTTCATTTCGCTCTTCAAAGAATGTCCTAAGGCAGTGATTCGTTATTGTACTAAACTTTTCAGAATAATTCTTATATAAGTACTAAACCTTTTCATTTTAAACTCAATTATTTTATTTTGTTGAGAAGGAAAAGATAGCTATATTATATGTTACGGTAAAATAACGTGTCACGTTAAAATTTACGACACCTATAAATTTATAAGGATGAAAAATAAAATAAGAATTTAAAGGAATAAAAAGTAAGAGAAATACTAAACAGTGAAAACTGAATATATATAATAAAATTATATTAATTGTAATATTCTATCGTTTAAATCACCGCATTACTTGAATATATAACTATAATTTATTTATAATCTATTTTAAAATAAATAATACTATTACAATAAAGAAATTAGATTATTAATACATAGTTATTCAAAAGTTTTACTTTTAAACTAATATAGAACATTTACCCAAGTTAAACCGACCTCGAGTATAAATCAAGTTTATTTTTAAAACATATCCATTTAATCTTTAAGACATGACCCATCAAAACTCAAAAGAATCAAATATGATTGGACGCAATTCATAATCTCCTTATATCAATTGTCTTAATGGAAGATCCACCAAGCTTTCAAATCATATCATTCAAAATGTTATTATACTTTTATTAAGTTATAAGTTATGACTCAATGATTATAAGTAAATCTAATAATTAATATCGAAGTCAGCGTTTACAAATTCCATAATTACTTAAAAATATATTTTTACTGATCATATCAATTTTCATCAAATAGACCACAAAATCATAATCAACTTAATAATAAGTACACGATTACACGATGTCTTAGTCGTTACATAAGAGACTTCAATTTGATGCAATGCAGGGAAAGAATAAACAAGAGGAATTGTAAACCTCTCTAAAGAAATTAACAACACATTATAAAAAGTTATTAAAACAATTTGGAATTGAACATAAGTGGTGTTCAAATTAACAAGATGAAGCAGTGACCACATAGAAATGGGTGGTTAGGTCCACAATCTCAATTTCATGAAGCCAAAATGCAGCAAAAAGTGTTTTTGGTTATCAGCATGCAGGAAAAAATGTAAAGACGGCAAGGTGTTTTTGATTGAGAAATTGACTTTTATTGATGATATACACTAGAACACTCACACACCATCCATTATCAACATTTAAAATACCATGATTGTGGCTATCGAATGAATTTCAAATGGGCAGAGCTGGGAGGTTAGAACCACACAATCTTGATTTCATGAAGCAAGAATATGAAAAAGTGCATAGTCACAGAAAAGTTTTTATGATGAAGAAGAATATAATCTGATTTAGTGGAGTAAAAATGCAGAAAACGTGCAAAGACATGGACAAGTGAAGTTAATGAAGAATATAATTTCATAGATTACAAGAATTTGAGTTGAAGAAACGGTTAGTTTCATCATATGTTTTAAAATGTAATATCAAATATTGCATTTTGATACTTAAAAAACTCATCTTAAATTTTATAGTAAATTTGTCATAATCATATCACAATATAAAAAGTTAGATTGGTAAAGTTTACCAGTCGCTGTAAACTTATGTAATTGATCCTCCAAAACAAAAAGCCTAATAGTCAAATATGAAACTCTAGGTACTTTTAAATTGAGAAGTTTTGAAGTTTTGAGTTCATTACTTGAGATCACTGTATCGGTCCGTTTGCAAAATAAATGACCTCAGAGGATTAAACACCTGTAGCTGGTTTCTTTCCATCAATGAACAAGCCCATCGTTTTGAACCACCGCATCAGATTTCGATGTTCCTTCACATATAGCCACGCTTGAAGAAATTTAAAGAGAGACTCGTTCACTCCTCGTTCCTCAATGTAAATGTGAAACGCATCTCTCATCTTATCATCTAGATCCCTGTCAATTTACAGAAAGTCAGTCAAAACTCAAAAAATCCATAGCATTTCCAGTTTCCACGCTTGAAAACATGAGAATTACGAAAAGAAAATTAGCAGGTACACGTACATGATAAAACACGAAACAGGTACTCTTGAACAACACACAGTGCTCATATGTTCCAACAATGGAAGAACATTTTGTTCCCCAAGATTCAAAATAAAATCATGCAGTTTCTTCTCCTCAACCAAGCCTATCTTAATTAAAACCTCACATCGAGCTTCAGAACGAATGAAGGAACTCACATGGTAGAAATATTTTCAACAATAGTTAAGACTCTAAAAAACAAGCCAATACGGCACAATTATGTTACGTGCCAGGCTTCCAGCAATAGAGGAAGGGTGCTGCTGAGTGGAAGTCTATTCTCCTTCAACTCCTTTCCTCAAATACAATATTCCTTAAACCTTCAAAAAACAAAATTAAGAACTTCAACCTATTAATTGCATCTTATGGCTAATAGAACTCGATCATCTCAGATTTAAGGTTCGGATTTAACTTAACTCCAAAAGTTTATTCATAGGAGGACTCCTCAAGTATATATACTACTTTAGTCATGTCACTCATCAATACAAGTTCTCCAAAACATCATTCAACCAGAACACCAGATATAGTGAGAAATTTACAAGACTGGATATGTGCTAGGTAATTTGATATAACAAATTGGCCTAATAAGCCCCATTAAAAGTCTAATTCCACCCTCAAATTTGAATGTTTGACATGACTCAATCTCAAAAGCTAAGTCTCTCCTTAAATCATACCATCATATAAAACTAGCAATTGTGGGTTTTACTTCTATACATACTCTAGAGGTTGCAATGACAATAACTTCCAATATCCAAACCTACACAAACGTAAACCCTAAACAAAAAAATGGAGAGAGGAGTACTGACGCGAAAACAGGGCCAGTGTATTGCGAAGGGATGAGGACGTAGCCAGAGTCTTCGAGCTTAGGCCTCATGGAAACAGAGTGAATCCCCAGAGCATCCTCGTACAAACCGCAGAGAAAAATTAAAGATTCCTTCTGCGAAGGTTTGAAGACGTCGACATGGATGAAGAGCTGGTCCGTGGCAGAATCCTCGTCCTCGGGGGCCAACAGCCGCATCACGTAGACGGTCACCTCTTCCTCGCCGTAGTTGCGCTTCAGAACCGGACCTTGTGAGTCCAGAGCCCCCTTCACGATGGTGAACGGCGACGGAGGACTCACTTTCTGTAAGGCACGTGCCACTGTCACGTGAGCCAAGGTCTAAAGCTAGAGTAAAACCCTAACAGACAAAGAGTGAGAGAAGCGCGCTTACAGGGGGCATGTTCATTTTGGCGACTTCTTGATAGTGATCCTTCAGAGAGCGGAGAAGCATCGACTTCACGGCGGTGGAGATACCGCCACCTTCCGACGAGAACGGCCGCCGGAGAGCACCCACGGCGCCCACTACCGCTCGCTTCCACATTTCTCTGTTTACTTTTACTTTGCTTCTATTCCTCCGTGTCGTGTGTGATTGTGTTGCGGCAATTCGACCCAACTCAGTATTCACTTCAAAACTAATCACAATATTATATTGTTATTTAACATTTTATTGTTACATACATTTACAGTTTAATTTTTGTAATCTTAGAAATAATGTACTAATTGTTCGGAACTAAATACTATATTCTATATTTTAATGATAAATAAATAAAAACTAAAAATGATATGTACCATTTATCTTGTAAAATTATAAATTAAAAATACAAAGAAATGTCTTTTAAAATGAACAATTTTGTTAGCGAAAATGAGATTTGATATTCACAATCAAGATACTCTTTGATGTTATAAAGTATTCAAACATACATATATTAAAAGTCGAAAATCTTTGAAATCTAACACGAGCAATATGTGAAAATTGAAAATTTAATTAATTTGTAAAGAAAAAAGCTCAAATAATATATTACACAATATTAATTTTCAAAAACAATATAGTTCTCTCTCTTAAACATTAATCAATTTATGAATACCCTTCTCAGAAATTGAACTCCATGTTTAACATTCACTTAGCAACTTAGCAATTTTTCACTTGGTGAGAACCTCAAACAAGGCACAAAAATGAAAGCTACGATCATTCAGAATTGTAATAGGAGATATCATAAGATTCAAAATCTGTCTGACCAAAGCTTCTCACTATACACACAAGTTATTAGTACATCTTGGAGCAGCCGAAAAATGCATGTGATGTAAGAATTCTATGAGCTTCGACCGTGAAGAGACTTGCTTGCTTGTGAGGCTAAGACCATTGCCTTGGCTGTCGTGCTCATCAGCATCAATTCCCGCACCGCACGACGCTGATGTTGCCGAGCATTTTTAGCTCTCTTTGGAGCTAATCGGTTGTCCCTTTCCACAAATGCAAGTCTGAATTTTTCAGCTACTGATAATTCAGTGGAGCCTGAAGAAGATTGAGTGATGGGTTTCAAAGCAAGCCTATGATGCACTGTCCATGTTCTGGGATCAATATCCTTGACAACTTCGTTGTCCAATATGATATTTTGCAATGCTTCCCTGGGAACCTCAGTTCCCATGAACCCAAAGGGTGATGATGACTTGGGATTTACAACAACACGTGGGCACTCAGTAGAAAAGTCCTCCAAAGAAATTTTATCAATGTTTGGCTGCATATAAAATAAAACAATTCACTTCTTGAAGAAATCTCAGGCAAGAAATATACTAGCAACTTTGAATATTATAATAATCCAGGCAAAATTTGAAGGTCATACCCATACTAGCCACCTGAGTGAGTGTGCACCACTAGCAATTTCTTTCGTATCCAGCTCCTCCCAGGAATCCTCCTCCACATAATCATCAAATCTTGGTTTAAATATACCCAAGCACCTCCGTGCAGTGTTGTCACTCCTTGGACACCCTCTGCATTATTAATCATGATTCATTGCCTCTTACGTGTTTTGTAATGATGCAATCATACTCATCACATTCTTGTATTCAGTTTGATTACAGCTTATGATTACATGAAAACCATTATGTAAAAGTACCATCATGAGGGAAAGAAAAAACACCCTAAACGATTTTAAAGCTACGTTTTTTTTTTACCTTGTTAAATTAATTTACTTTCTAGAATAAAAGAATGAATACAAATAGAATAACTTTCCCTATACCTACAAATCCCAAGGTTCAAATAACATTTCCTTCATGACATTAGACCGATCTTTAAAGCCATATTTTGTCGTTATAAAATATTAAGTTAAGATGCTTTGCTCATCTTTATAAGCGAACTCATCTACAGATTCTAACTACAAAAGTATGAAAGGAATATGGTATCTAAAGGGCCCACCGAAACAAATTTTTCAGAATGACTTAAATGAGAAACGAAATACTTAAAACAACATTGAAGAAATTGCCTTAACAAAGAAATGAAACTTAAAATGGACAACAGTAGATATGTACCCGCATCTCAATGTCTCCAACAAATGGCAGTGCTTCACAAGCTCAGATATACCATTAGCAGTAATTTTGGTGCATCGGCTGCAAATAGTCTCAATATATCAAGTGGTTCTGAAAGAGAGAGAAGTATAATATAAAAAAACACAACGAAAACCCAAATATTTTTGTTAGCATGATAGATATCAACAATGAGATATTCTAATTTCAAGGCAAGTTGTTGATGAACCAAAATAAAGGCAAATGAAATTAATGATCAACATATCCAGTAGAGTAAAACCATGAAATACAATTAAATTTACATCGAAAGAGGAAGGTCTAAGCAGAAAAGTCAATCAGTAGAGATCACCAGCTTCTAATCAACTCATGATATAGATCAAACAGCAAAATACTTTCTCAAAAAGGTGCCTGTCAGCTGGTCCATTGCAGGGGACATATAACATGCTCTTGGAGCATCAAATAAGCTTAAGAGTTAAGACTGGAAGCTAGAGCATATTGCATGAAAGTCTCATACATGAAACAGCTAAATATTACGAAAATTCATGTTTCTTCGAGCTCGTGTATTTTAAGACATCAAGGCAAAATAGATTGTTTTATTGTTTTTTGAAATGGTTATAATTCTATACCTTATATCCAGAGCTTTAATGAATCTGCATACTTCAGCTGCTTTTATCAAGCCAGAATCAGAGACATCTGAGCCAGAGACATCAAGGATTTCCCAGGAAGTATCAGCCAATGCAATCAGGACATCATCATTCAGCAATTTTCTTCTTCTAGCAATAGCTGCCATCACTATCTGTCATTAAGTGTAACTAAATCATTTATTTGTATGTGTATAGTGCCCTCGATCCATGATGAAAGATTTTTTTTAAGTTCTTTTTATGTGGAATACACAACATAATCAAAGGTTTTTATCATGGGATAAACAAAAAGTGTTTAGGACAGTGAGAAGAACATAAGTTTCAACTAAAGAAGAATACTCCTGTTCAAGAAAGGATAATCTCTCTACCAAATAAACGGGCAATCCTGAAGAAACCTTTGTTTGCCACACATTTGCATTGAGTACACCATAACTTTACACATGTATGAGCATTACGACAAAAATGACCTATTTAAAGATTTGAAGAAAAAGAATCATTTTCCAGTAACCCACCTTTATATCAGCTGGCAAGTTGACAGCAATCTCACTCAAATCTACAATAATATCCTCCAGATGCCTTCCAATAACTCCCACGCAAAGGCTGACTAAACTCGGAGGCTTTGTCTTCTTAGATAGAAATCCTGCACAAAAATTACTCAAAAACTTTGCCAATTCCTTTTCTGTGGCATATGCTTATGCAAAAAATAATTGATGCATGACACCAAGGTTTAAACTAAATCCTCATTTAAAAAACCTAAACCTCTCCCAACTAACACCCACCTAGTGTCTCTTTCAATGAAAACATACTTTAATCATTCTAGTCAGATGTAAAACTTAAACTGAGCTTCCATACTTCGGCATAATCAGGTCATACAAACGCAGAGTCAAAGATAAAAACCTAATTAATCAATGTGCAGTACCCACAAAATCTGGTAATACCGTCAAAAACAGATATCAATCGCAATAAAGCCCAAATGAGTAATGTCTTGAGCTTTCTACTTAAAATTAACACAGAAACAAAGACCCACGGTCTTTGAAATTCAATTGATCCCCAAAACAGAGTAAGTTCGATGATCATGGGGCTCTGAAAGGTGAAAGCTTTAACAAAACCTAAACATAAACATAACACCCCATCTCTAAAAGCGAACAACAGAAGCTACGTTTCATAGAAAAACATATTGAAGATTAAAAATTTACCGGGAAATTGAGGGTGGGCAATGGAAGACTTGGATTTGACGATGGATGGGGGATTCAAATCGAGGTTTTCCAAAGAGGTCGCTAATGCTTTGGCACCTTTACCTTTATCCATCCAAAATCAAAATGAAAAAACTATGCAACGCAAACGTGCGCAACACCCTCAATTCCTAAGAACCAAATCCGATGATGTTATCAACTCCTAATCACTTTCTCTCTACATTGTGTTCTGAAATAAACGTAGCCGACTTAACTTAGGATCCTCTTTTGAAAAAAATATTATTATCCATATTAATTCAATTTAAGAAAAAGAAAATTTGATTTTAATATATTGTTATCTATTATTTTAATAATTAGTAGTACATGATAAATATTATTCCATGTAATTAATAAGTATTAAAGTTATGTTATAATTTAAAATTAGAGAAATAAGTCTCTGTCTCCACTAAAACTTTTCCAAATTCAATTTTAGTTTTTTATATGTGGTTTATGTTTGTTTTTCTAGTTTGAAAATACTTTCTATATTTGAACTTAAAGTGTATTTTATTTTACTGATTATAACCGACCTTAAATGTTAACTACAGCTATTTAACAACTAATAAGTTTTTTATTTTAAAATTAAAGATGAAAATAAGTAACAAAATTGAAGAATGAAACTAATTTGAGAAATTTTAATGAGATAAAAAATATCCTCTACTTTATTTTAAATACATATTTTTATATTTATAATAAATTAAATATAGGTTTATATTTATTATTATTATTGAGAAAAAAATGTTAAACTCTTATTTACCAATGGAAACAACACATAAAAAAAATTAAACGAGATACGTAACTAATATAAATAAATATATATGCTTGAAATTTTGTGTAAATTAAAATATATATTGGATTGAGAAATTAATTTGTTGTATAACTATATATTTGCATAAATAATCACTGAAATTATTAGTCAATTTCTATCACCGTAAATTATATCAAATAATTTTTGTTTTTAATGTCATTACAATGTTTGAAGTACTGATGTAATAAATAAAATTAACTAAGAACCGGACGTACAAATCAAATTTTATTATTTAGTTATTTGTGAATCCATTTAAAACATCTTTCATCAAATATTTTCCTAACATAATTTTACACAAATGTGTAGCAATCTCATTAAAAAAAAGTCTAAAAATATTTCTTCGTAATTGACTCATCAGATTTGTGAAATTCTTACACAATCAGTTATTTAGATAAGAAAAAGTTAATATATTATAATTTATTTTTAACAATTTAATATATTTAAATAGTTTTAATAAAAAATAATTTATAGAGATCAGTCTCTAAGTCTCTATTTAGTATTTCATATTAAAAAATCTAAACTTTCAGTAGATAAATATAAATCTTTGAAAGCATGTTAAATTACAAATGTAAAAAACATAATACATTGAATCTTGCAAATGGCTAATGTATATACATTTGTCGGTCAAACTATGGCAAAGTTTGCATGTATCACTTTAGTGAAGTTGAAATTAACAAATTGACTTCTTTTGGCTTTATTTTTTTAATTTTATTTTATTTTACAATTAGCATTATAGCATAATAATATTTAAAACAGTTTTCCGTTTTCACAAGAAACTAATCCATTAAATATAAATAATTGTTGCGATTTTAAAGTTAACTTTATTTAAAATCTACATGGTTACTTGTTTAAATTAATATATAATTTTGCAAATGATTTCATATTATGGTGTTAATTTATAATTATTCTATAAATATTTCTGAACAGTTGAAACAATCATTTTGATATATAAACATCCAAATAACATTCAAACTTTAAACATCTCATTACCATTTAAGCTGATTAAGACTCATTTATGGAATACAAAATAACAATCATGAACTTAACTTATTAAGGAAAACATACTGAAAAAAAAAAAATCTAAGGATAGGTCCCACTTTCAAAGAATGTGTGTAATTATCTGAGCAATTATTCATCACGTGTGGAAAAAAAATAACTAAAAAATGTTTAAAGTAATCTAAGCCTAACATACGAGAAAGAGTAAACAAATGTTTTGTAGAAATACTGGACCTAACCAAAAAAATTAATATTAAATTAACAGAGTTAAGATATTTATCTTTTGTGGTAATCAATATTAAAATTACATTTAAAAATGACATTTTTTAAATTCTTTTTAAGGATGTTATATAAGTTTAAACTCATATATTAGGTTATACTAAAAATATCTAACAGTGGTGTGATTGCTACCTTCCACTGAACCTACCGTGCTTTTGTCATAACTCTATTAAAAATATATTAATATTGATAATACTAAAATTATTTTTAATATAATTAAAAAGAGGAAAAACAGTATTGATTGATGTATTTTGAATCAGTAAGAGTTGAATCTGTGAGAATAATGACAGTTGAAACTCGCGAAACACGTTAAAAATACGATAAATATCTAGGACTTAGAATGACACTTAAACCCTCGATAATTGGTGTGTATGATTCGCTACGGACAAAATCTGGGCCCTTCAATCCAATGGTGTTCCCTTTTACGATAACGCACTCAACCAACTTCACGTGTATGGCTGTGACTATAATTTCTAATTTTGATTTAGGATGTGACGGCTGTTCATAATTTCCTCCAATTTTCACTTTAACGATTATCTTATTATATGCCATCAAACACAACATTAATGGCTAATGTCATTCTACACTCCAAAATATTTTATCAATTTTTTTTACTAAGGTTTAAGAATAATATGAAAGTAAGTATAATGTAAGTTTTGCCTCAATGAAAGGCAACTACGTTTTAATGACAAAAAAAGTTAGCACACTTAAATCGACAAAAGTACATTCTTAGTTTTGGTGTTTAATACCATTAATAAAAGGTATAATTACGTAATAATATATAACACTTTTATATTTATTTAACACAAAATATAAAAATAAAATAATTATAAACATATAATTTTTTGTATTTTTTTTAAATAATATAAAATAGATGTAAAAATTGTCGGTGTTAAATATATATATATATATATATATATATATATATATATATATATATATATATATATATTTATTTATTTTATTTTTTTAATTACTGTTATGAATGAAATTCAGGAATGCAATGGAAGCTAGTGCGTAACAGGTGAATAGTGGATTTCATCCATAAATAAGCACTCTCTCATATCTACTTGTACATGCCACACAGCCACACATAACTATTCTTCTTCGTTTTACAATGTCTGGAACTATCTTCCTCAACGCCAACGCCACCTTCAGGGTTCGCTTCCGAGCCCAGGCCCGTTCCAGCTTGCCCGTCAAGCCCACACCCCTCACACTACCCACTCCCCACCCTCACTGGGCTTCCTTGCAGGGCGACATTGAAGCCCACCTAAAACAAGCCATTCCCATCAAAGAGCCGCTCGAGGTTTTCGAGCCCATGCACCGCCTCGTCTTCGACTCCCCCCGGACCACCGTCCCCACCCTATGCCTCGCAGCCTGCGAGCTCGTGGGCGGGCAGCGCGGCCAGGCCATGGACGCTGCGGCGGCCCTGTTACTGAACCTGGCTAATGCGCACATGCACGAGGAGCTTGGTCTGAGGGAGGGGTCCAACATAGCGCTGCTGACAGGGGACGGGATTGTTCCGCTTGGGTTTGAGTTGTTGGCGAGCGGCGACGGGCCGGGCCGTGGAAGCCCGGAGCGGGTGATGCGTGTGATAATCGAGATAACACGTGCGGTGGGTTCGGAAGGGCTGATAGATTCGCAGCACATGAAGAAAACGTTGGAGGGGGAAAACATGAAGCGCGTGGTGGAGAAAGGGGAGGGTGGGTTGCATGCATGCGGCGCCGCCTGTGGTGCGGTGGTCGGAGGTGGGAGTGAGGAGGAGATTGAGAGGCTGAGAAGGTTTGGGTTTCATGTGGGCATGATGAGGGGAATGGCACAGAGGGGTTTCCACAACCATGATGTTGAAGAACACAGAAATCTCGCACTCAATGAGTTGCAGTTTTTCAAGGACACGGATCTTCGAATGATCTCCACTTTTCTTAATTTCTACTAGCTATGGAACATCATCTGATAACAGCAACAACGTTCGTGTCTGAAACAAATTTTAAATAGAATTAAATCCGTAGAATATTTTAGCCCTTTCATTCATTAGCTTTGAGAAAAGGAATGATACAAAATAGGTAGTCTATTTACAATCACAGGACTTAATTTGTTTTATTTTTAGTATAATATGAAAAAAATTTCAGTTTTAGCTAGTTTTCTTAGTTAATTGAGTGAGTATTTGATTTTTTTACGTGTTTAGTAAACTCTTTTATTATGCGATTAACTTTCTATTATAAAATTATGGATTTTCTTAGTTTTCTTAGTTAATTGAGTGAATATTATGGATTTAGACTACAGTAGAGTTCGGATGATTATAAAATTTATATGTTAACACACACACACACACACACATATATATATATATATATATATATATATATATATATATATATATATATATATATATAAAGGTAACTTATATAATTTTTACTAAATTTTAATTAACAAAAAAAAATTATTTATAAAAAAATACATATTTTAAATAAAGGATATTTTAATAATTTTTATTTTTAATTTAAAATAAAATAAAAAAATAAAAAAAAATTAAATATTCTTAATTTTAAAATTTAGAATGTATAATATATAAAGATATTTTATTAATTAAAAATTATCTAAGTTAACAAACCTAGTGTATATATATATGTATGAAACTGATTATGATTTTTTTTATTTTTTTTTATTATAAACTTACTTCAATAACTAAAATAATATTTTATTTTTAAGATTTAGTTGCTTGGAGGAATAACGGAAACATTTGTAAGCAAGTTTGGAATATCAAGGGAAACCTCTTCCGTGAAAAAGTTGTTTCAAACAATCCAAAATAAGCTGAAAGTGATTTAACGGGGGATAAATTTCAATAAATATTAAGTAATTCACTTTTTTATTTTAAAGGTAAATTAAATGAGATAAGAATACAAGTTTAATATATATTTAATTTCAAGATAAATGTGACGATGGCACGTAGCTCTCCTAGTAAATGGGCTAGAAGCAAAGCCCACTTATCAAACTGCAATACCGATGGATTTTTATATTAATTTTGGTGTTTTTTTTTTATATTAAACTTTTAAAATATACAGATGAATTTTTATGTTTTAAAATATATTAAAAAAATTAATTTGAAGGTTTAGTAAAAATATAACTTTACGGTGTTGTATCTCCAAAGTCAACGGCCGGCCTTACAGGGGCCCATCATAGTGCCAATAGTTATTGGGCTCGAGGCCCAGCACCAGAATAAAAGATTTCTAGATATATCAATCATATATATTCTAATCAGAAATATATCAACCAGATATATTGCAAGCACAAATAAAATCCAAACGAAGATATCATATCAGAAATATGCCAAGTAAGGTTATATTTTATTCATATCAGAGATATGTCAAGTAAGATTATATTTTATTCTTTTTATATCATATCAGAGATATGCCAGGTAAGATTATATTTTATTCTGTTTATATCATATCAGATATATGCCAAGTAAGATTATATTTTATTCTTTTTATATTTTGTTTATCTTATATCAATCCAAAGCCTATAAATAAAGGCCTGAGGACTCCAAACAAGGTACGATTCATTCACACTCCAAATACACTCCACTCATAATTCATTTAGCATATTCTTTGCTATTATACATCATCAATCCTCTCCCATGGAGGATCGAGTTCTCTCCTACTGAGAATCTATCATACACGCCTAACTTGGGCGTCAGAGCGCCTTTTCAGGTACCTCCCCCTCCGGTCAAGACTTGAAGATCACCAGACGGTCGAAATCAACACAGAGCGTGCGGTTGAGATCCAGAAGAAGCAGACAGAAAGACAGAAGACGACGTCATCAAGGTAAGTCCTTCGGTCCCAAAAATTTATACCGAAACAATAACACAAAACACAACTTGCATTTCATTTAAATTTAGATTTTCTGTTGAAAATTTTTGGTGCTATCCTTCTACATCATTCTTGTTTCATATCTCCTCTCTCAACTTGCATAACTTTCAATATTTGGTGATCTGCTTAGCATAATTTTTTGGTTTTGAAAAATTTTAGACATTTCATTTTTTTCTTAATTTTTTAATTTTATTTTAAGGATGGATAGACAATGCATCGTATGCTTATTCATCTGTCTAATGCTGTTAAAAAAGAGATATATACATATTATTAGTATCTTTGGACCAGAAGTTTGGCTCCATATTAGTAGAGCAAGGACAATTTACAAGCTAAACTTGAAGGCTTATGCAGAAAAAGGGAAATCCTTTGTCTTTGAAAGTGATTCCATCTTATGCAAAGCCAATTTTCCTAAGCCCTTTTACACCTTTCTAAATTTCTTTGTGGTTGAGGAATAAGGGTAGTAGGAAAAAAATGATTCCACCAGCATAGTTGGAAAGTCTTGTCCTTTAGTGAAAAATGGTAGGAGTACGATTCAGGATTTTGTATAGATACACACTACTCATCTAGCAAAGTAGGCTTGGTGCCCTTTTTAGAGAACCAAATCCATTATTGATGTAGGTCCAACAAGGTTTTGCATACTATTCTTCAAGGTAAGGTATTATTACCTATATGGATGAATATTAAAGGCTTAAATATGTTAATGATTGCTGATTTTGGTTTTTGTTTCTATTTTAAATTTTGATTTTGTTATGTTTTTCTACTTTCGAAATATATACAAGTAGTTTGTTTAGTGTTTTTTTTATGTAACAAATGATAGATAGTGTTGAATTCATTTCAAAAGTTTTCCTCTTATAAACGTCTTAAAAAGTTAATGTCTATCCCAAAAAACAATTGATATTATTAGATTTGGTGAAAGTTTTACTTGGTGAAAGTTTTACTTGGTGAAAGTTTCACGTCGATTAAAAGACGAGACCAATTTAAAGTATATAAGTAAGTGTAAATTTCACTTTACAATCCGATTTTGTGAGGTTGAATATGAAAACAAAATTAAGATAACTATATCCATATATTTCTTAAATATGAAAACATAACACGATCAAAGTTTAAGATAAGAAGAAAAACCAAAATCACATTATAATTTGGATCCAAAAAGTAGTTAATAAGTTAATGTTACTTAAAAAATATCATGTGAAGTGAGAAGGTGAATGTGATCCTCTTCACAGGGCACCCGAGAGGGAATGTGGAGGGTTATTTGGAAAGAAAATGTCCTATATAAGATGAGACATTTTCTGTGGAGGGTCTGCCATCATGCTATTTTTGTCATAGGAAACATTTTCATTAAGAAGCTGGTTTTCCCATGTGGAGCAAGAGACAAATGCCAGGTTACCATAGTCTATTACTCTAACTCTGCACCTAACATTTTGGTTGGGAAAATGGGACACAATCAAATGCAATGCTCCCTTACCATCTATAAGGATTAACCAAGCAATCTCTGTAATCCTAAATTTTTTGGTATATTTGGAAAGCAACAAAACAACACTCTTAATCCAACCATTCATCATTCACAGTTATAAAAGCTCTTTTAATTTTAATACCAGAACTCATTCCTCAAGAGTTTGCATAACATTGCATAACAGAAGAATGCTTTACAATGTTCTATATTTTTCTTTCTATCACTCAATGAATTTCAAATATCGTGTCTTACAACAAGAAGATAAGTTGAAAACACTCACTTGCCAGTATTTGACAGTCTGCTGTTCCTAAATTAAATATGGAATGTGTCATGCAAGAAGCTAATACTTGATACCTTGACTGTGCTATAACAGCATCACCAAGAGTTACCTAGATGATACTATAATGCCACTATGATTTTGCACAGTAGATAATTTAAATCTCTCTTCATGTGTTTCTAACTTAAAACATAAAGGGTCTTAATCAGTTTTGCATATAGTAATTCTTTTTAGCATGGAATCAAGGTGATGAAAGTCGAAATTCGAAACAGACAACAGAGGTAAGAAAATGATTGGGGAGAATATAAAAGTGGTTTAAAATTGAAACAAGCTACAAAATGCATACTCTATAGTAGCTTGTATTAAATTAATGTTATGGTGATCAAAGGTGAAAACTGATAGGGACTACTACATACTGGGTGCTTCTGTTTTCTCTTCTTTTCCCATATTGTCACACGTCATTACATACTATACATTGATCTACTCTATAATTATTAGATGACTCGAAGTTGGTGAATGTCTCTGTCAATTTCCAATGACACACTGATTTAATAATTTAGATCCGTTCTTTCAGAGTTCTGGTAATAAAAGTCACGTTATTTTACAGATTTGTAAATGCTTGTCACTTCTTAACTGAACAAACAAACAAGTACTTGAGTTCATACCACATTTATTTCAAATTCTAAACTCATTCAGCTTTAGACCAATCAATAGTTTATATAAATTCGAAACTTTTTAGTGAAATTTCAAAACACACTTCTTGGAAGCTATATCAGTAATATTAGTTTATCAGTGCAAAGTTTAACAGTGCTGATATATGTTGCATCTTCTTGGAAGCTATATCAGTAATATTAGTTTTTCAATATTTCAATGGACTTTGATTTGCCTTAATGCAATAGCATTCAGATGGGGGAAATAGTATTAAAAAAAAACCATTCACTCATCAATGATTAAGAGAGCAATAATTTTATACACTTTCTGGTTTCTCACAACTCCTCCTTTTTTCTTTGTTTCTATCTTTTTCACTCATCACATCAAATTTCTTATTTTATCTTCCATCTCTTCTTATCTCTCTCCTCATCCAATGGAGGATACACCTCACAGAATCTTTATTCATTATAGAGTAATAGAGGAGGAGGGAAGTAGGCCTAGGCTGGGAGAGGTGGACTTGTGCACAGGGAAGACAAAGATAAAGAAAACAAAAAAAAAGAGTCACAGAAAATCACAATCAATGAAGAATAGAAAAAACACTTTTATCCTTCAAAATGATGAATGGCTTTAAAATTATGATTCACATCCACCTTTGTGTTTTTATGGATGCTCAAAAACACAAAGATCCCATCAATTTGGTACAACAGGAAATTGAAATCAGTTATGTTTGCCACAGCATATTTGATTCACAGTTTTCATGGCTAAAAAATGCTCTTATACCCCAAGCAGCATGAACAATATCTCCATTGCTAAGTAACCACCAACTACAAACTCACTATACATCCAAAATGTGAAAGAACTATAATACTAGTACATCACCACTGAAGAAGACCCTTTATAGTGATTCAAGGAAACCAGTTTTTGAGAGAACAGCATTCCTCACTTTGCTAAGATCCCTACCTTTGAGGGTTCTCCCAGCACCTTCTAGAACAGAAAATGAGGATATCTGACTCCTTGCAAGCCTTCTGGCAATAAACTCATGTGGAGGAAGCTTTGAATCAGGCTCATCATTTTCCTCTCCATCCTCGTCACTATCCCCACCATAGTTAACAGCACAATCATCTTCACCATCATAATCAGCATCAAACCTTGAAGTACTATTCTTGGGGGGGTTAGTCGTATAAATTTTTGACCAGTCAGGAATTTTGACAGGTGCTGATTGCTGAAGAACCTTGGCTTCATCGGAGGAATTACCACTGCTACTGTTACTGCTATTGCTAGATCTTGGCACCATTCTGGCTGCACTAGGCCTACCAGGAACAGGAACAGCAGAGGACTGATCCTTCTCTTTGAACTTGCGAACCCCAGAAGAACCATAATCACTTCTGTTCTTAATAACATCCCAAATTTCTTCTTCATCAAAATCTCCATCTCTCAACGAATTCCATATCCCACTGTGCTTCCTGCCTAGACTATATTTATCTCCCATTATCAATCAACCACTTCCTGCATAACACAAATCTGAAGAAACTCATTTCAAATGATTGAACAAGAATTTTCATTTCAGTAATTTAAGCATAAAACAGAAGAGAAAAATTGGAAGCTGTAGGGAGAAATCAAGAAGCAAAAGTGTAGGAATAAATAAATCACAGGAGGTGATTATACAGTGAGATATGTGATATTTTACTGAGGAAAAATTAGAACAACCTTATTCTGTTGTCCAGAAATCAGGAAATAATTCAACTTTATGAAGATTCTAAATGGGGTTCCTGGAATATGCCAAGTAAAAAAAAAAAAAAAAAGTTGAGTTGATAAGAGTGGAGTGAAGTTGAATTATGATAGCATGAAAAGTTGAATTTGACATATATGTGATGGTGAATGAAAATCCAAAAGGTTTGGGTTACCTGAATATGAATTTGCAGAGTTAAAGTGTGATGAATGCAGCACACAGAGAAAGTGAAGAACACTGCAGCACCAAAATCTGAAGAGGAAAGAATAAGACAGTGTTGTCCACAAAATGATGGCTGTCCAGTATTTAACTCTACAACCTCACACCATTAACTCTTTTATTTTTATTTTTTTAAATTCTATTAATGTAAAATATATATTAAAATTAATTATTAATTTCTACTTTTATATTTTTTTTGTCTATTTAAAAGAAGTGAAAACCTGAAGCTTTATTGAATATTTGAGTAAATTTATTCTAGCTGAGCATGTATTTTTTTAATCTCTAACTGTGTGATTATTTTTAACCTTTTTTTTTTTTGCCGAATCTTTCTCTAGATTTTCCTAATAAGTAATATATGGAGGAATCTCTAAAATCTAGAATTTCGTAATAATTCATGGTTAATTGTTACATAGAAATAAATTAAATTCATAAGCATATTATATTAATATTAAATGTAATTCATTATTATAATAAGATTAAATTTTGTATAAATTAATTATTATGTTTTTTCCAAAAATAATGAAGTTTCAAATTAATAATAGAGTAAAATAATGAAATTTCATATTAATAAATAGAGCAAATAACAGAAATACTTTGATTTTTTTTAATTACAAACTTTATTGTTCAAAATTCTGTCCATGAGATACAAACTTGTTACTTTTTATGATATTTGCAATTAGAGTTTAATCCTGTGGAAAAGCTCGTTCATGTGTAAAAACTAATTCATGTTAATAATAAAGTTATTATCATTTTTTACAAAAAGAAATAGAGAAAAAAATTAAGAGTATAAAATGAGTTTATTATTGAAATAAAAAGTGTAATGGAAGTTTGAAATATGCAAAAAGTATTTCAAAAACTCAAGAAGGTATTTATATATATATATATATATATATATATATATATATATATATATATATATATATATAAAGTATTGTAGCTAATGTCTTGTAGTGTTGAAGTTCCATATTAAATAAAGATCTTACAAACAAGTCGAGTACTATGCTAATTAAATGAAATAATTAATAAAGTAAATTCACTCCACATCAATATTTAATGTTGTGTATTAATTAAAATTAATGAATAATGACTAAGACGGTATTGTTGCACATTACATTTATTAATTATAATATATTTCCCAGATATATGAACTTGCATATCAATAAATATATTTAAAAAATTAATATTATAATTAGTAATTATTATAAAGTCCACACCCAAGAATATTATTCTTCATTATTGTATTGAACAAATCAAATCAAATTTTTATTATTAACTACATCCCTATAAGAAAGTTGATAATTTGTTTAATTGATTTTTGCGTGAAAAATATTACCTGCAAATTGTATGTGAAAATTGTGTGTGAAAATTGTATGAATTTGATGCACAAAATCCAAATCAATCAATATATTCACTTAATGAATACTAATTTAGTAAAATTAGAAAAACAAACTATAATACTTTGCTAAAAGAATCAATATTTTAATAATTTTGATTACATTAACAAGTACGATTTGTTTTCTTCTCCATTATACCTGTGCGTGACATTTCATTATAAGCCATCAATAATGAATCATTAAGAATTATAGACATTTAATCGAAAATTAACTCAATTTTAGGTGACTGACGTGTAAGATAATACGATTAGACAACGATCTAACAAACCAATTCAACCATAAAAATCTAATAAAAAATAAATTTTAATAAAATAAGATATGTGATTTTAATATCATATTAAAAAAATTAAATCTAATTTAATATAGTAAAAATAATTTATAAAATAAAATTTAAACTTATTTATATACTATAAATTCATTTTTTATATAATAGATGTGTAACTTTCAACAAATAAATTATTATTTTTTCAAATTAAAACTGAAAAAACGTTTTAAAATAACTAAATAAGCAACACAACAAGATGCTTAGAAATTGGAAATGAGTAGATCCATTCCCTTTGATTGGTTGGTTAATAGATAAAGACTGGTTATCATTATAAGGAAACAGACAAAAATGTCCATGGTTTCAACCCAAGAACAATACAAATGTTAGGAATTTGTGAAAGAAGTATGATAGACACACGACACAAGTTACACACAAACATTTTTGTTTTTTCTTCAACTTAATATCAACCTAAATATAAATGATTAAAGGATACAAGAAATAGAATAAAAATAAGATTAATTTAAAAAATATAAACGAAGATAATTGTTTCGAGGGAGTATCTCTATAAAATATTTTTTTACACTTTTTTTCCTTCTCAGTTTAAGTTGTCTTAAATACACTTAGTCAAATTCCTTACATGTTCTGAATGTCTAAATACCAATTTGTCAAAAACACTCTAACTTTCAAATCAATAATTTATCTAATTGGGTCAGAGTAAAATGTTAAACTCATAATAAATACAATCACTTACTTTCTTACCTTTGACTTGACCTGATATTTATAAGTTTTGAAATGAATTTATAATTAACAAAATCGTAATCACGGTTCAATACGTAATAAACATAATAAACAGAACTTATAAGTGAATTTGATTACAGATTATAATTAAGATTACTTAAAACTATGAATCAGATTTCATCGTTTCCCATGTCCGACTGTCCACAAAAGTACACACCGTCCATATATGGTACACTAATTACTTTTTTCTTTAGAATGAAGTTTATAACAAGATAATGATACTTTAACAATAATTTTTGACAACATTTTAACATCATCTACATGTCATTCTCTGATTGGTCTAAAATTACTCCACAATCAATAATAATAATCATAAACACTGACAAGGACCATTTACATAATGACACGTAAATGATGTTAAAATATTATAAAAAAATATTGTCAAAATATAATTTTTATAAGAGAGTAAAAAGGGATGAAAGGAAGGCAGCATAGTACTACTAACTCATTACTTAACCTAATAAACGAGTATATAGAAGTGGGTAGAAAACTAAAAAAGCTAAAATGCTATTTTAGGAGAAAGAAAAGTGGCACACGGATAATCTATGTTCTGTGGAGCACAACACATATGGTCTGTCAAAGATTTTATGTTATTTTTCTGGAAAAGAAAAGCTGTGTAGGAAATGGTTCGTGGAAGTTCGAGCTGTTGAAGAAGGAGACGAAGGTGGCCCACATGCAGCAATTGGCAATCCACATTCAACGTACGTAGATATCCATCAGCAACACAGAGCAGAAAATTTTCAGCGTCTTAGCCCAATCAACATTCATTAATAGTGGGAATCATATGTAAAGAATCTGCAAAGATTTCCACCGTTGGAGCAGAATCTTCTTGCATGCACAGCATTCATACGGCGGCCGAAAAGTGACACCACTGTGTCAAAACAATAAAGTTCATTAACAAAAGAGAGTTATCTTATGTAACAGACAATGTTGTTTGATATTATAGGATTACGTGAAGTTTTGTACATACTATATGTAATAATAATACGGATATATTGATAGAGTCCATAGCATTAGGCATGACAGCTCATGTCCAACACCTTGTCTATTATTAGATCTTTAAAAAAAAAATATTCGTTATTCACTTGTTATTCGCACAAATATTTATTTTAAAAATACTTACAAATATTTTAATTTTTTTTAAATATTTAAAAAATACATTTTTATAAACTTTTAAAATAAAATTTGAATAAATTAAAAAAATTTATAAAATATAACATAAATTAAAATTTAATCTAATAAAATATAAATTAATTTTAATTTTAATTAAATTAACTTAATAAAATATAAATTAAATTTTTATTTTTATTTTTTTACAGATAACACATATCTGTAATACAAATAGTATAATATTGGTATCTGATTTGTTTATAAGATATTCTCAAATAATAAATATTCGCAGTATACCAATTATACTATCTGTCACAATTTTTATTCAAACGCAAACTTTTTTTTTTCGCTATTTTCTGTATTGGATATACCACACTAAGTTAAGAGTTTTGTGACTTATATATTTTTTGCTAATTTAAAATAGTTTTGTCTTTAAAAATACTCTGAAAGTATAATTAAAAATAAATTTCAAAATAAATAATATTTCTTTAAAAAATAATTAATCTCAATTATATCACTTGGAACAACTTTAATACTTTTCAATCTTATAACATGTATTTATGGTGTTTAGTCTTTTACAATCCTTATTTTTTTCTTTCTCCTGTATTCGAATCATATGAGATGAAATAATTAACATGGTAATACTTTATTAACTTTGAGGTAATAAATTATTAACTTTTATAACTATCCTCAAAAGGTTATATTGTTAGGTTTAGAATAATTGCTAACTGGAAAATTTGATTGAGGTGTCAGGTTGTTAATGGTTATCGTCACATGAAATATTTATGTCATGACAGACAAATTTGTCTTAATTCTATGTCATTTTCAAGTTTCTCATAACATACTTTACATGTGCATAAATTTTAGTGCTCATTTAATATAATATAAATATGTAGTAGGATATGTTACATGCGAATTAATATAAACATTAACTTTATTCTATAACAATAAATAATGATAAGTTTCAATAATAATAATAATAAAGTTGAAATAAAGTGAGAGTATAAAAAAAAAATGTTATTTTCTAACCCAAATATTGGCTTAAATAATAAATATATTATCTAACAAGATATACTTATCCTACCGTCAAACAATTAATTATAGTCTGATTTATTCATTCTTATTCAACTCTAAAATTATCATAAATATGATAATACGAGTAATCAATTAATAAAATGTATAAATATTATTATTATTATTATTATATATACATATTTAATAATATACTCTTCATAAATAAAAATAAATATTGACTATGAGATAACGTAACTATAAATAAATTCTGGATGTAATGAGCAGATTTTGGTTGAGAAAATTTTGATTTTTTTCTTGTAGTGGATACTAAAATTATCCAATAATTTTAATATGTATACAAAATTAGTGAAGAGTGTAACTTGACAAAAAAATTACGAATCTTTTGCTTATTTTTATCGTTATTTGTTTTTATACTAAATTCACACACAATTAACATGATGTTTAATTTTAATTCAATAATTAGATTGATTAAATTCATTTTTCATGCAACTTTTAGAGTATAATATTTAATATAAGTTAGGAAACAATTTTATTTATAATAAAATTAAAATTATAAATTTGAGATACACAATTATATATACAAATAGTAAAAATTTGTAAAATGAGTTAAGAATTATAGTGCAGAGGCAAAAGTTCACAACTTTGGGCCTTTGAAGTTCGGTCCAGTGACAACTACAATGCGGGCCAAGTACTACTTACACCCGTATTTTTCTTACTAATGTATCCTTCTTTTTTTTTTCAAAATTACCTTGTCATATTGCCAAGGCCCTATACTAATAAAAATAAAAATGTTAATTAGTTTGAGTTTTATAACTACACAATAGTAGGGTAATTTTCTTATAAACTAGTTAGAAAGTATGAAGTTTTTTATAACTATTGTAAAAATAAAAAATTTATTATACTCGTCACTTTATAAGTAAATGACAATTTTTCTGAAAAAAAAAAACCACAAACTAAAAGTGTTTTAATTAAAATCGTTTACATTTTCATTATTGATAAAATGTCTTCTCTTTTCCTTTAACTCATTAAGTCCAATTAAAGTTTTGAAAAATCCAATTAGTTAAATTTATTTAATATATATATATATATATATATATATATATATATATATATTATATTTTGTAGCATATAAATAATTTTGGGAAGAACACATGAAGTTGAAGCAGAGTGTGTCACTGTTCCCCAATTTTCGTGTGTTTAGTGTGAAGCAGCGGGAAACAGCAGTACACTATGCCTTCAGCTCAAGATCCATTCTATGTTGTGAAGGAGGAGATTCAAGAATCTGTAAGCATTTTCTTTTTCCCCATATTAAGTAGGTTTTGTTGTAAGTTCAATTTTGAAAATGAACTGAACTTGTTATTTTTGTCATAAATCATACGTTCTACTTGAAATTTCTGCATCATTTGTCTGTTACTCGTACAACTGGATCCAGTATTTTACGAGATTCCTCTTCATCAATCTTAGCTGAAACTATTAACTGGGATATTTTTGCTTCTAATATCATAAGTAATCGATCTGAGTATGCTATTTTTGTCTGCAAATTTTGGAATTTTGAAGAAACCCCTGTTGCGATCTGTAACTGTTGTATGTGTAGTTGAAGCAGAGAATAGAAGTTGGGATTTTGTTAATGGCTTCATGAGTTTTTTTGGATGTTATGTAATTTATTGACTGATTAATTTTCATTTTCTGGTAAGATTGATAAATTGCAATCTACTTTTCGCCAATGGGAAAAAGCTGCTGCTGATGGCGACCGATCCAATCTTTCAAAGGAAGTTCTTACTAGCTGTGAAAGCATTGATTGGCAGGTATACCAGTTGTGTATGTTGAACCAGTGACAAGTTAGTTCGCCTGTAAATATTTGTTTTAAATGTTTTATTCAGTCTTCCAGTTTGGTGCTACCATCGATTGTAGGAATTTGGGTTTGGGTGTTATTAAGTAGACATTCGAGGAATGTTTGGATTATAGTACAATCTAGGTCAGCGGGAATATTTCTTTTCTTGATTGCGGATATTTTTAGTGTAGAAAGGAAAATGAGGGATTTGTACTTAACCGTACGATATGCTTCTGTCGAATGCTGCAATTTATGCCATTCACATGATATTCTTCTATCATAAAATCAAAAGGAACAGTTAACTCTGTCATCATTGCAATGATGCAAAATATATGTAAACATATTTGTTAAATTATATTGTTAATATAAAAGCTCATTAGTTAATTATAAAATGTATTATATCCATGTATTTTTATTTAATCACTCCATTTACCCCCCGTTAGGCAACCAAGCAAGAAGAGCAAAATAACCATTAACCCTCTCCTCCTTTTGCCCTAATTTGACTTTGCTCTCCCCTTTTGGCATTATAGGAAAGAGTAAGGAGGGGAGTGAAAATGAAGTGAGGTGAAAATGTTTTGATTTTCAATCTTTGATGGTTGTTAAAGTCGTAGTAGAAAACAGGTAGAAAGTTGCTTGTAGCTCTAGAAGCACACTCTTAGTCTAACCTCTCTTTTTCACACATCTTAGACTATTGTTTATTTTGCAATAAAACATATTCAAACTGCTGAAATACGACTTTTTTGATAGAAAGGTAGATGAATTGGACAAAGCAATTTCTGTGGCCTCTAGAGATCCTTCTTTGTATGGCATTGATGAAGTGGAGCTTGAGAACAGGAGGAGGTGGACCAGTGATGCTCGTAGCCAGGTATCTGTAACTACTGAACTTAATTAAGAGTTAGGATAATACTGTTGCTTTTTTTCTCAACATAATGTACAATTGTTCGTGTGGTATTTTTCTATTGGTAGCTCACATTAGGTTTCCTTCTCTCTCTCTTTTTATCTGTATGGTGCTCTTGAATGATTGGAGTTCATTATTAGGTGAGCACAGCAAAGAAAGCAGTGGAAGCAGGAACACGCTCAAATATAGCAAACAATGCTAATCTAAATGGGATGCGCAGGGAATTAATGAGGCTTACTAATTCTCAGCAATCTGCGTCTGACCCATATGCTACCCAGGATAACGACGATTTCATAGAATCAGAATCGGACAGGCAGATGCTTCTTATAAAGTACTTTTTTTCTCCCTCTCCCTCTCTCTCTCTTTCTCTCTTTTTCATATGGCATTTAATTAAATATTTGTCGTTTGCCCTCCTTTTAATTGGCTGCTAGATTGAACTCTTTGCCAGCCTCTTTAGTGCATACAAGATGCTAAATCGTATTTTTGATTGACCAATGTTGCCCGCACCTTGGCCCTCTCCTGTTTGAGACATAGGCGGGCTCCTCCGAAGTGGAAACATGAGCATATGCTTCTTCTGCTTCTCTTGTAATTATAAATTTCTGTTCTGTTAATTCATTATTGTTAATTATTTGAGTTTTATTTGAATCTATTATTACTTCAAACAAGAAATCAAAACTAAAAGGATGGATTCTTTTTTTCTTTCCTCTGGAAGAAAAAGAAAATGGGTTAATGAAAAGACTATGTCAGGTAGCCTTAACACAGCTAAAGGCTGGTATTAATGTTCAAGAGTCTGGGTAAAAAATCATCCTCTGATTTCTACTTTAGTTTTTACACATATATTATCTATTGGTGTTGATAGGAGGCAGGATGAGGAGTTGGACGAACTCAGTATAAGTGTACAAAGAATTGGAGATGTTGGACTTACTATACATGACGAGCTCGTTGCACAGGTATATTTGGCATTTGAGAAGATTTTTTGTCTGTGATGGTATCATTTTGCTTGTTGGGAATACTTGGTTTCCACCATGTGACTTGGAGATCACTGGTTTAAATCCCAGAAGCAGCCTCTCTCCCCTTGCAGGGTCAAGGCTGCATATTTCTATCATACCAGAACACCAATAGGGGGGAGTCCGTCATGCACTGGGATTCCCTTTTATTCTTACTATTTTTGTTTCAAAAGTTGGAAGCTACACAACACTGTTGCACTTAAGTTATGTGTTTCGTTTGAGTATTTTATAAGAGTTGTCTTCCAATGCCTTTTTTTGTTTCTATGGAAAGTTTCTCTTTCTAAATTTGTCAAAGCCTTGATGTTTCAGGAGAAGATTGTTGATGAACTGGGTAATGAGATGGACAGTACATCTAATCGTCTAGATTTTGTCCAAGTGAGTTTCTGCTTCTAGTTTCCATTGTCTCATTAAAATGTTTACGATCTACCTGGCTTATTGCTGTCATTAATTAGCAATAACAAAAGGGGGAAATACTGAATGTCTCTCATTGTTTGTGATATCAGAAAAAAGTAGCAATGGTCATGAAGAAGGCTAGTGCAAAGGGCCAGATCATGATGATCTTGGGTTTGCTGGCTCTGTTCATTTTCCTCTTTATCTTGGTATTCTTCACCTAGTCATTGAGACAAAAGTTGTCGATACTCGTGTTTGTACATGAAAAAGGATCTAAAGCTTCTGTCAAGATACCAGATTATTGGGACATCCATTATGTTTAAAATCAAGTGGAAGTCTCTTTGGTTTGTTGAAGGCAGTGAAATTTTTTATTACGATGAAAAGGGAAGCAATGTGCATGAAAATATTACAAGATTTGATTTCTAGCAGTATAGACTGCTAATGTGATTTACATGAGTTGTATTCGTTTTTAAGATTGCAATGTTTGATGTCCTTTTTTTTTCTTTTACAAGAACAGCGTTGTGTTTTGAATTCATACATGTACCAAGATAGATAGATTATGACAAATTTTTATACAAAATTAACCCATTATATACTTGCTCACAGAGAAAAGAATGACGAGTTGCTGTTTTTATTACGTTGCAAACTGAAATGATGATAAAAAAAAAGCTGTTGTGTTATCTAAACCTGCATTCATTCACAAGTAAATAACATGTTTGTGAAAACTAATTTTTCTTTTTCTTCAAGTTCAGCTATTTTATGAAGAAAAAAAAGGTTGTTTATAAATTACATTGAATCTTTGGAACATTAATTGTAATTTAGTAAAAAGTTTTTTTGAGAAGTAAATACCATTCACGAATATGAAAATTTAGGATTTATGATTATTTTATGATATTTTTTGACAGCTTCTTTATACGTCCTCTAAGAAGGTTGTTTTGTATTTGCCATTCTTTGTCTTTGTCTGTTCAGTCTTGATTTACTATAGGAGAGCGGTTGGGTAAAAAATGAAACCTTTGAATAAATGAAATGAAAGAGTGAAAATAAGAAAAAAAAATGTATTTTTAAATTTATGCATAAAGAGATAGGTAATAAGAAAAGAAATATTTTTGTAGAAAGCAAACAAAAATATTGAAACTTACAACAACAAAAAAAAAAAATCAGAGATCAAAATTGAAGAAATATATGTGATTATATTTCAAGAAAAATGTCTATTTATAAGCCTATAGCCAACATGATTTTTTTTTAAAAACTGATCTGATACGTTAATTTTGTAAAACTTAAGTGACTGTAATCTGTCTTTAAAAGTATATTAAGTTTCAATCACCATTTTATCTTTATACTATATATCAAATGAATATAAAAATGTGTCATGGTACCGTTACGCTGTGTATATCACTCAACCAAGCCAAGAATTAGAACAAAAGAGGAACAGAATCTCCAAAGCATGCAATTTGACTGTAAATTCTTCTTTCCATCGTTCTGTACCACACAAAGTATGTTGCGATTCTGTGCCTTCAATTACCACCACTCATCAACCTCATCCAGAATATGATACTCCATCCACCAAAAAGCACTTTATATTCTTATATCAAGATCTTTTTTTATTTCACTTTTGGCCATGAAAGTCAAAACTTAACATCTACATGCACAAACATTTACAGAATACTGCATACAATAAAAGCTATTCTGCATGACGGACAAAAAAGGTTGGTCCTAAAATAGTTTCACTGCACAATCACACGCACCACTATCTATATATATATATATAACAGACCACTACCTATTCTCCTCAATTCGCTTTTGCTTTCTTTGCAAGTCTTCCTTTTTCTCACAGGTTATAGTCTCTCCTTCAACCAGATAGTTGCTAACTTAAGAACCATGGTCTGAAATATTGTATAGCTTATGGTTTGTTTTGTAGGTTTTTTGTTGCAGGTGAATATATATATATGGTTGAAGTGGGTATTTTTCAGATAACAAGTAACAGTTTCGACCCATTTGCTGAGGCTAAAGATAGAGATGCCCCCGGGGCGAAGGAGTATGTGCATATTCGTATACAGCAGAGGAATGGGAAGAAGAGTTTGACGACAGTGCAAGGTCTGAGGAAAGAGTTCAGCTATGAGAAGATTCTGAAAGACCTGAAGAAAGAGTTCTGCTGCAATGGCAATGTTGTGCATGACAAGGAGCTTGGCAAGATTATCCAACTCCAAGGTGATCAGCGCAAAAACGTTTCTCACTTCCTCATTCAGGCTGCACTTGTTAGGAAGGACCAGATCAAGATTCATGGTTTTTGACTTTCTACCTTTCTTGCACTCATCAACTACTACACCTATTACACTGTTTCTGAAATAAGTGAGATGTTTGGAGTATTTGGTCATCTTCTTTATGTATGATGAAAAATCCCAGGATGAATGATCATAATGGCATAAATTTATTTACACTATTTTGATTGGATTGCATAATCAATCTCAAAAATTCTCCACCCAACACTTTTTATGAACACCTTTAATTAGAAGAGTAAAAAGAATGAAAGTGATGAGAATCTGTAATACATTAAAAGAGTAATAGAAATAAGGGTTTTGCTCCTTGAATTTGGCACATTCAATTGAACTAATTGGAGTAGATTGTCCTTTCTGTTTGCGGTATTGTTACAAATAATTTAAGCGTGAGTCTAAATCACACGTAAATAAAACTGACAAAATTGAACACCATATAAGAAAAAAAGCTATAAAACCAATGCCTTAAGGTTGATTGTAAGTATTACTACTGCTAAGAATCTGTGAGCTAAAAACTGCTGAAAGAACCATCTGTCGAATTACTTGATCAGTTCTGGCTTCCACGGCGATTAAGTCAATGGAAAATTCCTCAAATCTTCCTTCAACTTGAAGAAACCACAGTAATTTCTTAGTTCACTCAAGTTGAGGACATTTTAAATTTTACTGGCCATTTCCACGATTTTTTCAATAAATTCGTATTCGTACCTACAAAAGTAGAAGGCCATTTAGCTCATTCATCTACAATTTTATTTTCATTCTAACACTCATTAACCAGCACAAAGAATACTATATACTGTTTACTGTACCCCGTTTTCATGCACCATCCTTTCAAGTTGGCGACATGAAACAAAGCTGACCTCCATTGCTTGACCTTCTCAGACTCCTCACCCATCACATTTTCATGTTCAATCATGGCTTCACCATAACTTCTTCTCTGATGCCTTAAATCCGATGGTAACACTTTGTAAAAGATGGGGAAAACCAGCTGGTTTTTCATCTCCATGCACTCAAGGATTTTCAAAAGCTCATCAAGACAGGAAGGGGAACGTGCATAGTTTTCAGAAAAGACAATGATTGAAAGCCTTGATTTTTCAATAACCCCAACAGTAGATTGTGAACTCTGGTACCCATCATTGATGAAGGTATGGTATCCACTTCGGTTCAAAGCATTGTAGAGAAAACCAGTGAAGGAGCGTGTATCTTTTCCACTAAAACTCAGAAAAATTCTGTAGCGGGGTACCAACTTGGTCACATGTTGCACAATCCTTTCAATGAATTCATATTCATATTCATACCTACAAAAAAAGGAGTTGTTGCATTTCTTTTTCTGTCAAAGTTTAAACTAGCATTGAATATCCACTGTTTGATTTAAACATATTTGAAAAAGTATCTGCAAACAAATGTATACCACCTTCCTCTTCCAAAACACCATCCTGACAAGTTGGCCACTTGAATCAAAGCTGACCTCCATTTCTCTACTCTCTCAGAGTCCTTTCCGAATCTAGCTTCATGGGCAACCATGGCCTCGCCAAAACTACCTTTCAGGTGCCTTACATAGAACGGATCGACTTCGTAAAAGATTGGAAAAACGGCTTGGTTCTTTGTGGTCATGCAGTCTAGGATTTTAGCTAGTTCATCAAGGCACCAACTGGAAAATGCAAAGTGTTCGGAGAGAACAACGATTGAAATCCTGGATGCTTCCAAAACGATAGTATATGCAATTTGGTCGGCACCCTTCAACTCGTCATCATCCATGAAAGTTCTGAATCTAGCCTGCTGCAAAGCAGCATAGAGGTTACCTGTGAAGGTGTGGCGCGTGTCCCTCCCTCTAAAGCACAGAAAAACGTCATAACATGCCATAGCATCGATAATGAAATGAATCAAGAACTCAAACTGAGTGTTATTGCAATTACTTAGATGTTCATTGCAGGTTGCTGCTTTCCTTCTCTCTGATGTTGAAATGAAATACATGAATATTAATTGATTGGGACCACCAAGTGGCCAATATTATAACCACCCTGTGGAGATCACTCGGTTAAAGGCTAATATTATAACCACCAAGTGGCCATTAAACATGGTTTCTGCAACATGGATTTAAAGGTTGTCAATGGAGTTAATTGTCATTAATATCATCCCATCAAGTTGACAACTTTCGGTTGATTTGGATAATACTACGTGAAGAGACCGACAAAGGCATGTGAAGAAGAGGTCAAATATTCTCAAAGTAAACAAAAAGAAAATGTTTAGGAATCCAATTTGAGTTGTATATTAATTAGAAAAAAGAAAATTGAGTATGAAAAAGTTATCAAAAACATTGGGTTTTAAGATTTTGGGTTGATGAGTAGCAATACTTTCCATCTATGAATTTGAAGAAAGATAAAAAATCTGTTATTCTTGATCAAAGGTTGTGGATGATGAAGGGAAGAAAAAGGCGCAGCATAGGCAGAGGGGATATTAAATCTGCATGATAGCAGAAACTTGGTGATTGTTCATGTTGCAAAAAGGAAAAGAGAAAAACATACGAAGAGGAAAAGAGGAAAGACTCAATGTATAGTCTTATGATATCTATTTTGCAAGAGGTGCATAGCACCATATATATATATATATATATACAATACTAAAAGGCTCTAACAACAGTATATCGTAGTATCGTGTTAGGATGAACAGCAACACTCTCAGCTTCACGACACTTGGTACCCTTTTGCAGTTTCACATGACAGCTCCATTGATGAAACATGGTATTGTTGATGGTGAAATTTTATGTAATCTCACGTTTTTAGGAAGAAGACAATATTTTCTTTTCTTTTTATAGAGCTGTCACATCTGTTAATGAAGAACTAAGAACGGATAAAAAACCATATGAAAATTAAAATTGAATTTTAAAAATTTAATTGTGTATACTATATTTCTATTTGTGTCTGAGTAGATTGTAATGTCTCAACAGCAAGTATTCAAATTCTGATTCATGGAACCTAAGCTAATGAAAACGTCCATGTGCTAAAATAGCACCACTCATCACAAAAGATGCAGAAAAAACACATCAGACCTCAAGGATTAAACGAGATTTTAAAAGGAATACAAAAAACCATTGGAACTGCAACATGATGCAGAAACAACACTGATAAGCATAATTCAAGGATTGTTACTGATGCCACTATCAGTTGCATACACAGAGCTCCACGACATGTATATTTTGACAGTCTTCTTTCATTCATTGTTCTCCGTAGCTGTCATTGGAACAAGGAAAGGACTTGCTATATGCTTCCCATCTTCAATATTAATGAGCCGTTCCACAATCTTTTCTATAGATTCATGTTGGAACCTGCAAAAGTACAAGACCTTTTAATACATTTATCTGCATTCTTTCTCCTAATTAAGACTTTATGCATCTCACCAAAACAACAATGTTAAGCTCCATTGATCAATCTCCTAACTAATGTATTGTGCTATACAAAAAATGTTCCTAACAAAGCAACACACAATACCCCATGTCTCGGAATATCACTGTTTCTTGTTTAGCATTTGGATGGCCATTGTTCTTTATTTTTTCTGTAAATTTTACTACTTCTGTATTTCAATTTCACAAAATATTCCAACAAACACCAATCATAAATACAGTAATAAAATTTAACATTACAGACTCATTTTCACTGAGATGCTCTCCTTCCAAGTTGGTGATCAGAGACAAAGCAGACCTCCATTTCTGCACCTTCTCGGAGTCCTTTCCAAACCTTTTTTCATGCGCAGTCATGGCCTCACCATAACTTTTTGTTTGATTACATACATCCGACTTTTCCACATTGTAAAATATTGGCCAAACCATCTGATTCTTGGTCTTCATACACTCAGTTATCTTGGCCAGTTCATCAAGACACCAGGTGGAATATCCATAGTTTTCAGAGAACACAACAATTGAAACCCTTGAACTTTCTATTGCTCCCATTAGCTTTTGAGAAATTTGGTTCCCACCCTCCAATTCTTCATCGTCCATGAAGATTTTGAATCCCTCTCGGCGAATGGCATTGTATAGAAAACCTGTGAGAGTGTGGCGGGTATCCTCTCCACAAAAACTCAGAAAAACATCATATCTTGACAGGGATTGCACGGCTGCTTCCACAATCTTTCTGATGAATTTATATTCGTATTTGTGCCTATAAAACCACAAACCCTTAGAAAATTCAGAAGAGGGCTAATAAAGTTAACATTTTTTCACAAAACATATTGCAACTAGAAGCAGAACTTTAATTCACAGCACACCCATGTATATCTCCTGGTTAAACAAAGTCATCACTTTCTAAAAGATAAAAAGGTAAGTCATTCAGAAGTGATTCTATGATATGCCAGTACAGATCAGTTCATGAAAGTAATCATACCCCTGTTGGTAAAACCATCCACTCAAGTTGCTGACTTCAGCCAAAGCTGATCTCCATTTATTCATCCTCTCTGGGGAGTATCTTTCTTCAAATCTATTCATGGCTTGTTCATATCTACCTCTCTGAAATCTTACGTCAGCCGGTTCCACTCCGTAAAAGATTGGCCATACGAGTTGGTTGGTCCTCATCCTACACTCAAGGATGGCCACAAGTTCATCGAGACGTCTTGAGGAGGATGCATATTCTGGGGAGAAAACAACGATGGAAATCTTTGACGTTTGTATTGCTTTAAGAGCAGAGGGTGAAACATTAGTGTCATCAGTGTGTAGCTCAGGTTCGTATTCATGTTCTCTGAAAAGGGTCTTGATTCTCTTGCTGAGCAAAGCATTAAAGAGATTACCAGTGAAGGTGTAACGAACATCTTCTCCACCAAGACTGAGGAAAACATCATAGTTTTTTGGTTCATTGGACATTATGGATGAGAAACAGTGGTACCAGCAAAAGGGTCTCGTTGACTCATCTCTTGTCACTTTCTGCCTCCTTTCTCTAGACTAAATCTACATGAAAATGGAATTGCGCCCATTTATTCTTTTCTTCTCAATAACTAAGGAGAAACTGGTACAACATAGTATTCACATGTCATGTATCAACAAACTTAACTATATATCTGTTCTAAAAAGAGATTTATTTTAGACTTTCGAATCTATTATAATTTTAATATTTTTAATCAAAATCTTATTTATTAAATACTCAAAAAAATTATGACTTTTAATTAAATTGTACCATTTAACTGTTTTTATTAATTGAATGACATAATCATTATTTTATCATATTATTTTGTTTTCTTATTTATATCCATTTAGTAAAATATATGGAAATTTATTATTAATAAAATAATTAAAGGAATTATAAAATATCATATAAATTTAATTAAAAATACTCAAATGCAAAAATCTATGAAAAAAATAATATTTAATTAAGTTTTAGTTTTAATTAATCTTGGAGGTTAATCAGGGAAGCATGTTTATATACTTACAGTCTCTTTCTAATTTTCTTGTTTATAGAAAATTCATTAATTGCTTGCATTGTCTTTTCAATCCTACCTGCCTATCAAATCATTTATGCGTTTAAAATAATTTTTATTCATAAATTTCACATCCCCACTAATTTATTTTTATGAATTTCATGGTATTTTTTTTAATTCAAAATCCACAAATTTTAAAAATTCGTGAGATTAATAATTAAATATATAATCAAAACAGTAATTGCGATAAAATATTTTATTTTCACAACAAATAAGAGCTTAACATGTTTGCAAGAAGTTACTTACCAATTAGGGCAAAATATGCACCTAATATACATTAGATAATTTATAAATTTCGAGGCATACTTATAACAACATAAGCAAACACATGGATGACATCATTATGTTTTCATTCCCAAAAAAAAAAAATTGAACTGGCCGCAAAATTTCATTAAACCTCTTCTCTCCTATAAAGTTCCAAAATTTGATGTATTTTTCACCTATGAGTGCATAGAATTTAACAATTTCAAAGCCAGAGCTTCTTGCTCCTCCAAAGTAACCGCAGTCGAACTTGTACGTGCATTCCCTGCGATTTCATTTTTTTCACCCTCATCACTGTCACTATCAAAGTATACTTTATTCTTTTTGTGCCGTCTATTAACAGTTTCGTCTCTTTCTGACCCAGAATTATCATCTTGGTCCTCCTCTTCCTCATTCCCACCTTTCCATTTCATCTTCTGCTTTATTCTTTTTTCTCTAAGCCGCTGACGCTCTATAAGCTTGTCTTCCTTGTCAGCCTTCTTCAAATCATCGCGCATCCTTCTATAGTATTCAGCCTTTTGTTCTGTATGATGACATAAAGACAGATGTGAAAAAAATCCAACAACACACATTTTAGTTAACTATTTCAACGCTATAAAGTATGACAAGATCGTACAAACGGATGCAATCTAGCCAAGGTCAGATTCTTGAATTCAAGAATGATTCAGAAAATACAAAATAGGTTTCTCATTGATAAACGAGTAGAATCGTACATTTCCTGATTTAAAAAAAAAATTGAAAACCATGCATTGAGAATTTGAGGTCCTAGCTGGCTTCAATGATAGTCTTACACATGTAAGAGTAGTATTTTCACCATGTAAAATTATTACTAAGATTTAGAGCTTAGAATGGATATACCTTGGTCAAGTAGCAACGCTTCTTTGCCACTTTGTGTGTCAGCTATCCTGGCTAACGGAGGAAGTGTGTTGCCTTCATCATCAAAGACAACCCTGGTCCCCACTGGCCTATGTACATTAATCTTGAGCTTCTTTTTCTTCAATACACGAGTTGCTGGTCTGCACAAGAAATAACAAAATTGATAAAAACAATAAATATGAAGCTCCACATAAATTTTTTATCACTACCACTGAAAACACATCAACATACATTATTTCTTCAATTTCAGATGACTTCACTTTGTCTTCATTTGCAGGATCTGCTAACTGAAAAAGATCATTTTCGATTTCTTCATCCTTGAAAGGATCTGTGTCTATCTTGTTTCTAGAAACCTCCAAGACATTTTTCTCACTTGATTCTTCTGGTTCAACTAAAACTGATTTTGTTGACACAGCTTTAGATTTAATTTTCTGGTTAAGAAATCGGACTTTTGGAGTCATTGGTAAACCTAATGATGCCGAATACTCGTTAATAGGCAGTTTCATAACATCAAATATGTCTTTATCCTTTTGTATATGGATGGATCTCAAATATGTGATGAACGCCCTCTGAGCCCGATGCTGCAGGTCTGGATATTTAACCAGTAAAGACGCCAACAGAGAAGAAACTGGTTGTAATCGTTCTTGCCTTGGCTGAATAATCAGCAATTACAAAAGCATGAAAAGAAGATGTCATGAAAAGCAAAAGACGGAAGAGAGCCAGATATAGAACTGAAAATCTGATGTTCAAATGAAAATTGAAATTGCACATCTACTAATAATTTTCAGGGCAAACATACCTTAGTAAAATGCACTGGAACCTTGGCTGCTTTTAACTTTTCAAGCATTTGCATTTCAGAAGGCAACAGAAATAAAACTGACTTTCCACCAGATTTATATCGAGCTGTGCGACCAACTCTATGTATGTAAGAAGCTACATTTTCGGGGCAATCAACCTACAAATGCAAGAGAGAATCAATAGCTAGACCATAAGACTTGCTACAAGACAGAAAACACAAGAATGAGACTCACCTGAACAACCCAGTCAACTGCCTTATTAAAATCAAGGCCTCTTGCGGCCACATCAGTTGAGAAGAGAACTGAGCGCTTCTCACAAAACTCAGAATATATTGCCATTCTTCTTTCCTGTTTCATCCTCCCATGAAGGCACTTCAATGGAATGCCAGGGTGCAGTTTCTTAAATGCTTCAAAGACAAATTTTACCTATTAATAAGGGATGACAACATTATGGTAGATGGTCAATCTCAAGAACTTTGCACCCAAAAAATACAAAATTGAATCAATCGAATCCAGAGATCAACAAAAGTCCTTTTAAACATAGAATTCCCCCCAGTTTCCATTTGAAGTCTTATGAGCACTTCATCCTAAAAGGCATTTAAAAACTTTCTCACTACAATAACCATAATCAGAACAAAGGAAAACCATAAAGAAGCTCTATGAATGTAGACAACATCCTTTGCAGTTACACATGCAATAATGAAAATGTTTACTAAGCTACTGAGTATGAAACTAACAAGCTAACTTTCAGTTTCAATGATTAAACAAATTGCAACATCTCATTCCCCCAAACTACGTAATATTCTTGGAAAGGATGACAAGCTAGTGGCCATGCATTTGGTTAATCATCAACGGAGCACTTTTCAGGTGGCATGACAGTAAAATTGTAATAGAAGCTTACAACATGATTCCCTTCAGGAAAAGGAACTTCTTTAACAGGAAAGAAAAGAGGAGCTACCTGTTTACAGCTTGAAAGAAAGACAAGTATTTTTGACTGTAGATGAGATTTTATGAAACTCCACAGCATATCTAACTTTTGTTCAAGGGGAACAATCATCACAATTTGCTTCAACAGAGAAGGAGTGGCTGTCACTGATTCTTCATGCACACTCAGATACTCTGGATCCTTCAAACTTAGTCTGGCAAGATCTTGAATTGACTTTGTTTGAGTTGCAGAGAAAAGCAAGGTTTGTCTACGCTTTGGTAGTTGAGAAATGATTGCATTTAGTTCCTTTTTGAACCCACTGTCTAGAATGCGATCAGCCTCGTCTAGCACCAAAATCTATACCAGGAAGACCATTCAATCATCATTAAATAAATACTTACACATGTTGTTTCTATAATTGAAGAGGAATCCATGTTAAACTATTTTTTCATAAACTGTTATCATAAGTTATTCTAGAAAGCTCACTAAAATAAGATGACAATCATAAGATATTTTCATAAACTCTCTCATAACGATTGGACAGAAATTTGTCATAAGATAAAGCTCAAATAAGTTACAAATAAATTCTTCCAAGCATACTCCACTTCAACAACCATGGTTGCTAAATGACCTACATACTAGTGTAGTGTCTACCAAAACTTTTCTTGCGGTTATCAAGAAAGGCAGCTAGCAGACCAAAGTGCTATATTATAATATAAAACACACACGGTAGCAGAGTGTATAGTAAAAAAAAATGTCTGAATTTGAAAGTCAAATTTGGATTAATCTACACCATATAAGGGGGAAAAAAAAGGCTATACTGACCTGCATTTGTGAACAATCAAAATTGGGAGTTTCATCCATGTGTTGAAGCAGTCTACCAGGTGTGCAGATCAATATATTGAGCTCATTAACACGTTCTTTCTCCATGTCAACATCCTTTCGACCACCAATGAGAAGGCCAGCACTAAAGTTATGGTGTTTTCCAACATCCTTCAACACATCAAATATCTGACCAGCCAATTCCCTTGTAGGAGATATGATGATGCTGCCAACGCCATCTTCAGGTCCCCACCTCTCTCTATACAACTTCTCCAACACCTATCATTCATAATCCACCATAAACAACTAACCATATGTCTGAGAGTAAATCACACTGACACCTCAGTTTTCATGAGATTCCGCAGAACCCTTTTATTTTTATTTTTTTCGATCTCATTATCTCATCACTATTAGAAAAAACAAAAGGAGTTGTTGCAATTTCACGCCTACTTTTTAACAAATACCATGATTATATTATTATCACGATAAATTGAATTAGACAAAAAAAAAGTGAAAGGAAACGTAATCCAAAGTGAGTGGAGACAAAATGAAGCACTTACAGGGATAATGAAAGTGAGGGTTTTACCGGACCCAGTTTTGGCGGCGCCGAGGATGTCTCGGCCATAGAGCGCGTGGGGGAGAGCAGCCCTCTGGATGTCGGTTGTGACAACGAACTTGGCTTCCCGTAGGGCGTCCTTTGTTTTCTTGGAAAGCGGGAATTGATCAAAGCGGGACGCGCCAGCGTAGCGCGAATAGGTGTTGCCTTCGAGGAGACCAACGGAGGAGTTTTTGGGCAGTGGTGGGAGCGACATTGGGTTGGAGCCGGAGTCCGGTGGCTGAAACTGGATCCATGAATTCAACAGGTTTATCTCTTCCTGCTCTGAGAGTCTCTGTTGCTTCCGAAGCTCCTTCGATTTTGGTCTTCTCATTGCTCAAGCTTGAAGAAGAAGAAGATGAAGAAGGATGCTGTAAGTTTAGGTTTAGTATGTTTTATTCAGAGAGAGAGATATAAGATTTGGCGGCTAAAATACCTTCCCGATTCATGAAAAATTGGGCTGGCCCAACTAAAGGCCTGCTTAATTTTTTTTTTTTAAGTAATAACAGCTTCCCAATTTTGAATTTGCAATTTTTTCCTTATTTATCCCCTCGATTATAAACTTACTGTAATTTTAATCTTCTAATTACTTTATTTAATTATATTAGTGAAAATATTTGAATATGTATGTTTACTTTTACTTTATTATTAGTAGTAGTATAAGTAAAAGTAAATTATTAATTTTATAAAATTAATTATAAATTTTAAAATAATAAAATTATTTATATTAGTTAAGGATAAAATTAGTAATACTGATAAAGGAATGTACTTTAAAATTAACTGAAACATATAAAATAACATATATATTGAAAGTAACACTAATAATTAACAAGTAATCTCATCATAATTTCATAATAGATAATAAAATTGTTAAAATAAATTCTAATTCACATTTTAATATCTTGTTAAAGATATTAAAAAATAAATTTTAAATTTAACTTAACATTCATAATATAAAATAAGATTTACACTTATATATATATATATATATATATATATATATATATATATATATACTAAAAAGTAATTATTAAATAGTTATAAGAAACAATTTTCTTTATACAGTTATAAATATATTATTATTTAATTATTTTCGTGAGTTTTTATATATTTAGTAGCTCAAACGGATATTTATGAATCAAAATTTTATTAAAATAAAAACAACACATGTAATTTATTTTTTAATTATTAAAACATTAAAATAAAGTATGTAGCTAATTTTTCTAAACTCATAAAAGCGAAAAATTTTAAAAATAGAAGTACAATTGATAGTAAAATTATATGGAAATAAGAACTAAGGAAAGGATAATGTAATAAAAAAATTACCAAAATTATTATATTAATGTTTTAATTAAAAAAAAAAAGTGATGTGAATATGTGAATAATCTTGAAAGAAGTAGAAAGTGTATGGTGAGGTGAGGTGTGATGTTGAACCACATGTGGCTAAAAAGCACCCAACCACAAATCACTTCCCACGTGTGGCTAAACGCTTCGCACATGTGGCTAAATCTCGCAACTCCAAACTATTACAAAAGTCAAAATATGTCTACCCTACATCATCAATCAAAGCACTTTTTCTAACTCATAATTATGTTAATATCAAGAAATATTTTAGAAAATAAAATAAATTAATTTTATTCCATAAAAAGTATTTCTTATATTTTCTCTTATTATTATATTTATTATTTTATAATAGTTCTTATTAAATTCTATAGAATAGAATACTTTAGAGGAAGACAATAGCGAGAAGCCAGATGTCACGTGTAACGTTGTGTCCCTGCTTTGCTAATAAGAACTTTCATTTCAATTCTAATGTATTCATCTTATCTTAGTTTTGAGGCACAAGTTCTATAGCCTCTGTTTTCTTCCTCTTCTCATTCATAAGCGTTACCATACATTTCTTTTTCTTCTTGTCTTCACTCTACCTTTGTATGTGTGGCTTTGCTTTTTCTCTTTTTCTCTTTTTCTCAGCAATCCTCCTCTTGGAATTTCACTTCTTCCATTTTCCTTCATTTCAGTTTTCTCGGGAGCCAAAGTTAATTACATGGTTACAACTCACAAGTGCTTCTTTGCTGGGTCTTCTTCAAGCAATTGCTGTCAGACTGATAAGTAAAAAGACTAATGGTATAACATAGTATAAAATTCCTTCGAAATATAGTAGAAGAAACCCCCACCATCTTTAATGTTCATTTTAAAGTTTGAAACTTTTAACCATTTTCGTTAACTGACGGAAAATGGGAGTTCTGGGTTTTATCCATTCAGTTTTCCTAGAAAAAAAAAAAACTGAATTTTATCAGTTGCTGGTGTATTTTGTTCTTGAAAAATTCCACTCTCTTTTTAATTGACCACCGACCCTTGTGATTGATCCTTCAGTTGAACTGGGAGAAAGTTATTTGGTAATGTTCTATGAAAGATACTAGTATTGGTTTTTGTTCATGGGATTCCTCAATGCACATTTAAGTGATAACATACGAATTGTTCTGCTTTTGGTTTTGGTTTTTTCAGGTGGCCTGTGTTAGCGTGTAGTGCTCACAGATTCTGTCATGGTGAATACTGAGGGTGGTGTCCTTTTAAGGCATAGAAGGTTTGAGAGCTTGTTGAATACAAGATCTAGCCAAAGTGTGGAAGAAAATCCAAAAGTTGCAGTGAAAGACGGACTGGGAGAAACAACAAGGACTGGTGATGGGTGGGTTTCTGCAATCATATCTTGGATCAGAATTGTTACATGTTTTCTGTCTATGATGGTCACAACATTCGTATGGGCAATTATCATGGTTGTGCTTATACCATGGCCCTATGAGAGGATCAGACAAGGAAACATTTATGGACATGTGACTGGTAGAATGCTGGTAAGCTACCTTTAATATGTAGTTCAGCACAAATTTGGAGAGAATGGCTGAGATATTTTCCTTTTTGTAGTAGCATAATTACAAGTTTTGAAACTTTTTGGGAAGTTTTACAAGTTATGACTGATATCTCAAGCATTATGCAGATGTGGATTCTTGGTAATCCTATAGAGATTGAAGGTGCTGAGTACTCTAACGAGAGAGCCATTTACATCAGTAACCATTCGTCTCCAATAGATATATTTCTTATAATGTGGTTAACTCCTACAGGCACTGTTGGCATTGCTAAGAAAGAGGTGTGTTCTAATGCTCAAAATGTAAAAGAAAAACTTTGGAAATGGATTTTGTGTGCATCTTCTATCTATGAACATTGTGCTTGAATGCTTGAAATATTCAATGTGTCACTATCATATATTTTCTAGTAGCTATTTACATTAAATTTTCTAGTAAAAAGTGCATTCAAATCTTTAGAAACTATGCAGATAATATGGTATCCTTTATTTGGGCAACTTTATGTTTTGGCTAACCATCTTCGTATAGATCGATCCAACCCAACTGCAGCTATTGAGTCCATGAAAGAGGTATACAACCTTGTAACTTTGTTCTTGCAGCATCTACTACCTCATTTTTGTATAATGTTTTAACTTCTGGTTGTAATATTCAGGCAGCTCGTGCAGTTTTGAAGAACAATCTGTCCTTGATCATTTTCCCAGAGGGTACCAGGTCTAAGAATGGACGACTACTTCCTTTCAAAAAGGTATATTTATCACTATAAGTTCAATTATCATAACTATAAGTTCAACTATCATAAATGATTGACACTAATTCCAACCAAAAACCTTAGAACAATGATTTTATGACCTTAAAACAATGAATTTGTCTGTCTTTTTTCCTGTGTAGTGTTTAACTTTTTCATTTCTATTCAATACAACACTTAGACTCACAGTCACAGGTAGATTCCTAACAGATACAGATCATAAATATCATCACTTGCAAAATCAGCAGAATACATGAATGTAGCCTTGTTCATATGCTGCAATAATATTGGTTATGGTTGAGAATCCATTGTTGTTTGACTTGTGATGCAGGGTTTTGTTCATTTAGCACTGCAATCGCGTCTTCCAATAGTTCCAATGGTTCTGACAGGTACTCATCTAGCATGGAGAAAAGGCAGTTTGCATGTTAGACCAACACCTCTGACTGTGAAGTATCTTCCACCTATTAGTACTGAAAATTGGAAGGTTGATAAGATTGATGACTATGTTACAATGATACACAACATATATGCTGAACATCTTCCTGTGACTCAGAGGCCTCTGCCTTGAAAAGAATCAGAATCAGAATCAATTTTAAGCTGAAGCATATCTTCCAAAAGGGAGCTCTTGTTAACTGCAATATGCATAAATTGGTTTTAACAAATGAAATACCTAAATCCTTGCAAAAAGCTTAGCTACCATGTCTAATTTATTGTCTTGCTCTTAACTGATATATGAATATCATGAATATCAATGTTTACCTTTTGATCATTTGGTGAAACTTCTATATTGTTCAAGATTTGTTCAAGAATGCAAGCATCACACTGTGTAACATATTCTTATCATTGTGAATTTCAAATTTGGATTCTCTATTAGATTTTATTAGTTTATTAATTTTAAATTTAATATATGTTCATTTGTTTATGTTTTCGCTATTTTGTTTGAATTTGAAATATTAATTAAGATATTTAAATTTAACATGCAATTACCGAGACAAAATCACTTTGGAAAGAGATAAAATAGGAGAAAATAAATAAAAGAAATAATTTTTGAAATTAATTTTACACTGTTTATTCGAAAACTCTTTCTGTACACCGATTGCACTTATTAATCTGGCCTTTAATCCTCTTCCTTCGCACAACACAACATTATTTCTGTATCAAAAAATCTTTTATTTGATGAATAAAATTAATGAAATTTTCTTGAGTCAAAAAGTAATTTGTATTCTTCGTGAATAAACAAACTAATCAGTGAAATATGTGAATGACAAAAAATAATTTTTTATTGAAAATGAAAAAAAGGGAAAAAAACATTCGGAAGGAAAAATAAATTAAATAAAATTAATACGGACAAAAGAAAAGAAAAAGAAATCACTTTCCAATATATTTGGATATTGACGTTTGTCTTAATGCATATAAAAAAATGGAGACCCAAAGCAATGTTTTTTATCAGGAACGAAAACATACTATTATTTATTAAGAATATACAGAAAATGAATAGATAAAAAGTTATTTAACCACCTGTGTTATTACAATTTTTACCTAATATTTGAGAATTTTTATTTTTTTGTCTTTTTTTTTTATCTAATAAACTTACATATTTGTCCAGAATATTGTGAATAAATTTGTTTATTTGATGATAAATTGATAAGTATTATGGCTTCAGCGAATGAAGGGGAGATTTTCTCTCTGCTATCACAAACTAGTTATGCACTCACCAACTGCTTCTGCATTCTACCATTCATCTCTCTGCAAACCCTTTCCCAAAACAGCTTTTTCTCCATTTTCTCTCACTATTCACATTGACGTATCTCATTTTTTTTTCTTTCTTTCTGGGACTTCCTTGTTACATTGAAAGCATTTCTTGGGTTTCATCATTTTTTTGTTTTATTCAGAGCATTTCTTGTTACACTATGTAATTGGGTTTCATACTTATCCATGATATACGAATAAAGTTTCCATTTTGATGAGTGTGTTTCCAAACCTTTTTTTTTCGTAGTAACACCCCTGTGCGAAATGTTATGCTTGTATTTGTGGGCCGGCTTTGTGTGAAGTTTTTGTCTTTTCAGCTGTTGTTGAAGTAGAAAGGGTAATTTGGCTGGAATTAGTTGTTTGGGACAAGGACACAGTGAATTGAGATGAGCGGAGTGGGGATTGATATTGGAAATGAGAATTGTGTGATTGCTGCAGTGAAGCAAGGAGGGGTTGATGTTTTATTGAATGATGAATCCGAACGTGAAACCCCTGCTGTGGTTTGCTTTGGAGAGAAGCAAAGGTTTTTAGGGTCAGCAGGTGCTGCTTCTGCCATGATGCACCCCAAGTCCGCAATATCTCAAGTGAAGAGACTAATAGGCAGGAGATTTGCAGACCCTGATGTTCAAAATGAGTTGAAAATGCTCCCTGTTGAAACCTCGGAAAGTGTAGATGGTGGCATTCTGATACACTTGGAATACTTAAAGGAGAGTCATGCGTTTACCCCGGTTCAAATAGTAGCAATGCTCTTTGCGCACTTGAAGACCATAGCAGAAAAAAAATTTGGGACCACCGTTTCTGACTGTGTTATTGGGGTTCCATCATACTTCACCATCTTGCAGAGACAAGCTTATCTCAACGCAGCAGAAATTGTTGGATTGAAGCCTTTGAGGTTGATCCATGATTGCACTGCAACTGCTCTTAGTTATGGAGTTTATAAAACAGATTTTCCTAGTGAAGCTCCTGTTTATGTTGCATTTGTTGACATAGGCAATTGTGATACTGAGGTCTGTATTGCAGCATTTCAGGCTGGTCAAATGAAGATACTCTCACATGCTTATGACATGAGCTTAGGGGGGAGAGACTTTGACGAGGTTCTGTTTAGTCATTTTGCAGCAAAATTTAAAGAACAATACAATATTGAAGTGTATTCTAACGACAGGGCATGTAGGAGGCTGCATGTGGCATGTGAGAATTTGAAGAAGATTTTGAGTGCAAATCTAGAGGCTGATCTTAGCGTTGAGTGTTTGATGGATGAAAAAGATGTTAAAGGATACATCAAGAGGGAAGAATTTGAGAATCTGGCATCAGGACTGTTGGAGAGAATTTCTGTTCCTTGCAAGAAAGCATTGGCTGATGCAGCCTTGACGGTAGAAAAGATTAGTTCCGTTGAGTTAGTTGGTTCAGGTTCACGGATTCCAGCTATAACTAGAATATTAAGTTCTCTATTTAAGAGAGAGCTCAGCCGCAGACTGAATGCGAGTGAGTGTGTAGCTCGTGGTTGTGCTCTCCAGTGTGCAATGCTGAGTCCTGTTTTCCTTGTCAAAGAATATGAGGTTTGAATATTGAAACAAAACACTGATCCTTATCCTGTCTTCATGATATGTATATGTGTAGGAGAGTGGGTTATTGTGTCTATAGATTGTTAGGTTCGAAATGTAACAAATACTAAATGGACTAAGTTGCCACCTTGGGTTCTAGGTTTATTTTCTGTATTTAGATTGCCCATGTCTCTTTTATCTATCTGTTTAGAATATATTTAACTTTAATTTCTCTCAGATATATATTTTTTCGGAATTTTGCATTAGCTTTTATTAGTCTATGTAGAGTTAATTTAATTTCCTGTGTTCAGGTCCAGGATGCTATTCCTTTTTCCATTGGACTTTCATCTGATGGAAAGGCAATTCGTGCAGGATTGCATGGTGGTGTACTCTTCCCAAAAGGCCAACCCATTCCAAGTGTTAAAATTCTCACATTTGAGTACAGTGATTTGCTCCATTTGGAAGCATTCTATGCCAATCCAGATGAATTACCACCCGGGGCATATCCTAAAATTTGTTGCTTCACAGTATGCCTGCTTTACAACTTTACTATGTTGTGAAGGAGTTTAGATCATCTTGTCCATGATTCCATGTTATCTATATTGCCTCACTTTTCTTTATTAATTATTACCCTCTCTGTTCTTGCTTCTTCTGTTGTGTGCTTCATGTAAGGCATGTGGTATAGTCTCTACAAGCTTATTGTATTCTATATTTTACTGGTTTGGTATTTTTAATTCTACAGAAAAAAAAAAAAGTAGGATATGCTATACAATCAGCAACTTTTACCTTTCAGTTGCGAGTCTGGGACTCATTTATGTTTAAAGCTATTGTATACACAAATGAGCAACCGCCCAAGTCCTCTTTCTAGTCCAGTTTAGGTACAGGCTTCAAGTGAGAAAATTTACTATGAAGAATCTTGTGTCAATGGTTTGGAGACGTTTGGACAGTGGACCTTGCTATCAACACTCCACTAGTTTTTTTCTTCTTTTTTTTCTAAAAGCAAAATAGAGTATAAGGCATAAAAGTTTGGTAATAGACGTTCTAATCTAACTCAGATGTTTAAATTTGAGACCATACCATACCATTAGTTACCTGGTTTTGGCCCCTCATACAAAATGGCAAGGAAATTGAGGAGGATGTAAACCGTGAGATTCAAGCAGGGTAGATAAAAAATTGAGGAGCTCTTTAGGGAATTGGGGGCAGTTTATGATTAGAAAGTAGCACTCGAGCTTCAGCAAAATTTTGACTGAACAACTAAAACCTGCACACTTGGATCCTTTAAAGTGAGGAGGTTGCACGTTAGAAGAGAAAATGCATTTGTAATTATTTGATTACAGATTGGACAATTGAGACTTTAATAACTTTGTTATGCATGTTCTTGTATCTTATTATCATGATTTAAACAGTTTGATTATTTAATTAATGGTTATAAATGCACTTTGTTCTTTAAAATGCATTCCCTCAATTTAAGGGGGTCAAATCCAAGATCTGCATTGTTGTCCAAGTTGAATGTTGAGTGGTAAAAGGCCAAGAAAAAAAAAATCAATATTGCCAAGTCATGGAGAAAGATTTAGACTTAAATGTGGTATGTTTATAGACCGTATTTATATTAAGACATTATCACGTTGTTTAATCCATGTAGCCAACCCCATCTTGTGCTAAAAGGCTACTGTTTTTTGTTGCTGAATCTTGAGACAATCAATAGACACCTCCCACTTTCTTCAAGGAGAGAAAGGTTTCATTAGTAAATAGCATAGCAACCATCGTTTATTCTTTTCTCAAAGAAAGTCATTGTTGTAAAAGTATCGGTTATAGCAATATGAGAATCTGTAGATGTGCACACGCTTGAACAAATCATCATATTCTTAGGAGAAGGGGAAGCAGATATGTTGGATCTAACACCATACACATCTATTTTCCAAGTTTCTCAAATGGAGAGAAATGACAATATTTACTTCGTTAGTATCTACAATGACAATTGGTTAACATTTGTTTATGTCTATTATATGATAGAAAACATCTAAATATCACAGTACAAACAAGTTATGATAAATTGTTCTATGTTGCCATTCCTTGTGCCAGTGATCATGAAGTGTTATGTATGCGTCTGCACCTTGTTTATGTACACTTATCCATTTGTTTTTCACTTCTATTCAGATTGGTCCTTTCCATAGATCCCATGCAACCAAGGCAATAATTGAAGTTCAAGTACAACTAAATTTGCATGGCATTATTGGTATTGAATCAGTTACGGTAAGAAGACTTATTTTTATCTCTTCATATGGCATTATTAGTTTCAAAAGATCTTTCTAAGCAGATGGACTCTTTTTTTTTTGTCTTTTAGTTGGTTGAGGATCGTGTGGATGATTCAGGTACAACAGACGATTCTCATTCAAATTCTGAAACAGTCAATATTGCACCTGTTTCTGAGACAATTGAAAATGCCTCAGATGATAGTATCAATAAAAAGTTTGAAGCTTCTCGTCATTCTGTACGTTCTCTTGTGCTGTTCTCTTTTCTCCCTGCACACCTTTTTTAAGTGGAAGATGTGAAGATATTAGTAAATTGTCCTTTAAACGTGCAAAATTATATTGGTAAATTTTATTATCTGCTTATTTATGATGCTGAATTCTGTACCATATCTGTCAGACTCTTGCAATTCATTTTTTTGATGTGTGTGGTGTTGTATCTGTACATTTTTATCTTGTTGAGATTGTTTTGATTGCAGATATGATTCATGTTGGTGTTTTGAGAAAATAAAAGTTACTATCATGCCTTGTTACAGGCTGATGGTACAAGAAAAGATAAAGCTAACAGAAGGCTTCATGTACCAGTGAGTGAAAACATTTATGGTGCAATGAACAAGGCCGAGATATTGGAAGCTCAAGAAAAAGAACTCCAGTTAGCCGATCAGGACAGAACTACTGAGCTAGTCAAAGACAACAAGAATCTGTTGGAGTCTTATATTTATGAAACAAGGAGTAAGGTACACATTCAATATCTCAGTGATATGTAGACATGGCGGGTTTGTGAGATTCAGATACATTTTGAGTAACTTGTTGTGTAGTCATTATTGATTAATATGTTTTTTAAATTTATTTGATTGCATGAATAGATCTTCAGCACATATCTGAGCTTTTCGAGTGAACATGAGAGGAAGGACGTATCTAGGGGCCTGAAAGAGACCGAGGAATGGCTCTATGATGATGGTGGTGATGAAACTGTAGATACTTATTCTGCAAAACTAAAAGATCTAAAACAGGTTACTTTTGTTTCTCTAATCTTTTGCAAAACATGTTTGCCACGCCAGACTTCTTTTTTACATTCTTCATCTTCTGTAGCTGGTGGATCCAATTGAGTATCGATACAAAGACAGAGAAGCAAGACCACAAGCTACAAGAGACTTGTTAAGCTGCATTGTAGAGTATAGAATGTCAGCAGATTCTCTTCCACCCCAAGATAAAGAACTGGTACAATAATAAATAGATGAATGAATGTAATGGTGGGATGTTGCCCTCAGTATCAGCTTTTGTGTGACAACTTTATTTTCAGGTCATAAATGAGTGCAATAAAGCAGAGCAGTGGCTAAGAGAGATGAGGCAGCAACAAGATCTTTACCCTAAAAACTCTGATCCAGTATTAATATCAATTGATATCCAGAGCAAGACAGAGGAGTTAAACTCGTATGGCTTTTTTACCTTTCCGTTTTCCTTTTCAGATGTTCATGATTGTAGGGTAATATGATAATTCAATTGGGTCTGAATTATACACCTGCTGAAGCAAAGCATTGCTGAATTGCTCCAGTTTAATCCGGTTGTCATTATATACGTTCATTTTATCTCAAAACTAATGACTGTTATATTTTTTTGGATTTCAGAGTATGCCAAAAGGTATTGAAATCCAACGGTTCTCCAATTCCAAGAGATGAGGGTACAGACAAACAAAATACCACATGAAATGAAGATAGAACATTATATTAGGGCTAATGGCTTCTGACAAATGTGAACACTTTATTCTTCACACTTGTTCCCCGCTTCAGGAGTTGAAAGGGAAATCTTTTTATTTTTTGTCCCACCTTCTACTGTAGGCATCCAATGATTTTATCTTTGATATTTTAGCTTACTCTTCAAATTGATCCTGTACCATGGAGTAAATGTTTATAAACAATGGTTATATATTCTTTTAAAATGCACACATGTGGTATGAGGGTACAAAAATGCGGTGTTGTACGTTTTAATAAAGTTTAGATCGCTTATCAAGATTTCTTCAAGTTAAATTCCTGGGAATTTTGGAGTTGAAAGTCCCAGTTTTAGAATCTGTACACGCTTGCCAATCTCACGTTCATATTTAAGAATGTCATTGTACTCAAAACTATCTTTACATTTGTTCCTATAAATGCAATATAATAAATAGCTCCAAATGGAGCCACGTAGATAAACAGCAACCAGAAAACCAAAACAAATTAGGCGAAGCATCACGTATATAATCCAATCAAAATACAGGGGGGAAAATCGTCTTAAAATTTACTTTTATCATTCCTATCGTTCATTTATTATTCTTTCATTTACAAATACCAGAAAGAAATTAAGCATAATTAACAATGCAACAAGCTCGATCAAACGAATAAAAAAACCCATATGGTGAATCAAGTGTGAACTGAAAAATTATTTTGGATTCCAAATGAATCATTATCTAAAGCTACACTTTTATGGTGACCCACCTTAGGTTCGTGTGCACTGTACATAATCATTCATGGCTCGCAATATATATACTTTGCAAGGATTTTTTAGCATCAAAACTTTCACCGAGCAACAATCCCCCTTAATCAGTTTCCTCGTGTGATGCTGCATACTGGATTTCTCTATCTTCCTTGTCCCCATCCAAAACATGATACAGGAAACTTCGGGCAATTAAACAGGAATTGAACCTATAGGGTAATGCTAATCAAAAGATCCACAAGTAAATGACTGGATGTGGACCAGGGATAAATGTCTAGCCTTCAAGTGTTCAGTTTCTCTTCTTCCTGGCTTTGGTAGTCTTGGAACCTGTTTTCTTTTTTGATTTATTGAATGCGGTTCCACTCTCCTGAAATTGTCAAAGGCATTTAGTCATTTAATGCTACCATAACCAAAAGGGATAACAACCACAGAATGGTATGCAAGTAGATGCACCTTCCGATATTGTACATAAGCACTCCGGCCTGTCAACTCCTGCCCACTTTTGTTGACATACACCTGCAGCAGGAAAAAAAGAATCAGGTCCTGATAGATGATACAATGTGACAAAATAGGTTAGGTGGGATATCTAATATGCATATTAGATCATGCGGCAAAGCAAGATATAAATCTTCAGTAACGTCATGTATGAGCTTTTAGCAGTTCAATTTACTCAACACTAATAGCCCACATCTTCTAATGACCATTATCTAACATGAGAATCATAAGTAAATTTAACCAGTTAATGCTTAATATCATTAAACTTAAACTTTTAGGATTTTCACATACCTTTCTTCCTTCTGGAGATGTATACCAATGACCGGCAGATTGACCACTTGCTTGGACCCGTCTTTTGCCAGCATCCTTTGGCGAACTGGAAAAATTCCTAGGTTCCACCCAATCCCCAGAAGCACGTGATTGGTTTGCAGGGCTTGATTTGTTACCTTTACCTTTTGAGACACTATTCTTAGTGCTATTCCTCTTTGTTGCTTTCTTTCTAGAAGATTCCCCATGGCTAAATGGAGAAACAATTTTGGGATCCACCCAGCCTTCAGAAGTATTGAAAGATCCCTCAAAAACCAAATTACCGGATTTGTTTTTCCCCCTTGTTGAGCTGTTTACACAAGCATTTTGAACCCCCTGCGTGTTTGAAGCTCTTCCATTGCCAAATTGTCCCCTAAAATAAAAATACACCAAAAGCAATATGTAATACAAAACGACAACCATTTTCTTTTTAAATCACTACCAGTGACTAATTAAAAACGAGCTCGAGCTATGACTTACATGTAATCAATGTGTGAGGCATTAGGTTGCTGATTCACTCTGTTTATGGCACCTAATGGATTGAAATTCCGAAAGCGAGTGTGAACTAACTGCTGAATTCTCGGATCCTCGTGGAAAAAATACTTATGAGCAGGATAAACTAGGTCCACGGATTCCCATTGTTGTTGATTCCTTTGACAGCTAGAACTGACCCCAGGATACCTCTCATTGTGACTTTCATTCACATCACCCCGGACTTCCTTGCCCTTATCAGAACGAAAGTACTCTTCACACAGCTCATTAAAAGCTGGTGTTGGCACAGAAACATTCTTCAATGGCGAAAAATCCTTCCATAGATCCTCGTTTCTATTCTTATCAAAAGATACTTTCTTGTTTTTTTCTAAATGATTGTTAGGGTAAACTTTATTGGCCCCGCCATCACTAAAATCTGAATCGGAATCAATTAGTCGAAACCCAGGAACAGAATCATTTTTCAGGGGCGAAAAATCCTTCGAAAGATCCACATTTCTGTTGTCATCAAAAGATAATTTCTTATCTTGTTTTAAATTGTCGTTAGGGTTAACATTACTGGCGCCACCACCAACACCCACGTCGGAATCATCGGAATCAATTAACTGAAACCTACGGAGAGGACTAGTCGTTAACTTGGGAAACATCAAGCCACTCTTCCCTGTTTCTAACCTAGAAGAAGCAGGAACATCATCCGAATGTTCCTTTCTTTTCCCATCTCTGGAAGAGTTACTACAATGATGAGGGGTTAAACTGAAAACTCTATAACCATTCAACGAAACTTTTGAGCTGCTACAAACAGAACGATTCGATGCCGATAGAAGGGTATGCACTGATGATAGATATTACAGCAAAAATAATAACCAATTTAGCACGAAAAAGAGTATATTATATAATTTAAAATTGAGAAGCGCAGAGAGAAAAAAAGGTTTTAGCTGACCTTACCTTGATCGGGATCTTCCTGCGAGGAGAACTCCTCGATATCGTCATCCACGTCGGCGTCAAGGGACGGCGAAGGTGGTCCGCGGCGGAGGCGTTTGAGAAGAGGGCGCGGCGGGTCGGGTCGAGTGTCGGGTTCGGAGTCGGAGACGTGGGCCGTCGGAGAAGGAGGTGGATTGACTGGGGAATGCGGGGGCGTGTCGAGACCTAGGGAAAATGATGGCACTTCGGAGTTGGCCATGGAAATTAGAAGGAAATTGAGAACTAGAGAGAGAAATGGAATTTAGGTTGAAGTAAATAAGGGTTTGGGGATTCGAATTTGGGGAAAAATGGAGGGAATTGAAATTTCTTGCTGGCGCGAGTGAACGATGAAGTGTGGCGAAGATTCTCTTACAATGCCTCTCAACTTTTTCTTTTTCTTCATGTTTAAATTTAGTTATTTTTAGTCTCTTGTTTTTTATTTACAATAAGCTCTTTTTATTCACTTTTTTTCCTATATTAGTACTAATTTTTATATTTTTAATTTGAGTTTTTTTCCTTTAGATTTAGCATTCACAAGTTAACATGATTTAAATAATGTGGTTGATAACTTTACATTATCATCTATAATATATATATCCCCAAGATATTATATATATATCTTCAAGATATGATAAATCATTATCATTATATTTTGGATAATGATATTTAGACAACATTTTTTTATAATATTTGAACATTGATTACGTGTCAATCTGTGATTGGTCAAAAATTTCTTCACAATAATGTTTATGATTATTATTATTGATTGTTTGACCAATCATAGTTTGACACGTAATCAATGTTCAAATGTTGTCTAAATATCATTATCCTTATATTTTATTACATCTCCAATATATTATGTTATTATATTAGATTAATTTATTTAATATTTAGGACGTTACAAAGTAAATTATAACTTTTAAATTATAAATCCTAGAATAAATTAATGTAACTATCTTATTCATTTTTACGTTAATCGAATTATTTGTTTTTTTATTAGTCGTACTAAACATGGTTCATATCTTACACAATTGATTCAATAAATAATATTCTATCCATAATTACATCTGTAGATAATTATAAAATGAATAATAAATAATAACTAATTTGAATTTTGGTGAGTGGCTTATTTTAATTTGTTGGTTTGAAATATACATTTTTCTTTTATTAAAATTTTATAATGACTTTTACTTATTTTAATTTGAAATTTATTACTCCCATAACATATGTAAAACGTTCCATAAGTCAGAAATTATTTCAACAACTATAATCAGCAAACAAAAGAAAAACAATGCTGACTTCAATTTTATTGCTTTTCATTAGATATACTTGAAGGGCACTAATAATCAAAGTGAGAAAAAAAGAAGACGGGAGAAAGCTATAAATGTCGCAGAACAAGTATGAAGTTATATTTTTCTGTCCCAGAACCCACTAAAATACAATCTACAACAATCCTAAGCGACATCAATGGTAGAAAATAAAAATCATAAGTAGATAATGCTATCATCTATACTTTATGACAATGTTTTTTCCCTTCACATTTGTTCTCTGACTAGAATTGATACAAGTACAACACAAGCTTACATGTTTCTCATAATTTCTCTCAAGACCCTACCTAAAGAAGTAAGGCTAGTAAATCCCACATTACAGAGTGAGCGTTTTGCCCAGATATCTCAGGGTATGAGGCATTTGGCACAAGAGAGTGAAAAGGATATCTGCTTAAAGCTTAATATGAAGGATGATGAAGAACTGAAATAAGAACTAATACGAGGCAGAAAATGTGCAACTATTCATGACCCCTCAGCACTTTTGAGCAGATTTTCCGTGAACAGCATATATTTGTACCTTCACAATCATTTATCAGTTATCCAGGTTGCCAATCTGTGCAATGCTGATGCCCTTAACTAAATCTTCTGTTTAAGAACATGGCGCAACTGAACCTTCTGGCTTTCCATTCTAGCCTCCAAAAGTCTGGCTTTCAAACTATTCTTCTGTGCACCGCGAGGAATGCATCCTTTCATACCACCTTTATGTGCATGTGGACTTCCGGACTCAGGACTCAACTGGTATAGAAGGTCTTGGGGGCTCAATCCACCTTTACCTGATCCATGGTCAGGAGACATTATGACCCCATTAGATAACCTTCCATTTGAAAGCTTCCCATTCATTTCCTCTAGAGAGATTATCTTGTAATTATCCCCGTTGTTTGGGTATGACCTCCAAAGCCTTGTTATGGATGATACCTTCTTTGACTGCTTAGTTGCTATAGAGCACACTTCACTTATTTCAGTTATTGGTGTCTCCTCACCAGCAGTTTCTTCCCATTCAAGTACACTTCTCCCTGAGACATTACTCTCTCGATGATTCCTGTTCAAAGATAGGGTACTCCCTTCTGGTGAATAACTCGAGCCTTGATCGTCAACATGGCTCACAGTTTCCCATCCACTTTCATCTCCATCTAGATCCCCGTTATCATCCACAAATACATCAGAACGCCTCTGAATGCCATCATTAGTTATACCATTGGCTTCAGGACTCACAATGTGAGTATTCGAGGCATGACTAGTAGAACTGTGAGAAGCACGGTGTTCAATCTCCCTCTCATTTGCTTCACCAAAATTTGCTTCTTCAAAAATAGCAAAAATGTCATCAGAGTTAGGGGGTTCGTATGAAAACCCCTTGATGTCTTGAATGTTCATCGCAGTTGCAGCCTGTTGAAGTGACTGTGCCTCTCTCAGCTCTGTTGTTATCGGATCTGCACTTCTTGACCTGATAAAACTTTCCAAATCCGAAACAAGTTTATTCATCTGTGAATACTTCTCTTCAAGAGCAACTTTTGCATCTATCAACTTCATTTGAACACGTTCTTCACGCCATACTTCCGCCATCTGTAACATCTTCCTCTCTTCTTCCACTTCTTCCCTATGTTTCATAGATTCCCTCTTCAATGCTTCAACTTCAGCCTTGTCTTCTCCAATTTCCTTGGCAAGCTCATCACATACCTCCTCAATCAATTCTCTGGCCTTCCTTTCCTTGTCATAATCTTGCATGTAGCGCTTTGCAGAGAGTTTGGCATCGGCCAACTCATTTACCAACCTTGAATTGACAATTTCAATCCGCTGGCGATTTTTTCTTTCTCTACTCAACTCTGATTTAATGTCATCGATGTATGCATGGATTTTCTCATGCTCTCTGCTCCTCCATTGCGCCCTTTCCTCACTGACTTTCTTCAGGAAATGTTCAAGCTTCTTTTTGGAGGATCGGTGCTCGGTCTCAAGCTCCTGAATTCGTGCCCGAGCCTGCTCTAGTTCAGCTCCGAGAGCAGATACCACAGATACCGCACTTGCCTTTTGGTCAAGAAGTTTCATGTGTCTGTAGATATGATGTGCCTCTTCATCTGACGTTTTTAAACATAAAGGATCCCATTTTGTTGCACCCTCCCTTTCAGTGTTGGAAAACTGGAAACGTTCAGGCTGAATAGCACAAAGTAGGTTTAATATTAGCAACTTAACTGTTTGCTCTTTCACTTTAAAAAGTAAAAAGCATAACACTTTGAAACTCATTGCTCATTTAGAATGTAGAGGCTAATTACAACGAGTATGTCTACATGAAAAAATTGTTGTCTAAGTCGTTTCTACGCAGATCTATACTTCTATACATAGCATGGATCAATGCAATAATCAGCCTTATTTTTTAATTCCCAAGTTGCCATCAAATAAGCCATTTTTCTATAGAGCAGGTACAGGGTCCAGTTTTAACTTGAGTTATTACATGTATATGACATTCACTCAATAATCTTCGATTGCAAAGACTGAAGAGCTGTAAAACATCTAATGGTAATATTATATTCTAGAAATAAGAAAATTCATACCTCACAGAAGTGTCCATTCTTTGCCCCAAATATGGAACGGGGACTTTGCGATGGATTCTTCTTCAGATCGAATTCATGGATCATGCCATTTGGATGACCAAGGAACCGGTGCCTTGCGTGGCCATTTCCATGCTGCAGATAAGTAACATCACATCAGTAATGAGAAACGGAAACCTATCAAATTAAAATTGCAAAGCAGCTAATTGATCCACAAATGAAGACAATAGTAGAGTATATGGAAGATAATCAGTTCTCTAATTCAACTGGAATGCACAGATAACAAATAACCGAATCTCGTATACAACGAATATCCAATTGCAGTCCAAACTTACTTCCAAACAAGCATAAAAGAATACGACTTTGTAAAACCAATGATATTAACACGGCAGAAACAGCATTTTGTTTCACATTCAGTCAAACAAGACACGATATTAATGCAGTCTGAAATTAATCAAGCAAAAATGGACAAAAAATCAATCCTTCCACCGAGCACATTTTTTGCATCCGGGAAATAATTCTTGAAAACAACTACAACAGAACGTCAACTATTTACACTGACAAACCCTATTCAAATCAATTCTCAAATAACCATTCACAATCAACCAGCAGCAAAATCATCATACAAAAGTACTTCCCACCAATAAACTACAATTCTTTTCTCTCCACGAGGAGGGCCTACCATAGAGTAGATGGAATAACCTAGTAGCCTATAGCTGCAAAATCAATTTTAAATCAGAAACCACAAAAAACATGCAAGATGAAACAAAACTAACACGGGAACGAAGAAAAACAAGGGATCTCAACACAAACAAGAGAAAAACTAAGAACGAAAGGGTAATCGACGGAGATCCCACATTGACCGTTACATGGAAAATATAGTGTACATAGGAGGGAAAAAATAGTTTTTTGCCGTTAAGTAAGCCTTAGTGTAGAAACTCAAGTTCTACCTTGTGTTCCAACCCCTTCCGGCCATCCCCAGAGACAGTCTCCGGCAGATGCAACCGCCAAAGCCCGGCGGCCAGTCTCCGGGCCGACACGGCCACCTCCGTTTGCTTTTTGGCGCTCCGGCGCGTTCTCCGACGAGACCCCGACAAAGAAGACTTCTGGTCCTCTTCGAGTGGATCCTCATGGATCTTCCACTTCAACAGAGGGGTTTCAGGTCTGCTCCGTTTTCCACCGTGTCTCCTCAACCGTGTCCCCGGAGTTCTCGGTTTCCGCCGCTGGAAAGGCCGCGCCGGTTCAAGATCCCAGTCCGGCGAAGGGTTGCTCACGCCCCTCGAAGCAATGCCCGCCGGGAAAGTCGCCTTGCCGGTATACTTCATCGTCGCCGGCGAGTCTCAGCCATCAGAGTTACCTACTAAATAAATGCTAATACTCGCCGCCTTGCGAAAATGAAACAATGACTGCCCCAAAAAGTGAAAATGAAAACAGTAAGAGAGAGAGAGAGAGATAGAATCTGTGTGTTGTTGAAGTAATGAAGTTCGTGAAGTGTTTGTATGAGAGAGAGAGCACACGAGGAAAGTACAGAAGAGAGAGAGTGAGAGAGATGGAGAGTTTCACTGTTTCAGAGATTTTGCTGAGAAAAGGACGAACGAACACAGTGATAATACAAATACATATACGAGAGAGGTGTACGTTGTGCCGTATACTTATACGGTCAACGTATTTATTATCACGATGATTCCGCGCGCGTGAAATCTTTATACGGTGTCGTTTGGCCCTACTTTGATTTGTAAGCTGCTATGCTTGTTATGGTTGCTGGTCGAAGAGACGTTGTGATTTGAATGATCATGGATGGTGGGGTTTTTATTTTTTATTTATTATTTATTCTGTTTTTAATAAGTTCAAATTATTAATTTAAATCTGGATATCATTTTTCTAATATGAGTTCACATCAAAATAATATAACGACAATAAAATCTTTTAACTACAACGAATAATCGTATTAAATACAGATGATAATAATATCAGATGAAATCTCACTGACTTAATTTAATATAAGAATAAAAATGTATAAAGGAACAGTAAGATAAAAAAAAATCAAATGCCAAAATTTTGCAGTTATTAGTCTTTTGTAAAAGGTTTAACAGATATAATTAAGAAACCAATCAAGCATTTATATAAACCTCCTTAATTATGGTCAAATCAGGAATAAAAAATCTTCTAATCAGTAATCAGTGAAATTAAAAGCAAAAAATACAAATTTTTAATCGTTAAACTCTACCACATTTATTATTTTTATTTTTCCTGCAATACTAAAAATTCAAATGAAAAAGTATTTTGACACGAATTTGTGAAATAATTGTGAAACCCAAAAAATAGAAGAGTTTTCATACCTAATGGTTGGAAAATTAGGGTACAATTTGGCATGGCGTGATGAGCTGAGACCAAAGCTTGGTACGCGCGAGGAACAGAGAGTGTAACCCACGCGTTGCTTTGGTTTCTCAGAAAAGGTGGTAGTGGCGTCACTGTCTTATCTATTTGTTGCTTCCACACTTCATTGTCTTCTCCGTTCACCCTACCTCAAAAGGCATCCGAGGGAGACCCCACGTGGCAATATCAGAAGCTGCCACGTCGGCAACTACAAAACGTGCGTTTCATATTAAAATACGCACTCACATGGCTTCAAATTATTGCTTATTTTAATAACCAATAAATAATGTAATTAATTAAAACTTCATTTATATGATTACGATAACTTTAATGTAGAACTAGATCTATCTGAATAGCTTATTAAAATTCTTAGACCAAGATTATCTAACTTTGTTTTTTATTTTCAGCATAGTATCAAAGTTTAATAGAAACTAATGTTTAGATTAAAGATGATTTAATATGTTTTCAATATGTTACATTGTTTAAAAGTTAATATTAGAGAAAATTTAAATAATTTAGTTTTTAAAGGTCAAATATAACAGGAAACAAACGAAGAAGCCCTTCACGTTAGACACTGTCATCATAACTAGGAAAAGGTTATCTCAGACACCATTATAACATCTTCCAGATTTTTTGTTTTTTAATTTTCAAATTTTTCAGTAAATTAAAATAAAGAAACATACTGGTGACAAGTTTGGAGACAGATTTTAAATATTAGTTTTAGTTAAAAATGGTATTTGAAATGGATGTTATAAATAATAGTTTAAATATGAATTTATTAATATTTTATACTTATATATATATATATATATATATATATATATATATATATATATATATATATATATTATTTGCTCTTAAACTTTAAAATAATTAGAGTGTTACTATGAAATTTACAACATTTTGTTAAGAATTTAATGTTTTCTTCATTTTTATTCTTACAAAATACTTAATTATACATACTTTTAATTTTTCTAATATTTTAGAGGTGAAAATGATTTTTTTATTGAATAAGATAAAATTGAATTATATAATTATCAAAGTTTTCCTAAAAAAAACACTCAAATTTTTATTTGACTCCATACGTTAAACAGTCTTTAAAAAACATAAAAAAGAAAATAATATTTAAATTTTCAACTCTTATATAAATGTAAGACTGATGAGTTACATTTTTAAAAAATAAATACTAAAATAAAAATTATTATTATTATTAATTTTTTTCTCGTAAGATTATTTACACTTATCACCCAGCACTTAAGATATTTTTCATTTTCAACGTCATAGTGGTAACTCTTTCACCCAGCTTGCATATCCACAAACCTTATAAATATTCACTTGTATATATATTTGGTAAAATTCATAATATAAGACCTAAAGAAATAAGCACAACTTAAAAAATAATAATTGGAAAATATCGATATCTAAAAATAACTTTAAAAGTATACTTATGCTAAAAATTTTGAATAATTAATTTGCTTTATACATAATAAAAAACATTTAATTAATTTTGATTTGCAACCCGAATATGTCCCACTAATTATAATCATCATATACAAACACATTATATCTTTTCTTCTTCTATTTTTATAGATATATGTAAAATCTACAATGCAATTTTTCAAATTCACGAGCCCAAATAAATTTTAGAATATTTATAATTCAGTCGCATAAAAAGATAAATAACAGATAAATACACGATTTCTAGATTTTATTTTCTATATTGTTAAACCAGTATCTCATTTGAGTTTTTCTTCTTCTATTTTACACTTTATTTTTGCAGTTATATATCCTCCAAAAAAAAAATTACTGTGAAAATCACCACTAAGAGGAAGAAGAAATACTCTAACACTGTTTACTAAATAGTATGAGAGAAAGTTTGCTGCACGTATCTACAGTGATTTGGAAGTTTTGTTGAAGTTCTTTCCTTTGTACACTTTTGATATCATAATATACATTCTTCATTTCATCATTCCTTTATTGACTCAAAAAGGTTCAATTATTAGTCTACTTTTGTTATTTTCACATCATAGTATTTAACTTTCTGACGTCCTTTTATAGTTCACAGAGAATAAAAAATAGCTGTATAACCATTACTGTTATATGCCAGAATACATGTTTTTGTCTATTTTATAATAAAATGTTAAAAACAAAAATTAATAAATTGATGTAAATACCATGATAGAACAGTCATCTTTTATTTTTTAAGGATTGTCTGATCTTTCAAAACATACAATTTGAGTCTTAAATTGTTATATTATTATGAAAACGAAGAATATGATGAAGATGAAGATGCAGTGTGAAGGATAGTTGTCTGCATGCATGGAAAATTGGAAATGACAAGAGGGGCACGTTCAGTGGGGACTCATGTCCATATTGCAATCATCAAATATTCTTTTCGTTATAAACTTGGGATTATAATAATAAATATAAGAAAATGAATAAAAAACATATGGTAATACAAAGCATTTAGAAAGTTGTTGTACAACAATAATATTGATGACTGATATATAATTTTAAGAAAATTGCTGACAGTTGTATTTTTTTCAGCTTAGTAACTGTCAAAGTGTATTGAGTATTCTTCAGTGGATGTTTTTCATACAAACAGACAAAAAATGAAACTTGTACACATATTCTTCTTTCTTTATCACCTTTTTCTCAGCTTAAAAGAAAAACAACCTGATAAAACTGATGCAAGATAAATATATCAGATGTCATACAATGTATGAACAAAAAATTGGACTTTCATCATGCTAGAGTTTTATTTTAGAAATATATGGATTAAATTTAAGACTTTCTATTTTGCAAATTTTCAATAAAATATCTCAAATATTTAACCTTTTTCACATTGAGGAGATAATTTTGTTTGTTGTTATCATAATTAGAAAATGGTACCAACAAAAAGCCTTCTTCTTTTATTTGTTTCAGAAATAAAGTTTCATTGTGAGTGTGAAAAGCAGCACATGTGACAGAATTAAAGAAAGGAATGGTTGTTCTGAATTTAATGGAAATGCAAGGTGCTGTGACAGTTATCTCCTCTTCTGCCCCCACTTTCTTGTTTTATGTTTTGCTTTCTTTTTGTTTTCTATCTCTGCTTCATTTAAGAGATCAAAATTACAGAGAATATAATAAGTTATGTGATACTGCTGCATGTGCATCAATAATTAATTACAATTGAACAAGATATTTTGTTAGGTCAGTTTTGTAACCTACTCTATATGTTTCCTGCAGTTTCTAGACCAATAAAACAATAGGACACATTTCACATTATTCCCTAACCTTCCTCCACAGTACACTTTTCCTTTCATTTTCATAACATCACTTCCAAGGTTGAACAAAGACTACCTTAGTAATTTCTATAGCTTCAAGAGAGAAATCAATGTATAACTACAATACAGGGATAGCTTCAAGTTATATTAGGACATCCCTAAAATACAATACTTCAAAAGCAAAATTATTTCATATATAATAGACATATACAGCTCTACAACAGAACTTATGGCCATGTCCATCTTCAACCTTCAATATGCACAAGCCTTGATGTATTACTTGCTAAAAGAAGTTACAAAAACTATGGACTTTCAGCATCTGAAGAACCGTTGTCGTTGATCTTTGGTGGCTATTCCCTCTTTTACAATTAACCATAGCACCGAATTGGATCATTACAACCTTTAGCAGCAGATTGCCCAAAACCAAACCGACCCCCTTTCTCAAGGTACTGTTGGTGGTACTCCTCTGCTCTGTAGAACTTCTTGGCAGGAAGAATCTCAGTAACAATCTTCCTGTTCAACTGCTTCTGCTGTTGTTCCAACGACTCCCTGGCAGCCTTCTCCTGCTCCTCCGTGTAGTAGTATATTCCAGATCTGTACTGTGTTCCCACGTCATTCCCCTGCCACAGAGGACAAGATCAAATGGTAACTAAGTGCTCAAGAACTAGAATGTTCAATTCATGTGTGTGCAAGAGCATATCATTAGTTACCATATTTTTTGAAGTTCCTGTATGCATGGATTTGGATGAAAGAGTGAATTCAAGAAACAAAAGTATGCATGCATATTGAAATGGAAGATGTGAAAATAAATAAAATATATTGAGAGGGGGGAACAGAAGAGTTCTAACTTGGACAGAAGAAACAGAGGGTGAGACAAAAATGTCATTACAGGTCATTCGGAAGACCATCATAAGATACTCAAAGTTCAACAAGAAACTAGTTCATCACCACATGAAAACAAAGCAAAAACTAGCACTTAAAGAAGTTCTGACACAAACTAGTACATAGAGTAACGGCACATACAGTCAATCCATGAATGTTATACCAATGCAACCTAGTAATAATAATTGGGTTCTGCAGGAGATACAGAAATCAGTCCCTCTGTCAATGTGGTTCTGTACGAGTCATTTAAGTCTTCTCACCCCTAATAAACCACTTGAAAATTATATCGTAAAATTAACTATTTTAACTTTAAAATGAAAACTAAAAAATTGTGATCTCTACAGAAATATACATCATTTTCCAGCCTCTGAGATAAACAGGAAAACATTGAAAAATGTCCGTGTTTCACACTTCTATAATGTCCTTACTCCAAACCCCTCCAAAGAAAAGAGAAATGCATCACTCAACCAAATACTTCTGGGTATAAACCTAGGGATGCCAATTAGTCTATTTATCCACAAATCTTCCAATCTATCCATGCCTAAATCCAATCAATCTGCACAATCATACAAGCAATACTAAATGGATTGGATCAACAACTATTACTAGACGTAATCATCCCTCGTATTTTAAAATGAATGGATTGTATATCTATCCATGATAAGTTCTTGATGGATGAGTAGGAATTTTTTAATTAAATAAGTCATGGATGATCGGTTTTTTATTAAGTAGTAAGACATAATAAGTGAACTAGTGAATTATTTTTTACCCATCCATTTGAAACCAACTTAACTTCTCCAATCCTTCCATTTCACCCCCTTGGTATCAACATCCGCAAAGAGCAAATAGAAGGTTACAATTGCCTAAGCAACTATTACAAAGAGACCCCAGGAATTTTATTTGACCCATATTACAACAGAATTTACAAAACAAGACTGAACTAGATATCAAAATATAAACGTATCCGTTAAATGCTGGCAAGTGTCAACAAAGAGAGAACCTCTTATTCAAATCAGACAAGTCTAGATATATCAATCAGAAACCACTTTGACAACCTCCATTTAATCAGAAACCAAAACTTTATATTTACCTGTCTATTCGGAGTAGTAGGATCATGCCTAGCCCAGAACAAATCAAGCAGAGACTCATAGCTACAATTTTTGGGATCGTATTGAACCCTTACAACCTCTGAGTGATTCGTGGTCCCCGTACACACATCTTCATAGGTTGGATTGTGCACAAGCCCCTGAGTGTAACCAACCTCTGTCTTGGTCACCCCAGGCACCCTTTGGAAGGCCAACTCAACACCCCAAAAACAGCCAGCACCAAACTGGGCAAACAGCTGGCCTGGTGCTGGTGTGTCATCATCTGGACTCTGAGGAATGGATGAATCCAAGTTCTCTGGTGCCCTTGCGCTGCCAAATCCAAGTTTGTTCAATAGGTTCATGGAGGGCTTGTTCACAGCAATGCTAGGCCGAGTTTGGGAAAATAAGCCAGAACGCTTGACAGAAAACCTAGAAAGTGAGGGCAGGAACTTGGTTTTGGAAGGACTGGAGAGGGAAGAAGAAACAAACACTGAAAGGGAATTGGATGTGGTGGTATAGCTGCTGCTGATTGCTGCTAAGCATTTTAGTAGCATGAGAATCCTTTTCTAGAATAAATAACCAATTCAAAAATGCACTTGTATATATGAAAGAAACAAAGGAGCCACCAAATCAGGATGCCAAAACTGAAGTTACAAATTTCAACAGATAATCAAAAGCTTAAAACTTAATCTTGAATGACTTATGTTGATCCATATGGGGTTATCTGTTATTACTATAGCACATGGCGCCTGTATATTAGTAATGAAAAAAGTTTTACACCGATCAAGGATCATTTAAACTAATAAAACAATTATTCTCTAATATAACTACAAGGATGAATGACAAAACACACAAATTATACCATCCACCCATACGTTCATATTCAGTGAGATCACAAATTTTATATAGGAACTCAAAGGGAAAACACAGTGGATGCCTTTGACTTGAACAAATACTTTCTGTTGTCATTTTGAATTCTTACACATAATTACAAAAATATAATCAAATATTTACTTTGTTCCCCCCTCCCAAGGACCAGATATAATTTGTTGACCATCGAACGTGCAAGATTTTTATAATTATGAAAATAAAAAATGAATGCAGAAAACTTTTTCTCAAGACTTAAACCAAACTCAAACTCCCACAACTATATGTTCTAGTCCTAATCACATATACTCCTCCTCTGACTTTAGGGATATTTTTATTATATCATCTCTATGTACGCGAATGACCCCAAGAATGGACCACAACTCCACAAGCTGCAGACTCGTATACAACTCTGCCTACTGTTCAACATTGATTTAACACTTGAAATTGCCACTCTATTTTATTCAGATTAAAAAATTAGCTGAAACTTTTCCTTTCATACATGTAGATAAAAACAAGTCTTTGTTACGAGATAAAGAAGTTATTTACGGTTTAACTATTAGCACTCACTTGGGGGAAGATAAAAAGACATACATAGTACTATTATAAGCTTATTATTTCATAGAATTTTCCGTCAGGCTAGCAACGCAACAAATGGAAATTCGTATTGGGTCAAAGATTGTGATAACAAATAATATTATATCTTCATCGTGCTCCAGTGCTTCACAGAAATTGGGAATTGCAACAGAGTCACTTACAATAAACAGTAAAATGAAACCAAACTCACGTGGCCCAGAATTTTTAATAGAATTGGGAACATGAACATGAAGGAAATATGTCCACCAAATAGTAAATGAAACGAAATCCAATATCAACCCATACCTGCTCCACAAATTCTCATCTTCAACCCTTCAACAAATTACTCGAATCAATCTCCGTACAAGAACAATAAGAATAATAAAGACAACTTTTTTAACACTAAAAAGAAAAATTGAACAGAAATAAAAAGAGCCCACAATCCCCTTTTTTCTTAAAGATTAAAGGGGGAAGAGGGTAATGGAAGAGATAGTTTTGAGAAAACAAAAAGAAAAACATAAAAAAAGAAAAAAAAAAAAAAACGTACCCAATTGAGAGCAGAAGAGAGAGGAATTGAAGGGTGGTTGATGATTGAGAAAGAAGATGAGGATTTGATCACTGCAAAAGGAGCGAGTCTTGACGCTGAACTACTATGGTTTCTCTCTCTATACTGGCATCCATGATAAAAAGACTTAAAAACCCCTGCTCGGCTTAACGCAAAGAACGGCTTAATTCTTTAAACGATAAAGGATAAGCATGTCATTTCAATGAAAAATCACATGAAATCCCTTCACGTAGCGTCTAGAGTATTACAGAAACTAGTGCATGTAAGGGCTACACGTCATGAAATATCATTCATATATTTTTCACGTTTAAAGTAAAACATTGAATAAAATTATATATATATATATATATATATAAAGTGAAATTTAAATATATTTACTTTCTATTAAATTAATTAAAATACATCGAATAGTAATAATAGTTTTCAAAGTTGTTGAATAATTTGAACCAATTTTATTGTAATTTCTTTTGGAAATTAATATAATTGTTATTACTAATATAAAAGATTGGATTAGGACCATGTAAAGCTAATAGTGGATTACTACGGGCGTGTAAACTTAGCCCAATTGAACAAGAAAAGGCTATTTACTTCCCCCACCCCCAATTATTAACTTCACCCTATAATACTAAGAAAAGACTCAAACACTTTCACACATCATATTGCAATTAGGTCTAAGAAGTTGTGAGATGAAAGCCAAGTCAATAATATTTTAGCAAAAGAATGCAGCCAACTGCTGCTTAATTGAGACTTAAATAGTCAAAGTGAAGATGGTGGTCAACGTTGGACAAGTTAAAAAAGACATATTTAAAGTTCATAAACATTGAAACTTCATAAATAGCGAGTAACATCCAGATGAAAGAGTTAATCACAAATTATATAAGGAATGAGTTAGGTTACTCATTCCAAGTTAAGTAAACCTATAAAGCTAAATATTATCTTTTAAGTTTTTCAAGGTTACATTTATATTTTAATTTATAGATACTATCATTTAATTATCTTTGTTTGGAAATCATAGGAATTTCGTTTATCACATCAATAACATTTCACGTGTTATTTATTATTTGTTGAAAATTTTATATTAACTTTAATAAAATTCGGTAATTAAATATATTTCTAGTTTATGAGTTGAGGTTAACTTTTTTTTTATATACTCTTCAAATTTCAAACAGATGGAAATTTTTCTTTGTTTATTATTGTTCAGTCTAACCGGAAAGAGTTGTGTGCAGAAGACACACTAATGTCAAAGTCAATAAAAATCTGATAGTTCCAGCAATAAATACACTATAAATGTAACTAACTTATTATCATACATCAAACATGTATTTATAAATTTTAAAATAAATTTTGGAATAACATCAACTTAATTAGGATCCAACTTATAATAATTTTGCTTAGTTTTAATGTAATTATCCTTGACATTAATTTTCGTTGACTGTCTAATGAATTATTTTGGAGTTTATTACTCACAAACTGTTTGATCATTTTAAAACCAAATAATCATACTATACAAAAATATTTTATGATTTAGTTTGGAGATCTAAAATAGTTCAGACAAAAAGTTGACCTAAAAAAGCATTATACATTGTTAAATTTGTAATTATCTTGAATTTTACTTTATGTAGTTGTGCACTTTTGTAGCAGAAGAAAATCGTGTACGCTTCCCATAGTGTACCTTAAATATGAAAGTTTTGGAGATTCCTTTCGTTGCCGTTTCAACGTGGTGTCCTTGTAGAAACTTAATTGCTTTTTTTATATGGTTAAACTCCAAGCACGATTGCATGTTATCGATTTTGACTATTTCTTTCTTTATTATTGAACATATTTTCCACAAGAGTCGTGTAAGGAGTATATAATACCCTTAACCAAAAAAAAGTGCGTTTGGATGAGCAAAATAGGAATTAATTGCACATGAAAGAAAGGTATCCAAACACCACCTTCAATCATAGATTCTTTTCCCTATTTTGTGTTCACACTTCACATGGCTACTTTCATTTAAAAAATGTTCTCCCATTTATCCCTTTCATACCTAAAACCTACCAATTAGTTTAGCTTTATGGTCCCACCATATATGTTTTCATCAACTTTGTTATATTTATTAATAGAATAATAATATTTTAATAACATTTCTTTTTACAATATTTTAACATCATTTACGTATTATTTCGTAATTGATCTAAAATTACTTGACAATCAATAATAATATTAATTATAAACACGTAAATCGATCACAAAATAATACAAAAATATTGTTAAAATATTGTAAAAGAATATTGTCACAAGTATCATTATCCTTATTAATAACATATTTAATTAAAATATGTCATGCAATATCATATTTTGTTAAAAATCTCTTCAAACTGCAAAATTCTTAAAAATAACTCAGTTTTTTTTTATATATATAAAAAATTAAAACCTTTCAATAATACATAATTATCCAAAACTTTCCTGCATCCAAAATACTTATTATTGGAATCATTACTCTCAAATTAACTTTCTATTTTTATAATAACTTTTTTCTATTTTTTTTTTCTTTCTAATATAACGTGAGATTTCAATGAATATTCATAAATAACCAACAAGGTTTAACTCCTGCAACTTATATAAATTAACAAATTTTATAACATAATTTTACATAAATTTTAAATCATTTCCTTTAAATCATCCTTTCTCTATCTCACACACAATTAAAAAAACGATGAAAATAATATAAATAGAAAAAGTGGATAGATTCCGAGCCAAAGTTCCGTTCACACCTGAAACTTTGGATTGAATATTTCATCGCTGGCAGCATCAAAGTAACAGTGTTGTTTCATTTAAAGGGTTTGACTTTTGCTTCGATGCTATTCATGATCAGCACAATTTACAAAACTTGGATAAATTTCTTTAATTATTTTAATAATATTAATTTTAAACTTTATATTACAAACATTAATGCACAATTACATTTTTTATTAAAAAAATATTAATATTAAGCTGCGAGTAGGTTGCAATGTGATCCCGTAAGATGCTGCGTTTAAGTCCGTTGAAGTCAAAGGGGCCCACATTTGCCACGTATGAAATCCGACGTGGTCGTTTTTGTTTTTCACATTTATATATATATATGGGCAATCATAACACCAACCTCTTACCTTCATCTTTCTCTCCGATTCAACAGAAAAAAAAAAATGGGGAATTGCTTAAGGCGCGAGGGTGTCGCCGCGGCGGAGGAGGAGTGGGAGTGGGAGGATTTTGCGGCGGAGAAGTGTTCTTACGGCGGTGATAGGAAAGCGACGAGAGAGGTTAAGATAAAGATCACGAAGAAACAGTTGGAGGAGTTGGTCGGTAAAGTGGAGGTGAAGGAGTTGAGAGTGGAACAGGTTTTGGCTCAATTCATCAATCAATCGCTGGAACGGCCATGGAAGCCTGCTCTTCAGAGCATTCCAGAACATTAATAAATGTACTTTGGAGGATCCATGGAGCAGTGAATCGGGCCTGTTCTTGGTCCAATCCTTCCATACATACACACTATTAGGGTTTTGTTTTCTCCTTCTATGGGAATCTTAATGTAACTCATAATTTTTGCTTTCTTTTCTGTAAATATATATTTGATCATTCAGAACATCTTTGCGTTCTTGATTTTCTTTCCTTCTCTCTGTCAATTCAATATTGTAAGTAATCACTCTTAATAGGAGGTTAATTTATAATTATTATTTTTTCCTGATCATAATGTTTGAGCATGGTAACTGTTTGATAAAATTCCGTGATATGGTTACTGCTCCACCTAATAGTGGCCAGGGTGGCAGCCACTTTCATTCTTCAACTTTGATTGATGAGTGGCGTGAATGGTTCTGAGATTCGCTTTCAGAATTTGTCACCACCAAATTGCAGTAGTTTAATCATATTAGTCACAGTAATAGCAGCATTGAAGTCCACGACATTGGAGATTTGTATCTTATAAAAAAGCTTGGTGAGATCTTCGAAAAGCATGAAAGTAAAAAATATGTGTTTTCTAATTGTGACAGACTTTGACTGTGTTTACCATTTGCTCCAAAAAGCTGACTTATTATTTTAGAAATGTTGTGTGGCGTTACGTTAAAGGCTGGATGATTAACAAAACATTTTCTTTAATTAATGGTATTGTTCAAACTCATGAATTTCTTCACCTGGTTAAGTTTTTCAACAAACAATGAAAAGCTATCACTTTCAAGTTGTTTTATGTTACTCACGTATGGTTCATCTTTGAATTGTTAAAACACTTTTACAATGGCTGCAATTGGTAGACATGCGAAGAAGAAGATTATGAAGTTTTACACTGAAAAAGGTTCCAAAAATCATGGGGCAGTCAAATCTCTTTGTGGTCACTATTGAAATTTGGTGGTTGATGAATAATGATGAATTGGTGAGAGATTTGTGGATAGAATAACATCTCAAATTCTGAGTTCACACTGATCCTAACCTAAGTCCAACCACCAGTGTTGTCTTCTACTCTGCCGGCACTACTTCAATCTTTGAAATATGGCTATTATTATATAAAACTTCAAATTGTCAATAATGTACCCAACTTTAAAATAATTATTCAGTAAATCATAACTCGAACTGTGAATTATAATTTGGATTATCATTTATAGTTTGAAGATCACATAATCATACATCGCACCGGATGGTTAATCATTATCTCGACGAATAAATCACTCAATCTGGACAACCATGCATTACATTATATTGAATGGTTAACCACTAATTCGATAAACAAGTCATTAAACTCAAACAATCACCAAAGATATTGTTGGACCTTATATCAGATTGATTGAACTAAACAAGTTCAAGAAAGATCAATCCTAAAACTATTTGACTCAAATTATTAATATTTTGATTGTAATTAAGTCAATTTTAATCAAGAGTCCACCACAAAACCTATAAATAAATATTTGAAATAAAAATATAAGTTACACATATTAATTATAATATTTATTTCTATTTATTTAAGTTAAATTAACTTTAACATTAAAGTACCTAATATATCAAAAAGAAAACTCTCAAATAACAAATTCGAACCTTGAACAAACATATTAAATATTAGACATGTGACCTTGACATATACCGAAAACAATTATCATTTTAAGATTATAAATAAAAAATATAAATTTATTTAATTTGAAAATAAGTTTCATATGTTTCAATTTCATCTTATAACATTCTCTTATTTTACTTAATTGACATGTCATCAATATATTAAAAAATATAGATGAAGATGTAGGTTAATTTTCAAATGACAAATTATTTGAAACAATTTTTGTGGTGTCAAATATGTATTTTGTTGTGCAATATATTAATATTTCAGTGGTTTGGTTTGTATGACGTTCATCTGGCATATATAGTATGTCATCAATACGTCACTCTTTCGATCTAACACTACTGATATTAGTCATCTTCAGATGAGGTATATATAAACTGCCATTGAAAGCGTTGTTGCATTTATCTTCTTCTATTTGCATTATGTAAATGACCAATAGGAATATATCACTGCAATTTGCAAAGGATTGAATTATTATTTTATTAGTATAAAAATGTTGACAGATGTGTATAATTAAACTATTTTCAAGATGAAATGTGGCTAAAAATAAAAACAAATAACACATTCACGATGTGATAAACCTTGTTTTTTTTGGTACATTGAATCATTCATCTTTCACAACAAAAAATAGTATCAACTATTTCAGTACTTGTAATATACCTTATGCACATGATAATATTTTTTATATATAATTAAAATTTGTTTTAAATGGATGTTTTATTATATAGTTATATATAATTAACTAAGTAAACGTCTTTGAATAATATTTATAAACTGTATTTAAAATTACGGTAAATAATTTGAATGTTTATAGTATAAGAATAATTTAAAATAATTTGAAATAGATAATTGATTAACAATTGAACATGGATAACAAGTTATATATGAAGTTAATCTATAAACTTGTTAGACTTTGTTTGATACACAACGCTTGGATATAAAAAAAAATGGTACAAAATAATTACGTAAGGATTGAAGTATGAGATATAGAAAATGGTCATCATCCTAGAATTAATCATCAGACTTAATTTTTTCATTATTTTTAATCAGTAAAAAAGCTTACTTTTTCTCCCAAATATAAATCACCATTTGATATTTATATTCCTTTTAATATAGGATCCAGATCATTGCACATTCAATTACTGCACTGCACTGCACCAGAAGCTACAAGGAAAAAAAAAAATGAAACTTATTTGATAAAAAGCTCTACCAGGAAAAATCATTTTAAAAAGGTGGGAGGAAGGTAATAATATTACAACAGAAATTGGCACAGCAATTCTCATGCAGAAATTATTCAGTTATACTGTCTGCAATGAAGGTCATTGAAATCAACCGAGACTACACATACATCTGTATCTCTTTCAAATCAATGTAGTGTGCATCATCTATACTCTTGAAAGTTAACATGACCAGTGGCCTGTGCATGCTCAATTGCCTCCTGAAATGTTCAGAGAAAAAGCACTTCTAAGAATCATATAAAGAAAAGGAAAATGTATCTTTAACAACTTTTTTTCACAACATTTTTACAACAATTTATGTGACAGTTTGTGATTGGTCTGTTTCAAATATACAAACCAATAAAATAATGACACATAATCTGTTGTCAAAAAATCGTTAAAAAAAGTTGTTAAAATATCATGGTTCTAAAGAAAAAGGAGTTCAGGCTAAGGTAAGTAAAGCAAGAATCACCTTCTGGCCAACTACTCCAATTTGGCATACCCCACAGCGCAGAGTGAACTTGGAAGTGTCAGTGTAACTCCGTTTCCTGAGAAAGAGTATACATCATATTAGCATAACATAAATTGAAAGGAAATACTTGTAGCAGAAGAAATTAGCAGAGGGCACTGGAAATGATGTCCAAATTAAATTGAGAAGATTGAAAAATTCACATCATGCAAGATAAAACAAAAAGATATCTAGTAATATGAAGAATCCAATTTTGAGAATTCATGCAATTCAATCATCTAAGAGTGCAAATATTCATCTATTTGTTTTAAGAAGGTTCAATAAGAATTGCAAACAACCTCTGCTGGTCCTTCACAAAATTTAGAGCAAGCCTCTCCACAGGTCCAATGCTTCTGTTCGGCTGAACTGCAAATATGGTCTGATCAAACTCTTCAGGAGCATCCTCAACGGGAGACATCTGACCCATACAAGGCATGATTAATCATCAGGCAACATGAAAAAGAGAATTACATACAGGCCTGAATTTTGTATTTTTTTTTTCTATATTGTTTCATGTGCAGTAGATAAAAGCACAAAAGATGAAAATGGAGAGCGGATGATCAATAGTTTCTGGTATATGAGATTACTCACCACTAATGCATCATAGTGGAGACCATCATAAATTAGCATCACTCTTTCAGAGTAGTTACTTTCCTGTAAAAAATATACACAGAAGATGAAAATGGAGAGTTCGGTCTTAAGAGGTTGCAACACTTTGACGGCATAAATTGCATAAAAGTGACTGACCTGACCATACAAATCACATCGAGTTGTCTGGATATCATATGCTGCAATTTCACGTCCATAATAATCTGCTAATATTGCAAGTTCGATTGCACCTTCAAGAAGGAATGTAAAGCTTAATTAGCACATCAAACAAACAAAACGTTAACAGTGCTTTCTTGTTAAACTGTTACTAGGAGAGTTTGAAACACCCTTTGAAAGCAGTGTTAAATTCATCAAGTACAAAATCTAAACCCACAATTTATATCAAAAGCCTAATTTCGGAAACTTGTTTAAGCAAAACAACCAAAATTTATACAATAGTAGCAAATGCTTGTTTGGATATCCAGATGTTTAAATGAAATTTCCCAAATTTTAATTAAATCTATATACCTCATAACATTTCAGAAAAATAATATATTTTATTCATATACTTCATAATACATTTATGTTAGCAAAGTTTTTCAAAAGCCCATTTTTTAAATCAACCTAACTTTGAGCAAGTTTCGTCACCTTCTACATTCCAGATAAAAATGAATTCACCACGTTTGATGTTAAACATTAGTACACATTGACCACGGTATAACAATACAGGTAGCAGTTCCAACTAGCACAATAGAAGTTGGTAATCAATTCCATTAAACTTTTTATTTAGAACAACCTTGATCAGGAAGACATAGGCCAACTAACCTCCCCACTTCTCTGAGTCAAGAATCCAGTTACAATATTCTGCATTTGGCTTCCCAAGAAAAGCTTCACAATATTTCTGTGGATCACTTGCTACTGTTGCAGCTATAACCTTTAGCACGTCAAATAGTACAAAACTATCAAGTTACAATATGTGCGAAATGATGTCAATGACATACTCAAATTGCATAGATATAAGTAATACAATGGAATAAAAGTTTCATTTCCACTTCATTGATAATTCTTAAATGAAAAACTATGTAATTTCACTTCTGAAAATACAAATATTTTGCATTGGCAAGCTTTTGGTTGGAAGTAATTTCATTGAAAGCATTGAGTGCCACGACATTGGGTTGGCAGACTAATAGAGGCATGTGAATTGATGATGAAATATAAAAAATTACCACAAAGTTACTTAAATCCTACATCAAAGAAACAGCAGCTACTTAAAAATATAGCTGATCCTTATATAGTACTGAGTGTGAAATCCAAACACACTCAGTATAATATTGACAATCTTTTGCATTTATCGCAACCATTTTAGTAATTGGAAAGCCAACTCTGAATTTTAACCAAATGTGTCTAGAAGGAACACTTTTCCACGGAAAAACAAATTCAAAACTTCTATTTTGACTTTCTGGTTGCAGAAACTACTCAAATTGAAACAAGCAAAGCGATAGGAACGCCAATTTAATTTCAATTAGATTTAGCTCCCACGTTTGCCAAGAGGGATGTGATTTTAGTCTCTCATCCGAACCTAAAAACGCATTATCTGATAAAAATGTAGGACCTAAAAATATATTGAATGAGTGTTATACCAAGAGAATAACACAATTCAGAGGAACACTAATTCGTTTGGGTAAAAACTCCTTCTTCCAATCCCATAAAGAATTCCTCAGATTCCGAAACAAATTCTGAAACAATGTTGTTAAATGGTGGCAACATGGCCACCATGGTGGAATGGCGTGGCAAATCTTTTGGCAATAGCCATAGGAAATTTGTGAAGGGAGGCCACCCAGCATTGGTAACATGCTAAGATATGGTTTCACAAGTTCAAATCTTGAGTTTATCATGATTGATACCTCAAGATTTGCAAAATGAGTTTTGTTTTTTAGTAAAAAAGGTCAAATTTAATCTCGAGTTTTGTTTGATACCTCATAAAGGAAGTACCCTTTACCACTAGAACCAAATTCACAAAGAAAACAACATAGAAATGAAGCAGTTGGATGATAAATTCCAGAGAAATAAAATGAATACACGAAAAAACTACCTGTCGCAACTCAGGGGCTTTCTTCTTGTCATGATCCATTACATATCTGAATCGACAAACACAACAACAATAACTAGAGGAATCATTTGTAAAAGTAGCACCAACACCAACCTTAACACCAACACAGCATTAAAAAAAATAAAAAGGTTGACTTCCATTGTTTTGCTTACCCAACTGCATTGAAGAGACAACTGTTATCTGAAGGAATAACTCTTCTCACAATATCACCTTCCATGACGCAGATTGTAGAGAACCACCAGCCTGAAAATCAATCATGAAAAAAACAAATCAAAAATCTAGAAAGCAGCATCAAATGCAAACAAATACCAACCGAGAAAGAACAAAACCTATAGTTTATTGATTATTAAATTGATAGAACATAAGTTAGACATGTGCAAGGAAAGGGAAAGGATTGTGCAAATGGAAATTGTTAGGAATTGGAAAATGAAGATCTATATGGTATGGAAAATGAAAAGGGAATGGATTGAAGAAGAAGAAGAAGAAGAAAAATACGAACCAAGAAAACTAAAGCTTGTTAAGGTGGGTTTGTGCGTTGGTTGGGTTTGGTATTTGAAAAGAAAAAGGTTTGATTTTTAAAGTGAAAAAAAAAGGGGTAAGGGTGGTTATCAGCATTTGGATTCAGATGCCATGGCACCGTCCTTTTCCTGAACATGCCCCACACTCTTCCATGGCCAACACCTAGCAAGCAAATGAACACTCACACCATCTCTTCCTTATCCTTTAATTTCACCCTAATCTATAATTAATTTCACAAATCTATAATCAATTTCACCCTAATCTATGATTGATTTCACCCTAATCTATAATTAATGTCACTTCCCTGATTTTCTAACTAAACACTCCTTTCATTTTTCAAATTATTAAATTAAATGTACGAAATAAACTTTACTGGCACTTTATATTAAATAATTAGATATATTAAATTCATTTTTTTTATAAGGAGTGGAAATGCCCCAACTTCTAATTATGCACCTTTTCTGTAATTTATCATTATTATTTAACTATTTTATGTGATATATAAACATTAAAATAATTAAATATATTATTTATTGTGGATTATATTAAATGTTACGATAAATTGTATATAATCAAACATTCTAAATGCATATAACTTAAATTTATGGTAGGTATTTTTTTTTGTTAAATATGTTTTTATTTTTTATTATGAAAAATTGTGTTTAGTCTTAAAACTAAATTACAAATCTTGATTACTTCATATACATTATAAAAGTCAACAAAAAACATCATTATAATGTGAAAGTTCTGAATCTTTACTTTTCATAAGAAATATTTTGCATGTGGAATGATGTTTTATATTTTCAAAAAGTACAGAAACCAAATATTTTAGACAAAAATACATGTTTTTTTTAACGTACATGAGATATTTTAAACATTGTACCGTGATTATACTTCACGATTATTAATATAAGTGATAATAATATTATCTAACATATTTTTAATTTTAATTAAAACAATAAAAACTACTGAACTATGAAACTTAATTAAGATTTAAAAGCGATGAATGAGTGAGAATATGAATTGTTAAGGATAGAGTATAAGAAATTGAACTTTTCATTGAAGATAAAAAAAAAAAAACTTATTTCCCAAACATTATTAATATTCAATTAAAAACTTAAAAACTAGCTTAAATACTTGAAAAGTATATTTATATACCCACATTGATAACTTGTATTGTACTAATATTAAATTTTAATTTATAATATTTCTCACTTGCCCTTGTGATTCCACTAATTATTTTTGTGCTTTTTTTTACTGCTTTAATCATTATATTTTTCACATATTATTTTTATAATTTAAAAAATATGTTATCCTCAAAAAATGTTTACATTATTATCCCAAAAAATCACCTACATAAATATTATTTATATGTTTTATTTCACTAATTAAATTTATCAATTAGATTCTAATGGATAAATTTCAATTGAGAATTAGTGTTTTCAAATTCACTTATCATTTTTTTTTTTAAAGATAACTAATAACACATTTAATCTTACCAGAGATTTGAGCGCAGAGTGACACGATGCAGCTATTCCAAATGAGTTTTGTTGTCTTCTTCTTGTTCCCGAATCAACTGTGTAATCAAATGTATTAGGGTTATGAATTAAAGTATAAGTAGGAGACACTACTTTATATTTAAAGGATTAATTATATCTTATATAAAAATAATACTTAACATAATAACAACATATAATAATTAATAACTAAAAGGTAAATAATAACTAAAAATCAAACTGACCACATTTTTAATATATCTATTAGATCTGGATAGAAATAACTACAAAATGTAAATAAAATGAGATATTTTTCTTTATATAAGTTTTATTTATTTTATTTTGACTTTATTTTTTCTCTAATACTGTGCGAGAATTACTTAAATTGATAAAAAAAAAAGAAGTTGAAATATGCTTAACTTTTTATCTTTATTCTTGAAAAGTGACAACATAACATCATTGGATCCGTGCAATTTGTATATGTTGAGATTTTTAAGGCTTTTGAAGATATGAGATGAATAAAATATATGATAAATATATTGAATTTAACTTATTATTATATTTTATTTATATAAAGTATATATATATATATATATATATATATATATAAAGTAAAATGTATCATAATATCAAATATAAAATATTTATAATATTTTAATCATAATTTATAAAACTGAAAAATATCTCTAAAACTGAAATATTTCTTAAATATTAATTTGAGTTAAAAAGATATTAAGTAAATATTATTTATATATATACATGTATAGTGTATATATAGTGTGCATAACCTAAAGTTTATACTTGGGATATAGAATCAATGCCTTTCTGCTGAAAAAAAATCCACTTGGGCCCACAACTTTTGATATGCTTGAAAAAGAAATTTTCAACTACTTGAACAAACCCTGTACAAAATACTCAAACTCATTAGAGTCTTTAAAGTATATTCTTTAGATTATTTTTTATGAAATATCAATTTTTAAGTCTCAATGTTTATTCTCTTTTTAATTCTGATAACGTAAATAGATTATTGGCTATTAGAAAAAAGAAATACTAATATTATCAATTTCTTAATTCCTTCAAGCTTCTCTTAATAATGTTTGACATAGGATGCAGTTAGTTTTTCAATAATATCTGTATCTACTAAATCGAATACAGTGATTAAGTTCTAATTCAACCATTCATACTGATTTAAAATTTTTTTGATCCTTTAAAAATAAACAAGCATTATGCAGAATGAATGTATGCTGTAAAAATTGGATGAAGGGCTACTTCCAAAAATAATCTAACAGAGAGAACACTTAACATCATTCAAGGAGCTTCTTATGTGATAGGAAGCAACAGAAGCTGCAAACACCATTTCAATGTCTAAGTTTCTTTCACTTTTAACGAGCATAATCTTTGAGAGAATCCGAAGATTAGAGACCTCACTGGGAAACTAGGGTAAATGTAATACAGGAGCACCCCTATCCATGAAAGAACAAAACAAAATAAAACTCCATTACTAACATATGTTCCCTTCCTGCATTATTAACCTGAGTTTGCTGAAGGAGCAGAAGGTACCACTACCATTGATGCTCATAGTGTTGCTATGCACTCAATTTCAATCTTGGCATCCAATGGCAAGGCAGCTACTTGATAAGTAGAACGAGCAGGGAAAGGTGAAGGGAAGTCTGAAACCATTGGAATGTAATATAAATTAAACGCAGTGAAAATAAATAATGGCAATTAAGGAGAAAAATCATAAAAATATCAGCACAGTACTACTATTGGATTCTCTTGCACCAATCTAGTAATCACCCTTGGCATATATTAGTATTACCTATGACAGATAATAGATGAATCTTCAAGAATTTTCAACCACAAAAAAAAAAGCATGCAGATTTTGAATCTAAATGCTGATCAGATTCTCATGCACAGCCCACAGATGGAGCATGATAAATTCTTACAGAACACAATAAATTATTATCAGATGGGAAATTCATTAGTAATCAGCACATTAAGCAGTTTGTCAATACAGATACAGAACTGTCATGATCTGTAGTATAGAATTTATGTCTAGTTATCTCTAATCAAAGATGTTAGAAATTGAGTACAAGTTTAAGGCAGTGTATTCATCTTTTCACCAAGACAAGTTATTGTAAGCTTCACCTTCTACAAGAATGTAAACCGTCAAGGAAACATTATCAACAAAATTCACTATACAGAACTCACATTTAGCATATATCTCATTGACCTTTTTAAAGTCCTTCAAGTCAGCCAACCTGCAGGAAATAAAACCTCAAAAACTAGTAACATTGCCGAAATGCAATAAACTCCAACTACAGAGAACAAGGAATTCATACATAATTGTTGTCTTAACGACCGAGGAGTAGCTAGCACCACCAGCTTTAAGGATTTCCCCCATGTTTTTTAGAAGCTACAAAGGACAATTATCTCAAATGTCAAAAACAGAATCAACAAGTGGGTCGCATCATCGACTAAATGTTACCATATCATACAAGGATACAATCAAAAAATGTTATGTATGTTACAAAATGAAATGTGGTCTCATTTTGTATTGAACCTGTTCAGTTTGCTCCTCAACATCATCAGACACGAATTTCCCTGTCTGTATTGAAGAGCGAAACACACGCATATCAATAATCTGCTGAAGAAAGGAAGATGAACTATAAAAAAACTGGAGATGACAATTAACATACCTCGGGAACAAGGCCAAGAACACCAGACACGAAAAGAAGGTTGTCGGATTTGATTGCTTGAGAATATGGCCCCAGAGCCGCCGGTGCCCCTTCAGTTTGAACACTTTCCTTAACACCTACATCACAGACAATCATTTACAATTTCCTCACTCTCTTCTCTTCACAGTTAACTTCGATACTAAAAAACCTGAAGGTCTTTTCACCAAAAAAAATTAAAAAGTTAAAAAAATCTGAAGGTCTTTTCACAATGGATACATACGAGCATCGGAAGAAATGCTCAAGCATGTGAATGGCAAAGAGCGGTATGGTGACAAAGAGGAACGCCAGAAGGAGGTGCCGGCCACAGACAGACACCCCACTCCGGCAGCCAATGAAGCACTATTGCGCAGTGCGCCGCGTTCCATCGCCGGAATCTGGAAGCTCCGAACACCGCACCACGATGCCATTTGTATATCTTCGACTCTACCTCACACTCTTACTCTCACTCAATCAAATTCTTCAAACCAACACAATCTTGGTCTTTGCTTTTTGGGGTCTCTGCAAAAATATTTCACTTTTCCAGAACTACCCTTATCTCAGAAACGGATTTACCGTTTTTGTCCTTTCAAAATGTCTGGGCTTACACGGTTCTTGGGCTAGGCCCATTCCCAATGCAAAGTCACGAATTGGTGTTGGAACATTTCTTCTTGCACCTTACAAAAATCTAAACATACATATCTTCTTTTTCTAAGACATGTTCAAAATACAAAAATTACATTCCAAATATCGTTGTCAGCGTGAAAGAAGGATGTGCTAAGATATTATATTCTAAACAATAGAGTTATTATGCCAATATTTTAGAGTATGCAGAAATTGAAACATTAATTGTTATCATTTGGTTGAAGGCAAATATTATTAAATAATAATAGAATTAATTTTTGAAGCGTTAATATAGTTTTAGAAAATATCAGAACTATCTTTATGCTTTTATTTTACGTGGATAAAATATTTTATATTTTTTATTCATAGATGTAAGGTAAAACTATATTAGCTTTTGTTAATGTTATGTTTGGAAGTATATTTTATTTTTTAATTTTGGTTTGGAAAGACCATATATATAACCACAGGTTAAGCTATATAGTCCTTGCTCTTGAAATTTAAGTGTCAGTGCAGATTGACCCATACACAGCATTCTTTCAGTAGAAAAATAAATTATTTTAAAAAAGGTTAACTATTTACGAAAATAAATAGTTTACTATTTATGAAAATAAAGTAAAAGAGATCATAATTAGCATGCACTAATTTGGCAATAACTTTAAAAGATTCTATACAAAGTTAATACTTGATGACAGAAGCTCAACCTACTTTTCCTCTTGTAATTAAGACGCTCAACCTACTTTACAACTGAAACATTTGTTATTAAAGAATGTGGTCTGGAACATAAGTTCTGCACATTGGACATGATCCTTGTTGGACTAGCCACTTGTCTATGCATTCTAGGTGAAAAAGGTGGCCACATTTTGGAAGTATCCTCACCAATTCTCCATCCTCGAAATCCTGCAAATCAAAATGTTAATGATTTTTAGGGGAAAATATCTTATCGATGTCAATATTGTATTATAATAAGCTATACTGTTATTGCAGGCAGTGAATATTTCATACTAAGACATTTTGTTTTTTCATTTTCACATGACTATGAGATGTTCCTCACCTGGAAGCAAATTGAGCAGCAAGACATGTTATATAACTTGGACATTTTTCCAGAGTTGAATGGCTGAAATTGAAGCTTCATAATCGCATTCTGGGGTACCCCTCTTGCTCCCCTGATATCATAGATGTCTGATACTTCTTGGTATATTGTTTCCAGTGTGCTAATCTGAAACAAATGAGTTTCACCAAATGTGATTAAAATTCTGATTCTTAGAGCATGGTCCACACACACTAATTAGACATTAACCTGATTTAGCATCAGTAATAGAGAGATTTATTCATAGTTTCATACTTACTGTTACATGCAACTGATAGAGTTTTGCCACAGCTGGACATATCCATTCCATAAAGACTTTCCCATTCAACAAACTTCTCAACAGGGCAAACTGCAGTTCCACACCAAAACTCAAAGGTGAGTGCGAAGAACACATTGTTCTTGGACTAGCAACATTCTGTTTTCAAAGTATGGAACTAGCATCATTACCTTAGACACTGGCTCATCAGCAGCAGAGTCAAAATTTATCAATTCCAATGCTGCAATGGCTCCTGTGATTGCTCCTTTGCCAGCACCATCAAGAAAACCAGTTTCTGTGGTCTGCCCTTTTATGCCTCCTGCAATTGTTCCCACTATTGACCCTCCTGCACAAACATCAAACATTTCTCATACAACACAGTATCTGCAGTGACTTTGGGTCAATGACAAACACCATTTTATCTTATTCCCTCATTCTCTTCAGTTTTGATCTTTTGAAATAAAAATAGAAAAGCCCCTTAATGAATTTCAATGTTTGCTTTTGAATTCCAACGAAAAAATGAAGAAGGATTAGTTAAGTGTTTTGGATTGATTGGAAGTAGTAACTTCCCTACTGAGTTTTCGAAATAACCATGGTTGTTTTTTATACTTCGTGTTTCCAAAAATCACTGTCAGTCCAATTCACCATCAATCCAAATACACAAGAAATTATCACTTTGGGAGCAAAAACACTTTTCAAGTCTCCAAAAGAGAAATTAAAACATGCACTTAATCTAGCATAAGTTACAGTTTCTCTAAGACATAAAGCCAAACGTTTAACAAACCATGTGAGATGTGTAACATAACAAGGTATATCATTGAAGCAGTGATTTCTGAGGAAAAGGCAATTCATGAGAATGGTAAGTAATAACAAAGAGGAAGGAAATTAAATGCATCATACTTACCAAGTGCCACAATGCAAGTAAATAAGGCAAAAAGAACTCTCTCGAAAGCCTTCATGAATAGCCCAACTGCAGAACCACCATTACAACGATGCTTGAAACTTGCGGTTACTGTTTCTACCATTTCAGAAAAGCAGTCGGTGACAGTGAGAGAAGTGTTTGTAATGGGCATTTCAAAGTGAAGGGATAAGAATGCTCTAAATGTATTTTGCTTGGGAATGAAGCAGATAGACTAGCATTTATAGACAGAGGCAAGCCACGTTAATCACAGTCATGGACCAGATATTCTAGTTTTTATTCCAGAGTCTTTGAGTATATAGGAAATAATCCAAATGTGGATAGAGATAATTAAGTTAAATATAATATAAAAAAAAATTACAATTGTTCCGAGTATATAAGATGATATAGTTAAGGTTAATCACTTATGTTATACTTTTGTTCTTAAAAAATGTATAGGGAAGATGAAAATAAAAAGTAATTAAACTCTATTTGATATTTATTTCTAAATTTAGGTAAGGTAAAAATATAAGTCCTCAATTAAGTCTAACTATAAAATGACTTAGACAATCCTAATAAAAAACTTAATGGACACATGATTCGGCCGATAATCTTAGTTAGATTTAAAGTGTAATTTCTAATATAGTATCCTAATTATATTAGAGTCTATTTTAATAAGTTTTGTATAAATATACTGTTTCATCCGTTATCGGACCACTATCGGAACAATTATTAATGTTTAGTTTCACGTTTGGATGTATATATCTTAACGTGAGAATATGTATTGTAAGTATTACATTAAATAAAAATAAAGTTAACTTATAATATATAAGTAAATATAAATTTCATTTTACAAATCAATTTTAAATCAATTTTATATAGAATAAATTATAAATTTGAGTTAAGCTTAATTTTTTTTTTATATTAGGTGATCGGTGTCAATATTTCGATCGGAAATTTGTTTAAGTGACTTTTAAACGGTTAAATATGGTAGTAGGAAAATAGATTTAAGTTAAAAGTCATATTAATTTTTATGTGGTGAAATATTTTATAACACGTACTGCTACGTTGAACACACTAATCTTTTTCTATTTTAATAGGAAGCGAGTCAAAGGAAAAAGTGATATGAACGAGGATTTTGATGTTTAAACATCGTTTTCTAGAATTTAACAAAATGGTATTGATGAGTCATGAGTGGTTGATTACGTGTAGGCTCCTTGTGATGCATAGATAGGAAGTGTGCATGACTAAACAATAAAATAATGTTACACTGCTGAGAGCACTGAAATATTTAATTCCAAAATCTCACAACCATACAATTAAATTATAAATATTTGAATGTTTGATTAATAATTATTAATTTTTTATTATAACAGTTTTAATATAATGTATAATAAAACTTATTTTAATTATCTTAGAATCACATAAAATGGAAAAACAATAAGGCTTAACAAATTTACTTAGGCAGATATGGCACACCAATTCACCAAAGAATGTCGTAAGAAGAAAAAAGCACACGCAAAGGAAAATAGCTGAAAAACAAAAATAAAAAAACGTCATATGTTAGTTTAATTGCTACCTAATTCTTTTCTTCTTTTTTTTAAGTTTGGCTGCTTTGGGTCACTTTGCTGGTAACCTAGAAAACTCGAAGATGCTTTAACTAATATTTATTGTTCAAATGTACTAATAATTAGGTCCCTTAAATGGGTGAATTTCCTAATTTTTATTCAAATTATAATGAGTTAATTGAAATGAATTCGTTAATTTTGTAGTGTAGTAAGTTAAAGCTATAAGAACTTAGAATGATATGATAACAGAAAAAAGGTTGAGTGGGGGTGGTGGATGGAATGGCCTTTATAATGGTTTGTAGTAGTTGAAATGTGTTTCTTATTGGTTGAAAAAAAAAGGAAAGTTAAGATATTTAGGGTAGTTTGAAAGAGGTAGGGCAGAGAAAAAACAGGAAAGTAACCAAAACAAGGTGCTGAAAACTGGTTGCTGGTTATCTGCAACTGTGGGCTGATACATATAGAGTTAGTAACTTCATACTTAAATGCATTAACTCATGGCAGATATATATGGATGACATACTTCATATTTAGTCTTCTACACCACCACATCACTTTTACTCGTAATAAAATGGTTTAATAGATTTGAATGTCTCTATATTTGGAGGTTTGTTTCAATTGGATTCTCCAATTTTGGACAATTAAGTCTCTAATTTTGTCAATTTGAATCAATAAAAGCTTTTTTGTTAAATGCAGTTAACGTCGTGAAGTTTTTGAACATGTGGCACGCCGACGCTTCCAGGTGACACCGTTTCAAGTGCATAGGTGGATTATAAAAGGGTGAAATCCCTAAATTAAAAGGGTGTATTTGAAGGTGAAATCCCTAAATTAGAAGAGATTTCACCCTTTTATAATCCACTTATGCACTTGAAACGGTGCCACCTCGAACCGTCAGCGTGCCACATGTTCAAAAACTTCACGTCGTTAACTGAAAAACTTTTATTGATTCAAATTGACAAAATTAGGGACCTAATTGATCATTTCCAAAATTAGAGGACCTAATTGAAACAAATCCTCAAATATAGAGACCTCCGAACCTATTAAACCTAATAAAATATACGAATCAATAAAATAGTATCATATACTCTGTTATTAAAAAATTGTTAAAATATCATGATCTTTCGTATTTAGTATTTTATACCACCTCACTTTTACTTGTATTTATCTTCCTCAAAAAAATTTGCAAAATCTTATGCTAGACAAAGTTTTGGTGAAATCTCAAGAAAGAAACAAGATTTGTTTGTCCTTTACTCTTATAATAAATGATTTTGGAAGAAAAATAGAAATTTGCTTTGAACTTGAAGGAGGGTATATCATTAGCACAAGTAAAGCCATCAATTTTAATGGAGTGGATTTCTTCACTTCACATCACCCACTTTTACCATATTCAATGTGTCCGAACGTCATTTGCAAGGATAGTAAGACCAATTTATATATATATAAATAGATGTAAATTTCATTTTATAAGTTGATTTTATATAATTAAATTAAATTTAAAGTTATATTTTAACATGTTACCAGCTTTTGAAAGAAAGAATTCTTATTGGATTGGGTTTTATCTAAATTTTCTTTGTTAGACCTGTAATTAAAAAACTCACTTTTTTATTCAAATATGAAATTCAATATTAGAAACCCAACATATAATTTTTTTTATTATACGAGGTTTTGATATATTTTAAAATTGAGAAATTTCAAGTGGAGTTGTTATCCAAGAACAATTAGTCAATTTTGAGAATTATCATAAATTATTTGTTGATAGAATGGAAATAATCAGGAAAAGAGGGATTCCCAATAATGAAAAGGAATAAAAAGATCTAAAAGTTAGAAGAAGAAAAAATTGTTTAATTCTACCTATAAAATTAGCTAAATATTTATTAAACCAGTCATTGATGTTTAATCTCATGTATATTTGACATGAAAAAGGTGTATTTTTTCACTTTATTATAAATAAAAACAATTATATATATATATATATATAAAACTGAAGAATGAAATAATAAATAAATATATGCAATAGAATTAAGTATTTATAAATTTTACTTATGAAAAATATATTAACAAATTTTGTTTATATCTTATTAAATAATAATTAAAATGTACATATATTCTAAAAAAACAACATCATTTTCCTATTTTTCAATTATAATTATGATAGTGGGTTCATTATTATTTTTGAACTTATAAATTTACGACCATAAATTTGGTGATTAAGTGTGTCTTGTGGATAGTATCACTGTCACACACTTTTTCTTTTATTATTCAATCTCCTTTTATTATGAAGAAGAGATGATAATACGTTGAAGGGTTTGTAGATACAGATTATAAAAAATATAATCATCTTTGATAATCATGTTAATTATATATATTGTTGTTCAATCCATAATATTACTATGCATCATCTTTCCGTGTTAATAATACTGTGTTTCTTCTATTTCTCTGCGTCATTTATTATTATGATTATTGAAAACAAACCATAAGCGATTTATTAGAATAAAAAGTTTTGTACTCTTAAAATAAACCATGGACAATTTCTTCCTGCACCCATTTTTTTGTTTCTTATACTTCATATTGTGCACGTAGAATTGGAACCTTCAATGGTTTGCACGAGATATTGCTATTTTAAAAGCTAAAATTGAGCTTGTGTTTGGTCATTAAAAAAATAAAAAGTAATATATATATATATATATATATATATATATATATATATATATATATATATATATATATATATATATATATATATATATATATTGTATGAGATGAAAAAGAAAAAGAAAACATTATATTTTGTTTCTTTGATTGAATAAAATGTATATTTAAAAGAACACCATAAATTTTATGAGTTAAATAAACTTATTATACAGTTCCCTTTCAATTGAAAATTATTCTATTGTAGAATTGGAGAGAGGGTTTTTATTTACCTTATTCTTACAAAATATTTATTTTTCTCTTTTCAAACACAGTAGTTAGTTTTTACAATGTTATTTTTTTTTTCATTTTTATTGTTGTTTTTATTAAAGTAATGAACTAATACGACTTAATCGTGTTATAATTTGATTTTTAAAGAGACAATATTTTAGTAAAGATGAGTTTATAAAATGAAATAAGGACAAAAAGGAAAAAAAAAGGAACTTAATTATTTTATAAATGAAAATTAATCATAAAAAAATGATAAAAACTAAATTTAAAAAATACAAAATTAAAGTGACAGAAAAATGACAATGTAATGGAAAATAAAGCTCAATCCTCATTATTTCATTATGTCTCACAGAGTCTGATAATGCTGAATATATATTCAGCATATTATACAAAACGAAAAAAAAGAAGGAGAATTACAGCCTGTCTAGCACATTAACAGAAAGCTAAAAATATCTACCACAGTAATAGAAATCTAATATAACAAACATAACAAAACAGGGGTAGAAACGATATTTCTCACACCCTCCCTCAAGATGGGTAGTGAATGTTCAACAATCTCATATTGGATAAATTGATGTTGAAAGGCCCGGAATAAAGTGACTTAGTGAACATATCTGTCAATTGATGCTTCGAAGGAACATGAGAAAGAACAATGAGCCCAGCAAGAACCTTAGCACGAATAAGATAACAATTCACTTCAATATGTTTGGTGCGTTCATGAAAGGATGGATTCTTAGCCAGTTGAATGACAGACTGATTATCACAAAATGTAGGGAAAGGAGGTGAAATTTTAAGGCACAAATCATCGGCAACATACTTCAACCATTGCAATTCACAAGCAACAGAGGCTAAAGCTCTATATTCAGCTTCAGTAGAGCTCCTGGACGCGGTGGATTGCTTCTTTGATTTCCAAGAGATAAGACAATTCCTATAGAATACACAATAACTAGTGGTGGATTTTCTAGAGATGCAACAAGCAGCCCAATCTGAGTCAAAAAAAGCTTGAAGTCTGTGAGGATTGCTGGAAGGATAAAAGAGGCCTAATCCAGGACAACCGTTGAGGTATTTCAAGATCCTGAAAACAACATTGAGATGAGAGGATCTGGGCTTGGACATGAATTGACTAACTTGCTGGACAACAAAAGAAATATTAGGCCGCGTGTTTGTTAGATACTGTAGTTTGTCAATTAATCTCCTATAAGGAGTATGATCTGGAAGAAGATTACCATCATCATCCTTAAGCTTATCAGTAGGATTTGAAGGAGAAGGTGCTGGTTTACATCCAGTGAGACCAAATTCAGCTAAAATTTCTAAGCAATATTTTCGTTGATTCAAGACAAGACCCTGTCGTAATCTAGCAACTTTGAAACCAAGAAAATACTTGAGATTGCCCAAGTCTTTGATTCAGAATTCTTGATGTAAAAATTTCTTAACAGCAACAATATCATCCATGCTATTAGAACGGTATCATCCACATATATCAGAAGAGCAGTAAAAGAAGTAACACAATATTTAAGAACTAAGAAATGATCAGCTGGACTCTGAAAAAATCGACAAGAAAGTAAGGGAGTTGTGAGCTTAGCATTCTATTGTCGAAAAGCTTGTCGAAGTCTATAGAGAGACTTGTGCAATTTACAAACCAAATGAGGTTATGGAAGAATCAAACTTTATTTCATTATAATTTATTTTTTTTGAATTTTTATTATTATATGATATATTTTACAAATTGTAATTAATTAATAACAATTTTTTCATTATAAACTATTTAATAAATAAAAATGTTAAAAATAAACTATTTAAATTAATAAAGAAACAAAATAATTAAAATTATAGGGGTTGACTACTTGTGTTGAAGTCATGCACCCACACAATTTCACTTTTTTATTCTTTTATTATTTAAAATGATTTATAAATTTTAAATAATGTATTTAAATGTATATAAAATATTTGAAAAATATATTTAAATAGTAATGTATTTATTATTTAAAATAATGTATTTAAATGTATATAATAAATTTACTTAAACAAATATTTATTATAATAAAATAAAAATGCATAATAACTAAATTATAATAAATAGTTTTATAATAAATAGTTTTATAATAAATATTTGTTTAAGTAAATTTATTGTAATGAAAAAATAAATTTATAATGAAATATAAATTTTGTTGAATTTTTAATTACATAATTAAAATAATTAAAGTTATAATTATTTAATTAAAATCATTTTAAATAATCATCTTAAAATATTATATATATATATATATTTAAATACATTATTTAAAAATTATTTTATATATATCATGAGCGATTTTTTAGTTCACAAATTAACATAAAATATCTTTCAATTTATAAAAAAATAAAAATTAAAATAATCAAGTATTGATGTACAAGTATATACACAACGAAAAATATCTTGGTGCAAAAATATTATTAATAAAAGTAATAACTATTTTGTTATTTTCTTCAAGCAGAATTAAAATGAGGGACATGGTCTTTGTTTTACTTTTACATTTATATATTTTTCATCCCAAAAAAATCTATAAAAGGTGATCATTGAATTATTTTTTAAACTGCAACCATATGACCCATTATTTTAAAGAGTGATGATAAACTTTACTCATTATTTGGTATTAGTTTAAGAGCATAACCATTACACCCACCAAATATAATATACTATTTATAGCATCATATCACATGGTAGGTGAGTGGAAGAAAAAGTTGATTTTTTTTTTTATTTCTAGAAAAGTCACAATATGTTTTTTAAATTTTAAGTTTTAGAAAAAAAAATGGAAAAGACACTAACGTTGATAGAATCCATGAATATTTTACATAAAGATCACGATGACTCAACATTTTATAGTTTCCTTAATAATGGTTTGACTTATCTACATAGAAAACATAAGTGTACTTTCGTCGAATACGTATTTATTTATTTATTTTTTATAGTTTTGATGTTTTCTTTTTAAATTATAGGTTATATATTTTTTTAAAATAATTCAAAAACATGTACATACACACTATAAAGTATTAATTCAATCAAATCAAATTATAAAAAAGTAATAAAATTGAAAAAAATAAAATAATGGTTGCTTTGGCAAATCAACGAGACAAAATGGTTAGAAAGCTATGTTTTTTTAATTTGCAGTCTCAAAAGCTTAATCAATGGCCTTATTATTGGAAAAAAGAAAATTGAAAAACAAAACAACACCACTTTCTTTTTTCCTTTAAAACATGTGGTGTGAATAAAATGTATGGAACGTTCAATTTTCATTATAATATTAATATTAATTAGCTTATAATAAAATATAATTATTAACAATCAAGTAATGATCATACTGTTTTTAATCCTAAATTTATTCTAAAATAAATTATTTAGTTTTATTTTAAAATAAAGAAATATACACACAATAATTACTTTGATATTTACTACGGGTTTTTATTTTCTTCAATTTAATCAAGAATTCAAAACGAATGGTAATAAAAAAATTTGAACATTAAAACATACACAATACATCAAACATATATAATGTGAAATCATATATGATTTATTTATTTATTATCATATATAAAACTAGTTTAACAACTTTTAGAAACATAAATAATTTAGTAGATCAAATGCATAATTATGAATTATTGTGTACACGTTTTCTTGCTTAAGGGTTGAAAATTCCCAAAATTATACTAATAATATATAGTGTTTGGTGTCCACAATTCATCATTTACGTGCCACACGTGTCACGTTTCATTTTCAGGATTTCATCACCATCAACCATATTTTTCCTCTTCAGTTTCCAATATACTATTTAATTGTGATTAACAGATTGTTGAAGGAGAAAGAAGTAAATAACAAAAGAAGAAGAAAAAGAAAATTGTATCTTCTTTAATATTATTTTATTTCTTTACACATTACATGAAATAAAAAAGCATTGTTGTTTTTATAAGAATAAATCACTTGAATTTTTACCTTTCCCTCATGACATCATTTTATAAGTTATTTTCTGAATAAAATTATTAGAAGTGACTTAAGATTCGAACAATGGACTAATTACTTGAAGATACAAGTTATTAATGGGAACACATTTTGATTATCTTTTCCAGAATAATAAATTTTTTATTTGTTACACTAATATATATATATATATATATATATATATATATATATATTTGTAAAAATATGGATCATTTAAGTCTACCAGATGAAAATAATTTCTCAATATTAACAATTCCAAACAATTAATTAAAATATGAATTATTTGGGGTTTTACTTTTATAATCTATAAGTAATTATTATGCTATTTGTGAAGATATAAATATATTTCTTTATATTCAGTCAAAATGGTTGTGCTCTAGCAAAATTGAATTTCCTTTTTACATTTAAATCATACAATATTCATCATGAAACAAGGAATACATTACAAAAAATATTCTTAAGTAAAAGAATAATTTTAGTAACTTAAAATAATTAAATATTATAATAATTAGTTTAGATACTAATTTATAAATTAAAAATTGTAAATAACTAAAATAGTTCTTATTATAAATAAAAAATTATAATTGATTTCTAAATTAATAACTAAAATATTTTTTATTGTAAATTGATATTTAATTTTTATTGTAAATCAACAAATATAATTTTCAAGATTCTTTTTGCAATTGTAAGAACATTTCTTGAAGAATAATTTGTCTCTATATATGGAAGAGTCAGAGAATTTTATTATATTTATAATTCTATATTTTTTCAATTAAATTTAATTTAATTTTTCTTTAAGAATAATTTCTTTTTATCTGACTTAATTAAGAAAGAAAGATCTACCTAAATATGTGAATTCTATTCTAATTTATAACTTATAATACAATAAAAGACGAATAATTAATTTATCAACACACACATGTATATATGAATATGAAGACATAATGATGTTAAATGCGAACCTTAATCACATTAGATTTTCTTATGACAGTGTGTTCAAAATATAGAAGTCTATCCAAACAGGAGGTGAGAGCAGCGTCACCTTAAACTGCATAAAGTTTGACTTTACTCATTCATTAGCAATAATTTGGTGGTACCAGACAAACATGTCGTGAATGAAACAGAGAAAAAAAAAATGTGGTGTTGGATACAACATCTTCGATTCTCTGATTCGGTCCTTGAATCGTAGGTGGCTCTTAGGAAGTTTCTCTTCTATGGACTCCCTCTTGGTCTCTGACCATGTTTTGGTTGTAAAATAGTTTCAACCATTCTTAGTTTAACACATTCAAATCCAAATTCCGCAGTTGACTTGGTAACAGCTTTATCCTTTTTGTTCAGAGTTCAGACTCATTCTATTTTCCTCTCCATCTATAAAAAATTGAAGATTCTGATTTTTCTGCATCAAGCTTTACCTTTTTCTCTCTCTTCTTACTTCATTGCATAATCTTCCTTAGAATTCTCATCTGGGTTCATTCCTTTTTTTGATCTAATCGCTTTTCAAGTTGCTGGTGTGAGGAAAAGCTTACAGATTTCGTTCCTTTTTGTGTCACGGCCATGGGTTGTTGTCTGAGTAAAAAAGGGCCAGGGCCAGAAGAACACATTGGTTACAGAAATGCTGTTGGGGGAGCCCACAATCACAAGAGCCATGAACCCTTTGTCAGCCAATTTCCTGAGAAACATGCTCCTCAGGCTGCTTGGAGGGCCACTGTTCCTTCTCCAGGCCCAAAACATGTTCACAGGGCTGACACAATCACTGGGAAGCCATTTGAGGATGTTAAGCAGCACTATACTCTTGGGAAAGAATTGGGGAGAGGCCAATTTGGGGTGACTTATCTCTGCACTGAAAATTCAACTGGTTTGCAATATGCCTGCAAGTCCATCTCAAAGAGGAAGCTTGTGAGAAGAGATGACAAGGAGGATATGAGGAGGGAGATTCAAATTATGCAGCATTTAAGTGGACAATCCAACATTGTGGAGTTCAAAGGTTCTTATGAGGATAAGAACTCTGTTCATGTGGTCATGGAACTGTGTGCAGGTGGTGAACTTTTTGATAGGATCATTGCGAAGGGGCACTACAGTGAAAGGGCTGCTGCTGCAGTGTGTAGACAGATTGTTAAAGTTGTTAACATCTGCCATTTTATGGGAGTGATGCATAGGGATCTGAAGCCAGAGAATTTCTTGTTATCCAGTAAGGATGATAAGGGACTTCTAAAGGCCACAGATTTTGGTTTATCGGTCTTCATAGAAGAAGGTAAGTCCTTTATCCATTAAGTGGTCTTTTGCTATGATAATCAAATTGTTGTGTGTTCCTGAACGATAAGTATGTGGATTCTGGCATAGCTAAGAACGAAATGTACATTATCTTCCACTAAGAACATATACTATTTTGTTTTTTCTTTTCTGATTAGTTCTTTACAGGAAAGGTGTATCGGGACATAGTTGGCAGTGCTTACTATGTTGCTCCAGAAGTTCTTAATCGTAGCTATGGGAAGGAAGCAGATATATGGAGTGCAGGAGTAATGCTGTATATCTTACTTAGTGGTGTACCTCCATTTTGGGCAGGTAAACTCTGACTTCGATATGTTTGATAAAAGGATAATCTCCTTGTAGAGGCTAGCTTCATGCTATTTTGCACTTGACTAATTTTTTCATAAAATATGTGCTGTAGAGACGGAAAAGGGAATATTTGATTCCATATTGAAGGGTTATATTGATTTTGAAAGCAATCCATGGCCAAACATATCAAGCAGTGCGAAGGACCTTGTTCGCAAAATGCTTACAAAGGATCCAAAGAAACGAATTACTTCAGCTCAGGTTCTAGGTTGGTAACTTATATATGTTTTATCCTCATTGAAATTCAATAAACTATAGCTGTATAGTGTTTAATAGTTTGGCTTTCTTTCCCATAAAATTGATTGCAGCATACTTAAGATTTTTCTTGGTTAATGAATTGTAATTTCTCTGCTAATTGTTTGCTTGTTTTGTATTGTTTGAATAATCAGAGCATCCCTGGCTTAGAGAAGGTGGCAATGCTTCTGACAAGCCAATAGACAGTGCAGTGCTTTCCAGAATGAAGCAATTCAGAGCAATGAACAAACTAAAAAAACTAGCCCTCAAGGTTAGTCCAGCCACAAGATGCATGAAGAGACCACAATGCTCTTTTATGCTTACTGTGTTTAAATTTGATGGCATATGTTACCTCTGTCTGAAAATGAGAGTTAACTGAGTGAATTTTGAATAATCTTTTAGGTCATCGCTGAAAATCTTTCTGAAGAAGAGATCCAAGGTCTGAAGGCAATGTTCACAAATATGGACACTGACAATAGTGGTACAATAACCTATGAGGAACTGAGGGCAGGATTGCAAAGACTTGGCTCAAAGCTAACTGAAGCTGAAGTGAGACAACTTATGGATGCCGTAAGTTGTTGTCGAGTTCAACAATAACTGTCCTTCACTTTTTTTTTCTATGTTCTTTCAAGCTTACACTCCTTTGTTTAATTTAGGCCGATGTAGACGGAAATGGAACAATTGATTACATAGAATTCATCACTGCTACAATGCACAGATACAGGTTGGAGAGAGATGAGCATCTGTATGGGGCCTTCCAATATTTTGACAAAGACGGGAGCGGGTAAGTCCATCTACTGTGAATTCAAACTTGTTCTTCATTCTGTCACATTATGAAAGTAATCTTTTTCTTTTTCCCCAGTAGCATTCTTAGCCTCAGTTCTTTGGACTATTGGATTGAGTTTTCAACGATGAATAAGATCATATACCATAAATCCTATTTCTTCCTAAACCAAAGACAACATTCATTACCAATCATTAATTAATTAATGGATTTCTCCATTTAGAATTTGAAGATAAATGACACATGACCTTGGATTTTTTGTTTGATTCCATCACAGATATATCACAAGAGATGAACTGGAAACAGCCATGAAGGAGAATGGTATGGGAGACGAGGCCACAATCAGGGAAATTATATCAGAAGTTGACACTGATAATGTAAGCCTGTCTTCTATAGTATTATTACTCATTTTGCATTGTAGTTGCATAGTTAACACTGAATTTGGTGGTTTCTCAGGATGGTAGAATCAACTATGACGAATTTTGTACAATGATGAGGAGTGGAACCCAAAAGGGAAAGCTATTCTAAAGGCTTGTAAAAGTTATCATAGCTTTGTAGACATGTAAAGTTTATGGTTTAGATTTGTGTTGAGCTACATCGAGACTTGGTTGTCAATCCTTATTTATCTTTTTGGTTTCCTTTTCGCTTTGAAGTTTTTGTATTGAGTTCTCATGTAATTTACCAGTGAAGGTAACTTTACAAGTTAGATTGTGCAGTTTGTTAAATTGAAAACCTCATCTGCAAAGACATGTTGGCTGGCTGGAGAATTGCATGCATGAGAATTAGCCAAACCATTTACCAGCATGTAACTAGCCAGGAATCAATCAAACATGAAAAGAGTAATAAAATTGCAAGAAAACATGGAAAGAGATTTTACTCTTTGATTAGTATATATATTTAAATTATCAATAGTTATTGAAAGAATATTTTCCTTATAATAATAAGAATAGCTAGCCCTGATCCATTACGTAATCAATCAAACGTCGAAACGAAGAGTAGGAACTTCCACCTTCCAACAATGTCTTCCAACTATTTTGACTCGCTTCCACCACTTTCTTCCTTTTCTCATCATCAATCTCCACCAAATTCCTTATTCCATTTTCTATCTTCTCTGCACTCAAAACGTTGGGAGCTTCATTCTTGGACTCAACCCTGTAATCCAACGAAATCTCCAAAGCAATCTCCAGCTCACGCACCAGTAAAAAGGCGTTCGTCTGTTGTTCGGCGTAGAGCGGCCAGGTCGCAATGGGCACACCAAAATGTATGCTCTCAAGAGTAGAATTCCAGCCGCAGTGGGAAACAAACCCCCCGGTTGCTCGGTGGGCCAGTATTTGGGCCTGAGGGGCCCATCCGATCACCTTTCCAATCCCTGCCGTCCGATCTAAGAAGCCCGCGGGTAAAATCGAAGGCAATTCGGAGAGAGCGTAATCAGAGGGCGGGATGAAACTAGAGCCCTTGGGCGGAGGTTTCCGCAGGGACCACAGGAAACGGGCCCACTGTTTTCAAGAGCCCGTGCGATCTCCCTTACCTGATCCTCACCAAAAGAACCCATGCTCCCGAAGCACATGAACACAACGGAGGAAGGGGGTTGGTTGTCAAGCCAATCGAAGATGTCGGCGTTGTCGGCGTGAGCGTCGGGATGGAGCTTGGGCTTTGGGTTTAGAATAGGTCCCACTGCAAAAACGAGCTGAGGCCCGTGAAGGAAAGAGTGTGCCGCATGGGATTCTAGCTCCTCGAATGAATTTACTATGAAGCCGTCAGCTTTCTTGAGGTCCCTCCCGTGGGCCATGAAAAGCTCCTCCCACTCCTTCCACAGCGCTATGAAAGGGAGATTCCGTGTTGGGACTGGCTTCCCGAAGCTAGGGATGACCCACTGGGCGTCGGGCTCGGTGAACTCGGCGTTCTCCTCTTCCTTGAGGGTGTGAAGATGAAGCATCAAACCAAGGTAAGCAAGACCAGAGGTGAAGAAGACGAGTGAAGGGACGTGGAAGTCTTTGGCGAGATCGATCATGGTGGTGCAGAACATGTCGACGACGAAGGCAGCGAGTGGGGGTGTGGGGCTGAGGTTGGAGACGGCTTCTTTGACGTGTGGCTTTTGAAGTTCGATTATTGTCATCGGAAATGATGGGGCGTCGGATGGAGTTTCGGGGAGGTTGACGAGCTGAAGACGGTGGGAGTTAAGGGAATGAGTGTAAGCAGCGGTTGTGGTGTCAGATGGTAGTTTGATTACAAAGAGAGTGATCCAGATATGGTGATGGCGCTCCAACAGAAGGTTCGCCAACTGAATGGTGGAGACGAGATGACCCACTCCCGGACCAGGGATGAAGACGAGTCGTGCACCTTTCTCCATGTTGCTGACTCGTTCACTCACTCACTCACTCACTCGGAAGCTGTGGTGTATGTGGAATTATTTAGATGGAAGTCATTGGAAGGATAAGGGAAAGGAAAGGAAAATCTTATAGTAAGGACAGCTTTGTTTTGTGATGGTGCAGCCCAATCTTATCAGTAATTCACGTTTGACCAGATTGTAAGCTCGGATCACCATTAAACACAACTCTGCCATCTGAGAAAATTACACGACCAGTTTTATGTTTTTTATATTTTACAATGAAAAGAAAGATTAATTAAATTAAAATGTCATTGTACTCCTAAGTAAACATAAATATTAAATAAATGACACCAAATCATAATCAGAACCTTAAAAGAGACTTGAAATAGAGTGATATAGGACGTAATAATAAGATCACAAAAGAGAAATCGCATGCATAGAAACACGCAACAAAACAAATAACGAGCTAAAAATGTAGCACGACAAACTTAATTTTTTAAAATACTATGAAATGATAAAGTTTAAATGAACAAGATACAAAATATTAGACTTGTGTAAGAAAGAACTATAAGAGTCACAAATTACATTTAACTGGGAAACGAAGTTAGATATTGAATAAAATTATGTATGTTTTAAAAAGAATCAATTTAATTTTTTTTTTTCTCTCTTGGTATTACATATACTCCTAAGAGCATTATGCTTTAAATAATTGAGAGTTTAAAAATAGAACTTTTACCTTTATCAGAATAAATTAATGCTAACTTTGATAAATAAACAAAATTTACAGGGGCTATGGATCGGATTCATCAGTTGATTACAGATATCATAACACCCTTGGAAACTACATCATAGGTATTGCCGAAGGCTTTCCCCACTCAGAGACTCCATTTCCTGGAGAATATCCTGCGCAAGAGATTTAACTGAAATCTCCACGTCTTCAAGTAGTTCACCAAGAAAGGGGATCGTTTCGGCCAATAAAACTAGGTATTCCTCTTTCAAGTTCTCCACAAAATACTTAACAATTCTTAGGCCCAACATTTTAGCTCGCATCTTATCACTCCGTGTCTGCATTAAAACCTGTAAAAGAACCGGAAGAAGAAGGCAGAAAGATGTTCAGTTTCTTAAACAACAGCTATGGGTGGCAAATGAAATTCAATACTGGTATGAGTAGGGTACAAACATATAGCAGCACTCTAGCTCTAGATGTTACTGAATACCCAAAATTAGAATAAAGAACTAATGAGGCATCCACACAAGAAAAAACTTATGTATTATGTAATGAGGATGCCAGAGAACACGAGAAGGTTGACACCATTTTAGATTATCAACCTGTGGGTCAAAATCACATAAATAATTATAGAGCGTCAACAGCATAGTTACTTAAGGTTGACCAAAATGGCATAACTCTGTCATCTATTTACAATTAAAATTTGTTAAGCCCAAACAAAATGAATTGAACTTTTCTAATAAACTAAAGTCAACTTTTATGGAAGTTGCCTCATTTGACTTCTCAAAGACTTGTTTTGCCTTTTGCACTTATGAGAGAGATTCAATTAATTTCCCTTGTTTTCTTCTGTTAAAAGATAGGTGATGGAAGCACAAGATTGAAAACAGTTAGGGTGGTTCGAGTCCTGTGACAAGTTGCTCTCGTTTTCCTGGTTTGAATGGCTAGTGATATTCGCCCAAATCCACTTATTGGCTTGCTACTGCACCATAGCTACTTATGTTAACAGGTAGGGGAGCGGATTTGTCAAGTTCAAAGGTTTTGCGGGCCATATCTGTAATTTACAATTTTACGATGGCCATATTCAAAACAGTGTTTCCCATTAACACCTCATGTGTTTCACTCAATGAAATCCAACATATTAATAGAATGTCAGTGTCAAATTACATGCACAAAAATTAACGACTAGAAATGAATAGAAATAAAAAACTTACCTCATGGTTCAAAGGCTTCCATAAAAGGTCAGATCCAGCAGTCACTGCCATTTGACCGATGCAGGAAACCACTAGGTCATCAACGTCCTTCACACTCGGTATATTCGTGCTGTCCTCCAACAAAGCCGGTGGATCTATTACAAGTTGTGAAACAATAGGTCTCAACAACATCTGTCGCCAAGTATGATATTACAGTCAGTGAGGAAATAGAATTAGAAAGAACACTACTGAAGGAAGCTAAAAGGTTAAAAGAATATTTTATTCCTTAAAGGAATGAGAGAAAAGAGAATGAAGAAAATATGCAAAGTATTTTTAAGTGAAATGGAAAAATTCCTAGTTCAAATATTTAAAAAAATATTAAGTGGGGTGAGCTAATCAATCAACTAGATGGAAGAAACAAAGTCTTCACTGAACTTTCTCATAACTTATCAAAATCGTGTTGCAACTGTTGTGTAGATATATGTCAAATATTATTTATATTTTATACAAGATACAATTATTATAAAATATACAAGATACAATATGTATAAGATATATATCTAGATATGTACAAAAATTCAAAAAATATAATAACTGTATAATTTCACTTCTGCAAACATATTAAAAATAAAAAGTATTAATAATTGTCATAATAAATCACATCATATAATCTACAAATAATAATGGTGTAAAACTCAATCCAATTTTGGGACCATCCACAGAGAATAGATTCCGTTTTGGTTCATAAAGAGACAGTGCTTCGATGTCTCATTTGTAACAAATATTAAATTAAATTTTTATAACTTTAAAAGGCTTGATACTTAACAAATACATAATTAAGTATCCAAGACTTTGGTATTGGATAGACATGAAGTGAGTTCTTTATATGTAACAGATTCACTTGCCTGGAAATTTGAGGAGTCCAGAAACTTCAAGGTCCCGGTGTCATACAGGAAACACTTGTGTAAAGATGACAAGACTAGCGCCCTGAGATGCCAAACCTTGATGGAGACGCTGCCTGTTTCTTTTATATTGCCGTCATCCACAATCTTGGCCCTTTTCTTCTGATTCCCAGTAGACACTTTCACATCTCCATCATCACTAAGATGATGAACACATCCACCAAGCAAGTGTTTGAAGTAAGGAACAAACAATGACCTACAAGTAAGGATATAACACCTTAAATGGCTGTCTTTGATCATTATTTAAGGAAAAAAAATTAAGGTAACATTATAATAACTGAAAATAAACTAATGTCTACGAGTGTATACACATTATACTCCCTTCAGCTTATTACAATCCACAATTTTAAAGAAATTTTTAGTTCTTTCTACAAGACAATCTATAATTCTCTACAGGTTTCAATATGTTTGCTTTATTAAGCCCCAAAAATGTTATGAGTTATTTTGTTGTGTTAATGAATAATGAAACGAAAATTATAGAAGTCCTCCATAATGAAGGTTAATTTGGTACATTAGTAATACTTTTTTAAAAAATCAACTAAATTAATTGTTTTCATTGGTCTGTGCGAGTATGTTAAAAATGCCATATACTAAGGAGAAGAGGGGGTAATAATTAAGGAATCACATTGAAACTAATTCTCACGATTTAATATCGTAAGCAAACTTATACAAAGAAATTTATCTACTGTCATAGGTGGTTGACATATTTACGGTAGTTCAATACACTGTTTTCCTATATACATTATAATTCCTAATTTATTAGGGACAAAAAGCTAAACTCTTCTGATAATAAAATAATCACATAGGCCTAAATATTCAACCATGCTTATTTCAAGGAACATTTCTGAGAAGAACAATTACTAGGTAACCAAAAATAGAACATACGAATGTCAACTTACCGATGGTTCTCTGTAAGCTTATTTACCATGCCATAGAAAGATATGGCCCTATCAATGCTTCCTGTACATGAAGTTCCATCCACTTCAGATTCTACCCACTCTATACTCTTTATGAGAAGGGGCTTGAACATGCTCTCCGTAAGTTTTAGAGTCAGAACAGTCAATGTATTAAGCACACCTTTCTCAACTAAATCAATGTTTTCAACTGAAGGAGGACTTTGCCGGCGCAGATCAAGAGCAACCAAACAAAGTTCAAATACCTTCCCATGAAATGCCACAATGGACGATCTGTCCATTGTACCTATTATGATTCCCAACATATCAAAGACAATGGTTAAGCTTTTATCCCCAGCCTTGATGGCAGCCGGGTATAATTTTAACAAAGGTGGCAGAGCAAGTCGAACCTGTAAAAAAGTAAAGAATTGGTAAATAAAACACAACAACTTTCATTCATACCAGTTACACAATACTACATTATATAAAGCCTTACAGGAATTCTTTCAGCAAGAAGCTTTCTTACTCCATGAGCTCTAGATTCCACCTTTGCATGCATTCCTGAAATATGTTCAGGATAAAGCACCAGAATCTCCATGATATTTACAAGGTACGGATTTAAAAATCCACCAAGCTTGTCCACAACTGCCTCCAAAGTGATGAGAAGATAAAAATAGGATTCCACTGAGGCTGATAAAACATCACTGCTTTTGGGTTTCGTATCCAAATTAGACAATACTCGACAAGATGACTTCATCACACTGTCCATAATCTTGGGAAGTTCTGCCAGTGCCTTTGGACCTAGAACATTTATCAGGGCAGCAGTTGCTCTGAGGCAGCTAGAAGTCACAGCCAAGTTATGAGATGCAATATATCTTGTAACAGATTGAAGGCACAGACTAAAAATGGAATTATTCGAAGGGAATATTTCAGCTACAACTTCTAAAGCAGAAACTGCTGCCACTTTCAAGGAGGTATCTGATGAGTCATCAAGTACTCGAATAATTTCAACACATAATTTTTTAAGTGATTCTGGGGAAGTTTCGTTCATATGAAGCAAAAGAGAAGTTGGAGTTGACCTAGAACCCTTATTGTCGTTAAGCCTTAAGCTCACATTTTTATGACTTCTTGCAGCTTCACATAACAGCATAAGAGCCTGCAGTCCAAGAATATAAAATATCAAAAAGTTTCTCAAAGCCCTGCTTTCACAAAACTAAAGATTATGGGTTTGTATTTGCGTTCTCATTGTGTGCAGGCATAAAACGCACTTTATTAAATGCTCTATATTAAAAATATATTGATTGTCATTTATGTTTTTGAAATGTAAATACACTTTCTATTAAAACTTCACACCAAGAAAAGTGGTCAAGATCAGCTAACTAAATAATATACAGTAGATATAGAATCAATGGTATACAAAATATATATGAATAATACGCAATAATATAAAAAAAATTCAATGACCACGGTGTCTATCCATCAAATTAAAGGAGCATCTTGAAAATCACTCTACCTAACAGAATATTACAAGTAGATAGAGACGACAAATAATGGTCTAACCTTGAGTCAAAATAATACAAAATCCTATTAAAATTTTGTATATTGTAACTATATTAAAAATCATACCTTCTTCCCGACATTTTTATCTGCATTGTGGAGCAATTTAGTTATGCTGTTAATGTACACATAAGGTATCATGACTCCTGCTAGAATCCTTATAACAGCACGCATAGTTTCCTTCAACTCGTTCCTCACAACTACAGGGATGTTCAGTTGCTTTTTTCTTGCATCTACAAGTTGCAAAAGTAAAACAACCTGCTCCATAAGCTCGCCCAATGCCCTCTGCAACATTCAAGAAGCCATAACATTTATTTTAATCGTGAATTTATTCATAATTAGAACATTTACAGACAAAAGATGCATAAAACACTATTGTCATTGCCATCTCATTAAAACCAAATGCCTCAACCTAGAAAGAAAAAAAAAATATATGATCCGTATTTGTTATTGAATACTTCAGTTTATATTTTCATTATCAATATATCTACAAAACAAGTGTTTGTGGGCTCATTCAAAGATTAGAACATTAGCAGAAATATAAGTATACAACACTAATGTCATTACCATCACACAAAAAATAAAGTTAACAGCTGAATATGAACCTACAATGAAATATCAAACAAATATAATTTATGTCAATATCAGGATCCAATTGCAGCAAGTATGGGATTCTGGGGTAAAGTTTGGCTTGAACTCTCTAAGTACAATGGCTAGCTTTAGTGGTGCAGTCAAAAGGTTCTTCTATCAATTTGGTTTCATATATTTCCACCACAGCCACCTGACGTGGGTGCGGTGGCTGGCTGCAGTGTGGGGTTCTAATTGCAGTGTACAAGAATTTAGCCCCACATGGGAAGTACAGGATTCTGTTGTGGGGTTTATAAGGTCTTGCTCTCAAAACACAATGGCGGCTAGCTTTGGCTGTTCTCCAAAACATTCTTATCAGTTAAAGATGATTAGACAACATTGAATCATTATATAAACTACAGAGGTCCGTGGAATTCAACCTTAGGTCAAGAGTGTCCACATAATTTGCCAAAAAAATTTTAATTAAGGTCTCAAAAACACATTGTTATCTGTCAATAGGGCACAGGACAGGAAAATTTATAAGTTATTTATGAAAAACATGACACAGGTAACATTAAAACTCTGCCATGTAGAGAACATTGAGATCATATAACTATCTAGCAGCATGCATCTGATTTGGATTTAACCTGAATGACAGCGGCATCTTCTCTTGATTCCAACTTAAACACAAATTCTGGATCTTGCAACTTTTGCAAAGAAAATTGCATCACAATAAACAACTCCAGGAGCTGTGCCTGGTCAACATCTCTATTTACCCTCTGTTCAAGCAGCATGACTAGAGAAGGAAGCCATATCTTACTCGTAAACTGTTCACAAATTTGCACTGCAAATCTATATTCCCACTCCTTCGTATAAAATGTTAAATCATCTGCTGTCTCAGCATTAAGAAAACAACTGGCTTTCTTTGAAATTAGCGAACGGAAAAGTAGGATAAGCAATGACGCTAAGCTTTTCCCCTCACCCAAAGTTCTGCAAAACAGCCATCATTATGAGATGCACACCCCAAACCAATGGCTAAAGTGTCAACAATAGCAGGATCATGATGTAGAAATAGAAGAATACCTTAATAAATATAGCACAAATGACAGCCTTCTGTGTTCAACAATTTCAGGAAATATTTCCATGAAAATCTGTAAGGAGAAAAAGTACATAATAAAAGTTTGATCTGAAAAGATTCTTTACATGAAGCAACAGAAGAGACATGGCATCCAAAATCCATTTCCACGAAAACCAACCTTCAGTAGTTTCTCCACATCATCTGTCTTCGAAAGCCAACAAGGAACAACTGCAGATATAAGATCCTCAAAAACAATCCTTGAATGGTCATCAATCTACAGGCATATAAAAAGAGAAATGGTGACACCACAATTCGTACACAGAATTAATCATTAATAATCCTTACCAAAGACAAGTTGCAAGAGCTAAAAAGAATCATTCTACTAGTTTTTAATAAAATCCTAAAATGGTAACTAACAAGAAGTTTTTAAGAAATAAAGCCTTAAAACAAGTGGCCGAGGTTCTCCAATATAAAGCACATCCCAATAATTGACGCAGGGATTGTAAGATTCTCTACCCTACTCAACAAATGATTGTTAACCAGTGATGCATGAAGCAAACTCAGGAATAACAGAAATGCCTATAGGATTTGGTACTATAAAACCAGTTGACATTAGGCAAAGTTGTCCAACAAACCATGTAATTAAGATAGTCAATGGGTGAATTTGGTACTATAAAACCAGTTGACATTAGGCAAAGTTGTCCAACAAACCATGTAATTAAGATAGTCAATGGGTGAATTTGAAACAAGTATGGACAAACAAAAGGAGAAAGATATAATAAGTCATGCTACCGAAATGACAACCATCCCAACATGGTAGAAAAGGATATAATAACCTATTCTACTCAAAGAATGCCTAAGCTCAACAGAAAAACTCTATATTAACAAACCTGTGTGACGGCTGCTTCTCCAATAACTACAAGAATATCGTGCATATACTCAAAAATTTCTTCTGGATAAACTCTAGTAATAGCAGAAAGAACAGAAAATATATGGTTGCGGGTGATAACTTCAGAGTTCTGGGCACACTCTATCAGTAGCTTAATGTTAATTTCACTTTTAATATTTTCCTGTCAACAACGGTAAAACATTATATAAGGATATAACCAAAGTAGCGAAAGGTAGTCTAAGTTATCTAACATAATAAATTTCCAAGCTTCACAATTAGGATGCATACATTCAGTGAGGCAATGCTTTTAAGAGAAATAATTATATCCTCCAGGATTATCAATAGAGTCTGTTGAATATGATATATTGTGCTATTGTTGGCTTCAGAAGGACTTGATTTTTGGCTTAACCTTTGCACAGGTATAAAGGACTCATTCACGCATTCCTCTGAGAATACCTTGCTAAGAAGCTTAAATAAGGATCCTAACAGTAAATGCCTGCAATAATCAAATTGGAAATTAGGACAATTAAATGCATCAATCACCAATCTCGACAGTACACATAATTTAACGTTCAGATTCAGAATTATGCAAACACCTATTTGTTATGTCCTTCTTCAATAGCAAAACATCAAGAAGGGAACCAAGGATATAGACTGGATTATCTCTTTTCCATATGTTATTAGAAGGATCTTCAGCTTCTTGGTGTCCAACCAATTTTTGTTTCTTCACCGCCTTTTCATTTGAAGAACTAACTATAAAACTCTTCAGTGCAAGTATGAGATCAAGCATGTAGCCAACAGTTGAGAAACTAATCTGCAATTCCAACATATCCCAATTATTCTCAATTTCATTTCTTTTGGTCCAATTGTGGAATACTAAATTGGAAGAACCCTCCCACTACATTAAAAAGTAACAGGGCAACAACAAAATTTATTCCAACTAGATAAGGTAGGGACATTGAAAAGAAGCATAATGCAAAAATAAACAAATAACATTTAAAGTGAAAAACAACTAGCTGCTTCAAAAGGCCATGGCCATTGACAGGAATGGAATTTACGTATTGAAAGTTTGCCTCAGGTTACAACCATATTAACTGTTTAATAATTTCGGAAAGATGTTATTTATTTATTCATTTAACAAAGCTACAATTAATTAACAATATTAATGATGTTATTACTCAAGTTTTAAATAGAATGTCATAAAAACATCTGTATGAACTCAATCTTATGCATAAAGGACACAGGGGTTCTCAAACATGTAAACAAAAAGTGTTTCCAGAAAGACCAAGGCTAATGAATAGAAGATATATTGATTTTTAAGGTTTAAGTTTAACTAAACCCCACAAAACTAACTTATAAAGTGAAATTTATACTCACTTATATACTATGAAATCACCTTATCTTTAACCGATGGGGACTTCTAACACATCCCTCTACGTCGAGACATACTTCTCGTGTGTGGACTAGACATTAATGGATGGTCTGATAACGACTTGATACCGGGTAGAACAATAGACCCCACAAAAAACAAATTTCGCTAGAATAGAATCTAATTCACGACTCTGATACCATGTTAAGTAGACTTTAAGTCTAATTCAACCCCATAAAACTGGTTTGGAAGGTAAGTTTTACATCCATTTATATCCTATGAAATCAGCTTATCTTTAGTTAATGTGAAACTTCCCACAGTTTCAGTCCGGGTACTCATTGAGTGTTTTCAATTTTTATTTAAATCTTCATACCATTTGTTAACCATCAGTAATTTAAAAACAATTTAAACAGAAAATTCACTGCGGAATGTGTCTCCACCTGACAAGTAAAGGGGCATTTGGTTTACAAAATGTTTTATATTTTTACTGCCTATCAGGAAGCAAAATCTAGTGGGCTTAGCACTACCCCAGTCCCAAAAAAAAAAATAATAAATAAACACCCTTTCCAAAGGGAAGTTCCAGATAGAATAATACCAAATAATTAAGTTCTTTGCAAATAACCACTAAAAAACCTTACACTCCAGAAAGATACATTAAAAAAGGAACTAACCAAGACAACACATGGTTAATAAGATTTGATTATGAGCAAGAAACTAACATCTAGACGCATTAATGCCTCTTTAGTTGCACGTTGTACATCACCATTACCATTACGCCACAGAAACACAAGCTCACAAAACACATGCTCCTGGAAGGCATAAGAAAAAAAAAGAAGTTAGGACTCAGTACGGGCTACCTTGGTATTTTTTTTTCATTTACACAAAAAGGGCAAATTATCACACATTTTATCGCATAAAGCCAAGAAAAGGCAGCAATCATTAGATCAACTCATCTATAATCAAGAATGACAATAACAAACTGTATAAATAAATATGCTGCCAATAAAACCTTCACTTCATTCTTCAACTCCACATAGAATTTACTGTTGAGTTTGTTCAAAACAGCGATACAAGGCTTTACACAAGCAGGGTCATCCGAATTCAGGCTCCCAGACTGAAATATCAAGAGAATGAAGTCAGTAAATTCAAAATAACAATACGCATTATGAGAAAAATATATAAAAAGTATCTCACCCGCAATGCTTTCACTAAAAGATCTTGTAGATCATTTCCTCCCGAGGGACATGACATAACACAGCTCTACAAACAAAGTGGAACAAATTCACACCTAATCTCAGAATAAAGGTTCCACCAGTTAAAACTAAACACAAAACACATACCTCCAGCAAAAGGCACGTTATCTGAATTTCATTGTCTGACAATTTTGGACACGACAGACTGAGTTTTTCATAGTATTGCATAAGAAAAGTGAACAACAAAGAGCCAACTTCTGGAACATGCATAAGGGCATTCCCAATTCCTTTGAACAAGGATAAAATCATTAGCTGCAAGGGACATCAACTAGTAAGTTACTTCCTCACAGTCTCAGGATTGCATAAAAACCCACATGTAACACTGTTAATCTGAAATGAACATATGAAACCTTCATATATATCACTATATCTAATATATCTAATATCTATAGCTATAAGATAAATAGCATAATAGAAGAGAGTGAAGACATCAAACCTTTCCATAGTTAGAGAGTTTCAGCGTGGAACCCAAAATGAAGCCTATAATTCTTATTTTCGTAGGCTGATCAAACCTGAAGAGATGTGTTTGAAAACAATGTGGAATAAAGGATCTCAAAAATTAGTACAAATGAACATTTTTCCAAGGAACATTGTTCACAAAAAGTAAAAATAGAAACGACAAACAAGCAAAATCAAAAAGGTCTAAGATGGAGAAAGCTACACGATGACTCACAGAAATTTGCATCAAACAATGACAATAAGTATCAGAACCAAGCAAAACTGAATATTCCTAAATGACTAAACCTATTCTATCCCCCCTCCATCTCAACAAAACAAAACAGCAGCTTGAACTCCACAACAAAGATAAGCCACATAATCTGAAAGAATAAACAGATTGTAAACAAATAAACAAAAAAGAAAAACATTATTGTAAATCAAATCAAACAATGTTAAATCTATTTGATTGAACATCTGTGAGGTGGAGCAATTTGCACCTTCTAGTCTTCTTTATCCTCTAATATAATGCTAAGATTAATTCACAAAATAGTTAAGGTGACCAAATCACATACAAATCCAAGCGGTCACAGTTGCAAAGAAGGACCACTTGGGGACATTGATGAGATTATAGTTTATATTGTCATTTTACCAATACTTGCTGGCTTACTTTTTTATTGTAGAGTCCTTTTCTTCAAATCGTATTTTTGATAGGCCCAAAAATTAGTTCGATGTTTAGTTGGTTGGTCTAAACTCGTTGAGTCTTTCAATGGGATAAACAGAGGAGATTTGGTACCTAATACGACTAAGCTTGACTTTGGGCCGAGTCTAGGTAGAGAGAATTAGGCCTAAGTCGGGAAAGGTTGGATTGGGCCAAAGGAATGCAAAGTTGGAATGGATCTTCAAGAATCCAATCCATAATCACCAGTAGTCATTTGTCAAACATCATCATTTAGATTTTAGAAACGAAAAGGCTTACAAGGGGACTTTATCCAAATGTTATCCACATTTAAGAAGAAAAAGTATACTATGTGGAAAGATATTTCACAAAGCAGCAGCTAAAGCAATGAATATAAAAAACAGTTCTACAGAAATGAAGTGCAGCTATTGAAATAAGAATGATAAGAATTTCTATAATAACATAAAAAAAATACCTTTTTTCAACATTTTGAGGTACCAAAATGTTTTGATGCTCCAAGTTGTTTGTAAAGGATGAGCTCAAAGTGGATGCAAATAGGGAAGGAAGAAATTTCTTGTCGGACAATATGAATGTTTTCAGCTGACTCATCAGGGAGAGAAGCTCACCCACGAAATGAAACCATGAGGCATTGTTCCCTGTTCTTATCAGTATTAGATACTTACAAAGTACTAAGGTGAAATTAATAAAGCATTGCGGACTACATCAAATTATTCTAACATTACCATTTTTCTTGCCAGCATGCTCAAAATGACACCACAATGTATACAATGAATCAATACAGTCCATTGCAGCAACCCTTATATTCTGGAAGAAATTAGAAAGATGCAAAGAAATTATCAACAGCCAACACAACACTCCCACAAAAATTTAAAAAAAAAAAGAAAAGAAAAAACAGCAAAACCATGAATAAAAATAACTTGAGATACGTTGACAAGACAATTTGCCAACAATTACAAATGGGCAGTATACAGAAAAGAGGGGAAAAAATAGCGAGTTTAGAGAATATAGCTAACAGAATCGTACATGAGTATCACTCGCTAAAGGAACAAGAACAGACGGGAATTCAGCTAAAAGTCCAAGTTTCCATCTATCTGGTTCCAGGCTACACAGAAATGCATAGCATTGAAGACTTTCAACCTGGACTGCAGCAGAAACACCTGCAAAATGGAATATTCAACCCAAAAATCAAGCCAATTGGAACTTATATGACTTCTGAACCATAAAATGTTAGCTATAGAATACCTACACAATTTGGAAATATAACAACACAACTGCACTTGCATACATGGAAAAACACTAACTTTGGTTGGGCATATATGCATTAATTAAACATATATTAATGCTGTGATTAGAATCAGACAAACAAAGATATTTAAAAGCTCTTTTGGTGTGAGATAAGCCTCATTGACTCCACAAATATCTCAGTTTTGAATAAAAAATTAGAATAAATACTCATAAAAAATGACAGTGTAGAAGGCTCTGGACTGACTTTCAATAGCAACTTCAACCTAATGGTCCCAAAGAATAAAATTCCTCTTCTCCAACAGAAATCATTTGCACAAAAGTACTAAAGAAGTAGATGAAAGGATAAAAGGGGCTTTCCATAGAAGTGCTTAAGGATTTAGAATTTACCCAAGAGTCCACGTGAATTTACCCAGGTTTACTCAGAAAAGAGTTTAATAGTGAGTTAACTCGTTTTCTCAATCTAGTATCACAAACTCGAAAGAGTTTAATGTTAACTTGAGAGTTTGACACCCTTGCTCTCAAGTACCTTTCTCATAAATTTATTCTTCAAGTAAACGATTCTATTCTCACTTCGAAAAAAAAAAAACTTTGAGAAGAGGGTTTCTCTGATATTAGTTTTTCTAAACATCATACATACTTCAAATACAAGAATCAATGCATCTTAAATTGTTCTCTCGTAAAATGATTTGGCATTGGATATGTTTGCAATGTTAATAAATATTAATAGACCACCCCGTTGGGCAAAAAATACAATCCGGCATATCCACAACAGACGTATCAAAAACAGTGTCCAACAAAAAAACATGAGAATAAAAATAGAAAAGATCAAGTATATAGCAACCTTCCTCTGTGAAAAACTTAGACAAGAGACAAGAAGGCGATATTCTGCACTGCACTGCTAAGTGATGGAGGTGTTTACGGAATGCATGCTTCAATTTTGAGGAGGCAAAAAAAACAAACAGATTCCTTATCTTGCTGACCCACTCATCACCATCACGCTGCATTTTGTAAAAGGTTCATTCATCCAATCAGTGATGGAAAAAAAGGAGTCTAGTAACAAATTCTGAGAAGGATAGCAAGTTCATAAGACATTGATTACAGGATTACAAAAATGACAAAGGAATTCCTAACCAGCAGAATGTCAGAAGGTGCTACAGATAGTAGTAGTTCTAACAGCCTCCAAAATATGCAGATCATAACCTTCACGTTTATAGGCCTTAGATTGGCATACAAAATATCTTTTAAGAAATCCTTGCACTGCCACTCTAGCATTTCAGAATTGAACTGCAAAATTCCCAACAATTGAAACAGTAACAAGTAAATTAGCTTCTCAGCACAGAAAAACGAGACAAATAATGAACTAAGAAAAACAGCATGCAAGTAAATCCTATGTACCTCATCCAATACGACATCAGCACCTACTAAAGTTTCCCACTCAGCCTTTAGAAAAGGAAATAGACATTCAAATAGTGCATAAATGTCTTCATCTTTGATCACAAGAAAAAAAGTCAATTAATTACAAGTTTATGACTAACATCTAATAGAAAGAAACAAACTACAACTACGGAAAGCTAAGATATAGCTCAAAACATTTATTTCTGACATGTGTCAAAACGTTATTGTTTTCAATCATTCAAAAAAATAATATATTTATGTAGTTATGAACTGTGAGAACATGCATAGACAGACGGTAAGCAATAGTTATGGAATTACTTTTCTTGATCTCAAAAAGTACCAATACATTGGTATGTGAAGCCAAAATGAAATCCTAATAAAAGGAAACAAATCTCCTAAAATAAAGCAAACAAATCTCGAGGCATAGAGACTCTAAATCTGGAGCAAATCTACCAAATAAACTCCACATCCCAATCCCTAAACTTTAGGATTTCTTACAAACAAATATATATTCATTATCCGATCAATCTATTTTTACTGTACACCAAATTTGCAATATTTACTTCCATATTTCAACATTGACTATTTCTGAAAATATGCAATTCAAAAAGAGAAGGAAAAAGCAAACCTTTTGGTTTTATACAAAGAGACTGCAAGAGAACAAAAAAGAAGAGTGTCTTTGACAACTCCAAATCACTGCAGCATTCCACAAACCAATTAACATGGTCTTCAGGATGGACCAAGAAATTTTCAGCCATTTTATTGACAATCTTCAAGTTAATTGAAGATAAACTTCCAGGTATCAATGCCTGCAATTTTACTTCCAAGAGTCAGTAAAGTGAAAGGTGATTATCAAATTCTTTTGACAAACATATTTAGGAGTGGCTGTGCTTACTGATGAATAACTAATGACTTTGATAAAACCCTGCTATACATGTACTAGTGTGGTATTCGATTTAGACATCGGAATGTGTCCAACACTTTCTGTATTTATACAATTATTTCATTTATATCAGATTCAAATCTGATTTATTTTTCTTTCCTCCCATCAAGGGATCTTGTAAATTTTAATTACTCCCTTCAACTACTGTACCATTATAAATAAAAATAAGGAACCTTTCTGCTCAAGCATTTCACAATATTTAGTGTTCTTCAATACTAGTAACATATCATGTTCATATCCTGGACACTTTCGCCAGTCCTAGAGAATCTTGAGTTTGACAAACTTGGGTTTTTTTGACAAAATCGATTTAAATTTCTTCTCACTGTAAGTTATACATTAAATATAAATTTAGAGCAAACTAGTTCAAAAGGCAGATACTTACTTCTTCTTCAGATGAAGCCATGAAAATATTCTTATAAAGTGGCCAGTTTATTTTGTTGACTAGTCCCAAAGCTTTTACATTCAAGCTCTGTGTCTGTGCAAAGCAAAATAAGAGCAAGGGAAATATAAAAACAATTTAGTTAGAAGAAACAAGATCAAAATATAATAAATTTTTTTATCCAAAATACCAACTAAATCTGAATTTAGCCACTACCTGGATTAGAACAATGAGTAATGGAAAAATCATAGCAGCGATGTTTTTCAAGTAACCGGTATGATCACCGAAGTAAGAGATAGCCTTCTTTAAACAAGTGACAGCAACTTCACCATTTAGACTATCGCTATCAGCAGAACCTACAAGAAAATGCGGTGGTTAAAAAATGCAGTGGAGAAAGAGCACAAAGTAATTGTTTTATTCCCATTATTTAATTCCACCAGCCACTCTATGGCTAGATGCATCATCCTTGAATGAATCTCTAATATGGAAACAAGTAAAAGACCATTTGTTTTAAGACTACCAAAACAAACATCTCTGTGAAGCCAAATTCATCCATATCCATGGACATAACAGAACTAGAATAAGTTTATTATACCAAAACAGGAAACAACAAGCTGTAATTTTTTGAAGACAATATATACTCGAGTAACAGTAGAACAGCAACAATTTACACATTCCGCAGAACATGTTTTGGTGAACTAGAACCAACAATCCCATCACTATGCTTCCATTCTTCTAATTTAAACTTTAATACAGACATTATCCAATTAAAAATTTTTTAATAATTGACTGTACAATCTAAGATGAGCATTGACAGCTCGAATCATCATATGGTGAAAAACTCCAAAAATAAGCATATGACCCAACAGCTATAACTATCCAGTCATCATAAAGGAAAAGCACATTTTGATGCAAATAAACATATAAATGGACAACCAGACACCCTTCAACAAAGAAATGGACAACCAGACACCCTTCAACAAAGAAATGGACAAGAATGAGATCGATGAACAAATCAATCCCAATAGACACGTTCAAAAAACACCAAGGAGACTTAGACATTTATAAGACCACATTTATTTCTCTAAGCATAACTCCCACCACTAACATTCATACATAAAAGTCCATCAAGAATGCATTCAAAGAACAAAATCCTTTTCCCAATATATCAATAAGTCAATGCACGCTGCATTTCATTGTAGTGCCACAACACAACATAAACATATAGGATGAACTTCTACCTAATTATTTATAATATACCACCAATTACCTGAAAGCAGTTTGTCCATGCATCTTCTTAGCACATTCCGTAGTGCATCAACAAGCTTAGAAGAATCTATTACATTTGGCAAGCCATCAACACGTAAAGCTGCTTGAACAACTGTTAGTTCTGTGTCATCTAGCAGTCTTAATATGGCCTCTTGAACGTTTATAAGATTCTGATAACCAAGATGTATGTTGGGGTTAGTCAAAACTCAAATACTTTGAATACGCAAAGACAGCATCAACTCGTCCTCACAAAATCTCTGACCATATTATAAATATTTCCCCAAGAAAATGATATCAATTCATAATTTCATTCATAAATAGCATAAAATATGATGATAATCAGTTGATGCATAGCTTATTGATATAATTGATTATGGCAGACCAAAACCTAATTAATAAACTACTCAATGCTACCACGACCAGACCTTCGGACCGGTACCTACAGCACACTCCTAACTAGCATTTTCCATTTGTAGTTAGACATTGCAGGGTAATACAATATATCAGAATTTCTAAATACAACAAGTATTTAAAACTGGTATTTGACAGCAACATTTGTTAGCTCAACCATGTCCTACGAATAAAATATAAGAAAAGTAATATGCCACCAGCACCAGAAATTACAAGTATTGTACACGAGGAGGAATCAATTTACAGCATTCTAACTTACACCCGATCTTGCATCATTAAAAAATTAAATTTTTGTTGAACCAACAATTGATTTATAATAACATATTACCAAAATTTATGTATGTAAAATACTGTAAAATATGGATGATAAGAAGAAAATTAAATGGGTTATATTTTGTAAAATATGGACAATAAGAAAAAAATTAAATTGTTTATATTTTCAGATTATACATTAAATTAATTTTGAAGTATATAATTGATGTGTCCAAAAGTTTGGATTAACCTAAAACAGCTTTCGAGATAAAGTTATGCAGTAAAATGTTATTAAATGGCGAGAGAGTGGGTGTAACTTATACCAAATAAAGGAGGAAACAGAATTCAATGTTCTTTACAAAAATATTGGCACCAAAAATGCTTTACAAAATATATACAAAAAAATGAGAAACAGAATTTAATGTTCTTCAAACATTGTCAAATGAAAAATACAAATTAATGGAAACATAAGGTTTTTGAAAGGATGGGAAAACTAGAAGAGCAGATATACCTTTGAACCATCTTTGGTTTCCGGAATAACAGAATAATCTAAATCAAGCAGTGTAGCACGACGAACATCAGCCTATAACATCAAAATTTATCATTATTGTACATGATACACTTATAGATTTATATGAACCAGATATTCAATAGAAGAGCTATAGTGGTACCTTCGGATGATACAGGCCAAACCAAACTTTTGAGTGTGAGATATCAAGTGCAGAATCCAAATTTCCATCTAACAACTTACACAAAACCTTATACAACGAATCATCTTTCTTGGAACGTGCTTTGTTTTCCTGTTAAACATATTCAAAGTTGAACACATTATAAACTATCTGACAACGCATGAGAACAAAAAAGCAGAAAACTTATCAGCATGCCTGAAGGAAATGATGAACTGCACCACGTAGTTCCGAAGGGTACTTTGTATTGAAAATAATCAGAATCTTCTTTGCCCAGTCAGCTAACCAACAATTGACAAACCAACATTATGAGAAATAACCTAAGCAGCCAATATTAACAGACTAGTTGTAGATTTCTATAAAAAAAACATAAAGCCAGTAGAGAGCTAAGTGATTAGAAAAGGCAATAAAAAAAATAAAAATATGCAGTAACTACTGAAAACAAAAAAAGCACACAGTTAGGTGACACCCAGTTCATTAGACAGTTAATCAACTGAGTTAATGATGCCTAACCACACTCAACATGGATTGTTGGAGCATTAATGTATTGAACAGTAGTATATGCAATTCCTTGAGTTACCATGCATCTTTGTTCACAGTCTTTGGACTTCCTTATAAATCCATACATGCTATTCAAAGGTGAAAGTATTAAAAAGATGAGTGTGTAGTTTCTAAACAAATAAAACTTCCCCTGTTGAAGGCATTAGACTTCAAAGTCAAATTCTAACTTTCTTTCCCAAGTTTCATACAGGGTTAAACTATTAAAGAATGGACTAAAGTTCCTTGATAATGGCTTCATTTTCAACAGCGTGATCCAAGAGTTTGGCTTCCTATTAACAGGAGCTTTCCATGCAGTATGAATGAAGTAATATCAGCATTCGATATAATGCTATGCTTTGCTCTGCAGTTTCAAATGCCAATTCTTATTATTTATATAGACAATACACGCCTTTTCTTACGTAATACTGATACGGAAAACAAACCAGTGCTAAGTAGAACAATTTTAACATCATATATATATATATATATATATATATATATATATATATATATATATATTGCACAGAAAGTTCTGATTCGGGAAAATAATTTCCCAATAAGCTAACAAATAAAGCTTCTTGGCCTCAAAAATAAGCTAATACAAACAAAAAGTAAGTTCAAACTTAACAGTTAAAGAAAATTTACGCATAACATAAAAAGGCCTGCACGATCATTGCTTTCAGAATTCAGAAGAAAATACAAACAGGTACAAAAAAAGTTGTTTACAGAAGCTTCTAAAGGTTCATTGGTTCACTCTCAATATGAATTATTATTAAGCTCAACCTTATGAATTAGAACAAGATATATAATTTGGGGTACAGAACTAAGTAATGAGCTCTTTAAATACAAAATCAGATGTACCTGACATCGAAGAAGTTGAGTCACCAACTTTTTGTGATAATTTCACACAAGTTGAAAGAATTGTCGTGACCACGTGATCAACAAAACTGTTTATGGGGATAATTTCTATCAAGGATAGCAAAGTGTGCTGACAGTATTCATCAGAACTGCAATCCGTAGTTGTTATAATCAACACAAGACACAAGCCTCTATAAAATGACTTGAAGAATATATGCACAGAAAGACAATCATACAATGCTCACCTGCAGTCAATCAGGGAGTCCAAAAGCACACGAAGAAACTTTTCAATATTGAACTCCTTAGATAATTCTAATAAAACTCCTGCCAGGTCCCTACATAATTAAAAGGGATTAACTATGGTATAAATATAAATAAAGAAAAGGGAACAGTTCAAGGACAGTGATTATGTAAAAGTTGAGCAGTTCAATTTGACTACCTTATTTTATTTAAAACCTCCAAGGCCTTCGTTGGTAGTATTTCAACATTTTGAGACTAAGAAAATTCCAACATAACAAGTTAAAATGAAAATATAGCAAGATTCAGAAATAGATATTGCATTGTGAAAGGAAATTGGATAAATACTATTTACCACCCAAAAATTGATCAATGTCTCCGTTTAAACTATAAGCAAACATCAAGGATTACACTAGTACCTGAACAAGATTTATTAAGGTAATAAGGGACAATCGAAACCAATAGATATCTGTCATCTGTATAGCCTCGCCACGAGCAACCTCAGCAACTGAACGTATCAGACTATTCAAAAGCTTGGGAGCTAATGCAGCTTTGTTTCCAAGCAAACCAATGATCATCAAAGAACCAGCCTGCATATGAGGAAAATTTGAAAAGACAAATGTTTCACAAGGTACCAAGAAACGTAGCACAAAAATTGTTAGAATATGTCAAATAATTTACTATATCTTAAATCATGTTTTGGTATTAGTTTGCCAATACTCTCATAATATCTTAAGACTACTCAATGATTAAAGTAAAAAATAGTTAGAGTTAGAGTTTCTTATTTAAGAATATACCATGACATTGCAAATCATTATAATTATGACCAGTATAGGATCATCCAAAGTCTCTATTTTCTACTTTACCTCCCTCTACACCTAAAACCTCACCTTTCGATAGATAAAATAAGTCCTCAAAATGAGGTCAAGCATACATATAATATAATCACAGTTTACGATTGTGATAACACAGTTCCCTCAACATTTCTGGTCTAGAAACAGATCATTGTGGTCTCTCTTTGCCGCTCAGTGCAAATTAATTTTAATGGAGTTTCCATTGCAATTATAAATATGGATTGAGATTAGAAAGCCTTTCTATATCTGAATTAATTCTATTTCTGCTTCCAATGAAAAAATAAACAATATGTTTAACTATTTAGTATTCAATCTTCACCACAGACTGACCATGAAAAAGGAAAAATCATGACTTATCAGATTAAAGCCATATAATTTTTTCACAAAATAAATAATATAAGAAAACTACCTATCCAATAAAGAAAAGGTACTAAAACTCAAAATAAAACAACAACCAAGCTTCATCTGACTAGGCAGGGTCAGCCACTATAGTGTTGTATAATAGTATGACGTCACTATTGTAGAGTACAGGGGTTTTGATAAGTAAAGGATCAGATATGAAATAATGCTATGATATCAATTGCTTGAACATATCATATAGATTGTAACATAAGCTTGTCTAAGCATATTCTACATTTATGGAAACAAATTATAAAGAATGTACGAAATACTTTAAGAAAATAGACAAAGAAACAGTGAATAACACTTGTTAACAAAGAGGTTTAGCCCCACTTGCACCAAATTATAAACGCTACATGACTATTCTTATTAGTGATGAGTAATATTGCATTAGAGGATATTTTGGAATAGAAAAGCAAATTCATTAAGTCTACCATCGGCAAGTAAATAAACAGCTAACTAATGAGAAAGTAATCACAAAATATATTGCAATGTGATGTCTAAATATAATCAGTTCTAAATTATAATGCACAGAGATGATTTCCTTTGAATCTAACCTTGTGATCTGAAACCCCATTAATGCCAGGCTGAAGACCAGATACCACAAAAGGAAGTATCCTCTTTACAAGATCATCGTCTACAGTTACAACGGTACCCAAAACCTCAACAAAAACAGCAGTACAAAAACCAATAAAAAGCCTTGAAGGTTGAGACTTTTTAGACGGAGATGCCTGTAACCAAATGCTTTGATATCTAATTAGATTCCAGTAGACCACTTCCAAATTCACAACTAAACACAAAAAAGAAAATTACTTACGTAGTTGCATAGAGCATCTAATATGCCCTTATCACGGATGCACTGCTGCACTATGACCATCCTAGGAGGCGGTGCACCAGACGCTTTAACACCATCAAGAAACCCCCATTTAGTATTCCTTTACAGAAATTAAGTGAGACATTAGAAGCCAAACTAGTAGTTCACATCAGAAGCCAGTCAAGTAGTTCACATCACAAGCAAACGAAAAACACATAATCATATCTTTCTAACCTTGTATCAAGTATCTGTACTATTCGAACGAATGGATGTGTGTCGTGGTACGGCAAAGAACACAAAATCAAATCCTCAATGTTGTACACATGAATCCTGAAACTCAAAACAGACCACATCAAAAAAAAAACAAAACAAAACAAAACAGAAAAAGGTAAAGGAGGTGGAGCAAAATGAGATTATCAGCATAACACCTCGAAGAAGACAATCCATAACACTGTTCAAGCAACCGTAAAATAGCAAAATCAAGTAAAGTACTCACTTATGTCTTCGTATCAAGTACTCGAGCGTTTTAAGAGCAGGCCGAAGAAGAAAATATCCAGAAAGCAGTCTCAAATACGAAGCAATGGAGACATTAAGTTGATTATTCTGTTCTATTCCCAGCAACTCTCTATCCAACTCCTTACTCCTGTGGCTAAACAAATCGTTCTTATAGTTCCTGAACCGCTCATCCTTGCCAATAAGAACCTCTAAACCTGAAATAGCAAAAAAAACGTAATCAAACACAAAACAAAATCAATACCAAAACAGAATATAAAGTAGCAACACGCTTCATATGCTCAATTCGTCACGACTAGCATAGTGCAAAACTTTATTGGATTAGGTGAAGTGCTCAGTTGCACTAGCTTAGTTGAAAAGAGAATGAGTAAAATGAGAAGTAAATTGAGAAGATTGACCTTCAAGAGCGAGGGAGAAAAGAGTTTCGATATCGATGTCGGCGGCTTCTTTGGGATCGAACAATATTGAAGGACGGGTGAATGGCCGCTTGAGAGGCTCGGAGTCGACTTTCGCGAAGGACCTTAGAGTTTCTAATTGCGAGGCTAAGGAGGTCGCCATTGTTAGGGTTTAGCACCAAAACGAAGCTTAAAGTGTTTTGGTTTTTGGTTCTTCTGCTTATGCTTCTTCTGGTTATTTTCTCCAGAGCAACCAAATTAAAACACGAGGGAAGAAGGTATTATATTTGTGGCATTCTGAACTACACTTAGGGTTTAGGGTTTTTGTGTTTCGAATGGTCAAAGCTCCTTCCCAAACGACGTCGCTCCCCTCTTTTAAACAATTTGATATTAAAAATTTATTTTACTACCTATCTTTATTTTGTTAATAATTTTTAAAAAAAAATATTTTTTAGTTATTTGACATTATTTATTTTTCTTTCTTATATATATTTGTTTTGATGTAGTATGTTCATAAAAATTATTTTACATTTTTATCTACTTATTTTATTTTTAAATTTATTTGTCATCAAAATTAAAATATATTTTTACACTACTTTTTTTTTTTACAATTTTTAGTTAATTAATCATCTAATAAATTATTACAATAATAACTTATATCTAAAGCCTCATTTTTTTCATATTATTTTTTTTTTAATTTTACTTTTTTATAATTTCTAAATTACAATATAAAAAAATACTAGAAATTTTACTTTATTATTCATATTTATTTTGTTCTGTTTTTTAATCTTTTGATATTGTTATATATATATATAGTCATAGAAGTTATTTTACTTTTTATATATTTATTTTATTTTTTAATTGATTTTTCATAAAAATTAAAATATATTTCTATATTATTTTTTTCATTCTTAATTTTAGCCTTTTATAATTTTAAATTAATTAGTCATTTAATAAATTATTAAAAAAACAACTTATATTTAAAGTGTTAATTTTTTATACTATTTTTTATTTTTATTTTATTTTTTAATCATTTTTAATTAATTAATCATTTAATAAATTATTAAAAAAACATTTATATTTAAAGTATTAATTTTCTTCTATATTTTTTCATTTTAAAATATTAATAGGTGAGTGGTGGAATATCCATTTTTCACATATGAACACGTTAATCTTCCAAAAATTTGTAAAAAGTGGGAAAAAAAGTATATACAAATAACTCATGAAAAAACAAATTACAAAACGGTATCAATATGTATTCTTTAATTATATTAATCATTATTTTCAACTATAAATTTCGATAAATAAAAAAACACTTAAATAAAAAAATGTACAAACTTAAGACATCTTTATTTTAGAAGTTCATAATTCCCTCCCTTTTATTTCAAAATGGGTTGATGATATTTATATAATTTTTTTCATTTTCTTTCCTTTCTCTTTTAATCATTCAGGGTATCCGTATATACTAAAAACCTAGCTCCATATAAGACAAATTATACATTCGTTTGTTGCATATTACATAAATAAATATTATTTTTAGTTAACATTTTCCAACTTATGGTATTTTACCATTTGTCCACGTCTAAAATGTTAAACACTTAAATCTACTTTTAGTGTGCCTAGTCTTATGAATATGTACTTTAAATTTAATCACACATTTAAATGTTCAGCTTTTAAAAATCAAACAGTTTTTGTTCAATATTAATATTTTATTTAGTTTTGAAATATTTATCCGAGTAGAAAAATGAATAAGAAAGATGCTCGATTATACTTAGAATAAATGAGGAAACCACAATTTTGCTGATGTCATGGGATGTTGGATTTTGCGATGGAGAATAGAAAGAAGGATTGAAGTGGTAGCAGGTACTTTGTTGTCTCAGGCAGACACTGATATGGAACAACCAAAACACAAACTTCTTCTGATTCTAACGCTTCTTTCTTCAACCGTCATGGTTGAATCTGAATACCTGCGCCCTCTTCCTCGTAAAACCTTAACCATCCCACGGTATTCAGTTTCCAAGGCTCATTCCTCTTATCCTCAACAGGTCAATCAACCTCATCCTTATAGTACCTGGTTTCTTTTGTTTTGGATTGGATTACTGTATTCTGTTGGGTTATATTTTCAAGATTGTTTTCTATTTCGTGATGATACACTGAAAGTTGTTTGTTTTATTGGATCTAATAATTGGAAGTAGATGGATCTTTGCTTCTAAATGGCGAATACCAGTTTCTAGCTTCATACTGAGCTCAAGGAGATTGTAATTGTGTAGTTTGTTTGTATCGTTCTGCTAGCCTTTTAAAAGCGAGACTGTGCGTAAACAAATAATGATTATTGCTTATCTGCTTATTTTGTAGCTTAAATGGTTTGTTTTGCTTTTCTATAAATCATTTCCCAGTTCTGAGACAAATATACTGTGAACTGTCAACCATGCTTCCTTTGTAAAGCAATCATGTCAACAACCTCATTTGATGCATGATTGTGGCTACTAAATTTCAGTTTCTTCGATGTCAATTGTATGTTCCAGGTACACATTTCTTTGGCGGGAGAGAAACACATTAGAGTTACCTGGATAACCGATGATAAACATTCACCCTCGTATGTAGAATACGGAACATTACCTGGGAGATATGACTCAATTGCTGAAGGAGAGTTCACCTCTTATAACTATATGTTATATACCTCAGGAACGATACACCATGTTGTAATTGGACCTTTGGAAGACAATACTGTGTACTTTTACCGTTGTGGGGGAAAAGGTCCTGATTTCCAGCTTAAAACCCCTCCAAACCAATTTCCAATTGTTTTTGCTGTGGCTGGTGATCTTGGTCAGACTGGCTGGACTAAATCAACATTGGCTCACATTGACCAATCTCAATACGATGTCTACCTGCTTCCAGGAGACCTTTCATATGCTGATTGTATGCAGCATCTGTGGGACAGTTTTGGTGAACTAGTGGAGCCGCTTGCTAGTACAAGGCCATGGATGGTGACAGAGGGTAACCATGAAGAAGAGAACATACTCTTGTTAACGGACAAGTTTGTGTCCTATAATTCCAGATGGAAAATGCCATTTGAGGAAAGTGGATCAACTTCAAATCTCTATTATTCTTTTGAGGTTGCTGGTGTCCACGTTATCATGCTTGGCTCCTATGAAGATTACGATGTGTACTCTGAACAATATAGATGGCTAAAGGTCAGTTGATTTTCCCTATTGATCAAGAATTACTATAGTTGTGTAAGAGTGTTGCAGGCCTTGATCATGAAAAAATAATTACAGAAACATGTCTCTTGATATTTGTCTTTTTTACATCACACTATGGACCACTTTTTGTTCACCCTTTAATTTTCATTCATCCCTCCAGGAAGATCTGTCAAAGGTTGATAGGGAAAGGACACCTTGGTTGCTTGTGTCGTTTCATATACCGTGGTATAATAGTAACAAGGCCCATCAAGGTGCAGGGGATGATATGATGGCAGCTATTGAGCCGTTGCTTTATGCCGCTAGTGTTGATTTAGTTATTGCTGGTCATGTTCACGCTTACGAACGTTCGGTATGTCTTTATGGTTTAGCATATTCTTTTCTTTGTAAGCACCCATTTGATGAAAACTGGGTTTTAATACTCTGATTGTCAGAAACGTGTGTATAATGGAAGATTGGATTCATGTGGTGCCGTTCATATAACTATAGGTGATGGAGGAAACAGGGAAGGCTTAGCTCGGAAGTAAGTTTCAGATCCGGAAACATTCCACAGAATCTCTTCTCTGAATTGTTTATGTTAAAAAAGGCTATATTGAGGTTTATCAGATGCATGCAGCCTGAATTTTGTTTTTTCTTTCCTTGTTCCTAGACGTGTCCTTACAAGATTGTTTATTGACAGGTATATAAACCCTCAGCCAAAGTGGTCAGAATTCCGTGAAGCCAGTTTTGGTCACGGTGAGCTGAAGTTTGTAAACTCCACTCATGCCCTCTGGAGTTGGCACAGGAACGATGATGACAATTCAGTAAAAGTTGATGATATCTGGATAAACTCTTTGGTCAGCTCGGGATGCGTTGATCAGAAGACACATGAACTCAGAAGTACACTTATGATACCCTAAAAGTTGTATCTGCAACTGTTACTCCGTAACCGTGTGGATCAGCATAATTTCTGTAAAAATATAGATGATGAAACAATACCTTAGTTTACAATGGATCACTAGCGGCAGAATGGGTAAAGTCAGGTATTTCAGTATATTGCCGCTCGTTTTGCTGATACATATATTTAGATATTCTAAGGACTTGGACTAGTCAGTAAATTCAGCAAAGGGCGAGTTGTCTCTTTGCAATTGATGCTGTTGCTTGTTTAGTCTGAACGTATAGGATTGCTTTCTGTATGTACAGCAAAATAAATTAGGTTGCTTACTGGTTAGTGAAAAATGTATGCATTTTATATTCAGGACTGGCATTCAGATTGTTGATATGATTCTAGATCCACGCAAAGAGTAAAGCCATGATAATTACTGGGATGTCCGAAGGTGTAATTAACAAAGTGCTGAAGAGTAAATGGGACATGATGGAATGTAAATTAGCAATCTAAGAATAGTGTCACATTATGGATTATTTCGACTTTCATTACATTCAAGCCATCGTAGCAAGTTTTACAAAGATCTGTACAGAAACCGAGTTCTGATGACAGATATCTGTATCCGGTGAATTGAGGCGGGCAAAATCTTTTCCCTTCCTCCCTCTTTTTTTTTTTCTTCCCCATGATAACAACTAACTCCATTTTACATTATCAACATTAAGTGGTTGGATTGCTCTGGCATGTTTCTGCTGTTTTTTTGTGTAATTAATAACAAACCAGCTCCATCCTCGCAATGTCTCTTGGTCTGACATCGAGGCCGGTTAGCATGAGTAGGGGTGGGCAAAGTATACTGCACTATATTATAAAAATTGTAGTTAACTATAAACTACTTCAAGAAAACTATACTAAACTGTCCTCTATTTTCTTGAGCAGCCATGATTCTGTTCAAAAGTTGTAGGGGAACAGACTGTCCTCTATTTTCTTGAGAACGGCACTGAGCAACACGCATAATGTCTTCATTTATTTAGTCTAAACATATAGCTCAGGTCATGTAGATGTAGCAGAAGAGTCAAAAACATCGATACCAAGGCATAGTCTAGTTCCAGTAAACTGATTGCTTTACTCAGATTGCTCCTGTCCTTGTTCAGCATATGGGGCAAAGCAATAATCTGTAGACTTTCAATAAACTCATCGGAGGATGAATGATCCATGGCATATCATATACAGATAATCTTGCGGCCTCTTGCGCGTTTTTGCATGCTGGAAATGGATAATGAGGCAAAAAAAAAACTCTTACAAAGTTCATGGTTCACAATTTATTTTAAATAGTTTGTTTTGGGTTTAAGCATCTTTTTCAAGCTGATCAATCTAAAGAAGAAAGGACCTCAACTGGAGAAGTGTTTGCTCAGTCTCTCTTCTTTACAGCGTCTCTGGTCTCCAACCATGGACTCGAAAGTATCCAAGAGACCATCCAAATCCTCTTGATTCTCCCCAACTGCCTTCAAGGCAAATACAATACTCTCAATAGTAGACAAATAACCAGCTTTAGGCTGATGTCTCACGTCACTATATAAGCTAGCCTCATTCACTTCTAACTTCACATGGGGCAAAACGTCCAACCAAGGATTTTCGTTGTAAATTCTTTTCGCCTTAGCCCATGTTCCATCCAAAACAATCAAGTTCTTCACCTGAAAACCAATAGCATCTAGGTCACTAATATTCACAGCTTTATCGGAGGGAAATAATAGCACTGATCCAGGACGAACCTCCAGCTCAAACTCTTCACATTCTTCTTCCAAGTCTGCATCCCCATTCAGTTGCTTTCTTTGAAATTTCTTCACCAAAAACCCTTCTGAGAGTGCTTCAGAAGCTTCGGGATAAGCCAAAATATTGTCAAAGCTTAACTTGGGGGATTGACATTGTGCCTGTGCTATCCAAATATGAGACATAGAGCTAATAGCACCATATTTGCCAATGGCAACATTAATAGCAAGCCTACCACTATGTTCATGCACACCTCTAGTTAAGCCACAATTTGGAGGGACAAAGTTTTTCTCAACTTCATCGTTCACCACTGAACCATCAGTGGTACTCACTTGAGTCCCAACTTCAGCAAGAGTGGGAGAATCCAGAAAACATCCACGATCATTTCTCAAACCACATTTTTCGGCATTATCAGAATCGCTCAAGTTAGAGTTTTTCTCAGAAAGTAGTTTCTGGGTGTCTCCAAATTCGCAATACGGCCGAGAAAGGAGTACATTCATCACGTTTCCAGCAAGACCCGTTTGGCAATTCGGATCCAACAAGCGAATCTGGAACCGGGCGTGGAAATTAACATCAGAAACAGTTGCAACGGTGAGATTCTTGAGGCCCAATCTAGCGATTCTGGTAGAATTGAGGGGGTGCTTACGCTCGAGAGCGTGCTGCAGAATGGTTACGTGGACGGAATTTTGGACACACGGTGTGAGGATTCGAGAGCAGAGACACGTTCGTGTGGGTTTGGAACACGACGGGCAAATGGGTCTTTTAGAATTGCCCTGAGTTGTCGACATCGAAATCTTGGTGACTCTCCGCTGAAGGAGCTTGTGACCGTGTGAAAGGTTGAGCTTGAACCAGGGGGTGGTTTGGATTTGGGTAACAAGAAAAACCATCCTACAGTTTGGTCTCTAAAACAAAACCCTAATACGTTTGGTCATTTGGTATTTTCATTTTTAAAAGAAAATTGACTTGGGGTGTTGTTTGTCTTTTTCAAAAAACAAATATCTATTTAATACAACAAGTGAATTTTGTTTTTTTTTTTACTTTTTTTTTATATGCTTGTTTTAAAAAACAACAGTTTTAAGCTTATTTAATAAACAAATTATATATGCTTTCTGTATTTTTGTTAAATACTTCGTTAAAAATTACCTATTTTGAATTTAAACAAGTTGACAATATGGGTACTAAAATCTTAAGTCCCTCTAATTTCAAACTTTATATGCGCGTGTGTGTAAAAGATCAATTATGAATATATTGTTAATGGTGTGTGAAGTATCATAAAATGATTCAAATGCTTGATTTTATTACATATACGAGATAATAGGTTAAATCATTTGATGATTTGTAATTGAATCTTTACTTTATATTTATTTGGTGATTGTATTTTGTTGTAAAATGGTAACCATAGAAAATAATTAAACTATGGATTATGATAGGTTGGAATATAATTTTCTTTGAGAGTCTATGTAATAGATTGAGAGCATGGATGACTTTAATAAAAAAAATATTATAAAATTTTAATAATAAAAAGTTTAAGTTATATAAATAAAATAATAGCTGGATTTTAATTTTTATAAAATCATTTTCTACAAATAATTTTTTTTATTTTTTTTTTATTTTTGATCGCATTAATTTGTTTGTCGGTCAGATATTAAATTAGGACATCAAGTTTTACAAATATAACCCATTAGTCTTTCCTTTTGAATAAGCTGGTTTTTTATCCTTTTTCTTATCTTAGTCTATTTTTTTTTTCTAGCACGTAGGCTTTCTTTGTCTGTATTAGTCTTTAGAGTCATCAATGTGAGTCTATACTTATCAGTGTTATAATCTCATCATTCTATTGGTGTTTCCATGTGTAGATAGAGCTTGTAAGTTTGAATATGGTTTTATATCTTCTAATAGTTTTGAGTTGCTTTGCCAAGTGAGGAAAGCTAGGTTTAGCTTTTACATGATGAACTTTATTCTAATTGTTTGTTGTGAACAAAATGATGTTTTATATTCAACTTGATTATTGATTATTTTGACAAGATGATAGGTTAAATCTATTAAGTCCGATATTGTAATATGTGATATATCTGTGATAAATGGTGTTGTTGTTTGCTTGGTGATCCTAAATGGTGGAATTGATCTTTTAGTTTTCTTGTTGGAAGTCATCCTAGAAAAAATGGGATTATCGTTTCCTTAACTATCGAATCAAGTTGAAATTTTGATAGTCGGTTATATACACAGTATTCTTTACATTAACCATTCAAATATTTGATTGGATGTCTCTAATTGAAGTAGTTTTTCGCATAAGATTATTGTAGTTTAGGTTGTTGATAACTTTGACATCTATTGTTTTTTTGGTGTATTTTTCCACAATTACTCAATTAAATTGATTCTGTTTGCATTGCATTATTGATTCAACTACATTTAATTTGAATATGTACAAACAAAAATTTTAGAGTTTTGAGAAAGCTACTTTATTTTGAAAGTCCCAAACGGGCTTGTACATACCTTGTTAACTTGTACAATATATTTGAGAGAATGTGATATGAAGTGTAAACATGCTGATGTATTGTTAATAATAAATGAGCTTGGATTAGTTACACTATCTTAGTATGTCATGGTGTGATGATTTAAGTTTATACGAGAATGTGTGATGTGAATAATAGTTTGTTAAATTATTGTATGAAAGTGATCATAATGTAATGATTTTTGAGGAGAAAATCCTATTTGTGTGTAAATCATTAAGGTGTGTATTAAGGTAAAGACTATTCCATCGCGTGAATATATCATAAACTCTATTAACCCTTCATACTTATACTCATGTAGAGGATAATGATTTGTTTACAAAAATGACAAAAATTCATGTCATATAATGATAATCTCGTGGTTCTTATGATTGTGATCAAGATTAACCTTATGTGTGATAGTTCGATAAAGTAGTGTATATTACCATAAGTGTATAACTTCACAAATTTTAATTGAGTCTAGAAGGATGTTTGATGGAGTGACTTATATCTTTATAAATATCTAGATTACTTTGTGTGATGATACAACATGATCATTGATATATGATTTTTTTTTTTTGGATTAACTTATTCTTGTGTTTTGTTAATTTTCTTATCTTTAATTTTATTTTTTGTAATAATCATTTTGTTGGTGTAAGTAAAAGAAAATATAAATAAATAAATAAATAAATAAATAAAAATATATATATATATATATATATATATATATATATATATATATATATATATATATATATATATATATATGAAGAGGATTTCATAAAATAACATGTTGTTTTGTCATTATAATTTTGAAAAAACTCTATAGTTTAATAGTTTTTCAGTATATATTATGATAACATGGTTATATTCCTTTATATATATATATATATATATATATATATATATATATATATATTACATGGTTATATTCCTTAAGAATATAACACTGTTTTTGAATATTAACTATAAAATATGCTTTTATTAGTTTCATATAATTAAAATGATGAAATATTACATTCTTTCCTTAAATTTTATATCCAAAGCGAAGCTAACTAAGAAATAAGAAGACAATAAGTAAATAAGAATATTTTTGTTGTTATGCTCGTATAAATATATTCTTCTTAAAAGAATAAATTTATGTGGAGGCTTTACACATATTTATTTTTTACGATCCCAAACAGAAGATAAATTGAAATACATAAACCAAGTCTTAATACATAAGTCAAATTCCAAATTAATCTTCTTCGAGATATATTTTAGTCAAACCAAAAGAAAAAACATTTGTTATTCTTTAATTTTCAAAAAATAAAAAAACCTCAGTGGCATTCATGTATAATAAATACATTGATCATATGATTTTTCCCATAAGTTTATTAGTTAATAACAATTAGTATAAAATATTATAAAATAAAGTTAATAAATTTGTTATGTATAATAATAATAATTTATTTTTGGATAACATTATAAGATTCTCATATTTCATCTTGTCTTCTCTTATTTAATGACACTATCTCATTTCTATAATTTCATTAGTGTATTTTTCTGACTTAAAAAAATTCAACATGTAGTTTTAAAAATTCAGTGTTGAATGTCTGAATAATTCTAAAAGAGCAAGTTGAGGTGTTAATATTGGACTTGTGCGTTCCACGCTCCCTTTCCCTTCTCTCTCTCACACTCACGCATTTTCAATAATTTTTCCGATTGAACTGAATTTTCAAGGAAAAGCGAAGACAAAATGCACGATTTCTGCTTCACGATACCGTACGGTTTGTTGCTAGTTTGTGGTGGACTGTCTGCGTACATAACGAAAGGGAGCGTAGCTTCTCTTGCCGGAGGCGCCGGTTCCGGTTTGCTTCTCATCATCGCCGGGTATCTCAGTCTCAATGCCTTTGGCAAACGGAAGAACTCTTACCTCGCTCTCGTTCTCGAGACCGGTATGTTCTATTTCTCTACCTTTCATTATTGTTACGTAGTGCTGTTGTTTTGGTTTGGAGATGTTAGGCTTCGTCGCGTTGACAGTTGACTTGTTCTCGATTCTGGATCTGAGACGAGTTCTGTGCTAGAATTCGTGATTTGATGAGTTTGTTGAGATGGATGTGAGGAAAGACGTGGATATTTGTCGGATTCGTTTCGGATTTTATGAAATGTTGGATTTGAATGCTCTCTATGTTAGGATGTCACGATGATATTTCCATGAATAATCTATGTTTCTCCTAAAGAATCAGCTCGATAATCCTTAGTTTCTTAAACTCGATTGTTTTATGAGCTACTTGTAATACTAATCGGAGAAGAAAGAAAGAAAAATTAAGAAGGTAAGTCGAATAAAATTTCTCCAGTGAGTTGAGACCAAGAGTTTAGTTTTTATACATTATCAGTGAAAATGTTTAACATTGTCAAATAATCTAAAACTTGGGAAACTTTCGGAAATCTCGAATGCGTGACTTTCAAATCAATCATTGTAAGAGTTAATAAATTTACCATACATCGCAAGTTGTGGTAGGATGATTGTTTAAAAATCATTTAAAATATTTTCAAGCATCAACTTATGAAAAAGTTGTGAATCTCAAGCATCAACTTATGAAAAAGTTAAAAGAGAAGTTGAGATGTGAAGATGCATATGTCGTTTTAACTTGTGTGGGAGAAGTCTGACTCATTGTGCCCTTTAGGATTCATTTTATTTTTTTCTTCTGTAAATGTTTGTTGAGAAGTTTATCCAAACTAAACCTTACGGGTTTCCATGATACTCAACCATGGTGCTTTTCCGTGTATTACTTTATATTTCAAGTGATTAAGAGGAAGAGGATGTTGGGGGATTTATTAGGTTAGGTGTAAGAGTAAGAGGGAGGGGAAGTGATACATAGTATTTTTGACTTACCGTCAAGTAGTTGGGAAAGAGGTTGTCTATGGATATTGTTGAATGACATGGAAACTTAAATGAGTTCATGTAGACGGATCAAGATAGGTTAGGTACGTGGTTTATTATAATAATGCCTCTTATTTGCAAAACGCAAGAGTTTCTGGATATGTATTTAAAATTTCTATGGCTATTGGAATCAAATGGGTAAGCTTTATGCAATGGGACAAATGTCTTCTCGTTTTGGTGTTTTAATCGTATAGCATAGTAAGAGCAATCTGATAACTTCAGTGGATTTGTAGTTGCAAAAACATACCGTTAGCTTGAATAGTATTTTTTGAGTGACTGTATTGTATGTTCTTTAATGAAAGTATGCTCTATTTTTGTAATGACTTGCACTGCTCATACTCAATAATAGAAGGTATGCACAGAAACTTTAGCAGAGGTAATGATGTATCAGATTACATGTTCATGTGTAGGATCTATGACTATCTCTGTGTTTATACTATCTCTGTATTCATCTGACACGCTATGATCGCTGAATTAATTGTGGTCCACATTAGCAGGAGATGCTCTATACTTTTTTCTAATTTGTATATTGTGAAACAGCTTGTGCAGCCACACTAACTGGGGTTATGGGGCGGCGATATTTGGAAACATCCAAGATTATGCCTGCTGGTCTTGTTGCAGGAATCAGGTAATCGAAGGATTGATTAGAAGTACCCAAAACGCATTTTGAAAGTAAATGCGTGCATGAAAATAATTTGTTCTTTAAACTCTTATTAAATAATCAAAGCTTCGACAGTCTCATTAATTTTAGAACAAAAAGAAATAATTTTTTGTGCTATCACCCCCATTTGTTTATGCGTGTTCTACAATTTATTTTTAACTGCACATTGCTTATTTATTATGTTCAAAATTCGAAGTCAGAAATCAAGCACTGCATACTTAATCTATACTTTGTCCAATTGCTCCACACCTGTCGCTAAGAACTATTGTAATCAACATAATTTTCTTGCTTGTTGATCCTAACCGTGTCTGCACTCTGTATATGCATTTGTAGACTTTTATGCAACTAAGGGTGTTTGTTTTTTGTAAAATGTTGCCCGTGGATGTATACCCCTAAGAGATCAACGGATTTTTTTTTGTATATACGATTACGAATATGTCTGTCTTTTTCTTGCAGTGCTCTCATGACTCTGTTTTATCTTTACAAATTGGCAACTGGCGGCAACCATCTCCCCACCAAGGCCGAGTGATGATATGATGATATATGATATACTTGCTCTCTATAATACAGATTGTTTGTAGACCTGCAAGCCTTAGATTGGCTAAGATATATCGTTGTACTTTAGTGGTTTCAAAGTGTATGGAACAAAAGATAGTTGTTTTCATTGTCTTTATACACGTAGGAGAATTGGGCGAGTCCTCCACTCTGGAAACAGCTCGTTTTATTTCCTCCTTTCCTTTTTCTTAGAATACCTTACCACTGATTGTTTAAATGCAAATCTGGCTCAAATTTGTTGCATACTTGACAAACTCCATTGTATTTCCAAATGAAATGTATCAAGACTTGTTAATTGACCGGTCAACAAATTCACATTTCTGGGTGTGACAAATTACATTCTCAACCATTTTATGTACTGATGCTTATCTCCAATTACCTAAATTTTTACTGGGGTGCTTATTTATTAAGCTTAACTTAATTTTATAAAATACTTACTAAGATATGGATTGTTCCTACTGAATTTTGACATTGTTTTTAGGCTATGTATGTGGGAGTTGAATTTCTCGAATAGATGTATCATAGACTTTCTAAATTAATCCTACAAATTGGCAAAATTGACTTTACAGACTTCTAAAGTAAAGTTTGTTTTGATTGTCTACTCATTATTTTATGATACTGTCTCCCATCTAAATTTATAAGACGATTTTTTTATTTATATTGAACGTGAAATTTAAATGTATTCAACACATTTTCACAAGTTGCACAAATACTTCCATATTTATCTAAAATCTTTAGTTGGTTATCTATTAATAACTTTTTATTTATTTATGTTAAATAAAACTAGATATAGAATATTTAGTCGTGTTAGAGTTATCATTTTAAGTGATAGAGTATTTGGTACACTCAACTTGTGCTTTTACATACAAGTGCAGGTAGAGTTTTTTGTTTAAATAATAAACTAGTAAATGCACAATAAATATGAGATATTCAATAGCGTGAATAACAATGATATTGAAGAAACTATGTATACGCATTGTGTCACACAAAAACCAACATGTTTTTGTTTGTTTCTACTTTACACCACATATCTATAACACTATTTTAACTCATTTGATTATATTTTTTTTTTGTGTCATCATTGGGAAATAATACTTGTTGATACTCGCTATCCTTCAAGAAGAATCAAGTTCCTTGTGTTTTCAATACATATATGGGACAAAAGAAGAATCAAGTCAAGGAACTCAGACTAACGTGCTTAATATTCCATCTATAGCATAAATCTAAACACTCTTTTTGATCAGTTCACAAATCTTACACCTAACTTATGGGTGACACCAATTTCATATTATTTTTGGATTTATTTAATTACAACTAGAGCATTAATTAGACAGATAAATTTGTGGATGCTAAAGAATGTAATGAGTGAATAGCTAATAAATTTGTCTCTGAGAGCAAAAAAAAAAATTAGAGAAATGATGTTAAAATAACATCATGGCTATGTATGAAAACATTCTTATATCAGATTGCAGTTTTGATAATGTACAAAGCCGGCTTTATCAAAGAGTTTCATTTGTACCCTTCAATTAGAGAGAGAAGCAAACGACAAAATCTCTCACAAAAGTCTGACATAAATAGTCTCACAAGAGCATTGCTACCTTGAGAATCTGAAAAAGGAAAACTTGAACCATGGATCTTCTTTGGTTGGGTTTTCTCTTCTTCATCCCAATCCTTCTTCTGCTGAGAAGAGGAAGAAACCCCTCTAAAAGGGTTCCTCCTGGTTCACTTGGAATACCTATTATTGGCCAAAGTCTTGGCCTTCTTCGAGCTATGCGTGCCAACACCGCAGAAAAATGGGTTCAAGAAAGAATCAGCAAGTATGGTCCCATTTCAAAGCTAAGCCTATTCGGAAAACCAACAGTATTAATCTATGGACAGGCTGCAAATAAGTTTATATTCTCTAGTGGCGGCAACGCAATTGCTAACCAGCAAACACAATCCATCAAAATGATCCTAGGTGACCGGACCTTGCTGGAACTGTGTGGTGAAGATCACAGCCGTGTCAGAGGTGCCCTTGTCTCATTTTTGAAGCCAGAGTCCTTGAAGAGATATGTGGGAAAAATGGATGAAGAAATCAGGAATCACCTTCAGATGCATTGGCAGGGGAAACAGCAACTCAAGGTTTGTACTTTGTTGTTGCAATTTTCAACCCAATACCTGTTTGATTAAAGGGCAGTTTAATTTGTCATGTAGAGAGGGAAAATTATAGACTTTTGAAGCAAATCCTAACAAAATGCAAACCAAAGAGCATGCTGGATTGTGACCTGTAACTTGTTATAGATATTGTTGGAGACCACACTGGCTGTAATGTAATCTTCACCTTATCAACTGGTTTTATAAGATTAAGTTAAACTTAAACTTCATTCTCTTAATGTGATCAAGAGCTTACCCAAGATAGATAAGATTAGTTGATATTAAGCTTAAGTTTTCCTATTTTTATATCTATGTACACTCTCCTTTTGGAGTTATGAAGAAGCAAGTCTAGATTGGGAAAACAATATTGAGTCGCTTGTTATTCTCGTTTTTCTTTCAGGTATTGCCTCTGATGAAGACTCTCACGTTCAATATAATTTGCTCTCTTTTGTTTGGTCTTGAGCGTGGAAAACAGAGAGATCAATTCCTGGATTCCTTCCAAGAGATGATAGAAGGAATGTGGTCAGTCCCAATTAACGTGCCCTTCACACGTTACAATCGTAGCCTTAGAGCAAGTGCAAGAATCCAGACCATGCTGAAGGAGACTGTGCAGAAGAAGAGGACTGAACTCGAGCAAAATGCAGCATCTGCACGCCAAGACTTGATTAGTTGCTTGTTAGGCATGGTTGATGAAGATGGCAAACAAGTTATGACTGAGAAGGAAATCATTGACAACATCAAGCTTGTCATGGTTGCTGGACACGACACTTCATCTGTTCTAATCACTTTCATCATCCGACTCTTAGCCAACGAACCTGCTATCTATGCAACAGTTCTTCAAGGTATGCATCAACAAAGTGTGTGTGTGTGAACCAGATCAAGAAGAGCAAATTTTGTTTATCCTACTACAGTAACTACTCTTTACAAAGATACCACTATTGAGTTATCACTTCTTTTATTTGTATAAATTAAAACAGGAAAAACTTGTCTTAGTTTCTTACACTGACAATGCATAGAAATTAAACACTTGTTTGGATTAAACAGTATATGCGTTAACGATCTAGAATTAGTCAATCACAAACCATCATTTATAATGAGTTTGTTAACTGTTATAACATGACAATGCTTAGAAATTAAACTCATTTGGTTCATGCTTGCAGAACAGGAAGAGATAGCAAAAGGCAAGCCCTCTGGAGAGGCACTCACATGGGAAGACCTTTCAAAGATGAAGTACACATGGAGAGTAGCAATGGAAACTCTTAGAATGTTTCCTCCTATTTTTGGTGGCTTCAGAAAGGCTGCAACAGATATTGAATACGATGGATACCTCATACCCAAAGGATGGCAGGTAATTGAAACTCTGTTGTCTATCATTAGAACTTCTTTCCATGCAATTATGTTACTGATAACATCCTTTCTACACGTTTATAGATTTTCTGGGTCACAGCAATGACTCACATGGATAGCAGCATTTTCTCAGAACCATTGAAGTTTGAGCCTAGTAGATTTGAAAACCAAGCATCTGTACCACCCTACTGCTTCATTCCATTTGGTGGGGGAACAAGAATATGTCCAGGATATGAGTTTTCCAGGCTTGAAACTCTAGTTACAATTCATTACCTAGTGACCCGATTCAGTTGGAAGCTATGTTCAGACAATTTCTTCAATAGGGATCCAATGCCAGTACCATCTCAAGGGCTACTGATTCAAATTTGGCCAAGGAGACTTTCTTAATGGTCATTTCAGTAACAGCTGATCTTATAATACAATGTACCAAAAACAAGTCAATGTTCATAATCATCAAGGAATAATTATTACCTTATTTTGTATTCACACTTGAAAATAACTGAGTTACAATCTTACAGGAAAAAAAAGAATAAGCAAGCGCTTAAACTACACTATTTTAAATCATTTCGCATGTATCTCCTAATTTGCATATTCCATCATTTGACAGAATTGGAAAACTCTCTCATTTTTAAATGGAAAAATTTCTGTTTATAATCAAGCTGCACCAACCATAGCAGAAGGGTGTTTTTTTAGGTGGGGACTAAACCGTTTTGTTTTGGAAAAATGGAAATTTCAATAAACTCACCATTCATCTGTTGATTCCATAAGACTTATGATACAAGGGATCGACAAATCTAAGATTTTATCAACTCTATCATACTCGTTTAAGTTGTTCATTAATATAAATAATTGAATTGGATGTCAGATGTTGAAAAGTCCATAGACAAGAAACGCCAGAAAAATCTTTATCGTTACAAAGAGTAACCTGACAGTACATTCAATAAGAAAATCTTAGGGAAACAAGTTTAAGTTTTTCTCATTTATATGTTGTTCATTATAGCATGTGTAAGCACAAGCCTTACTTAGTGTGTTGGGAATTTTTAGGAGTTTTGGGAATATGAAAAATATAAAAAGATAGAAGCAACTTGTTATATATTATTTTGTTTTATTTATGTAATATATATATATATATACACACACACACACACAAATTATCAAATATCAAATATTTATAATATGACATTCTTGATTTCTTAAATTTAAATAATAACTAATTTCTAAAACTCAAATATATTTAAAACTGAATCATTTCTTAAAAACTAAATTAAATTAAAAAAATATTAGTAAATATTTTCACCATTCCTCTTAATATATATGTTTATTTAAATTTTAAATCTTTAAAAATTTGATTTCTTTTTTTGTTGATTGATTGTTTTCTTTGTTTGCTTATAATGATCACATCTTTCATTCAATTTCACATTTTTTTTTATTATTTTTACCTTTTTATGAGTATCAGTTTATTTCTCAATCCAAATTTTCATTATATAAATAAAGGTCGACCTACACACTTGAAAATAATATACTATGACGATGCCCCCATAAACAGACCAGTGACTTATCCATAATGTTGAACAACGACGTTTACTTGCATTTCCATTTACCTGTAACATCTTCAGTCAATTCCATACTTGTTTAAGGAGGTTATCAATACAAAATATCAACTCTAATACCAGATGTTAGAAAATGATACTTGACAATATTTTTTTAATAATATTTTGATATCATTTACATGTCATTGTCCAAAATTACTTCACAGTCAATAATAATAATTATAAATATTAACAAGATCAATTAATGTTAAAATATTATCAAAAATATATTTTCAAAGTATCATTATCCAAAAGAAAATTTGAGGAGATTACACCTGAGAGATTCTTACCAATGCAACAACTCGAACTTGTTTAAGGAGGTTATCAATACAAAAAATATAAACTCTGAAAATTTGAGGAGATAAAACTTAAGAGATTCTTACGAATAGAACACAAACTAACCTTATAAAAGAATATGACAGTACATTCAACCTAAATAAATTTGAGACTTCTTCCTTTATATATTAGTCATCATTTCTTCCACGACACTCAAGACCAACCTAAAACAATAAACCTATGAAACTTTTTCGCTAGTCATTATCAAACTAACTCATAAAACCAATCAATTTGCTAACAAAACAGGTTAAAAAAATCACAATTATAACTTTTTTCTCAACTAAAACAAAAATCAACTTAAAATATCAGCCGTTTTCTTCTTTTATTCCATACATTTTTGTTAACAAATATTAATATATATTATTGAGATTTCAATTAAGTATAACACAAATTTTATTTTTAAACTTTTAAATGTTAAAAACTTATAAATATATGTATTATTTTAGTTTTTAGCATCACAAAGTTTAGATATTATATATTATTAATATTATTTCAAGTATTTTTAATTGTTACAGATAATTTTATTAATATGGATTCCACATGGATTTAATTTAACCATTAAACTATGAACGAATTTCTTGACCAATGATTTAATTTAAAATATTGATTTTTATACTTCAGTATATCTTTAACTCACATTTTAATTCCAACAAAAGGGTGAGCACACCGAAACAAGCTTTACATTCAAAGTGCTGAATTGGAGCAAACAACAATTGCTACGGCAAAATCTTGAAGTTCTCAATTCATTCACAGATGCCAAACTCATTTTACAGACAAAAAAAATGCAGATGCAAGGCTTATAAAAAAATTTACATATGAAACTTATTCAAACTTATAATTTGCAGGAAGTACAGATATTCAAGTCACATATTTACACTGTTTAATTTAGATATACAGATGATCCAGATTGCGTGAATGTCTAATATAAGTTCTAAGAATATATATTTACACGCAATATCGAATTGTTTGAACTTTTTTCTAACATGCAAATGGATACAACAATAATTCATTTGGCGTCTCCTAAGCAATCCAAGTATAGAAAACGAAATAATCTGATGACGTAATCGCCCTAGGATTAGAGCAAAAAATTGAATACTTCTAGCAATCCTTGGTTCTGGAATACTTAGGAGGAAGAGACGGGCACCTTTCATTCATATGAGAGTATGGTTGCATGGTGTTGTATCCAGGTAATTCCATTCGATACTTGCCTTTAATTTGACAATAAGGAAGCTTCACAGTGTCTCCATCATTGCACCATTTTGGTAAGCGACTAGAATTGTTCTCAAAAAAATTGAGAATGTAAGCATCTTTTATCTGCATTTATTGCACAAAAATTAAGCTCCATATGTGCCTGGTCAAGAAACTACAATAATGAAGTGTTTTAACTTGTATTATGAACTAGTATCAACTTTGCTAAATAACCTTATTTCACCTAGCAAGTTTACCCAAGTAGAGTTTGGTTGAAGAGGAGAAGGATTTTTACAGAAATCCCTTGTCTGGTTCAAAATTTTGGAGCTGAAATAAGAAGACAAAATCCATCTCCTCCCATTTCTATTTCCCCTCTAATCATGTGGGTTTTGGAGTAAAGGAAAAATTCCTAAAGTTTGTGGACTATACAAATTGCAAACTATTGTACTTAATTCAAATATTTGAGCCTAATGGTTTTATTATTCCACATAAGGGTATGCCAGTAAATTACTTGAGTAAAATTTTGTGTATGAGTAAATTAAAAAGCCTCCAAAAAACTTCCTAGCAAACTCTCACCGTAAATTCTGTCACTTGAACAGAACTAGCAATTGGATCGAACAACCCTGCCTCCTTGTACATCTCAAGTATAAAAGCAATGCAAGATGTTGACCTCCCGTCACTATAGACCCAATCATCCTGTTCAGGAATTGTCAGCAGTTCATCAAAAGATGATCCACGCTTTTCAACTTCTACTAAAACTTCTGGAAGGTCAAGTCCCTGTAGAAACAGAAAGAAGGCCACATGGTTCACTTATTTTAACTAAGGGGAAATTTCATATCATGACAATGCAGTTATAAAAGAATGAGATGCCTAGTCTGTCATATGTTATATATCAAGGTCCAAGAATACCTCGAATGATTATATATATATATATATATATATATATATATATATATATATATATATATATATATATATATATAAATGAACGAATTCCAATTGCAAATTGGTTACTAATACCGTATTGATCACATCACGATCATCTTATCACTTATGCTAGATAATAGAATAAATTGATTTAACTCAGTATCATAAGCCAAAAATGTTTAGATTGTGTATCATAATTTTGCCAGGAAAGTGAGAATAAAATGTTAAATTTTTGTAACATTTGAATTGTTATCCACTTAGCTTTGTGTACTATTTAAATTTCTAGTTTCCACATTTAAGAGATTTCAGTATTCAGAGCACTGATTTAGCTAAGTTTAGCATATATATATATATATATATATATATATATATATATATATATATATATATATATATATATATATATATATATATATATCTGAAAAAATCTTATTATTGGAGCAAGAAACCAGATTGCAGCATACTTCAGTTCCAAGTCTTTTGTTCAGGGCTTCATTCCACATATTTGCTGCATACTCAGGTTGGAGTTGATTCCAAATTGTCATAACGCAAGCAACCTGCACAGCAATAAAGTAAATGCTCCAAAGACTCATTCATAAATCATTAAGCTATGTAGCATGTGGCTAAAACAAACAAAAGATTGCACGGGCAGAAGATAGAGACCACACATAGTCAATAATCGGTACCACATTTTGTGAATCTATCTATCATTTTTTTCTTTATGAATGAACATTTTCTTGAATAACAATGGTCTTCCTTTGTGGCCATAATACATATAGCTACATGAACCTGTGGTACTCTAATTCAAACAAAAGTTTATACTATTTAAACAATTTAGTACAAGGTTCGTGTTGAATTTCTGCAAGATAGTAAGGTGGTTTATTTATTCTCTCTTTGAAATAATTCATATAATTGTTAGAAAATTGTAGGCAAAAAATGCTCCAGTTTGGCATAACAGTGCAAAAACTCAATATAGTTGAATCTAGTGTTAACACAGATAAAATGAAATTCATGCAGAAATGATATCAATACCACGTTAGCATCCAAGGGCGGCGGATAGTTTCCATTTAAAGTGTCTATCCAACTGAAGATCATGTTATGGTAACCATAAGGTTTTCCTATCATGCTCAGTGCATACTCCCATGCGGCAGACTCATTAAACCTGGCACGCAAGTCAGGGTGCAACGGAAGCAATGCAATGTGGGGATTGGAATCATCTTTAGTCAGTTCAAAGTCCCACCATTCTTCCCATGGCATCAAAGCAATTATATCTTCTCCCTGTAAACAAAAGACGAGGAAGGAAATATAAAGCTAGCAACTTGACTGCAGCTGAGGACTTGACAAACCATACTTTTACCATCATCGAACAATCAAACTACCACAACGAATTATTTGTCATAAAAGAAAATCTATATACGTTAACATGATATGCATTGATTTTAATCACTTTTTCAAACTTAAACTTAGCATAATCTTGTTTCCTGATTATAACATGGTTAACTGAAGAAACTTAAAAAACTATTTTTAAATTATATCAAAACCTAAAATTTCATAGGACTCCAGAAATGTTACTTTCCAAGGTTGAAAATATAAAACATTAATGAAATAATCATGAAATGACTATGAAGCATGATAGTTGAATCAATGTACAAATCGTGAATTGGAAGATCTGTGTTACAGATCGCAAATTGAACCATAAGACTTAAATTCAATTTTAGTTCTTGAAATATAGTCATGTTTTTGAGCTTGGTCCCTATGACTTTTTCATTTATTTGTGGGTCCTTCTCTCTCTCTCTCTCTCTCTCTCTCTCTCTCTCTCTCTCTCTCTCTCTATATATATATATATATATATATATATATATATATATATATATATATATATATATATATATATATATATATATATTCCCATATCATATATTAGCATTTTGAGTCAGATAGATGAGAGTGACATATAAGCTACAAAACAATCAAGATTTCCAAATCATAACAGCCTCCTCAAGTTCAACAGTATGGTCACCCCAGAGAACAAGGGACCACCAAGCTAGCAAGTTGGCTAGACTAGAAGAGGCAAAGAAGACTAGAAGACAAGAAAAATGAGTGAAAAACATGAAAAGGATACAATGGGGCCTCCCTGGGATTGATTGAAGTGAAAAATGAGTGGAAAACATGAACAGGATACAATGACCCAAACTAGTTTGGTGCGTGGTTGCTTGCACCAAAATAAATGTTCATGTGCAACCTGCAATGCTTATGTGATTCCTACTATCCATGGGGCAATTGGAACACCAAACACTCGCTCAAGGATTCAAGTCACAAGCTACTCGAATCAAATTGTACGTTTCTTTATCGTGATTCGTATGATATTGATAACAATGCAATGAAATATATAATAAATCTTGCACAGAACCAGTACATGTAAAGCAACTTAGATATTTTACCTTTTCATCTTCGTGTCCGGACTCTCCAACCCAAAGCTTCCCATTGGGGTCTCTTAGGCAAACAGCAGTGTGACCAGCATAAGCTCCACTAACCCACTTCTCTAGAGTCTCAAAAGCACCCCACCGACCTCGTATTTTCGAAACAGCAAGGAAATCTCCAGAATGGATGTCATCAGCACTGACATTTGTAACCCAAGGCTGAGGGCGCACTTCAAAAGAAGATCCCATATGTTTCTCCAAAAAATTAATATTGGAGTTCTCGCCCCATCCAGTATTTGAAAATAGAGGGAACACCTCCCAAAGTGCTTGAAGGGTCCCCAACATCCCAGCTTGCAAGAGAAAAATTGATAATCCATGGTTTTTCACCTGTTTGCAAAAGAGGTTAAGGATCTCTGAAACAAAAATGTGTTCCGATTTTCAAGAAACACTACTTAGTGACAGTCTACAAAACAAAGAAAGCCACTTACATAATCATACTCAGCTTTTCCTTCCCATGCTTTGATCTCAAGTGTATGCTCCCGGGCCAGGAAATAGTAATCCCATGTTACACGATATGGGGTAGCAAAAATATAAAGATCCATGCACGTCCAACTGTGAGCATTGCTAACCTGGATCAGCGCATAGGTATAAATCAATCAGCTCCCGCTGAATCCCAAATCCGTACAAACACAGATAGAGAGGGAGAAAACAAATGCAAAATACTGACATTCGATAACTTTTCTTAACTCCTCTACTGCAGTATAACAGAACCACCAGAGGCAGATTTCTGAACCTTTCAAATGACCAATATCCAACCAAAATCCACCAAATTACGCTTCAATCGCATAACATAATCTACGCATTCTAATATTCAGAACAAATTCTTAATCACACCTACTCTGAGCATTACTTTTAAATAATAAAAAGTTTGATTAATCATTCGGTCCCATTACCTCATCAACTTCTTCATTTCAGTTTGTGTATCCAAAATCTCTGCGTTTTAGTCATAAATGAACAATTTCTTTTTTAAGTTGTAGTCTTTGTTTCTCCATTTACCGAAAAATCTAACAAGCAGGGGACAAAGGTGGAGTTTTCAGGTACAGGGACTGAAAGAAAAGTTGGCTATAGGGACTGATTAGTTAAACCATAAAAAAACAACAGAACACTAATGAATATGACGAATTTCCCTTAACCAAGCGATATAAAGATATGTCTGGCCTTAAGTATCTTTCGGGCTCACAGTTTCATCAATTGAAGTTCACATAGTCTTTTACCGACTATCTTAATTACTGCAGTTTTAGCTTTTCAGGAGAAAAAAAATTTGATTGACGTTCGCAATTTTCAATGAAATATGAATTATTTAAACCTTAATTTATCTCTAAATTGATTGCGCTTTTTGTCTCAATAAAAGTAATAGCATTTATTGAGAGAGTGACATTACTCTAATAGTACATCTATTGTTAATCTTATGGGTAAGTTAGGATCAGGTTTAGAGGAAAATGAAATCAGAACCAATCTTTTTATTGATTTGGATTAGTTTTCATTTTCCAAATTTTTTCACACCTGAACCATACCAGCGAATGGGTGGATTTGATTCAAATCAATCACGTCCTATGTTACACAGAAATATAAAATTCTATTTTAAAACAGATGAAAAAGTCCAAAAATTCAAACATAGTTGTGACACTAAGAGGTAAAAATAATATATTTTTAATAATTAGATTATCATAAAACTCCAGGAATAATAACTAATAATAAAAAATTAATATAATTGGCTTGGTTAGGGTTCGTAAACCACAACCGATGACATCACCGTTGAATTTAATTGGTTCGGTTCAAATTGAATCAAAATAGGTCCAAATTTCAAGCCAACTTAATTGGTTTGAATTCTGAGATTGATGGGGTAAAATCTAAGCGATGAACACCCTATACAGTGCCAGACATGAGGAGCGAATAGAAGTTCACAACAACAAATAAGTCAACAAAACTTGTCAAATAAAATTTGATTTTTTTTAGCACAAAGAAGTGACCCAGATTTCCAAAACTTGAGATTGAAACAGAAGAGAAAGCAACCTTAATGTGAAGGGTTCCGCCGCCGTATTCAGTTTGGCTGTTGTTGTGAAACACCATCCACGCTTTGTTCTCGTAGAAGCAGGCGCCCTTCCACTCGAGAGCGTTGTCCGGAGAAGAAGCGGCGCCGACGAAGACGGGGAGGATATCGACGGCGCTGTGGAGGCGGGTCATGATGGGCCACGATACATGCCTCGGCAGCAGAGGAAGCACGTCTCGCAGGTGAAACGGCGTTTTCAGGGCCCAAACTTGGAGGCCCGGCACGGACGCCGATATCAGGAGGAGCAGCAGCAGCCACGCTTCCTTCTTCGCCATGGCACGATCGAAGCTGAACAAATGGCTCTGGAGAGTCAACTCTGTTCCTCAAACCATTTTCTTTGGATCAAAAATCAGATATTTTCTTTTCTTTTATTATTATTAAATATTTATGTTTATTTTATTTAATTAAATACATATCAACACACCCTTTTTACACAAACTCTTCTTTATTAAATTTTATTGTAATTTTATAACATCTAAGAATAAAAAAGGACAACAGAATTTTTGTTGGTCAACCATCTTAATTCAATGCAAATATATGCATATTACTTACTGAAGTTAGTATACAAATTTAGGTAAGCTCTCGATTGTATTTATATATATAAAGATAAATTTTAAATATACGAAGACCAAAAAAGTAGCAACTTTCATTCTTCATTTTTATTAAAAAAAATTTATTCCTTTAAAACTTATATATCCTTCAATTATTTCTAAGTTTGGGAAATATTTCAACATGAGAACAATTATTTTTAAGATTATTTCCTATAAAATATTTCAATTATTCCTTTAAAACTTATCTCCTTTTGAAGGATGATGCTTGTCACTTCAACCAGATGCATATCATTTATTAGGCATGTGAGAACATTAAGCTATGAAGCTATGATCACTCAAAGGATGTGTTTTATATTTTATGACATTTTGGAAAGGAAGCTACGAAGCTTTGATCACTCAAAGAATGTGTTTTATATTTTATGACATTTTGGAAAGGATCAACAAAAAATATGAATCCCGAGTTATATATATAGGTTTGTTAATTTAGTTAGAATCTTTTTTTTAATTGACATATTTTAATAAAGTGTACCAAGTTTTAATGAAAAAAAAAAATCTTCATTAAACATACTTTAAATCTAAGAGATTTTTTTTGATAATTTTAATATCTAATTTAAAATAAAAGGTATATATAAATATAATGTTATATGATATTTAAATTTAAACAATTTTGCTTTATATTGTATATTAAACTATTTTAATCATACGATAGAATGAGACAATATTTATAAGTTATAATAATGGATTTACATAACAATTATTGAATGTTTATGTTTTTAGAAGTTATATATATATTAATTTTGTAAAATTTTATGTTTAATTGATGTGTTATATATTTTATACTCATATACTTAAATGTATGTACATATCATTAATAGTTAAATGTTAAAGATCTTATATTTATCACATATAATTATTTAGTATATAAATAAAGATAACATCTATTTTAATAATCTATCTTATAAGATGAATTAAACTTGAATTCACCTTCTGATTATTATAATACATCAGTGGAACAATTCTCATTTTTCAAGTGAATTTTGTAGAATGAGTTATATTTAAATTTTAGTTCTTATTATATTAGTAAAATTTGTTAGATTTATTGATCCACACACTAAATGTGTAAATCTAATTCTTACCTTTCAATTTAATTTTGTAACAATGAGGTTAGATTAAAAGAAATAAAAATATTAATTTATATATCATATGTTTTTCATATATATATATATATATATATATATATATATATATATATATATATATATATATATATATATATATATATATATATATATATATATATAAGGGTTTTATATGTATATATATTAATTTTTATATTACATGTCAATTTTGTAATATTGAATTAAGATTATAATATTAATTTTTATATTACACTTTTTCGTATATATGAAAAATAAAGATTAAATATTTTTTTCATTCTATAGCTATTATGTTATGGTTTATTCTTAAATTAAATTATAAAGTAATTCATTTTTACATTTATAATGTTATGATTTATTTCTAAATTAAATTATAAAGTATTTCATTTTTACATTTATAGAAGTTAAATTAAACATTTTATTTAACAAAGATGTAAATATTAGCCCACTATAAAAAAAAAAAGTTATATAAAACATTTTTTCTAACTATATGTTTAATTCACTATAAATTTTGTCACAAGAAAACATTCCACCACTCATTTATTAGAAAATATGTTTTACATTAATGTATAACTAAATACTTTTGTAATTTAATTTTAAACTTTTTTTTCTTTGACACACATAAATTTTTTTATATTTAATATTATCTTTTCTTACTTTTCATTTTTTTATTTTTTAAAAAAATATAATAATATATTTTTATGACTCTTTTATCTTTATACTTATACTTCTGTCACGATGTTATTAGTCTTAATGTAAAAATAAAATATTACATTTTATTGTAATTTAAAGAGGAAGAACATATTTAAGTTAAAAAATAAAAAAAAACTGTAGATAAATGAGTGCAATATTAACTAATAATTACATGGTTTTCAATGTACTCCTTCCCAAAAATACCTGGTACCATAGCACGTGCTAATAATACTAATAAGATATTGTCAATAACACGTGATTAACCTAAAACAATGGTTATTACTAATCAAAAACTATAATAATGACAATGCTAATTAATCCGAGGAATTGTTGAATCAAAAAGCTCAATACAATCAATCATGGTGAACATTGTAGAATAAGGCATTGTTGAACCTGATTTTTTTGAATATAATGATTTGTTTGAAGCATAAGAGGTTTGGTATATTCTCTTCCACCATTATATATTATTATATATAAAATAATAATAATTTGATACAATAAAATTTTTATATTCATTTTTAACACTATTTTTTTATTATTTTTTCTTTCTTTTATTTTTCAAATATAAAAAATTATTTTTTTATGACTATTTTACTTCTATAATTATTTTATCCCTATTATATATATTTTTCCTTTGTCTGTTCATTGAAAACTGCTGCCACTGTTGGCTAATCGTGCAAGTAACATATTTTGATTTTGATTAGTCATATCTCATCACAATTTTGTCAGCAAGTAGCCACAAAAGCTAAACAATTTAGCAACTACCCTCCAAGAGGTATCATTGTTATGTCCAAAAAAAGAAGCCATTGATGAGACAAAGAAATAGCACCGGAGAGAAATATTACAATTATTGTCACCTTTCTTGTATAAATGATGTAGATTATCTCTTTTAGTTTCATTCAATTTGTCATCTTATATTATAAAACAAAAATATACTTTCACATCTCTATTTATTTTTTACATTAAAATAACACGATAAATTCTACTATTTTAAATATTTTTTAAAAGAAAAATACAATTTTAAAAGAAGAAATTAAAAAAAAGTCGTAATTGACAAGACTGTGTATCATTATACACACTCATTATAAAATTATATTCAATTATATTCTAACTTATAGAATAAGGTTTATACCGATTTATATACACTTAATTGAACTTATAACATAATGATTTATCAATTACAAAAGTTGAGAAATTTAACACAAGATAATTAGAAATTAGTGTCGATTAAAAAAGTAGTATCACAGATAAATATTGTCCCTATGGTGCAAGTAAGGAACTGAGGAATTAAAGATCAACAGCTAGAAACTAATATTCTCTAAAAATATGCAGTAACACAACTCTTTATACTCTTACAAAAAGTGTTGTCATTATACACACAAACTATATAAATATAATATATATATATATATATATATATATATATATATTACTTTGTAGAGAATGTTATGAGTATACACTATATCTATATATCACATTTTGTAACTTTGGCCCTGTATAAAAGAATTAAGAAGTTTTCGTACTAGCCCACACTTGATTCAGAGAAACAATCTTCATCATCATTGTTACTGGTGTGTTGATTCCAGCTAGTACTGCATATAGAGATACAATCTCTATTATCTACCGTTGGACTCGAACTAGCCAACTCATTTTCATCACCATTGTTCATGCCTTCACTCAAGTCAAGACTTGTTACATGGGAGTATCTTCCATTATCATTCTCAATGGCTTTTTTCACAATCTCCTCCACCAGTTTAAATTCATACCTACAAAATAAACAAACAAAAAATCAATTTTAATTTATTTCTTCATGATCAAGTAAAGGAAAATGTAACACGTACTCTTTAGGTTCAAGGGAGAATCCTTTCAAGTCAGCAACTTCAGACAAATTCTGTCTCCATTTCGACACCTTAGTAGAGTCACTTCCATATCTTTGTTCATGTGCAGCCATGGCTTCGTGATAAGTGTTCTTTTGATTCCTTACAGTGGTGGGTTCCACTTTGTAAAATATTGGCCAAACTAACTGATTCTTGGTCTTCATACACTCCATGATGGTGTCAAGTTCAGCAAGACACGATGAGGAATCTGCATAGTTTTCAGAAAGAACAACAATGGATAGCCTTGACGATTCGATGGCTTTAATAAGAGACGATGAAATTTTGTCCCCCTCTTCCAACTCTTCTTCATCTATGAAGGTTTTGAATCTCTCTCGGGACAGTGCTTGATACAGAAAACCCGTGAAGGAGTAACGAGTATCTGGTCCCCTAAAATTGATAAAGATATCGTACCGAGACAAGGATCGAGTCACCATTTCCACAACCTTTTCAACATGCTCATATTCATACCTACCAGATTAAGATCATAACACAACACATTTTAATTAATTGCACAACCTAGTACTTTAACAAACAAATAATGTACGACTTCGACACATCAAATGTGAGTGTTGAATGAACTAAAATAACCCTACTGATTCAAATTGTTTTTAGGTATTTGAGTTAGAAAAGTTTACGTACCCAGATCCAGCGATGAGTCCACGCAATTTGGCGACTTGCGACAAAGCAGACCTCCATTTGCGGACTTTGTCGGAGTCCTTCCCGAACTTCTTGTCGTGTCTGGCGAAGGCAGCGCAGTAGGATTTCTTCTGTTCCCTGACGTTGTAGGCCTTGACTTTGTAGAAGATTGGAAAAACCAATTGGTTCTTGGTCTCCATACACTCGACAATCTTGACAAGCTCCTTCAGACACGAAGTGTGACATGGGTAGTCTTTGGAGAAAACAACGATCGAGATTCTAGATTGTTCGATTGCTCTCAGAAGAAAGGGTGAATCTTGGGAACCACTCTGCATTTCCTCGTTGCTCATCATAGTCTTGAACCCCTTCTTCCGCAGCGCGTTGTACAGATTTCCGCCGAAGCCGTAGTGGATTTTCCCTTTCAAATTCAGATAAACATCGTAACACTGTTCCGATTCCATGCTATGCCTCTCTCTCACTCACAATCTCACAATTTCAGACTCATCATAAATAGGAGCTTCTGCTTGCTCATCACTTTAGTAAGCGCGTAACTAAAGTTTTTGAAGCAATTTCGGAGAACTTGTTGTCTAAGGTACCATCAAGATGTTTTTTTTTTTTTTTTTTCTATAACAGATTTGTTTCTGAATACTTCGTTCCTTCGTGTTGTCGTCTTTTTTGTGTTCCTTTGGTCAGTTCTGTCATGCTTTCAGACAGAATCTAATACCGCTGTGCTTTATCTTTCTGTGCACAGAATGAAAAACTTCCCTTTATTTATTACATTCCAACGTCCTACTATCTTTCAAATGCTTTTATTTATATATTCTTTTTTATATAAAAGAAATTCAAAGTTAACTATATGATATTATCAATACACATATTTATATTCATTTCACATCTATTATAAAAATAAAATATCATAAAAATATAAAATTTTATATTTAAAAAAAAAATAAAATAAAAAGAACAATATTAAATGAATGTAAAAACTTAAATGTATCCAAAAATTATTTTTTTCTGTAATATTCCTCAACCACTTAATAGTTAAACAGTATAAATAAAAGAATAAATATGTTAGAATTTTAATTGAAAGTAAATTAATGAATATATTTCTATATTTCCAATTGAGTTTTCATAATTTATTTAGTATATTGAATTCAATTTTTAATATTTTTTAATTAGATCTCTACGGTTGAATTTTTCATAAGATGAATTATTATCTTGTCTCTCGTTATCTTATATATTTACTTTTTGTATTAAAAAATGTAAATTTTTTATATTAACATAAAACAATATCAAAATGATATAATAAATATAATATTATTTTATGTTAATGACGAAATATTACATTTCTTGGCATGTCAATGAAAAAACCAGATGTGAAAATGATAACATTAAAAATAATATTTCAATTTGAAAATATAAAAAATTGGAATATTTAATAAATAAAAAATTGATTAACAATAAAGGTCTGAAACTTCGTTAAGTCAAGATTTTATTAAATTTTTCATTTAAGATTTTAATTAGTATTGTTAAAATACTTTTTTTACGTTAACAATAAACAAATAAATTACTTTGTAGAGTAAAGATATGTGTTGATTTATGAAAAACTGCTTCCGAGAAAGTGGGGGCATCGACATAATTGGACAATACGGAGTTGAAGCTTTTAGCTTTTCATATTCGATATGTTCCACCGATGAAATTTTGTTCCGAAAAATAAATGTTATTTAGATAAATTTTTTGTCATAAATATATATATATATATATATATATATATATATATATATATATATATATATTAAAATCTTGAGTTTAACAAATTATTTCATGTATTTTTTTCAAATCATTTAATACATTTATTACTTGTATATGCAATATATTTGATACCACCTGAACATAAAATCAAAATCATCCATTAATGCCAAATATGCTGTTTGTGTATCATTCTCATACCGATATATTAGGTATATTAAATACGTGTAAAACCAGAGAGTTAAATATATATATCTTTTTCAGACGTCAAACCACAAATAAGAAAACATTACATGAAGAAAATACAAAGAGCTAAAATGAAAAAGTTAACAGAGTTAAGAAGCATAGAGTCATATAGAGTCATAGTAAGAATTAAGAAATCAAATGGTTCATGGAAGAACCCTAGCAGAGAAGTTTTCTCATCTCAAATGATAGCTCAAAACCTTCTGTCATTCCCCAAAGTATTTATACCCTTTTACAAAGGAAAAAAGCAACATAACTAAGTTTGTTGATCTTATATTGTTTTTCACTCCAAGCAAGCAAGAAATAATGTCACTAACACCTCTCTCATGTGAGCCTTCACTATCATGTAAATACTGTTAGAAGTGGATTTTAGGCTTAACTCAATCTTACAAAACCAGCTTGTAAGGTGAGGTCTGCACCCTACTTATATATTATAAATTGGTCTTTATCTCTAGTTCATGTAGGACTTCCAGCACACCTCCCTCATGCCAAGGTATATACATCTCGAACGTGAAACTAGATATTAATGGGTGGTCTGATAGCGGTCCAATAGCGGGTGGAACAACATGTCCAACAAATATCGCTAGAATAGGCTCTAACCATAGCTCTGATACCATGTTAGAAGTGGGTTTTAGGCCTAACTTAAACTCACAAAACCGGCTTGTATGGTGAGGTGTGCACTCCACTTATGAAATTAGCTACTATCTTTTGTAAAGTTTCCTAAACTAATTTAGTTCTTGTTCTGGTCATGAGTCTCCTTAAATCTTGTATTGGTCTTGAGCTTCCATCTGTCTGCTTAAGGGTCTGGTTTTCATGGTTGTTAAAAGCTTTAGCCTTTGTGACTAGACTAGTATCATACTGTGAACTTATGATTTCTTTTTCCTTACACTTACATATAAATGGATTCGATTCCTAGGCACAAATTAAAATCTCAGAAGGAAAGTGCAAGTTAATGGCTTCACCTCATTGTAAAACATTAAAATCTAAGAAAAGTCAAGGTCCTTCACTGAATGCAGACGGATACAGAAGGTATAACATGATAAACTGGATCAGTTCTTTCTAATTCCGTGTCAGTACAGTCTTAGCAAATTTATATGCTTTTAGTTGCCATTATTATCCGTTACTTTTGAAAACTTACAATTTACTTAGCATTGCACTTTTCAGAAGTATTGTCGTACCAGTTCATATTCCTGAATCACTTCTATTGTTTTGGTCTTATATGTACAGGTGCATGTGAATTTCAATAGATGTCCACAGATGGATTCACCAGAAAAGTAAAAGGGATGTTCACAAATGGTTTAACATTTAAGTTTTAGTTAAAACATGTTAAAAAATGTATTTTAAATCTAATTCAACTTCATAAAATCGATGTTAAAGATCAGACTTTAACGCACGCTGTTAGAGAATGATGGTTCTGTGAAGGAAGTGAATTTTATGTCTAACTATACTCTATAAAACTAGTTTATAAGATGAGGTTTACACGCACTTTTATACTATGAATTATACTATGAATTGACCTCGATCTGAAACTTCCAACACGAAGAAAACTGAATATTTACCAGTTTGGTAACAGTTCTGTGTGGCCCTCCAGCACTTATTATAAGCAGATACCAGTGGATTTAATTGTACATGAAAACATTGAATACAGTTTGAGGCAGGTGAATGGTTCCTAAAAAAAGTTGCTATGTTAATGAAAGACCTCAAATTTTATCAGCATATCATTTACAGCTTCTGTCTCAGTAGGTGATCTAGATACCTACAACTTAAATTAGTACAAGCTTTCACTCATCTAAGAACAGACACTGTTCAACCTATCTCCTCATTATTGTTCATTTTAGACCCAGTAAATTATCTTTAATTGGAGCCAGCTAATTTTTCTTGCCTTTGGTTTCTACAATTAAAGGTCAAGCTTTTCAGCTTTTGGTTGTAATAAGAAAGAAAAAGAAATATTGCAACACTTCTGGTTATAAGAATGTATTTGAAGTGAGTAAAGTTGGAGTGATTATTTTATTTTCTTTTTCTTTTTTGTGTAAAACTAAACAATTAAGTTGGTCCTTCAAAAACTAGAGTCTTGGGATATTAATTTTCCAAAAAAATTAAAGTTATTATTCAAATTTAAAAAAAAAAACTAATTTTAAATTTTTATATCACCATGTTTGTTGATAAGGAAGAATGTAGCAACATTTTAGATTTTTAAAGGATCAATTTTGATGATCATAATTTTGGAAGATATGATAACACAGTAAATTTCATAAGACTAAAAATAAGGGTTTTCTATTTGTTTTCCCTCTTCTTCTCAACCTTCTCTTTTTACAAATAACTTTTCTTTGACAGAAATACAAAAAAATTCATTTAATTAAAGAGAATATAAATTAAATAATTTTGTTAGGATTAAATATATTTTTCCTTCTAAATTATGAAAAATTGTGTTTCTTCCCTAAACTAAATTATAAATGTATAACATTATTTTAACAAAAGGTATGTGAAGTAATTTTCTTTGTGACAACAATGATATAACTTTAACATGTTATTCGTTAAGAAAATGTTTTCCATGACTATTAAAAATAAAATACAATTTTTATAATAGTGTGTTGGAGAAAATCATGGTTAATTTTTTTTCAAGGAGCTAATTTTGTTACCATTATAACAATCTAACATGGTGAAGTAATTGAAATAGACTTTCTTAAATCATGATGCAAAAATGCAATGAGATGGTAAAATATTCCAGCAAAGCATGATTAAAGAGATGGGTATATTAATGAACATTAAAGTGAGCTTAAATCAACATTAAGTTGATGATAAAGAAGATTAGGTAGATGGTTGATTAAAAAGAATATAAGAGAGGTAGATGGGAAAGAAACAAAGTAGATATAAGCCGTTGATATTCGTATAAAATAGTTGTGAATAATTTATTCTCGAGGAGGTTCATAAAGGAGTGATCCTCCATTTTGGTTGGCACAATAAAGTGCAGGCTAAGAGAAAACACTTAATGAAATCCTATATTGAAGAAAACTGACTCCTTATCGGTCATTTTTAGATTACCATATTTGACAAAGTCATAATTATTTTCCTAACTATGGCCTTTGAATACCATTGAAGCTAAAGTAACCATCTCATGTGGGGGGAAGTTTCTGTGAAAACAGAACTTCTGACCAATTTGGTTTCTGCAGAGCCATTGTTTCAATAAAATATATCATAGATTGATTTTCAGACACTTCTGGAGTGTCAAAGGTTGCATGCATTTGGAAGGCAGATGCATCAACTTTGAATTTATGTAAATGTGGGTTTGGTTAGATCAGATATTTAGTGGTGGAAGAGAAGATGAGTTTCTTTTCATGTTGTACATCATCTGAGAAGATCAACAAGAACTCCTTCAGAGGGAGCAGCAGGGACTTCAATGATGCAAAATCTATGCCATCATGTGGTACCATGTGTTTTAAACCTGGTATTTTTCATAGCCCCAATGCAAATTTTTGTTTTTCTGGAATTTTTTTCTCGATTTGATATCTCATTAGATTGCTATGCTGCTGATGCAAAGTGGTCATAGAGTGAGCCTATATAGTAGATTTCAGACTTATCAAACACTTGACATGTTTTTTCCTACAAATGGCTAAAACTTGGACAATTTATCTCTCAGATAACAGCAAGAGGAAGTTCATAGAACAAGAAATTGCAAAGATTGGAAGAGGGAATATTACCTCTCAGACTTTTTCTTATCATGAGCTATGTGTTGCAACTGGGAATTTTCACCCTGAGAACATGATTGGTGAAGGAGGCTTTGGAAGGGTGTATAAAGGACGCATTAAAAGCATAAACAAGGTAGCGTTTATTCACATCTATATCTATATGAATGTTATGCCAAGAAAGAAATCCATTGGAGTTCTTAATAAATAGTAACCTTATGATTCTGATGTTGTATTACTTTCATGCAGGTTGTTGCTGTGAAGAAACTTAACAGGAATGGATTCCAAGGAAACAGAGAATTTCTTGTGGAGGTTTTGATTTTGAGTCTCTTGCACCACCCAAACCTTGTTAATTTGGTAGGGTATTGTGCAGATGGTGAACAAAGGATTTTGGTATACGAATACATGGTGAATGGTTCTTTAGAAGATCACCTTCTTGGTAAGTGACTGCTTCTTAATTACACAGTGTCTTGAAATGAAATTTATTTCTTATACAAAAGAAAAATGATTGACAGAACTAACTGAGGACAGAAAGCCTTTGGATTGGCAAACCAGAATGAACATAGCAGCAGGTGCAGCTAAAGGACTTGAATACTTGCATGAGGTAGCAAATCCACCAGTGATATACCGTGATTTCAAATCATCAAACATACTATTGGATGAAAACTTCAATCCAAAGCTCTCTGATTTTGGACTTGCAAAGCTTGGTCCAACTGGTGATAAAACTCATGTATCCACCAGGGTGATGGGAACTTATGGCTATTGTGCTCCTGAGTATGCCTCAACAGGCCAATTGACTACAAAATCAGATATATACAGCTTCGGAGTGGTATTTCTAGAGATGATCACAGGAAGAAGAGTACTTGATCAATCAAGATCATCTGAGGAGCAAAACTTAGTTACTTGGGTATGTCACAAAACTTTAGAGTGTTAAATGTGTTTTTAGTCCTAAACTTTGATGCAAAATGAAAATTTGTATCAGCTTTAACCATAGCTCTGATCCTATATTAGAAAATGGTTTTTAAGTCTTACTCAATCCTACAAAACAAGCTTATAATATGAGGTTTGCGTCTCACTTATATATTATAAATTAGTCTTATCTCTAGTCGATGTGAGATTTCCAACATCTAATATAAACCTAGTTGAAAATTTTATGCTTAGACCACCAATATGCAGAAATGATGAGCAATTGAGTTCATAATGTTTGTTGTTTTCAGGCACAACCACTATTCAAAGACAGAAGGAAATTTACATTAATGGCTGATCCATTGCTGGAAGGGAACTACCCAGCAAAGGGTCTACACCAAGCACTAGCAGTTGCAGCAATGTGCCTTCAGGAGGAAGCACATACTCGACCTTTGATCAGTGACGTGGTTACAGCCATTGATGTTTTAGCCAAGACGCAGATGCAAGTGGGAAAACAGCAACATGCAACAGACACTTTTTTGGAGGACAAAGAACGCAGTTAACAGAAGGAATCTGAAATGGTATAGGATTATAGAAGATTAAGAACAATGAATGAAACTGTAGCTGCTAAAGAAGTTTGAGAATCAATCTGTAACAATTTTTTACTATAGCATGATGAAAATCATAACTATTACATGTTTTTCCTTGTTCATGATCTAGTGATTAGTAGCATTAGATTTTGATAAATAGAATGAAATGGTTGCTACCATATTCATAATTGCCTACTTAAGGTAATTAATTGACAACTTATGGAAGTTGAGTTATCAGAATTAAATAGTTAAATTATAAAAAATAATCCAACTCATTTTGATAAGTTAAATGAGAGATTTACTAAGGTTCATTTAACTTATTTGACATCCTAAAATCAAGTTTATTATTTATTTTGTGATCATTGTTTATTCATAATTTTTTTAAAAAAATTATTAATAATTTTTGGATAAGGTTTTCTTTTTAACCATATGGTTTTATTTACAATGTTTACATTTTAAATATTCTAACCCAAACACAGTGTGCTGAAAATAAAAAAGAAAAGATGATCTATATTATAAGACTTATCTAAAAGCTATGAATAAAAAAATTAGGAAAGTTCAACCAAATTTTCCATAAAAAACACAATAATAATCATTTAAAATACACACAGAAAATAGTTCTTTTTGAAATTTCGATAACTATTAGAGGCATCCTGGCCATCCATTACGTGGCAAACAATCTGATAAAATCGTATTTTCTATTTTTTATTTAATAATAATGTTAATGGCCAATTTTTTCTAATTTTTTTCTTTTTAGTCTCGTTAATTATATTTATAAACTATATTACATATTATATTATAATATATATATATATATATATATATATATATATATATATATATATATATATATATTATATTTAAGTAGATGGTTCGTAATCTATTTTGAGCGTGGAGGGAGCACTGGTTGAGAGGTGACTGCTGCCTCAATGGAGGTGTCTGCTTTGAGGCCACACTGTCCCTTATGCCGCCGCAGCTTCTCACGCCCCTTCTCTCTCCCTTCCCTTTTACCGTCTCCGTCACTCCAACGGTTTACCCTTCTTTCTTTCTCTCTATTTCATTTCAAAGTTCATGTCTTTCGTTGTCTTCACCTTGCTCATCTCTTTAATATCTTCAAATTTTGCATCTTTTATAACTGGGTATTCTTATTTTTTCTTAAGAAACTAATGTCTTTTTATCACATGGTAAGCTATGTTGATTGTGTTTTTCAGTCTAATGGGTCATAGTGCCTTGTTCTTCAATGGTTTGAAAGGTTGACCCTCGCATTAACATTAATTGTATTGTTTTTTGTTTCTTTGATTACCAATTTGTTGATTACTGAACCTGAAATATGTTATTAGGGATGTCACCCTCACCTGGGATTTTTTCTTTTTTTCTTTTTTTTTTTCTTTTTTATCGGCAGCTTTGTTTGTAATTGTGGAAATAAGGGATATAAATATAAAATGTGTTGTTGTTTTTTTTTTTGTTTACCATAGTTGCCTACAGATGGAGCTTTTTCTTGGCCAGTACATGGCTGGATAAAATGCTGTTACATTAATTGATTGGAATTTTTATTTTGGTTGCGTGATGTGAACTGCAGAAGAAAAAATCAGTCATTCCAAATTTCATACAATGGCCTCCGAACCAGCTCTGTGCTTGAAAATTCTATACAATCTAGAGCATATTTTTCATGCTGTCCAAAAGGGACATCTGTGGGGCTAAGTAAATACAGTGGCGTAAGGTATGAGCGTGATTTTCCATGCAAAAGTCCAGTTTGCATTTCATCTATGAAAATTGCAAATGCATCGACTGGCACACTGGAGGAGGTGACAGAGGAAGAAGAGCTGGAATCTTTGCGTTCATGTGAAACGAAAGTTAGGATGACGGATGTGGCTTCTTGCAATAATGGATTTTCCGCAAGCACTGTGGGCAAAAAATTGTCTGGTGGTGATTGTAGAGGCTGGACTATGGCAAAAGATAAGTTAACAGAAAACAAAAAGGAAATGAACGGCTCAAATAAATTTGACAGGGAAAATGGTTGTTCTAATGCATCTAATGGAGTTGCTTCCTTTGGTCAGAACCAGGCTGTTTTTAAGAATGGGGACATGAATATTATACTGCAGGATCATCGGGAACATGTCTCATCTGCTGTTGAGTATTCTGTATTAAACAAATCAAAGGTGTTTGTAGATTCTGAAAGGGTGGTCCGCCAGTGTAACGAATCTACTTTGGGAATTAGTAAGGAGAAAATCACTGTAGTCAATGGTGATCATGGTTTGGATGGAATTGCAAAAGATTCAACTAATATAACATCTGCTAAACAAGCAGGTGGTACTGACAAAATAAACCTCAGGAATAGGCTCTGTAGTATCTATGAAGATATTCTGGTTGTTGATAATATATCTCTTGCAGAGGAAGTTTCCAAGATGCTCACAACAAAGTACAGGCATCTTATATATGCATGCGATACAGAGGTATTAATCTTTTCACTGTTTTTAGTGTATTATGGTTGTTCCTTTTCACTAGAGATATAGCTCAATTATCTCCTCATTTACTCTAGTGCATGTATCTGTTTGCGTACTATGGACATGAATTCAACTAATTTGTGTTTGTGGCACACATTATCTGCGGATTTTATTGCCTTCAAAGGTAGCCAAGATAGATGTCAAACAAGAAACTCCTGTAGATCATGGTGAGATAATATGCTTCAGCATTTATTGTGGTCCAGAAGCTGATTTTGGAGGTGGAAAGTCCTGTATCTGGGTAGATGTTCTTGATGGTGGAGGCAAAGAGATTTTAGAAAAATTTGCCGAATTTTTTAGTGACTCTTCCATAAGGAAGGTGAACTTTTCTTTCTTCCTCCCTCCATTCTATGTCTTAATCATATTACTCGCCTCAATGTGCAACCTCTCAAGTCTTAATTATATGCTTGGTACTATGAAATGTGCCGTACTAGTTATGATATGTAATACTTATGATATCTGATAATCTGAAAATAAGCTACTGTCTGGTCTAAAATTACCTTGGGTAATCGAAAAGTTTGGTGTCATATTATACAGCAATCATATTGATTTTTACTATGGGTTTAGTGGCATGTTACCTTTTATATTTTTCTGATTCTTTTGCGTAAACATAGCTATAAAAAAGTCACTACTCCTTGTTCAGTTCGTAAGATATTAAGAAGTTGCTCATTCTGTATTAATCCATTCCATACCAGACAATCTGATGCTTCTGTTTTGTTGACTTGATATATTTTTTTGTCCAATTCCCTTTTCACTCATTCCACTACTTAAGCACATATGGAATGACAATAAATTAATTCCAGTTTCGTCCATGAACCCTCTCCCAAACCGGCATGCAGAATGCTGGATCCTCTCCATAGGTCATGCAGGTATGACCTCTTGAAGGACAGGGGAATGGTTTCTTGTAGACACTGGTAATTAAAATACTCGTCTAGAGTTGTTCGGGGTTAAGTCTTGCAAATATTCACCCCTTCCTCTCCTCAATGTGCTAATTGGTGGGACAAAAAACTTCTTTACTTTTTCCCCCAGGTCTCTTTATTAGTGAAGGATTTCCCGGTGATATTATTCTACCAAGAGTAAAAAAATTAAATCCATTTTTTTATAAAATCATATTGCCATTAAATTACTGGATTCGTCTATGTACATGAACAAAGATTACCAACCACATTTGAAATAACTGATTCACTGGTATATTCTGTAGGTCTGGCATAATTATAGCTTTGACTGTCATGTTATAGAGAATTATGGGTTCAAAGTTTCTGGATTCCATGCCGATACAATGCACATGGCACGATTATGGGATTCTTCTAGACTTTTAGATGGAGGTTATTCTCTTGAAGGGCTTACAGGTGACAGAAGGGTCATGTCTAGGACTAAGCTGAACCATCAAAAGGATTTGATTGGTAAGGTCTCAATGAAAACTATATTTAGTAAGAAAAAATTGAAAAAGGATGGATCCGAGGGTAAAACAAGTGTCATTGCTCCTGTTGAAGAGCTACAGAGAAATGAGCGTATACCTTGGATATGCTATTCTGCCCTGGATGCTAGCAGCACTTTCAAGCTGTATGAGAGCCTAAAGGGCCATCTTTCAGACATGCCCTGGAAATTCGATGGTGTGCCAGTGTATGGGAAAACCATGTTTGATTTCTACAATGAATATTGGCGGCCATTTGGTGAGCTTCTAGTCATGATGGAGTCTGAGGGAATGCTAGTTGATCGGGCTTATCTTGAAAGCATAGAAAAGGTGGCCAAAGTAGAGGAAGAGGTAGCTGCTAATAGATTCCGGAAATGGGCAAGTAGGTATTGTCCAGATGCCCAATATATGAATGTGGGAAGTGATTCACAGTTGCGCCAGCTACTATTTGGTGGCACTTTGAACAGGTTAACATTTTTAAAATCTTACGTGTAGCATTTTTTTTTTTCAATCTTAATATATTAACGATGTGCTAGTAAAAAACTGATGTATTTTTGCTATTTGTAACTTTAATTTATTACTGAATGTTAATACTAGTACCTACCTTGATATTTTATGAACTTTGCTGTTAACCACTAAGTAGCTTAAGGGCGTAAGATTGAAGTAAAACTTTAATTTTCATTTATCCCATTCTTCATTTACAGAAAGGACTCTAATCTGGCACTTCCAACTGAACGAATATTCAAAATTCCCAATGTTGATAATGTGATTGAAGAAGGCAAGAAGGCTCCGAAAAAATTTCGTGATATAAAGGTGACGAGCCTAGGTTATAACTTGAAGACTGAGATGTACACAGCAACTGGTTGGCCATCAGTTAGTGGTGATGCTTTAAAGGCCATGGCTGGAAAAATTTCTGCAGATTATGACTTTTTTGATGAGGATTGTAACTTGGAACTTGGTGATGAAGATGGAAATACTTCTCAAAATCAAGTTGCACCCGTAAAAATTGATTCATCTGCATATGGAACAGCCTATGCTGCCTTTCCAACAGAGGAAGAAGGGAGAGAAGCTTGCCATGCAATTGCTGCTTTATGTCAAGTTTGTTCTATCAACTCTTTGATATCTAACTTCATCCTTCCCCTTCAGGTACTTTTTTTATAGTTTGGTTTCCAATTTGAAGTTTCTTGAGCTTGCTTGAAATCTCTTTATTTTGAACCCTGTATAAAAACTGCAACATAATACATATTGTCTGTAAAAAATTAAAGATGTTTTCTATTCATTTTCCAAAAGAGAATGTTTTTATACAGTTATTTGTTAACTGGGCACCAAACCCACATTTGAGAAGGCCAAATGTATTTGGTATTAAAATATTTAACAAACCGACATTTGAGAAGGCTAAATGAAATGCTTAACAACTTAACAAGTGTACCATAGTACCTTGAGCTATTAAAATACTCATTTGAGAAGGTCGGTATTCGGTTCTCCATTGCTTGGATATGCCAAGAGAAATTATTTCCTTATGAATTCATACTGATTTTTTGTATGCTTAATTAAGTAAATATATGTCTGTATTTTTGCAATGAAGCACTTTATATGTGCTCTCTAATAGCTTCATTTTCTCTTTGTCAGGGACAAAATATATCTGGTAAAGATCTACGTGTTCATTGTTCCTTAAATATCAACACAGAGACAGGGCGATTGTCAGCAAGAAGGCCAAATCTGCAGGTTATTCTAATTTTCAATATTTATCAGAGAAGTCTTGATTTTGATTAGGAAATTTCATTTTAACAGTAGTTGTGAACTTGAAATTTTTAAGTACTATACATTGAGATTTGACCATTTACCATAATATGTGTGCTTGTGTTTTCACTAATTGGTGTCATACGGTCATTTTCAATTTGCATTTGGACATTCACATATGGGTATTACATTTAGTAGATTAATCATTGACTTTTAAAACGGTATAGAATCTAACATACACTTTGTGAATTAGAATCAACCTGCTCTGGAAAAAGACCGATACAAAATCCGTCAAGCATTCATTGCTTCACCTGGGAATTCCCTTATAGTTGCTGATTATGGGCAGGTTAATAGTCTTTATTATCTATCTAACTAAGCTATTTTCAATAACTTTCATTCAGTTAACAGCCTTCTATATTGTTACAGCTGGAACTTAGGATTCTGGCTCACCTTGCAGACTGTAAGAGCATGTTGGAAGCTTTTAAAGCTGGTGGAGATTTTCATTCAAGGACTGCAATGAATATGTACCCATATATTCGTGAAGCAGTTGAGAAAAAGGAAGTGCTTCTTGAGTGGCATCCTAAGCCTGGTGAAGATAAACCCCCAGTTCCTCTTTTAAAGGTAACTGTCTGCTACTAGTACCAAGTACCATTGCATAGAGACGTTCACGTAGTGGCTTTGTCTTTAATTTGGTAATTCTCGTTGTTGATGACATAAGACAAAGTGAGAACCAGACTGCTGGCAGTGCATGAGGGAGGAAAAATTCATGTTCAGATTGGGCATAGATCCATCAAAAGAAAAATAACATAAATATATTTCATTAACAATTGGAGCAAAGACACATAACTTGTGGACTTCCCCACAAAAATAATTAACAAGTACTGCATGTCAGAACACTGTTTTGGGGGAAAGCATAACATGGAACAGTGGTGATAGGATTGCAGTTTATTTGTGATAGGCTTCCAAACATGAGGATTCAGAGTTTTTCGATGTATAATTCTTTTAATAATGTTAGTTATATTAATAGAAGTAAATACGAAAACACCAGGAATAACTAAAGCTTGTTTCAACAGTATGGCTTCATTTGATGCCTGACCCTCAAGATATGGAAAAGCCTGTTTTAGCAGTTTATTGTTATAAGTTATAAAAACTGTTTTATAATTTGATTATGTTTTTAGTTTTTCTCCCTTTCCATGTCAGGATGCCTTTGCTTCTGAAAGAAGAAAAGCTAAAATGCTTAACTTCTCAATTGCATATGGGAAGACACCAGTTGGGCTTTCCAAGGATTGGAAGGTACCCTGAACTCTTACTTATTATAAGGGGTTTATGCAGGTGGCAAGTGTCTGTGATTTATTATTTGATTGTCCACTCTCAGGTTTCTGTGAAAGATGCTAAGAAAACAGTTGACCTTTGGTACAATGATAGAAAAGAGGTTTTACAATGGCAAGAGGAGCGTAAAAAGGAAGCTCACGAGTCACATTGTGTACACACATTGCTGGGGCGAGCACGACGGTTCCCTTTGATGGCCCAAGCTAACACATATCAGAAAGGTCACATTGAGAGAGCTGCTATCAATACTCCAGTGCAGGTCTTTAAATCTTAAAATAAATACATACTTGCATGACCAAACAGGGGTTCACTCCTCTTACTCTCATAATAACAGCCCGATGCTTTCAGTTGATATGCCATTACCACATGCAGACCTTTCTTTTTGGTTTCTGATTTGTGGTATTCAACAGGGTAGTGCAGCTGATGTTGCCATGTGTGCCATGTTGCAAATTTCCAAGAATAAGCAGTTAAAGGAACTTGGCTGGAAATTACTTCTACAGGTAATTTAGTGCTCCATATATTTTTCATTTTTAATTTTTCTTACTTTCCTTTTAGTGGAACGTGTGTTCAAATTACACCTGCTCTCACTTGCCACATTCTACTTGAGTCTTGATTCAATAATTTTAGTTATTCCATATCTGAATATTTTCAGATATCTATTTCCAAACTTGTTACATTTTCACTAAAATATTGGATTTGACAAAGCAGGTTCATGATGAGGTCATATTGGAAGGACCAACGGAATCGGCTGAGGTTGCAAAGTCCATAGTTGTTGAATGCATGTCCAAACCCTTTAATGGCAAGAACATTCTTAAAGTTGACCTATCTGTTGATGCCAAGTGTGCTCAGAACTGGTATGCTGGGAAATAGGTACTCCCTTGTACGGCAAAAAAGCCATTGCTGTTCTGTTTAGAGATGTTTTCTCATTCAGATAGCCCTTGCTGCTTGCTCGTTTGGTGATTACAAACCAAAGATGCCACTACTCTGCTGCCTCTACTTTCAAGGCAAATAAGCCATAAATATCTTCACGTGCTTGATTTTTATAGAGGTTTTGTACGTCCTAGGAAGTCATTTCCAGTGTGATATTTTGGTAACACCAAAGCATGGCACTTTTTTAGAGAATTTCCAGTGTGATGTTTTGGTCATTCCAAAGCCTACCACGTTGAAACTTTGAAGGAAGAAAAAGGCCAAAATTACTGGCCTCGGCTTTTTACTTCAGTTGTCATGTTTTTCTTTTATGCCTTGCATCATGTACCAGTTTGGTCTTTTTGGTTGATGCAAACCATATCAATATTGTATATAGATTATTATAAAATGAATTTATCTGCATTTCTGTTCATCTGTTGCAAAAACACACTTGTTGATTGTAGGAACATCATGTATAGGTATGATATCTGCACCGTCAAACAACACTTGTTGATTGTAGGCACAATTTTCAGTAATATCAGAACAGTATTGTGAATTTATGAATAGGAGCAAATGGTATACAAAGAATAAAACCATAAACCAAAGGATGAACTCTTAATATGTTACAAAGAATCAAACAGATTTTGTGTAGTAATCAAACAACGACATTACTCTTATTAGAATAATATTTTTAAAAATCTTGCATCGTGTAGTCACAAGTTTGTATATTTATTGAATGGGATTATTTATTGTTTATTTTTCTTGAGTTGCATGTGAAAACATGAATAAAAATAGGAAATACTTTAAGAAAATGAGAGAAATTATTAGAATCAAAGTACTTCAATGAATCCTTGTAAGAAACATTATCAAAGAAAGACAAAAGGACGAGACAGAAAAAAACCTTTAAAAAATTTAGAAACTTTGTTTTAAAATACATAGAAAATATTTAAATTTTTTAGAAATTTCTAGTATATTCTAATGTGGAGTGCTAAGTATTATGAATTAACTCTCACTACAAATAATTATAGTTCTTTGTTTCTCTAAACTTACTTAACAAACTTTTCACATAAATAGAAAACTCATTTATTGTGTTACACTCCTAACAGTGTAAATTAAATCATATCACTGTTTTGCGAACTGCAATATCTTTTTCTATGAATTCTGCTACTACTCTTTATTTTTATTGTTACATTATTTCATCTATAAAATCGGTATTAATCTTGTGATTAACTTCTTCAAAGAACGGACACTAGAATTCATGTAGTGCCCAGAAAAAATAAATCATATCTGACAGTATGCGAAAAATCCAAAATAAATTTAAACATATTTTAAATTTTATTTTTAATATGATATTAATTTCTTAAAATTTAATAATAAATTATATAAAATTATAGTCCATTTTAAAATTATATATCAATTTTTAAATAAAAAATATCACTGTATTATCATTTATTTGAAAATAAATAATTTTTTATTAAAAGAATTAATTTAATATAAATTTATAAAAACAAATTTGTAAAAGAGTTCACACTCCATAATGAGACGCGCAGAGTTTGTCAAATAATGTCTGCTAAGCTATGACAGACACATCACATTCTGTCAACAATCGATGCTATTTAATGAGAGAGAGAATTTTCTACCAGACAGATTAAAAGCTTTTTAAACTCATCAAATTGCTGAAAAATTATGCAACCTTTTCAGAAAGCTCAGATAATATTAATTATTTATGAAAAACAACGTAAGATAAATACTTTTTCTTTTGAATGAAAAGTTCAATCACTGCATACATTTCCTTCATCCCAAAATGCAGATACCAGTTTGGTTTTGGGTCTGTTTCAAAGATGCAATTTTTAAGTAATAATATATATATAAAAACATTATAGTATTTGGAACAGGTAAGTAATAAGTGGGTTCCTGTCTCCTTGGGCGGTTTGTAGGCCACGTGATCTGAGTTTTAGCAAACTCTCTACTTCATTTTCATTTTCTGACTTTTGCACTTTTCTCTCTTGGGATCTCAAAGTTCGATTTTGGATAACTTATTTTACATAATTTTCTCTAGAAGTTGCATTTTTTCTTTTTATGAAAAAAAAAATACACAAATTGATTAAGATTGATGAAAGAAACTCAATAGAATCATGAAAGTGAATTGAATAAAGTAAAAAAAAAAAGTTAATTTTCAGAGTGTTTTGCCTTCATGATTATGATTTGATTTGCCCATAATGAGTTGTGAAAATTTGGTGGCGAAGTTAACCTTTGCACGACGATGCTTATGAGTCAAATCAAGAGCATTGGATGCGCACGGTCCAAAACAAGACACACAGAGAGAGTCAAATAAAGTAGGTTGGATGAGATATGAATTTTTGTAGAACACTAATTTCTACATCTTCTTCATTCCCAACTTTCACTTTCACTCAATTTTAGCACAAAAAAGTTCCTTTCTCTGATGGGTCTGTTTCAAATCTGCAACTTTGCAAAAGTGTGGAGCCATAAACTTGCAGTGCGTACAATACCCAATTTTTGTTTTCCCCTTTTATTTCATCTTTCGTGCCTTTCTTGTGGATCTAAAATGCTGTTTCTTTCTTCTGCACTGTGGTGTAGTGATGGGTTGTTACTTCTTCGAATTAGATTGCCACTCTTTGAAGTGAGGCAATTTGATTGAATTGGAAGTCAAATACATTCTTGTTTTGCTTTTATTTTTTGTCAAAAGAAACTATATCGTTGGTTTTCTTAGTATATGTATGTTTATTCAAGTTGTCAAAATTATGACTGTTGTGTTTGATTTTGCTTGTGTTTTGGCGAGTTGGGTTCCTTTTACCCTTCTCTGGGTTTTTTTTTTTAACCAGGAATGGTGATTTATATTTGATTCATTTTCGCCTAACCATGGTGATTTGGCATTCTTTCTTTTTTTTGCTTTGTGTGTTGGTTGTTTTTTCTCCCCCGCTTCCGTTCGACGATGTCATGATAGATTATTATAGCTGAATTGTAATTCTCATCCTGAAGTTATGATGTTATGAACACCTTGTTTGTTATGAAATCTTGATGCACAGTGTGTGATGCTTCAACTTGTTAACCTGCATTTCATGAATGAACCAACTTGAATCATCATCTATTTTAAGTGGGGGTTACATTTTTTCAATTATTTCGGAATTGCTGTTCTGCTGTTTTTGATTTGATGCTGCTGGAACCATGTTTTTGTAAGTGAATCTAGCAACTTCCGTCCCCATCCCTCTTACTCTTGCAGAATTTATCACACTTCTCTTTGTTTTATCCTAACTCGAGTCCTGTTTGAATAATTTCCCCAGAGAATTACAAGAGAAGAAAATAAGATCAAATGAATCGAGTGTCTTGTTCGAGTTAAAGTTAACTTATGTACTTCATCTCCTACAGAAGTTCTCATAATTGATGAAAAATGTTAGGTGTTCAGAGTTAATTTAACTTGTGTAAGTCATTTGTTTGCAGAAAAGTTTGTCCGATCATGTAAATATAAGAAGAATAACCAAATTAAAAAATTTGTGAGAAGTTTATAGCTTTACATCTCAGATCACTGATGACACTAATTTGTGTAACAGATCGTTGAATAATTCTGGTGAGGGCATCAATCTCATAATATGAGCATGGCTCAGACTGTGGAAGTTGTAAAAGGTGGAGGAGGATCCATCAAGCTTGGCACCACTGGAACAATCAGCTCCTTGATGACAAGGGAATTGGATCACGTTCCTTCTGCCTCAAAGAAGCTGGTATCTTCAACAAGGACCAAAACTCAAACTCTTCCTGTTTCAGTTCCCTGTGGCAGTGCAACCCAAAAAAGACTACAACCAAGAAAATCATCGGTTGAAGCCAGTAGCAGTGGAAGCAGTAGAAACACAAACCGTAGAGGCCCTGGCAATGGCATGCCCCAGAAAACAAAACCAAAAACAAATGGCAGAAATACACAGACAATACCGATGCTAAGTTCTGATAAATGTTCATTGAGCAGAACTCCAGTGAGGGAGAAAAATGATAAAAAAATACCTAACATTGTTGAAGTTGTGGACATAAAATGTGGGAGTGCAGAAAAGGCTTGGGCTACACCCTTAGCAAGTCGTCTAAAGAAGCTTGGCTTTTCAAAGCTCTCCGAGAGCATAATCTAAACCTGGAATTTTTTTGTGTCAGACTTCAGATTCCTGTAACCGAAAGCTGAGGTCCCATTTGGCCTACCATTGTCTGATACATCAACCACAGAACACATACTTGGTAAAAGCCTGCTGCTACTCACTCGCTTTTTCTTTGTACTTTCTTCTACTGTAGATGCAATTGTGGTTCTAGAACTTGTACTACTACTAACGGAGGAACCCACCTCTATGATTTGAGACTTGTTCCTTTGTGAATTTGAATCAATCCTGCTGAAGTACTCAATTTCTTGCATTATGAGGGATGCTACTGTACCTCGGGTTCCTATTTCCACTGGGGGAAATCCAGCCATATTTTTTGAGTCAAAGGAAGTGGCTTTATGCATGCTATGTTTGGTTTGTGTTGAGGAGAAAGCATGATGTTTTGATTTATGAAGGGTTGTTTGTGTGTTTGTTCTAGTGGGAAAACTGCAGAGACTCTGAGGCATTTCTTGTGTTGCAGGAGATGTGGTTTCACAAGAATGCTTAACTTTATGTTGTATATCTGAAATGCATGGCACAGGTCTGTGAAGATGTGAAACTGCATTCATGTGGTTGAAGTTATAACAGTGCAGTTCCTAACTACTATACCACCTTTTTAAGTTTCATCATGTTCCTAAGTACATGGTAGGATCTGATGGGATTCATGTGAAAGATAAAAGTAGCAGCTAGGTGGGATAGTAGGATCACTTCCATAGGCTACCTAAATCAGGAAAGCAAAATCACTTTGTCACAGACAACCACATACATAGACTCATATAAGTCTTGTGATTTGAATACAACCTAGAAAGAAAACCAGGATGCAATCTGTTTTGCAACTGTAGTATTATAGTATGTTATCCATTTTAATTGTTCTTGGTATTATAGAATCCATTTCTTGGATCTATTCTTCTTAGCTAGGGAGTGTCCTATTCATGAAAAAGGAGCAGGTCCTTACTATTTTATCCATACATTGCATTTTAAGAATATACCATTTCTTTCAAAATTATACCTATTTTTGTTGTTGATGAGATAATACAAGTAACTATAAATAGGTGAGACATAGGTTTGGCGAATCGGATAATGTCAAAATTAAAGCCTAGATACATCGAAATGGTTTAGTTTAGTAACTATATATATATATATATATATATATATATATATATATATATATATATATATATATATATATATATATATATATGTATGTTTTACTTTTTACTATTTTAAAAATAAATATATAATTTTTTTACAAAAAAAATTAAAATTAAAATAAAAAGAATAATATCAAATATTCAATATACACATCTTTCGTCCAATATTAAATATCAATTAAAATAAGTTATAATTATATAAATATTAAATAATAGTGGTATAAATGTTAAATAATAAAAAAAATTAAATATGTGTCTTAAAATAAGTTATAAAAGAAAAACCGGAACAAATCAAATGCAGACATAGTTATCTCCATTTCTATATTCATATTGCATGTTCTTGTGCCTAATCAATATGAAATTTATTTATCAAAATCAAAATGAATTTGAAGAGTAGCCATGAATATGAATTCATTTGTAATAGAAAAAACTGACACTGAAATATGTTATGAAAAAAAGAACACTTAGAAAGAGAAAAATGAAGAATATAATTTAACAAATAAGATTTTCCTTGTGAAATAAGATAAGGAGACTATTTCTTTTCAAAAATACAAGTATAAAAATTCTTCTAATATTGTAATTAAAGATGACAACGTTGTTGGTCAATCAATTCTATTTTGGCATATTTCATCATAAATAAGTTAGGATGGGTTAATAAAAAAAATATCTCACGGATTAATACGTTTGATCACTTGCATGATTACATATCGACTCACATAAATTTTAAAAAAAATAAAGTTCATTTACAGCTTTTTCTTTTGTTCAAAGTTTATTTAATTTATAAAAATTAAGATTCAATATAATAATTAAAAACTTCAAAATTAATAGTCTATTATTTACTACAAGTAAATAAAAATAATGTTATATACAAAATATATTAAAATAGACAAAGAATATAAAATCTAGATTCATATTTATAAACATACATAATAATAAAATAATAAATAAAAATGTTTATTTATATTAATCAAACTAACAACTCTGAGCAATAATAAAATATTGAAAAGACAAACCTCTCTGGATTGTTAAGTTTGAATGTGAAATCCATCTCACATATTTGGGTGAGTTACAATTTGAGGCATATTTTTATCAAATAATGTTACCATCATATTTCAAAGTGTCAACATTCACTTAAGATTATTCTTCAATTTTTAAATAAGAAAGATCTTAAAATTATAATTATTTTTTTTTTCTCAAACTTCAATATATTTTTATCTCAAACTTTAAAAATAATAGATATAACCTTTTTTAATTATAGTGTTGATTTTTTTTTTAATTACAGTGTTTATTTCTTTTATGTGTTAAACCATGTTTCATATATATAAGTATAATTTTTTAAAACCCAAACCTTATGTTTTTACATATCATGTTTTATTACATCCTTTTTAATCTACATGTTAATTCTTCAAGTGCTTAAAAAACTGCTTAGCAACTTGTAGAGAGAATACATTTTTTATATTTATCTTACTATTTATTTTATTATTTTGTTTCTTTATCTTACATTGTTCACTTTTATTTTATTTGAAACAAAATATTTAATTTTACAAAACCTTAAATTAATAAGCAGACATTATTCAACGGGATTTTACTATGCTAATCTTTTCAGATTTGATACTTCGACGATTTGGGAGACATTATTGATATAATTCAGTTTTTAACACCTTAGTTAAAAACCTGTGCAACCACTCATTCTGTCGATTACAATTTAGATTATAAACCAATATTATAATTTTAGCAAAGGAAATAACTTTCTGATGACCAAATTTATAAATTATGATCAAGAACTAACAGTTTTATATTTTTAGGCCATGGATTTAAACCCAACTTTTAATTTTTAAGTAAAACTCAACTATATTAACCAGCACACGGTCTCAAAACCTTAGCCTATAGTCAAATGCTAAAAGACAGAATCTTTCCTTTTTTTCTGTTATGATTCTATTACAGAACATTTTCTTGTCGGACGTGTGAGATGGTTAACATATTTACATTCTAATAAATGTATGGAGGCTGTAACATCCTACCACAGCATGGTGGTTTGCATACAAAACTCTGTTCAAACACCATAGACAGATAAAACGCCATATACCAGAGGATTACAGCAGATACAGGTAGGTTATACTTTACATGTTACACATAGGTTGCTATCAATGATAGCTAGCTAATGTTTACAGGAGTAAATATCTTAAAACAAAACATAGTTACTACTTAAAGTAAAGCTCAACAAGCTTCTTCAAAGTGTCAAATACACTAGTGAAGGGATTGAACTCAATAGGAGAGTTCAGTCCTAGATCAGGAAATTGGTTTGTAAGTGCCTGCTGCATTCCAGACATAGACATCATAGCAGCCAGCTGACTATTGGACATGACTTCACAATCCTGTGGTGTATCTTTAATTTTGCTTGGATCATATCCAAACTTTGCAAGGTAAGACTTGTACTTCTCAATAAATTCAGGTCCAGGGTTAGGTGTCCTTGAATATATCTGATATTCATTAATAACTATTAATCAAAGAACTGTGTGATGCAGTGTTGTTTCTTTTCTTTATCTAAACTAACAAATAGCATCAGATGTCATATGTGATATCGTTGAAAATTCAGAAAAAAGCCTTATGAATGAAGTTCAATGAATACAAAGTTATAATGTTTGCTTAACACATGGTTCAAGATTCAAGAATGTTTGAGGTGTATTTTCAAGTTCAGTAAATACCTGGATAAAACTTTTATCCTTAGCTCCTGAAACAAGAGAAAAATTGTCATAATCAGTATCAATCACATCATAAGGTTCCTTAGGAATGAATGGCAATGTAGGAAATCGGAGATAGCATTTTTCTTTGATCATCTCCTGCTTCTCTAGCTGTGTCTCATTTTTATCCAATTCTTCTTCCGAAACACATTGAACCTTTCCCCTAATTCCGGTTATAAACCCATTTGGGCTTCCGTGAACACAAAAGGTGTCAACTTGAATAGATGGTACTTCCCTATCAAATGTATATACACCCTGAAATATCATTAGTACACGCAAATTACTATGAAGAAGCTTGAAATGCAAAATAAGGTAAATGACAAATCTTATCTCTAAGATGTATACTACTACTGAATGACAGAACATTCAACACATGCATAATAAATAATGAACATCCAGCCTTAGGATTCTGTCAGTGCCTCCAAATTCAACAGTTTGTTATGAATAATATGAAGTTGATTAAGGGAAAAATGTTGGAAGATCATAAATAAAATCAGCTCTTTTCTAAACCAAATGTTGTACAGTGTATTCACTGCTATAGTTATTTTTGCATTACCTGAGTGCAATGACAATCTTCTTGGCCTTGTCCAGCAAATCCCCGTTTAAGTGAAGCAACTTCAAACCATCTTCCAGCATATCTTACAGGGTCAAAATCCTTGGCTGTCATACCTCTCATCATCATTAGATTTGCACCCTTTTCATCAGATCCATTCTCAAATGGTGAAGTAAGTGCAGCGTCTCTGGCACTGGCAATTTGACATATATTATTTTGAGCACGAGATAGATCTGCTGCAACAGACTGTTGATGAAATAAATAAACAAATACTTAAAACAACTCATTCGTCATGATAATAAACACCTATTTCTAGATTTTTTTTAATGAGTTAAGAATATTCTCTATTTGCCACAATTACATAATAATATCCCACCTTTGTAACAGCTATAATCCCTATAAACTACTGTCATGCCATGTTTTAAAAAACAGTGACCGTGATTTAAAACCTTGTTATAATGAGTTCAGGAAAACAATATTGTGAAAATGTTAGATAAGTCTTCCTGATGGGTATTTGAGATATGACTTCATGAAATTGCATGCTCAACTGAGTTGTAAAATGCAACACTCTTGGATTGTTGAATACAAAAAGATACAAACCTGGTTTGCTGGAGAAATAAAGATCAAAGAAGCAGCAAGCCCAGATAAGACATGCTTCGTCAGAACCTTACTTGGGACTTCCAACGAGCACTTTACCGATGTTCTTCCTGAAACTGTCCTGCATTGTCTGGAACAAAAAAAATGTCATCCCATTTGAACAATAATGAAACCGAAAAACAAATTACAAAAAAAATCACTCATAACAGTCCCAGATTGCGCATCTTGTTTTGGAAATAAAGAGTTGATATTTAACAGCATCTACTTTTAAGGTGGCAGAAAATGCCATCAAAATGCCAATGAAAGAGGAGGACCACAATGAGAGGGAAAAAAGATAAAGGAGTGTACAATCTAACTAACTAAAAGCTGGTTATTACAAGACAAATTTCTGGGAGTACAAAATGGAAAATTCATTGAGTAATGGTGAGTACATGAACATTGAAAAGCTACATAACATGATCAGGAAATTGAAGCACAAAAAGAGAGTCTTCTTCGACAAACATTGAAAAAAGAAAGTAATTATTGAAATACTTCAAATTAGGAGAAAAACATAAGGGGTGTTCCAGAATTGTAAAACAAATAAAGGGGCATAATAACAAAGAGAAAAGCATTTTGAGCAAACAGATTGATTACAGGGATCAATTAAGTGTAAAGGGGATAAAAGAGTCAAATTTGTTACCTGGGATAAGAAGAAGAGTGAGGTGGAGGAGGTGATGCTCGTAGAAGAACCTCTACCATGTCTTTGTGTTTTCACTAGTTGTCTTGTCCAAAGTTGCCCCATTCTGAAGTTTCTTTCTAAAGTCCAAGGTTTGGTTTCTCTGACAAAAGATCCTCTTGAAACATCGTCCTCTTAGGTCCCATGAATGAAACTGGGCCTGCCTAACATTTCTGTTTTTGTTGAACTGGGCCTTCACTTCAAGGCCCATTCCATCAATCCACGGTAGTTTCTTCCTGCACCTCAATGAATTATTGTATTTCTTAACATGTAAATTTGGTATTTCCATAATGCATTTTTATCTTGTATACTACAATATACAATAAAAAAAATGTTTCGGGTGTAAGGTAAAGGATCTTCATAAAACACTTCTTTACACTTTACTTCAAATTTGCTTAGGTTTTTCTGAACGTTATTAGTCAAAGTCTTTCCCTGTTTGTTTTTTCCGGGTATACATGTCAAAGGCATTCCGACGTTTAAGTCAGTGATTAATTCGATCGGGATCATAGTAAAATTTTAAATCCACAATAAATGTTATCACCTACCTTTTTATCTATGACTTTTATTTATAGGTTTCGATATGGGTTTGGGATTATTAAAAATCTAATCACGGCCGAATCATGGTTCATTACCTACTAAGTAACGCTTAACAGGAATCTTGATTAGAGATGATGTACAAGGATGGTTATTGTTGGAGGTCTTCCGTTCGGTCTCCCATCTTTTATGATCGTACGCTAGTATACTATTTATCTGGATTGCTTTAGGCATGTTGACAGACATCAACCTATTCAAACAGTCGTCTTTTCTCGGTGGTTTTATCTAGTCAATCCCATTGTACGATAGTATGACCGTACAATACAAAAAAATATATATATATATTTTTTAATTTTTTTAAAATAAAAATCTAAATTATAAATAATTATATTCTATATTGTATAATTCAAAATAATTATAAAATTTATTTTGTAATTCAAAATATACAATCCAAAATACGAAAATTATGTTTAAAAAAAAATTGAAAATATGTTAAAAAATTTATGAGGTATATGAAGAAATTGTGTGAACAAACTATACAGCCTCATTATTAACTAGCTTACTACTTTACTCTTCTTCTAAAGCTAACTAACAGTTGGTACTGAACACTGACTTCCTCCTAACATCTATACTAAAAGAAAGTGTTACATCAATACTTTTGAACACATTTTCTTCAATAAGTATTTTACATTAAATTTATTAAATGGTTTTTTTTTTCTTTTGGCAAATTAAATAGAGCAACACAATTTTATAACTTTTAAAAAAAACTAGTAACAAAAAAAAATTCAGAAGGAAATAATTTAGGTACATTTTTACTTTCGAAAAAGTGTAATAAAAAAAATTTTGCTTGGATTTTCAAACGTGAAGTTTAGATGAGATATATAAAAGGAAATAATTTAAGTACATTTTTACTAGTTTTTTTTTTTGTCCTATTTACTGATTAAAATTGAAGGCTTATAACTTATACGTAAATATTATTACACAAACAATCAAGATTAAATTATAAGAATAATATCAAAACTACTTTAGAAATTTTAATTTATAAACAAAATTTTACTTTATTTAAGTTTAGTAAGGGAATTTGTTGCAGTTGCTAATCATGTTGTTTATTTTGGGTTATATAAGAAAATAAATAATAAGCACAATCTCAGTCTCTATCAAACCGACCAGACCAAAACCAAAAAGTTAACTGGAGAATTAATGCTAAACCCAAATTTGCAGACAACATGTGAAATAATTGAAGAAAATATGAAAAAAATTGGTTATAGACAACCTTTGAACATAAAAAAACCTCTAAAAATGTGGTTTTTGCTTTATTCTGTCCTCCATAAATTTACTCCAATGCATGAATTCTATTAAGTATATAATTTCCCTTTCCTAGTAATAAAATAAAGAAAATAGTTTTAATTTGTTAGTATAAGCAACCCAATTTAATATGTTAAAGTAGGTTCAACTTTTGTTTATATGGTAATAAAATATTATAAAATCCTCGTGAATTTATTTTTAGTATAAGTTTAAAATATCCTCGTATCAAAGAAAAGATCTTATTTTTATATAAACTCAGGTTTATTTTTTCTTTTACCTTATTTGTATCTTAACGGTTCATATTAATAATAAATTCAATTACAACTTTTCAAAATATAACTCAATATTATTATAATTGTTTTTGTTTTCGAATAAAAGTAAATTTCTACACATTTTTAAGAAAATAATTATTATCTTAAAAAGATTTATACTTTTCTTCAATACTTCGATCAAGTTGGTCGAGGGAATCCCTTCAAAATGAATTACTACCACACATTTTTTAAGAAAATAATTTTTTATCAAAAAAAAAGTTATACTTTTCTTCAATAGTTCAATAGTTGGTCAATGGAATCCAATCTTAATCAATAAACAACAAAAATTGTGTGCTGAACTGAAAACACTATAATAAATATACAAAAGTTTCTTGAACACGATTCCAAATATAATACGTCTTATTATAAAATGAATTGAGAATCAACGTTATATGTTTTGTTTGCATGTAAAATATATAATTAATTACATACAATATACATATTTATGTTCGGTTGTAAGAAAATATCATAAAAGATTATGTGTTTGAAAAACAACTTTACTTTTTTTATTAACTGAATTAGTTTAAAATTTATTTAACTAAAGAATGTGTGTTTGATAACAAAAAAAAAAACATTATCTCATTAAGTTGGACAAAAATTACAACTTAAGTAACGTGATTTAAAAAGATGATGATAATATTATTTTTGTCTGGATGTTTTAATTAAGAAAAGCCATATATATATATATATATATATATATATATATATATATATATATATATATATATATATATATATATATATATATATATATATATATATATCCTTCTTTCTATAATTCACTATTTATTTTAATCATTATATTATTTATTTATATATTTTTACTCTTGAAAAATATAACAAGAGTTCAAAATCTACTTAAAAACATATGATTATAATTATCTCAAAATATACCTTTGTTTATAAAGTAGTTATATATATATATATATAATTGAATCTTAAAAAATTTATAGTTTATAGAGTCTTGACATGCACATATTAGTTAAATGATAATTTTTTTAGTTTATTGCATTTTATTGAGAATAAAACAATAGAAAATAATCTTCTCATGATGAAAACTGATAAAATTATGTTCGTCTGGTTTAATTTATTTGTTACTATTAGATGTCAGGGATAGTTAATTATGGAATCGTTTATTTATTATATACCTGTTTTGTTTATCATCTAGTTATCTGTCATAGAATCATCTACTCATATGTTTGAATATTTTATCCTTTGTTTTTGTTTATTTTGTTTTTTTCTTGTTTTTTGGTTTGTAAAACGACTACTTATTGTACTTTTAAGACACATAATATTAATTTCGCCTTGCTTAATGTTTTCTTATTTATATTTTTTCGTGTAATCCATAATAAATTTATTGACGCCTCAATATATATAGATCAGAAAGATTCCTAATAAAAACTATAAATTTCAAATAACAAAAAAAAAATATGAACTATTAGTTAATTTTTTTCATAACACATAATTGTCCAACTTCTACATATAGTTTAAGAAGTTTAATAAATTATGGTGAGAATACTCATGTTACTCACTTTTACCATTAATTTTATCAAGATATTGAGTGTGATTTACATATAAATACTAAGATTTTAACAGTGATTTGAAATCTTTTGACTGAGTTTAAGATGTTTATGGTTATAATAATACGAGTGATTATTAACTAAATATTATTTGAGAAATATGAGATATATTTGTATAATATAAACGGTAAACTCATATTTTCATTGAAATAATACTTATGTCAAATATATAATAATAATAATTAGTTAATAATAACATAACGATATTTCATTATAAATATTGTTGAGATAATATTTGAATGGTTTCATAATGAATAAATCTTATTAAACTCGTATTTTTTAATATGTTTATCAGATTAAAAGAGTAATCATTTCTTACTTTTATTTATTTATTTATTTATAATATCATTTAATGTGAAAGTTTAATAAATATAAACGTTTGATGAGAAATGAAACGATTTTGTACAAAGATGGTAAGGAAATGGAGCAAAAGCATTTCACGTATAGTAGACGCATGATAGAATTTTAGGAAAAGGAACACTCCAACTTTGCAAAACCCACTTTCAAACTTTACCAAACTTCCACCGTCAAAAATCAATCACCCCATAACACCATACTCACTCAATCACACGTCATGCAATTACCATAATTTCAAGCCGTGTGATTTTCATCTTCTTTCTCTTTCTCGCCACGTGTCTTCCTCGTCTTCTTCATCTTCTACTCTCCATCAACATCTATAATAAACCTACACTGAAGTTGGTTCACTCTGTATCATAATTAATAAACATTATCAACCACACTCCTCATAGTTACGTGCAAGTTAGCGTAATTTAACTAAAACAATATATTTAATTTTAGATATTTATTATATAAAATAAATAAAAAAAGTTAGTGGAATTATATTGGCAGTGGTTAGCGGTGGTTACATACTGCTCTACGAGTATGATCAGTTTGGTGTCAAGCTTTCCATTTATTTCATTATCCCAAACCCATCATCTATGTAACTAACAAAATAAATTCATATTAAAAACTATAAAAAAAATTCTTATAAAGATGGGTTGGTGGATTAATTTAATTAATCAATAAAACTTTAGATGCCTTACTCTAGCTCTATAGCTACACTTTTATTTTATATAATATATATATATATATATATATATACGTGGTCCACGTTAAAAAGAATGTAGCATTTTCCTAGTTGAAGTCTAAGGTTAGTGATGGATTTAGGTTGAATTTGTTGAGATACAAATAAAGTCTTACATAGGATAAAAGAAGAGTTAATATTAGTTTATATACACATAAATACATTTATTGATAATAGACATTCTGGACTAAAAAGTAAGGTTTGGTCTAAAACGAATAATATCTTACCAAGTGTGGAGATTTATATGTATGTAGAACCTCCTCGTAACATTTTATGAAATTACCTAGATCACATGATTAATTAAATAATAGGTTTAAGATCTCATGTGGTGTTCTCCATCTCTCCAAAAGCGACGACAAAGTGAAATTGATTTCCACTAACTTATCTCGTACGAAGGTTTTTCCTATGTAGTCGCGGTGATCAAATCAACGAGAACTTCCTCGGACGACACCGTATATACATATACAATCATTCAAATACTGAAATTATACGGTCTATCTATTATGGTATATATTTTATTTTCATAATAAGAATGTTTTAAATTTGCAGAGAAAAGTTAAAGAAGGTGTGGCAGCCTTATTCCTTTATCAAATTGTTTTAACTTTTATATTCTGTAGATTCAGATCCGCCAATCACATTATCATTTCTGTAATTTGTCACTAATCATACCACCGAATTGATGCTCTACTATACCCACTTCCACTAATCATATACTAATTAACCTCAATTACCATTGCAAATTCCCAATTATCGTCACTTTTTATTTTTAACTAATTTTACCTTAATTGACTTTTCCAAATCTAATTCAAAAGCGCGTTTAACTTCAAATACAATTAGACGTGTCCAACATGCTAAATATTCTTGTGTTATTAACACGCTAAATATTAAATGTTCACCTTTTTTTGGTATATATTTGTGTTTAAGTTTAATTTGTCATTTTAGCATCAAATGAAGTCATTACAATATTGATTGATAGACTCTAAGACATGTAATCATTTTCTTTATGCTTTCGATTCAAACTGATACTAGAATGCTAATAATAATGAAGAAGAATACGTGAAATTAATATTATTTCCTACTTTTTCAGTCATCAATGGATGTTGTTGTTGTAATTATTATTATTATTAACGAATAAGGATTAAAAAATTAAATAAAGCCACGTGGCCTTATCCTATCCTTAAACACCACACTTCACAAGATGCTCCGATTCACAGACATAAATATACTTCTCTCTTACCACATTCCATGACATAGTTGTTCCATTTTCTTATACAACAAACCATGACAAAAGAAGACATAAATTTCACAAAAAGTAATTGATGTGATTAAAAAAAAGGTAAGTAAGTCATCATTTTAGCTTTTAAAAGTGTAACACACAGTGGCATGTAATAAATTAGTTTCTAAAATTGATGGTCTTTTTTTATTAATTAATTATTGAAATTGATTAAAAATGGCAAATTTTAATTGGTCTCGCTTTTTATTTAATGAATCTTTTCATATTGCTATAACTTGTGAGAAATTTTGTGCGATATGAACTGAAACGATGGTTTGGATTTTTGAAGAACATTTTGGTAAAAATATTATTTTTGTGTGAAAAATAGTATAAATTACGTGAAGTGTTTTGCTCTTATCAGTACTCACCCAGTAAGGCCTCCCTACGCAGAAACCAAGAAGGCGGCATTAGGGAGCGTTTGGGAAAGCGAAGTGAAAAATACCGGTCAACTGTCCCCTATATCAAACAGTGGGACCAGAACCCAAACAAGACCAAACGAACCGCAACAACAGGAACATCATCAACGAAGAACAACTACATGAAAGAAGAAGATAATAGGTACTGAGTGGTATCTGTTTTTGCGAAAGTTTTAATTTTGTCCTCAGGAAACCATGCTCCATGATGGCCAAGATCATTCACCGAACCACTAGAAAGATGTCTCAGCTCTGCCGCAAGTTCGTTCAGGTCGACGTCCGGTGGGGTGTCCTAAAAAGGGTATCTTTCGTCGGCCAATTTTTTCGTTTCATTTGGAATAGAATTCTCGTTTGCTCCGTCGCCGGAAGGCCACCCCACTACCGGAAATTACCGCTCCGGGACTCATCACCCTCTTTGCCTCTCGCCACGGACTCCGACACCTTCCTCGCTGCCGCCACTTGCGGCTATGACTCCGACTCCGATTTGGTGAACCTCAAGATCAGCTTGTTGGGTGATTGCCATATTGGGAAAACTACTTTTGTGGTACGCTTGTTTATAACTTTACATTCAAAACATGATATGATTCAGATATAATTATGTTTCTTAAAGGTCTGGTTTCGATTTTAGGTTATGTATATGTCTGTAAAAGAATAATTTGAATACAAGAATCAGTATTTGGGTTGAAGATAAAAAAATTAACTTTATCGTATGGATAGATTAGAATTTAACTTTGATGTGATTTTGAAGCTATTTGTGGGTTAGATTTTGATAGCTATTTATTTCTTCTGAAATGGGTCAAGTGTTGTAGCTGTGAAAGGGTCTAACTAGCTTGCGGTTATTATGTGAATTTCTGTTACCAGATCAAGTATGTAGGGAATGAACAAGAAAAGATGAGTCTACAGATGGAAGGATTGAATCTGATGGACAAAACTTTGTCTGTTGAAGGAGCACGCATTTCGTTTAGAATATGGGATGTTGCAGGTGCTTTGCTTAAACTTTACCTTTCTTTTCCTTTATGTGTACTTTTTACATTTTGCTTTTCCTGTTTCTATTCTTTTTAGTTTTCTGGGTGTGTTGTGATAATTGATCATTGATGGTGAAGTATCATGTGGCGTGTGTAGGTGATAAAAGGTCCCTGGATCAAATTCCCATGGCTTGTAAAGATGCAGTTGCAATTTTGATTATGTTCGATCTCACCAGTCGTTGTACACTAAATAGGTAGGCTGAGAGATGTTATCTGTGTGATGAGTTCGGTGTAGTGCTTTTAGAAACGTAACTCAGAAATAATGATTCTGCGTTTCTTGTCCTTTGCAATGTTCCTGCAGTGTTGTTGGATGGTATAGTGAAGCAAGAAAGTGGAATAAGGTACCATAATTTAATTTTGCAGGGCTTGTACAGTAGTAGTACTATGTGAATTCAATTTATTTCATAAAGTGATTGCCACTTTTTAAATTAAAGTGTAGTTTCCAAAGTCTTTTGGCATGGAAACACTCTTTTTAAAAAAACGAGACAAGATCCGAAGTAGTGCATATAGATACAGTATCTGCATTATTACATTGATCATGCTTTAGTATAACTGCATATTGTCAGAGGCATTGATTTTTGCATCAACACTAAACAGAGAGAGGATCTGATGTATACTAATTAAGATACCAAAGTGGCTTGTTTTAGGCGATAATGACAACATTTTTGGCACATTTTTATGTCATTTTGTTATTTTACAGAGTGCAATCCCAATTCTAATAGGAACCAAGTTTGATGATTTTGTTAGACTTCCCCCAGATGTGCAGTGGACAATTGTAACACAGGTAGATGAATAATAATGACCAGTTATGGTCATTTTTCATTTTCCCCTATTGATGAATCCTTGATTGACTCAGAAACAGAGAAAAATTGTTGTAATAAATGCTAGTCTTGTTTGAAAATTGAAACCTCTGCATGAAATTTATCAACTTGTGTTTTTCCGCGTTTAGCATTAACTTTGGGACCTACATGCTGATTAAAGTCTGATCAGTGATGTTCACATTCCATTACTTTCCTTTTTTTGGCACAAATTACGAGTTATGAATTGAAGTCTTACTTTCAATCACATTCCTTGGCTTTTGAAATTTAACACATTATTCCTACAGGCAAGGGCATATGCAAAGGCAATGAAGGCAACCCTTTTCTTTTCAAGTGCAACTCACAACATAAATGTGAACAAAATTTTCAAGTTCATCATGGCCAAGCTCTTTAACCTGCCATGGACAGTGGAAAGAAATCTGAGAGTTGGAGAACCCATAATTGACTTCTAATTTGTCTTTACATAGTTATTTATGTGTACATAGCAGGGAAAAGGACCCAAAAAAAAAATAGAATGAGAAAGAAAACGAGTCCAGGTTTTCTTATTGACCAGGAATCTATGACTACCTAGGTACCTAAAAATTCCCATGTTTCAACAGGCCATTTTGACTTCACTTCTGTAGAGAGTGATAACGTGAGATGTTGTGTCTCGGTTTTTCTGTCTATCTCTTCCCTGTTGTGGCTGAGGTCAAAGCCCACAGGCATTCATATTTTTCCACCTCTACTTATAAAGAAAAAGAAGTTCTATTTCTGCATAATTTTTTTGTAATTCTTTTTTGTTTCTCTAGTGCTATAAATATAATATCTAACAAGTTTTTTTATCGTTGTATAATCATGATTGATGTTGAATGTTTTTTTTTGTTAAAGATAAGATCAATTTACAAGTTGATATAAATTTTAATTTGTAAATAAATTTTGTGAAAGTGTATTATTAAACTTAAAATTTCTATGAATGTATAGTTTATAATTATTAGATATTGTTCTTGTTGGAATGGGACGAGGATCTCAGCCGAACGTCATCCTTGCTCCGAATGACCGATTGGTGTAGGGGTGATTTGTAGAATACAATCTGTCAAGTCATGATTTTTCTTTGTGGGCCTTTAGTAATTCAATGTGAATTTACCTCGAAATTAAATTCCTATTTTTAGAGATATTAAGGATCTAATCAGTTAATTTATCTCTTAATGATCATTAATATAAATTTTAACAGTAGTTGTTGTGACATTAATTGCACGTTTAACTCGTAAAAGATTTTTTGCATGTTGACGAGAATGAGACTTCATAATCGTACGAGAATCATCCTTCATAGTTTATACTAATCGTCCAACCTTGACCAACTTGTCCAGTTTCCATCAGTCAGCAGTCTTCACAAGACCGTCCGGTCTTTGGCACAGCATTACACCTGAAACCAGATGGTTACCTATTGATGGTCGTCCAGTCTTACATTGATGGTCAATCAGTTACCTGCTTGGGGGTCGGACGGTTACCTGTTTCTTCTTCGTACTAAGTTATCCGTTCTCCCTCCTCGTTCTCCAAGCCAGGCGGGTGGGCATTCCGACACTCAAGCCAGTAAAGTGACAGAACAACTATTGTAGCAAGTAGAGCATTTATTATGCAACGTGATCAAAAATCATATATGAGACCTTTATTTATACTGGTTGTAATGAGTTTTTACCTTTCGTGGGCCTAATGACGGTCCAATCATACCGTAATCTCCATTAGGGGCTTTAATGAACTATTATCATTTATAATATATCCATATGGTCGACCTGGTAGTTAGTTGGTCTGGATGGTCGGTCTGGGTGGTCTACCTGGTGATTGGTCGACCTAGATGGTCGACCTGGATGATCGACTTAGTGATTGTTCGGCCTAATGGTTAATAGACCTTGAAAGTCAACCTGGATGATCAACCTGTTGGTGCCTAAAAAAGCGTACTGTTCAGATAATTTTACTGTAAGACTACTGAATTTTGAAATCAGACTAAACAAATTCGTATAAGATATGTAAAAGTATGAATTTCTGTGGAATCGAAAAAAGTAGTTTAAAAAATTGTCGTAAAAAACTTCTAATCAGAAAAGTCCTGACATTTTTCACCAGATGCAAAAAGGATATTTAATATTTTAATACAATTTTAAGTTAAATATTTATTATATATTTTTAGTTTTTTATTTTATTTATATGCATATTTATGTCTCGTTTTATTTTTTCTCTATTATCGTAACTAATTTTTCATTCATGTTAGTTAAATTAAAAATGTAATTGTAGAAAGAAACTTATATTAATTAAAATTTTAAAAGTGACAGGTAAAACAATTTTTTTTTGTTAAAAAACTGACAACTATAAAAAATTAAAGACTGATATTATTTTAATTTAATGAAGTAACTCACATTTAATGTGAGTAAAAGAAAAAACCATCCTATCTCTTTCCTCGTTAATGAATTACATTAATATTAATGAATTTAAGCTGAATGTAATTTAATTCAAGTCTTATCATTAATGAATTACATTAATGTTCATAGATTTAAAATGAATGCAATTATTTTTCAAGTCTCGTCATTAATTATTTTATTAACTTTTGGTTACATTGAATGATTGTTAAGACCGCTGTTGTAAGGATGTGTTTGAATTAAAGAGTAAATTTAAAAAAGTGAGACCGTAAAAGTGTTTTTTACTTTTAAAAGAGAAAAGGAAAGGATAAAAAATAGAATAACTATATTAAGTATTAGTGTGATAGAATATTAGACATGGGTGAAAAATATAAAGAAAATAGGTTTAATTGTTAGGGTGGTTTTCACTCTCAGGTAGAGGTAGCAGGTCTGTCTGATCCCTATTTTTTTAAAAAATATCTTTAATTAGTTTGATATTTATTAATTAAGTTTATTTCCTTAATTTTTCATTGACACCATGACAAAATACATTTTGCAAAGTTATAAATATAATAAATAAAAAGAAAAACCTAATGAGTTACATGTTGTAAATGTGTTTTACCGTATTACTATACTCTTTTTAGCACATCACCATGCAACTAACACTGTTAATGTCAATGAAAAATTATAAAATGAACTTAATTGATATATACTAAACTAATTGTAGACGACGAAGTTGATATTTTTTAAAAAAGGAAACCAATTAGATACGTTACCCTAAAAGTAGGAACAACTGGAATAATTAAACCAAAGAAAATATTTTGAAACGTGGGTAAATTAGTTAAATAAAAAGTAAGAAAATAAATGAATGAAATATGTAAAAAATAATAAAAACAATTTTTCTATTTTTTTAAATATTAGACTAAAAGTTTATAAATATTATTATTCATTTGGTCCACCTGTTCACATTAGGATAATTTATGTAATATGTTATAATAATTTTCTTGAATTATTAAATTAAGAGTGCAATTTATTATCTGATAATGTTGTAACTCTTTTTATTTAAAATTTCATGAATCGAAAAAAGAAAAGAGAACGAAAAGTTAAAATGAAGAAAATATGTAAATGATGTTATATTAATTAAATAAAAAAAAGTAGAAAGGAAAATTAATGTATTAATTATTATTATTATTATATTTAAAAAACAAACTATAATCAATTATATTTTTTTCATAAAACTACCAATATAGATTAAAGAAGGTAGACAAAATTAATTAATTATCGATTCCCATATACATTAAGGTAATTTTCGCTACAAATATTTATTTATTTTTAGTGGATTCACGTTATTTTGAGGATTTTTATTCTGATAAGAGTTTTAGAAAGGATTCACTTCATCTTAATTGATGGGATAAAAGTTCATTTTATGATAAATAATTATCTTTTTTATTTATTTGAGTCATATTTAAATGGGAGAGTCTGAAGAAATATTAGTCTTAAATTTACGATCATGAATATGTATATAGTACAATCAAAATTTCTAGACCCACTTTTGTATAATTTTATGTGTTTTGTTATTAAATTTATCGAACTAGACTCATGTAAACATTAAAAATATTTCTCTTTTTAATTTTGGAATACAACAAACACATTTTAATAAGAACTAAATGTTAAAATTATGATCATAGTTGCCATGTCCTATTTTATAACAAGAATGTCTTAGGTACACTTTCACCATAATCTCTTTCTTTTTAATTTATTGAACTAGACATGAGAACGTTACAGATATATCATTTTTTATTAAATTCGGCACATTGATTGGAAAAAGAAAAAAAAAATGGTACGAGAATACGTTTTGTGAACCTTAAGGAACATCAAGTAGATTTCATATTATCATTGTCACCTTACTATAATATACCATGTTTTTGAGAAATTATCTCAGACTAAACAAATACACACATTTTTTCCTCAAACTTTATGATAATTCAAAAGTAGAGAAGGAGTAGAAAAACTATAGTAGTATGACATGTTTTTGAGAAATTTCTCAGACTAAACAAACTCATTTATTCGTCAAACTTGATGATAATTTAGACATAGAGAAGGAGCAGAAAAACTAATAATCTCTAATGATAATGTTCCTGAGCAGCTCATCATTATTAACTATTATTATTCACATAGAAATAGACAAAAGTGCCGGATCCTTCAGACTTTTACCAAAATCCATCTACCACCTTGCATAATAGACTTCCTTATCAGTGACTTTTATGACTCCTCCACTCTATTGCTTTGACTGCAAAAATGAGAGATTATGTATATTGTTATTTTCAAAATAGGCAATCTGTTTATCAGAATGTAAAAATAAAATATGAAGAACATCACACCATCTTTTACCTACAACCTTAAAATTTCATCTATAATCAACAGATCAAATGTCACTATGAAAAACTCCCATCTAGATATACTACCTGTGAATACAAGAAGGTTCCGAGGATGGCAATAGCAGCTCCAAGAGCGTTAACAGGCTGAACTGGTGTGTGGAAGATGATGATTGAAGAAACTATAACAGATATACGTTTCATGGTGTTTCCAATGCTAAATGTCAAAGGAGATATCTCATCCAGAGACATGTACGACACCTGATTATACAGGTGATAGAATATACTCTGAGCTGCCACCCACCTGTTGTGCACAGGTAACAGCCATAAACAATCATAACACATAACCATCAAATTCGTACATAGCAACTCCATAAAACAAGCAATCCAACAAAATCCATCTTTCCTTCCTGTTATGTCTTGTAGATAAACATCAAACAAATTGCAATGTCTGAAATGGACACAAAAGATGCAGCATAGACAACAGTAGTCCGAAAAATATTATGAGTTTATGACAATTTCAAGATATCACCTTTATGAAAACACAGAATCAACAACAACATCAGATAGATTGTATATGTTATAGTTACCATATAAATTGAGGTCCAATTTGAGAGAGTGCTGCTTGCCATCCAGCTGCCCACATCTGTGGTCCCTCCACAGCAATCGCAAAAGGTGTGAGTATTACAAGAGACAACATAGATAAACACGCATAGTAGTTCATTCCACTAACAGCCTTTCCTTTCATGCCCTTCTTTGAAAATATGTTACGGAACACGAATGCCAAATTCGATATCATAGCCCCCATGAAACCTGAAAAGTATAATAAAGCAGTTATGAAATCAAAGTGATGAACATTTTTGCTTGAGTAGGGGGAGGAGGGGACTCTGTTATTATTGCCTTAACCAATACTTTCCATCAATTGATTCTAGCATATCCGACTTCTATACTATGTTCAACAACAAAATACAAAAATGCAACGGAAAAGTAACTTCTTTACCAATCATGTTGAAGTTTAGCTCAGTAACAGCTGCAAGTGCACATCCACCAATGATAGGAATTAAGGACAGATAGACTGGCACCGGGAAGGTCTCACCCAGAAGAAATCTGGAAACAAGAACACTGAAAGCTGGTTCACCACTCTTTATGATGTGGGTGAAGGATACTGCAACTTTTGACATGCTAACAGTTGCCGCTACATGTCCTATTGTATGTGCAACAGCAACCTGAAGGAAAAACATCAAACACTAAGGTCCTGTCTACTTCTAGATATTAATAATCAGAGAAAACGCCAAACCATGCAAGTTCTCATTTGAATTGGGAAAAAAAAAAACTAATAAAGCTCCTCCCAATTCAACACGGTTTAAATGAATTAACTTTGCTCTTTTCTTCATGAAATCATCAAAGTCAAAACACACACATATACCAATAGATGGAGTAAAATTCCATATTTAAAAAGTGATTTCAGAGAAACATCAAGCTTTCTTGGGTCGCTATGAGCAAACCATATTTATTAACAATATCCAGAATCACAACAAAACCGTGGAATGAGCACAATTTAAAACCAAGATTACATATATAACACATGAACAGACAAAAACATGCTTTCACTTTCTTTCATAAACTTTTTTCTAAGGATACAAACAAAAGTCACTAACTTACAGGTAACAAAGTCTTCCAGAACTCAAGATCGGTCTTAGGAGGCTCGGCTATCCTGGTGGCCCAAGAGATCAACATCATGAGAGACCCACATGCAAGGGAGAGTGTTGAGGTAAGCCAAGGGTAGGGGAATGCATTCAGCACCTTCTTGTTATAAATATTGAACACCACATTCAGAGCCCACCAGGTTGCAAAGTATAAACCAATTTTCACCTTCTTAGCAGCCTCTGATGGATCAGCCCCTTCCACCTCCGGTCTCTGAGCCTCATAGGCCCAACATGTCCCCAAATCACCACGGTCACGCCTCACCGGAGACCTAACAAAATTCCCCAACCCCACACATGAAAGGTGCAGTGGCTTTTGCACTGACAAAAGAGATCTCACAATCTTTTCCCTTGGGTGGGAAGAAGGGACAACAAGGGAACATGACTGAGCTGGGGCTAAAGTTGAACCCTTTTTCCGTAGCAAAACATCAGAGGCTCCGATCGATATGGCGGGCTGTTTCACCGTGCAAATCATGGTGTGATCACTGATGAAATGGCAAAAACCAATAAAAAACAGAATAAAAAACTAAACTTTCCGATCAAAATCCCAATGGGTTGCTAATAAATGAAGGGGAAATCAGCAAAAGGGCGAGCAGAAATAGGGATCCCGTGCGAGTGTGTCAGTGTCAGTGTCAGAACCGTGAAATGAAATCTCACGGACTGAGCACTATAATTATTGTGAGATTTGAGAATGTCTCTATGATTTGGCTCTTTAAATCAAAGTTACTGTGTCAGAAACACAGAAGCTTGCTAGTGCTAAGGTAATATTTAAGACTAAAAAATATGAAACACATAATGTGAAAGATATTATGAGCTGTTTAACGGTAAAACCATTTGGAATCTGTTCGAGGAATGATGCTAAAAACACGACAATGGGTTTGGGAATTAGTAGAAGAGGACGAAAAAGCACTTGCTTTGCTGGTTTTGCCCTTTTCAAAAGCCTTTGTCTCGTTCCTCACGGCTAATAAAAGGGTGAAAGATTCAATCTTTTAAGGTGAAAGATTCAATCTTTCAATGCTTATTTATTCATGATACCACATTTAAGTATATTATGAGTTTATACAACATTTAATTAGCTACAGAACAATATTTTATTTATATTTATTAACTGAAAAATAAGTCATTAGTCTACTTTATCAGGAATATTATCTATCTATCTATATATATCTATCTATCTATATATATCTATCTATCTATCTATATATATATATATATATATATATATATATATATATATATATATATATATATATATATATATATATATATATATATATATATATATATATATATATAAAAGATATAAATAAAATAACTATAAGATATATAAGAAATTTTATAGAAAATATTGATAAAGTGGAAAGGGTGAGACTTAGTCCCCAGATTGTGTATTATAATTTAAGATTTTTTAACGACAAAATTTAACTTATGTATTAATGAATATGTTTTTATATAACTAAATTTCAAATTCATAAAAAGTATTTTAGATTGCGTAAGTTATTAAAATTTAAAATTATAATATAGATATTTTTTAATATGTTAATTATAGTTTGGATTTATAATTTATGAAGTTTTAATATAAGATCATCTCTAAGGTGTGTTTACTTGGGGGTAATTGGGGGAGAGTGATTGAGTGGATTTGAGGAGATTTGAGGGTGATTTTTTTGTGTGTTTATTTGAGTGGATTGGAAGGTAATTGAGAGAGATTTTGGGGGTGATATTTATGAAAATTAGTGTAAAATTTGATTGATGTGACAGTTTTAAAAAATTTGTTTAATTGATAGAAATTGAAGATTACCAAAAAGCCCCTACGTATTAAAGTAGTATAAAATTATATTTGTTAATGTTATATTCAATTGTAAAAAATGTTTATTAATAGTTCAAAATTTGGAATAATTATTAAAAATAATTATTAAAGATAATTGTAATAATAATAATAAGAAGAAGAAGAAGTAACAGTAACCGGATACAATGAAAGTAAACGGATACAACGAATGGTATCCGGATACACGTTTCAGCTTTCACACAAGAGAAGAGGTATCCGGATACATGCTTGTGCGATCCGGATACACCACCCATTTTCACACTGCTGGATACGTGTGGTTCTGTAACCGGCACCGGAGCTTCGTGCTGCTGGATACGTGCAATTCTATAACCGGCACCGGAGCTTCGTGCTTCGTCTACACCCACATGGCAGCCTTCATCTTCGTCACCAATCACACCTGCATCATCTTCTTCTTCATGACAGCGCCAACCTCATCTTCTTCATGACTGCATGGATTATATTTTATGAGTAATGGCATGGCTTCAATGATTTTATCATTAATGGCTTCTGGGAATTTTTTGAAATGGAAAGGGACATTATTGAGAATTCATGCTTCATCCCTCCATATCTTCGCATATATGCGAGTGATGCTACAGTGCAAGAATCTCTGTGTCACCTTCAATTCCTCGCTTGCAAACACTCGCAAATGAACACTTTTTTTTTCAGTCACTTGCTCGCCAATGCTCCCGAACAGTAAATCACCCACATATGAACATGGCCTAACTGTTGGAAAATTCTTTTTAAAAATTATTCACATTCAATTTAGAGATAAAATAAAAGTGAGATGTTAAAAATGTTTAAAATATTGATAAAAAAAAATGTGAACGTTTTGTAATAAATCATAAATAAGGAATTACGTTTTATATTATGTTGGGAGAAGAGGTGATGTTTAACTATAAATATCGTTTTGAAGATAAAAGGAAAGTGAACAAAATTCTTAAAGATATGTTTATACGAAAAAATAATTCCTAAAATTAATCTAAATTAAAACACTCTTAAAAACAGTATATGTTGACAATTTATATGTGGAAACAATTTATTTAATATAAAAAAAAATAGGTTGGATGGTGGATGTAAAATTTGACAAATTAAATAAAAAACTGAGTATTTTACTGAGTGAGATTCGTGGAGAGAAAAAAATAGACACTTATAGTTTATGCATGTGGCAGAGTAGAAGAAATAAACACGTGGATTTGACTGAGCTAAATTGGTGGCACGTGCAGGTGGCATGAATACGATGACAACATTGAAATTGGAAGTGAATAAAATGGACAAAAGCTGTATGATAATAAGGTTGATGAGAGTGTTAATAATGTCAATGTCATGTCTGCACTTATCTTTTGATTTCAGGAGTGAATATTCCAAGAAGAAAAACAAACATGTGCTCATTTAAATCTTAATATTATTATTTATTAATATTATTATTATTTAATAATAATATAATAATATTACTAGTATTCATTACCATTAACATAATTATTATTGTTATTTACATTATAATTATTAGAAGTATTATAGTTACTGTGATGACATTATCAACGGTATTATTTATTAACGTATTAGAAGTATTATTATGTATAAATTTTTTATGATAACAAAGAAAAAATATTATGATTACAATTATGAAAAAAATTGTATATAATTTTTACAAAAATATTTAACTTTTTAACTATTTTTTATTATAATGGTTATTTTAGTTTAAAAAATAATTAAATTTTGAAAAAAAAACGATAAAGTTTAAATAGTTGTTAAATTAAAAAAAGAAAAAGAAAAATGAATTAAAAGATAAAATAAGTAAAACTAATATTCTTATTTTTAAAAAATACTTAAAAGATAAAATTAGAAATAAAATATATACACAAAGGAATCTCTCTGTATTATAGCTTGTAATTATATATAAATGCATTTTTATAGTTCTTGGTCTGTTTTACTTTTAGCATATTTTTAAATTACAATATAAATTTTATAAGAATATCAACAACAAAAAAATATTAAATTACAGTGAAAAATAACAATAAAACAATAACTAATTGTTAGTGAAAAAAAAAGATAAAAATGAAATACTCATAGGTATAATTAAATTATAAGGGTTTAAAATAATCTATTTTATATAACTACTGTTTTTTACTACAGTGTCGCCTAGTTTCAATATCACATTCAATAAGTAACATATTTAATTGTTTTATTTTTATATAAAAAACAAAATCACATAATATATATAGAGAGCGAAAATTATAATAATAATGTTTATTATTATTATTATTATTATTATTATTATTATTGTTGTTATATTTTAAATTTTATTTAACTATTTATCCTATATTTTCATATTATATTATATACAAGTAAACATAACATAATTTATGCTCAATTTTCAAATATAAGAAAAAAAAGTTTAATGTAAGTGTTATTTTTAGTTTTTTTATGTAAATGATGCAATTTTATTTTGATTTTATGAATATATCAAGTTTTAATATATGCAAGTAATATTAAGTTTGCATAATTTCATTACTAAAAAGTTATATCATGTTTTCTTGGTATGTTAAAATGAATTTATTTAACTTTTAGTTAACTTTTCTTTTATGTTAAAGTTAAGTAACTATCATAATTTTAGTGAAATTAATTTATTGTAAAGTTTTGTATTTATGGCACAAATTCATGTAAATATATTTATGTAAATACGTTTAGCACTTTTATATAATATTATTTTAAATTAAAGTGTTTTTAACATGACACAATTTTTTATTTTTAATTTGGGGATTAAAGTAACGTGGACATGACACATTTTTTTTTGAATGGCTTTTTATTTCCTTTATAAATGACAAACTCACCCAACAACTTCTTCTTTTGAGATTTGTATTAAATAGTTTGTATGCAATTAAAATTAACTATCTATTTATAATTATTAAGACTATATTTTATTTACTTCATTATTGTTTATTTTTAATTATTTTAATTTTAACTCTCTTATTCTATTATATATGTAGAGAATTTTTTTTTTAATAAGTATAATATTTGAAGTGAGATTTATATTATTCGATTATAAAGATGAATTCTTACTTTAATAGTAAAGAGACATTTAAAATAGTGATTTCTTGTGAATACTTTTACTAGTAAGTAAGTGTTATGCTCTCCAATAAGTAAGGTACATAATTAATTAAATCACACGGGGTGCAGTCCAGATACTAATTATTGAAGTAAAAATTAATTCACAAATATACTCAGATTTCATTCCTAGTGACTTTGAGTATAAAATGACTCATCAAGTTCAAATTTCTTTAATCTTCCACAAGTTAAATTATACATTAAGTTCAAGTGTTTAAAGATTACTAATGATGATCTATCCCTATACACAACCTTCGTTAGGTACTTATTTTTAGTTATATGTTTTAAAAACATTTTCCAACACCTTAAAAACCAACAATCTAGCATGAGTAATTAAGTTAAAACAAAACAAACACTGAACATATAAATCAAATACTAACATTGAAATGAAAAACATATAAATTAGAAACACATAATAATTTAGTTTATTACGTCTCATATCAATAATAGATTTAGATCTCCATGATTGAGAACTTAAGGTTTACAAATTTAAGAGATAAAAACAAAATTGAATCCATAGAGAATATGGAGGTCATTTCCCAAGGCACATAACAAACTCTCCAAGATTTAATCGCGTCTCCCGTTAGCATCACCACCCCAAATTACAACTCATGTTCCTCTTCAATTCAAAATAGGGTGAAGATTAAGACTTAAAGAGGAAAGGGAGAGCTTACTAACACCCCTAATGGTCTCCTAAGGCCTTTCCCAAACATCTAAAGTGTTTATCTCTCATGTAAACACAAGGAATAGATGAACACTTTCACGAAAAATGTGGTTAAATACCTTAATTTCACGTTTGAGCGTTGCTACCACACTTGACACCATCTCAAGACCATTGGAGGTCATCATTCAGATCGAGAGAGAGGTGGTCTTTGTTAGAGCACCACTCAACGTTATCAAATGACCGGCTAACATCGTTCATCACTAGCATGTGACGCCTAGCTTCAATTGTTCAATGATAACTCCCTAAAAGGTGGTGCCACCTAACACCCAATTTGGCTACCCAACATGAATTTGTGCAGATGTGGGTGGCACCCAACGCCACTATTATGCTGCCCAAGGCTAGACAACATTACAACTTGGTTTTATGACTTTGTGGAATTGGGCACAATTCTTGTGACACCCAATGCCTTTGCCTAAAAATAACATTTTCTTGTTCAATAATGCTTTCTTGAAGTCTAACTTGTTTTCTTCAACCAAAATATCTTTCTATTCACTTTTTTCACACACTCAAATTGACATTAGAGATAAAACAGACACAAAATAACTAAAACATAAAATAATGTTACAAAAACAATACAAACTTAAGAATTAAACAAGATAAAAGTTATAAATAAGTTAATTTTATTCACTAAACTTAACATGAATAAAAAGATAAAAATCAAACTCCATATGTGAGATAAAAAAATTAGAAAAATCAATCACTAGTTATATCATAATAAAGTGATCACCCAAATCCAAATAAGTAAAAAAAAATGTTTGTATGATAAATGGGAAGATCATAATAATAAAAAGATAATAAAATCTCATCACTTAAAACATTGTCCACATTCACATAAACGGTTTCATATATGATAATTATACTTTTTTTAAATTACAAAATTATTATCATTTATCATACTAGTAATAATATTCACTACTTCTTTAATAATTGTTAATTTCTTTTTATTAAATTACTTTACATACTTTACTTTGAATAACAACATAAATAATTAATTATACAATTTTATTCTTTATTTAATAAAACTACATACAATAAATAAAAATATAAAATGCATTTTTAAAAAATTCTATTATGCCAAAATCATGTCATCCCACACACCTTTAGTTGAAAAATTAACTATAAATTATGAACATTATTGTTTACATTGGTTATGGATCATAGGAATTGCTATGTGTTGCATAAGTTTTTTGAGAGACAATTATAAAACACTTATTAATTGCTAAGTTATAATTGGTGCACTTATCGTGTTGGTTGTTTTATACTAATAGGTTTAGGTCTGAAACTCTATCCATATAAGTAGAATAACTTTCATTTTGAATGGGATAAAATTGGATCTCATAAATCTTGAAAATATAAGCTATAGATTGAGTTAACAGATGTCATTAATTATAAATGACAATACAAACAAATAATAATAGCATAAAAATACAACAATAGAAGAGTTTGAAACTCTCTCTAATCACACCACAAATAATTTAATTTAACTATGTAAGATATAAGTTAATGTCTAAATTTAAGAGTGACTATGTCATGAACATCAAACTTAAAACTTTATGTTTCGGTATAAATTTTTGGGACCGAAGGACTGACCTTGATGACGTCGCTTTCTGTCTTTCTGTCTGCTTCTTCTGGACCTCAACCGCATGCTCTGTGTTGATTTCGACCGTCCGGTGATCTTCAAGTCTTGACCGGAGGGGGGAGGTACCTGAAAAGGTGCTCCGACGCCCAAGTTAGGCGTGTATGATAGATTCTCAGTAGGAGAGAACTCGATCCTCTATGGGAGAGGATTGATGATGTATGATAGCAAAGAATATGCTAAGGAATTATGAGTGGAGTGTATTTGAAGTGTGAATAACTCGTACCTTGTTTGGAGTCCTCAGGCCTTTATTTATAGGCTTTGGATTGATATAAGATGAACAAAATATAAACAGAATATAATAATATAATCTTACTTGGCATATTTCTGATATGATAAAATAAAATATAATCTTGCTTGGCATATTTCTGAATAAAATATCTTTGTTTGGATTTTGTGCTTGCAGTATATCTGGTTGATATATTTCTGTTTAGAATATATATGATTGATATTGCAATATATCTGGTTGATATATTTCTGTTTAGAATATATGATTGATATACCTGGGAATCTTTTATTCTGGTGCTGGGCTTCGAGCCCAATAACTATTGGCACTGTGATGGGCCCCTGTAAGGCCGGTCGTTTGACTTTGGGGATACACCACCGTACATCATCCCCCCCAAGTCCGAGGGAAAGGGAGGGGTTTGCTTCCTGCCTGACCGAAGGACTTAGTTTTGTTGGCGCTCGGTGTATCTTTGCCGCATTGTTGTGCCGGTCGGACTGTGTGTCCTGAGAGTGACGGGCTTGTCGCCCGGTGGGACGTTGTGTCCTGAAAGTGCCGGGCTTGTCGCCCGGTGGGACGTTGTGTCCTGAAAGTGCCGGGCTTGTCGCCCGGTGGGACGTTGTGTCCCGAAAGGTGGCGGGCTTGTCGCCCGGTGGGACGTTGTGTCCGAAAAGTGGCGGGCTTGTCGCCCGGTGGGACGTTGTGTCCGAAAAGTGGCGGGCTTGTCGCCCGGTGGGACGTTGTGTCCGAAAAGTGGCGGGCTTGTCGCCCGGTGGGACGTTGTGTCCGAAAAGTGGCGGGCTTGTCGCCCGGTGGGACGTTGTGTCCGAAAAGTGGCGATCTGGCGGACATGGCGCCCGGTCCTGCAGTGTAAAGATGAATTGCATATAGAATTTTGAACTGAAATACCTCGTTGAAATCGTTGGGCGGAAGGAAATCTTTTCTTTAAACCTGCTTTTGAATCCAAACCTGTTTTAATAATCTGAAAGATATAACTGAGACCGGTCGGTTGAGATGCAACCGCTTTAGTAATCTGCAAGAGATATAACATTAGAGATATAATTAAGACCGGTCGATTGAGATGCAGCCGCTTTAGTAATCGTAAGAGATATATATTGAGACCGGTCGATAGAGATGCAACCGTAAGAGATATATATTGAAGATATAATTGAGACCGGTCGGTTGAGATATGACTGCTTTAGCAATCTGCAAGAGATATAATATCAGAGATATATTGAGACCGGTCGGTTAAGATTGTAACTGCTTTAGCAATCTGCAAGAGATATAATATCAGAGAGATATATTGAGACCGGTCGGTTAAGATTGTAACTGCTTTAGCAATCTGCAAGAGATATAATATCAGAGAGAGATATTGAGACCGATCGGTTGAGATTGTACGGTTTTAGTAACCGCTTCTGCAAGAAATATAATATTAGAAATATAATTGAGACCGGTCGGTTAAGATTGTACGGCTTTAGTAACCGCTTCTGCAAGAAATATAATATTAGAAATATAATTGAGACCGATCGGTTAAGATTGTACGGCTTTAGCAATCTGTAAGAGATATAATATCAGAAAGATATATTGAGACCGGTCGGTTAAGATGTAACCGCTTGAGTAATCTGCAAGAGATATAATATTGAAGATATAATTGATACCGGTCGGTTGAGATTTAACAACTTTAGTAATCTGCAAAATATATGATATTGAGGATATAATTGAAACTGGTCGGTTAAGATGTAACCGCTTTAGTAATCTGCAACAGATATAATATCAGAGATATATTGAGACCGGTCGGTTGAGATTTAACAGCTTTAGTAATTGCTTTAGCAATCTGCAAGAGATATAATATCAGAAAGATATAATTGAGACCGGTCGGTTGAGATTGTAACCGCTTTAGTAATCTGCTAGAGATATAATATCAGAGAGATATATTGAGACCGATCGGTTGAGATTGTACGGTTTTAGTAACCGCTTCTGCAAGAAATATAATATTAGAAATATAATTGAGACCGGTCGGTTGAGATTGTAACCGCTTTAGTAATCTGCTAGAGATATAATATCAGAGAGAGATATTGAGACCGGTCGGTTAAGATTGTACGGCTTTAGTAACCGCTTCTACAAGAGATATAATATTGAAGATATAATTGAGACCGGTCGGTTGAAATTTAACGGCTTTAATAATCTGCAAGTTAGAAATATAGGCGAGACCGTTCGGTCTTTGATTTATGGTAAGCTCCAAATAAGCCAAATGATTTGTGTGCAAGATCCTGTCATCTGCATTGAAGAGATATAACAACTCGAAAAGAGTAATGAGACAAACCAATGTATTTACATGGTTAGACAATTCATAACAAAATAGATCATGTTATAAAAGTCGACCGGCCGAGAGAGTGCGCCACCTTCTGCATCATGTTCAGTATTCTTGCAGCTATCTTGATTTATCCTCGTATTGCCCCTGAAGTTTTTCTTTTACCTTGATGATATAATAATGAAAAGTGGTATCTTGATACATGATTACCGAATATATGTAAATAAATCTTGGAATAAATCTTGAGCAGTGATATCAAAATTAGTTTTGAATACCATGGTATTCAATTATGCAGCAATAAATTAATGATAATTAATGATGATTCTGCATGAAACAGAATAAATCTTGAAATATTGGTGAAGAGATTGCCGTATATATTCTTGACACTTATATAGGGCAGTTTTAATCTTTCCCAGGATTCCTGATATATTTTTATAATAAAAAAGGTGATTGGTGCTCCCATAGAATTTACGGTAGGTTTTTATTATTTCATTTTTTAAATAAAAAAATACTTATCTTGTTGATGAAACTCCTTGTAAAGATGATGACTGATGTTGTTGCTGAAACTTCTTGGTGTTTTGTTGTTCTTCCATGCTCCTCGTGGTCGCCATTTGGGTTTGCCATTCGGCCCCACGGTGGGCGCCAAAATGTTTCGGTATAAATTTTTGGGACCGAAGGACTGACCTTGATGACGTCGCTTTCTGTCTTTCTGTCTGCTTCTTCTGGACCTCAACCGCATGCTCTGTGTTGATTTCGACCGTCCGGTGATCTTCAAGTCTTGACCGGAGGGGGGAGGTACCTGAAAAGGTGCTCCGACGCCCAAGTTAGGCGTGTATGATAGATTCTCAGTAGGAGAGAACTCGATCCTCTATGGGAGAGGATTGATGATGTATGATAGCAAAGAATATGCTAAGGAATTATGAGTGGAGTGTATTTGAAGTGTGAATAACTCGTACCTTGTTTGGAGTCCTCAGGCCTTTATTTATAGGCTTTGGATTGATATAAGATGAACAAAATATAAACAGAATATAATAATATAATCTTACTTGGCATATTTCTGATATGATAAAATAAAATATAATCTTGCTTGGCATATTTCTGAATAAAATATCTTTGTTTGGATTTTGTGCTTGCAGTATATCTGGTTGATATATTTCTGTTTAGAATATATATGATTGATATTGCAATATATCTGGTTGATATATTTCTGTTTAGAATATATGATTGATATACCTGGGAATCTTTTATTCTGGTGCTGGGCTTCGAGCCCAATAACTATTGGCACTGTGATGGGCCCCTGTAAGGCCGGTCGTTTGACTTTGGGGATACACCACCGTACACTTTATATGACACAAGATTGATTATTGTTATTTTTTTCATAATAAAACAATTAATATCTTCATGATATTGATGACCTACTTGTAACATGCATTTTGTCTTTGTCCATCATTCACAAATAATGTGAATTAAGTGATTTTTCTATAGATAGACCGTTTAATAATACAACAATCTAATCTTATTATAGAAAATTATTTCTACTATTTAACTATGTTTTAGGTTCCTATATATTACATATTTTTTTATGATATCACAATATTTATAATCGGCTAATGAGTGTTACTTATATTAAAACAACAATTGTAATTTTAGATAAACTAAATAAAAAAAACTAAATTTTAAAAAAGTATGTTTAAGTCTAATAGTAATATGAATCAAAGAAATAATCTTAGGTTGCGAGACCTACCTATCTAAAATTAGCTTTGGAATACTAATAAAAAGATTAAGACATACTTTCCAAACCAGATAAGATAAAACACGGGGCTAAGACATTTCAAGAAAATAAAACACTTAAAACAGACATAAACCAATGATTTTGAATAGACGCGATTATTATTTTTTTTTTAAAACGCTTTTGGGCTCTGGGCTTGGGCTGGGATGCATTTTTATTAGTGTTATAAGAAGGAGGTGGGATGCGTTTTATCCAATGTTTCCCTCTCTCAGAATTTGCAACTGTTCTTAAACCCTAGAACACTCTCACTGAAGAAGCTGCGAGGGAAATTTTTGTTCTTCCAAAATGTCGATGTCTAAGAGTTCCAAGATGCTCCAGTACATCAACTACCGAATGCGCGTCACCATTCAGGACGGACGCCAGCTTGTCGGAAAATTTATGGCATTCGACCGCCACATGAACCTTGTTCTCGGCGACTGCGAGGAGTTCCGCAAGCTTCCTCCGGCCAAGGGTAAGAAGCCCGCCGAAGGCGGCGACCGTGAGGACCGCCGCACGCTCGGTCTTGTACTCCTCCGCGGCGAGGAGGTCATTTCCATGACCGTCGAGGGACCACCTCCGCCGGAAGAGTCCCGCTCAAAGGCCGTCAGTGCCGCCGCACTCGCCGGCCCTGGCATCGGTCGTGCCGCCGGAAGAGGCATTCCTCCCGCTCCCGTTGTCCAGGCCCAGCCTGGTCTCGCCGGCCCAGTTCGCGGCGTTGGCGGCCCTGCCCCTGGCATGATGCAGCCGCAGATCTCGCGCCCACCGCAGCTCAATGCGCCGCCAGTATCGTATCCTGGCGGTCCGCCGGTTATGCGCCCACCGGGGCAGATGCCAGGGCAATTCGCTCCTCCCCCCATGGCCAGGGGTCCGCCTCCTCCGATGCCACCCGGACAATTTGTTCCTCCAAGACCTGGTGGTGGTCCACCTCAGTTCTCCGTTCCTCCCCCGCAGTTTGGACAGCGCCCCATGGGACCTCCTCCTCCGGGACAGATGGTGAGAGGACCTCCGGCTCCGCCGCGCCCTGGTATGCCTGCGCCTCCTCCACCTCGCCCCGGCATGCCGCCACCACCTGGCAGCGGTGTTCCAGTGTTTGGTCCTCCTCGACCTGGCATGCCTCCTCCCCCAAACCCTCCAAACCAACAACAACAGTAACGAGAGAATGGACTGGTAGGTTGTATCTGATGTCTTACTCATTCCCGTCTTTTAGATTTTAGTGAGACTGAGTGCCTCTGTATTTGTGCTTGAGTTTGTCTTTGAAAAATTTACTGTGAAAACTGATTTATGTCTGGTCGACTTTACTGTAATAGTAAGTTTGATGTAAGATCTAATTTATGTCTTTCTCATTCCTGTCTTTTAGATTTTGGTGAGACTGAGTGCCTCTGTATCTGCGCTTGAGTTTGGGTTTGAAAAATTTACTGTGAAAACTGATTTATGTCTGGTCGAGTTTACTTTAATAGTAAGTTTGATGTAAGATCTAATTTAAAATTTCCTTCATCGAAGTTTTAAAATGTGAGTGCAGCCTTGATCCTTGTTATTGTGTGAATTAGTGGATGATATTACTTTTGTTGGTAAGGATATTTGGAGCTATTAGAAATCTCAACTCAAATTTGCGTTTGAAAGTGAAGCAAAATTTAACATTTGTTATGAAGTTTCTGAATTCATTGGAATTGTCTATTGATATTATTTTATTGTGACCAATGAGTTGCGGAGTAAGAAACAGTGTGCTGTCTACTATACACGATTTTTGAATTTACCTTTTGCATACACTATTTTAAACTATCTTAATTAGCAAGAATAGCGGAAGGTATGCGTATATTGCATGTTATTTGTGGCCTATTAGGTTCCAAGCTGACTTGGTAGTATTTTGTTGGTATTTCTGTTCAGAAATCATCAAATAATGTGAAGGTGGGTAACTTCACTCCAAGAAACCAAATTAAATATTAACTGATGCAAATGTTGTAAGACAATGTGTAGTTATTTCTCATTCCCTTTACATTCTTGAAGGAGTAATCTTTAGTATAATAGTCGATAGTGCCAAATAGTGGTGGCGCACGATGTGGAGAATCGGGTTGATTCTACAAATATTAAATGGCATTTGTAGTTTGAAGTCGCTGCTTTTAGTACAATAGAGGAGTAAATTGTCAAAAGCCTTGGACATGAGTTCTAACCGATGATAACCATGAAAAAACGTTGTTTAGAAGATAAATAGGGTGGATGGAAATAAGGAAGAGAGAAATAGAGTGAATGAGTATAGGTGAGTCAATGTTGTTTTGGAAATAGCCACTAAAAATATAATCGTGGTTCTAAGTCGTGTGTATGGCTTCATAAAGATTTGCAGATGGGGTTTCAATGGGATTGTGTGGTGAGTCAATAAACCTTTTGTTGCAGATTCAATTGCAGATGTGGATCACAATTTTGAACCTTGTGTATAATTACTTTTGGTTTGTGTATCCCACACGAAAGGCCTGTCAAATTGAGTCAGTTGTTTCCTTTTGCAGGGAATTGTGCTTAAAATGAAAAGGGGTTGTTTCCACACCTTTTTGTCTCACTCTTGTTTCCACTCAACCAAAGAACATTAGTATATCATTTCTCACGATTTTCTTCACCCTCTATCAAAGTTACTGTTAGGTCTGTTTGTTTGTAGGAGTACTTTCTCTGTTACCGGTCAGTTCTTGTTCCCTTTAGTGCCAAACACCCACCCTTGTTCCATAACATTTCCACCATTTCTCAGTTTTCTTTCTAGCTATGACAGTTGGCCATTCGAATCTCTGCTCTCCATAATCTTTGATGTTCCCTTAGAATTCTGAAATTCTGCAAACTTGTTACTGTTTTCAGCTAAGTTGGTTTTATGATGCTGAATTAGACTTAAACTTGATTTCTATTATTGTATTTGAGTCTATCCAAGTAAGCTTTTTTGGATACATCATGTCGCTATTAGACCTTGCACTTGTAGTCCTTGTTGTCACAGTGTATGTTGGAGATTTCAAATCAATTAGAGATATGTTTAGTGTATAATTTAGTGTAAATTTCGCAGGCTGAGTTTGCAAAACTGAGTTATGATTGAAATCCACTTTCTAGGAAAACTTTTATTGTCATGGAACGTTCATTGACTTGACATGTGAATTGACAAGATTGTACCTCGTTAAAAAACACATCATGGTATCTAAATGAAATGTATACCATAACCATAATTAATAGTCTTCTGACCTTTTTTACCATGGTTCTGTTCATATAACTCGTGTATCTACCCTAGATCAAGTTCTATTTCAGGTGTGATCTTAGTTTCAGGACAAAAGTGTTGCTTGAGGAAGAACCTTGATCTTCCATTTTCAGACATGCTATATGGAGGAGAAATCAACAGTAACTCCACAGTGAACCACTAATTTGCCTGCTGTAATGGACAAACAATGATTGATTAGCATAATGAATAGATGAGCAGTACAGTGTGACTTATGGAAAATTACTCTTCATCTTTGGACAAAATTCTTTTGTTTTGGGCAAAAGTACATGCCCTGTGGCAGCAGATTTTCAGACTCAAACTTTTGAATTTATACCAGTCTACCCATTTCTACCCTCATGATCGAGACTTGTGGGTTGTCAGATTCTCTTGTGAATTTATGCATGCCGGACTAGTCTCACTGAAAAGAATTATGTAATTCAGCTTGTTTTCTTGACTTAGCAACCTTTTTATAATATCTAAATCACTTGGACCGGTGACCATGACTTGCTACTCCTTCTCTTTATTTGTTCTTCATTTATCTTTATTTTAAAGCAATGATAATGGTTTTTGCACCAGCTTAATTCAGTCATCAACTTTGGACTTATTATGTGGCGTTTTGGTTAAGGCTGGGTGTTAAGTTTGTTTAGATGAAAGTTTCATATCGATTAGTGATAAGGCCATTTTAGAGTATATATGTGGATGCAAACCTCATTTTTCAAACTGGCTGTGAGATTAGGCTTAAAGTTTACTTTTTAACATGGTATAACAGTCATGGGTTAGAGTTAATTCTAGCGAAATTTGTGTTTGTTGGACATATTATTCCATTTGCTATTGGATCACTCATTAAGGTTTAGTTTCACACACGAGATGTATATACCTTGCGTGAGGGAATGTTGGAAATTCTACGTAGACTAGTGATAAGGCCAATTTAGAGTATTTAAGTGGATGTAAACCTGTCCTATAAACTGGTTTTGTGAGTTTGAGTTAAACTTAAAAGTTTACTTCTTAATGATTAGTGACTAAAAGTCTTGTCAACACTTGCCACCTATATGATATTGATCTGTCTCAGTAAAATAGGAGTGAAGTTACCGTATTGATTTATTTTTCATCTGTACATGATAAATAGGTAGGAAAGTGAAATAACTAAGCAACAGGATGTGGGTTTAGATAACTAAGTGTAGCCCTTGTATTTTTATAATACATGTTGGTGCCATGTTTCTGTATAGAATATTGGAATACTATGTATAATATGTTCAGTAATCTGGTATGCTCGCAATGTTTACTCCGGAATCCATATTTGGCACATAAATTTGTATGTTAGTTAGGGAATGAATTATAAATTTATCTTATTTTAACTTATGCTTTGGCATGGTCGAGGACATTGTTAGTGTACATTTTGCGTGTTAGTGGTCTATTGTTAATAATATTTGTTGATGTCATCTTTGGTATTCTATATGACCTACGAAGCATAAATTTTGCTAATATTTTTGTGTGGTTATTGTGTCAGTGTTGTCTCTGTTTGTGTTTCAACCTCGTCACATTCAACAACTTGAACTTCATCTTTGGCTTAATATTATTCTGCTTAACTTTTGTATTACTTTTCTCCATCATCCTCTATATATTCTTAATCACTGAAATTTTTTACCTTTGTCATTGTTGGACTGCTTTATTTTTAGTAAATTTGCTGATTTTTGGGAAGTTATTTGAGACAGATTGGATTCGGTTATATGTGGTTATTTGACTTCAAATTGTTATTACAGGTTTCTTACGGCTAATCAGAACCCAAATACGGACTCTGGACATCTTGCGCGCGATTCAGTATCCAGCTTGTACAACCTTGAATCACTCTCCTGTTAGGGAATTTTTATTTTGGTCTTGATGAGGATGTGTAATGTTAGAAACAGCTTTTATGTTTTTGAGGAAATCATTATTCTACTAAAATCTGAGCATTGGACCATACAAGCCCCCTTGTAGATTTTCAGGGGAAAATGCCGGATCGCGTAGACAGCGTACTGATTTGAACCTAGGACAGAAACTCCCTTGTGCCATTTGGGTTATATTACATAATATGACAGTAATGCTTCTGGATCAATTCTTTTTTTTTGTTTGTCTGCACTTATTTTGACATTGTTTTTCTTAGTATAGACTAATAGTAGATTGGCTGCATTATGCTAAAAAAAAAATGGTTAGACGCAGCACATATTTGATTAAAGTATATGCGATTGAATGATCTTTAACAGACGGCTGATTATGGTTCAATATAAACTATTAATGCAAGAGAAATCAGGGGCGCTTCACTTGATTTTTGTCTACCATTTCACTATCTGATTCTATATTTTATTATTACAATAATATAATTAAGATTTCTTAATTTATTTTCACTTTTTCTAAAACATTTTTTTATTCGAAAAGGTCTTTAGTATCTTCTTTCTTTCACTATATCTTTCTCTCCTCACTTTACTAAACATAGCTTTAACCATAATATCTAGTGTTTTAAACCAATGCTTGGTTTTTTCTTTTCTATTTCTATGAATATATATATTAAGATAGTACGTAATTTGATTTTTTCTTTTAAATAATTAAATTTACATTTGTGGGCTGTTTTATTTTTATTCAATTTAATTGCTCAAACGATGTTATTGTTTTCATGGCTAAATTTTGTTGTATTCATTTAAATTTCTTAAAATTCTAAATATGTTTTTTTTAATATCTGTTATTTATTATCTATACTTATATGTAGGGAAGATTTTTTTTTATGTTCACGTTCATTTTTTAATTTTATCTTTTAAATAAAAATTGTTCTAATTTAAATTAATTATTTTATCAATTATCTTTCTTTGAATTTAACTGTTTTTTAAAATTTAATCAGTTTTTTAATTAAAAATTACTTACAAAATAAATTTTATTTATTTACAATAAATTATAAAAATGATTTATATTTAATTTTATAATTATAATAAGATAATGATAATCTTATAAATGAAACGCGATTTCGGTACACTGAAATGTATATGATCTCCATATATGTGTATTATAAAATATATATATTTTTTCTGAGTTTTAAATGAAATTGAAATTTATTTTTATTCAAAATTTATATATATTTTGATCTTTAAATTTTAAAAAAAATAATAATAAAAACGTATCAAATATTTTGATCTTTAAATTTTAAAAATAAATAATCAAAACGTGTCAAATGTTTGTTGTTAGCATGCGAGTTTTATACGATTTGACAAATTTATGTTTTAATATATGTTTGATAATATATTTTATATATAAAAAATTTAACATAATTATATTAAAAGAAATATATAGATTCATTTTAAAAACCAAAATATATCCAAATTTTTTACAAACTACGAATATTACTAAATTAAAATAAAATAGAAGAAATATGTATATTAAAATATGTTATATATGTATATTAACATATTTTTCACATTTTTAAAGATAATAATTTTAATTTTATAAATATGTTCTTTTTACTATGCAATTATTATTATGAAACCAGAGTGAAGTGTTTAAAAAGTTACCAAAGTTTTTTTTAATCTAAAGCTGATTCTAATATAAAAAGAAATAAACATTGATAAACAATCATTTTGATAAATCGATATATTTTTGTTATTGATCGATTTAGATAATTTCTATTTTCAAGTTGTAAAAGTTTTATTCTTTGAAAATTTTTAATTTTGCCCTGTGTATGTGACTTCCAAATTAAAAATTAAGGGTGTTATAGTTACATAGTAAATAAAATAAAAGTGATTTTATTTTCTTATAAACTGTGTATCACGCTAATACCAATCCCTTTCGCATTTTCTCCAGATTCCCCCTATTCCCAAACCGCAATTTCCCCAAATTTAGGGTTTCCGGCAATTGTAGCTGCCGTCTCTGCCGCAAACCACTGCTCACACCACCGCCGGAAATTTTGCCACTATCAGGTCCGTTTTCTCTGTCCACTCTTGTATGTGTATTCGTGGAATGAATAGAATTTATCCTCTGTAATGGTAATGCTTTGATTGGAAGGCGTAAAATGACAGAGGAGTGTTTAGAGTAATCGGGATGTAATCTAACTAGAATAGGATACTGAGCCAAAATGTTAGAACCCAGGTTTGGGAAGGTTTGGGCAGAGTGTGTTTGGAAAGCCATTGATTTATTATACCCGTCGTGTTAAGAATCATAGTAATTAAGCTGAGTGTTTTGTGGTGGTTCCCTTGGGAATCTTTGCTGGTTTTTAATGTTTATTGTATTCCGATCAAAATCACAGAATGTTCATTAGTCATTGTATCTAATTATTTCATGTTGGAGCTTGCCCCAAATTACTTTGCTTTTTGTTTTCTATTGCTTTCTGAATTTTAGTTGTTGTTCAGATGCTGATTTTAGTGTGGACTTCCTTCCTCCCTTCAATGTAATTTCAGTTGTAAGGAGACACTGATTTTGTTAGATATGAAATGTTACATCCAAATTGGTGACAAGGGGAAATGAGTTTCTTTGAAGGATTCTAATAAACATGTCATTGAAAGTAAAAAGTGAAGTTGTTTATTGTATGTTGATCTAAAACTCTAAATGTATAAGTTAGTTATTATATCTAATGCTTTAATACTGGTCCTAAATAATTTGTTTTGCAATGCTTTACGAATTTTAACTTTTATTACTTATTACATATTGTTACATATATTATCTTTATTTTATATTTATCTTTAGTTAGTTTGTTATTATTTTTTATTTGTATTTTGGACTTAATTCATATTTTTTCTATTATAAATAGAGAATCCTATGTATATATTCAAGTTAGATTAATCACATACATAATTTTTATTATATTCAACACGGATAATAATTTATTTTGCTCTAAAATATTACACCCAGATTCTTGATGGGGAAAAATGAGTTTCTCACACCAAAAGCAATTGCCAATCGAATCAAAGCAAAAGGATTGCAGAAGCTTCGGTGGTATTGCCAGATGTGCCAGAAGCAGTGCCGAGATGAGAATGGATTTAAATGCCATTGTATGAGTGAAGGACATCAGCGTCAAATGCAAATATTTGGACAAAACCCACACCGGATAGTTGAGGGCTATTCCGAAGAGTTTGAGAGCTCTTTTCTAGAGCACATGAAGCGCAGCCATCGATTCAGCCGTGTGGCAGCCACTGTAGTTTATAACGAATACATAAATGATAGACACCATGTTCATATGAACTCCACCCAGTGGGCAACTCTTACTGAATTTGTCAAGTACTTGGGTCGAACAGGCAAATGTAAAGTCGAGGAAACACCCAAGGGATGGTTTATTACATACATAGACAGAGATTCAGAAACCCTTTTCAAGGAGAGGATGAAGAATAAGAGAATCAAGGCAGATATGGCAGATGAAGAAAAGCAAGAGAAGGAGATCAGAAAACAGATTGAAATGGCTGAGCAAATGATGCAGCAGCCTACTCCTGAGGCTGATCAGCCACAACCTGAGCCTCCAAGGGAACTAAATATTGAAGATGGAATTAAGATAGGGTTTTCTCTTGGGTCTTCATTGGTTAAACAACCTGTGACCAAGGAAAATCGTGAGGCATCAAGGGTGGTGTTTGAGGAGGCCGATGAAGAGAGATACGGGGAAAGAAATCCTGGAAACAATTTGAAGAGGAAAGAAAGTGGTGGTGGGAAATCAACTTTGGAGGAAATGATGAGGGATGAAGAGAGGAAAAAGGAAAAAATCAACAGGAAGGATTACTGGTTGCACGAGGGAATTGTTGTTAAGGTTATGAGCAAAGTTTTGGCAGAGAAGGGCTACTACAAGCAAAAGGGTGTTGTGCGGAAGGTGATTGACAAGTATGTTGGGGAAATAGAAATGCTTGAAAATAAGCATGTGCTCAAAGTTGATCAGGCAGAGCTTGAAACTGTGATTCCACAAGTTGGTGGCCGTGTAAAAATTGTCAATGGCGCGTATAGAGGATCAATTGCTAAGTTGTTGGGTGTGGATACAGATAATTTTTGTGCTAAGGTGCAGATCGAGAAAGGACCCTATGATGGCAGAGTGCTTAAAGCCATGGAATACGAGGACATTTGTAAAGTAGCCTAGTGAGTTGGATGAAATTAATAACTCAGTGGTTTGTATTACTTGTAATGTTCTATCTCTGTCTAATGTGTTATCTTGTAGCACAAACCATATTCATTATCTTATATTGGATACAATTCTTGGTAATTTATAATTTTGACTATAATGAGGCACCAAATTTGCAGTAAAAATGGGGTGACCGAGAGGTTTGAAATATCATGTTGTAGGTACCATTATACTGCAATTTTATTTTAAAATTTGATGACGGGTAAACTCGAGTTCTTATATTTGCTCTTTGTTTGAATGTTTCATCATTAACTACAATCAAGCACTTTAGTTTTCAAAATGTCGTATCATAAGTGCTAGATTAGATGTTGTATCTTTCCAGTCTATTTTTGTGGCACAAATATGACTAATACAATCTTAAACAAAGTTTTCGGGTGTTTTGAAATATTTATCTTTTTTCATAAGAAATATTTATCTTTTTTCACAGAAGTCAACTTATATGCAAATTCGAATTTATATGCCAAAACCTAATTTTTCAAAAGTGCTATTCTGAAATTGGTGGTTAGCACTTTTGAGCTCAGAATGTTATTTAATGTTATGTTAGATGATTAGCTATAACAAACATAAGCATGTAAATTATTTGAATTATTGGTGAAACTTTTTTTATGCTGTCTGTCAATCGCTAAATTAAAAACTCTTCTAATTTGTTCTATTGCATTATATGATTAGTACTTTTTTAGTATTCAGAAAATACCTTTTTTTGTGTAGAAGTAGTATGTTATGATGTGTGTGGATTTGCAGAAGTTCAAATATATGTGATTTACCTTTATACATTTGAATCAAATGATTTGTTTCTTTCTCCATTTTTAGTGATGGATTTCTACAAATAGTAGTTCCTAAAACTATAGTATGAGTGAGAAACATTGATTTATAGCACATATATGTGTAAGTATATGCATATACATACAGAAACAAAGGATATTCTGCATGAGTTATGTCATGCCATATATATTGTAATAATTTAATGAAGAGATATTGAATTTCATATACAATTTCATTGCTAGACAGAAAATCTTATCTTTGAAAATTTAATCATATTAAGTATTTTTTTTTTTATAATGAGTAGCTGGAGATTAAGAGAACAATGACAGTATGCAGAAAAATTTACTTAAAAGTTAAAACTCTCTTGAAATTAATTTTCAAGATGTAGTTATCAGTATGAATGCCAAAATAAAAAAATATTAGATTTTGAAAAAAATTATTCATAAAAATTGAACACAGAACAAAAAATTATAATAACTTAGATACCATGTTTAGCTTGCAGAACTAGATTTCCCCCACAATTTTGAAGCTTACTTTTATATTTATATACTGTGTTTAACAAATAGTTTATGAATCAACAACAGTTACCTTTTATAAATATTTCAATAATTACAGTGATATGATATAAGGTTTTTTTGGTTTGAAAATTTAATGTGGTCAAAGTTTGTTTGTTTTTTTTGAACAAAATAATATGGTCAAATCAAATACATTTACTATATTAAATGTTATTCAATATTAAACATAATGATTTTCTTAACTCAAGCTACAAATAAAGGTGTACAATAAGGCAGTTTTATTATGAAACTGTCACTTTCATCCCTGTTTTATTGACATATATTTGCAAGGAATTTCTCTCTCAATAACATGACATAATATATTATTGTTAATCTAATTACTTTATTTTTTTTTAAAAATTCAAATTATTCTAAAAATTTTCCTTGCTAAATTTATTCCTATGGCCTAACGTGAATTTTAAATTCCTTTACTACTCAGAATTTAAGTGGGCATAAGCCAATCAAGTTAAATTTGAAAAAAAAAAAAATTAAAGCAGGAAAAATAATTAGACTAAAAAATAAAAATATGGAGAGAAAATGAGTGTTTATCCATTGGAAATTAATATATCATTTTATAAGGCTATATTTTATGTGGTCCATCTCTCCTTTTTGTTTTCTCAATTCCAAAATTAAATTCATTTTTAATGTAAGTTACATGGTACATTCCAAATGTAACAACATGAATTGGACTATTTAAAGCATTCAAGAAAAAAATAAAAAACTTTAGCCATTGATAATATTTAACAGTTTACCCTTTAATTAATATATTTTAATATTTATGATATATTATTTTTGTGTGAGTAATAATTTTTTTTTTGGGATTGATATTGGATATAGTCATTTTAGACTCAAGAAGATAAATCAAATTTAAAATAAATAAAAATGTTAGAGACTTTAAAAGTTAAAGTCTTTGATGTTCAATATAATTTCTTGTTATTTTCTTTGTTACCATGTATTTCTTTACTGTTCTATTTCTCTTTGATAACTTTGAGTACTTATTTAAAAATCACCCATTCTTATTTTTGTACATAATATTTTTAAGATAATATTACTCATTTGATTTCTATACTTTAATAAATTTTACCTTTTAATTTCTATACTAATTATATCCTTTAATCATTATATATTCATTTTAATATATTTAGTTCCAATAGTTTTAGATACAAAATAACTAAAAGAGACTAATTTTGTATGTATAAGAACTACAAGAAAATCAAAATTGATAACTTAGACTAATAGGTAAAGTTTATACAACTATAGGAACTAAACGATTAATAAATTTGTATGGACTACAAATATATTAAAATTGTATGTGTTGGGATTAAAATTTGAAGTATGATAAAGATTAAAAGGTATAAGGAGTGAATGAGTAAAACTCACTTTTAATCCATATGAAATCTCTATCTTTTCTTTCTCTTTGGAAAATCACCTACGTTTTATATCATATTACCAACGGGTGAATTTTAGAAGGTCCACAGGGAGCTTTGATCTCCCCCAATTTTTTTAATATGTAAATTAATATATATAAATAAAAATTAATTTTATCAAGTATATTTTATATATTTGATATTTCTAAAAATTTAATACATCTATCTTATTATCTCTAAAATACTTTTTTGAAAATCCATCACTAATTGCCAACTTTTTTTTTAAATAAAAAATCATAACTCTTAAATATGCATGCAAAGGCCCATGGTTTTGTTTCTTGTAACTTGGTCCATGTGGACCTCATTCATTTTCTTCTTTTATAAAATGTTAAACCAATCTATTTGATTATTCGAAAAAGTTAAATATATTTGTAGTTCATAATTAAAATGTAATATTGGAATTCATTATATTCTAAACCTTAATATATTTATATTTTTAAACTTTAAAAATAATGAATATAATCATTTAAAATAGTACTCTAGGATGATATTTGAATTGAAATGTGTCAAATGGTGTAAAAAACTCAAATGCAAGTCTAAAAGCGAATTGACACAACAAAATTTAACGCAGTTGGGCTATGAATATTATATCTATTTATTTTTAAAGTTTGGAGACCAAACTATATTAAAATTTAAAACATGGACAAATTTCAATTTTGTATCAAAATTTAGAGACTAAAAACACATTTAACCTAGTTACAAAATATCTATAAAGAAACATCAAACAAAATAATTTTCTTCTTCCTCTTTTCCTTTTCCTGACTTTATATATCCAATTCAATATCACTTTTCATTTCAAATCTCATATACATCCTCCTTTTCTACCTTAAAAATGGTTCAACCAAGTAATGTAGCTCCCCTATCATCCACCCCACTTTCTTCCTCCGATGATAACACCTTTGATGATGTTACCGATTCTTCCACTCATCCAAAATCCCCCTCATCCTCATCATCATCAAAGAGGACACGCGGTAGGCCTGTGGGCTCCAAGAACAAACCAAAATTAACCCTTGTGATTGACCAAGACAATGAGCATACCCAAAAACCTATTTTCATTCAAATCCCTAAAAATTCTGATGTGATTGAGGCACTTATCCAATTCTCCTGTGATTACCAAATTAGCATCATGGTGCAAAGTGCATCGGGATCTATTAGGAACGTCACTCTCCGTGACAATGAATCCATAACTTCTGCTTTCATTGTTCATGGACCCTTCACATTAGTTTCCCTCATTGGCACTTGCATAAATAACAACTCTTGTACTATTTCATCATCGTCTAATCTTGACATTGATTGTTTCTTTAACATTTCCTTTTGTTCAAATATAGGTCAAAGTTTTATTGGAGTTGTTGGAGGGAAGGTTATCGCTGATGATGATGTTGTTGTAGCTGCTACTATTTTCAATAACTCTGAGAATAACAAAGGTGAAAACCAATTATGATTATGAAAAAATGATAACAATAGTTGTTATTCATGTAATCTAAATGACAATTCGATCGTGTTAACGCTTCATTAGTATCGTTATACATGTACTCATCTTAAAATATAAGGGTTATCATGAATAGTACTTTATTAGTTTTTTTATTATGAAATGTTAAAGATATTTGCATGGTAATTTGTAGATTTATTTTGATGAGATCTAAGTGACAATATATGCTTTTTTGATGCACTTGTTTGTGTTTGTGATTATACAATTGTTTAGCTTATGTAAGTGATGATTTTATATATGTGATTTTGAAATTCCATGAAGAAGACTTATTTTGAAATTTAAATCTTAAGAGATACCGATAAATGAAGAAAAACAAAGTTAGCAATTCACCAATTCAATAGTTTAATATGAATGATTATTCTATTTTTTTTTTCAATTCATTTCACCATTGATGCAAATTTCAAATACTTTTTTTATATATATTTAGGACTTACATATATATTTTTTTCATTCATAAATATTTAAATTTTGATATGGACCCTTCTATTTATATGGTTTTTTAATTCCATATAAACTTTAATGTGGTCAAATTTTTTGTTATGATCAAATTAATGTGGTGAAAGAAAAATTATTTATTATATTCAATACAAACATTAAAAAAAATTTAAAAAGTTAATGCAATGGTGATAAAGCTACAAATAAAAGTGAACTTAAAAGGTAGTTTAAGGAACTGTATTAACAAATAAGTAAATAAATTTCATGATATAGTTAAAGTAGTCAACACATTAACTCTAGTTTTCTTTATTGAAACTTCAAATTAGATTGTATTTCTCGTCAGTAGACTTAATCTTACAACCTAATGAAATTTTTTTAGCTCCTCTATTGTTTAGCTTCTTATTCACTACTTAGTTTTATCATAAGAAAAATCAATTTAAAATTTGGAAAAAAGAATTATAAAGGCAATATTCGACAACAGAAAATAAAAATATTGGAGAGAAAATAAATGCTTAATGTGGAAAATCAACATGCCCAGAAAAAGTCATGATTTTATCCTTGGTGCTTATTTAATTATAGTTTATCCAATGTAATACCATATATAGTCGAATGTCCAATATGCTTTGTCCAGAGACATTGATCCTATCTTTTATGAAATATGTAATTTTATGTCTACAATATTAATATATTTGTTTTTATAGATTTTCTTATTCATTAAAAGTGTTGTATTTTCTTTAGTTGTTTTAAAATTTAAAGAAACAAACTCAACAAAATAAAGGATGTGTTTGGAAATATAGAAAGTCAAGAAAAACGTATGGTAAAAGATAAGTAGATAAAAATTAAATAAGGAATCGTTAATTAATATGTTTTTTGAAAATGAAAACCTATAGAAAGTAAATATTAATAGTAATAAAGTAAAATCATTAATATCATTTGACTGATCTCAAAACTTAAATTCTATAAAACTACAATTGGTTTTTTTTTTATACATATTACAAACTTCAAAATATATATATATTCTATTATTTTTTTGTAAAGACTGACAAAATCACATAACAAAATGTACTTTTTTAAAGTATATAAATTCATTGTCTTTAAAAATTTATTCGTAATTTATTGTGTAAACTTTTTCAAATACAACATAAATTTTGTAAATGTTCTTGAGAATATTAGATCTAGCCAAAAAAAAATATAAAAAAGTAAATAACTAAACACATGATAATAAAATAAAATAAAAAAGAGAATGATAGATAAGAAAAGAAGTTGAGTTTTCGGAGGAGGAAGCAAAATGCATGTATTTGTAGATACAAGAGAGAGATTAAGATGAGCCAAAAAACCTGACTTTCGGAGGATATTTGTAACAATTCAAAGTTGGCCATGGTGTCTGGCGGAAAAGATATGCAACATTCCCAAAATTATAGCACTCGAACAGAGAAAAAATCTGTATTGTTTCTACAACTCGTGCAATGTGCAAAAAGGTTGTAAATATTTGCAACAATCTCCTAGTATATTTTTGCAATATACTTTATTTGGTGTTTATCTTATGACAATCTCTCACTCACATGTTATAAAAGATAAAAAAAAATAAAGATTGAATGAAGAGAATCTTGGGTCTCATAAAAGATGTATTGCATTAGCTAGTGTACTAATCTATATGAATCAATCATAAATTGAGAAACTTAACATATAATATATTTGGTATAACAAGTCATATGAACTAAAGATACTATATGTATGTTGACAATTTATCAATTACAATACACCTTTATAATTTTTGTTGTTATCGTCGTTTTGCACTTATTAAGTCATGTTCGTACTTGATGTTCATAAGTACTTTAGAAATCATGTCAATATCTCATACAAGCAGTCTCATTGGACACTCTTATAAGTGATTTTTGTTGAAAATTATACACCATCCATAAAAGGGTATGAAAATTATTAAAAAAATTATTTAAACTAAAATTTCTTACACCACATAGAATTTTAATTTCAAAGTTTAACCTCTCAATTATATAGTATATAAAACTTTCACACTAACTATAGGAATGAACATAATTGATTTAAAATTAATTTAGTGCAATCAAAACAAACAATATTTTACCCATATGAACTTTATTCATGGAATTTCCAATCACAAAGACCGAGTTATCATCACTTGTTTGTTTGCAAGTGGCATAAGTCTGATTTTCCTTTATAGTTTTAAAATCATATTTCTTCACAAGGGTTCTGCCAGAGGATTTTTTATATTCCGATCTGACTTCACATAATCAATGGAAATAATTTTACTCTTTGATAGTTGCTTCATCAAATTATGTCTTAATTGTATATGTTTGTTCTTTCCATTGTAATTCTTGATTTTAGTTATAGCTACTATCTATTGGCAATCCCAATGTATTGACATAGATGGTTTGACTTCATTCCTAATGTTTGCTAAGAAGTTCTTCAACCAATCAGTCTCACTATCAGCCATTTTGATAACAACAAACTTAGATTTCATTGTTGATCTTGCATAATTGTTTGTCTGATTAATATCCATGTAATCACACCACCCCGAAGTGTTAATATATAACTACTAGTGGATTTACTCTCATCTGAATTAGATATCCAATTACCAATTCCGCCAGAACAAATACAATCACTAGTGTAGAAAGGACTCTAGACGTCTGTTATTTTGGGTTTTTAACGTCTGATCTTTATCCGACGTCTATACGGGTGACGTTAATGAGACGTCGGACCCTTTAGGTCAGACGTCTATATAGACGTCCGATCCATACAGGTCAGACGTCTCTGAGGTTGCTCCTAATTGATGGTGATTCGAGTTTACAACTTTATATTTTATTTGAAGAGAATGTATTGTATATTTCTTTTTTTGGATGGTTTTAAAAACGTAGTGGAAAGAATTGGAGAGTGTAAAACGCAAGAAATTGCCGCCAAAGAACACCGTCCAAGGACACGAGAATAACTGCACAAAAACCCAATGAAAACACATTTTAATCGATTCAAATGAAAGATAATGCATTAAAGAGTGATGTGGTCGAAGTAAAACTAATTTAAAATGGTGCAAAAGTGAGAAAACGAACCTGAAAAGCGTAACCGGTAGAGAGAAAATGCGACGAAGATGATGAACAATGAGTGTGCGTAACGACTGTCTAGCGATCACGGTATTTTAATGCCGACATTTAGAAGTCGGTTTCCCTATAACAAACGTCTAAAGGGCTTTAGAAGTCGGTTCCCCTCATAACAGACGTCTAAATGAAGTTAAAAAGTGACTTTTTAAATTTCTGGGTTTAAGATTTAGACGTCGATTTCCCCAATAACAGGGGCTTTAGAAGTCGGAGGTGCAGGATCAAACGTCTAAATGGAGTCAAAAAGTGACTTTTTAAATTTCTGACTTTAGGGTTTAGATGTCGGTTCCCCCAATAATAGACGTCTAAAGGGTTTTAGAAGTCGATTCCCCCATAACAGACGTCTAAATAGAATAAAAATTATTTTTTATTAACTTTTTCGTTTAGTTTTGGCATTTATTTGGGGGAGCCGACGTATATGAGAGCCTATAGGCATCGGTTATGAGGGCCTCGACGTCTATAATATTATAGATGTCGGGATCCTCTTAACTAACATCTATATTGGCAACTTATTTACGAAAGTACCACCGATCATTAATTTGCGTCGGACTCCCGCTTAATTAACGTCTAAAGGGTGACGTTAAAAGTTAATTCTGCACTAGTGAATTTATTTTTAAAAATTAAAAAATAAAAGATAAAAAGTATTATGTTTTATATTTATATTTTGGTCCAAATCTTTTAATATCTACACTAGGCCCATTTTATTTTATTGTTAATAACCACACTTCACTGTTTTCTTTTTCTTTTCACACCCTTATGTTTAATGGGCTAAATAATCAAGCTTAGTTTTATTATTCTCACCCCTCTGCATTGCTCCTCCCTAACCATTATCACACGCCACCACTAAAACCAATCAACATCATGCAAAACCATTCAACACGCATACCACAACCTCACCTCACTCCATTTTTTCCATCCATTATTGACTTCAAGCCACTTGCTAGATTCCACTTTCAGGTCAGTATTGACTCCAGGCACTTCCTAGATTCACTTTTACCATATGTTTTTCCTATATGTCTACAATAAATTTCTTTTTATTTTTTTAATTTTTATACTCTGCTTTTTCAATTTTTTTTTAATTTAATCATTATATTAATTCATATTTATTTAAATTCTTAAAGATTAGACATGTTTTTTATTCTTTAATTTTCAAATAAAAATTAAAATTTATTTAGTTCCTATTTTTAAAACTATATAAATTTAATTATTTTAACTAAATTTTGTTAAATTTATTTAAAATTTTAAATATATTTCTTAATTAGCATGGACGAAAAATGTATGGAAAAGTATAAATAAATGTCAAATAAATTTTACAAAATTTAGTTAAAATTACATCATTTTAAAATTAAGAAAATAAATTGGGTTAAAATTTTGAAAAGAAAATAATCCTAATTTTCACTTTAAAATTAAGAATAAAAAAGATATTTAACCAAATTCTTAATAATTCATAAAAGAAATATTATTTAACCCAATTATTAGTAAAATCATAAAAGGAATATATTACTTAGTGGTGAATCTTTTCCTCCTTATTCTCATTTTCTAACCACTGATAATATTGGATAGAGCACACACGGTTGATGAGGCCCACTTAAGCCATTCAAAGTAAAAATATCATTATGTAATAACCTCCATATATATATACAATAACACTCTCTGATTTCTATCCATTTCTTCTCTCTTTCATCATCCTGTTTCTCTTTTGTCTCATCTTTGCATATATCAATTCAACAGCTGCTAGAGTAATTCCAAAGTGAAGTACATATGCAGCATCATATGTTTTCAGTTTCCAGACTGTGATGGCGATATTAATTCTGCTGCTTATTGTACTGTTGGTTCATTTACACGGAGGTGCTCATCACAGAGAGCCAAGAGGAATTACTGCAACGAGGAAGGCTTGTGATTTGTCTCAGGGAAATTGGGTTCCTGATGAATCATACCCTCTTTATAATACCTCACAATGTCCCTTTATTCTCAAACAATTTGATTGCATAAGAAATGGTCGTCCTGATAAAAACTATGTCAAGTACAGATGGCAGCCCAAAAACTGCAACTTACCAAGGTACACACACATCCTTTTCCTGTTATTCACTCAGTTTTTTCATACCATGCTATCATTATTACTTTCATCATTCCTCACCCAATCAGATTTTCCGCTTACTCCATATCATTTCACATGTATTACAATTCACTTTGATCTATTACTGTTAAACTCTTGAATATCGATCCTTTTACAATAAGTTTATTTTGTTAATCCATAGTAATGAAGTGAAGCTCCAACTTTGTTCATAGTTTGATTAACGTTAAACTGCAGTAAATACGGTCTCTTGAATTAGAGTATCAATTACTGCGTCTTATATGGTCCAAAGAATAACTACTGAAGTAATGATGTTTTTTTTTTTTTTTTTTCTGAAATATCAGAAAATAAACAACACTGAGATCATTAACGTCCAAAAGATTAATGACAGTTCTGGATTTTGAGCTTGTTCTATATTATTGACCTTAAATATGACATGACCTTGAATATGACATCCGATGTAGATTTCACATCTCTTTTTGGGGTCCACTAGTTTCTGCTATTGAAAGAAAACCACATGCTAGAAGAAAACAATTACTTGCTTTCTAAGCCACTTATAGGGCTAGCCACCAATCATATAACCACCGGCAGACACTCGGTTTCTTTTGCTAACTTTAAAAATGCGATTGGATTAGATAAGATAGAACAAGTGAGTAAACATTATAATATGTGTTCAATCTCTGAAAATTAAAAGAGTAGTTGTGATATGTGTTGTTAAAATAGACATGTTAATCCATCATTAAATTCAAACTTTTTGTACTCAATATTAAACTTCCAAGAGGGTCTAATGACTTGACAACAGTAGTTGTGATGTTGCTTTCACCTGCTATGTTACAATGGAATACACCATCCAAGATTAAATACTATTTCAATGATCATTAAGGTGATGGACCCACCTCAGAGTTGAATGAAATTTGGTGCGTGGTATGTACAGATTCAATGGAGAAGATCTGTTGAGAAGACTCAGAGGGAAGAGTATTTTGTTTGTGGGGGACTCCTTGAGTTTGAATCAATGGCAATCACTCACTTGCATGCTTCACACGGCTGTGCCACGTGCCAAGTACACCTCAGTCAGAACTGGGGGTCTATCCACCTTCACTTTTCCGGTTAGAGATCACTCTCATTAATTAACTATATATATATATATATATTCATAATCCTATTCATGATTTAAACTAATCTTTTTATGGTTATGATCATATCATAATACTACAAAAGAGAAAGGCTTAAGTATTGAGGAATGATACATTGTTTGAATGACACTATATATATAATATGCAGAAGTATGATGTGAAGGTGATGCTTTCTCGTAATGCATTTTTGGTGGATATTGCAAGTGAAAGGATTGGTAGAGTGCTGAAATTAGATTCGATTGGAGATGGAAAAAGGTGGAAAGGAAACGATATACTGATATTCGACTCTTGGCATTGGTGGCTCCACATCGGAAGAAAACAACCGTACGTAAAATACAGACATTATTATATTAATTAATCCTACAATGATGACATGCAGTTTGGTTTCACTCGTCTCTTTCTGCAGATGGGATTTCATTCGAGAAGGAAATCACACGTACAAGGACATGGATCGTTTGGTTGCATACGAGAAAGGCTTGAAAACATGGGCGAAATGGGTTGAAGACAACGTTAACCCTGAAAAAACAAGGGTGTTCTTTCAAGGAGTGTCTCCAGATCATCTAAAGTGTGTAAAGTTTAAGAATTTGTGATTGTGAGTAAGTTTGTGGTTGCAAGAATTGACGTTGAGTTTGTGTGAGTTAATGCAGTGGAGAAAAATGGGGTGAGACAAAGGCAAGATTCTGTGAAGGGCAAATGGTGCCTGTTTCTGGATCAAAGCATTCACACCCAGCTGAGATAGTGTTACAGAAGGTGTTGGGAAGCATGTCAAAGCGTGTGAATTTGCTGAATATTACTGCATTGTCAGATATGAGAAAAGATGGTCACCCATCTCTTTATGGATTTGGTGGCAAAAGGAGCATGGATTGCAGCCATTGGTGTCTCCCTGGTGTTCCTGATACTTGGAATTTACTTTTATATTCAGCTCTCATTCAAAATTAAGCTTTATAAGAAATCTTTAGAGTAAAAAAAAAGTTATATAAATCAAACTTATTTGTATTAAACATAATCTCTATGTGGTGAAAAATAAAAAAAATGAAATCGTAAATGCTCATCATTTTCAGAAAATCATATTAATTCTGTATTAATTTATGTAACTAATAACATACTTTTTCTTATATATATATATATAAAACACATAATAAATAAAACAACATACGACTTTTCATCTGCAATTCCAATTATTTTATCCTTCACTTCCAATTTTCAAAAATAACTTTACATTTTTTTTTGTTAGATTTTGGAATTTGATGAAAAAAATGAAAAATCTTTCATCAAATTTTAAAATTTAATAAAAATAAAATCTTTCGTCAAATTTTGATATTCCATGAAGCACAAAAAATAGTAAGGTGTAAAATTTTTTTAATTACAAGGACAGTTTTGGAATTTAAAAAACATTTGGAAATGCAGATGAAATTATTAGAAGATGAAACAGTCTAACATGGGTGACGAAAGGTCTATAGTAGTTTATTGGGCCTTAACTTACAACGTATACTGATTCTTTCAGCACCTCTTATTTGTTTTATCGCACTCCCATGATGTTGATAAAATTATACCTTTTCTTCTTTCATGTGCCCAATTCCTATGTCCACCCACTGTACCCGGCGACAGTGAAGTCGCTGTCAGGATTGGGATTTGGAGGTGTCTTCTATGAGTCAACGAGGAGAAAAAAAAAAGACAAAAATTTATAAATGTCACTAAAAATAAAATCAATTTAAAATAAATAAATAAATATATATATATATATATATATATATATATATATATATATATATATATATATATATATATATATATATATATATATATATATATATATATATATATATATATATATATATATATATATTATAGAGTGAGTAACTACGTGTATTTCCACTATAGTTAGTTTAGAAAGGCATGTATATGGGGTTTCTGTGTCTAATGAAGTGGTGTGTTCAGTTTTAACAACAATTTAAAGAAATGAGTTTGATTGATGGCAGAATGTTTGTCATTTTGCTAACATAACTTTAAAAATAAATACATATAAAAATATTAATTATTTTTACGCGTTATCTATTTATTTCTTAAATTTGTAAATTAAATTATATAAAAATTTAGAAAAAATGAGAAATTTGAATAATATTTAACATTGTAATATAATAGTTTGAGAAAGAAATGGTCAAAATGGAACACTGCATTCCCACAGCTTATCCAGCTGGCATACTAATCGAATGGTGCCAGTCAACTTCACGCCTCTCCCTTTCAGTATGCATGTCTGTCCCCACACGCTATCTTTCTTTTATATATATATATATATATATATTCATAAATATTTCTATATAATTTTTATTGATAACATATATTTATTAAAAAAATTAATATCAATATGTAAAATATAATTTGAAAAAATTATTAATTTAGCAAAAAATATATAATTTTTAAATTAATTGAAAAAAGTAAAAAAATATTTATGACCCTGAGTAATAATTACTTTGAATTATTTTGTACCTGATGGAATGATGTTGAGAGTCATAATTACGACTTCAAGAATCACACGTAGGACAGTGGCAAAAAGACACTGCTCGGTCCTCTGCATTTTTGTACCTATTATTGTTTGTACAAGTCCATGATAATGATTTTGCAAACTTAAACTTCACAAAATATAAATAAAAAATCTTTATGCTTTATATAAAATATTTTATTTAAGATTAGAGATCAAATTTTCATAATACTTTTTCATTTCTATTTGATAAAGTATACGCGTTTTTTACTTAAATTATGAGGAAAAACTAGTTGCTGACCGTTGGATCAAGAAAGCTGATCAAACCGCTTCAATAATAATAGATTAATTAAGAGCTTTTTTTTTTCAGGAAATTTCTTTCGTTACAAAATGATAATCCTTTTAATTTTTTATATTGTTTTAAAACAATGTTTTATTAATTTGTTACACTGTTTTCCCCATACCCTCCATTTAATTGAGAATCATTAAAATAATACCACTTGTGTTTAAAAAGACAAAAAATAATTAAGAATGTATTTTAATAAATTTGTATTAATTGAATATTTGTGTCAAGCACTTAAAATATGACAGTTTAATACGAGTACATACATTGTTGTCTTTTTGAAAAGAAAACAACTTTCCTCGTTGGATGAATATATATAACAGTATGGATTTCCTTTTTTTTAGTTAAGGCTTTAATTTAATTTCAAATTAATATCTTTAATTAATTAATAACAGTATATATATATATATATATATATATATATGTGTGTGTGTGTGTGTATGTATGTAATATTTATAAAAGAAGATATTCGAGACTTACTTAATCAGCAAATATTTTTAAAAAATAGAATTTTTAAATAATTAAGTATAATTTGGAAGAAAAAAGGACTTTAAACATAACGTCAGAGTGTCCATATTTACAATAAAAAGCATCTCTTTTGCCAAGGTAAATATTATTTTATTTAGAGAAGTATTAATATTTTTAATTTTTTTTACATGCAAATATTATTAATATAACATCAGAGAATTATGAATACATATTAATATTATTTTGTTGTTAAGTATGGTTGTAGTTTATGTACTAGTGAAAATAAAATTTGTTCTTTTCAAATTTATATAAAATTTACTCGTATAATGTGAAGAGAATACATTTGAAAGAAAAAAAAAGTTTTATTTTTTTGTAATGTGAAGAGAAATAAAATAAAAAAATAGGGAATTTTTTTTTATTCCTTTTGGTGTTTGAATTTTTTTTTTTTTTATGATTTTGGGATGAGTTTATGTGTATTTTTGTCAAATTAAATTGTGGATGTGATATGATAGAGGTTTAGGAGCTTATTTTTGGAGTCATTTGAGTTTTTGTTGATAGTGATTGTAGAAGAAAATTAGTGAATGAGATTTTATGAGTGTGAGATTGTGTTTGAATAAGAGATTATTGCTTACAAAAGTTGATGGAGAAAAGTTTATAATTTCATGTTCTATTTGGCTGTTATTGTTGTTTTTTTGTCCCTTATGTTTGTTGTGGCTAACATAGAATGTTTGTGTATGAAATAAAATTAATATTTGTAGTTTCTTTAGATTTTTATTTGTTATTTTCTTAATTTTCATTAACATGAAAAAATTATAGGAAATAAAATTACAAACGGTATTTATTTTGATAAAAAAAAATATAAAACAATAAATTGTTCAATAATTCGTTTATATTATTTAAGTCATCGTTAGAGATCAGTGTATTTGAAAAATGAGTGGTTACGTACCAAATTAAGCACATTATTTGATCTAAAGTTTCATAAATGATAAACCTTCATGAGGCATTTGAATACCTACAAACTTATAAAAGATTGGAAGTTCTTGTCTTTTTTATGTTTTTTTTTATTATTTACTCTACTTTTTATGATTTTAAACACTGTTTATGAAGTAATAGATTTTATTTGTGTGTATTTTACCTTGATATTGAAATATTCATCAAGTATTATATTTAAATATAATCAATGTATGTACCTTAAAAAATATAGGAATTTGTGTTGTAATTTGCCTATTATATTCTTTTTATACTTTCATATAATTGAAAACAATGATATAACTATAACTAAGAATGATATTTAAAATATTTTAATTTAATGTAATTTCCCGCATAAAAATCTCATTGATTGATAAGATTTCTTTAAATTTTAATACTTTCAAACTTACTTTGCTTTCAAATTAATAGTACAAGTTTGGTTAAATTAAGTTTTAATAGTGTAGTTTAAGAATTTAGTTATTCTTAATTGAGTTTTTATTAATGGTTTTTTTATTGAAATTATAAAATATCTTTTATTTTTGTGAAAGTATTATATGATTATTATGTTTGTTTTTTACCTTTAACTTACCAATAAATTCGTTTATTCTCTTATTTGTAACTCGTGGGTTAATTTATTCTTAAAAAAACTAAACTATTTGACAAATTAGAAGGTATAAAAACGAAAGGAGTAGGTTTATTAATGAAAAAAAAAAATGAGATAATGATAAAAATTAAGTACTGGAATATTTAAACTAAAAAAATAAAAAAATATTTTGAACAATTGATATAGCAATTTTTTTAATTAAAAGTTCAATTAAAATTTTTATATTTACTATATACTTAAAACTTTATTTTTTGTAACTCATGTTTAATATATATTTCCAAACTAATTATCAACTACATCCTAATATGTATTTTTTGTAACTCATGTTTAATATGTATTTTTTCCTTAATATAATTAAAAAAGTAAAAATAAAATCTATCCATTTCGTTGAATTTACAAAAAGATTAGTTTAATTTCAATTAAATATAATTCCATATCTAGTGTTTTCTTTTATTAAAAAAAAGAGTGTAATCTTCAACCTATTTAAACCAAAATTATGGGAGTTTTTCTAATGATTATGTTTAAATAGTGGTTTATCTAGGAATTGAACCAAACCAAAAGGGTGAGTGTGCTTAATCTAATGATGGAGCCGAAAGAAAGTTGGAAGATGGAGTTTGACAACATTCAAATGACTGAATTATTTTTCCGGATATATACAAAGTTAACAAATTCATGCACCAATTTTCATTCATCACCTCTAACCATTAACATCATAATATATAATAATATATTATCAGATAAGAATGAGAAAGCTGACATAGTTAAAAAATTGAGTTTTATAATTTATGATGTGATTAAAATGATGGAGATTAAATTATTTTAATATTAAAAATTTAAAATATAAATAAATTTTTTATAAACGAGTTTTATTATTTATTTGAAGATAAAAAATTGCTTAAGTGATCATTGTGATCATTTTTGTTTATTAGTTTCGCTAATAGAGTAATTTAGTTTTATGTTCATTTTTTGGTCTATTTATTCTTTCTTTGTATATGACTTTTTTGAGTTTACATGTAGTATCTAAGTCTTTTATAAAAGTCTTTGTTTATTAGTAATCTCAATGATATGTTTTGATCATGTGCTTGTATTATTTATAGGAACATATAAAGTTTCTCGTGTGTCTGAGGATGTTTTTAGGTGATTTAGTTTGTCTTTCAAGTAAATAAAACTAATTGTACTATTTTTTAATTGATAAATACTTTGTAATTATTAATTGCATTCTTTTACTGTGTTTTGTTTGTGTGTCTTATGACATGTGAAATAGAATTAAGGTGATAACTTTTTGTAAATATCATGATGGTAACTCTTTTATTTATAATATGAAATGACGTGGATATTAATTATTTTTAAATGAATTGATACTATTAACCAGAGTCTTTTTTATTTATTTGAATTCCTAAAACTAACACCTTTGTTAGAAGACAAATATGTAATGAAATATGTTTATAATTTTATGTAAAAGTTTTGTATACCAGTCATTTTTATTTTAATAAATATTTATTATGGTGAACATATATTATATATGTTTTATTTTTATTAATTTTATAATGATTTAATTTATAGTTTTATACTTATGTTATATGACATGATTAGTCTTGTGTGTAAATCAATTAATGTAGTGCGTTTAACACGACTAAATTAACATCACCAATATATATTCAATTTCTACATTCATAAATTATCATGTTTTATGCCAATGAAAGAAAAAACGTTGGAGTTGTTAAAATAGAAACCAAAATAAATAAATAAAAATTCTTATCTACTCTCGTTACTAAGAGTTATGATGCATATCTCTTATTACTCATTTCAAAATTGCAAACTTTGAGTCTTTGGGTTTATTTTAGTGTCTATATCATTGATTTCGTAATTTTAATGTTTTACCGTTTTCTTTGATTATTAAAAATAAAGAATTCAAACGTGTGTGTAAGGAGTGGTATGTCTCTTATAAGTAATTGTTTATGCATGAAATGAAACTTAAAATATTATATTTATTTTAAGAATAGACTATAAATTTAATTCAATTTAGTAAAATCGATTTTCAAAATCAAATCTACAATTTTTTTAATTGATGTATAATTTCCTGATTAGTTTAAATTAAAAAATCTTATAAAATATAAATAGTGTTAAAATAAAAATTGAAATGGTGGACAAGCAAATCTTAAAACAATGTTAAATGGTGGACAAACAAATGTGTTAAAATAATTAAGTCTAAATTCAACTAACATATAAAAAAAATTAAAAAAAATATTAGAGCTGTCAAAATGGGTCACGCGGCCCAGTCCATCACGGGAGTTGGTCACTTAGTGAGCCAACTCAACTCGACCCATTTATTAGCGAAGCAGAAAAATTCGAACCCAACCCAACTCACTACGGGTTGGTGGGTAAACGGATTAACTCACCAATTATAATTTTTCTTAAATGAAAAAAATTATACACTTTCTATAATTCAAATCTAAACAAATTTCACTCACAAGTGTTTAATTTATTTTGAAAATAGTGAAATTAAATAATTTTTTCAAGCAAAAGAAAATATTTTTTATAAAATTAAAATTAAATTTTAATAAAATAAAATTAAGTAGGTGAGTTGATGGGTCAACTCGGTCTACCACGAGTTCAACCCGCATGAGTCGGGTTTAAATGAATTAGGTTGAAATCTAAGCCGCATAAAAAAATACAAAATTTTCAAACCTAATCCAGTTTGAACCCGTGGTGGGCCGCATTAGTTTGCGGATTGTGACCCATTTTGACCGTTCTAAAAAATATAATAAATTGAACATTAAGTTAAACAAAAGAAAAAAGATTGATTTAATTTTAAATATTGGAGTTTTTGTTTCTTGTTTTGAACCTAGGAAGACAATCTCTATGAAGCCATGGCCACAAAACAAAGCAGTCCCATTCCCATAATTATTGTCTGAATTCATTTCCCCAATCCAACTTTCTCCTTTTTCATGAACATCTCAAAAGGCTTGTTTACCACATTCTCCTTCAAAGTCTTTTAGGTTTATGCTTAAAGTAATAAAACTGCACAGAGAGGGGTTTATGCTTAAAGTAAAATAGTGGGTAGAGTGATTTATCTTCAAAGTAACATAATAAGACAGTCTATAAAGTAAATAATCATATTCACATTGTTTACAGAAAAATAACCTTTTTATTAATAATAACGAATAATAATTTTAGAATCATCATTGTAAAAATAAACTTATGAAAATTTTCTACTTTAAAAATCATAAATTTTTTATAACATCATCATTAAATTGTTTAATTTATCCACTCAAACTAGTTCTAAGGTGGTCTTTTAAATATAAGTGAAATCAAAACTAGATTAAAGTTTGGATCTTTTCTCACCTGTTTCACACCAAGTTGGCATTTTTTAATGTGTTCACACACACTCAGAATAACTTAGCAAATCACTATATAAATACTCATTGGGTTTTGGCAAAAGAATTTTTTTTTTGTCACATGCTCTCCCAAGCAGATTACAGTAGCTAGCAACAACATCACCATTGATGCAATCCACCCTCAATCCTCATCTCTTACAGTAGTCTCTGGCTCACACGCTATCACTCTCCAAAAGGTGAAAGCACATTCATGGAGCCCAATTTGGGATATTCCAGGATCTTCCGTTTACTCTTCCTTGCTTCAACTTCATTGATTTTCCTCTCACACTGGGCTTATGCTGCCACTCCCAAGCTCAACAATCAAGAGAGTAAAACTCATTCCTCTACTCATTGCTGCTCATACACTTTTTGTCCTTGTTTCAGTTTCATACCAGTTCTAAACATTTGTTTACAATAATCCTTCTACTGATTTTCCATGTTTTTTGGAGCACAGAGTTTCCAAATGAGGCATAGACAAAAGTTGTCTTGCCTCACTCAGTTCTTTTGTTTGGATCTATGCACATGAAAGAAAAAAACATGGATTGACTGTTTTGTTTCATCATAGCACAAGCTTGATAAGCATGAGCACATATGTGGGACCTTAAGATTCATTAGAATGTTGTTTGCTTTTTTTTTTTTTTTTTCCTGATTGGTGAAGTTGATTGGTTGAATTGTGTGCAGTGAAGGCACTGAAGGATATAGGGAGCAAGATTGGAAAGAAAGATTGGGACTTTGGAGTGGATCCTTGCAGTGGAAAAGGGAGTTGGAATGTTTCTGATGACAGGAAAGGCTTTCAGAGCTCTGTGATGTGTGATTGTTCCTTCAATAACAATACTTCTTGCCATGTTGTAAGCATGTAAATCTCTCTCTCTCTCTCTCTCTCTTGTTTCAATCAATTTTTGTTCCAGTCCCAATAGATTCTGTGTTTTCAAGAGCTTAAATTATGGAAGACGATCACATGGAATCACGTGTGCAATCGGGATGATGAACATAATTTTCTTCTACTTCTCATATTGCTTCAAATATGTTTGTTCTTACTACAGACAGCTCCTAAAGTTACCACCAAACCTTCACGTATGGATTATTTTTTTAAGAAAAAAGTTGTTTAGTTGTAAAAACAATGCTGTTTTGTTTGCTGGATTCGAAGAACCTATTTAAATTAAAGAAAAAGAGAAGAACAGGGTAATGGATGTTTTTCTACTATACTTTTCTCTTTTATCATGAATAGTTCCATTGTTTCGTATGCATATCCTGCTTTTGCTAAACTATGGTGAATCTTAATCATGCACGTTTGTGGCTGTGGTTCGTCAAAATACCGCGTTGATCTTCATGAGAAGAGCAAAATGTTTTTGGATTGGACATTACTTTTAAAATAATTTAGAAAGTGTTAGTAAATGACAAAAATTATATACGTACCATGTATAATTTAATCTTTTTTTTCATGTTCGACTAACTAACTCATTAATACACAAAAACTCATGTTTGAAAAAACTAGGGTCTCGACAGCGCAACCGACCGATGCAAGTTACAAATCTTTGACTTTTAAAATAAAAAGAAAAGGATGTGCTGTCTCTGTCTTTATTTTCTATTTTTTTTTTGTGTAGCAACAAAAATTTATTATTTTTTCTTGTCACTATACTGTAAATTCTAAATTTTCATCTTTGAGGCTATATATACGTTCATGTTTCTGCTTCAAACTGTTTGTTTATTTGTTACAAGAAACTGTGTCTGGTAAAAAGGTATTTTGATGATTCTTTAAAATATTCAGAGAACGGGTAAAGCTTTACTGTAGCGTACTAATAATTACTAAATATACTTTACTTTTCGTACTCAACTTTTTAGGGGGAAAATTAACAAGTCCAAGAAATAAGAAAAAGTAGAAAAACGCGTTTGGTTTTCAACAAAACAGGTAATTGAGTTTATAGTTTTTGTTTAATACACAGCAGAAAAAACAATGGAGTATAACATTAAGGATTCACAAGATGAGTTTATACTTTCATGTACTGTAATTATTCATTGTTTGGATATCTTACAATGGTCATGTTAAATACTTAACCACCGTGTAAATTCTAAGTTTCTGCTTTTAATTTCATGTTCTAAATAAACAGATTCTTGAAGGGTCAGAATCTGTCTGGTACTCTCTCACCAATGTTTTCCCAGCTTCAGTATCTCACAATATTGTAAGATAACCAAACCTCAGTTTTGAAGCCATGACTCTTTTCTCTGCATGATGTTCGCATACCATCCATTTATGTATCCGTAAGGAATGGTGAAGTTCACTAACTTTGTCTTACACTTTTAAATAGAGACCTCAGTCGTAATATCATCACTGGTTCTATACCTGAACAGTGGAGTACCATGGGCTTGGTTGAGATGTAAGAGCTTTCTGCTAGGCACCCTTTGATATCTCTGCATTGTCTCTTCAATTTCTTCTTTTTAAGTAGTCACACTAAAGGTTCTTGTTGTTAATTGAATATGCAGCTCTTTCATGGGAAACAAATTATCAGGGCCATTCCCCAAAGTTCTCACCAATATCACAACCCTCAGAAACTTGTATGTTGAAATCATTTCTTTATTTTCAAATGAATTTTTGTTGGCTCGGTCACTCAGCTCAGTGATGATTTTTAAAGAAAATGAGATTTTTTTTTGGCACAACTAAGGTAGTTTTTACCTCTTGCCGACATATTATTTTTTTTTTGTTTAAGAAAGTTTGGTATAGGTGATTCAGGATTGCTGGTTTAGTGTAATTTCCAATTTTTTTTTTCTGCAGCTTTGTATAATTTAAATAGTTGTATGAATGTTACAGGAGTATTGAAGGAAACCAATTTTGGGGCCACATTCCAACGGAGATTGAGAAGTTGGTCAATTTAGAAAAACTGTAATTCTTATGAACTTCTTGGTGTGCTTATTGGAAATTTCAAATCTCAATACCTGTTTCTATTTCCCCCGAACATATTACTCTGTAGTGTCTTAAGACGAGTTAATTAACATGTTTGTTTAGCGTTCTATCATCCAATGGATTCACAGGAGCATTGCCACCCTCACTTTCCAAGTTGACCAAGTTGATTGATTTGTAAGTTCTTATCAGTCCAAGTTATCTACGATCTGCAAGAAATGAATTATTGTATAAATAAACTTTTAACATCTGTCATGTGGTTACAATCTTAAAGATGCACAAAGATGGACCACTTTGATATTTTTAATATAGGGGTGGTAAAGGCAAGTCACTACAGGGTTCTGAAATAATTCCTATAAGGAACTACAAAATCTCAAGAATGTGTAGCTTTATTATATTCTTTTATTGTAGTTACAATGAGCTTTGACATTTCTTTGCATAATTTTATTAACCTTTTGGAAACAAATTTTAGGAGGATAAGCGACAATAATTTCTTTGGGAAGATACCTGATTTCATTAGTAACTGGACAGTGATAGAAAAGCTGTAAGTCTCCAACCTTATTTCTTTCTTGTTGTACTTATTTGTATATACTAAACTTTATCATGCCAACATTTTTCTTTCGGTATTACAGGCATATGCACGGTTGTTCTCTTGAGGGGCCAATACCTTCCAGCATTTCTGTCTTGACAAGATTAAGTGATTTGTATGCATGCAATTCTTTATTTGATTTATGTTTTGATGATAGAAGGTCAATATGTTAAGTGATTGTTTTGTTAATTCTTTGATACTTAGGAGGATAACTGACCTAAAAGGTGATAAGACCTCAGCTTTCCCACCACTAAATAACTTGAAGTCCATGAGGACATTGTAAGTTCAATCACTTAAATGCTTCTTTCTCTTTGAAGTTTTTGCAAAATGAACTATAGTTTTCTTGGACATCGTAATGCAGGGTATTAAGAAAATGCATGATTAAAGGAGAAATCCCAGAATATATTGGGAGAATGGAAAAACTGAAAATCTTGTAAGTTATTCAACTGGTAACTTACAGTAGTTTTGACTCCATGATATATTACTTCAAGGATCATGTTCCATTTGAGAATATCTCTGAATCGGTTTAATGTTGTCTTGGTCATCTTTGTATGTAATATTGACACTGTGTTCACAATAATATTTGAAATATAGTTTTGTACAGGTACAAGTTTTTGTGGGTCAATTATGCTTATATTTTGTTTATAGTCCTTCACTAGGGCAATAACTAATTAGCACTAAATTTCATTCAGAGAGAAACAAAAAGCCTGTAATGCAAGAAAACAGTAAACAAAATGTCAAGACAAGAAGACAGAAAAATGACTGTGATAGGAGTGATAAGAGATTGTGACCTTCTCTTTAATTTAGTACCTCTATTTTCTTCTTCTGAAAAAAAAAGAGTTCATTTTAACTTGTTCAGTTTCATTTCCACCAAGGAGCATGTCACGGGCCTTGATCTTTGAAAACATGTTTTTAATACAAAAAACATGTTATGCCTTTTATGACATAAAACAATTTCATTGATTTATCTTGGTTGATGTAGAGATTTGAGTTACAATAACTTGAGTGGAGAGATACCTGAATCTTTTGCCGAACTTGACAAAGTAGATTTCATGTAAGTGGATGGATTGAATGAAATTTGTTATTGGTTCATCTCACTTTTAATTCTGACAAAAAGAAAATCTGTGTTAAATGATGCAGGTATCTTACTGGGAACATGCTATCCGGGATTATACCTGCTTGGATCCTTGGAAATAACAAAAACATGTACGTTAAGTTCTTGACTTGTTATGTTTCAATTTTCAGTCACACACACAACTGAAAAGAAATAAACAGTCCTGTTGGAAATGAGATTAACATCTTTTATTTATTTATATATTTTGGTACACAGTGATGTCTCTAACAATAATTTCTCCTGGGATAGCTCCAGTCCAACTGAATGTCAACGAGGGAGCATGTAAATTTAATTTAAGCTTTGAGTTAAAGTTGTTCTCATCGAATATTAGTTATCAATTATAACTGCAACATTAATTTTGTTGTTTTTCCAGAAACCTTGCTGAAAGCTACTCTTCATCTGTAGATACACAGTAAGCTGTTGTGCTTGGAAATGCAGTCTTTTTACCTTTTCCTTTCTGAGGGTTTTTCCGTAAACTTTGGATTTTGGTAGTAGTCCTAGTATATAACCTCAAATTTCTCTTTGTTACAGAAATAAGATTCATTCATGCTTAAAAAGGAACTTCCCATGCCCTGCTTCAGTTAGCCAATGTAAGTGTGCGACCACCATACTACAAGTTTTAAATTACCATGGACCGGTTTAAAAAGTGAGTAAATTTTGTGACCATAAATCTAGTGAAATAAGTTGTTGAAAAGTTCTCAACTCAACAATATATCTGTTTTTCTTTCAAGGGTTAAGACTAATCTCCTCTTCCTATTATTTGAAATAAAACAGGTTGACTAATTCTAAGAAACTTAAAAATGGAAGATATTACAGTATTCTTTTCTGTTATAACCATTGGATGATTCTAATGGCATTTTATTAAATAATTCATGTAATTAAACTAAAAAACTGAAAATTTTATATACTAATTATGTTCTGCTTTTGGAAATTTTACCTTTCTATGCTGTACTGTCTTTCTTTACAACTAGACCATTACAATTTGAAAGATTTTGCATTAAGCATTCTTTTTTTCCAACCCTTTTTGTCATTGTTTTCTCAATAGATCAGTACGCCTTGAACATTAATTGTGGTGGTAATGAAGCAAATATCAGTGGTCATATTTATGAAGCTGACGTTGAACGAAAGGGTGCTGCAATGTTATATACTGGCCAGGTTTGGGCTCTGAGCAGCACTGGAAATTTCATGGACAATGATATTGACTCTGATCCATACATTGTGGCCAATACTTCTAGACTTAATAATGTCTCTGCACTCAGCTCACAACTATACACAACAGCTCGTGTTTCTCCCCTTGCTCTCACATACTATGGCCTCTGCCTAATAAATGGAAATTACACAATCAAGCTTCACTTCGCAGAGATTATTTTCATCAATGATAGATCACTTAATAGTCTCGGAAAGAGGGTATTTGACGTCTATATCCAGGTAACAATTACTTGCATGCTTTTCACATGATGTTAGATTATTGATTCGCGGAGTTGTGCATTGATGTAGACGGAATATATTCTTATGTCTTAAATTAAGGGGAATTTAGTGCTGAAAGACTTTGATATCCAAAGAGAAGCTGGTGGTACTGGCAAGCCAATTGTGAAGACATTCAATGCTACTGTCACCCAACATACTTTGAAGATTCACTTCTATTGGGCCGGAAAAGGAACCACTGGCATTCCCACAAGAGGAGTTTATGGACCACTAGTGTCTGCTATTTCAGTAAGCCCTAGTAAGTCACATCCTGCATCTTATTGCTACTGCTTTATCTGACTTTATAAGACTGAAGCTGAAACCATAATATGGCATTATGCGTTTAAAGACTCTAGGAAAAAATAACCTTTTATCTATACTCTCCACCAGAGTTCTGTTATAAAGTAAAATTCATCCTTCTTTCCTTTTATCAGAACCAGTTCTATCAGTTGTGCTCTCATTTCTGAAAAAGCTAAAAATAAATACTTTTGCCTTGTACAGATTTTAAACCTCCATCAGGGAAGGATGACAGCAGAACTGATGTCATACTGGCAATTGGCATAGTTGCTGGTGTTTTAGTTCTTCTACTTCTGGGGCTAGTTTTTATGAGGTGGATGGGATGGTTAGGAGGTAAAGATCCAGTGTATAAAGGTATGGAATATGCCACGTAGTTGTTCAATTCTTTAGAATAAATATTTCCATTTTTTCCAACATAAACATCCTTTCTATTTGCCTGAGCTCCTTCATCAATTTGTATTAAGTAAATATATCTACAAATTTTATTCAAATAACATAAAACTGAAGCGCAATAACATACTTCTATATCAGATTTGTTATTGATGATATTTTTCCATGTTCACTAAAGTCAAGGCTTTAAGAGAGCAAGAAGAGAATATTTACACATTTTATATATTTATATGCTAGATAGAAATAAAAAGAACTTTGGTGGCAGATATTGTGGAGAAAGTCACAACTTTCCTAGTTGAATCCAAATTTCTAATATATATTTTTTTTCCAGAGCTTAGGGGTATCGATCTGCAGACGGGATTATTTACACTAAGACAAATCAAAGCAGCAACCAAAAACTTTGATGCAACAAACAAAATTGGCGAAGGTGGCTTTGGTTGTGTTTACAAGGTATTATTAGGTCTTCCTCAAGTTTATATTCTCGGTTAACTATTCCACCTTACGGTTAATTTATTTGTTACTTGATTTGAAATGCAAGACACACTTCATCCTCTCTATGTCTCCATTCAATTCAAATTTAATGCTTATAATTCAGTCATGATTTGTGTGGTGGATTTATTCATTATCAAGCAGATAACCTTGGTGGGTTGGTAAAGGAAAAATTGTTCACGTACATGCTGGTTTAAGTCTTACGGGGATTTTTTAAGCAATCAGCAGTTTGATATTTGTATCTGTGTAATTGTAACTGTAATGGAAGACCTTCTTCATGATGCAGGGCCTACTGTCAGATGGTACAATAATAGCAGTAAAGCAGCTGTCTTCAAAATCCAAACAAGGAAACCGTGAGTTTGTGAACGAGATGGGATTGATATCTGGACTCCAACATCCCAATCTTGTTAAGCTTTATGGATGTTGTGTGGAGGGGAACCAGCTAATACTGATATATGAGTACATGGAAAATAATTGTCTATCTCGGATTCTTTTTGGTAAGCTTCATGATGAATCAGGTTTATCCATACTTGCTGTTTGAATCAAACATTTGACATGCGCCACTAATTGATTGTTCTTCTGCTAATCGCTTGCATGCAGGGAGGAATCCAGAGAGCAGAATAAAACTAGACTGGCCAACAAGGAAGAAAATTTGTCTTGGTATAGCTAAAGCTTTGGCTTACCTTCATGAAGAGTCCAGAATAAAAATCATACATAGGGATATAAAGGCAAGTAATGTATTGCTCGACAAGGATTTTAATGCTAAAGTTTCAGATTTTGGCTTGGCAAAACTTATTGAAGATGACAAAACCCATATTAGCACTCGAGTAGCAGGAACAATGTAAGTCCATAATTTACCACTGTTTCTTTTGTTTTTCATGTCATAATACAGCATTGCGACTTTCATAATAGCCTGGTTAAACAATTAAAGAAAGTCTGTATTGCGAAGGATCTTTATCTCTTAGCACACCCTTCAATGCAAAAAGTCTTTTTTACTTGGAAGTAGGAGGAAAACATGAATACTCCATCATGTGCTGACGTTATAATTAGATTAGAAACGCAAACAAATTTAAAAAAACAATAAGGAATGGAAACCATTGAATAGTTTATATGTATCATATATATTATCTGAAACGTTTCTGTATGCCCTGAATGAGAAATCACACTGTAGAGGATAAAGTGCGCACTCTATGATATAAATCTTTTATCACAATAATCCTAATTTCCATTGTTATGCTTTTTGTCATTTTGTAGTGGTTACATGGCTCCTGAGTATGCAATGCGTGGCTATCTAACTGACAAAGCAGATGTTTATAGCTTTGGGGTGGTTGCACTGGAAACTGTCAGCGGAAAGAGCAATACAAATTTCAGGCCAAACGAGGATTTTGTTTATCTTCTTGATTGGGTAATTAGAATGTCTCTTAACAATCACAACTTCACAATAAGAAAGTTGGAGAACTATTTCATTGAGACAATTCCCTTTTACACACCCCACCCCATGCACACGCAGACATATGCAAAACGCATATATGCAAAACGCATATGCATGCACACACATATAAATATATACATCTTCTAAATGTGCGTACACACACACATGTGTGTGTGTGTCCATTTCATTATTGAGAACTTTGCAACAATGTTATATATAGGCTTTTAGATAATCAAACTGCATAATATAAGAGCTTATACGAACAAAAGATACCATGTTACCTTTGACCTACAATCATGGGTTCTTACTATTACACACACATATATATACAATCATTCCTTTATAGAGAGCTTTGCTAAAATGTTATGTATAGTCTTTTAGATAATCAAACTGTATTTTTCCATTCCACATTTTTGTGCCGGTTTGTGTTTCCTGTCCACATCATAGCTTCACTATAAATCTATCATAAGTTGAGTGACCCTGATCTGAAATTTGAGTTTCATTCAGGCCTATGTTTTGCAAGAGAGAGGGAGTATTCTGGAGCTGGTTGACCCAGATTTGGGTTCAGAATATTCAACTGAGGAGGCCATGGTGGTGCTAAATGTGGCTCTCTTATGTACCAACGCATCTCCTACACTTAGGCCAACAATGTCCCAAGCTGTGAGCATGCTTGAAGGTTGGACTGATATTCAGGATCTACTTTCTGATCCGGGATATTCAGCTGTTAGTTCCAGTTCCAAATATAAGAGTATAAGAAATCACTTCTGGCAGAATCCTAGTAGAACACATAGCATGTCAATACCTAGTGTATATACTGATTCCTCTGGCTCTCATGTTGAAACAGAAATGAGCTATCGTCTTGTAACAACAGTTAATTCAGATGGATCAGACAAGTCAAACTAGTTTCCAAGCCCCATGTATTTTATACAGAACGTGGTGTATTCAATACAAGAAAAGAAAAAAAAAAGTTAATAACTATGTAACAAGTTTCATCATGTGGCCTGTTCCCAAGAAATTTGGAGTGCTATAATTTGAAGCTATGGTTATGTACCTATTCCCATCATTGTTAATCGAATTTGGACTGCCTTAATTAAGGGTTAGGTATAATTTTTATTGACATGAAGATTTACAGCATAAAAGTTTGTAACAAACTCTTTTTTAATACACGATCAATTACTTAAAATTTCTTGGAAACTGCAAATCATATGCGAAACTCATCAAATAATGTGCAGAGACCCACAAAATTTTAGTTAATATTAAAAAGTGTCAAGAAAGCATGTTAAAGAGTACTATCATTTCTTTTGACCTATTGTTTAAAGTGTTTTGAATAAAATTGTTGAAAAATAGATTATCCGAGCTGCACTAGCATTGGCCACCATAGTCCAAATGAAATATAAGAAGAAAGAAAAGTGCTGGTAAAATTTCAGCATATTTTATTTATCTATTGCACCCAACTCTGTATACTTCTTTAACACAAACATTTTTCCAATCAATTATACATGTTAATACTTCCAATCTATTTATTATTCCCTTGAAACAATTTAACAAAATAATTTAAAAGTATTAGTACTGAAACGTGACATCCACGTAAAGGCTAATCAAATCAGAGCAGCATCATTCTTCTGGTGGGTGATGGATGTGAAACCAGTAGCATTATACTTATGCAGGGACTTGTCATCCTGATTATAGCTAAATTAACTTTGGGTTACAAAAGCCATCAACAAGAATTATTTCTTCCTTTGCATTCGTGAGAATTAGATATCACCTTTTGGTAATGCCACTCATAAAACTAAATTCTTACTATAGGCTATACCCCGGATCCAGCAAGCCGCCGCTTTGAGGCATTTGATATGGTCACTTGACCAAGTTTGTCAGCATTACTTGATGGAGTCCTTGTATTGATTGGCACATAATCTCGCAACCATTCTCCGACGTAAACCTGAAGTATAACATATATATGATGAAATTAGGAATGAGATTGCAATAAGATAAGGAATCATATGTTAAGATCCAATTGCAAGATGTGGGACTTAAGTCCTACATATGATATGAGGTTCTAGTTTAGGATTTATAATGACTAACTTTTTTTGGAGTTGTTCTATCAAGCTTCTTCTCAATTGTTATCAGAGTTTTACACCAAGTTCTCTCAATGCAGTGTAGCAATGTTCACCTAGGACTAATCAAAATGAAAATGCTGCAAAACATGATGAGCTGTTTGGGTCCAATTGCAAAATGAGACCTAAATCCCACATTAGAAATAGGGAATTCTGGTGTAGGGTTTACTAGGCCTTGTCATCTCCAACTACAATGACTAGCTTTTATGGTTGGTTCTCCTAAGGTTCTTATCATATGTTCTATACCTTCAAGTTGAATTGAACAGTATGGTAATTATTGGTGGATCGGTTAGACAACTTTACGTTATAGTTCTGATGTATTACACAAATATTGGCAAGTATCAGTGTTAAGAAATATATAATGCTGTCATGATACAACTAGAAAAGCATTTTCCAGTAGAACAAATGGTACACCACATTGGCAAATACAGCCAAAAATAACCATGACATAATTTTAATGTGCAGGCAATTATAACCAGAAAAAATTATTTAAAGAAAGGAAGAAACCTGCTGAGGTCTCATAATCTTTGTATCAGGATCATCCAAGGACTCTCTCCAATGAGACAAGTACCCGGCCATTCGAGGGATGGCAAATAAAACAGTGAAGTACTCTGGTGGAAACCCCATGGCCCTGATTGCATATAATATAACTATTAGTTCAAGCCTTATATGGTATTATTCTGGGGGGAGTATCATATTTTATTATCCATAGCTTGTATAACTGGGTGTAAGAACTGATTACCTATAAATTAATCCAGAGTAGAAATCAACATTTGGATATAGCTTCCTCTTTATGAAATATTCATCAGATAGTGCTACCTTCTCCAGGGCAACTGCCACCTGATCGATCAAATATTCGCATACGGAAGTTAGAACTTTAAAGTCCAACATAATATACTGAACTAAGTTTACATTAAATTGTATAGATACTTTCCTGGCAGAGGAATAATAATAATAATAACAGTGCCAGAAACCCTAGTAAATTAGAAATAGTTTAAGTATGAAAATGAAAGATGTTGCTATAGACTTTAAGTATTAAAATCTTCACATAACTTGATCCACTGTTTTATAGATTTAGCAAAAAATGGGAAGAAATTTTCTAAAGGTGATATTGCCACTGTATTCATTGCCACAGCCCTGCCATGACCAGCAACCATGTTCAAGGAATACATAACAAACAACAGGCAGACGAACTGTGAAAAATGTATAAACACCTCAATAAGAGGATCCCGGCCAACAATGGAAAACACTTCCTCTGCCAGTTTTCTCAAGACTTTTGCTCTCGGATCATAGTTTTTGTACACTCGGTGTCCAAAACCGGAGAGCTTTTGTTTCCTGAAGGAAAAAAATAGGACAAAAAGATATCAAATAAACTAACGTGTTCTCCCCACTTGCAGCAAAGAGCAGCAGACCAGAAGAGAAGTTATCAAGCTAGGTATGAGAAACAAACTAAGAAAAATAAGAAGTAAATAACAGAAGAGAAAGTGATATAGTAATAGCCACCTGGTTTTGACACCTTCAATGAACTCTGGAATGTTCTGAACAGTTCCAATTTCACTCAGCATTTTAAGGACAGCCTGCAGAATTAAAGATCACACTGGCATTTTTGTTTGGATATACACGCTAGATTCAACCAAGCAATGCGTAAAAGATCATGACAGCTTCCTTAACTACTTATAATTACCTCATTAGCTCCACCATGAAGTGGTCCATATAAAGCTCCAACAGCCCCAGCAATAGCAGTGTATACATCAACACCACTGAAATACCAATATGATATAATTAAGCAATATGAGACTTTTAAATTTGCTATTTATTGCTTATGTAATATTGCAGTAAGATTTCTACCTTGATGCAAGGTGTCGGACAGCAGATGTAGAACAATTCATTTCATGTTCAGCATGCAGAATGAAGATAATGTCTAGGGCACGAGTTAGCCGAGGATTGGGTTTATATGACCGATTACCACTGAAAGAATGCAAAAACTAAATGAACAACTGGTATGCGGCTTCCATTCTATACTCTAAGCATGAATTATATCTCTTTCTAAAAGCAATTGATTTGTTATAAATGACCACAAAAATTAAACCACTATTAAGCTAAAATAAAGAATAAATATGAAAAAAAAAACTTTAGCTTATTCCAAATTATTGATCAATCACAAAAATAGCATGCATACAATGAATCTAGCATGTATAGGAAGTTCTCTGTGTAAGGAAGGGTGTTGGATGGAAGCACAGGTGGCCTTCCTGCCATTCTAAGATAAACTGCAGCAGCAATTGTTGTTATCTGCATTACATAAAACAGGCCATGATAATAAGATATTGCAATAAAGCAGCGGGAGATTCAATTGAACCAGATATTATCAGTAACGTCAGAGTAAGAATTATTGAAATATGTAAATAACTTCATGTTTCAGAGATAGAGCAGTGAAAGGAGAAGAAAGAACCGAATGAGCACACCTTTCCAATAATCCGTGTTATTTGTTTGTCTCTTATTTGCTTTGAATCGTAAATATCGAGACCCTGTGTTAATTAATATTAAAAAAATTAAATTTAGAAAACTGAAAATTTTGTGCAAAATGTAGGAGTTCATCGGAAAGAATGCAAAGTTCAATCCATGAAATAGAAAAAATTTATTTTCCCCAAAATTAAGTTATAGGCAGTGCTATGTTATGTTACTTTTTATTACCATACACTAGCTCAATGTAGAAACAGTCTAAAAGTGAGCAACTTGACAGTAGTTTCTGTTACTTACTCTGAGTGCAGGATTTGCATCAGGATGAAAAACAGAAAGAGCACTCATGGCATTAACAAGCACGCCCATGGGATGTGCATCATGTGGCATTGATTGTATGATATCCTACAAAACATGTAAGATGATATACCACCACTAAGATTAATAATCCCATATACTTCATCTAAAGAAAGAGCAATATAATTTCTCTAATTTACTGAATCACTTCAATAGAATGATGTATGCTATTGCATAAGATATTCAAAAAGATTGTCTGTTAGAACTCAGATCGATCTGGAAATTAGCAAGTGCTCTAGTTCTACTTGGAAACAAGCTATAATTTTACTTCAACTGTCAATGGCCATTAAACTACAGTAGAAACTGTTTTAGATATGGTATAAAAGCTCACCAATACTCCTTGAGGAACAGCGGAATGCTGAGAAATGGCAAATTCCCATTCTGCTAACTGACTTTCAGAAGGCAAAGTTCCATACACTTGAAAACAGCAAAAGACGCAAGTTGAGAACTTTCAGAAGAATTTGTGCTACATACATATCGAAGCAAATTCTTTACTAGAAGCAGAGCTATGCTTATGCTTCAATTGTCTTCAGTAGACTTGCAAGAATACAATACTCACTTATGAGATAGGACACTTCTGTGAAAGTGCTTTTCTCTGCCAACTCCTCAATAGGGTAACCTCTATATCTAAGAATCCCCTCGTCACCATCAATATAACTAATTGCTGATCGAACAGGAACTGTGTTCAAATAGCCCGGATCATAAAGCTTGAGTCCCTTGTCTAGCTTCCCAGTTGATATCTGCAAATCCAAAATCAGAAAACCCCAAAACATAATATTAACTAAATTGTAAATAGCATATACACTCACAATATAAAGGATTGTTTCTCCAGCTCTTAATCACAACCTGTCATGTATATTGAGTTCATTTGACTTTTCTAGTACGTACTTTAAAAAGTCATGTGAATGATAGTTCTGATCAGTTGATCGTATAGCTTTTTATGCTCAGTATATAAAAACTAAACTCACTCGATGGATAAGAACAATCTCACAAACAATCATAATATACTCACACCACCCCACCTATGAATGGAGAAGTGGGCATTCTGAAAAACTGGAAATTCATTGGAAAAAAGAATCAAAATTGAAAGTTTTCATGGATGAGGAGGAAACAAATACCTTCTTGAGATCAGAAGCTCTGACAGTGCCTTCTTTGGAGACCTGAAGCTGGTACTTCTTGCCGGTTCTGTCGTCAACCACGGTCAGAGTGCCGGCGAGGTTCGACGGAAGAAACTGAGCAGAGAGAAGGAGAGGGTGGAGGACGTCGTGATCAGTGAGTTCAAAGGGGCGGAGGTGAGCGGCGAGCATGGCCAAACGGCCACGAGCAAGCACCGCAAAAGCTTCATCTGAATTGTTTGCCATTTTTGTCACCTCAGAACATAACCGAACAGAACAGACCAAATGGAATTCAGAGAAAAATTTGGAGCTTAGAGATGAATGAATTGAGATGAAAAAGAGACGTATACGTTCTCAACTGATAATGGATAATCACGTATACGAGTTTTGAGTTTTAAGGAAACTGTTACAAAATTCAAGGAATGTGTCATGTTTTTTTCTATCATAAAATTAACTTTGGAATAAAATTATGACATAAATAGCATTTTTTATTATATATTTAATTATATAGTCAAATTCGCCATATTTAAAATATGTAGAACTTATCTCAACTCTAATTGGGTGCATTAAACAAGATAGAATTTAATTCAACTATTAGTCCAACCTTCAAAAGGATAAAATTTAATATACTAATTTGTTTTAGTATTTACTATTTTTGAGTTAATTTAAATTTTGTGTTACTAATTTTTCTTTTCGCCTTTTTGTATCAAACAAATAAACCTAATTTATTTTATGCTTTTATATCATTTTCTTTCTTTTCTTTCAAACGTATCATCACATTTTTATTTTGACTTCCTTCTCAATCAAATAAATAAAAATATATTTATTTTTGTGCCTTTTCTCATTGTTTCCTTAACTTATTTTTAAACACATTATATTGAACTGATAAAGACTCACATTTTCGGGAAAGTTCTAAAATCTTGTTTGCATTGACACAACACACGTAGATTTGCTAAACTAAGATTAACCATACTGCTCACTAACTGATTTATCATTATATTTTTCAGTCACTTTTAGTTAAATAAGTTTTAAAATACAATGTTTTTACTATGAGCTTTTCATGCTTTCAACTAATATAGCTGATTTACAACTAAGTTTAAAACTGTGTTTTGACAAAGAGGAAATAAAAAAAGGGAAAAGGATGGTGGAAAAGCAAAGAATGGAAGAGAAATATGTGTGAAATGCTAAAAAAAACACGAGATATTTTACATGTTTGAAAAAACTTATCATAAAAATCATGTTCCAAAGAGTATCTACTGGAATAAAATTATTCCAAAAAAATTATTTCATATATTCTGAAAATCCTATTCTGAAAATCATGTTGCAAAAATTCTAGAAAAAAAAAATAATCCGGAAGTCAGGTAGAATGGTTATTTTGAAAAACATGAAAATGTAGTTAGTAATTATGGGGGTGCAGAAATTTTCATCTATTATATTGGTTCAGACCGAAACGAAAAATAATGTGTTGGGCCAGCCCGGCAAATCAATATGTTGTACTTTCAAGATGTGCGCCGAAGAAAAAAAAAAGGTGAGTGAGGAGAATGGGGGATCAAATCTATAACTGATTCCATCATTTGATATAACGCAGCAAGGAAGGTAAAAATTGCGCATGCATGAATTGAAGAGGAGGAAGGGAAGAAGACTTAATCTGTAGGAACTGGGAAGAGAAGAGAAGAGAAGTGGAAGAAAGAAAGATGAGGGAAGAGGAGGAGGAGAAGGCAGTGTTGGAAGAAATCTTCGGGTCTTCATCCGAGGAATCTGATGGCAGTGACGGCTACAGCGACGGCGAAAGGGAAGGTGAGAGGGAGTGGGAGTCAATCTCAGAAGTGAAGGGTCTATGGCTGTGTCCCAATTTCCTCTCTCCAAACCACCAATCCCGCATACTCGCATCCATCCAATCCCAAAACTGGTTCCCCTCTCCCTCCATCAACCAGGCCATGCGCTTCGGCCTCCAACACCTCCCTTCTTGGGCCCCTCCTCTGGCCCACTCCATTCGCCGCTCCATCCGCCTCCAGGCCCATAACCCACCCCCCTTCCCGCCCCACATCCTCCACAGAGAACCCCTATTTGACCAGATGATCGCCAACGTCTACCAGCCCGGCGAAGGCATCTGCGCCCACGTCGACCTCCTCCGTTTCGACGACGGCATCGCCATCCTCTCCCTCGAGTCCGACTGCGTCATGCACTTCACCAACGCCTCCCTCTCCGTCCCCGTTCTCCTCACCCCTGGCTCATTGATTCTCATGTCCGGAGAAGCACGCTACCATTGGAAACACGAAATTAATCGCTCACCGGAGTTTCAGATATGGCAGGGTAGACAGTTGACTCAATCCAAACGCACCTCTATCACTCTCAGGAAACTCTCTCCCTCCACTCCCTGATTATTTCAATTTCACGGATATTATTATTCGCCGTTCAAAAACAATTTCAATTATAATAATATAACAGTACTAATAGTAATGCTATTTTATCTATATATCTTGCTATTCGGTGTTGTTTGATTTGGTGCCGAAGGCGATGAAATTTACGCTGATATCGTCTGATAAAGACCACCGTCCTGTCACCGGGTTGTACACAAATCCGGCCATCTCCTCCACCTGTGTGTCAAATGCAACAAATGAAGTAGGCGATGACTAAACCCTGGCAAATGAAATTGTTTATTATTTATGAATTATGAGTTCCTTTCGTGTACGTACATTGATACCGGCGCGTTGCAGGATGAGGACGAGTTCATCTGGCGTCAGAAAACTGGACCATTGATGAGTGCCTCTCGGAAGCTGCCGAGTTTCGAACGCGAAGTTAGTGCGTCAATTGAATTGAAGCATCAAAGAGTTTTGTAGGAGAGAATAAAGTGGAAGGAAGTTGAGAATGATAAATACCCAGCGGAGAATGTATTCTGCAGCAACAATGGCAGTTGCGTAGGCTCTCATTGAACGATTAATGGTCGATATCACAGTGGCGCCATCAGGAACTGTTAGTGCTGCAAGAGATTTGCAGAACTCTGCAGGATTTGCCACGTGCTCAATCACCTGAACAAAATTCGAACCAAATTAACCAACGCCGCTTGAGTAATACTATCAAAGATTTATGCAACAATAGGATACATGCATCGTTTCGTTATAGCTCGAGATCACATTTATGCACTGCAATATTCAAGCATACAGCCAGAGAGAGGAAGGGGGGAAATGAGAGAGTACCTCCAAGGCCATAACGGCATCGAATTTTCTTCCTTCTTCAACTAGTTTCTCTGATCGATAAATTTAAAAATTGTTGGTGATTTGTAAAATACAGTGCATAATTCACAAAAAGAAAAACCATAAGCACAATTATAAAATGCAACCTACACTTGCAAAATGCATGCCCTGACGTACACAGACCATTTAATATTTTACAAGCATGATACCTAATTATAAGCAAAGAAATTCAATGGACACCGCCACTGAGACCTATAATTCTTGTGATGTAGAGAGGATGAAGTAATAAGTATGTGTAACAACTCATAGTTGAAAACCTGTTCTCCAACTTGAGCAGTTTAGTACGTCCAAGTTGACACCTTGTTTAATGAGAAACGTCAAGGGATAGATATAAAACTTTCTTCAATAAAAGATACTACTAGGAAGAAAGAAACGAAACCAAAGGGAAAATATGATTTTTCTAAAGCCAAAAATGAACTATAAGTTAAAATAAATAATGGATACTTTCTGCAAGCTGCAAGAATAACAACCAAAAAACAAAAGCCAGTAGGAACAGCAAATATTTAAGCTTTTTATGCTAATGTATCATATCCAACAAAGGTCTGCAATCCATGGATGTAAAAGACTTGAAGCATGCACTTCATGGATGTAAGACATGAGTATACAAGAATGCTTCAAGGTTTGCATATATACCGGCCGTTGTGCAACAAAATTCAATAGTTGAAGTTACTGGATCCAAACCCTGATTACAGGAAATAATAAGTTCTCTAGCTAATAGTTAAGAATCTGAAGATGTAAAGTTAGCAAAACTCTTCCACCAATGAACAATAACCTAATCAACTTGGAGGAAAGGCCAGTTACAGAATATACATACAGCATGAAGTTGAGCAATCTTGATATTCTTCTCAACAGCATCAACACCCGTCACATTAGCTCCCAATCGAGCTAGTGGCTGACGAACAAAAGAGAAACAAAGCTATAAATCATAAAATAACCATAAAAAACAGCATAAAATTTGCAATGAAAAACAACTAACAATCTTAAAAAATATATATAGTCTGAACTGATTAAACCAATATTGGTTTATCGTAGGCCAGGAGACAAAAAAAGAAAAGGTTTTCTTCCAAATATCACATGAAATAGGAGAATATATATACCTCAGAAAGAATTCCACCTCCACATCCAACATCAACAATTTTAAGTCCTTCAAGAGGTTTAGCACTATAAGGGTCCTTCCTGACAAGGGAAAACTAATTATCATCAGAATAGAAGTCCGAAGAGACAAAATTAGAATACTAACCTATTAACTTTCGTTTATCTTCTTGTTTCCTCTTTGGTATGTGTAAAAAACCAATTCAGTAAACACTTTTTTACTAACAATACCTCATTTCAGTCATCTTCTTACACGTCCTCGTGAGATCATATTTTATTCGGGGAATACTAAACCAAATCTCTACTATGTATGTGTGGCAAATGCTTAGTGCTACTATTAGATTAATAAGTTATAACAGCTGCAAGAATGGCACTGCTATAAGAATAAATCATAAAGTTAATAGATTACAAAAGTTGTTTGGAATCAATTAAAACATAATACAGATCGTTAACTAAAGTAGCTTCAACAATGAACACCCCAAACCCAAAAAATGGACCTAAAAAGAACTAAAAGAAAGAGGAGACTTACTTAAAATGACGACATAATGCAGAACGGACAAAAGCAAGTCTCGTAGGATTCATCAAATGCAGCGGCTTAAAGGGACCTTCAGAATCCCACCTATTAGCATCAAGGAAAGAGCAAAAGCATGTCATCCATATTCCCAAACTAACACACATACACAGAAAAATCATACACGCGGTAGCAGCAACGTCAATATATATTAAACAAATTCACCCCTTGAAAAAAAAAATTGTACAATTCAGTTTCGTGTTGTGTCTGTAACCATAAATTCATTGAACAGATTCTCTCTTTCTGTTTGAAAGCTCACCAGGAATCAGCAATTGCAGCGAACTTGGCGAGTTCATAATCCTTCAAGGACGAATGAGGCGGAGAATGTTGATTAGGTTGCGGTTGAGGCATTGAAGAAGCAGCATCGGAGAAAAACCTAGCAGCATTGAGGAGAGGTTGAAAACGGTTATGAAGAATGCTGTGGACGGAGCTGCGAGTCGAGTTTCGGAGATGGTTAGCAGCTATGGCCATTGCAATGGTTCCTCGCTCAAAATCTTCCTCTCTTTCCTGAACCCTTCAGCTGGATAGATCCGTGGCTGTGGACTTGTCGGGGCTCCTGTTTTGACCCGATTCTGAAAATCGGGTTACTGTTTTATTAAATTTTAAATTATCGACTTAATTAAATTTTTAATGATAATATTATTACATTCAAATATTACGTGACTAATATTATCAACTTACACAACTAATGTGTCATTACTAAAACAGGTTCACATTATACTAAAAATTATAATTATAATCATTTTTGGGTTTTTTGAAAAATATAGAAACATGTCTTTTTCCTTACTATATATATATATATATATATATTCATCAGAAGAGGTTAAATATGCAATTAAGCAATATCACTCGAGAGATATTTTGACCAAGAAAAGTATAGGTAGCGATTTTTTTTAACTTTTAAATAATAAAAATATTAATTTTTAATTAATTTAAATGTATTCAGCTTACAATATATTTTAATAATGTATTTAATTTTCAGAATATCCTTATAATATCGATATTATTTTAAAACATACTTTTATTACAGTCAATAAAATAAAATAGTGGTTACCACGCCCAAACTTCCACAACTTTTTATTATATTTTTGTTTAAAAATGTAAATGTGTTAATTCACCAATTTGTTTCAAAGTATCTATGCACATTTACTCATTTTTCATCTAGACCAAAAGTTTTCCTTATAATATACCCTCTTAAATACTTACATTAATAGAACTATACTTTTCTTTTTTTATGTTAGAATTTGTTTTTTTTTAAATAACACATTTCAATTTTTATTTATTCAAATAATATATTGTATAAAAAAAAATTAACTGAATAACACGGTTCTATGTAATAATTTAAAATTTGAGATAACAACAAAATTTAAAATTGTGATGAAGTTTAGGAACTATAATATATTTTTAAAAAAATTAATAAAATATAGTTTTAAAATATAAAAATTTATGAAATGTTTAAAATTTAATTAAGACTTAATTAGTATTTGTTTCTTTATTTTCTTTTAATTTAATTGAGTCTTATATTTAAAAAAAAAATCAAATATGAGTCTTAGTGTTAAATTGGTGTTTATTTATTTCTTATTTTTGAATTTTTTATTTTTTTTATCTTTATTTGAATTATTTTATTTTCTGTTTTTGTGCATTTATGTTCATATATTTTTATACTTATATTCTTTTTTTATATGTTGGAAGTCTCACATCGACTAAAGATGAAGTGCAAACCTCACCTTACAAATCAGTTTTGTGAAGTTGAGTTTGGTCTAAAAGCCACTTCTAACAATCCTTTCACTTTCATTCATCTCTCTTTTCCATTATTTTTTTTATTATTAGATTGCGGAGTAATTTTTGACCTATCACAGATTGACACGTAATCAATATTCAAATGTTGTCTAAATATCATTATTTTTTTTTATCTTCATGTACCTTTCACCATGATTTACAATGAATCATCCAATTTCTTTTCATTCTCCTAGACATCACTTAAAACCAATTTAAATACCTAATGGACAATCTGAACAAACCCAAATTTCAAGTAATAATTAATGCAATATCAACAAATCCATATTTCAAGTAATAATTAATACAATATCAACAAATCCATCCAATTTCAACTCAAGTTTGAACAATAATACATAAATCATGAAAATTATAAGAGAATAAGAAAGGAGAAAAGGATAAAGGAACGGTGATAAAAAAACAAAAAAATCATAAAAAGTTAAGCATGCAAAAAATATCATAATTTTTAACACATTTTACAAGCAACATTAAAATCAATTTAACCAAAGAAACATCCTTTTTAAATACACAATTAAGTGGAAAATAAATATAAAAAATAATTAAATGAGAATTTTAAATATAAATATCAAACTACTAATTAAGTTTTTAATTAATTATTTTAATACATCATGAATGAATGATGGTTTTACATTGTTTACATCTAAGTAATTATTGTTGGAATAGATAGATTCACAAATGATTGTCTTGTTCATTTCAAGCAATTTTGGTTTGAGTAAAGTGCTATTTTGCATAATATGCAAAATGTAATATTCACACAAATGAGAGTAAGTTTGAGTAAAGTGCTCATTTGCATAATATGCAAAATGTAATATTCACACATATGGGAGTAAACAGTGCAGCTGTAATGTGATTTTATAAGAGCAACTATTGCATGGATTTTAAGTTAATTTTAATTCATCAACTCTTTATTTTATATTACATTTAATCACAAGAACAACCTATAATCTTTTAATTTTATTTTTTATAATTTTTTTATATATCACATTAATCAAAATTTTCACGATTTTTTCTTTAAATTAATTTATTTTCATTCTTTAATCCTTAAAATAAACAACACCATAATTCATTTTAATGAAAGTTTGTCAAATAATTTATACTATATTTGTTTTAGAGACTGATTTATACAAATTTACTGATAAAAATAAAGTGTTAAAAAAAAAAAACAAAAGTTTCACAAATATAATTTTTTTTAACTTTCTCTTCATATAGAAGAGATTTGCAACCAAAGTAGAAAAATTTTATTTTTAAATAAAGTTAATTTTGAATACCAATAATATAATATAATAATAATAATAATAAACCTAAACAATTATAGTTTTTCATTTTCTTAATCAATTTTTTAATCTATCAACTCCATACTCAAAATAATTGCTGTTGTAACTGCATATAAAAAATCTCACAATTATCTAAACTCTTATTTTGATGAGTTCATTAACCATGAATCAGTCAGAAGCTTACTTTTTGAAGGTTCAGATCCAGTAAGTCTTTAATGTCATAAACAAATTCAATTAGAAAGTCAACTTCAAAATATTAAAAATATCTTCCCAGAAAGTCAACTTTACCACCCAATCTTTTATGGAATACCTCAGAAACAGCTGTTCAAAGCTATCCTATAAAGATACAGTCAATAACTAAATTTTTAAAATATTAAAATCCAGACTTAATTTCTCACTAATTATTACCTAAAATTATCTATTAATTAACTAACTAACTAAATATATATATATATATATATATATATATATATATATATATTTTATTATTATTATTTTCTTTTCAAGGATAAACCTTGTGGAGATTATCACAGAAAACCGACACTGATTATTCCCCCACAGCCGTTTGCTGGAGTGTGTAGAAATGTAGTGACGTCAAGATTTGAATTACAAAGAATCCGATCCAATAGCAGTCCTCTCTTCAAAAATATCAAAACCGAATCAATCATATTTATTCACATTTCCTCTCTTCATATTCTCATTCTTATTCTTCTCCACGTTGAATCCAACACATTCACATACCACAATTACATTTTTTTCTCTCTCCCAAAACCCTCGCGGCCGCAATGGAAACCAAGAAGCTTCAGCTTCGCTTCTCGCTCGGCCGGCAATCCTCCCTAGCGCCGGAGCGCGACGGCGCGGGCGACGTGTCGGAGGCGCTGGATCCGACGGTTCGGTTGATGTATCTGGCCAACGAAGGAGACTTGGACGGGATCGAGGAACTGCTGGACGCGGGGAGCGACGTCAATTTCACCGACATTGACGGCCGAACCGCGCTCCACGTCGCCGCCTGCCAGGGACGCACCGACGTTGTTGACCTGCTGCTCCGACGAGGCGCTGAAGTTGATCCGCGAGACCGCTGGGGCAGCACCGTAATTTCACTTACCTCCTCTTTTCGCTATTCTTACACTAGCTGTTACTGATTTTTGGATTGGATTGTTTAACAGCCTCTAGCTGATGCAATGTACTACAAAAACCACGACATCGTGAAGCTTTTGGAGAAACACGGTGCAAAACCTCCAGTTAGTCTCTTGTTTTTCTTTTCTTCTTCATATTAAAATCGTAAAATCGTTTGTTATTCGTCTCAAGAGTTTAGTCGACACGTACTTTTTACTGGAAATATTGTCTTCGGATAGACTTTTAAGTTTTATTGTAAAAGTGAAACATAGTTAACATGCATAGACGGGTTGGTGATTGGATAACAAGTTTAAACTGCCTCAGCATGGATTTGGACACTGCCATGTGACATTTCTGTTCAGTGAAATCCGAATCTTTAATTAAAAAAACAAGAGCATATTGAGAGAATTTAAATAGTAAAATGTGGATATCGGGTTTTGATAGTGGAGATTTTCGTCGGAGAGAATATCAGTGAAAATCCCACTCTTTGAGGATTCATTCGTCGTCTGATTATATTTAATTTCAGCTCCAAGGGTCTTGCAGTCAAGCTTTTTCATGAGAAATCAGCGCATGGACTGGCATTGTATAACCTCCTAAATATTATTTGGTTGACTTCTATAAATAAATACTTTAAAGGTTTATATTGATTTCTTATTGCTTGACAGCGTAAGTTTTACTATGCTGATAGTAAACAGATGTTAAACTCCTTTTAGAATAGTTGGTCTATGACATTACATTGCAATTACAAACTTCTTTTTGTTTGTAGATAACTCCCATGCATGTGGAGAATGCTCGAGAAGTCCCAGAGTATGAGATTGATCCTTCTGAACTCGATTTTACTAATAGTGTTGGCATAACAAAGGTAAGGTTTCAAATTTCCTTCTCTCCACACTTAAAAATGTTTTGTAACCGGATTTATCCTTCTGCCTTTTGACATAATTTCTTAAGTCAATATACCTTGGCTTATTTTATGTTTCATAATTTATATTGAATATTTCAGGGAACTTTCCGGATTGCATTATGGCGTGGAACTCGGGTTGCTGTCAAGACACTTGGGGAGGAAGTGTTCACTGATGATGATAAAGTGTGGGTTTGTCTACTCATTCACGTCAGTTGATTATTCAGTTATCACTTTTTAATCTCAGTTGATTTTTATTTGTTGGTGTATGTTTATCAGAAAAGCATTTCATGACGAGCTTACATTGCTTGAGAAAATAAGGCATCCAAATGTAGTTCAGTTTTTGGGTGCTGTAACCCAAAGCACCCCAATGATTATCGTCACAGAATATCTACCCCAGGTTAGTTTTTGAAAAATTAACTGACTAGTTGACTAATGGTTATCTTATATAACAGTGAGCTGAATACGATGTGGTTAGAAATTTGTCATTTTAAAGTGACAACGTAGTTTCAATGGGGGTACTCAAAATCCGATATTATGTAGGAATGCACAAATCATCAATAATAATTGAGAACTCAATGCGATAAACATGTACTCTGGGCTGATTAATTGACTAATTGTTGATGTGCATGGGTTATTTGCAGTGGCCAGACAGGATTCGTCCCTCTAAAGTGAGGAGATGTGTAAAGTGTAAAAGTTAGGGATTATCTACCATATATTAAAAGTCAATGTAATTCAAGTTGATGATGGATAGATTCTCACTTTTTTACTTATCTTCTCACGTTAGATAACTAAATCCAGACTGACAAATATGTTCCTGTTGTATCTAGAAGTAATAAATATCTATGCTGAAATAATTTAATGAAATGATAAAGGATACCTGTTTTAACCCAGCATTGCTGTTGATTTAGATTTTCGTTTCTCTTTATTTGAGGATTCCTCTTCAGTTAAGTGAAACAGTGAAAAATACGAAGTGTATATATTTTCCATACTTATGTGCGAGCTAACCTGTATTTTTACAAATGTAACATCTAACAATTTGGAATGAACTATCATCTATCCAGGGGGATCTTCGTGCCTACATGAAGCGGAAAGGTGCATTAAAACCAGTAACAGCTGTAAAATTTGCACTTGATATTGCTAGGTCAGTCAAGAGCTTTCTTATCATGCATACATCACTTGCTCTCAATTGGTTCTCAAGGAAACAAGCTCTCTTGATTATTTTATTTTTGAAGAGTTGAATATTGCAAAATTTTCTCCTATATTAACAGTTTGCATTTGAATACTTGTAATAAATTCAATACATCTGTATTTTCAGGGGTATGAACTATTTGCACGAACATAAACCTGAAGCCATTATACACCGAAATCTTGAGCCTTCGTATGTTTTACGCATTCCTACCCTGTCTAGTTGATTTTATCATTCTTCCTACACGTGTGTGAAGTGTCATGGATTTTTCAGTTGAAACATGCATTTTTCATTCATTCTTTGAATGGTTGAAACTGTTTAAAGTTTCTTCATTGTACTTGAGTAAGACAACAGAAATATTTTGCGGGATGATTCTGGGCATCTGAAAGTTGCAGACTTTGGAGTTAGCAAATTGCTTAAAGTCGCTAAAACAGTCAAGGAAGACAAACCCGTGACAAGCCTGGATACATCATGTAGGTTTTGTTCTACAGTACAGAGCCTTGTAATATTTATCGTTAATCATGTTCTGCATAAAAGCAATATTGCAAACTTATATTTCATATGGGTTGTAATGTGCAATACGTTGCATACACTATAAGGAAAAAAAGAAAAAAAAAATGCTGTCTACTAAGTGAATAATAAAGGCGTGGGAATTTTACTAATTTGAATTTATTAATTAATTTTTAAATATTGCCATCTTTTTATATTTATAATTCAATTCGTTTTTATCCTATTCTTAACAGGGCGATACGTTGCACCAGAAGTCTATAGAAACGAGGAATACGATACAAAAGTGGATGTGTTTTCTTTTGCTTTGATATTACAGGAGGTAAAATCATTATTGCTTACCTTTGGATGCAGTTTTTTTTTTTTTTTTTTCATATTTTAGAGCTTTTTTATTGACTTTTAAGTTAATTATTTACCCTTATTATGCGATTGGTGGTCTCCTCTCTTGTCTTGCAACAAGAATTTTAAACCCTGAAATTGCAAATTAATCAATACATATAAAACCTGTTTGATGAATTAATGCTTGATGAATAATGTTGTGGTACTTGACCAAATAATACATTTTAATTCAATACTCTCTGTCATTGGTGGTAATTCCTTTTCATATCAGCACCTAAAACTTTTAGAACGCTGATGATTGCTTTTGCTTTCTGAAAGCAGGAAGCATCCCTTGTCAGAAGAGGAATTTACTGTATGTTTTCGATTGCTTTTTATGTTGTTTTATTTTTTGAGCATTTAAAAGTATTTATTGTTACAGAATCCTGTACATAACGTCATATCCTTTTCGTATATAATTCTGTTATTCCCTTTAGTAAAAAGAGTGAAGTTCTAGAAAATAATGCTTTTAGAGGTGTATCATTTTGTTGTTGTGCATCCTTTGTTGCTTTCATCATTCAAATTCCTTCAGTGTTGTTACAGCATAATTTTAAAATATTTGGTGGTATATTTTACGCATAAGACCTCTTCCGCTTATCAAGTATACTATAGGATTTTTTCTATCAAGTATACTATGGGGTGAGTCTATGGACAGCTCAAGCACTCGTGACTGACTTGAGCTCTGCCTATTTGGCCCTCATATCTTCCTCGAGATATGTATATAATATATAACCGTGATATGCAAAATTGCATATTTTAAGTTTGATCTAACAGACAAGTAAAGTTCTAGGGATTTGAGCTATCCACAGATTGACAGGTCGAAATATAAAAATTTATATATTCATGATCACCTTGGTAAGATGCCATGCCTAAGAGTTTGCTGTGGTACCGATATGCTTTGTTCTTGTACTTTTTACGTGAATGCTAAATGTTCATTTTCTCCAACTGTTTTGCTGATAAACTTCAGAGTTGTTTTATTTGTGGATCATGGGCAATTTGTAATCTAGAATATAAATGAAAACGAACAGTGGATTCTTCTGTAGTGATGCTCACCAAAATACTGACTGAACCTGTATGGTTTTCTGTTCCTGTAGATGATTGAAGGTTGTCCACCGTTTTATGAAAAACCAGAAAACGAAGTTCCTAAAGCGTATGTTGAAAACGAGCGCCCACCATTTAGAGCGTTGCCAAAGCTTTATGCTTATGGACTAAAACAGTGAGGATTTTAAATAAATTTTATTGGCAGTAGATTTGAAAGTCTTGTAGGAGGATAAAAGAATAAGTTTTTTACATTCAAGAAATCTGATTTGTCCATAGGTTAATTGAGGAATGCTGGGATGAAAAACCACACAGAAGGCCAACATTTAGGCAAATAATTGGGAGATTGGAGGACATCAACAGCCATCTTGTACAAAAGAGGCGCTGGAAGGTACTCTTTTTTGTGCATACATTTATTTGATCAACTTTAGACCTAGTTGTGGAAGTATAATTTTAACATAATAGTAATTTGTGACACACCAAACTAGATTACGAATTTTAAAGTAAATTTAGATGGTTTTTCTTTTTTAATTTTTGTTGATTGAAAAAGAGTAGTGCAAGAGCTTTATAGCTCTATGCCACGTCCATGTTCATTCATGAGTTAATTTCACGATACTCCAAAAGATGACTAATAGTATTTGGCTGCTTCTTTCCTTTTTCCATCTTAAGGGATATCCATTCTGGAGAATTTATTTTTGGTCCATAATCTTTTGAGTTGGTTTCCATCGTATGATTCCAATAGTCCACTGACTGTTTTTTACCCATCTGACTAGTGGAATACCTTCATCAAAAGTGTGGATATTGTTCGATATCATTATTTAACCACGATAACTCTGTCATTCTTTATTTTCAGAGGTTTGATATTTTTTTTTTGTTATGATACACAGATTGGAGCTTCTGGATGCATCCAGCACCTGGAGGCCCTATTTAGGGGTAATCGCACAAGTCCAAGTAGCCGATCATCTCGCTCCACGGCCAGATAAATATTTCCCATCGATAACCAACAATTATTTTGATCACAGTTTCAAGAAAAAAAAAGAGTTGATTGTATTGTCTTATACTTGCATTGAATGTCATATATAACCTTCTGTAAATAACTTGCGCTCGACGTTCGGTTGAATAAAAATGAAGAATGTGACATATATCCTTGTGTAAATTTGTCCGAAGTTATTCTTTCTACCTTATAAAGAACAATCTTCTTTTCCAAGTTTTATCTTCAAAGTTATTTTAATTTTATGCTTTTTTTTTAAGATTTTTTTCTCTCGGAAAGAAGCTGCTATCATATCATTGCTTGTATTCTGATGTGTGGGCCTCAACAGAATTGAGAACCTGTCTGAACCGGAGGACAATTTTTGAACCGATTCTTGTGTCATCTTCTTATTAACATGTTTGTAGAGCCTGGTCTATCGTTCATCTATTTTGAAATTGTGTGGATACAAAGATTTTTGCTGCAAAATTCGAACGAGGAGTACTGTCTTTGCAGTACCTTCGTGGCAATATTTTGCTTCTAAGTTTCTTCCTCAGTAATGATACTGCCTCTAGTGATACTGAACGATGTTGACGGATACAAGCTACCAAATGCCATGTGTACGACTCTGCCTAGTGTTTACTTGAGTAACGTCTGTGTTTGTCATTTTTTGTGAATAAAAAAGGTGAAATAATTTAAAGAATTACAGACGGAGAGGGTCATTATATGAGACATATATAATCAAATTTTGTTGTCTTATTGTTTGGGAATCACCATCTTTTATTTCTTTTTTATAGTTTTTAACAATGTCTGTTGCATATATACTTTCCAATATAATTTGAAGTAGTGTGGGAAGCGGTTGAACCTGTAAAGCGGGATCTGCTTTTGCAATGTTTTGTGCATATATTGTCGCATAATTTGACCTATCTGATGTCTGTGTTGGTGCAGTTCAGTGCCATTCTGTGGTGGTGTATGTATACTGCAATACTGCTAACAAGTCTACAACCACTATGGACACAAACATGCAATCCATATATGACACTAGTTTGACCGTTGTCACTGCCTATTTTTCCTCAGATTTTAAACTCTTTTTTCTTAACAAAAATAAACCAAATTGTGGATGCAGCTTAAAGGAAAAGTTTTTCAATATGCACTCAAAGGCAAAAGAAAAATATTCTTAACAATAGTAATGAACTGCAATCGGAAAGAAAATGGTTAAAAGTATTAAGTATGATCTACTTTTTGTTGAGTTACGTTCCTTTGTTTTACTTTTGAAGATATTTTTCATGAAAGGTAACTTTGAGATACAATGTGGCATTCAATATGATAGCTCCAGTAAAGTATTGGATGAATTCCTAGAAAATGGAGAACAGTTAAACACATGGGAGATAAATAATAAATTAATTTTAATATAAAATGAATTGTATGAAGAGCGTCATTTTTTATTGATTAAAATAAAAGGGGCTTAATTTGATAGAGGAAAATTTCATATAAAAAGTAAAAGAAAACAGTGTTATTTTGGTAATATAAGATCAGCTTCAAGAAGAAAAATAAATAATGTAAAGAGCTGAAAGTAATAAAAATTTGAATCTAATATCAAATAAATAATTGTGAAAAGACAAGCCTTAAAAGAAAGGGTACAAAATATCACAATACTTTCTAAAATGATGTTTCTGTTTTATTATAAGAAATATTAACAATGCACTCTTTTACCACACTGTTATTAATTAAAATCTATAAACTTCTCTCAGTCTCCTTATTTAATAACTCCACTAGAAAAGAAAAGAAAAACAGAAAAAAAAATGTTCTTTTTAATAAAGTTGGATACAAAGAAAAATTATACAAAATATTATGTTTGGTGTGTATTTAAGTTATCGAAAGCCAATTGATTCCGAAATATAAATCTACGTTGGAGATAAAAAATTAATAAAAATAGAAGTTATAGAATATTTTAGATTATTATTGTGTATTAATTTTTATTTGGATTTAAAACATACTTATATTGTCATTTAAGTTTAAGCAGAATTTGATTATATTTTATTTATTTGGACATGTTATTTTTGTTCGTTTGAAAATAATAAATTTAGATTATCATAAAATTCAAATATTGTTGAACTAATTCATTTTTAACTAATAATAATTTATATATGTTTGATATAGTGTGAATTTTTAAATACAGAATTACATGATACTAAGAGCAAAATTGACTTCACAAACTTTATTAATGCATTAAAAGTAAATAAACCTAAACAACAAGATCAGGGACTATAAAATATTTTTTTCCAAATTAAGGATATCTTTTTGAGTTGGAAACAACTGCATTATTTGAGGATATTGAGATTAGAGGGAAGAATAAGATTAGAGGAATAATCAGTAAAAATTTCATATATGATTCTTATAGTTATTTATGAGGAAGAAAGTTTAGAATCTCTAGCAAGTTCAAAATCTCTACAAAAAACAAACTCAACATACTTAAAAGGTTGTGCTTCATGATAAGTATAAGTCCATACAAGATAAGTAAGAGATCATTGGATATTCTAGCTCAATTTTGCAAAATGCCAAGATAGTTTAAGATCTACTTCAAGTTATATTTTCGTACTAGTTGGTGGTATGGTTTCTTGGCCAAATACCAAGCAAAGCCTTACGACTTTATCCACTAGGGTTGCATAATTTGTAGTATGATATAAGGCATCAAATCAAGGAATATGATTGAATTTTTTGTCACATGACTATACATTGTGGAAGGAATAGAAGATAACTTAAGTTATATTGTGACAACAAATACGTCAAATTGTATTCAAACAAAATAAGAGCCTAAGCAAGTCAAACCCATTGACATCAAGTTCTTGGTTGTTTAAAAAAGGTATAGAATGAATGAATTTTCAAAGAACACCTAGAGACAAACTCCATGATGACAAATCATCTTACTAAGACTCTTACACCAAAGGTCTTTCACGAGCTTATTGCTTGTATGAGTGTTTCATATTTTGAGGAATCTTTGGTTTAGTAGAAGTTAGTTACATTTGTGTATTAGTGTTCTATATTTGACTTCATGTATGCATAAATTGTCTTTTGGAAATATTTGGTTTTATGTGGTTTATTTTTACAAATTAAATTATATATATTAAGGTTATTATATTAATTTCATTGAGACAAAATAAGGACGAGTTAAAAATAATCGTGTATAAATCACCTTTACTTAATTTTCGTATTACAGATTTCACAGTGAACCCATGTCATTTAATTCGGTCATTAGTAATCATTGTTAGTTTGGTCACTAATTGATATAATAAAAATTATTTTGGTTCTAAATGCAAATATAATCATTGGACGGGATCTTTTAAATATACTAAAAACATATAATGAAAATAGTTCATGATTGTTAACAATTTGAAATATATATATATATATAACAAATCATTGACTTTCTTAAACTTATTATATTTTATTAACGAATTTATTAAAGCGATCCAATTAATTAAATTAAATTATGTTAAAGACATATATATCATGAAAAATTTATCTTGTAAAAACTATAAGTAAATTTTAATTTGTTGAGAGAGCAAATTGAAACCTAACTAGAAAGTAACCGCTATAGGTTATATAAAAGAATCACATACATTATCCTTCTTTCCTTCTCTTCATCCTTGTCTAAAGAAAAAATTAAGAGAAAATCTAAAATACTCTATAACATATATCTATTAATCTACATTATTCTCAATGATCAACCCATATCCGCTTCCGTTTACTTTTTTATAAAAAATTGAAAATTACTCTCTTAAAGAAGAATTTATTGTTCATAAATTATTTATCAGTTTTTTATTCATATTCTACACCATAATCTATATATATATATATATAGACACACACACCAACCTAGAGGGAAACATGTATCCTATTTGATAGTTTAAATTAGCTTTCTATGATATTCTTTCATTTAGGCATTGAAAGAAAAGAACAAACATAAATTTACACTTCACTATTTTAGGATGATTGATCAGTGAAATGAAAAAGAAGAGTGAGGAAAAAATGAAGTATGTAGAAATAAGATGAAAGAGAATTGGAAGGAAAAATTCCCTCTTATTCTATGCTACAATTTTAACGGTGTCACGTATCTGAAACACCAATCATTGTCATACATACCAACGTTACCTTCATTCTTAATTTTCACACGTAAAATTAACAGCTGCAATGAACAACACACACAACTGACACCATTGCATGTTACAACCATATATTCATTCTGCATCAGTACGATCTGAATTTGCAAACAGTGAACCTGAAAGCGATCACCAGACAGACAACTAATCAAAAGAATAACTTGGTAGTAGAAAAACAATGCCACCACTTTTCAGAGAAATTAATAATTTAATTTCAACACACTGATCTTCACCCTATATGAACTAGTTTGACATCGTTTTAAACAACTTTTTGAAAGTAACTCCTATAAAAGTTAACAGCTTTTAATTTTATAGTAAACAAAAAAGATCAAATCACATCCAGTGTAAAAAAGTCTTGCACTGATCACTGTTAACATATTATATATAATCTTGTTCTGAATGATGTTCATTAGCCATTTGTGCACCAGACAGCAGAAGCTGGCTTGGAACAAAAACCTAAGAGAAGAGTGAAGAAGTGAATGGAATGTGTAGGTTGAGAACCGAGACAAGTATCCAAGATAATATATTTATCTCACCTCTTTTCTTCGGTTTTGGGGCCTCATTTGTTTGTTTGTGGAAATTGTTAATTGCATTGTTAAACATGTTATCATGTGATCATCACTCAATGTTAAAACACGAAGGAAAAAGGTTTTTTAACACATGCTTGACTACCATTTGACAATCATTATAGAAGTAAAATAATTTTAATAAAAGTTAATTTTTTGTATTTTTAAAAAATGAAAAATCGAAAAAATGTAAAAATACTAAAGTAAATGTGTAAAAAAAATTACTGTTTTTGTGGAAGAAAAGTAAAGAGAAAGAAGAGAGAGCTGTACGGTGAAAAGAAGGAAAAGAAAAGAGAACCTTGTTGTCTGTAGGTCCATTTTAGCTTACATACTTGCGTGCCATTTTGGGAGCTGTTTTAGCACAGTAACTTTTGTCCCCCTTTTACTTTTTTTCTTCTACTTTCTGTAGGGAAGACAAATACCCTTTTTCAACTTTTATTGCTTGAGATTACTCCATTTTTTTAAGATAAAAGTTTAGGTGAGATTAGTATCAGATACTCATAAACACATAAAACTTTTGCAAAAAACTATTTATAAACTACTCACCAATGAAGTTCTCACATAAACAACAAGGTGAATCAATTTTGTCTTGTAAATATGAAGGTTTCTTATCAACTAGTATAGTGTAACATGCAAATACACTCTTTTTTCCTTTTTTAAAGATGGTTTTTATTGTAGAAAACTATGATGTTTCTTTTCAAGAGATCAATATATATATATATATATATATATATATATATATATATATATATATATATATATATATATATATATATATATATATATATATATATATATATATATATATATATATATATATATATATATATATATGTTCGTTTTGTAACGTGACATGACTAGTTTATCTCGTTTTTAACTAAGCTTTGATGAAGGCCAATTCTGAACACCTGTTATCATTATCTAGATTTAATAAAATAAAGAGTTTAAAAGAAATTCTAAAATTTGATACAGAAAGTGTTTATATTTTATTCTTTCCAAGTGTTAAAAGTCAATAGTATAATAAGATGTTAAAAACTATATTTCACTAACTCAGATAGACCAAAGAATATCCTGAAATTGCAATCACTACTAAAAGATTCTGAAGACAAAAATATAAGGTATTTTCAACTTAGTAAATAGGTATAACTAGAAGGACCACATAAATAAATAATTAGGAGTAATATTTTTAACTCAAAAGAAACTTAAATTAATTAACAAAAATTTCTATGGATCAACAATGCATATATCATGGCTGGAAATGACTTTATTTAAACCAAGAATTTGAGATTTTGAAAAGATTTGTGAAAAAAAGAGTTTTGTTGCCTAGCTCCAAGGTTACTGAAGTAATGGTAACTTTTTTAAAGGAAAATTTATGCTAAGATTACTTTCATAATCAGTGTCATTGCTCCCACATGAATGATCTGTGGTAACTTTTTAAAGTTTTATGGGTCAGTGTAGAAAAAAATTTGTAAATCAATAAAAAATCATCGTTATATTATGGCTTCTAAGTTATCATGGTAAAAGTTTTCTGACACACCTTGACCTTTTTATATTGAATATCAATCTATAGACTGTGTTCTCAAAATATAATGTGAATTCACAAAAGTACATATACAAAAGATTAATGATTTGACTGGGTCATAATAATGTGTTGTGATACCAAATAGCAGTATTATCAGTAAGTTGACCCAACATATTTGTAGCAGTTCTAAAGAGCAAGTGAGCTACAAACATAAAATCTAACTACCGAAGTTACAAAATCATAATTAATCAGCAGGAGATTTAAAAGCTGTGTAATTAAAGGCAGCAGCAACACAGCCAAGCAGCATGAAGTATTATTATGTTACTGATAACACTATTTGGATACAAAGCTAGAGCAGTTTTTAGAAATCTATACTTTCAATTGATAGAAAAAGTCCGAAAAACTGATCTCATTTATCTAGTGTCTTTCCAAACATGCCTTAACACTGAAATCTATAATTGGTTTAAATGTCTACACATTATAACATTAATCCCACCCTATCAAAACCAACCAACCTCCAATGAGGTGTTAATAAAAAAGTAGTATTATTTTGACACCAACAAAATTTTTACACACCTTTACATCTAGTATTTTATCCTTTAATCTTTGTCTTTCTTTATAAATACAAAAATGAACATTTTTAATGACCAAAGTATCCTAAAAGTAGTTGTCAAATTGTGTATTTAGTGTAAAAAATAAACATTTTCCTAGAAACACCCACATTTACATTCATCATTTACCTTCATTTGATATATATCACAATGAAATTGTAAGAATGAAATGATAATAAAAGAGTGAAACTTTTGTTTTTTTAAAAAAATATAAAAATAAGAAAGGATAATGTCGAGGTAAAAGGTTTTGTGTATAAAGTATCATTTCTCTTTTCTAAATAATCACAGTATATTTCGTAAAGTGTACCAAACAAGACATAATTGCATAACTGTGAAAACACATACAGTATGTTTAAAGAGTAGTTGCATGGCCAGATTTCCAGATCCAGAAAGCTGGCTGTGTTCTTTCCAACATATTGATTTCGTTGAAGAATGAACTAATTTAAGTGTTATGATATTACCATGATCAATTTCATCCACCAGCTTGTCTCTCCATATATAGCTCTTGACAGTGATATACACAGATTACTAGTTTTAAGCACAAACAAGCACTTACACCCTCATTGATTAGACTCCATGGTAATTTTCTATATACATGCATCTACAGAGGTGGATTAAAAGTCACCGTACGGCATGGGAATTGGCACAAAAATTAAGAAATTCCAATGTAAAGATAATATTTTGCTTCAGTCAAATTGATTTCATTTTCTTTTCTTTTTCTCAAATATATATTCCCCACTCATTAATTCAGCAATATCCTTGAAGGTTCCATAATTCTTAGCATGAGGGCCTGAATCTCAGAAGTGTTCAGTTCTTAATCACAGACAATATGTTTAATGTTTCTTTCAGCAAAAAATATCTTAACTAAACTTCCCCATAATATTTGTCATGTTTCATTTCATTTTGTTATCCATGGGCATGAATTTTAATGTCATCACTAACTAGCTCTGGAGGATCCTTTTACCAACATTTTGCTCCTAAAACTCAAGCAAATAGTTCTCACTGGTTTCTTTAAGTCTCTCAAATGCTGTTTGTAGTTTAAAAGCAGACTCTAACATCAAGGGGGATTCCATATTCGAATACTCCCAATCACATAGATGTATAGATGTTGCATCCTAAAAGCAAATTAACAGGAAAATTCCATGCCCAATGTAAAAGTTGTTTGAACTCAACTTAATTTTTCAACATCAAAACCAAACTTAAATATTTATCATGTTAACTAGTATATATTCCAATGTGATTTTTCATGATTCAAAGTGAATCCAAACAAACATTTTGTGCCCATATCCAACAATCAGTAATTTTGCAAGGTATTTTTTCATAGAGATAATTCAGAAAGACTCTAGCATTCCTTCAAAATGCCAATCATTTTTAATTTCTTTTTCCTATCAGAAGCAAACTTATGATGTATATATATACAATACTACTGGCATATATTGTTTATGATTGATTCAAATTTATTGGAAATCAGAAAATTTAGTTAATCAAACATTCTATTTAGTTAGTCTCTCTCTCTAGATTTTATAAACTTTAACCAATAATATGAAACGTGTCGCTATCAATTCTCTATCCTCGTTTAGAAAACTATTTCAGTAGAATGTTCCCATATTGGTGATGGAGGCATTGTTGGAATTTATTGTTACCTTCCAGCAGTAATTTTGTGTTGCAGTTATTTATTTGATTGGGGGGCTTCAATTAACAGTGCTTGGACTGTAGATTCTGTTTCACCATCCTTCAAAAGCTGTGTGATGTTAATATCAATCTCCTCCAACTTCTTCACCAGAATAAGGAAACAAACAGGAAATGACTTTCACAAAAACATGCCCTTCAACCTGTTCCTCAATCTATCATCACAGAGACCAAAAAAACACCCTCACAGAAAGAAAATCTCAAAGAAATATCCAAAACCAGGTTGAACTGAAAAAATAAAATAAAGTTCAACAAAATCACCTGACCTGACACCTTCTTTGCTCATTTTAGGAGTGAAAATCAGTGAATCACAGTGTGTTACTCACTCCCTCCCACTCAAAAATAAAATAAAATCCCTTCCAGAAAAAAAATAAATAAGTGCTGAGCTAGAACTGCAAATCCATATTTTTTTATCACCAAGTCCATACTCCATCAGAATATTAAATTATATTTCATTTTCCTTACAGAAACAGCAGAATGATCCCTTGATTATGGATTAGGGGCAGCAGATATCATAACAAAAATTAAGAACTAATATATATTATCATGACAATAATCTTTCTACGGTAAAGAAACAGAAAAACATAAAATCGAAAATGTAAGACCTTGCAACCTAGAAATTTAAATATTAGTATTATATGCACATACCTAAACATAGAGAGCTTTGAGGAGGAAGATTGAGAGTGAAGAGAGACAGAAACAGAGAGAGATGTGAGATAAGAGCTGAAAATTGGAATTGGAATTAGAAAGCATGATGCAAAGGAAAGGAAACCAAAGTGTGAGATTAGATTAGAAAATACTAGAGAAAGAGAGAAAGGGTGAGAGAATAATGTGTGCACTAAACGACAAGAATAGCATTATGATTAGTGGGTGGGTCCTACATTGTTGTCGTTTTGTTTGACCGCATGCATCTATGTTATTTTCAGTCACTTCCTCCATCATTGTGCCACATCTCCAACCCATTTTCTTCACAGTAATTATATTCTAATTTTCATTTTTTTTATTTTTCATCTACTACACTATTATATCCTAAAAATTATATATATAAAAACTAATAAACTATCTTAGATGTATTATAAATAAAAGTGTATTTTTTTTATATTGTTAATGCATGGTAATTTATAACTGAATGATAATATTTAAAAGTTACTTCTACTCAATCAATTAAAAAAAATTATACTAATGTAACCATGAATTCCATTACTATTAATTTTTTTATTACAATAATTAAAAGTAAAACTAAAGGAAAATATATCTTCAAAATTCTATTTTTTTTTTGCATACATTATTATTACATAAAATAAAATAAAAAAGTATTCATACTAATAATCCAATATTATTAACTATATACATACATACATACATATATATATATATATATATATATATATATATATATATATATATATATATATATATATATATATATATATATATATATATACATTGATCTTATTAAATGATGTAACACTACTATATACAATAATACAGTAGTAATACGAGACTGTCTGTGCTAATAATGCATGTTCATAATAGAAATAAAATTCTGAGCACAGAGGATTGTTTATGTATGATTGAATTGGATTAAATTAATTATTAGTATGTATGGTTTCTTGTTTTAAATATGATTTTAAGAATTTACTTATCGGGGAAAATTGTAAATACATTTTTTTTAAGTTATAAGATATATTTCTTCCATATTAAAATCAAATGTTAATTTTTTATACTTTTCACACAGTAATGTTATAAGATATAACTTTTAAATAAACTTGAAAGTTTTTCATGTTGTTAATAAATAATAATAAAACATCTTACTATAAAAAGATCTTCAATGTTTGTATTAAAAAACTTTAATTTTTACTTTTCACAAAATTTACTTAAATTTTAGCTGATATAATATTTTTAATAACTCATTTATTCTGAACTAACATAAGATAGGAGTATCTAAGAATAGTAGTTTAACAGAAGTATGTATAATTTGATGTATGATGTTTTTGTTAATTATGTATATTAAGATAAAGATAAGATGGTGCGTTGGAGAAGTTGGTAATTTGCAGCGTATGTTACTTCAAAGTTTAAATAACAAAAACCTCCTAAAGTCAAAATGATGCGTGCTGTAACTGTGCGTGTGTCTTAGTGGACCCATCTCATATTCTAACCACCATCACACACCACACACTGCGTCATTCTCACGCGCTTCTTCATCCTTCTATGTCCATCCACTGTCACTTCAACCACACCTGCATAGTTGAAAAATAAATAATAAAATTAAACAGCAGCATCATTTTATTAATCTCCCAGTTTTTTTTATTTGTCTATTTTGTCCTTATTTTTATTACATTATGTACTATTATAAATTAGAAGAACCCTGATTTTCTTTTAATATCATTTTTCACATAAAATTTTAGAAATAATATATTTATTTGTGTATTTCTAAATTTTAAATGTCAATTTTTAATTAATTTTTTGTCAATTAAGTATTTAAAATGTTTATATTATTCAATTAAATTTTTATTAGTTTTTTTTTTATAAATTGAGGGGATTATTAAATTATAAAAAACATAACATTTTGTATTTAATATAGAAAATATTATCATAATCATGTTATTAATGTTATATAATAAGTAATTATAATATTTTGATCAAATATGTTAGATATCAAATAATTATAGATATTATCTAGATCAGTAGTAATAACACCTGATATTTCTAATAAATATCCCTTAGTCCATAGGTGATGTTATAAAAATTATTAAATAGTATGATAATTTTGTTATTCAATAACTTCTTTATTAAATTAATACAATGATTATTTTTTTATATTAATTGTATTGTTGGTTTAAATTAATTATATAATTTTATATTATTTTAATATATTTAAATAAGCAATAAAATAATAGTTATATAATTCAGTTTTAAAAGTAAAATTACAAAAATTTAACTATAAATATAAAATTTTACGCATTCAAAAATACCTTTTAATAAATAGTAATTTAAAAATATTTAAATTTATAAAAAAAAACCTGTAACTTAGTTAAAATAATATTATTTTATTTTATTTTAGCATGAAATTATTTAATAATCGGACAGTGAAGGAATGAACACAGTGATGTGACAATGTAAAGTTTTTACTAGTTTTGAGAGACTGTACACAATATAATTTGATATCCATTTTTATTGTTCAAAGTTTTTTGTGCATTTGAAGCAAACAACGTGTTCAATTTTGGTTCAGAAGCGTCAAAATAATATAATATATAGTTTTATTCTAAACACATACAATAAATAACATAAGTTTTTATTAAAAAAACAGTATTTTATAACATATTTCATGAAACTGGATTGTACCATTAAGAATCATTATTTCAATAATATACAAAAGAAAAATTCATAGTCAATAAGAAAAACACATTTGCTTTATTATGATGGACTCAACTGAAGTATTTTTTCAATTACTATAGTTTAAGAATTCAGAATTGTTTTTATTTTAAATTTAAATATATTTTAATCTTAAACTTAAAAAGTAAACAAATACAATTTTTTTAATTAAAAAGATTGCATTTATTAATTTTTAAAATTTAATGATGAAAATGTATATAAAATTTATTACAAAGACAATTTTTAATTATATGTCAAAATTTAAATATTAAAAATACATATATATTATTTTTTTTATAACATATTAGTCATAATTTAAAGTAAAAAAATAAAAAAATAAAAAATGTTTTGTAGGTGCAGGATAGAAGACACAAACAACTCTAATTACTCAGTGGAAATGACGTGACAATGCAAATTCTCTTGTTATCTAGAGATGACAAACAACTTTACAGTCAGGGTACATAGATTTACTTTTCAAAAATCAACTGCTAAAACATTAATACACAACAACATTTATCATGTCAACATGCAAAATTAACCATGTTGCATTTACTATCCTTGTCCTGTTCAAAAAGATTATTCTTTTAATTTCTTTTCACCTTATTTCATTAATCTTCAATAAATTAACTTTTATTATTCTATTATGTTTTTCGCTTTTATCTCCTTGTTTCTCGTATTTATGTCCATTTTTTTTTTACTCATGTGAAATCTCAATTTTTTTATTTTATTTTTATTTATTTCATATTATTTAAGTGAACCTAAAAAAAAAATGATGTAACGAAGGTAAAAAGCGCGTGGACAGGTAGTGTGTGGTTTGTCTGTGCTCTTACAGCAGAATCTTTGTTTCATACGAGTGAGTACACGAGCGTGGCCATATAACACAACAGATCATACAACAAATCTAGCATTAACATTTTACAAATACCATACCCTATATATACTATTATATGCTTATTATACAATACATACATCCCCTTTAATTATACTATCATTAACATATATTTAAATAAAATAAAATATATTAGGAACCAGCAAGGCACCAACACATGACCTAATTAATTCAATGATGAAAAAAACATGCATGGAATTGAAATAAAAGAACAAAGGGAAAGAGTTGATTAACAATAATAAAATATGTAACTAGCACCAACGATTAAACATTAATCATAAGATTAATAATAATAATATTATTATTATTAGGAGTGTTAATTAATAATTAATAAAATATTCTTTCACCTTTGCTTCCTCTGTATCTGTCGTCACTTTAGAGCCCTCCCTCTCTCTCATACGTCCCTTTCAGTCATAAATTAGGGAAAAGCAAGCAGACAGCTACACACAACACACACACTCTTCCATTCCTCCTTCTTCTCTAGCAAAACGTTAATTACTCTTTACTCTCTCTCTCTCTCTCCTCTCTCATCTAATCATAATAATCGATGTTCTTAGCTTCTCTTTCTTCTTCTTCATAGAGGAACTCTCTCTGGTCACTGATCATGGCGGCTACGTGTGATAGATTCTCCATAAGGTATGTCTCTCTATCTATCAACCAGTGTTCTGTTTTCTTGATTTTGTTTATTTTTACTTATATGTTGTGGTGAGCGTTTGTTATTGCTTTGGATTCGGTGTTGCAGGGACTACACAACTAAGATGAGGTCTGTCGACGTTTTAAAGTGCTGGCCGTTTGCGTCCACGGTCTCACGTGACGCATCGCGTGAGGAACTTCAGTCCTGGCTTCCTCCGATGACGCTGTGCCCTAGATCCGACGATTTAAACGACCACACGCAGAATCCGGACAATCTGCCTTCGCCTGAGGAAGTTTCTGGAACCGATGACGAGGGCGACGCGGATTGCAGCGAAGAGGACTCCGAAGAAGAATCCGCGCCTCCTTCTCATGCTGCCGCTCACAACAACGAGGACGAGAAATTGGAGATGGTTTGTCCAGTTTGCCGTGAATTTAACGCTGCGACGCTCACGGCCGTGAATGCGCACATCGACGGATGCCTCGCGCAGACGATGAGAGAGGAGCGTCGCCACATGAGGATAATGAATTTGAAGTCGTCGTCGTCCTCCTCCTCTATGTCGAAGTCGAAGGCGCCGAAGAAGCGTTCCATAGCGGAGATTTTCAAGGTGGAAGAGCAGCAGTTGCAACAACAGCCACCACAGCTGCAGCAGCCGCCGCCGCAAATCGAGAGCGTGTTGAAGTTCTGGCCGTTCCGAGAGGATGTGGCGGACGAGGTTTCGAATACCGTTTCTAAGTTCGAGTGGCTCTCTCGGCGCCTCGAGGCTCTGAGATCCACGCGCGGAAGTGGCGAGTCGTCGAAATCGGACCGAAGAGATTCCGCTGAGGAGGAGGAGGAGAAGTTGGAGATGGTGTGTCCTGTTTGCCGCGATTTTAACGCAGCCACCGTAACGGCGGTGAACGCGCACATCGACGGTTGTTTGGCGCAGGCCGTTAGGGAGGAACGAAGGCAGATGAGAAGGACCGTTAATTGCAAGTCCAAACCTAAGGCTCCCAAGAAGCGTTCGATCGCGGAGATTCTCACGGTCGCACTGCCGATCGAAGCAGGCAAAAACAAAGGGATTCAGGTTAAGGAAAACGAAGAGAAATCCGATTATCGCTGTGAGGATTCAGCTTCTGCTCCTGCTCCTGCTCCTTCCGCTTCTACGGCTGCTCCAGTTGTTTCGGTAATTAAGAATAGGAAGAGTACGAACAAGAATAGGAAAAAGAAAAAGATGAAGAAGGCGAAGAAGAAGAAAAGCAAGGTGGAGAAGTACGGTGAGAGTGGCGGGTTATTCGTAAACAATGAGAAGAAGATGGTTCTGAGCAAGAAGAAGAAGAAAAAGAGTAATGTCTTCAACAATGGACCAACTGGGAGGAAGGTATGTAGACTGCGTCTCATAAAATACAACTCAGTCTTTCGTTATTTGCTGTGTTTCCGCGATTTGCAGTTAGTTCCGGGAAGAATCCATGAAATTTGCGCATAAAATATTACCCAACACTGTAGATTTTGTGTAGATGTAGTTGCTTATGCCATGCGATTATGCTTTGCTTACTCTATATCTTGCCTTTTCTGCATAAAATTACCGCTGAAAAAGCTGATAAGAGAGAGCTTGACATTTGTCGTCGAAAGTGAGTTTGTGTTTTTTTAATTTAGTACTTCAGCGAAATACGCGGCAAGTAAAAGTTGGGAAAGGGGAGTTATGAAAAAGGAAAATTAAGACAAGTGCCTTCGTGAGCGGAAGGAATTCAGATGGTGGTGAAGCCTGCAAGAATGTTGCTCCAGCTGTAAGGTGTATGTGTGTTTGCGGTGTGTATAATCAGTACAAGGTACCCTAGCTAGAAGGGGCCACTCATGGGTTACGAGGTAGAAGAGGTGAGCCTAATGATGAGGGGTTTTTCTAGCCCCGTCACTATTAACTAATAATTTGGGGGGGAAATTATCATATGGGCCATGGGTAGATCAACAGATTCTCATCTCTTGTGGCTAGTTTTTCGGACTTGGAGGTTTATACACAGCTTACAGCTGGATGTATTTTGGCTAGTGGGAGATCTGCAAGTAGATGTCCAGAATTTGTTAGATCATTTATTGGGTGTCAGAAGTTTATATATAGTGATTTAGATTGATGAATGTTTGCATTTGCAACTCCAGATGGGCGTGTATCATCAGAAAAGAATACTGACTTGGTTTGATATAGTTCATATCGCATGGGCATATTTGTGACGTATTAGTGAACTAGAGGGTGGTAATTTATGGTATAGTGCTTTTGGACTATCTGTCCTCGTGTAAGACACCTGATCAGATTCAAGAAGTGTTGGTCTTTGGGTAGAATAACTTCGATGTAATCGGTCAATAAAAGTTCGTGAATAGTGAGCCTTGTTTTGTACATATTTATGTGCAGACAGTTTTAAGATACCCAATCAAACCAATGTGAGTGTATCAGAACCCAACCTAGGAAGTATATAAAACCATGAGAGGACCGGAACTAATGTCGGTTAATTGTAATTCTGGCCGAAATTTGAAAGTGGAAGTAATGAAACATATATGTTATCTTTATTATAATTTATATCTATAATAATGGCATCTTAGTAGTGTCTATATTGTTTTGAATAACATCTAGATTAATCTAATTAAATGTTTTATTTTCCAAAATATTCTCGAACTCTGGTTCTACAATCATAATATTTTTTCCCCGCCTGTCATTTTTTTTTTTGACTCGGCGTTGAGATTCTACGGGAATTTCATGTTTGGAATGGTGATATGTGATCTGCAGCGGTGTATCATATGCGTATTTCAGCAGTGAACAATTTTACGTAGCAGTTTTATATTTATGTTAAAAAAAAAGTATTTAAGCACCATGATTGATGCAATCACTTTGAATTGTCCATCCCTCCCCTTTTAATATAATTCATTTTAGAGAAAAGTATTACTTAATGTCCTAAATTTTAATAAAATTAAAATAAGTGACTTTACTAATATTTTATTTAACCTTCTTTATAATTGTGGCTCTTCTCATTTTAAAAGATCGATTATTCTCTGTACTTTAAATTCCTTTCTAAACGAATTAGGATATCATCATAAAAACTATTTTACAATAATAATTTACACAACATGGTGACGTTTTAATTTACGAATCTGTAACAATTGTTTGTCAACAATATTTTCTACATCGATGCATGTGTTTTTCGTTAGCTTCTGCTTCGTATAAACAATGATAAGGATGTATATGCTGTTAGATAGAAGGACAATTTTCTCTTGGATATTAGTTTTAGAAATAATCGTTTATGACATCAAACAAAAGTTTCCCTACATGATTCCTCGAAGTGGAATTGTATAAGGGAGAAAATTTGTGACAAAATATAGGGTTCTCATCATTACAATTTTTGTTTATTTTAACATGAGGTGTAATCGGGAACCAAAGTAGAAAATTTGTTATTAGAACTTTAGAAGGGTACTCCATTATGAAAAAGAAGGAACTTACGAAGGTACTGAACTGAAAACTTTTTCGTCTTACAATATAGGATATTTAATATCTAGTATTATAGTATATAATTATTTTACGCCCCAGCTTTCAGTTACACCTAGATTTTTTTTCTTAATATTTGTACCAATTGTTGAATGTTTGTTTAACATTCTGTTTATAAAGGAAAAATCAATTTTAGGATTACTACGTAAAAAACGTTAATTGAATTTATTGTTAATAAATGAGATTTTAAATTGAAGTTTTCATGCATTCTTGTTGGTATTCCTATAAATGGTTATTGGATTTTGATTTTTAGTTATTTCATGTACATTGAATCGTTGAAGCTTAAGAAAATGATAGTGTATTTGTACGAGAATATATAATGCTCAGATAATCTACGATTATTTGTACGAGAATATACATTTATGATATATACATATACATATTTATATGTTTCGGTCTTCCGAATTTTGATACTAATGGAATCGAATTCAAGAATTTTGTTTTGAAGTTCTCTTGTAATTTCTTATCATGATAAAATAAGGATAAAGTTTAGGTCTTAATTCAATTGTTCCAATCTTCTAAGCTTCTACTCCAAGTTTTCGCGGTACACTAGGAGGAACTTTGTAATTGATCTTAACGGATTTCAATTTTCAGACATTTTGACATATTTCTAAGTGAATGACGGGGCAGTTAAAATCCCAGTTAAATTGTTATTTAAATGACACTATAGTCTTTTATTCGATATAATGATTTTTTTCCCCACTTAATAAGTGTTTGTTTATCCAGAAGTATGAATCATGATTTTATAATTAATGCTGGAAATATAGCTGTGTAGTTTCCCTGAAATTGTTTCAGTGATGGAATTGTTCTTTCGTATTAAATCTACTTTTACTTGACCATAAATTCCATCTGAAAATGTCTCTGCCTTTTTATCTTATGCGGTCACAAGGTATAGCCAGGAGCGAGTTTCCTTTCCTTAATCTTTTACAAAAGCTATTTTATGACGGGCAAACTAAGAATTAGAAAAAAAAATGAAAAACCAATGCTCCGAGTAATGATATCATGGTTCTGGACTGTTTAACTCCTTTCTGTTTTGCCGGTTGGAATTGTTAAGAGTATATGAAATGCTGGTGTTGTATATTGACAGTTTATGAAACAGACCTGTTCTTGACATCACAAGCATGAAATGCTGTTGTAATCTTATTTATTTTCTTTTTCATTCATTGGCATAGCTGTATCCTGATATAAAAAATTGCATATAATTTGTTAGCAAATCTGTTGTACTTTTTATTATTATTATTTTCTTTGGAGGGTGACAGTGTCATTTTATTTATTGCTGGAAACTCCTTAATAAAAAATGGTAAAAGCCACAGAATGTGTTATTATATTCAAAGTTTAATCATCTTATTCAGATACCATTATAATAGGACATGCACAATTTTGTTAATTTTGCCACTCTTGTCTATATCAGGGTGATGCTTACGAGTGCATGGTGCAAAATGTAGCAAATAGTTCCAGAAAACTACAAGGTACAGTTGGTAATAAAATGGTTCCACTACATGGTGTTGATCCTTCTATTGATAGAAAGAAATTGGGCTTAAATTGTATATCGGTAGAAAAGAAGCAACACGTTAAAATTTTTGACTCAGTTGGAAAGCAACAAAAGGCCATGTCTCCTGTTCATGGAAGTATTCTTAAGAGCCACTTTAAACATGTTTCTGGAAAGACATCAAGTGTCAGTAACATTCGAAATGGTCCTGAAAAAAGCCATTATAATGATGAAGAGCCAACCTCTGACAGACATGTTAAATTCTCTGGTAAAGATGATATACTTGGTCCAAAAAAGACAACTTCATTTGATGAAGCCATGTTCAACATATCTTCAGATGCGCTGGCTTCTTCAGTAGTAAAGGAGAAATCCTCTGGAAGTGATGAAGAAACTGCGAGTTTGGAGCCAAATAGAAATTATGGCCATGTTCATGTTAATATAGACAGAGACAAGAGAGAGGAGGAGGTTTGCCCTATAGTTGAAAGTAAACAGTTTTCTAACACTCTGGAACAAGATACCGTACAAAGCTGCTTGAAGCCATGTACTGATCAAGATAAGTCAAAGCACTTAGAAGAGAAGTCAGAATTGTTAACCAAGGTGGCAGTTTGTGACAATAATAATTCACACTTTTTTTTTGGAAGCAACAGAACTACCCTGCATTGTTCTCCGTATACAGAAATTTCTGGTCCTCTTTCTGCAGTTCATGAAGAGCAGATGTCTGGTATAAATACACAAGCATGTGAATTTGGATCTTTCGATTACAGTGGAAAGTTGGACCATTTCAATGATCCCCAGGTTGATTTTGTTGATTCAAATGCCAATACGAAGACATTTCTGGAGCCTTCGTCATCTTATTCTGCTTCATATAATGCAAATGAAAAACCAGAATCTCCATTGCAAGCTTGTGGAGATAATGATAATAGTGATAAGGCCTCGGGTGACAGACAGTTGTCTCGCATGTTTTCTGCAGATATGATTGATAACTCATTCCCCTTTACAGGCTGGGATAAAGGAGGTGTGAAAAATTGCTGTTTGGATCCCAGTTTTTTTGGTTTGCCCCTCAATTCTCATGGCGAGCTTATCAATTTCAGTTCAAGTGTAAACTTAGGGATGAACCAGCCAGAGACATCAACTACAGTACGTGGTTCTTTAAGTGGTTTACCCATTAGCAATATTCTTCATCAAGGTAACCTGGAAAATTTAAGCGCTAATGAGAATCATGTTCAGAAGACATTTACAAGAGATGGTCTTAATCCATTTCCACACCATCCAACCACATTATTCGTGACTGAGATACAAAGTAGAGAGAGAGAAGATATCCACCAACCTAATTCAGATACGTGTTATCGCCCAACTCTTAATTCAAAGCCGAACGCTGAGAAAAATGCGTTCATTGAAAAGAATCAATCCGACCAAGTTCGGAATCACAGTGGAAATGGGGCGATTTCTCTGAAAGAAGGTTCAGATCATATCTCACTAACTTCCAGCCAACCAACAATGAGGTTGATGGGTAAGGATGTTCCAATTGGTAGAAGCAGCCAAGAGATGCAACAATTTGCCGGAGATGTTTGGACAGATGAGCAATCCAGAAGAAGGAATTATTCTGAATATGCAGCTCTGGAGCACTCTTTGTTGGGAAGAAGTTCTAAGCAGGATTGGGTATCTGGTTCACCTTTACAAATATCTGCTGACGGTGTATTGCAATCAGCTAAAATTCAAAGCAATCAAGCACTACAAAGCACCATGTTGATGCCCGGTACAGACTCTGGATTTTCTCGACAGTTTATTGATCTGCAAAGGAATCCTGTATCTCAAAGTGGAAGTGTTGAAGTCAACAGAAATGCAAGTTCTTTTTTCAATCCCATTACTCCAAAGTCTACATTGTATGCAGTATTTAATGGGGCATCAGATGATTTTCCAGATCAATTTATACATGGAGCTAAACCTCTAGGATTGAACTCTCAATCGGTGGTACTACCTACTCCTGGCAATTTTAGACACTCCACTAGTTTAAGCAATGGTGAGCTGAACGACGGGAATAAAAATCCCCTTGTTACCAAATCAGCCTTCGGATTTCCTTTCTTGCAGCCAACTGTCGCTGAACAGACCAAAACATCTTGGTTTGAAAGGCCTTACAGAAGTTCACCATCGTGGTTGTCAAGCTCAACAGATGAAATGCTTCCAGGGTCCTTCTCTCAGCAATTTTCAGGCACAAGTAGTCAAAGTTTTTCTCAAAATCTGTGGGGAAATAATCTCACTACGCAATCCGTGAATCATTCACCTGAACTTCGCTTCCCTTCTAATCATCTGACTTCTTTGCGTCCCATGCAGACTACTCCTCTTTCTCCAGCATCAATTGTTCGACCTTTACATGTTCCGGCTACACCCTCTACCATTAACAGTGGCAACAGAAACATAAATCATGTCTCTGACAGATTGAAGTTGGATGAACATCATCCGTGCACGAATGCCAGGAAGAGACCCACAGCCGTGGCTAATCTTGATGATTCCAGAAAACCTACCAAGTTACCGAATATACAGGTGCAAGAAAACTTCTGTAGTGTGACTAGGTTGACTGGTGAAAAGTCAAGCGTGGAATTGCAACGGAACACAAGAGCACCCGAACTGGATCCACAAATGGGTAGTGCTAGGAGTAAGTGTTGTCAGCGTGAGGCACAAAATCTAAATCCTTCAAGGTATCCTGCTGTGAATTCTTTTAAACTGGACGGCATGGTAACATCAGGTCCTGTCCGACTTGGTCCTAAAAGAGCTAAGCACATCCTAAAATCCTCTTGAAATGTGGATCATGATGACAAGCTATTCTGCCATATTCTCACTTGCAACTACTGACAGTGATAGTGATGTAGAAATTCAGAGAAAAATTGACAAAAGTATACTGATTTTAGGTGTAAGTCACATCATTTTATCATATCTGCTTTTCCTCCTCCATAGTATATATCCATTTGAGAACATAACAGGAATGTATATGTATCAATATTGCTAGGTTGCTGAAGCCAGTGGAAAATTGATATATAATTCCATCCAGCTCTCAATTTTGAAGTTTTATGCCCTTTACAGAATTTTGTCACCAAAGCTGACGCGTTCCATATCTATTTTCAGTCAGGTATTCCACATGGTATCTGTTCAATGACTATGGCAAAGATGTACTTATTTTTTATACAGAAGAAAGAAAAGAAAGATTTGGGGGCTAGAATAAGAGAATACTTCATCTCTCTTGCCTATTCAATAAAACTTTAATTTGGAGCATATTTGTTCCCTAACCATTTGATACTAACTCATTGATTTGAACTATGTTTACTGAAAAATAATTCTATTACCTTTGCTTAAATTATTTTTCACTAAAAACTTCTCAAATTTTATTTCAAGCTGCTTTGGATATGAAACAAGTTAATCGCAAGAACTTGTCTTTGGTGGAAAAGTAATTTTAGTTTGCTTTCCTGTCTTAAAGTTGTGAGAGAATTTAAACTGAATTGTGTTTTGTAATTCTTAAAATATATTACAAATAAATCAATTTCACTAACTCAATTCAAATTGAAATAGATTTCGTATTCACGGGAGTCAAAACGAGCTAATGATGTGCCAGATGTTCTTTAATTGCTGCTACACCAGCAATTATTATATTAATAATGGAACACGAAATAAAAAAATTAAATTTAATAAAAATTCAATGAAAAAGTTAGTGGGCAAATTATGGCAGTCGATCCTCGTGTCTGTTTCTTTGTCGTATAGATCATACTTCTCTAAGTATTCTATCTGTCAACTTGTATTTTATACTACTGCATTACTGAGCTGGAAGTCATGCTAATAATCGACGGTACCTTATATGAAAAGAGAATATAAAGAGGACGTGAAGTTGTTACAATTTAGAATGTACACATATAAGGATAATTACCATTACCAGTACATTATTTTATGTTTCAGTTTCTATTTTCTGCCTCACAAATAGCATTTGGTTGAAAACTTTAATTCAGAACAGTATTAGTTACTGTTCAAAGCGCTGAAAGAAAAAGATTTTACAAGATTGGGTTTCAGCCACTTCAGTCTATGCTAATCATTATTACGTCGCTTTGTTTGAAGATAAGTATTACCCACTATCATATCATTTTATATATGGTTTATGCGATCGCCAAGCTTTATCACGATCGCTTATATATGTTTGTGACTGTTGCAGCAGTCATCCCAATTAAGCATGAGTTTCTGGTATGAGTCATGCAGAAAGAGCTTCGGAGCAAACTGATTATAAATAGTTTCAGTAGAATTCTAATCAAAGGATTGACAGAAAAAAAACTTAATTTAACCATATAATTTTTTGCTCTTGCTTTTTTAAACCACGGAAAGGTACATATAAAACTTATATCTACAATTGCTGTCATTTAATTAAACTATGATTGTGAGACTCCGTCTCTATCATGTTGAAAATGTACTATTGAAGAAGTATCATTTGGAGCATGTTTACGTTCTTTTCATTCCAAAGTCGGTCAAATCAATACTCACTCAGCGCTTCTTCGCTTCTTTTTCAGCCTGCAAATATAAAAGTTGAAAACAAAAATGTCAAAAACACAGACAGATGAGCTTTATAATGAAGCAATTCAGTTTTAGCACCACAGGTATATATACCGCTCTGATTACTCTCTCAAAAGCTTCAGGGCCATTTCTATCGATATAGCGTTCAACTGCTTTCCTTGCATCGAAGGTCATCATGTGAAGGACCTTCTTGTACTCTTCAGGATAATTGGAACTTCTGTAGCTTCCAATATTCTTTATGTATTGCCTCACATATTTTTCATATATGTAAGCCGCTCCATTGAACATTGGCAGCACCAACCAGATGCAAAACACAAGCTTCAGGTATCCCCAAATTGGAAACCTTCATTTATATTAACATCAAATTACTGCGATTCTGTCTACATATAGTTTAATATGACGTGAAATCAACTTTAACGTACCAACATAGGATCTTATGAGTGGAAAGCTCAAAGAGGGTCAAGAAGGAGTATAAAACCCAATACGTTAGCCATTGTTGATCATCTAAGGTTGAAGGACTTTCAATCGCCTTCATTGATGCATATCTATGATAGTTACTCGAAGCCAACAAGTTAACGAATAGTCTTATGGTGAAAATAGATCAGATAAAATCTGCATGCATGGCACTGCGTAGGATGTTTGGTTTCTTTCTAAATAATTGTTAATTAATCAATAAGAGCCATGAGGAGGTGTGAAAATGAAAATGATACATCCATATATATATAAATATACATACATATACACACACATATATATATATATATAATCGCATGATATGGCATATAGTTACTTACAGAGGATAAAGAAGCATCACACCAGGCCTGGCATGCAGAAAACAAAAAACTCACTGTTATCACGGGAAAAACATAAAATGGAAAAACAATATTTACAGTGTGTTTTTGCAGAATACATATTCTGGTAAATGTGTTTCTGTAATATCATAGGTATTGTATGAAACATTCCGATAAGCAGATAACTATAGCTGTGCACGTGTGAGAGATTGTAATGAATGTGACAATATAATAAAGAGAGATTTGATCACCCTATTATTGTGTCCAAATGTCTTGCCATTGTTCCAAGGACCATGATGATGCAGAATTTTAGGAAGGAATGCTTGTGGATGCATGCAATAGTGTTTGGTGATGTGTATATATATGTGTGCGTGGTAGCAGACGAATGAAAGAAGCAAGGAATGCTTGTGGGGTGATTCAAAAATCTTCTTTTCTGTGAAGAGAGGAAAGAGAGAATAAGGATGGAAAAAGTTATGGGTTTGACGTGGTTTTGTGAATATTCGAGAGTTAGGATTAGCCGTATACCTTACCTTTTGAAGTGTAAGCTTTTTGTGGCATTAAATGTTGAAGATGATGATAGAGTATGCGGAGGAAGGTGCCTACACCTTTCAATAGGTTTTTCCAGACTCAGTAGAGTTGCGTAAAAAGTACTACGGCCTTTGGTATACATGAATAGGACAAAATAGTACTCACACCTATCAAATTCAATTAATTTCAAACCCTACATTAATAAGTTTAGGGTCCCAAGAGAATCTGCTTCTTTTTCTTTCCTATTTTTCTTAGAGATTCTCAAACAAGTTGTTTGTCTGTGTATATATGAATTTAATTATGTACTTTTCAATAATTATTCAAATTTGACCACTATCGTTATACCAAAAATAATTTTATTGTATCTTCTCTAATAATGGAAAGTGAGAAATGAGAGGTAACATCTTGACCGTAAAAATGAGAGATGGTTTGTAATATTTTTGCATTAATTTAATCTTGACACTTTAATGTAAGGTTAAAAGTTAACTCCTTTTTACGATTATTTTTGTTATGCTTTCTAACTTCTTGTTTGGTAGAGAAAAGAGAAAATAAAAAAAATGAAGGAAATAAATAAAAAAATAAAGGAAAAATTAAAGGGTTTTGTTTAAGAGCAATAGAAAAAAAAGAGAAATAATATACTCAATATCACCGATTTTAAAATTAATTATTCTCTTAGTCGATCATAGCAAACATTACCAACTGGTTTCCATCCACCTAAAATTATTTTCAATTACATATCAAACAAGGCCTTACATTTTGCGAATGTTGAATTTCTTTATTATGTTTGTTAAATTGATTTTATTAGAAACGTTTAAGTTTATAAGCATTGACATAATTTAAAAACTAATTAATACATAATAAAATTGCTTTGTTTAAATTTAATATAATTTGAAATATAAATAAAGTATGTATGTGCTTGAATTTTAATAGTTAAATAAATTAAATTCATATCATACCCAAAACCTTGTTTAATATGTTAAGAGTATTGAACTTTTGTTATACATGACCCAATACGTAATCACGTTATCTATATAGATAAGAACAAAGATAAAAAGAGAACAAGTCAAAGAGCATTGAAATTTCATGTTCGAACAACATTAATTCGATACTAGTAATTTTTGTCCCTTCACTGCGTTTACCATTTTTAAAGTTGTTCGAGCATGAAATTTCAACCCTATTAACTTCGCATAAAATCAGGAACCAGACAATATACTATCTTTCCTTTCTTCACTTTTTCATTGGAATGTGAATCAACTACCTTCAGAACCATCCTCATCTGTATGAAGGTCTGTTGCTGCTGCAAAATGGTCACAGATTCTTTCATCAGTCATGCATCTATTCACTAGATTTGCATTACAAGGTTCTTTACACCTTTAAATGACCTAGTTAAGGTAAGAAAAATAACTGACACAACGTTGTAAATAGGACAAAATCTTAGATATATTGTACTGCTTTATTAGATATTGCTTTTGTCGTTCTTCTATTCATTTGGGGTAATATGCATAATTCTTTAATCCAAATCTTTCATTATGCAGATCAATGAACTGAAACTCCAGTTCTGATTAGATGATAACATAAACAACAAGAACTAAGGAATTATAAGCAGGGGTCAGAAATATCATTGATAAACACAAATTTGCAACCATAACATTGTCTAACTCATACACTCACCTGGGTAAGAAATTGGTGGATGTTATTTCATGTCATCATAACGAACCAGAGAAGCTATTGCTCAATCAACCAAACATAGAACGACCCACTAGTTTGGTTTTCAACGAGGAAACCAAAGCAAGTTAATTACTTCACCTGAAAAAATCAGCTCATCCATCATCGATATGAAAAAAATGGTACTAACATAAACTAACCTACACTGGTGCCTGAAAAAGTAAATATAACATATTCTGCAGCTTTTCAATTACAATAAAAATGTTAGAGGAAGTAACCGTGACATGAATGCATACTTAGGGCATCCCAGTTACAGAAGTTAATGTACAAAATTTAACATCTTCGGGTTTGCCTTTGCAAAACTCAATTGCTGATGATTTACAGGGAAAACATTGCAGACATAAAAACCAACAACGTTTACTTTTTTTTTTTTCCTTTTTTAACATTTTCATTTTTAATTCTTTCTAAGAAAAAATAAAAACTTTTAAGAGTGAAAAACAAAATAAAAACATAGAAAATATTGCAACAAAATAAGTCTGAAAGGGGCAAACTACAAGAAGAACTAAGAGTGTCAGAAATCAGTAACAATCAAAGGCACTCTTTTGCTTGATCTAGCAGTGCATGGTACAATAATTTTGTGAAGAGAGAGATAACAATATAAATCAACCATGGTACAAATGCATGCTTATTATTACCCTAAAATGACTCTAAACTTAGACAGAACAAGCAGAATAACAGTAAAAATTACTTTAATACCTAAAATTTGGAAGCTTTTATGAAACCCCATGAGGAAAAACCGGTGATGAGGCAGAATAAAAATGAGTAAAGGTGAAGGCACACGAGAGAAGATCTAGAAGTTAGTGTGGCAGCCATGGTTGAAACTTCGAGTGTTTCTCGTCGACCCAAAAAGCAACACGAGGAGCCATCGATAATGGAAAAGAAAGTTTGGAACAATCTGAAGAAGAAGAAGAAGAAGAAGAAAACGAAATCACAGAACAGCCAATGAAGAGGGAAGCACAGTGAAGAACGAAGAACAGCAGCGAAGCTAACGAAATAGGCCCATAACATTATTGGGCCGATTCAATCAACTATGGAGGCCCGTTGAATATTATTATTTCATACAAGGTTATCCAGATTATTAAATTTGAGTCAGCGGTTTATTTATTTATAGTTAATTTTAACTTACAGTTCTGTTTAAACTATTTTTTCTTACAACGGAAACTTTGATAATGGTTTGTATAATGATACATTATTTATACTTTTTAAATTGTTTTAAATAAATAATATATTTTTTACTTTGTATAATATTAATTCTCAGCATTGTAATTTCTTATGAGAATTTATATTTCAACTATATATTTGTGTAACTTTCACACGACAAAATAATAAATAAGGAGAAAAGAGAGAAAATGAATGTAATTAGCAAAAAAAGAAATAAAAAAAAGTGATGTAAAAATGCTTTACGGGAATCATGTAAAATGTTAGAAGAAATATCATTAACGACTTCCTCTAAAATGTGATTTTTATTATTCATATATTAAATTATAATAATTATTAGTGGCTTTGAGTAGTTGATGAGGTTATAAATTATCATTGTAGTTTTATAATATTCTGTATAAATTAATTCGTTAAAAATAAGATAATATAAATGGAAAATAGTAAAAATAAAGGGTTATATACACACATATGACTAAAACATAAAACAAAACGTTCTTAATTCTTAAACTAGGTACGTGTTTGGGAATTCAACGAGAATGAAAGAATTATATTTGAGATGTAAATACCATAAACCAAACACGTCATTGCCTGATAAGATTTGTTTTATTTAAATCACACCGTTATGGTTTTGTGTGTATTGAGAGAAACATGCTTTTGTTTTTGTACTTAGAATATTATTATATATGAAAAATGTTTTTTAATAATTTTTTTATAATTGTCTATGTAATAGTTTGTGATGGTTGTTTTTTAAATATATAATCAAATAAAATAGTGACATGTAATCCATTATAAAAAAATTGTTAAAAGAAAGTGATTATCTGTTCTTTTATATATATATATATATACGTTGAAAGTCAAAAAATAGTATTGAAGTAGATTAATTGCGTAACTTGTTACGAAAAGAAATGACCTAAAAATGTTTGGTGAGAAGTGAAAAAAGAAGAAGTGATATTGAGTTTCCTTTTATGATTGAAACAAAGAAAAAGAAGGAAGAAATAGGGTTTGAATGTTGGAAGTATAGCCAACTAATTGTGAGGTGAATGAATTGAAAGGAAATGAAAAAGTATTAGAGTGATGTTTGGTGGTACCTACACAGTACACACAGAATCATTCCCATGCTACACTCTTCATTTCTCTGTAAAATAGAAATTTTCTTATTGCATTCATTATTATAGCATCCTCACGTATTTTGCAGTGTGGTCCCTCACCTAATCAATAATTATCAATTCCATTTTGACTTATGCTTCACTACCAACTATATATCATCACAATATTGCTCTTGTTCATTGTGTGGTCCTACGTTCTGCATTAATTGTTATCACTATTTCACTCTCAATTACCAAGTTAAATCATTTAGGGCAATTCAAAGACAAAAAGTGGAGTAAAACAAAGGTTTTTCTTACTTTTCCTAGCCATTCTTAACGCATATATATATATATATATATATATATATATATATATATATATATATATATATACTAGCCTGGTTTTGTTTTCTGGACATGAGAAAGCACATATACATTCTCATTTTTAACATTACCAATACATATATAAGGGTAATTTTTAGTTGTTATGAAAACATAATTTTTAGTTGTTATTGATTTCAAATGAGTTTAAATTCTACAATGAATAATTGGTGATATCTTAACGATTAACTTAGACTATTATAACAAAAACAAAATACAATAACATTATAATGAATACAAACTAAACCTCACAGAATAAAAAAAAGAGATGGATATATGTTTATATGTTCATAAGATATTTCTCTTAATAAGAGGTCTTTTGAAATAGTACCAAAAGTAAATATGTAAGAGTTTGACCTAAAACTAATGTCTTATGTAAATTGAACTTCACACATTCTCTCTAATAAACCTCTTCTTGATAAATTTAATCACATATCATTATTGAACTATATGTACATTCTAATAAATTTCATGTTGAAGTATGATAGATATTTTGAATTTTTTATTCCTACTATTTCTTCCATACATATTGAAATTTTTTTTTCACTAAAAAAAAAAGTAGTATTTCCTCTATGTTTTCATTTGTTTACAAATATCGCTAAATATGAAAGACGATACATAATTCTTAATATTAATTTTCTAATTCATTTAAGACTCTTTGAGTAGATGAGAATAGAAAGAAACATTATCGTTTGTAACTTAGTAATGGAAGTTTTTTTATAATGTAGGGAATTTAACTGCAGAGTTAGATATTTTATATTGAGTGCAAGTGAGTGACATTAACTACATTAAAAAAACATTATAAATTAATGTTTTCAGTCGAAAGTGATACTATCTATGAATGGATTCATTGGATTTAGATATCGATTCTTTTTTATATGTCCATTTTAAGATTCTAATAATTTAAGATGTTTATGAATAATTTTACACGAAAAACTTGAATCTTAAGAGAAATTTCTAAAGTGGAGAGAGCTTACAAATATGGAGAAATTGGTTTGAGTCAAATGAGCAATTGAGAATGCAAAGATTTTGCCACATACCATATACAACACATGAATACAATACATGAATGATTACAGAAATAATATGGTATCAGAATCATAGTTAAAACCTATCCTAACAAGATCTGTATAAACATTCTATTTCATCAGTTGTCAAGTTATTGTCGAATCACTTGTTATGGGAACGAGTTAGGTTTAAAATCTAATTTTAATAAAATATTCTCCAATTTTGATAGTATTACATCTAGTCATACATAGATAAAAGGATCAATTTAACCAAGCATTTGTAATTTGTATAATGGTGATATAAATACATGAAAGGAACTTTAATTAGCTGGCATGTGATGGATCAGATATTGTCAAGGAGAAGATGATTGTATGCCCCAATTTCAGACACTATGATCACGAGTAGGTATGAAGGAATAATTGCACTTATCAATGGGTTATCATCAAACCCTTTTCCATGTTTGAACAACGTTGTCCTCAAAGAAGAAACTTCAAGGATTCTATTTTTTTTTTCATGATTTTTGTTCTATGACCTTAATATTTTCATTAAATTTCTCCCAATAGAATTTGAATGTAATATAAGGCTCAACAACAATGGTGGTAATAACTTGGTTCAAATGGTTATGGTATATTCAAATAGATAGTGAAATGTTAGGAATATAATAATATGAATTTAAGTCTTATAATAGATAAAAAAAAACGACAAAATTATATATCATATAAAATAAAAGACTTAAAGACTCATAAAAATCTCATTACCAATTATGAAAACGTTAAAATAATTTATATGGAATTATAACTAGCAATTTATGTTCTCGTATTGAAAGAATGAATATGCAACTAATTTTATCTTTTACGTTACTAGCTAGTTAATGTATATTAAAAGAATGAAAATGCAACTAATTTTGTCTCTCGTTCATTTAAGATACTAATTCATATATTTTCTTATGATGTTTGATTAAATAAAAACGAACCAAGTTTATTTACAATTTTGTTATTTATATTTTTAATTTCAGGAATCAATTTAATTATCGTTGTAATTTTATTTACCATTTCAATGATAGTTCATTTTATTAATTTTAAAAATTACTAATTTCAACCATCCTTTCAAATTTAGGATTTTTTTACTCGCAAATTAATAACTTATAGATTTTTTTTATAATTAAGGAAAGGCGTTATTTTGGTATCCTTTTAAACATAGGGATTTTTGCGTACAACTATCAAAACATATGATATGATATGCAATAATTTTAAATATTGTGACATTATATTTTATTAAAATATGAGACCTATTATTCAATTCTCACAAGTTTCGCCTTTCATATTTAATTTCAATTGTTATTAGTTCAATGTGTGTTTTTCTTTCTTTATTTCATTTAAGTAGTGTATTATAATTTTTCTTAGACTATAAATAAAGGGATTTCATTAGAATTTAATGAATATGGGTGTAAAGAGACATTTAAATTTTTTAAAATTTGATAGTTTTTTGTTTTCTTTTCCTAATTTTATTTTAAAATATTTTTAAACTTTATCAACTTTGTTTCATAAATTTTGCAAATCTAATAAATGTTTTGGTCTCATGGAATTTTATTTAGTACTGTAATTTGAAATGTATATGATTATAATATTAATATTAATATTTTGAAATGTATATGATTATTAATATTTTTTTAAAATTCATCTTTGATATTAAATATTTTATAATATTAATATTAATATGTTTCTTTTGTAAGATTTTTATTATTTCACAAAATTTAATTAATTGATATTGATATTGAAATAAGTCAAGTTGGGTTTGGACTTGTATCGACTACATGTATTTGGCAATGTCTTTTCTTAGAAAGTCTCGTACTGTGTCTATTGTTAAACTTAATTAAAATATATAAATGAATGTAAATTTCATTTTATAAGTCAATTTTGTAGAATTAATTTAAATTAAAAGGTTTACTTTTTAACCTCGTATGAGATGCTCCATACTCACTGAGGACCAATTAAGGGTGTGATTCCGTTTGACACTGAATTGCGAGTTGAAGGGAAATTGAAGCTTTTGTTCTTCACTGCTTCTATGAATGTGTCTCTCTTGTGAATTTCAGTAATCTTTTAATTCAATTTCAATTTTTTTTTTCCTTTTACTCGAAAACGGATGGTGGTGACTTTTTGTTCTTCAATGTTAAAGCAGAAAGTGAGAAGTGAGGTTTGAAGTAGAAGAGAAAGAGAGTAGATTCTATGTGGATAAAATGCCAAAACTCAAAATCCAAGAAGCAACCTGAAGCCATGCCTAAAAAAATCAAAGAGTTCAAAGTATTTGCGTGCAAACTTACGTTGACGTCCCTCTCATAGACCATGAATAATGAAACCCCACCTCATACAAAGTCACTTTCAAAAAGACACTTTCATTGTCCCCCTTAACCTTTTTCCCATACATATGAAAACTTCATTCATACATTGAACAGCTGAATCCCTTCTCTTCTCAACCTCCTTTTTCTTTTATTCTCCAAACATCACACATAACCCCTCACCCAATTACTATTTTCAGTGTTCTCAATCACTTCCACCCTCTATTTTCACTCCATAAATACCTTTCTCCTAGGCTAACCCACTTCCATATTTTCCATCCTTTTTCTCTTCACTTCTACCATAAATACTGCTCTTCTCATTACATAGGTACAACACCTACCTACCATCACCCTTTCTTTCTCTCCATTCTGTCTTTCATTATTATATAATATCTTCGTCTTAGGGACAACAACCTTAATATTATAGTCTCTCTGTATATATACAAATCATCAAGCTTAATGACCATTTCTTTCGAAGCTTCTTTGCTTATCCATTCTTGAAGTGACCCAAAGGGAAAAATATCTACTTTTGGTGTTTTCTTTTTTCTTTTCTGACTATATATATATATATATAAGTTTCTAGTGTTGCAGCGAGAGAGATATGGAGTTTCCGAACGAAGCAATATCAGAAGGGTGTTCTCAGAAGAAAAGTGGAAGAGGGAAAATAGAGATCAAGCGGATCGAGAACACCACCAATCGGCAAGTTACCTTCTGCAAACGTCGCAACGGCTTGCTCAAGAAGGCTTATGAATTGTCTGTTCTCTGTGATGCCGAAGTTGCTCTTGTTGTTTTCTCAAGCCGTGGACGCCTTTATGAGTATGCAAACAACAGGTTCAATTTCTTTCAATCATCTTCCTCTCTGTCACTCTCATTTCATATATCATAACAATCTTCACACAACTATTTTAAAACATTCTCTCACTATTATGGCGTCATTATTTAAGACCTTCTGCCTATTTTCTTTTCTTTTCTTTTCTGCTGTTACATATATATATATATATATATATATATATATATATATATATATATATATATATATATATATATATATATATATATATTCATTCCTTAAACAGGAGTCAGTATTTTCAGAAATTACTCTCTAAGTCTTCCCTGAGATATCTACCATTCTGTCTAGATCTTGTACTCGTTGCTCTTTCACACGTTTTCCCTGTTTAGAAGGCTGCAGATCTGTTTAAGCAATAGAAATATAGACATTGAAGTGAAACTATATAAAGTAGCATATATATATATATATATATATATATATATATGTGTGTGTATATATGTGTATCAGAAGAAGAGAAAGCTTTATTTAGGGTTAGAAAGATTTGCAGGCGAGGGATCTTAGCTTCCTTGTGTATGTTCTGATTCAATTACCATGCTGTGATAAGCTTTACCAATCTCTCTCTCTCTCTCTTTCATTCTTTATCTCTCTTGATTTCTCTCTCTACTTGTCAACCATCAAATCTTAAAAGGTTGTTCTGCACAAAGCTGTCACGCACTCAATGAAGGCTTATTGTTTTTCTTGCTATCGTGTCTATCTTTGACTCTTCCTTAATATCAGTACTTCTTCTACTTATTTGTCAATGTATAGTGATATAACAGGAACACCTCATCCAATTGGGAGCTAGGGTTTTCGACTTTTTCACTCTTTAGTCACACCTCAATCACTTCAATTCGTTTTTACGTATGAAAGAAGTTCGATTCTAATTACATGATCGCATTACATGGTTGTGCAAAAACTGCAAATCCAGGTTATCTTCCAACTAAATAACTTTTGGGGGAAGGAAAAGAGGCTTTTTAAAAAGAGATCACTTATTCACACAGTACATTTATATGATATCATTCATCTTGTGTTATAGCATCTCTTTTTTTTCTTTAACCTCTTTAATATTGTATAACTTTTTATTTTTACAATTTTTTTTGGTAAATGCAGTTTCTCTTTTAAATTTTATTTCCATACAATATCAAATAAGATATTATAGGGTCTCCATTGCAACACAGATGAAGTGTTGTTGTAGGTGTATTTTTAGTGTATAACGTTTTTCAATATCTTGAAAAGTCTGAATAAAGTTTTCATCATGAATTGGTTGTGGACAAAGTAAATGAATTTAAAGCAATAAGTATTTCTAGAGATTCGTGGAAGTCAGAATTTATTTCCCATTTTAGTAAATTTTGTCCTTTACATAAATAGAGGAAAGTATTCTCTGGTTAGGGTTTTCCACCCCATATGCTCGTATTATCAATGTCCATACTACTCCTCCATCAGCAAGAGTATTGAATACGGTTTTCCATCTTCATCTTTATTTTCATCCTTATCTTATCTGTATTTCTAAAAGAATGTAGAATTTTTGAAGGAAGAACAAAAGGATTTAATATGAAAGAGGTAATTATATATTATTCTGATTTCTTTACCTTAAGTAGCCAAAAGTAATTGTTATGATAACAGATTCTAAGAATGGCTAAAGGTTAATCACTTCTCTCTTTCTCATTTATTTGTATTATTTTTATCTTTTTGTGGAATAAAGCTACGTCAATTCTATACCCAACTCTTTCCATTATGAGTTTTGGATTCTTCAATTAAAGGGAAAGGTAAACTTTCACCTACTGATGCAACCATCTACCTCTTCCTGCATATTCCGCATTATCTCTAACTATACACTAACCAGTTTGTGTTTGAACTTTAGTGGGATGTGTTAATAGAAGATGAGTTCATCATTTATTTGTAAAACACAGATAAATTTATCAACTTTGTTTTATGCTTCTGTTTGTTGTATTGTTTGCAGTGTTAGAGGAACTATCGATAGGTACAAGAAAGCATGCGCTGCTTCCACAAATGCAGAATCTGTCTCTGAAGCTAATACACAGGTAAATTTCGTTAGTGAACAAATCAAACAAAAGTTACAAAATCCTTTCTCTCTCTCTCTCTATATATATATATATATATATATAGTTAGGGTAATTTTAGGTTGAAATTTTTTTTATTGTTTTAAAATATGGCAAGTCTTCTTTATACAATATTTTTATAACTTTGTATGAGATTAGACATTGTAAAACTTAAATAAACCCTTTAGGTCAACAGTATATCTCGGATTATATGATTAGGGGGAAAGGACTTTAGATCCATGTAAATCTTAGGATTTAGAAAAATTGATATATTTAATACTCTTCTTCATGTTTAAGAGTAATTTAAATATAGTAAAAAAGATGACAAAAAGAGACAATTTTGAATAAAATGTACTAAATTTGATACATAGTTTCTTAAAACAAAAACCAATTTAGAAACAATATAGACAATCTCAGTATTTTCTTTTCTTTTCTTTCATACAAGACCTTCTGCTTCTAGTACCAATGATTTGTGTTTGAATTCGGGATTTTTTTTTTTATTTTTGTGAATAATGTAGTCTTTGGTAAAAAGAATCTGTTTGAGTTTGATCACTTAATTCTCATCATCTTGAGTGATAAATTCACTGTGTTATTTTTTTCTCTTAACAAAATTAATGATATTAACTATTAAGTGTTCTGGTTAAATCTTATAATTTTTTTCTATCATATATTTATATTGTAACCTCTTGACAAACATTACACTATTTATGAATATCAGTTTTATCAGCAAGAATCATCCAAGTTAAAAAGACAAATCAGAGACATTCAGAATCTAAACAGGTAAGTTCCTTCTCTTGAAAAGTTTTCCAACAAGTCTCTCTCGAAAAGATCACCGGAATTTCTTGCTTAATTAATTCCAGGCACATCCTTGGTGAAGCTCTTAGTTCTCTAAGTTTAAAGGAATTAAAGAATCTTGAGAGTAGATTGGAGAAAGGTTTGAGCAGAGTCAGATCCAGAAAGGTATATTATAAGAGAATTAAGCCACTAAACATAATTAGTAAAAAACTATAGCAACTTATAAAGACAATTTGAGTTAGTATCTTAATAAAACTATACATGCATTATTTTTCTTCCATGTTAGAATTTTCTGTATGTATATTCCTTTGAATAAAACTATATATGCACTCAACTTTTTCAGCATGAGACATTGTTTGCGGATATCGAATTCATGCAAAAGCGGGTACGTATACTCATCCTTCCTTCAATGCATGCTACGAGTTTCTGCTTTGCTTGCTTCATTATTTAGACATATATATAATCTGAAGAAAATGAATATATCAGAAAGTCTTACAACAATATTGAACATGATTGTGTAACTCTTGTACTTATTTAACTCTGACAGGACCAAGAATATGAAACTGAAGCCGAATAATCCTGAAAACTAATTAACTTAAAAAAATTGATAGATTAATACAAACTCTAACGAAATTATGCCTGATATTTGTACATGGTCGACCTCTCCTAACATGTGCATGAAAAAACGCAGGAAATAGAGCTGCAAAACCACAATAACTTTCTGCGAGCTAAGGTCTCTCATCATTATCCAAGACTTTTTCTCTTTGTATATATAGATAGATATAGATATAATATATAATGTAACTAAGAATATATATATATGGTTGGTTGGTGCAGATAGCTGAACACGATAGAGAAGAACAACAACAGCAACATATGACAGGAAATGTGTGCGAGTCCTTACCAGCTTCACAGACATATGACAGGAATTTCTTCCCTGTAAACCTCATAGATTCCAGTCATCAATACTCACGTCAAGACCACACTGCTCTTCAACTTGTGTAAGCACATTTTTCATCTTCATCACAAATTCATTGTTTTTTAATGCGTTGATGCATCCATGATGAAATTTTTACAAAGCAAGGTAAAACAGCAATGAACATTTTGCCAATCTTTATATAAGGTTTTTAATTCATGTCATCCATACACTCTAATATCAGAAAAGTAAATCAGTAGTAATTTATGTATTGTAAAGTCGTGTTGTTTTCTTTTCATTTTTTCAGTCCTTTTTTTTTTATGACTTTAGGGTTTATTTACATAAATATTTATTAATATAATGAAATTAACTTTTTCATAATATATAAGGCATAAAGTAATTTATAGAACTTTTCTTATATAATTTTTATAAATTCTTATTTTTGAATTGATTATAAGAAATTCATTAAATAGAATCTGAATTAGAAATAATGAATATTTAGTTGTTGAATAATTTAACTTATAAAATATTTTTAAAATTAAGGATTGTTATTAAATTTGTATGTAATTGTTTGGCATTTGGTTTCCATGAATCTGATTATAGAAGTTGTGCATTATTTTGTAACAGTTTCTCACTTGATTTTGACCTTTGTATGCAGTTGATAACCCTATTTAAAATTGTGGTGTGGGATACATATCCCTAAGTCTCCTGAAGGGTGCCTTCCAATTTCCTCTGCTAAACTTCTTCCCATGGAAACTTTAAGAAATTAAAATCAGCATATGTACTAATATATCATATGTTATATATATATATATAAATATATATATATATATGATATTGTTTGTGTATCTTCCAATATGTATAATTTCAAAACATTCAGTCCTACCATATTCAGTACTAACATATTATAATATTGACCTTACCATATAGATGTCTCGATCAGTCAATCTATCAAAACAAATATTGCTAATGAAACTTTTTTAGAAAAATTTATCAATAAATTTGACACCAACGTTTGTTTAAAATCTAAATGAAAAATCAAAATCTTTTTTTTATATAATACTTAATTCTCTCGTATCTAACTTATATTTACATTTAAATTCATCACCAATACTTTGTGATATATTGACATATAAAATCATTTGTACCATTTTATTTAGTTATTAGAAAAAATTATTTCACAATGAATACTTCAAAATTGAAAACATTCCCTACTTGGAGAGAAAAGTAGGGTAGCAATTTAATTATTACTTTTATTCATTAATGGCCTTGTGAATATGTGTCACAATTTTCAAAGGTTGACAATTTGTATATTCATTGTAACTTTGCTCAGTAAATAATTTTGGTTTTTTAGAAATTTAATCATATACTTATTTTTTTTGTGATATTTTAAAACCAAGTAATTTTAGTCCATAATTATATTTTTGGTCGGGCATGATTCTTCCCACACTAGAAAAGTGCTTGCGTGGCCTAATACTATGCACTTTACTAAGATTTGACAATGAATGGCTATGTTTCTTTACCAATTGTGTAAGAACCCACTTATTTTGGCCTTTCTTCTCGATCCTAATCATTGCATTGCAACTGTCCGCAAGTTTTCTTTTCAGTATTTTAATTTATAAATTAGAATAGAATTCAGTATATCTTTCTTTCTTAATTTATAAATTATTCTTGAACAAAAATTAAATTAAATTAAGAAAACAATTGTTAATTGAAAAAATATAGAATTATAAATATAATAAAATTCTCTAACTCTTCGAGACAAATTATTCTTCAAGAAATGTTCTTACAATTGCAAAAAGAATGTTCAAAATTATATTTGTTGATTTACCGAACCATTAAATCATACATATAATTCATATAAAATCTATACTATCACGTACATATAATGATTAATTGTAATGATAAAAATATATTTAAAAATTAATTTTTTAATTAAAGATATTTTTTAACTAAAATTTTGACAAGTAATATTAGTGACTAAATTAAATATCAATTTACAATAAAAATTATTTTAGTTGTTAATTTAGAAATCGATTATAATTTTTTATTTATAATAAAAACTATTTTAGTTATTTACAATTTTTAATTTATAAATTAGTATCTAAACTAATTATTATAATATTTAATTATTAAGTTACTAAAATTATTGTTTTACTTAATAATATTATTTTTAGTGTATTCCTTGTGAATATTGTATGATTTAAATGTAAAAAGGAAATTCAATTTTGCTAATAGCACACCGAATATAAGAAAATATATTTATATGTTCACAAATAGCATAATAATTACTTATAGATTATAAAAGTAAAATCGGAAATAATTCATATTTTAAGTAAGACATTTTAAAAATAGAATACATTTTATTAAAACAAAGTATATAAATAATAAAATTAATCTGCGTACAAATTTGTAAGTGAACTAGAATTTTGTGTACAAATTTGTCAGAACTAGAATTTTGTACAAATTTGTAGAAATTACAAATTCTAGTTCTTACAAATTTGTACACAGATGAATTGAAAATGAATTGAAAATTCTAGTTTTTGAGCACTTACAAATTTGTACATATGATGAATTGAAAATTTTAGTTCTTGAACACTTATAAATTTGTACACAAATGAATTGCAAATGAATTGAAAATTCTAGTTCTTGAACACTTACAAATTTCAATAGTTTGAATGAGAAATTTTGTTATCCAATTGATATCTATAGTTATATAATTTAAAATTTTACTTATATTTTTTGAACTTTTGGGTTTTTTAACCTCCGTAGGCAAATTTACCTATAATATTATGAAAATAGGCAAAAAGTGAAGTCGTGTCACTCCTGCACGATTTCAAATAAAGAAGTCGTGTCATCCCGGCACGACTTCACACTCTTCATTTGACTTTAAGGCATGGTAATCGATTACCAGGTACTTGTAATCGATTACCAAGACATTTTTAACAATAAAAAATAAAAAACAAACAAAGTCGTATGGGGGTTTGACGACTTCTACTATTAAAGTCGTGCAACCCCCTGACGATTTCACTTTTTATTTTTTTTTTTATTTTTAAATTTTTTTATTAGTTAAAATCTTTTATAATTTATAAATAATGTTTTTAAATATATTTTAAATAATTAAAATTATATCTAATTAATAATTAAATTTTTTAATATTATTAAAAAAATAAATTTTATATTCTAATTATTTTTGTAATTAAATTAATTTTTTTTATAAAATAATTTTAATTAAATAATTTATAACAATTATAATTATGTAATTAAAATTTGAAAAAATTTATATTTCATTACAATTTATCTTTTAAATTTTTTTAACATAGAATATTTTTTTTTAAAAATTATAATTAATTAATAATATTTTTTTTATTATAAACTATTTAATTAATAAATATTTTAAATATAAACTATTTAAATTAATAAAAAATAAAATATTAAAAACGTAGGGGTATGACGACTTCTTGTATGGAAGTCGTGCAACCCCCACACACTTTCACTTTTAATTTTTTTATTATTTAAATTAATTTATAATATTTAAATAATGTATTTAAATGTATATATAATACTTTAAATTATGTATAATTAATAATTAAATTTTTTAAATATTATAAAATAAATAAATTTTATGGTTTTCATTATTTTTGTAATTAAATTAAATTTTTTATTTAATTATTTTAATTAAATAATTTATAATTGTAATATGTAATTAAAAATATAAAAAAAATTATTTCTTTATAAATTTATTTTTGTTTAATATAATAAATTTACTTAAACAAATATTTATTATAATTTTTTTATTATAATTAAATATAATAAGTTTATACATTTCTATTTATTTAATCACAATAATTTTTTTTTATTTTTTAATTACATAATTACAATTATAAATTATTTAATTAAAAAAATTAAATACAAAATTTAATTTAATTACAAAAATAATTAAAACCATAAAATTTATTTATTTTATAATATTTAAAAACTTTAATTATTAATTATGCATAATTTAAAGTATTATATATACATTTAAATACATTATTTAAATATTATAAATTAATTTAAATAATAAAAAAAATTAAAAGTGAAAGTGTGTGGGGGTTGCACGACTTCCATAAAAGAAGTCGTCATACCCCCTACGATTTTAATATTTTCTTTTTTATTAATTTAAATAGTTTATATTTAAAATATTTATTAATTAAATAGTTTATAATAAAAAAATATTATTAATTAATTATAATTTCTAAAAAAATATTCTATGTTAAAAAAAATTAAAAAAATAAATTGTAATGAAATATAATTTTTTTTCAAATTTTAATTACATAATTATAATAGTTATAAATTATTTAATTAAAATTATTTTATAAAAAAATTAATTTAATTACAAAAATAATTAGAATATAAAATTTATTTTTTTAATAATATTAAAAAATTTATTTATTAATTAGATATAATTTTAATTATTTAAAATATATCTAAAAACATTATTTATAAATTATAAAAGATTTTAACTAATAAAAAAATTTAAAAATAAAAAGTGAAAACGTTAGGGGGTTGCACGACTTTAATAGTAGAAGTCGTCAAACCCCCATACGACTTCATTTTTTTTTTTATTTTTTTTTGTTAAAAATGTCTTGGTAATCGATTACAAGTATCTGGTAATCGATTACCATGCCTTAAAGTCAAATGAACAGTGTGAAGTCGTGCAGGGGTGGCACGACTTCTTTATTTGAAGTCGTGCATGGGTGGCACGACTTCCCTATTCTCGTAATTAAATTTTTTTTTGCCTATTCTCGTAATATTCTCCTCATTTTTGCCTACTATGGTACAAAAACCGAACTTTTGACTAGACACTTAAAAATTTCAACTAGTTGAGAAATAACCGAATCTTAATATAATTACTAACATGAGAAAGCTCCTGTTTAGTGATATTATTATTGAATTTAATCGAAATTCATATTTGATAATAAAATTCTATCAAATTAACTCATAGTTTTTTTTTATATATAAACCAATTATTCGTATTTTTATTCTTAAACCCACAGTATAATTCTCGCATAAATTATAGTTAATTATGAAAATATATTCACTTGAAAAATACAATAACTAAAATCTAAATATAAAATCTAAATATTATTTCTTTTTATGTTTTTTAAATACTGTTTAACTTATACGAAAATAAATGAAAATAATATAAATTCGAAAATAAATAAAATTTGCATTTAAATACGCAACTGCCGGCATTTCTTCATTCTAGAGCGATTTTTCTCATTCTTTTCATACTCATTTTTACACTTTTCATAAGGACAATGATATTTTAACAACACTTTGACAACTTTTTTTACAACGGAACACGTGTCATCATTTTATTGGTCTATTTGAATTTATGTTTAAAAAATATTTAAAACAGACCAATCACAAGCTGCCAAGTATTCGTTGTCAAAAAGTTGTTAAAAAAGTGTTGTTAAAAAAAGTTTTTCCTTTTCATAATAGTTTTTGTTTCCCTCGCGGAGGTCTATAACACTGCCGCTCTTATGCTTGCGGTCCTAATTACCACCTTCTTCTCAAGGACGATGATTAGATGATTTCGCTATATATCTGGTATTGCTTTTTTGTTAGAATAAATGTATACACGTGATTTGATATTCTGATTTCTGTATTTTGAAGGGTGAAAATAGGAATCTATTGAGACATTAAACCTAAAACAAACAATTTCAAAAATTTTAAAAAATAATACTATATTATCATAAAATCCTAAACTCATCCATTCATGCATAACAAAATACACTAGTAGAAAAATGACTTTTATAACGTACAAAAATGACTTTTTATAACGTACAAAAATGACTTTTTATAACGTAGTTATTGGAAATATAGTTCTGGGCGATATAATAAGTCTGCACATTTTATAACGTAGTCTGAACATATTATAACATAGTTTCTGAAGTCCGTTATAATATGGTGGAAGATATTATGACGTAATAGTTTTTGTACGTTATAATAGGTGAAAAAAGTTTTTCCTTTTCATAATAGTTTTTGTTTCCCTCGCGGAGGTCTATAACACTGCCGCTCTTATGCTTGCGGTCCTAATTACCACCTTCTTCTCAAGGATGATGATTAGATGATTTCGCTATATATCTGGTATTGCTTTTTTGTTAGAATAAATGTATACATGTGATTTGATATTCTGATTTCTGTATTTTGAAGGGTGAAACTAGGAATCTATTGAGACATTAAACCTAAAACAAACAATTTCAAAAATTTTAAAAAATAATACTATATTATCATAAAATCCTAAACTCATCCATTCATGCATAACAAAATACACTAGTAGAAAAATGACTTTTATAACGTACAAAAATGACTTTTTATAACGTAGTTATTGGAAATATAGTTCTGGGCGATATAATAAGTCTGCACATTTTATAACGTAGTCTGAACATATTATAACGTAGTTTCTGAAGTCCGTTATAATATGGTGGAAGATATTATGACGTAATAGTTTTTGTACGTTATAATAGGTCAAAAAAGTTTTTCCTTTTCATAATAGTTTTTGTTTCCCTCGCGGAGGTCTATAACACTGCCGCTCTTATGCTTGCGGTCCTAATTACCACCTTCTTCTCAAGGATGATGATTAGATGATTTCGCTATATATCTGGTATTGCTTTTTTGTTAGAATAAATGTATACATGTGATTTGATATTCTGATTTCTGTATTTTGAAGGGTGAAAATAGGAATCTATTGAGACATTAAACCTAAAACAAACAATTTCAAAAATTTTTAAAAATAATACTATATTATCATAAAATCCTAAACTCATCCATTCATGCATAACAAAATACACTAGTAGAAAAATGACTTTTATAACGTACAAAAATGACTTTTTATAACGTAGTTATTGGAAATATAGTTCTGGGCGACATAATAAGTCTGCACATTTTATAACGTAGTTTCTGAAGTCTGTTATAATATGGTGGAAGATATTATGACGTAATAGTTTTTGTATTATAATAGGTGAAAAAAGTTTTTCCTTTTCATAATAGTTTTTGTTTCCCTCGCGGAGGTCTATAACACTGCCGCTCTTATGCTTGCGGTCCTAATTACCACCTTCTTCTCAAGGATGATGATTAGATGATTTCGCTATATATCTGGTATTGCTTTTTTGTTAGAATAAATGTATACATGTGATTTGATATTCTGATTTCTGTATTTTGAAGGGTGAAACTAGGAATCTATTGAGACATTAAACCTAAAACAAACAATTTCAAAAATTTTAAAAAATAATACTATATTATCATAAAATCCTAAACTCATCCATTCATGCATAACAAAATACACTAGTAGAAAAATGACTTTTATAACGTACAAAAATGACTTTTTATAACATAGTTATTGGAAATATAGTTCTGGGCGATATAATAAGTCTGCACATTTTATAACTGAACATATTATTATAACGTAGTTTCTGAAGTCCGTTATAATATGGTGGAAGATATTATGACGTAATAGTTTTTGTACGTTATAAGAGGTGAAAGATATTATAATGTAGAAACTTTTGTACGTTATAATATGTTCTTTTTTTAAAAAAAATGATTATTATGTTTAAATCTCAAACAGAGAAATAAGAAATAAAATAAAAAACGAATAAAAAATAAATCTATCATATCATTTTTTATACAAATGAAAAACAATATCTTTTTGTATAAAAGAATATCAAACCCATACTTATATGCTAACTCAAACTCTTCAAATAGTATGTCTTCATTTAAATTCTCAAAATTGACTCCACAAACCTCTCAAAATCCACTTAATGAAACTATACACCAATTGAACGTAATGTAAAAAATATAATAGTTGCTCACAACTACAATCTTTCAAAAAATTTCCGATAAAATCCTAAACCCAATAAACACACAATCATTCGTGAATGTTCTGTAAGTTTCCAAATCTTAAGAGACAAAAGACATATCACCACTTCAAAAATAACATAAAAGGAAAAAGAGAATTTACTAAAGGAACAGCATAGATGACGTGAAATGAAAAAAAGTTAAAAAAAAAGGAGTATCGTCTGTGAGAGTGTATATCTTTGTCAATGTTAAGAAATAGAGAATGATGGTTAGATATAGGGATAATATTTTATAATGTTATTATTGTATGTTAAAAGTATTTTGGAATATCGACATGAATGGTTTTCACTTTTCATGATGGGTTTAGGATTTGAAGTCTAATATCAGTGTAAACAGTAATTAATACTGTCTTTTATTTCATCAAGTAGTTTTCTATTTTCTCCTCTCTTTTTTTTCTTTGTCTTCACTTAATTTTAATAACTAACTTTTTTTTTATATTGCAGTTTCTGTGATATTTTTAATGTTTACCCTACTACTTATCTTGCCATGTTACTAAAACTAGGGAGAGAGATCTAATTGTTCTTTTATCAATGAAATAGGGTCGGTTTAGGTATACAGGAAAGAGTAATGTTAAAAAGAAAAGAAGGAAAAGTAATATGACAGTGTTGGAAATGACGAATTCCTCTAAAAATAATCTTTATTTGCCACATGAAGAATTTATTTGAAAATAATTCTCATTTGCGACTCAAGGAAAAGTGTTAATATGCTTTTGTATTAATAAGAAGAGAATAGGGTCTGAAACAGCAATGGAACAAATATTTGACACAGAACAATGAAACAGTGGCTACAGAGGTCATAAGCTCTGGGATTTCAATTTGGGAGAAAGCCATTCCTGAAAAAGAATTTCCAGAAAGAGAGGTTAGGTAAGAGAAAAGGGATAAAGAGAATGGTAAAAAAAAGTTACATCCTTGTATTTCTTTTGCAAACCATATTTAATTTAATTAAACATTAGTGTCTTATCACCAAATTAGGATCTATTTCAAAGAAAATCATATTTAGATCAACTGTCTGAAAATACCAAAATGTATGCCAAATGTTTTCATTCCTTTTACTTCTTTCTTCTTCATTCTTTCTATGCTACTGACTTTTATATATTATTCTAATTTAAGGTGGCGAGACAACTCTGCGTGAACATTGCAGTCGATAACCTGCATCTTCCATCACCTTTATCGATGTTGGGAGAATATGAGGTGCCACTGCGATTACCAAGATCCGGAGTAAATAAATCACTGTCTTGTGGAATTCCGTTCACAGGGGATGAAATTATTGTTTTGTGCTGATAGTCATCAAATCGAACCTGGGATTAAAAGAGTTTGACGTGTTTTTATCTATAGAAAACATAAATGTTGACACATTTAACAATGTCTTTTCCATATTCTGTTATGACTGAGTGAAATCTCACGTTCTTTGACATTCATTTACATCTCGTCAAATTGACTTTTTGTTTATCTATCACTTTCAATCTATGAACAGATCATTCAACTTCAAATTAGAGTCCTTAGGGGTTGGGATGGTTTGGAAGTGATAAATCTAATGTCTTGGAGACGATGCTGAGTATACATCCTTTGCCCCCAACGAATGCAGGTAAGAAGGCTAGACATAGATATTTCCAACTCTAAAATGTACATCAAACTGAGTACTTTAAAAGTTAAAGCATTTTTTTGGTAAGAAGGCTGCGCTTTGTGTATTTGACTCTTGCTAGGACAAAATATTGTTACGCATTTTGGGTATTAGAAAAGCTAAATAATACTACATTGTTTAGTTTTGACACTTTCAAAAGGTTTACATATAATACCTCTTTATATACTCGAAGTGGGTAGGAAAAGTGATGGGTCTTGTACGCATAAAGTTTCTATGTATGTTCTTGTTCTTTTTTCCGTGTGCATAAGGAGGTTAATGTCCTTTGTACTATATTTGTTTATATTTTCTTTTTGTATTTCGATGATATACATATTTGGAGTCTTATTTATTTATTTTCTTTTTTTATTGTTTTAAAATATGGTAAGTCTTCTTTATACAATATTTTTATAACTTTGTATGGAGATTAGACATTGTAAAACTTAAATATTAATCCTTTAGGTCAACAGTATCTCGGATTATATGATTAGGGGGAAAGGACTTGTTAGATCCATGTAAATCTTAGGATTTAGAAAATTTGATATATTTAATACTCCCTTCTTCATGTTTAAAGAGTAATTTAAATATAGAAAAGAGATGACAAAAAGAGACAATTTTGAATAAAATGTACTAATGATTTGTGTTTGAATTCCGGATTTTTTTTTTTTAATTTTTGCGAATAATGTAGTCTTTGGTAAAAAGAATCTGTTTGAATTTGGTGACTTAATTAATCCTCATCATCTTGAGTGATAAATTCAGTGTGTTTTTTTGTTTCTCTTAAGAAAATTAACGATATTAACTATTAAGTGTTGTGGTTAAATCTTATAAATTTTATATTGTAACCTCTTGACAAACATTACAATATTTATGAATATAAGTTTTATCAGCAAGAATCATCCAAGTTAAAAAGACAAATCAGAGACATTCAGAATCTAAACAGGTAAGTTCCTTCTCTTGAAAAGTTTTCCAACAAGTCTCTCTCGAAAAGATCACCGGAATTTCTTGCTTAATTAATTCCAGGCACATCCTTGGTGAAGCTCTTAGTTCTCTAAGTTTAAAGGAATTAAAGAATCTTGAGAGTAGATTGGAGAAAGGTTTGAGCAGAGTCAGATCCAGAAAGGTATATTATAAGAGAATTAAGCCACTAAACATAATTAGTAAAAAACTATAGCAACTTATAAAGACAATTTGAGTTAGTATCTTAATAAAACTATACATGCATTATTTTTCTTCCATGTTAGAATTTTCTGTATGTATATTCCTTTGAATAAAACTATATATGCACTCAACTTTTTCAGCATGAGACATTGTTTGCGGATATCGAATTCATGCAAAAGCGGGTACGTATACTCATCCTTCCTTCAATGCATGCTACGAGTTTCTGCTTTGCTTGCTTCATTATTTAGTATACAAATGACGTTTTAAGTTAAAAAGTAAAGAAAATTTAATTAAAAACATTATTAATTTCAATTGATAAGTGTTTTTTGTTTCACAGATATCATCTTTCGTTTATGGATATAAAAAGCAAAAATAAAAATAGATGTAAGGTGTGAAGGGAGGTGCAGATAGCATGGACTTGGATGAATTTGACACCTAGGTAAAAATTAATAATTATTCAGTATACAAATGAAAATTAATGTGTTATGCAATTAATTTTTAAAATCTCTATTTCTTTGTTTTTTTTGCTTTGGTAAAATTTAAAATTCCTAATAGTGTTCTTAATGTAAAGAGAAAATTTTCGGGTCAATAATTTTAGAAAGAAAAAATTACCCAAATTACTAATTTTATGACCTTATTTTAAAAAAATAATAATAATAATGTAAAGTATTTCACGACTATTTTTCATTTGTTCACGGGTGATTGTCCATGAATTATTTTATAAAATGCGACAAAGCGCATTCTTAATAGATAAATAAGAGGAATCTTTCGTCTCACTCATATAAATTTAATATTTTTTTATTTAAATTAGTTTTTAAGAATTATTTCTCTTTTTAAAAATATCTTTCAATTTTAAAAATTAATTATTATTTTAGAATTAGAAAATCAACATTGACATATTCTGAATATTTTATATTTTATATTCTGTTTCTAATATTAGTTAGAAATTTTCTGTTTCTAATATAAAAACTATTTTAGTAATTAAATATGTAAAAACCAATTTAGCAACCAACAACCAAATATGCAAAAATCAATTTAACAACTAAATATACAGAAATCAATTTAATAATATTTTAGATAAAAACCAATTTAATGACGGTATATGACTAAATATATAATCTTTAAATAATGAAACTTTGTTTTTAAATATTTTCCACTTCCGATGCACGGAAAAAAAAGTAACAATTTCAAATTTTAAAAAAATAATATATACAAATCTCCGTTTAACAATCAAACAAATTTTTAATATTATGTTATATTATTAAAACAAACAATTTCAAAATTTAAAAAAATAATACTGTATTATCATCAAATCCTAAACTCATCCATCCATACATAATAAAATATAATATACACAAAAACAGATAATAAAATATAATATACACAAAAACAGAGACAAAGACATAGCCACCACTTCAAAAATAAGACAATGAAAACGAGATACTAATGAAATGAAAACAGAGTAACAACCAAATCAAAGATTATAAATGAAAGAATCTAAGAATGTTAAAAAAATCAAAGTTTTGTTCACAAAAGTTTTAAAAAAAATTAACTTACGAACGGAGATAGCCTAAGAGGCCGAATAAACCGTACATTACGATCAAGGATCATAGAAGACCAGGGGCATTTTCTGCCAGTCGCGGTCTGCTGCTTCTTTCATGGCAGCTTCCTTCATGGCAGCAGCATAACTTTCATCCTCTGCCACACGGAAACATTCGCAGGCGCGCTCTGCTTCCTTCATGGAGACACCATAACGTTGACGGTAAGAATTCTTAAGAGCACGATACAAATGTTTTTCTCCCATTATACCGTAAGCTTTGGCTTCATTCCTCAAATCCATTTGAAAGAGAATGGATCTTTTATGATGCAATTTCACAAAGGAAGAATTGATGATAAGGGAATTCCATGTCTTGGAAACACACCTTAATCGTATGAGTGTCTGAAGCCATGACAGAATTTCTGCTATAACTTCATTAGGTAATATTTCAGCAGAAGAAATAGCCGCCATTTTCTTTCCAAACCCTTAACCCGATGTCACTCCACTGAGTTTAAATACTTGTATTGTAAGTTCAAAAAGATATAATTAAATGTTAACATTAATATATATATATATATATATATATATATATGGGTTTGTTAATTTACGTATGAGGTTTTTCGGTTGGTACATTTTAGTAAAGTATACCAAGTTTTAGGTTACAAAAATGTTTCTCTTGAAAAGAAAACCAACTTTAAATTCAAAGATATTTTAATAATTTTAAATTTTAATTTAAAATAAAAAAATAAAAGGTAGTTATTAAAAATTTATTATATATTTTTTAAAAAGTAATTTTTTTTTAAAATAAAAAATAAAATAAAGGTAGTTGGTTTTTTAACCTTCTATAAATCCTAAACCATCATATTTTTTAAAATAAAAAATAAAATAAAAGCTAATAACTTCTCTCACGTTGACCAATCAGAATTTTTAATAACTATCTTTTATTTTTTTATTTTAAATTAAATTTTAAAATTATTAAAATACCCTTAGATTTGAAGTTGTTTTTTTTTAATAAAAACATTTTTGTAACCTAAAACTTGGTATACTTTGCTAAAATGTACCAACTTACATAAATTAGCAAACTTCATATATATATATATATATATATATATATATATTATTAGACATTGACAACTTTCACAAAAATAAAATAAAATAATCTTATCAAAATTAACTTTTATATTAAAAAAAAGTTTAATATCATTTTTATTCTCAATTTTTGTTCAACTTTTAATTAAAATTATTTTTTAAAATATTTAATGTGGTTTCAATTTTGGTGATTATTAATCATGCATCTTAATATTACGGATTGAACAACAATATATATAATTAACATGATTATTAAAGATGATTATATTGTTACAAGAGATTGAATAATAAAAAAAAAGTGTAGTGATACGATCATAAGACACACTTAATCACCATATTTATGATAGTAGTAAATTTATACGTTCAAAAGTAAAAATAAACCCACTATCATAATTATCATTGAAAAATTGGGAAATAATGCTTTTTATTTAGAATATATGTACATTTTAATTATTATTTAACAAGATGTCAATAAAATTTGTTAATATATTTTTCATAGATTTATAAATACTTAGATTCTTTCTACTTCTTTCCCTTTCCTTTTGAGACTCCTTTCACTCAATTCTATGAAAAACTCATGCTTGTCTTCTCTGCCAAGAAAGTCACTGAACACAGTTTTTATCGTTTTTCCATTCCTAACTTTCTTCTTTTCGGTTCCTCTGACAATTTTCTCTTCCATTGTTTGACGTTTCATTCTACACTCTTCACTCTTGTAGATTAGATAAAACAGTTCTATTTAATAGTATATTCATATAAGTGTAAATATCTTGATTTAATAATTAAGGAAATGTGATAAGATCAATATATTTTTAGTTAGTATATGTATTATGTTATATTGATTAAATTTTAAATAATTTTAGTTAATATATGTATTATGTTATATTGTTTAAATTTAGAGATACCGATAAGATGATTATATTTTGAATAATATATTATGACACATTTTTATATTTATTTAATTTATAATACAAAAGTAAAATGGTCATGAAAAATAAACTTTTGTATTTTAAAAAAAAAAAGAATATAAAGTAAATATAAAAAAATTATGTTTTCATATATATATATATATATATATATATATATATATATATATATATATATATTTTTTTTTAAATTTATTTTATGTGAATTTAATTGATATTATTCTATTAAAATATATTTTTAGTTCATAAGATACCGTGTAGATTTAGTATTTTCTCAATTGTGTGAGAATTTAATTGATATATGTTAATTGAAATATATTTTTATTTTATATGATAATGTATAGATTTAGTGTATTCTTGATTATGTGATAGTGTTTAAATTTAGTAATAAAGGTAATGATGATAAGAGAACTATATTCCAATGTTGTCTAAAAGAAAAGATAAATTGCAAATAATATTTCATGTTATGCTATTGTTTTTCGGTAAAAAAGTTACACGACACATAAACTCACTCGCAAACGGGTTTAAGCATATAATAATAACTACCTTGAATAAAAAAATATAAGGTGTTGCTTCTTCCACCTCCCCATTTTCGTCCTGTATTTCTTTAATTTTTTTAACTTTTTTTTAATTACAACAATAATCTTTTTCTATTTTTTTCTTTTACTTTTTTAACTCTGTAAGTAACCCTAACTTTTTACTTTCTACTTCAATCAGACTTTCATAACAGCTCCACCTCCCCTTCTTGGATTCTTACCCCACACTGCAAGTTTCATTCTAAAGTTTTCCAACTCTCCCCGTCCTCTCTTCCTTTATGCGTGTCCTTTTAGCTTTTGGTGTGTATGGCGGGTGTGGTGCGGCGCGGTGGCTGTTGCTTCGTTTCGTTTCTAACTACGAGTGTGTGCGACGTTGCGGCGGGTGGCTTTGCGGCAAGTGGGTGCGGCGGGTGCGGCACGGTGGTTGTTGCTTCGTTTCGTTTCTACCTCTTGGTCTACTTTTATTTCGTATCTTGCACAGGTTATGTTCGTATCTTGCGCAGGTTATGTTGCTTTCTGCTTCGATTTTTTTGTAAATGTAAGAATATAATGTTTAAGATTGTGTTGATTTCTGCTCTGCTATGTGTCTGTTGCTCTGTTTTTGTTTTTTTCTGTTGAGGTGTGTGTAAGAGGAAGAAGACGTCCAGCCTAAACGGATGTCACACATCTGTTTGGCCCTGAAACGGATGTCGACATCCGTCTACGGATGCCTACATTCGTTTAAGGGAGGTTTCGACATGATTAGGGTTAGGGTTATTCACGCACCTTTTTTCAGAGTGAACCACTGTGCACAGAGATATTAACTATGATTAAACTTCTACCTCGAAGTGCAGAGATGATTGATCTTTCTCAGTGAACCACTGCGCACAAAGATGATTAACTATGATTCAGGCACCTTTTTCAGAGAATGTATAATATGTTATGTGATAGAGTAAGTAAAATTTAATTTTATAAAATAGGAATAGAAAAATATAATAAAGTATAAAAAAGAAATGGAGAGGTGGAGGGAGCTAATTTTTTTTATTTAAAATTAAAAGTAAACTATTGGATCATATGTTTTTTTATTTAATAGAAATAAGATACACAGGGATTGGGTTTTGTTTGGGCCTAATATTTTATCAAACCCAAAACTCTCTCACCCATAAGACCGGCTCCAAAGTCAAAACACAAACTACGGCAGAGTAATATGAAGAGTGTCTTTTGTTTAAAAAGCAGCTATAACGAGAAATTGTTTAGGAACAAGAATTAGTCATTTAAATTAATTATTTAAATTTTACACTATAAAAATATTATAAAAGATTATCCTAATTTTAATATCATAAAATAAATATGTTGGGGGATTTTGTTTTGTATGATGGCATTCGATCAGATTCATTGAAACTCTGAAATAGTTGACTTATAGGATTATCTTTATAACATCATTGAACCTGTATGAATCAACTTTAGGATTTAGTTGTATATGTTTCTAAAATATTATATGGTCATTAAAACGCACTATATTTGATTTATGTAACGCAGTTATTTATAGTGTTAAAAGAAAAAAAAAGTTGAGAAAATGTTTGGTTATTATATTATAATTTCTTTATTTATATTTAATTAAACTTATATATTATATTTAAAGTTTAATTATTTGTTGTGTACATAAATGTATATTTTTTTTCTTTCATTTCTTTTAGTATTTTTTTTTTAACATTTTTAGTTCATCTATTATTATGATAAAAAAAAATTAGTTGAATAGTTTCAAAGAACATATACTTATTATTTATTTTAATAATATAATAGTATATTAATACTTTAAATTAAAAAATTAAAAAATATAATTAAAACATAAATATATTGAGTGTAAAGTGGCTGGTTTTGATTGATACTTAAAATATGGCTTGAATGTTGAAATGTAAAATGATTGAGAAAGTAATACATTTTAAGGTTATCATGCTATATATTAATTTTATGTTCTATTAAAGTGAGAATTACTTTCTAATGGTTTGTCAAGTATTTATACCATTATCATATATTTTAATAGCTGTTAACGTTTAAATAGGATAAGATTCAGCTTTTCACAATTACGCTGAGAAATAGATATCTAAAATGGTTTAAATGCCCAAATAATTAATGGAGAATTTTTTTTTAAAATAAAGTGTAAGGAATTTGAGAACCCTTGATATAAACTTAAAGCAAGTAACAATCTTAAAATCCAACAAGATACAAATGCTGTCTATTAATGTCATTATTTTAAAAAGAAAAATAATTTACTGGACTATTACATTATATATACTTAACTGCTGTAGCTTCTTCTGGCAGAGTATATTCATGTATAGAATAAGCTATTTGTATATATATGCATGAATGCATGTTATAGAGACTGAAGGCAAAACCTTCTTCTCTCTTTTTTCCATGCATTATTCATCATTAGAATTTTTCATCTCTGTGAGACTTTTTTCTTTTTTCAGATTTTTCATAAAATTCTAATTTTTATTTTTAAATTACAGAAAAATATTAGTAAAAAAAGTCCCACAACTATGAAAATTTCTGATAACGAGTATTGGTGGTATCTGAAGATCAACTTTTGATCAGTATTTTCTTCACTCTATAATGCTACATTTCCTAATAAACTTATGGGAGAAATTTACGTATCTATTCCATAAAGTTCGAACCTGAGGTAAACCAATTTGGAGCCAGGGCTTTGCTGGGCCATTGAAATGAACAACAGCAGCACCTTCAACTCTCTCTAAGCTATTGCTGATTTCTTCTTCTGATCGATACTCATAACCCAAATCATTGACCAGCCATAATGAATCTATAGGCTGCACTTCACCCTCAAAAGCAATCAAAGCAGGTGCAACAACTCCAGGATTCCAGAATGTCAACCCAGATTTCACGTTCTGCAACAAACCAAATCATATGCATGTACGTAGTTTAATATAATAGTCACAGAATTAACATGATATAATGAATTTAATGAATATCTAGAGCACAATATTTCTTTCTCTCTCAAACATTTATGAATGTAATCATACATGAACGCCTCATACAATACTTACAAGCTTCAACCAGTAATGGTAAGTCTCAGTAATATCGGATCTCCTCCAAGCTTCAAGATCAAATATATTCACGCCAAAGAGCCATGCACACTTGTCACCATCAAAGTTGGATGATATGATAGGATGCGAAAAGTTCAAGAAGTTGACGTATTTGTTTCCACGGCAGCAGCTGTTCTCACACCACGACTTGAACACGGAACCACTCACTTTGCCATTAAGATCTAGTTCCCACAAAAAAGATATGTCCTTCTGTACTACAACATCATCGTCCACCAGTACAACCTTGTTTAGATCTGGAAACAGCTGTGACGGACCACAAAAATCACGAAACATGTCGAGTTATTACTAAGTCCTTAAGACAGCACAAAAACCTTGAAACTGATATGCTGATACCATTTTCAAACTCCTCGATGTTAGGGCTAGCAAGAAAAAATAAGAAAGAAAAGAAAACTACCTCAGGGATATAGAGACGGAGTTGATTCAACAAGGAAAGGCTGCTTGGCATTAAAGCTTCTAAATATTTGATATCATCTTCATCTTGCTCAAGCTCCTTCTTTTTGTAGTTGTTGTAGTAGTGCTTCCAAATTAAATCATTAGTTTCCAGCATCTCTGTGACACCATCATTCACTTCTTTAGACCAATCATACTGGTGTAACCCCCTAACCTCAATAACTGCTGAATTAATAGAGTTGATGGCAAACCAGGTGTGCATGGGAGTGTAAGTTTTCTTGTCGGTGACAACGTGAAAGACTAATCTTCCAGGGTTGGCTGAGTTTTCAACGGTGGAAGTTACAACGACTGAAGCTGCAAGGACGTTGTCTGTTAGGAGAACTATATGGTGAAGGGTAGGGTCAACAAGGCGAGAGACATGTAGAGGAGAAGGTAGACGAGATCTGGCCATGGCATTTACAGTGTATTCTTCAGCCAACTTCAGACAAAGACAGTGCAAACCTTTGGGAACTCCGTGCGACGCTATATGCCAATTAAGTGACTCTTTCTTTCTAGCTGATTGCACCTCACGTTCCATCTCTGATAGCTACATATACATATATATATCAACATAATCAGTGACATCACTCTAAGTGTTAGATTAGTTAAATTAGTAAGTATTAGTATAATTTTTCATGTTTTTAAAGTTTTCTGTCAAACGTACTAATAAGAATATGATTCCGCTTCCCAAATAATTTAAGACCTAGCATAGCTCAGATGGATTTTGCCAAACAAAGTTGCGTTCAACACAACAGTAGCAGTACAGTACAAGCTGCATGGCAGTCCATAATTGAAGGAAGAATTACATATAGAATAATAGTTAATAAATGACAAATATAAGAGCTAAAGACAATTTCTAAACACTGATCTTTGTCTCACCCCTATATTCGATATATCGAAAATTTTCGAAAGAGCTATTAACTTATGTTTATATTATTTTTAGTCCATTGCAAACTACCTTCTGGTGGATAAAAAATTATGGAATAGTGAATGATATATACGTAGTTATCTTAAGAAGAAGTAGCTAAAATAAAGTGGATATTTGTGTACCGTGGCTTTGGTCTTGAAAGCAAATGCCTTAAGGTCTTGTTTGGACGACAACACTTTGACAAGCTCGTTAAATGACTGTGTTCCTCCTTCATTTGCATTATTACCATCATTTGCCTCTATAAGTGCTTTGATCAGCTCTTCTCTCAGTTTCTTCATGCATGTATATACACACAGTATCATCGTAAAAACGGGAATGTAAAATATGAGATCTCATTATTCATTATTTGTTCATGCATACATCTTTTTTTTTTTACTATAAAAATTTAAATGCATTATAAACTTCACTTATTTACAACATATTATTATAAATAAAAGCATTCCTCTTCTATTATCAAAGTTTTTAAGTTTTTCCAGTCAGCTTTATAAAATATTGAGATAGAAAAACAGCTTATAAGGATGTAAAAAGCAAGTACTTATTTCATTATAACTATCTGTGTGATAAATTTATTAAAATTTGGTATGAAACAATGGATTACACTTGTTGTCATAATTATCATTTGAAGTCTCTCTTCCAATATCTTATCTTGCCTTATTAATTTTCATTAATCTCGTTACCATATTTGAAGAGATTCTGAATTCAGTTAGCTCTTTCACGTCCTTGTTTATAGTGCTCGTATTAAAATCCAATACTAACATGTTATAATGTTTACTCTTCCTTCAATATAACATTAACTAAATAATGCACACAGTTAATTATATATGTATCTATATTAATAAAATAATATAGCAAAAGTAATTATTCATATGAGGAATTATTCATGACTGCACATTTTAATAAATACGAAAGTTAAATAAAAACTTGAAGAAAATAACAAATATATATTCTAGTGTCCTGCTGATTTCATAAAAATAAACCATAAAATATTAATTCAACATTATCCAGCTCACCCTAAAACGAATTAATGATAATAATTTATTAAAATAGGTTATTCAAACAATACGAGTAAGCTGATTATCCAAATACTCATATGATACAAAAAGTCCATCAGATTAAAAATATAGATTGGCTCTACCAGATTGGCGTCACCTCCGCCGAAAAATCTTGATCCAACGCAATCTGCAACAATTACAATAGTCATAAATGTGAGATCCGTTTAAAGATAATTTTATCATTAATCCTTTTTTTGTTAAAAGATAGAAGAATAGAGGGAGGAGACTTTGAAAATTGTGTGCGTCAACTTTCGTTTTATATAAACTGATAAAAAAAATACATAATATGATACTTATAAAGTAGATTGTAATTAATTGATTCTAATCGAATACTTCTATAATTATAAAAAAAATTGATTAAATTATAAAATAAATCAAAATACAAAAATGAATTAGGAGAATGTTCTAATATCTCTAATTTTTTTTTATATTTCTAACATTTTTTTCTAATTCTGAGTTAGACGAGTGAAATATGTAATTTTGATGTAAATGAGTTAAATATGTAATTTGATATATTAGATTTTGTATACCATCAACTAAAGGATTATTATTTAAGTATAAATTTAAGATAAATTATTTTTTTTATTAATTAATTTAATTTTTAACTATGTTTTTAGCTCGTCATGTTTCTTTAAGTGCTTTTGATGCTTGATGATTATGTTTAAGAAACTATACAAAACCTTGAAAAAAAAATCATTTCTCAAATTTAATGTTTAAAGATTAAAATTACATATTTTTTTAAAGAATTAATTTTATAAAAATTAAAGGATTAAGTTTTATTATAAATTTTAGGCATTTAAAAATTAATCCATAATTTAATATACATTTTTAATAGAATCCAGAAATTCCGTCTTTTTTAAGTATATGGATACGTATTTAACATGTTAATATAAAATTAGCACCAATATATGAAATATGGATATTTTGTAAACGAATTTTTATTTTATTGTTGATTTTAGTTTATCTTTTTAAATTGCAAAAGGTTGAGACTTTTTCTTTTGATGGATTTCAAACAAGTGACTTTAATGGAAAATGGATCTCCATACATGTAGTTTTGTCATTGAAAGAAATGACTTTGAGAAACATGATATTTTGGAAATTAGAATGGTAAGACATTATGACCTAAAATATAAAAATCAATTATTGATTTAGATTTAATACTGATTAAGAATTATTACACATTAATAAGTTACAATATTATTAATAGTTAAAAGATAAATCTAAATTGCACGTAATATTATAATGATTATATTCTTCCATTAAAATTCGAGTTTTACCTCACTGACATATATTAACCTTTAAAATCAATTTTTATTATTTTGATTGAGGAATAGTACCAAAAGCATTTATAACGCTACTCCGAAATATTAAAAATTAAAGATATTCATATACATGAAACTTAAACTATTATTTTCACTTTTTTTCAGTAAAAGAAACATAACATTTTAAAATGCAAAACGTATTAAATAATACTATCATTTGAAAATATAATAACTGATTTAAAGTTTCGACATGTTTAATTTTTATATTTTCGTGTTTAAATTGTGTACAAAATATTTTTTTATCTAATTAAATTGAAACAAAAATTGTGAATACATGTGTTTAAAAGCTGGATTTATACAAAAACATATTCAATGCATTAAAAAATATACTTCTCATTAAACAATTTATTTAAAAATGTTTCCAAATAATATTATAAAAAGAGATCGTCAACAGAATTTTAAAAATGGTAAATTAAAAACATTATGTTTGACGAAGAGGAGAATGGAGAAGAAAATTAAAATAGTAAGTTTTTGCATTTATTATCTTAGAAAATAAGTTGAAAGAAGAGGTCTTCTCCATCATCATATGGTGCGGTAGGTCGTTACAGATTCGGTGGTACTTTTCTCAACACTCAAATTCATATGTACTTTACTTGTCCCATAATTAGGTTAACCGTAAAAAAAATAGATATAATTCAAAATTATGAGCGCAAAATTAAAAGGAGTGAAAATTTTACCAAAGGTGGAGCACGCCGCAGAAGATTCCACCACCAAAACAGCTACTCTCACAAAGCCCAGCAGCAACACGATTCCGAGAGCCACCACCGTCCGGTTGGAAACCCGGCGACCGACGATGGTGTCGGCAGGAGCAGTTGTCTTTGCGGCGGATTTGGTGACAGCGACAACTCTTTTTATCTCCTTCGCAGATACATAAAACTTCATCTTCCGAATTCCATTCGTCTCTAACTTTTTTCTCTTAGTTCCTCCAATATCAAATCAGCACCAGATCTGAGCCACTTACACTCAAAAGGAGATGCGCGTGTTGCATTTGCATGATTTCATGGTTTCGATCGTTTTTTCTGTGAGGTCGACGAAAAGAGGATATTGAATCGAATCGAAATGAGGTTTAGGGCGATAAGAGAATAGTTGTAGTTGCAGACAAAGAGAGCTAGAAAGCGAGTGGAAAATGCGAAAATCAAAGTCGCGGGAAATGATTATATTGCATAGACAAGTTGGTGTTTGAGGGGATTTACAAAATTACTTTTGCCACTGCTTTTCTCCTTATTTACTCTTTTGACATTCATTCACCGACACCTCTATTTCGTGCTGTGTGTGGCCACCAATTCTTTCTTTCCCTTCAAATTCTTCCTATTACCACTATTTTTATTTTCTATATTTCTCAATTAATATATATTCTATTTTTCTTTTATGATAATTCGATGTCAAAATCTATTTACTAACTTCAATTAAATTTAACCATTTTCTTCTTACATAAAACTCCCGAATCGTTAGATTAATTTGTAAATATTCAATAAAAATTCAATATTTTTTTATTATTATAATTTATTCGCTTACAATTTTCATTAAAATTTCCAAATGATATAGTAAGTTAAATGTTAATTTAACTAAACTTGTAAGACTGTATTTTGGAATAGTGACAAATAAATACTGTCACTGTACCACTTTAACTTCTTTATCATTTTCGAAACTAATGTTGACAGGTCGGTGATTCTATCTGAAAGCTCCACGTTGGTCCACTTTTCAATGCAGAATTGTGCTCTTGTATATCATGGGAGTATTATTGAAGTGTCTGAGCAGAGTGTAATAACGCGCATGATGTTCTCAGATAAAGGTAGAAAATTATCATAAGCAAAATTTAAGTGCTAAATATTTTTATTTTATTTTAGAATGAAATAAGTAATATTATTAGTTATTATCAAAAAGATTAATACAGTCAATAATAATTCGAGGGTTTTAAACTACAAATTTTAATATTTTTTCATGAGTTATACCTATCTTAGAGAAACTAGCTAGCCACATTTATATTCATAAAATATAATTACATATTTATAATATTAAACAACATTTTAAATTTCTGGCATGTAAAGAAATATTTTAAGCTAGTTGGAAATTTTTATAATTAACTGAAGTTGCTAATTGATTGTCACGAGCTGTACAACTTGGCATGGATTTTATCAATGTTCTAGTAATTAACAATTGAGTTTTGGATGGAGATATGAGAAGAAGGAATCTACTCCTTAGTGTGGTTTAATCATAATTAAATAAACAAAAATAAAATAATATCTATAATTTGTAATATTTAATAATTCATAATACTTGAATTTAATAACACATAATGACATTTATTTCCATATATAATTAATTAATATAATATCGGATTATAATTGTTTCAATCATTGTGATTTTGCGTTTTAAATTTTAAGATATATAGAAAGGTTTTTTAGGGTAAACAGGTCCAAACAATATTAGCCAACTAATTCATTTTCAAATAAATTAGTTTTATGGCAGTTTTTCTGTAATACGATGAGTAAATGAACTGATTTGATAATCATTTTTTGTTTGAATCAGTCTAATCCGACTATTTCTTTTTTAATATATAAAATAATAATACAAAAAGGTGATTATTTTAAACATTCTTAAAACTATCCTTTAAGGTAGTACTGTTTTCATCTTTTCAAATACAAAACTATTTCAAATATATATATATATATATATATATATATATATATATATATATATATATATATATAATAGGGTAGAATATCAAATAATTTTAACTTAGGATGAGACCAAAGTGGGCAAACATAACATCAATTTTATGGGCACCTCTCATACCTATATTTTATCTAATTATAGTAATATTGATCTAAGTTAATGATGATTTGTGTGTGAAAAAAAATAGTGACTGTAGGTTAGATGTTATTACACTGGGGTTTTATCCCAACCAAAAAAATTATTACTATTAATGCGTGTTTAGCTAAATTTTGAAAAAACGTAGAGTTCTAAAACTTACGGTAAGTGGTAGTCATTGTATACCCAAAAAACTAGATAGTGCTGCAAAATCAAACCAAATATAACATTGCATTTTGTAATATGTAAAAACAAGAGGAGGAAGAAAACAAAATGTACATAAAAATAAAGAAATTCTTTTGCGCGATTTATCTTCTTCCTTTTTTTTAATGTTTTAATTAAAATAAACAAAAACTAAATATAATTACAAATGAAAGTTATATAAAATAAAAATGAAGGTTATTCTATATATATGTAGAATTAGGTATATGGTTTGAGTTGAAAGATGGTTCATTTTATCTGCAAAAAGGTTGTAATTGACTGAAATGTTAGTTCATTTCAAAACAAATCTATTTTATTTAATTTGTTTAACATGAGAGTTTACGATTCGGGTATTTGGGATTACTTTTGGTAGAAATATAAGATAAAGTTAAAAAGTTTTTATATTAAGTAAACCTCAGAAAGTTAAATAATATATAAAAAATTAAATTTTATAATATAAATAATTCATACCTTATAAGTGATGAATCTTCTAATTTATTCTAATAAAAAAAAATTCAACATTAATATCAAACTTGATGGTTTATCTTAAATCATAGTATATCTGAATAAAAAAAGTTCCATATCGTTACCTATTCATGCAACAATTACTTGTTTCAAATCTTTAATGTGTGATTGAGATTACTGAATATTTGGATAATTACTACTTGATGTAGTTTATTTTACCCAACTAATGTATTAGATATAAATTTAAGTTTTGGAAATCAGTATATATTTATTTAGTAGGTTAAACACAACATTAAGTGTGCTAACTTTATGTTTGAGACCTAATTTAAATAAGGGTATAATTCCCTCTTTCACTCTACCCCAAAACTATATGTTTCTAACTGATATAATAGCTAAGCATTGATGTAATATCTTAGTCAAATTGCGTATATCATATTAACACTTCTCCAATTGGTAGGTTGAGTAAGTACTTTTAAGTATCTTATTAATTCTTTATTTAAAATAATTTAATGCCTTCATAAATATTTTTTCTCTATTTCTTCTTTTTGGACCACTGAGGTTGTTATGAAAACTCTCTACCAGAATGAAATACCACCATAGTCAATATGAATTAGAGTAACAATTATTTAATCTGCAATAAAAAAAATTATTATTTAATACTCTTTTCATTATTTATTAAATAATTATTTAAAAATATTCGAGTATTTTAAAATTTACGTATTCTCATGATTTTCACAAATATTTTAAAAAATATATTTTATAAAGTTTTAAAATAAAATATAAATAAAATTACATAAAAACATAAAATATAACATAAATACAATTTTAATTTTAATTTATATTATATGTTAACTTATTTTGTTTAATTATTTGGTCGAAATTTAATTTGTAAATATTTATTATTTAAGCTATAATCTTATTATGTATTTTCATATTTCAAATAACATAATAGAAAATTGTAATATTTTGCAGTGTGTTTTGACATATATCTACTTAGAGACTGATGAGCTATCATTGTCTGCGGCTTCATCTGATGATGTTGTATTACGTCACCGTTTCAATGATTTGTTAGGCATTATTTATTGGCTGAGAAATTTAATTTTATAGAATTTATTTATAAAATAAGATAGATATTTAAATAGTTGTAGTAATTTAAATAGATATTTAAAGGAAGAATGAAAAAATGAGATGATTAAGCATATTGAAAAAAAAATGAGAAAAAAAAAGGAGTAACGTGATGGAAGACAGAAAGTCAAAAGGCAAAATTTGTGGAGTAAAGGATGCACATGATTGAGATTTTTTCGTCTTCGGTGCTTCTCTGGGCCCACAGAATGCCACTTTCCGTGGGCCCACCACTGGTCCACTAAACAGTTAAGTACTCTCTGTTTCTACACTTAACTACATTTTTTTTTATTTTATATCATGACATAATAATTTTTTTTAATAATTCTTTTGACAATAAATTATATATTATTATAATATGTCTGAATTTATTTTTAAAAATATATTTAAAATAAACTAATCACAAGTCATTACGTATATATTGTGAAAAAATTTATAAAAAAATATATATTTTTAATAACAAGAGTTAATGTTACGTTCATGAAGAGAAGAGAAATAAGAATAGAGAAAAATGCCGTAATGATAAAGAATAAACGAAAAATGACCATAGTGTCACTTGAAGAGAAAAAGATTTTTACATATTATTATCATAGATAAATATTGTTTGAATTTAATATTAATATATTATTAACATGGATTTTTTAGAAATCAAATTTGATTATAATAATAATTACATATTTGTAATTAATTTTGTTATGTCATGTTTTTCTGGTTTTTCTAGAGTGATATTTACATGTACACGACATGTAATACACTTAATTAGATCTTTTTAATATGATAAAATGAATTTTCTGGTTTCTTCATCTGACGTGTTGTTCGTCGAACATTTTCATCATTGACCTCATTTGATTCTTGTTCATCGTGCTCTGGTTCTGCTTTAGAAGAATCGTTATCTTTTGACTTTTCCTCTATCTGTACTGAAGTAATGTCTGTTGGTGTGTTGTCATTTTTCTGCTCACTTTCCAATTTTTCTGCAAAGACTACATCCCTGCTAACAATAATTTTGTGGGCAGTGGGATCCCACAAGAGATACCCCTTAACATTGTCAGCATAACCCAAAAATATACATTTTCTGGATTTGGGCTCCAACTTTGTTCTTTCTTGGGAGTTGTACATCACGTACATAGGACAACCAAATACATGTAGAGAAGAGTAATCAGCTGGTTTTCCTTTCCACATTTCCATTGGTGTTTTTACACCAATTGTTGTTGATGGTGAGCGATTTATCCAATAGCAAGTAGTTTTGACTGCTTCTGCCCAGAAGGACTTGGCTAATCCTGCAGTTTTCAACATGGTCCTTGTCCTTTCTAGAAGAGTTCTATTCGTCCGCTCTGCTACACCATTCTGTTGAGGTGTATGAGCAACTGTAAATTGCCTCTTAATACCCTCTTGCTTGCAGAATGCCAGAAAATCACCATCTGTATATTCTCCTCCATTATCTGTCCTTAAGCATTTGATCCTTTTTCCAGTTTCAAGTTCCACCTGTGCTTTGAATTCCTTGAATACTGGAAACACATCTGACTTCTTCTTGGTTGGGTACACCCATAATCTCCGGGAATAATCATCAATGAATGATACAAAATACTTTGCTCCTCCCATGGATATTTTTGGTGATTCCCAGGCATCAGAATGGATTAAGTCGAGTATGTGATTGCTTCTTGCAGTTACTTTAGCAAACTTCAATCTATGTTGCTTACTAATCACACAGTGCTCACAAAACGGTAAGTTAACTGTTTTGAGCCCGGGTAGGAGATTATGATCAACAAGAATTCTCAAGCCTCGTTCTGACATATGAGCGAGTCTATAATGCCACATCATCATTGCTTCTTCTTCTTTTGTTGTTGCAACTGATGCATCTGCTTCTTGCAACGTATCTCCCAAAAGCATGTATAGATTGACTACGATCTTCTCTGCTTTCATTACAACGAGGTTACCTTTCGCCATTTTCAGAATTCCACCTTCAATGTGAATCTTGCATCCAAGGTCATCCAATTGCCCAACAGACAAGAGGTTCTTCTTCAATCCCTTCACATGTCGAACCCCTTGAAGTGTGCACATTGTATCATCATACATTTTGATTTTGATAGTACCAATTCCTACAATTTCTAAGGCATGATTGTTCCCCCATGAACACAGATCCTCCTGAAACAGGTTCGTATTGGGTCAAAGATTGTGATAACAGAGAAATACTATATCTTCTTCATGCTCCAATGCTACACAAAAATTGGGAATTGCAACAGAGTCACTTACAACACAGTAGAATAAAACCAAATAAAAAAACTTAATGAAACTGGAATAAAATTGTATTTAAGCCTTTCCAGAGTATATAATTCTAAAATCAATTCATAGAAGATGAAATAGTCATATCCAAAACCTGTGGAGGTATCCGAAAGCAATGGGGGTACAATAAGAAAAAGCCCTAGAAAAATGTAGAGAAAATGATTTAAAAAATAAACATAGAAAGCTTCTATTTTCATTCAAACATGCATGAAAGAGTCGCAGAATCTTGGTAATACCTTTTAACTTTTACTAATTAATATTTCCTTAATTCATAATTAAGGAAAATTAATTAGCTTTTATTAATTTAAATACTAACTCGAGTTTTATGCAAAACACCATCATATTGATTTAAATCTGAAGCATGCAATTCAGTCTAAGAAATTGTGACATGAAAGCCAAGTCAAAATAATATTTTAGCAAAAGGTTTAATTTGAAAATAAATGAAATTCGCATTTAAATACGCAATTGGCGCGCATTTCTTCATTATAGAAGGATTTCTCTCATTCTTTTCATAAGTTTTCTCTCTTTTTCTCTGTAAGTTTTTTCTCTTTCTTTCTGTAAGTTTTCTTTCTTCAGTAGGTTTTTTACTTATTCTTACACTTATCATTTCTTCATTCTAGAACATTCTTTTCATAAGTTTTCTCTCTTTCTCTCTGTAAGTTTTCTCTCTTTCTCTCTTTCTCTCTTTCTCTCTGTAAGTTTTCTTTCTTCAGTAGGTTTTTTACTCTCTCTTTCTCTCTGTAAGTTTTCTTTCTTCTTCAGTAGGTTTTTTAATCATTCTTAGACTTATCATTTCTTCTTCTTCTTTTATTCTCTATCTAGCAGTAAATGGCGGACATTGTAAAAAAATTAAAAACGGAGTCAGAATTGTACTCGAATTTATGCACTGGATGCTGTGCAAAATGGAAGATGGAACACGTAGATTCGGCAACTTCTGTATCGGCATTGGAACAGCTTCTATTCCTCTCGCGGAGGTCTATGGCACTGCCGCTCTTATGCTTGCGGTCCTAATTACCACATTCTTCAACAAGGATGATGATTAGATGATTTCTATACATCCATCTGGTATTGCTTTTAGAATAAATGTATACATTTGATGTTCTGATTTTTGTATTCTGAAAATTTACAGTGCTATACATATTCCGATTTCTGTATTCTGAAAATTTTACGATGCTATACATGTGATTTGAAATTTTACGGTGCTATACATGTAATTCGTTTCTACTCATTCTTACAATTATTTAATCTGTTTATCTAATTGAAACCAACTACAATTCAATAAGGTGGAATATAAATAAATTAAATAATACATAAAAGTTTAATATAGTTATTTCGGTATAAATTTTTGGGACCAAAGGACTGACCTTGATGACGTCGTCTTCTGTCTTTCTGTCTACTTCTTCTGGATCTCAACCGCACGCTCTGTGTTGATTTCAACCGTCCGGTGATCTTCAAGTCGTGACCGGAGGGGGGAGGTACCTGAAAAGGCGCTCCGACGCCCAAGTTAGGCGTGTATGATAGATTCTCAGTAGGAGAGAACTCGATCCGCTATGGGAGAGGATTGATGATGTATGATAGCAAAGAATATGCTAAATGAATTGTGAGTGAAGTGTATTTGGAGTGTGAGTAAAATCGTACCTTGTTTGGAGTCCTCCGGCCTTTATTTATAGGCTTTGGATTGATATAAGATAAACAAAATATAAACAGAATAAAATATAATCTTGTCTCTGATATGATATAAACCGAATAAAATATAATCTTACTTGGCATATATCTGATATGATATAAACAGAATAAAATATAATCTTACTTGGCATATCTCTGATATGATATAAACAGAATAAAATATAGTCTTACTTGGCATATCTCTGATATGATATCTTTGTTTGGATTTTATTTGTGCTTGCAATATATCTGGTTGATATATTTCTGTTTGGAATATATATAGTTGATATATCTGGAAATCATTTATTCTGGTGCTGGGCCTCGAGCCCAATAAGCATTGACACTGTGATGGGCCCCTGTAAGGCCGGCTGTTGACTTTGGAGATACACCACCGTACATCATCCCCCCAAGTCCGAGGGAAAGGGAGGGGTTTGCTCCTTCATGACCTAAGGACTTAATTGTGTCTGGCGCTCGGTGTAACTTTGTCGCATTGTATGCTGTGCCGGTCGGACTGTGTGTCCTGAAAGGTTTCTAGATTTGAGTAAATCTAGCGGACATGGCGCCCGGTGGGACATTGCGTCCTGAAAGAGTAAATCTGGCGGACATGGCGCCCGGTGGGACATTGCGTCCTGAAAGATTTCTAGATTTGAGTAAATCTAGCGGACATGGCGTCCGGTGGGACATTGCGTCCTGAAAGAGGAAATCTGGCGGACATGGCGCCTGGTGGGACATTGCGTCCTGAAAGATTTCTATATTTGAGTAAATCTAGCGGACATGGCGTCCGGTGGGACATTGCGTCCTGAAAGATTTCTAGATTTGAGTAAATCTAGCGGACATGGCGTTCGGTGGGACATTGCGTCCTGAAAGAGGAAATCTGGCAGACATGGCGCCCGGTGGGACATTGCGTCCTGAAAGATTTCTAGATTTGAGTAAATCTAGCGGACATGGTGTCCGGTGGGACATTGCGTCCTGAAAGAGGAAATCTAGCGGACATGGCGCCCGGTGGGACATTGCATCCTGAAAGATTTCTAGATTTGAGTAAATCTAGCGGACATGGCGTCCGGTGGGACATTGTGTCCTGAAAGAGTAAATCTGGCGGACATGGCGCCCGGTGGGACATTGCGTCCTGAAAGATTTCTAGATTTGAGTAAATCTAGCGGACATGGCGCCAGGTGGGACATTGCGTCCTGAAAGAGGAAATCTGGTGGACATGGCGCCCGGTGGGACATTGCGTCCTGAAAGAGGAAATCTGGCGGACATGGCGCCCGGTCCTGCAGTGTAAAGATGAATTGCATATAGAATTTTGAACTGAAATACCTCGTTGAAATCGTTGAGCGGAAGGAAATCTTTTCTTTAAACCTGCTTTTGAATCCAAACCTGCATTTGAAATTATGGAATATAAGATATGTTAACATATATGGAGCATTGTTAGTGCAACAACGGAGAATCAAAATCTCTCTAGTCATAATGGTCGGCGGCGTCCAGATATATAACTGTTTTAATAATCTGAAAGATATAACTGAGACCGGTCGGTTGAGATGCAACCGCTTTAGTAATCTGCAAGAGATATAATATTAGAGATATAATTGAGACCGGTCGATTGAGATGAAACCGTAAGAGATATATATTGAAGATATAATTGAGACCGGTCGGTTGAGATTATACGGCTTTAGTAACCACTTCTGCAAGAGATATAATATTGAAGATATAATTGAGACCGGTCGGTTGAGATTGTAACTGCTTTAGCAATCTGCAAGAGATATAATATCAGAGAGATATATTGAGACTGGTCGGTTGAGATTGTACGGCTTTAGTAACCGCTTCTGCAAGAGATATAATATTGAAGATATAATTGAGACCGGTCGGTTGAGATGCAACCGTAAGAGATATATATTGAAGATATAATTGGGACCGGTCGGTTGATTGAAACTGGTCGGTTAAGATGTAACCGCTTTTAGTAATCTGCAAGAGATATAATATCAGAGATATATTGAGACCGGTCGGTTAAGATTGTACGGCTTTAGTAACCGCTTCTGCAAGAGATATAATATTGAAGATATAATTGAGACCGGTCGGTTGAGATGCAGCCGCTTTAGTAATGTGCAAGAGATATAATATTAGAGATATAATTGGGACCGGTCGGTTGAGATTGTACGGCTTTAGTAACCGCTTCGTTCGGTCTTTGATTTATGGTAAGCTCCAAATAAGCCAAATGATTTGTGTGCAAGATCCTGTCATCTGCATTGAAGAGATATAACAACTCGAAAAGACCAATGTATTTACATGGTTAGACAATTCATAACAAAATAGATCATGTTATAAAAGTCGACCGGCCGAGAGAGTGCGCCACCTTCTGCATCATGTTCAGTATTCTTGCGGCTATCTTGATTTATCCTCATATTGCCCCTGAAGTTTTTCTTTTTACCCTGATGATATAATAATGAAAAGTGGTATCTTGATACATGATTACCGAATCCTCTAAGATTCAGATTATACATTATATTATACTATAATAATATAAAACAAGTGCGTCATAATATGCTATTATATTATTACTTATGTATATCTTTTATATGAAACAAATGCATCAGTATATATATCTATACTGTTATTATAAATAATTCTTGGCTGTTATAATGTGGAGATAATATTCTCCTTTTGAATTCTCATCATATATATCAATATTGAATCTTATGAAAACAGTTGGGGTACGTATATTTATATATACATATATGAATAAGTGAAATTGGTTATAAATAAATCTCGTTGTGGAATGAAACAACATTGATTAAAATCATGTATTGATAGTAAAATAATTTTATGAAGATGCACGCATAATAACATATGTATATTAGGTGCTTCTGGATCTTTGTTCCGGTCAAGTTAATTTTGAATATCATGATATGCATCATATGTCATGTATATGGGTTTCGTATATCATATATTTCGGTAGATATTTTATTGTTTCATATGAAATATTCATATTTCAGAAACACTTATCTTGTTGAAGATGTTCCATGTAGAGATGATAACTCATGCTGTGTAATCTTCGCTTTAGTGAAATTTCTTGATGTTGATATGGAGTAGTGATGTTGAGACCGAACGCTCGTCTTTGTTTATTATCATCTTTCTGGTGTTTTGTTGTTCCTCCATGCTCCTCGTGGTCGCCATTTGGGTTTGCCACTCGGCCCCACGGTGGGCGCCAAAATGTTTCGGTATAAATTTTTGGAACCGAAGGACTGACCTTGATGACGTCGTCTTCTGTCTTTCTGTCTACTTCTTCTGGATCTCAACCGCACGCTCTGTGTTGATTTCGACCGTCCGGTGATCTTCAAGTCGTGACCGGAGGGGGGAGGTACCTGAAAAGGCGCTCCGACGCCCAAGTTAGGCGTGTATGATAGATTCTCAGTAGGAGAGAACTCGATCCTCTATGGGAGAGGATTGATGATGTATGATAGCAAAGAATATGCTAAATGAATTGTGAGTGAAGTGTATTTGGAGTGTGAGTAAAATCGTACCTTGTTTGGAGTCCTCCGGCCTTTATTTATAGGCTTTGGATTGATATAAGATAAACAAAATATAAACAAAATAAAATATAATCTTGCTTGGTATATCTCTGATATGATATAAACCGAATAAAATATAATCTTACTTGGCATATATCTGATATGATATAAACAGAATAAAATATAATCTTACTTGACATATCTCTGATATGATATAAACAGAATAAAATATAGTCTTACTTGGCATATCTCTTATATGATATCTTTGTTTGGATTTTATTTGTGCTTGCAATATATCTGGTTGATATAATTCTGTTTGGAATATATATGGTTGATATATCTGGAAATCATTTATTCTGGTGCTGGGCCTCGAGCCCAATAAACATTGACACTGTGATGGGCCCCTGTAAGGCCGGCCGTTGACTTTGGAGATACACCACCGTACAATAGTATTTAAGTCATTAAAAATAATAGCATGATCTATATTGTTGTAACACTTAAAGTTATAAACGAATTAGTTAAACTATGAAATCTAATTTTAAAATAAAAGATATAAAGAAATTAAATAAACTAAAAGCTGAATTTAATTTTAAAAACCAATCAAATTAATTTCAAATCAACTCTGGAATAATGTAAATTTATATATATATCAAATTAACGGAATGGTTAATGTGGATATCTATCAAATTAACGGAATGATTAATGTGGATGAAGTTGATAATTTTTATAAAAATAGTAACCAAATTGACCATTCTGATTATAGGAGAATGTTGTCGGGTTTAGTGATGTTTTATCAAGAATTTAAAAAGAAATATTTAAATGTTAGCACTCGTATGATTTTGTTAAACGATATTTATATGAATTTTAGTATTAATTTAAGTTTAACTTGTTTTTAACTATTGTAATATTTTCACTAATACATACATACATATACATATATATATATATATATATATATATATATATATATATTGGGAATAGTATAAAATTCAATACAATATATATAATTACAATTCAGTAAATTTAAATTAAAAAAATACGTTTGGGATATTACTAAAATAAATAAATTATAAATTATTATCTTCATAAATTATTTCATGAGTCTTTTTCACACGTCTTTCAATATTGTTCGAACAATTTAAACATTTTATTGAAATTTTATTAAATTTTTCACATAGTATGTCATATCTTATAAAGAGTTACTTATCAAATCTTACACATAACTCCTTTTGAGAACCTATATCCAATCACAGTTACAAATTTCAATAGTTTGAATGAAAAATTTTGTTATCCAATTGATATCTATAATTATATAATTTAAAAACTCATTTAGACTCTTTAAACTTTTGCCTAGACACTTAAAAATTTCAAGTAGACGGAAAATAACCGAATCTTGATATAATTTCTAACACGAGAAAGCTCCTGTTTAGTAATATTATTATTGAATTTAATCGAAATTCAGATTTGATAATAAAATTCTATCAAATTAACTCTTACAGTAGTTTTTTTTATAAACCACTTATTCATATTTTTATTCTTAAACATACAGTATAATTCTCGCATAAATTATAGTTAATTATAAAAATATATTCACTTGAAAAATACAATAACTAAAATCTAAATATAAAATCTAAGAAAATCTAAATATTATTTCTTTTTATGTTTTTTAAATACACAAAAATAAATGAAAATAATATAAATTCGAAAATAAATGAAATTCGCATTTAAATACGCAACTGGCGACATTTCTTCATTCTAGAGCGATTTCTCTAATTCTTTTCATAAGTTTTCTCTCTTTCTTCATTCTAGAGCGATTTCTCTAATTCTTTTCATAAGTTTTCTCTCTTTCTTCATTCTAGAGCGATTTCTCTCATTCTTTTCATAAGTTTTCTCTCTTTTTCTCTGTAAGTTTTCTTTCTTCTTCTGTAAGCCACGGACGCCATACCAAAAAGGACGGACGGGTTCCCAGATAAAGAGTTTTCATGAAGATCTGCATTATCTCATAAGGTCGCGGCGTCATCAGCGGACCAAAAGGAGAAACCAATGCCAACAGGCAAAACCGGCCGCTCCACGGAGAGGGATGGCCTCACGAGCCTAGTCTCGACTGAAGGAAATATTAAACTTAGATTAAGGTAAAACACGATTAGGAAAGATGGGCTACGGATTGGGCCGTGATTAAGGGATCGCTAATCACTGGCCCATTATGAGCGTTATAAATACAAGTCACAGGTGTAAGGTAGTTGGTTACATTGAATACACATTTACTTCAGTATTCACTCTCTCTCTATCTCTAAAATCTGACTCATCAACTGACTTGATCGGAGTGCCTTTAGGAAAAATTATGGAGGTGGTAGAGGATACAGATCTAACCGGAACATTTACCTTTCACATGATATTTCCACAAATTTTTTCGTTAAATTTATATTATATAGTAGGGCCAACCAAAGATACAACACAAATTAATATGGTAGAAGTGAATGTTTGGAAATTATACATATTGGAAGATACACAAACAATAACATATGATGTATTAGTACATATGTTGATTCTAGCTTTAATTTCTTAAAGTTTCCATGGGAAGAAGTTTAGCAGAGGAAATTCGAAGGGCACCCTTCAGGAGACTTAGTTAGGGATATGTATCCCACACCACAATTTTAAATAGGGTTATCAGCTGCATCCAAAGGTCAAAATCAAGTGAGAAACTCTTACAAAATAATGCACAACTTCTATAATCAGATTTTCATGGAAACCAATTACATACAAATTTAATAACAATCCTTAATTTTAAAAATATTTTATAAGTTAAATTATTCAACAACTAAATATTCATTATTTCTAATTCAGATTCTATTTAATGAATTTCTTATAATCAATTCAAAAATAAGAATTTATAAAAATTATATAAGAAAAGTTCTATAAATTACTTTATGCCTTATATATTATGAAAAAGTTAATTTCATTATATTAATAAATATTTATGTAAATAAACCCTAAAGTCATAAAAAAAAAAGGACTGAAAAAATGAAAAGAAAACAACACGACTTTACAATACATAAATTACTACTGATTTACTTTTCTGATATTAGAGTGTATGGATGACATGAATTAAAAACCTTATATAAAGATTGGCAAAATGTTCATTGCTGTTTTACCTTGCTTTGTAAAAATTTCATCATGGATGCATCAACGCATTAAAAAACAATGAATTTGTGATGAAGATGAAAAATGTGCTTACACAAGTTGAAGAGCAGTGTGGTCTTGACGTGAGTATTGATGACTGGAATCTATGAGGTTTACAGGGAAGAAATTCCTGTCATATGTCTGTGAAGCTGGTAAGGACTCGCACACATTTCCTGTCATATGTTGCTGTTGTTGTTCTTCTCTATCGTGTTCAGCTATCTGCACCAACCAACCATATATATATATTCTTAGTTACATTATATATTATATCTATATCTATCTATATATACAAAGAGAAAAAGTCTTGGATAATGATGAGAGACCTTAGCTCGCAGAAAGTTATTGTGGTTTTGCAGCTCTATTTCCTGCGTTTTTTCATGCACATGTTAGGAGAGGTCGACCATGTACAAATATCAGGCATAATTTCGTTAGAGTTTGTATTAATCTATCAATTTTTTTAAGTTAATTAGTTTTCAGGATTATTCGGCTTCAGTTTCATATTCTTGGTCCTGTCAGAGTTAAATAAGTACAAGAGTTACACAATCATGTTCAATATTGTTGTAAGACTTTCTGATATATTCATTTTCTTCAGATTATATATATATATACAAGAGTTAAACTATTCGCAACCCGACTTTACAAAAAAAATTCATCCGCTACCTAATCCGTTACCCGCACGGCTCGTTTAAAAAATATCCACAAATATTTTAAAATCCGCGGATATCCATGGATACCAGCAAATATTTAAAAAAAATATATATTTTTATAAATTATTAAAATAAAATTTAAATAGAATTACAAAAAAAATATAAAATATAATATAAATTAAATTAAATATAATTTAAAGTTTAATTTTTGTTTATTGATCTTCAATCCTTTATGAGAATCATCCACTTCGACCCTCAAGATATAAAATGTCTAAATTTTATTAGGATAAAAGAGGAAAATTGTACCTAAACATCGTATATTTATATTTATAGAGCTTCTAGCAGACACTCCCATTGATTAACCATTAATGCAGTATATTTTTAGGCAATCAAACCCAATAATCAATAATCAATCCTGTATATATTTTGTAAAGAATAAGACAATCTGACCTATTAATATTTGTTAATTGTCCATAAATGACAATTAATTCCAATCGATATATTTCATACAGTACAATTTTAATTAAATTTAACCTTGTAAAATACAAATTAATTTTTAATTTTAATTAAATTTAACTTAATAAAATAAAAATTAAATTTTTATTTTTATATTTTGCTGATAACATAAATCCACAGGTACGGATAGTATAATACCCGCACTCGATTCGTTTATAAGCGGGAATTAAAATACTCGCTATCCACAAGTTTCGGGTAGTAAATATCCACGGATATCAACTATTCGTCGCAGATTTTATCCACAGATATGTGCAGGTGCAGATTTTTTTACCATCCCTAATAACAATAAAATCATCTTTAATAATCATGTTAATTATATATATATATATATATATATTTTGTTGTTAAGATGCATGATCTTTCCGTGTTGATAATAACCAAAATTAAAACCACATTAAATATTTAAAAAAATAATTTCACATTAAAAGTCGAACAAAAATTGAGAATAAAAATGATATTAAACTTTTTTTTTAAAATATTAAAGTTAATTTTGATAAGATTATTTTATTTTATTTTTATGAAAGTTGTAAATGTCAAATAACTTATATATATATATATATATATATATATATATATATATATATATATATATAGTTTTTAATGTTAACATTTAATTATTATTTTTGAACTTACAATGCCATAGAAGTATTTAAAATATTCGAAGTAAACTCAGTGACGTGACATCACGTTAAGGGTTTGGAAAGAAGATGGCGGCGATTTCTTCTGCTGAAATATTACCTAATGAAGTCATAGCAGAAATTCTGTCGTGGCTTCCTGCGAAGACTCTCATACGATTCAGGTGTGTTTCCAAGACATGGAATTCCCTTATCATCAATTCTTACTTTGTGAAATTGCATCATAAAAGATCCATTCTCTTTCAAATGGATTTGAGGAATGAAGCCAAAGCTTACGGTATAATGGGAGAAAAACATTTGTATCGTGCTCTTAAGAATTCTTACCGTCAACGTTATGGTGTCTCCATGAAGGAAGCAGAGCGCGCCTGCGAATGTTTCCGTGTGGCAGAGGATGAAAGTTATGCTGCTGCCATGAAGGAAGCTGCTATGAAAGAAGCAGCAGGCCGCGACCGGAAACGTGACGCAGAAAATGCCCCTACTCTTCTATGCTGCTTGCTCCTACTTTACGGTTTAGGTTGCCTCTTCGGCTATCGTCGCTAAGCTTGTTTTTTCTACCAGAGATTGTTCTCCTTCCTCTTTTCTTCGCCAATAATTTCACGGTCCGTAAGTTAATTTCTTTCTTTTATAATCTTTGATTTGGTTTAGTAAATTCTCGTTTTCCTTATATTGCATTGTGTTATTTTTGAAGTGGTGGCTATGACTTTATCTCTTAAGATTTGGAAACAACTTACAGAACATTCACGTATTATTCTTGTGTTTGTTTTTGTGTATTATATTTTGTTATGTATAGATGGATGAATTTAGGATTTTATCATAATATAGTATTATTTTTTAAAATTTTGAAATTGTTTGTTTTAACAACATAATATAATATTAAAAATTTGTTGATGGTTAGACGGAGATTTATATATACTAAACTGATTTTTATATAATATATACCGTCATTAAATTGGTTTTTATCTAAAATATCATTAAATTGATTTTTGTATATTTAGTTGTTAAATTGATTTCTGCATATTTGGTTGTTGGTTTCCACATTGCTAAATTGGTTTTTATATATTTAATTACTAAAATAGTTTTTATATTAGGAACAGAAAATTTGTAACTAATATTAGTTATCAATCTTTTAGCTTCTTATAATTATTGAACTTTAAATTGGTGACTAATTTTATCATTTTAATGACCAATAATTTAGTTTCTAATAGTCACATTTTCTTGTATTGTGAATATAAAATCAAAATTACTAATTAAACATTTAAAAATATTCTTTTACTATAATAAAACTAAATTATATATTATTAATACAATTTTTTTTTTATTTCATTAATTTTGTTTAAAATCTATTATAATAATATACATTTATTTAAGTCCGTCTCCGTATTTTAATTAATTAGGATGTAAACTTATGGAACTTTAAGAGTCATAATTACAATATGAAATATTACGATCATATAATTATAATACAGAATATTATGAATAATATTAAAGGTGTTGTAAATTTTTACGAATTACGAAAATATAAAACATATAAAATATATGATAGATAAAAAAGATATGTTATTTGAAGAAACTTGTTATTTTATTTTATTCATACACTATATATATTACAAAATGTAACAAAATATAAAATATTCATAAAAATATTATTTGTCTATATCAGTTCACCATTTATCTGTTAAGAATGCGCTTTTCACTTGGTCGCATTTTATAAAATAATTCATCGACAATCACACGTGAAAAAATGAAAAATAGTCGTCAAATACCTTACATTATTTTCTAGTCGTCAAATACTTTACATTTTTTTTTTTAAAATAAGGTCAAAAAGTTATTAATTTAGGGAATTTTTTCTTTCTAAAATTATTGACCCGAAAATTTTCTCTTTACATTAAGAGCACTATTAGGAATTTTATATTTTACCAAAGCAAAAAAACAAAGAAATAAAGGAGAATTTAAAAATTAATTGCATAATACATTAATTTTCATTTTACAAAAAAAAAAACATGTAATAACCTGAAATTATTAATCAGGAAAGAAATTGTGCTTAAGTAAATGAAACCAAAGCTCTTAAAAATTAATCACATTGACATTAAAGAGTATCCCTTTTACAAACATCTAGCCATTTCTTCACTCTTTCATTCTCTCTCTAGAAAAATCTATCTCTCATTTTCTGCCTTCTCTCTACCCCTATTCATCACTGATCTAGTGGATTTTCAATTAGGTAGTGTTCTAGTGATCGCTACTCAGAGAACTTCGTCTTCAACCAATCAGTTTCTTCAATCTGACTGGTGAGTGGAATCCCTCTTTTCTTCCATGAATCCTTGAGTCTTGATCATGCAATTGAAGTTGTTGCATGTTTATAAGGATTCCATTTTCAATTTTTGACTTAAATTAGGTTATGAGAATTATTCCTTGTTTCCAATTTATGATTTGTAGGCTTCCATAGAATTTTTGTGAGACGCAAGCTTGAATCGGGTTTAGTTGAGTTATGCCACTATTTGAGGTAAGGGAAGTTGGATTTAAATTCTTGCTTATAGAATGTTAGCTTGCTTGTGTTAATTTTTGTAAAGCTATTGGATTGATGCATGTGTAAACTATGTAACAGACTGTGCTACTGTTTGAACTAGATTGATGAATGTATTTGCGGGAATGTGTGTTTGTTGATCTATGAATTATGTGATTGGGTATGTGATGAATTAGGAATTGGTATAACCATGTGTATGTTGTGGATTTGAGTGTTTAGAAGTTGAAATTCAAGTTATGCAGTTAGCAAGGTAAATAGTAGATTTAATTACAGTGTTCAAATCAAAATTTAGGGAAGTATAGTAGTGATTTTGTGAATTAGGGGTCAAGAGTTGATTTAGGCCATTAAGACAACTGAGTTGAGTCATATGTGACTTATTAGAAGCAAAAAAAGGGTCAGAAATAGTTTCCAAATGGTAAATCTGAAATTGAGTATCTAAGTGAATGAAAGTAGAGTCTTATATCCTAATTCCATGCATAACTACTAGAGATTCATGTTAGTAATGTATGTGAGCTCTTAAACAAGTTTAAATTCACCCATACTTCGAATTAGGAGTGCTAGAAGTTCATCAAAATGATTAGAATTGGTATAGGAGGGTAAAATTGCTTCACTATGAAGGTTTTAGGGTGCTGCAGATTGTGCAGAGTCGCATAACACACTTTGTGCGCTCTGCGAAGGGTTTCTATCAAGAAAAATTCGCACAGCGCACCACAGGGTGTGCGCTGAGCGAATTTTCTGCGACAAATTGAGTGTTTTTGATGTTTTTGACGTTTTGGGAGTTCCGAACGTCCGTTTTGGACGTTCTTTAGGTCGTTTTAGGGGGTTTTTTGACCCTTCCGGAGCCATTGGTGAGGGTCTCCAAGCTATTTGAATTACCTAAGTATTGGTAATTAAAGGTTATAAAGATATTCGTGTTAATAAGTGATGTTTTTGTGAAAATATGTAATGTCTGAGTATGTATAAATTGTTTTTATGACATAACTAAAGAATGATTGTCATGTGATGTAATATGATTCAATGATTTAAGTTGTATCTCTCGGTGAGATTATATTAAGTTTTAGATTGAATATAGGAAGCTCAGTCTTGGGGGTGTGATATGATGTATTGCATGATTACTTGTTGAATGTCTTTGTTAGTTTAGTTTAATCTCAATTAACTTGTATACCCTCTATTGTAAGCAAGGTTTTACTTTCTACACATATTCGGGATGATTGTAAAGTTTAACATTCCCTTTTTCAGCCTTAACTGCTTTAGTATATAATAATTGATAACGTGTATAGTATATAGCTTCTAAATGGGATGTTACAAAACACATGAAAATCATTAAATATCAAACTCAATGATTATTTATTAATAAAATATTTATTATGCTAAAAATATGTATACTGAATAATTATTAATTTTTATCTAAAGATTTTATGCAAAATTTATTTATATTTAATTAGAAAAAATTATAAATAAAAAATTATAATTGATTTCTAAATTAATAACTAAAATATTTTTTATTGTAAATTGATATTTAATTTAGTCACTAATATTACTTGTCAAAATTTTAGTTACCAAAAAAATATCTTAATTAAAAAATTAATTTTTAAATCTATTTTTATGTTTAAAATTAATCATTATATTGACGTGATATCTCAGATTTTATATCTATTATATGTATGATTTAAGGGTTCGGTAAATCAACAAATATAATTTTCAAGATTCTTTTTGAAGAATATTTGTCTCTATAAATGGAAGAGTCAGATAATTTTATTATATTTATAATTCTATATTTTTTCAATTAACGATTGTTTTCTTAATTTAATTTAATTTTTCCTTAAGAATAATTTCTTTCTTACTTGATTATGAAAGAAAGATCTACCTAAATATGTGAATTCTATTCTAATTTATAAATTATAATACAATAAAAAACGAATAATAAATTTATCAACACACATGTATATACATTGTACCGTATGAACCGGACGGGTCCACGTAGACGTCCGAAAAATACCCCTCCTTACTGAAAATTGAAGACCCGATAAGACCTTAAATGGACTACGTAAAGGCGATCCCCATTCCACTACTGCTTTACCCAGAAGATAGAGGTGAGTAGAGGTTTATGAAGGGTAAGACAGTAGAGGTGCGAGCCGAGTGTTTAGCTCAATTGAAGGGTAAGGCAGTAGAGGTCGACGGGGGAGCCGGGGGAGAAGAGGAGAGAACCCTCCCGTTGGGAGAGGAGGAGAAAGAGGCACACAGTAGTGCCCATAATAAGAAAGAGAAGAAGTAGGAGGGCAAGGGCGAAAATGGGGAGAGCGTGATCTTGGTGAAAAATGAAACGCCCTTGGTGCCAGTGTCGTTCGTACAGGCCATAATGGAGGTGCACATATCGGACCAGTTCGTTCCCCCACAGTTCAAGACATACGACAGAACAACTGATCCCGAAGCTCATATTAAATCCTTTACCAACACTATGGCGTTTCGCACGGGATGTGATGCCATTTGGTGAACGGCTGATAAGGACATATTTTACCATGATTTCAGTAATGAATTAAGAGAAAATGTCAACTCTTCCTTGGCTTTTTACCTTGTAAATCATAGTTTTCTCTTAGTTTGTTAAGTGGTTGCATTTTAAGCTTTAATGAAAGATTTTGATCATTAATCCTTGCCTTTAGGTGCTTACAGTAGTTGGAAGAAGCCTATGCATCAAATGAAGGCACTGGAACCCAAAGAAAGCAAGAAAAACAGCAAAAAAAAGTGAATTCTGGAATGTTGTCGCTGAGCTGCCGTCAGGCTACCGCTTGAGCTCTCTACTCTCTGGAAGCCTGCCGCTGAGCTATCGCTGGGCTGCCGCCTGAGCTCTCTGCTCTTTGGAAGGTTGCCGCTGGGCTGCCGCTGGGCTACCGCCTGAGCCGTGGCGTCGCTGATGTGGCAAAATCTGAGTTATTTAGGACTGAAACGTGAGGGCTTGGTATCTTTTGCTGCCCAAACACCATTCCTCTCATTTGGAGCTCTTGGAGGCAAGCTAGGAGCTGTGGGAACAATCCTCCTTCATCCTTGGGTCTTCTTCTTTCTTCCATTTCCACCATTGTTGTAAGCTTGAGCTCTCCATTCATGGAGAGCTAGTTTCATTATTGTTGGGGGATTGATGTAACCACTAAACTCTTATGTAAAGCATTTTGTTTTGAATGAATATATACCTCTTTCATTGATTGTTAGTGTTTAATTCCTTCTCTTAATGCTTGTTTTGAAGTTGCTACCCATGACATGATTTTAGGGTTTACTTGATATTGGGAAATGTTGGGTAAATCTTGACTTGGGTTAAACACCTAAAGGAAATAGTATCTAGGGATAGAACTAGGACCTTTGGTTGTCTTAAAGTCTCATTTCTTAATGCGGAAATAATCATTAGGTTTTCCAAGGGATTGGAGTCTAATGAGGAAGTCTAGGCTCTTTCTACCAAGGGATTGGGGTTTGAGTAAATTAGTAGATTGACATTGATATTTTAATGAAGAGGAAGTGATTTTCTATACATAAAAGTGAAGTAGGTGAAATCATACCCCCAACAATATCATTCCATATCATTTCTAATCCTTCCATTTCAAAGTGTTTGAGTACCTAAGATCACTTTTATCATTTATGTTTCATATTTACTTTAAATGCACCAAAACCCAATTTATGGAAGCATTCTTTAGTCTAGGTTAGTTAGAAATTATACGATTGTCTAGTGAAACGAGTCTCTTGGGAAGCGATATCCGGTCTTACCGGTTTTATTACTTGAAACGATTTGGTACACTTGCCAAAGTCTTAACAACGGCGTTCTCACTATCGTTGGAGGGAGAAGCCTTGGAGTGGTTCGATTCACTCCCAAACGGGTCTATAGAAAACTTCAAAAGTTTAAGCAGTATGTTTAAAAGCCAATTTGCAGCGTGTCGAGTGCAAGATTCTATTATCGTTGTACTGATGAACTTGAAGCAAGGTAAAGAAGAATCTCTCAAAGTTTTCATGGATTGGTTTCAGAAAACCGTTCGGCGCGTAAAGGGGCTCAGCACGGAGTTGGCTTTGCAACATGTCATGCCCGGCTTGAGACCGGGCCCGTTCAAGGATAGTGTATGTCGAACTCCCCCGAAAACCATGGAGGAGTTGCGGCAGAGGACGGCGGATGAAATCAGAGTAGAGGACATGAAACAGAGTTACAGAAAGGAACTCCAGGAAGCGAAGGCAGAGAAGCAAGAAACCAAAAGAGACGACCCGGGTAACCGGTCGGGCGTTAACAAGGCCCGGGAAGGACTGCATAACCCCCGATTCCAACAATACACGCAGCTGAACGCCCCCCAGGCTCGAATATTGCAGGAGGCGCTCAATGCGCAGGTGATGCAAACCCCTCAAAAGCGTCTGACTCCCCCAGGAAGAGATAGTAACAAACATTGCTTGTATCATCAGAATATGGGCCACAACACTGAAGACTGTGTGACGCTCAAGGACGAGATTGAAGAGATAATCCAGGCGGGACAATTGCTGAGATACGTGAAAGGGCACCGGTCGGAGAGATCTCCTGACAGGCGGGAAAGGAGAGAAGAGTATAGAAGACGAAGCCCACTTTGGTTTGAGGAAAGAAGGAAAGATCGACAGTAAGATTGTCGAGCCGATCGAACTATGGGCGGTGGGAGAAATAACACCCCCAGAAGGTCCAGAAGCCGAAGCCGGGAAATGGGCCGTAGTCGCCCTTTGAGAGGGATGATAAACACGATTTCTGGTGGATTCGCCGGCGGGGGACAATCATCGTCGCTAGAAAAAGAAGTATTTGGACGCTGCGGTCAATACACACCATGGATGTCCCGAAGAGAACAATGTTGCCCGTCACCTTTTCAGATGAAGATTTTCACGCTCCTGACCCGGAGCAAGACGATCATATGGTAATCACTGTTGAAATAGCGCGGTACGGGGTAAGCAAAGTCTTAGTTGATCAAGGAAGCTCGGTTAACGTGGGGTTTGTCGGGGAACGGGTCGACACCCGAGGTTATCTGGACTTGTGGATACGGTTGGGAACCAGCCGAGACAGTGAAGAAAAGAAAATTAGATTTTTGCTGGTGGAAGCAAACACCTCATACAACGCGTTTAAAAGTATGTAAATGCTTTTTTTTTAAGTTTTACCAAATCTAATTTGGCATCTTAAATTAGGCCAACTTTCTTATTGTACGGTATGATATATGGGACGAGCGGTTACGAAGAATAATTGATCGGGGCCGTAATTGGGCCTTGTAACTGGGCCTGATATTATTGGATTTACAACCCATCCCGCTAATTTAAAATATATTTTGTTGAAGATACTAGGAATCAAATAATATCTAACGATAAGGATAAAAGAAGTTATTATCTGAAATCAAGTAAGTTGTTAATATTTAATTCTGTTTATATTCTGTTTATCTTATATCATCTCAAGGTCTATAAATAAAGAACCAAGGACTCCAAACAAGGTACGCTTCACTCACGCTTACATTGATCACACTCTCCACTCTAATAGTTTCTCTATCAAATTCCTTCACTCTGAGCATTGCCTTGCTAAGAGACGAAGTCATCCTACTACATACGCCTAACTTGGGCGTCAGAGAGTGCCATTGCAGATACTCCCCCCTCGGCCAGATCTTGAAGAACGCCGGACGGTCACGACTTGAGAAAGACGAACGGTTGAAGTACGGAAAAAGCGACTAGCCAACATCAGAAACCGGGAAAGCCACGTTAGAACGGGTCAGTGTCTCGGTCCTAAAATTATCAACCGAAACATTTTGGCGTCCACCATGGAACCGGAGGGCATCCCATTGAAAACCACGAAGAACCAAGACAAGCGCTCGGTATCAACATCACTGCGTCGGATCAATACCAAAAATTCTCAACAAAACGAATGCTACACCGTGATGAGTCATTATCTATACACAAAATCTCATCAACAAGATAAGTATGTTTTAAAATACCAAAATCTTAAATATATTATCACCGTAAATATTGCAGCAGTTATCTCATATTATTAAGAATGTTAAATAACGGCTTTTATCATATATGATATATTATACATAATGTAACTACAAATATGGATATTGAAAAAAAAAAATCTAACTACCAGTGGAGATTACAATAACTATTTGATATATGAAAATGTATATTATATTATGTTAAAGATATATGTGTAAGTGACGCATGTCACGGAAAAAGAAAACTGGGGGTTTTCCTTTCAATTTTGGAGGGCATTATTTCTAAGTCACGTGGTGATCGTCATCCAGGTTCAGGAGGGCGGTGTGGAGTTTCTTTACCACGAAATTATCTTCCTTGAACCATTCTTCCCCTAACTTACTTTTGATATTCCATGTGCACATATATAATTTTTTAATGTGCCTTTTGTTTCAGAAAGAAAGCTTTCAGGTTCATGTTGGAAGTTCCACATCGACTAGAGATGAGGCCATTTAAGTGTATATAAGTGGGTGCAAACCTCACCCTACAAGCCGGTTTTGTGGGGTTGAGTTAGGCTTAAAGTCCACTTCTAACATGGTATCAGAGCCATGATTGAAGTCTATCCTAGCGATTTCTGTTGTCGTTGGGCATGTTGTTCCACCCGCTATCGGGCCGCTATCGGACCACCCATTAAAAAAGTCTAATCCCACGCTCGAGATGTATATACCTCGGCGTGAGGGGGTGTGTTGGAAGTCCCACATCGACTAGAGATGAGGCCATTTAAGTGTATATAAGTGGGTGCAAACCTCACCCTACAAGTCGGTTTTGTGGGGTTGAGTTAGGCTTAAAGTCCACTTCTAACAGTTCAGGAAAGCCTTCATTCTCATAATAGCCCATTGGTGATTTATTTCATTCAAACAAAAGTGGAATATATATATAAGAATCTCGTACACGGAAAGGAAGAAACCGCAATGCTTCCATGGCAGCCATCATCGGTTTGCTGCTGCAGCGGCAATAAGAAAACGCCGTTAAATATTATCGGTCTCGATCATATCTCTGATATTATATCTCTTGTAGATCATGACTCTAAAGCGGTTACATTTTAACCGACCGATCTCAATTATATCTTTGACATTATGTATCTTGCATATTACTGAAGCAGTTACAAATCTTAACCGATCGGTCTCGATCATATCTTTGATATTATATATCTTGCAGATTACTAAAACGGTTACATCTTAACCGACCAGTTTCAATTATATCTTCAATATTATATCTCTTGCAGATTACTAAAGCGGTTACAATCTTAACTGACCGGTTTCAATTATATCTTCAATATTATATCTCTTGCATATTACTAAAGCGGTTACATCTTAACCGACAAGTTTCAATTTAATCTTCAATATTATATCTCTTGCAGATTACTAAAGCGGTTACATCTTAACCGACCAGTTTCAATTTAATCTTCAATATTATATCTCTTGCAGATTACTAAAGCGGTTACAATCTTAACCGACCGGTCTCAATATATCTCTGATATTATATCTCTTGCAAATTACTAAAGCGGTTACATCTTAACCGACCAGTTTCAATTATATCTTCAATATTATATCTCTTGCAGATTACTAAAGCGATTACTAAAGTGGTTACATCTCAACCGGTCACGAAGCAGTAACATGCTCATCCAGTTTACATCGCAAGTCCATCATCCTAAACGACGAACGACACAGTTCGCCAACAAGTTTTATGGGCGAAACAGTCCACTAAAATAACAAACGAAACAGTTCGTTTAGGCGAAACAGTCCACCAAATAACGAACGAAACAGTTTTTCGACAAGTTTTATGGGCAAAACAGTCCACCAAAAAACGAACGACACAATTCGTCAACAAATTTTATGGGCGAAACAGTCCACCAAAAATGAACGAAACAGTTCGTTTGGGCGAAACAGTCCACCAAAAAACGAACGAAACAGTTCAAATGGGCGAAAAAGTCCATCAAATAACGAACGAAACAGTTCGTATGGGCGAAACAACCCATCAAATAACGAATGAAACAGTTCGTATGGACGAAACAATCCATCAAATAACGAACGAAACAGTTCGTATGGGCGAAACAACCCATCAAATAACGAACGAAACAGTTCGTATGGACGAAACAGTCCATCAAATATCGAACGAAACAGTTCGTATGGGCGAAACAGTCCATCAAAAAATGAACGAAACAGTTCGTCAACAAATTTTATGGACGAAACAGTCCACCAAATGACGAACGAAACAGTTCGTCAATAAATTTTATGGGCGAAACAGTCCACCAAACAATGAACGAAACAGTTCGTCAACAAATTTTATGGGCGAAACAGTCCACCAATCAACGAACGACACAGTTCGTCAACAAGTTTCATGGGCGACACAGTCCATCAAGCAACGAACGACCTAGTTGATGAACGACCAAGTTCATTAGCACGTTTCAGGGACGACTACAACACCGATCGACCACTATCTTATTCAGCACTCATAAAAGTCCTACAGTCAAGCCAGACTAAAGCCTTGTCTTTCCTTCAGACTTGGGGGAGATGATGTACGGTATGATATCTGGGATGAGCGGTTACGAAGAATAACCGATCGGGGCCGTAATTGGGCCTTGTAATTGGGCCTAATATTATTGGGTTTACAACCCATCCCGCTAATTTAAAATATATTTTGTTGAAGATACTGAGAATCAAATAATATCTAACGATAAGGATAAAAGAAGTTATTATCTGAAATCAAGTAAGTTGTTAATATTTTATTCTGTTTATATTTTGTTTATCTTATATCGTCTCAAGGTCTATAAATAAAGAACCAAGGACTCCAAACAAGGTACGCTTCACTCACGCTTACATTGACCACACTCTCCACTCTCACAGTTTCTCTATCAAATTCCTTCACTCTGAGCATTGCCTTGCTAAGAGACGAAGCCATCCTACTACAGACGCCTAACTTGGGCGTCGGAGTGCCATTGCAGGTACTCCCCCCTCGGCCAGAGCTTGAAGAATGCCGGACGGTCACGACTTGAGAAAGACGAACGGTTAAAGTACGGAAAAAGCGACCAACCAACATCAGAAACCGAAAAAGCCACGTCAGAACGGGTCGGTGTGTCGTCCCAAAATTATCAATCGAAACACTTATCTTTCTTATTATTTCTCAACAATATCCTTCCATTCCATTTCCTATTATGTTACTAATTTTCCTTGTGACATTTGTCATTTTTTCAAATGTTTGAGCTGCTTATTGTAAATTTGCAAGAGTGAGTGATAGATATTGAGAATGAAACTCATGCTGACGCCAAAAAAATAAGTTGCGTGAATTCCAAGATAGGTTAATCAATCAAGTATGCATTATGAGTTTCGAGAGTCCATTTCGGATTAAGCAATTTAATAAATACGTGTAAATTTCGGATTGTATAATCTGTTCGAAATGTATTTTCAAATCTCGTAATATATCTCTAATTTCTCGATCCGAAATTCACATGTGCATATTATATTGAAAACAAAATAAATAAAAAATGCATTCTGAATTGTTCAATCCAAAAATCACATTGCATTAATCTAGAATGCAATCTAAGATTCGATAGTGCATCCTGGATTAAACATTACGGGAGTAATCGTTTTTGTTTCTATTTTACGTTTGTTTGTTCTGTGTGTAACATAAGCGTGAGAGGCACGACATGGATGACCCATTCATGTCATTGTCGACAGCAAATTCTTCGGTCAACATTACTGCAATTGCAATGGTGGAATTTTGCTGGAGAATATGAAGAAGATGGTGGGAATGGTTGAGATAAGAAGGGGAAGTGATTGAAAGATGATGATTGGTAGTAAAACAATGGGAAAATGATATTTTAACACCAATTTTTTGACATCATTTTGACATTGCACACGTGTCAAAATGTAGTTGAACGATTTCAAATTAAAAACAAATTTGGTTTTTCCTTTCCAAATATGTCTTTGTCTCAGTTTTTTTAATTTGAAATCGTCCAACCACATTTTGACACGTGTGCAATGTCAAAATGATGTCAAAAATTGGTGTTAAAATATTATTTTCCAATGCGAAATGATATTTCAACACCCTTATTTGACACTACTTTGACACTGGACAGGTGTCGTTGTGTCATTGGGTGTCTTTGTTTTAAAAAATAATTTCTTTTTAATTCTGAAGGAAGGACAAAGTTGGAATAAATTTTGTTTTAATTTCAGTTTCGCGGTTTCTTTTCCATTTCTCTGTTCTTGCTTTCTAGTTTTGATGAAACATTGGTCTCTCGCGCTCTCCTCTCGCTCTCTTCCAATCGACCATTGCTCTGTGGTGTTGTGTGCCTTGAAATCCATCTTGCGTTCGACCATTGCTCTGTGGTGTTGTGTGCCTTGAAAGCCCTCTCCCTCCGTTGTGGTATCGCCAAGGGGTGGGTCTGTGTAGTCGTTTCCTGGTTTCGCTGACGTCTTGGGGTGGGTCTCTGTCGGTGTGGTGTGGGTCTCGTCTCATCTCGTCTCGGTGTGTTGTGGGTGTGGTGTCGGTGTGGTGTGGGTCTCGTCTCGGTGTGGTGTGTTTTGCTGCATTGGTGATTTTTTTCAACATCCCTTTGTGTGTGCTTCGTGGTGGTGGTGTGCAGCGGCAACGTTTATTTTGGTAAGTGGTTTGTCGGTTTCCTCTTCTTCTGTGCTTCGTGCTCCATTAAGTTGTATTTCATTCGCAAAGTGTAACGATGTTGTCGTCAATGTTGTTTTCGTGTAGGTCCAATGGCATCCCCAAAAGTAAGTGTTACATTGGATGTAAATTTTGTGTTTTTTTTTGGCATGGGTGATGTTTTGGTTTAATGCATTTGTTATTTTTTGAAATGATTTGTAGTGGCGCCTCCGTGTATCGATGAAATTGGAAACCGTGATTGAAATGAATAGTTTATTGAGAAAGTGTCATGTAGAGCGCATTAGGATGACACCGTTTCACTGGTGCTTACAAATTCTGAAACCTGTGGAAGTGAATTTGAAATTGTTGAAGTGTATGGTTAAAAGATGGGTTGACAATGCAGTGAGTTTTAGGGTGAGTCAACAAGTAGTTCCTTTTACTACTTTAGATGTATATATGGCAACCGGTTTAGGAATGGGTGGTCTAGATGTTCCTCTAGATGAGTGTGTAGTTGGATCCCTTGGTCAGATGTTTAATCCCAAGACCACAAGCAAACAAGATTTGATTGATATGTTTCACTTCATTGTGAACGATGAAGAAGTACATGTTGACGTAGTCTGTAGGTTATACATTTTGGTATGTTTAGTAACTTTTTTTTTTGCCTAGGAAATCTAGATATGTCTCAAACATGCCTTGTGCTGTTTTAGACGACTTAGATAGTTTGTGTTTGTATGATTGGGCGTCCTGTGTTCATAAACACCTATTTGAAAGCTTAAATAAGTCAAAGAAGAAGATTATGTCGGGCCAAATAAAGAATTCCCTCAGTCTTAGTGGGGACGTGGCTTCGTTGCAGGTAACATGTTTTAGTGAATATTTTTTTTGAAGCATTTTACAATTTGGCTAACTGTTTGCTTTTGATGATTTAAGGCATGGGCGGTGGAAAGATTTTCTCTGCACCGGCACACAAGTCACAGGAGGTTCCCACGCATTTGGATTTGGAACCCGTCAAATGCAAAGAAGAAAACAATCAAACAAATATTTAGGACCGGAGATGTAAGCCTTTTAAACTTTGTTTTAATTTTTTGTTGGATATATTTGAGTAATGTTCATGTTTCTTTATTTTACAGTTAAATCTTTATTGGTATGTAAGTCAGACGGATCGTAATAATGCTGAACTTCGTATTGCGTTGGGTATCGATGACATTGGGTTGTCTAAAGGTGAGGAATCAAAGGGTAATGCATCAATGATTGAGGAATCAGATGACCAAAGCACCGACACTTGCACGTGGCTACAAGATGCTGATGTGATATTGAAGAAGACCAATTCTGAAATAGCGTCTTTGCATGGCCACATTTCAAGGCTAACAAAGGAGGTAATGGACCTTCGTCAATTTCCAATGCAAAACGAAGAAGCTACATTTGGTTATCCCGGAGAAGGAGTTGGTGCAGGTGACGAAGATGTCGAGTTTGGAGATGATGACCACCCTTTACGGGAAGAAGAAGCAGCAGCTGGGGATGAAGAAGCAACAGCTACATATAACGAAGCTGGAACCTCCGAGCATCGTCCTCATCATACCGATGTCGTTGATGAAGAAGACGATGTTCCTGAAGGATTGGGTTCTGATGTAGTTGTCTCTCTCCGTAGTTATGCTGGTTATCCTAATGCCTCCGATGTCGACGTTGACCGACTGTACCATGCAGTATCTAATTGGGACAACAAGAGAAGATATAGGTAATTTTATGATTTTCATAAATTAATTGTGGTAGACAAATGTGTGTCAGTTAATAACATATGATTATTTTCAGAGTTGTGTGTGAGATAATGGAGGCGTTCTTGGACACAAGTTCTATGCGGACTTTAGCACCGCGTAAATATGTTGATAACTTGGTAAGTTTTATGTTACATTTGTTAATGTTTAGTTATGTTGTTCTTTTGTTCATTGAAGGTTGTGGTGTGTTTTATTTCCTAGGTCGTGTTATTTGCTTCAACGATTTTGTTGCACAACCAGAGAAAGTTGACTGGTGTTGTGAAGAGGCTTATTTTCAATTCTATATATGCGGTACATATCAATTTATTTCATATGCTTAGCTTTGTACAAATAATGTGCAATGGCTTAATGCATTAGTAATTGTTCATAGGGCCATATTCTTGCTGACTATGGAAGACGACGTCTCGAATTGAGAAACGAGTACTCCCTTAGTAGTTACACGTCATATATGAGGTCTGATATATTTGGTCTTGCAGACATTCCCAATGCTAACTTTGTGAGTTACTTAGTTTATTATGTATTTATAATGTTTCGCAAATGTTGATTGTTGAAGCATTGACCTGTGTTTTTGTTTGCTTATAGGTGTTTATGCCCTTTTTGCATGATCAGCACTGGTGGTGCTATGCAGTCAAAATTAGCACATTAGAACTATATGTCATTGACTCAATGGGGAAGGGTGTAAGAAATAGGAAACAAATTGACAATTATGTGGTATGATATGATAGTTCATTTTCTGGATTAATTTTGTTGATGTGATTTAATGATGTGTTAATGTACCTGTTAATGATTTATTGTGTTAGGGTGAAAACATGGGGAAATTCTTTGAGATGTTGTACAATAGACCGGAGGGGAGTTTAGGTCCATTGTGCGTTAAACAAGCAAATATCCCAACCCAACCGAACTTGTAAGTTATTTTAATAAGCGTATTGAAATATTTTCCATTTTCAACATTGTTTGTTGTAATCAGTCATAACTTGATAAATGGTTCTATTATTTAAGGTATGATTGTGGAGTTATGATGTTAAAAGCCATGGAACTTTGGGATGGAGAGGATAGATACAACGGGAAGAGCATGCCGGAGTACACTAATGTAAGTATGTAATATCATTGTTACCAAATTTTCATGACATGGTCAGTTATATCTAAAATTTACATGTATTTTTTTTCAGGAGGAGTTGAGTCAAATTAGGAAGAATTATGTCAAATACTGGATCCTAGACAACGAGAACATGAGAATATTTGATGCCTTAGACGAATATGGGTTATTGTAGGATTTGATGGATATGTATATATGATTAATAAATAAATTTCATATTGTAATAAGTTTTGATTGTTACAGACAATGACATACTTGTAGCAATTGTAATTTGAATCCCATATGATTTATATCCAACCAATGTTGTGTGCAATTTCTTTGTATTTATCTTAAATGTATAGTAATGTGAATTGTTGATTTTATATTCATCATATTGACCAACTTAAGTTAATAGTTTTGAAAACTGTGTTAGAGATTATGTTTGACCTCTTAATGGGGAAGGAATTTGGCATTGTTAGTAAAATTAGTAAGGTAAGTGTATAAGGAAGTTGGCAAAGTCACTTATTTGAAAAATGACCTGGTAATCGTTTACAGGGCCTGTGTAAACGATTACGCGAGAGAAATTGACAATCTGTACAGAAACTTGACCAGAAGGAGCCATGATTTTAAACGCAGGGGACCAAGTCTGATTTGTGTGAGTTTTTGACTTGAGGGCAGTGATTGGCATTGGATATTGATGGTAAATAGTTACTGGAGTGTTGGAGGCCAAGTTTTGCCACCCAGGTTGGAAGGAATAGTGCCAAGAGGGTCATGTGATCAGTGAAAAAATGGTCCCCTGTGTACAAAATCTAGGTAGAAGTAAACCAAATGTTCCCCATAGTTTTACCCAAAATCATCAAAAAGCAAACCAAATTCGTGTAGAAGTAAAGATTTGCCATAATGGTCCCCTGTGTACAAAATCTGGGTGTCCTGAGAAGGACTTTCTGTACAAAATCCCAAAACCATTCGCGTAATCATTTACCACCTGATGGTAAACGATTACCACATCCATTTTCACTACAATTCACTCAGAACTTCATCCCACCACTATCACCCAACTTAAGACCTTCCTACAAGGAAATTGGGGTCCCCAAAATCATCCCTCCAACCCCAACACTCATCCTAAACCAAACATCATCAGAAACCTCACCACTTTTGCCTCTAAGTGAAGATTTTCCATAATGGTCCCCTGTGTACAAAATCTGGGTGCCCTAAGAAGGACTTTCTGTACAAAATGCCAATAACATTCGCGTAATCGTTTACCATCTGATGGTAAACGATTACCACAGTCATTTTCACTGCAATTCACTCAGAACTTCATCCCACCACTATCATCCAACTTAAGACCTTCCTACAAGGAAATTGGGGTCCCCAAAATCATCCCTCCAACCCCAACACACATCCTAAACCAAACATCATCAAAAACCTCACCACTTTTGCCTCTAAGTGAAGATTTGCCATAATGGTCCCCTGTGTACAAAATCTGGGTGCCCTGAGAAGGACTTTCTGTACAAAATCCCAAAACCATTCGCGTAATCGTTTACCACCTGATGGTAAACGATTACCACATCCATTTTCACTGCAATTCACTCAGAACTTCATCTCACCACTATCACCCAACTTAAGACCTTCCTACAAGGAAATTGGGGTCCCCAAAATCATCCCTCCAACCCCAACAATCATCCTAAACCAAACATCATCAGAAACCTCACCACTTTTGCCTCTAAGTGAAGATTTGCCATAATGGTCCCCTGTGTACAAAATCTGGGTGTCCTGAGAAGGACTTTCTATACAAAATGCCAATATCATTCGCATAATCGTTTACCATCTGATGGTAAACGATTACCACAGCCATTTTCACTGCAATTCACTCAGAACTTCATCCCACCACTATCACCCAACTTAAGACCTTCCTACAAGGAAATTGGGGTCCCCAAAATCATCCCTCCAACCCCAACACACAATCTAAACGCAAAATCATCAAAAGTAATATACTTTTTCAATTAAGCAAGTTTAATATAATCAACAAAGAATGTTGCCCATGTTCACATGCATTGTTTTTTGCGTACATAAACAACAATATCAGTCAAGTGTAATTTTTAACAAGTGAATTTCCCAAAATCAATCACACAACTCATTCCATTAACTTCAACAAACTGTGAAAAGGATAAAGTTTAATGTAACATTCAACAATATCTGTGTACAAATTGAAATTACTAAACAAATCTTTAAACAAACCAACATCTCTAAACAAAAAACATAAGTTTAAAATCTGTTAATACATCTCCAGGTCACACATCTTTTATTCTTAAACTTCCAGTAAAAGGAGTTCTAAGAGCTTTGCTCTTGAACCGCGGTCGTGAACCCTTCCTGACAAAAGTCTTCAATGCAGCTGCATCAGTGGACATGCCTCTAGATGAAATGCCTTCCGGGGAAATTCCTCCCGGGGAGAACGAAGGATCTTCACGTGCCACACTCGGTCCACCTTCCTCCGGTCCTCTTCGTCTAGACTTTTCAAACGCAACTTCTTTGTCCAACTCAACAACCTTCATTTTAAGCCCTGCAACTAGTTTTTGCTGACGAACCAACGTCTGCATAACACTTTGAGGCTTCGTTTCAGTAATTTCTTTGCGGATGGTGATTTATCAACTTTAGATTTCATGCAAGGTTCGTCATCTTTGAAATTTTTCGTTGCGCCAACACCAAATTCATCAACAACCTGAAATCCAACAGATAATATCACAACAGCTACACAAACATCGTAACATAAATAACTCAATCATTAAACATCATACCACACCACTTTCCAAAGCTTGTTTCACAATGTTGTCTCCCAAATGTACATTCATCCAATGCAAAATTCTAGGAGATTTATGTATTTCACCTTTCGGAGGTATCAATTTCTCACATAACCAAACCTACAAAAAATTCATCAGCAGAAACGCTACTCAAAAATACTATTGTATCAACAACTCAACACAATTACAATTAAATTTTAAACTAATCATATTACCTGCAGCATGTAAGTGCATCCATCAATGTAAACATTGCTTGTGCCTTTTCCTTTTTCAATCCATCTGAAGCCTTGGACAAACTATGTACCAAGTAACGGTACATTATACTACCCTAACAATAATTACCCAACCCACTTAAATCATCAACAATTTCATACAAAACTTCAAACACTCTTTCAATGCGATTGGGAAATAATAACTCAGATATCCCAACTAAAATATACAAACTACAGAAATCAGAACAAGGAATCTCCTTCTTACGTTTCCTAATCATACATTTGTAAACCAAGTTTAAATTTTTTGTGTCTTTCCCTACATATTTAACACATGAACTTTTTGTAAAATTTCCTTTCAAGTTAAAGTCCTTACCTTCAGAACTCAACCCCAGACCTAAACAAAAATCATTCTCAGTCATAGGCACTTCGTTATCTCCGATTACAAAACAACCATTACAGTCAACCCACTTGACAACTAATTCACTCAAAATATTCCTAGCCAACCTAACTTTAGGACTCACCTCTAGGAACCAACCAAAAGGAGTCCCACAAATCAATGACCGCTGCTCCTCTGTCAGTTCGTTCGTCAAAGTTGATGTATAATTCGTGGAAAATGAGTGTCTAACTGTCAACTGCATCAACCGCAAATGTTCAAAATCCCTAAACAAATACTACTTCGAAATTCAAACAAAACGGAGAATACGAAAAGAGACCATTTGAAAATGATGAAGGCGCTTACCTTCGTTGAAGAACTTGCCATTTCCTAACCAACAGATGACACAACCACAACAAAATCGAAGCAATTAGAGACCAACACCGATTCCGCACAACGATTGCGAACAAGGCAAGCACGTCCAACAAGACAACCAAGAGGATGGCGTGAGCGATGGCCAAGAACGACGTCCACAAACAAACCGGAAAGAGGCAAGGGAAAACGTACAAAGGAGAAGAATGAAAACGTTTCTTTCAAATTGAAAAGGTCAAGGGCAAAACCGGATATCACATTTTCAATTCCGATGCTAACTTTTGAACTATTTTTTTAATTTTTTTTAAAAAGAAAAATTCAACCAATAACACGCTGCCACGTCATAGTGTCAAATTGGTGTTAAATGAAATGGTGTCAAAATATCGGGACTCTTTTCCAAAACAATGAGAGGGAGGTGCACGCCACATATAGGATGCATGGAGATGTGGTGCTGCGGTGGCAAAGATGAGAGAGAAAACAAAATTAAAGCTTCTAATGCATGAGGGTAAAAGTGAGATTTTAAGTTAGGTAATGCAGAAAGAAAAAAAGAGGGTGCAGGAAGAAATGGCCATAAATGTATGGAAGGTGCAAGCTGGTCCTACGATGGCATGTTCAGCCCAATAACCATTTCACATTAGCATATTTTAATAAACTGTATATAAAACCGTGGTTTTAAAGTTAAAATTCAAGGTCAGGTTCATTTGACATGTTTTAAATTTTGTGTTATAATTTAAAAATATTCTGAAAATAAAGCAAAATAAATAAAAAAATGTAACGTTCCAAGACGTCTTTAGATCTCGTGGACAACTCCGATCTCGTCGCCTTTCTCTGACGTTAATTCTTGTTTTTTTTATTCACTTTGTCTCTTAACAGATGTGGATCTGCTGCAGTTAGAAGATAAGTGCAGGGTAAGCAGTTAAATCTCTGACCGTCAATTTTCTATTTAATTTTTCTATATCTATTTTATTTAAGTTCAACGACCCTTAGTGCAAATAACACAACATTTCTGCTATTCACCTAATGGATTTACGTTTATAGATTGTGGAGTTTCATGGTAGAATTCCATGTGAGTATGTGTTCGACACTGTAGTCTGATTTGAGTGATGCAATTGATTCTGAATCGACCCTTCACGGTTTTTCAACCTTCTCTCAATTAATTTTTGTAAAATTTTTATCTTTTCCACCCTTTATGTCATCCCTTCTTGCAGCATGTTGAAGCGTGGATACAAACCAGGGCCATGGAGTGGCGCTCTCAATTGCCGGGTCTCTGTTTTTCTCATGTCTCTTACATTAATGCTGGTTTTCTTTTTAGTATTTCATAATGATAGTGATGGTGCTAATCCCAGTTTAGCTTATGAACGTCCTAATAAAAAAGGGAATAGCTTTGACTCGTTGGTGCATTTGCATCCTACAAAGGAGTTCCGGAATGGAACTGATTTGATATGGCAAGTGCCAGAATCACCTAAAGGTGTTCTCTTTCTGGCTCATGGATGCGATGGCAGGGCCCTCAACTTTTGGGATAGGTCCCCTGAATGCCCTGATTGCATTGGTTTACCTGAAGAAAGGTTGCTTGTACTCCATGGCCTTGCCCAAGGTTTTGCTATTATTACAATTTCAAGTGCTCAGAGATGTTGGACTTTTGGCAAAGAGGTGTTGGTTGTTAAAGACATTATAGAATGGTGGACTGATAGAAGGAAGCTTGAGAAGCTTCCCCTTGTGGCTTTGGGTGCTTCTTCTGGAGGGTATTTTGTTTCAGTGCTTGCCACCGCTATGAAGTTTAGTAGTATCGTGATCATGATTGCCGAGGGGATGTTTGAGCAAATTGATATTAGAGGGGACTACCCACCTACCCTTTTTGTTCACATGCCCAAAGATCTTTACAGGCAGCAGAAAATTGATGAGTATGTAGAGGTTCTAAAAGATAGAGGGATTGATGTTGGTGTTGTTGAATGTATGGAATTCCCGTTGTCACCCAATACTTTAGCCGATAGAATTCCAGGGCTTGATCTGCCTCTTTCTAGAAAGATATTCGAGTTATTTCAGGAAAAGGGCTTTATTGATAAAAATGGTTACATGAAGAAAGATGGGCGTAAAATCAAATGGAAAAAGGCTCTTGAGGAGAAGAAAACTCTTGTGCTGGATAATAATCTGGTCTCTCATGTCCAAGAGGAGCTAAACCTTGCATTTGCTTACCATGAGATGACTAGCTTGCATTCTGATCAAATTTTTAAATGGTTTGAATCTCATAGGAGCTGATAAAAAATTTCCTGCACTGAGACCACTTGAATATGATGTACCTGTCCTTCTTCTCAATTTCTTTTTCTGAAATTCAATCAGAGATCCATTGACTTCATGTAAAAACTGTTACACTGGTTTCTTATCAGATACCAAGTCTCAAGGGCTGAACTTTCTTAATTGGGTGTGGGACATGTGAAAGGTATGACTCTGAACCTTTTCACCAATCCCTTTGCGCTTTAGCAAGCAGTATGCTAAATGTTATCCTAGATTTGGTTAAAATTGTAATATTTCTACAATTTTTCTTGAGATTTGAGGCCCCAATCATGGGTTAATCTTTGAAATTTGAATACTCCAGTGGAGTTACGTTTTAAATTACCTTTTATAATATGGCTGTCAAATTATGAGCCTGATCTTGCAAGCTTGACTACTAGACTTATTTATCCTGTGATCTAAACCCAAGTTGACATCTATAACTGGTGAAAAATGTGGAAATATTTGTACGATGCATTTATAATGTGAAAGGCTAACATAATGTTTAATAAGAAAGGAAGTTAATTTAATTGAAGCAAATTCTGCAGGATTGCTTATAATTTTTTCGAATGATGAGGGGTGGAAAGGAGAAAAATTATACGATATAGTAAAGGATGACATCGTTGGAATTTGAATGTTTAGAAAGGTCAGCCAAAATGAATGGAATGAGGGAGACTCCTTTCACTCCTCTCTGTTCCTACGCTTCGTTTTACTCTCCAAGTTGACAGGGAGGGGGAGAGGATGGAACAGGTTATGAAGTTATATTTTGCTTTAAATCTAAAAGTTTAAGGCTTTTGAAATAAGGGAGCACGGGACTATGAACTAAAACTTTCTTCCCTTTTATCAGTTAACATCCAAATTCTTGTCATGATCTAGTGCTGCTGTTGTTCCTGCAAGTGGAGGTTCTAAGCTCAGGAATGCTGCAGTTATGTGGCTCAAAACATTGTATTTCAAATTTGCAGTTATATGCATTCATATGATCCTTATTAATGGTTCCCCTCCTTTCCAAGTTGACTACCTTAGAGACTTCATACCGTTGTCGGTCATCTTACACATTCAATAGCTTTTGGGTCTTCAAAGTTACATGATTGCGATTTTTAAAGTTAAAAGTTTTCAGTTCATTTGGATAAACTATTATAAATGTTTTGCGAGAAGTACAATCTAACTTTTCAAGTTTTTTTCTCCTCGCCATCCAAAACGTTTTTAACTCTTACAGTTTTTTACATGGATTTTTGAATTAAAAAAAAAAGGCTTAGAAAACGATGCATGATTTTTTTATTCCTTTCTATCAACACAAGTGTGTTTATGTATATGTACACAAGCAATTTTCCATTCTTACGAAGTACTCTATGTAGTAGAGGTGTTTTAAGATCGCAGCTATTATCTTTATCAATATTTGGTAAGTTGCAGAAACGTGTAGGGTTTTGCCTGTGTGTCTGTGTTTTACAACTATAATGAATTTTTTTTACATTACACTGGGAAGACTACCCTCCTTTTATAGTCTTTACCTACCAATGCAATTGTTTTGGACCATTTTCACAGCCTTGTACACTTCTCGTTGAGGCACTTAAAAGGCATTAATTAGAGCTCACATGACGCCTTAATACTTCCTCTGCCACTATAACTCATCATTCCCAATTCACATAGGGGCACCACTGCTAGCATCTTGGTCCATCTGTTGTCTTTGTTTTTTTATATTTTTTGGCAACAAAACCATTCTCCCTTGCTCTTCACCAGGAAACAATTCTAGAAAAATTCAAACTTTATATTGTGGACCTTGGTTATGTTATAAAACTCCTTAAATCGGTATTTTAACTTGAAGGCAATTCATGTTGCATGAAGAATCAACATATCTAGTATAGGCCTAGTTCTAGATTAAACTTTATGGATAATCAGTATCCTTTATAGATTATGCATAAAAGAATCGTCAGTTTTTATTTCATGAATAATATCGCAGTTCTGATTTTATCTTCCGTTTCAGCGGAGTTAATGAGATTGTTATATAATGAAAATAATCTGACTTAATAAAAACTTATCATTTTATCATATATAGTGAAAAGAAGTAACGATATATATTACTTTTATTACAAAATAAGGAACCATAAAGGCTAACATAAACTTGAAAAGTAAAACGATATCCATCCTACCCATGATAAAGAACCTAAATAGCACACTCTTTGAAGTCATGGATATCACATTCTTAACAAAAGAAACTGACACACAAACCAAATTGACTGTATCATGGTCGAGGCTTCATTCGCCCCTCATTGGCCATCCTGAAGAGGTTGGCTTGTGCTGCTGCATCCTTGTTTGAGCGAAGAGATGCTACAAAACTGTCTCTGACTTGCTGGGTCGTGTAAGGGAACCTGTTGTTCACCAAGGAGTTAAGAAAGGAAGCTGTCCCTTCTCTGTAGAGTGCTCCTAGTCCATCAGTTCTGGTGTTGGAAAGTGCTTGTGGCAAGCTGAGACTGGCACCAAAAGCTGGCACGTTAGAGACACCGAATACATGGCCTAAGGTTCCCCACCAGCCTAGCAATCCCCAGATGATTCCTGGGTGAGTACTCCAGTAGCTGCAATTTAGAGGACAATCCATTGGTTACTTAACAGTATCTGTATGTCATATGATAGTTACCGTGCAATGTAATGAAGGGAACTTACTTGCATGTACCAGTGAAAGGAGTTGGCGAAGGAAGGAAAGGGGGTGTGGAGGGGATAGTGGGGGAGCCTGGGTCAATAGGGATTGAAGGTGGGCTCACAGTGATTGGGGGGCTACCACCACCTCCATAAGTTGGTGGTGAGTTGTAGTACCCACCACCTCCTGAGGGAGGATTTGATGGTGTTGAAGGGGTTGATGGTGTCGTCGGGACTGAGGGCGTTGGAGTAGAGGGTTCTTGTGGTGGAGTTCCACAATTGCTACCATCAGGTGGCGATGGGGTTGGATTGTAACTTCCACCACCCTCAGGTGGCGATGGGGTTGGATCATAGCTTCCACCACCCGGGGGAGTTGATGGGGTTGGATTGTAATATCCACCACCTGAGGGTGGTGATGGATTTGGGTCGTAGCTTCCACCACCAGGGGGAGTTGATGGAGTTGGATTGTAACTTCCACCATCAGGGGGAGTTGATGGGGTTGGATTGTAACTTCCACCATCAGGGGGAGTTGATGGGGTTGGATTGTAACTTCCACCGCCAGGAGGAGTTGATGGGGTTGGATTATAACTTCCACTTCCACCACCGTCTGAGGGTGGTGATGGGGTTGGGTCATAGCTTCCACCACCTGGAGGAGTTGATGGGGTTGGATTATAACTTCCACTTCCACCACCGTCTGAGGGTGGTGATGGGGTTGGGTCATAGCTTCCACCACCTGGAGGAGTTGATGGAGTTGGATTATAACTTCCATCACCACCTGGGGGAGTTGATGGGGTTGGATTGTAACTTCCGCTTCCACCACCTGAGGGTGGTGATGGAGTTGGATCATAGCTTCCACCACCTGGGGGAGTGCATGGGGTTGGAGTGGAACTTCCTCCACCTCCATGCGATGGGGATCCATGATGTGATGGGGATCCATGATGTGATGGAGTTCCATGATGAGAGGGTGATCCATGATGATGAGAATGCGGTGTGCTTCCATGACCACTGCCTCCAGAGCCATGAGATGGAGAGCAGTATGAACCTTCAAGAAGTAAAAGCAACGTATAATATTAGATTAGAAAGTTAAACGTCAAAGTGGTATCTTTATGAGCTTCTGATCATTTCATACTTTCAAATTTAATGGCCTACTGTAGCTATCAAGGAAAGTTGAAGAGCTCGTTAATGTTATCTCTATATATTTTGCACAAACGATGAAACAAAAAGTATTATTCGGTTAGAGAATTACACAGAGAAGAATTTGATAAATCTGTGAGAGGACCTCCTTCTGCATGTGGACGTGAAGAGTGGTTGTTCTTCTGGTCCTCAACGGGGGTAGTGGAACACATCACAGGGATGACAAGGTTCTGGGAAAGCATCCCAACCAGCAATGTGAAGATAGTGATAGAAGTAGGACTGTGTTTTTTCCTACCCATTATCACTGACTGCTTAGAACACTCTGAGAAAGAAGAGAAGGGAAGGTTTGAGTGTGGAGAGGGGAGTGAAGTAGGAATGCTATATAAGATGGTTCACAGAGTGGAGTAAATATTAGCAGGTGGAGGAGTATGAGAGTTAGTTGATGTTTTGCAGGTGCATTTACTCCATATTTACTACTACTTCATGCAATAATGCCTGAATTTTCTAAAATAGCTTTAAAACGCTGGACGTGAATTCAGTTCAACACGTACCCCTATGATGTGCACTCTCTCTTTACTACGGCATTCTTTCTTGTCGATCACGAGCTTCAGCTGGATTCAACTGAAATTACTCATTAGCTTGGTGTGTGTATTTGGCATATAATGCTACAAATTACATCCAAGCTTGCTGTAACTTACCAATTTTCCTCCCTTTTCTTCCTTCTTTATGTCTTATTTCTTGTACTTTATCTCTCTAATAGATGTATAAAGTAGGAAAATAAAGATACATTTATTGCTGATTTTTACTAAGTTAATCCAAATCAATGATGAATATGTGATACATTATTTCATTTTATTTTTTCACTTTACATAGATACCTAGCTTAGAGAAGTAGTTTTGTTGGATGCATGTTTGACTCAGTACACGGTGGTTACTGTTCACCATTCTGTTTCCATGTCAAGCACATAAATGGCAATGAATACCGGTATAGTGATATTTATTAAAATGTATGTGTATTTATGTTATTGTCATTTTGCACACCAGCACAAAATTCCTATTTAACTAAGGCAATTGAAGAATTCAAAGGATAAAAAAGAAATCCAAATATGTAAAACTACAAGAGCCATTTCGAACTAAATGAGAATGGCAGAGGGTAGGTGAGTTTACTAAAATATGTGGGGAGAGTAGTGAATACGGGTGCCCTTTTCCCTTCTTTTTTGCCGGTAAGATTACAAGCTGTCCTCACATTTTCATAAAAGTATTATTAATCCAACATCCTATTAATTTCCACATTACATATATACTTACTCATGTATACGTATACTCTGTTTATCTTATGATATTGTGACACAGTTGTGATTGTAAGACATTCCATCTTCATAGTATTTTGCTGTATGGAAATACGTGTATATACATAACTATTGTGTATTATAAGTGACCTTATGTTATGTAAGGTTTGTGTGTATGGTATGTTGAAAGTGTGTATATATATATATATATCTGTAAACCTGCATTAGAATCTGTCAACCGCTAAAAAGATAAGTACTTACTACTTGCAGATTGCAGACAGTTAAAGAAAAATTCAATAGTTGGTGATAATACAGACATAAATGTGTAGCATATATGAGCAAAACAAGTTGAATATGTAGGCAAAGATACAAACGAGAAAGCTGTTGTTAATTGTAAGGAAGTGAAGTGGTTATCGATATTGTAACTGGAAAGTCTGTCATCAACAGGGTTGTTAAGTTTTCATGGACCGTTACTGTTTTGGAAAAGGTGGTTCGGTCCCTTTTGAGATCATTCATTACCATGGAAGAACTAGGCAAGTCTTTTTATGGAGAGAAGCTATTTTTTTTTAATTTTATCCTTGCTTATTTTATTGCTATTCAACTTGATTTGATTGCAACTTGAAAAAATAGAATTTTGATTCTTGACTCAGGAAACAGTACTCTTTTTTGTAGCTAAATATTCATGAAGCATAAACCTTTTTATAACAGTTTAGTATAGTAGGGTTCTACATAGTTCGGTTTTTCGAAAAAATCAATCTAACCACTTCATCATTAAAGATTTAGTTGAGAGTGAACTTTTTTTTTATAGAAATTATTTATTTCATTTGTTTTTCTCAAATTACTCAATATTTTATGATTTAGTTTAGTTTACTTCAGTTTGTTGCCTTTGTGCATAGTTTAATTACAAACAAATCATCATTTTAGTAAACTTTTTTTTTTCAGACTATTTCTTAAGAGATCCGTAAATACTTCTATTTCTCTATTTTTGTTTTCATCTGTTAACCATCTGTTTGTCACATTGTTTTTTCCTCGGTTATTATTTTTTGTCGTGTAATCGTAGTGTGAAAGTGTTGTATATAATTTGTGAAAAGATAATATTGGTGATATGTGTTGGTGGTTTGATAAAGAAAATGTTGGGGGGGCATTGAATGCAACAGTCTAAGGTGTCTGAGTGCATCACATGCAAACAATGCCTATCACATAAACGCTGTTGCTTTCTTCGAAGTCCTCAGTCTCAATCCATTGGCAGCATTTTCGGTGGTTATCATGTATAGATGTTGACATAGAATCCATAACTTTTAATGGAAGCCAGCACAACATTTCATAACTAAGCCATTTTTTCTTTTGCTTCTATTAGTGAAACCACCATACCTCCATAATTATCTCTTAAACAATAATAACTTAAAATCTGCTGTCATTAAGCAAATGCAAATCTTGCTATAAATGTAAACGCAATATTTCTTGTAAAAGAACAACATTTTGTATTGCAATTCATTCACAGCTTGTGTTTTGTTTCTTTTACACATGCAATGATGAACCTTCTCTGCTAAACATTCCCCAACAACATTTGTTTAAGATAATTCATGACTTAGGCGGTTCCAAACAACATTATCTCCAACATGATCAGCCTACCTTTCTAATTACTTTAAAGAGATATTGTAAAGTAGATATTTAAAGACGGTGATTCTGCACCATCATCACACATTAATCAGTATTTACATTGCTGCAATGATCAGCAATCATCATGACTAAAACACGATGCAAAGTCACATAAAATAACGAGACTTCACCAGATTTTTAGGGATTCTTGGTTAACTACAAAGCTTCTAGCGTTGACCGGGAAGAGAAAACTACTCTTATTTTCTATAATGAATTTCTCAGGTATGTAATGATGATTACGTGTCATTCTTTTGGAACAATTAAAGAATCTATCACTAGTTCAAGGATTCTACTTCGTATTTCTTTTCACAAGCTCGTAGTATTGTTTTTCGCTTTTCTTTTTTTTCTTTTCTGACCAGGATTACAGGCTTGCATATGAGAATTTTATGTGGAAGGGATTGACTTTAAGGATGATCAAGATTATAATTATCATAAATTTCATTTGGGTTTGACTTACTCCACAAATTACAGATTCCTATATATATAAAGATGTGCTGAACTAAACAATCAGTATTCGAGTTTACAAAAAATATATAGATACGAGTTCAGAATTATCAAATCCTTACAATGTTCGGGGACATTATCTATTTTATTATATGGGGTTTGTTTCCCCTACTACTTTTGCTAGTTTCTTTCATTTTCTTGAGGCACGAGCAATGCTGCAAAGACAAAAAAAAGCTGCCACCAGGAGAAATGGGGTTTCCACTGATAGGGGAGACCATGGAATTCTTCAATGCTCAGAGGAGAAACAAGTTATTTGAAGAGTTTTTTCATCCCCGAATTCTGAAACATGGGAAGATCTTCAGAACAAGGATCATGGGGTCTCCAACTGTGGTTGTGAATGGAGCTGAGGCCAATAAATTCTTACTGTCCAATGAGTTCAAGTTGGTGAAAAGCTCTTGGCCTTCTTCATCAGTTGAGCTCATGGGAAGGGACTCTATCATGGAGAAAGATGGTGAAAGGCACCGGTTCCTCCGTGGTGTCATTGCCACAAGCCTTGGTTATGCTGGACTTGAGCTACTGGTTCCAAGATTATGCAACTCTGTACAGTTTCATTTAGCTACAAACTGGAAGGGCCAAGAGAATATCAGTATTCACCGTTCAACAAAAGTCCTCACTTTTAGCATAGTGTTTGAGTGTTTGCTGGGAATCAAAGTGGAGCCAGGTATGTTAGATACCTTTGAAAGAGTGTTGGAAGGAGTGTTTTCCCCAGCAGTTATGTTTCCAGGTTCTAAATTTTGGAGGGCAAAGAAGGCCAGGGTGGAGATAGAAAAGATGTTGGTCAAAGTGGTGAGAGAGAAGAGAAAGGAAATGGAAGGAAGCTCAGAAAGAGAACAAGATGGAATGCTGCTGTCCAATTTGGTATGTGGGATGATCCAAGGGGAGATAAGTGAAAAAGAAGTTATAGACAATGTGGTGTTACTAGTTTTTGCAGCTCATGATACCACTTCTTTTGCTGTTGCTATGACATTCAAGATGTTGTCTCAGCATCCTGACTGCTATGGAAAAATTCTTCAAGGTAAACTAACATCAACAACATATTTAAACCAGTGCTTAGTTTTCATGCCTGTACCTTCTAAATAATCAAAAAAAGTATTTAAAGTTTATTATTGAAAAAGTACACTTAATTTCATGCAGAACATGTTGCCATAATGAGAACCAAAAAGCCGGGGGAGAATCTGACAATGGAGGATATAAAAAAGATGAAGTATACATGGCAAGTTGCAAGAGAAAGCATGAGATTGTTCCCTCCTATCTTTGGTTCTTTCAGAAAGGCTATTACTGATATTGAATATGAAGGATTCGTGATTCCTAGAGGATGGAAGGTGAATACTGCTTTCTTCTTTCATTCTTATACATTTTGAATCCATGCACATGGATACATTACTGCATATTTTAAAATCAGCATAGATATAATTGGTAGCACTCTCTATGTCAAATTGTGAACTGAATCATAGAATTGGTTTTCATGGTTCTTCTCAGATGCTATGGACAACATACGGGACACATTACAATGAAGAATATTTCAAGGATGCTATGAATTTCATCCCAAGTAGGTTTGAGGAGGGAGTACCCCAATATGCATATGTTCCCTTTGGAGGAGGACCAAGAGTTTGTGCAGGGTACCAATTAGCTAAGTTAAACATCCTCGTATTTGTGCACTATGTTGTGACACAATATGAGTGGTTCTTACTTCATCCAGATGAACCTGTGACAATGGATCCCTTGCCTTTCCCTTCCCTCGGAATGCCCATCAGAATTTCTCCCAAACATGCATAAAAGCAACCTCAAAATGAATTTGTTTTGCCCCATTATTAATAAGGCAATAGTTAATGTTACTTTGTTTCCCGTCCAATGTTGTCCTTGAACTAAGGTGTTTGCACATGTTACTTGGATATGGATCAACATAAAATATGAACATGAGCAGCATCTCTTGAATATACTAGATAAACACAGATATATAATGTTATATGGTAAACACAGAGATCCATTGAAGATCACAGATCGTGAAAAGATACCATTTCTACATTTCCAAGTATCTGGTTGACAGAAAAATTGCTGCAAGTGCTAAAACACATTATTTGTTGTTATATATGTTTCTTTTAAATTATCAAATTCTGAATCTTTTGGAACCTTCTAATTAATGTTTAATTAAACAAGTTATAAATTGGAACTAAAACTAAGTGGGCACGATCATTCATTACTATTATTATAATACGAGCTAGAGTGTTACAAGGACGCAATATATAACAGACAAACTCACATGGTCTTTCACATATACTATATAGGAATACGTGATTGGCTTGAAAAAGCAACCAATTTAGACAACTAAAATGGATTTGCATTTCAAAAGATAATGCATTGATGTTATATAGTTTAGAATGAATCTAGCTTCTAGACAGGTGAAGATCCTCACTTATTTCCATCATCAAGTATTAAATATCAAAACATAATAAGAAGATATATGTGTATTGAAGGTAATGTATGATGAACATATATATCTTCACTTATAAAAATATCTTCATAATAAAAGCAATGATAACATGAACTTATTTTAAAAAATATCATATTATATTTGTAAGTAAAATAAATTTCTTCTTCTTTTTCATTTTTGGACCTTCTTTTCATTTTTAAAACCTACATAAACTCTCCCCTGTTTTTGTGAATGATACACATGAAATTAAAACCTTCGTTTCTTTAAAATGAATAAAACAAAAATTCCCTTATTACATATGTTGACCATTTTACATATACAATCTCCTCTATTTCTTAAAACATTATAAAAACTTTCTTTAGAAAGACATTATAAAACTCCCTTTTAGTTTAAACACATACCAATAATAAGGCCCTAACTTGAAAAGATTAATATTTAAACGATAAATATTTTAAGATGAAATTAAATAATAGAGGAAATAATTGTAATAATCAGAACATAGAAAATACTATGTAAAATGTTTACCAAATCCGATATTTGAATATAATGAGATCAAATTTATAAACAGAGATACTTTTAAATTTAAAGAAAATAAATAATTTATATATATATATATATATATATAGAGAGAGAGAGAGAGAGAGAGATAGATATGTATAGATAGATAGATATGTGTGTGTGTGTGTTTAATATCTATTTTGGTTCTCTTATTAGTTTTGTTCAAAGTGGTTCTCCTATTTTTTGAGTTGTTCAAAATAGTTCTATTGTAAAAATGGTTTCATCATAAAAATGGTTCAATTTGGTCTTTTTTGCTGACAACATTTAAAAATGCTAATAGCAATGTCAACCTTAACCAATTTTGAATGACATGTCTAGTTTTGCAATACGTGACAACATCAACCCAATTGACATGACAATTTTCCTATTTTTGGGTTGTTTGATTTATGCAATTTGGGTTTGGACATTGGTTTTTTTTTTTTTTTGCATTTTGTGGTTTCTTGTAGGTTGAATCATGAATAGGAGGCGCGATAGTGGTTAGGGTTCCTCTGTGTTTGAATTTACAAGTCTATTTGTGGTTGCAGGTAGCTCGATGGTGGTGGCGACACAATTTAGGAGTTTTTTCGCCGTGCGATTTCATGGTGGAAAAGGGTAGTTGCATGAGAATGGTGTTGCTCGAAGGTTATAAGGAGAAATCGGTTTGTAGTGGTGCTCGTGAGGTTCTTGTGAGTGCAATTTAGTTTCTGATGAAGGAGAAAGTCGCGAGATTGATTCGCAAATTTGTGGATTCTCATGGTTGACGATGAAGGTTTCTAGAAATTGGGGATTTGGTTTCTAATGAAGGAGAAAGTCGCGAGATTGATTCGCGAATTTTAGGGTTCTCATGGTTGACGATGAAGGTTTCTAGAAATTAGGGATTTATGGTTTCTAGAAATTGAAGAATTAGGGTTTTTCTGTAGGTTATGGACGATTCGTGTAACGAAGGAACATTCATGCCACATATTGCAAAATTGGACATGTTATTCAAAATTGGCTAAAGTGAACATTATGCCGGTAGCGTTTTAAACGTCGTTAGCAAAAAAAGACCAAATTGAACTATGGGTGTTGCTCCTTCCACCTCCACCTCCCCAATTTTTTACAATTTTTTTAATTACAAAAATAACTTTTTTCTCTTTTTACTTTTAACTTTATTTAATTAAGAAAACTTAAATTTCTACTTCACTCACAATCCCATCTCTCCTTCTGTCGGATTCTCACCCCCCCCCCCCAAAAAAAAAAAAACTTGACATTTGTTTGCTTTATATAGATTCAAACAAAACTCCATGTTCTAGTATACCATACTTTCAATTTCATGTACTGCTACTCCAGAAGTTGCTTCCCCATTTTCAGTGTTAGTGATATATAGCTGGAGTAAGGTAAACAATTTCATGCTTCATACCTTATCATCCACTTCACACATGCCCACATGCAAAAAAGGTTCTTCTTATGCCATTTTTGTTTGCCAATGCAAACAAAAATCGTTTTCTATAACATATTGCTCTCTATATGTTGTTCTTCGTAGTAGTAATTTTAATATATTTCCGTAGTTAACAATCCCAGTTCAGAGTAAGACCAATATTTTAATTTTTAGGAAGAAATCTTTGAACTCCGTAATTTATAATGAATTTTAATCTCATTCTACCGGTTGAATCAAAACCTTATATGATATTCCAATGAACAACACATTAATACCGTGATATATTATATGTGTACCTCCAAACAGTATAAATTTGGTACAACCAATAATCACAATACCTTCAATTCGTTCCAGATTCGAACTCACTCACACAATCCGATTCCTCAAGAAGGAGAGGTGGGGCTGTGACTCTAAAGTAGAAATTTAGGGTTTCTTAATTAAATAAAGTTAAAAGTAAAAAAAATAGTAAAAAAAGATTAAAAAAAAGGGTTATTTTTGTAACTAAAAAAAATTGTACAAAGTTGGGGAGGTAGAGGTCCCAAAAGGTGGTGGAGTGATCAACACCCTTGAACTATTTTTACAAAAAAATGGGACCACTTCAAACAAAACTAACAAATAAGAAATATATATAATTTTGTAAATTGGAAGAAATTTTATAAAAATAAATATTCTTTTATTTAATCAAATAGAAATAGAAGTTAATTACCCATGTCTACACAATAATGTAGTAGAAAAAGGACACCATAAAGCTGATGTATAACTCAAAATTTGAATGAACTCTGTTATGTCTATGATCAATCAAACTTATGTCTATTTATTGAGTTTGACAAACTTAATTTGACAATCGACTGCCTCTCAAGTATTAAACTATAAAGCGTCGCAACAAAGGAGAAAGGAGAACACGTTGATGTTCCAAAAATTGTCTATACACGAAACCAATTGGTCAAAATGAAAGGAAATAGTACCTAAAGTATTCAATAAACGTGTATTTGTGTTAACAAAAAGAAATATTACCTTTTGATTTCAAAAATGTCCTTCGAAGACGTTCACATTATAAAAGAATGGTTCACATAGAGAAAGTGAAAGAAATTAATGAGGTCCTTAACAAAATAAAAAACAATAAGATGTTGGACTCTCGACCCCATATAACCATTAGACGTCAGATACCCTAATAATCAATGTCTAATTAGCTCGAAAACTCATTTCACGCTTAAATTTTTATTAATTTTTAATACTATTAGATGTCCGAGTTGTCATCCACAAAATTTAATTGATCATAAATACAAAATACGTCTTTTTAATTCATGTTTTTAATAACTCAACATAATTAGACAAACATTAAAATATATAGAATATGATGTCAAACAAATGGACCACTGACCTGAAACAATTATGTAACGTTAGACTTGCATACTACCAACATCAAATAACTGATTTTATTTACCAAAATATCATCCATATTTTTTAATATTAAGTGTTTAGTAATCTGACATATAAAGTTGAAAGCGGGTTTTGCAATGGTGTAAAAATGGAGATAATCCTCCAAATCATTACTCCCATTTTCTTCCATTTTTTCTTAAATTCAAATATCCAAACATGAAAATTCTGCTTATATCAATTTGTGATAATCTCTCTCAAAAATATGTTCGAACGAACATAGCCTTAGTCATCATCATACAGTGAAAAAACTTGTTCATATGTGATTGAATAATTTATAGTTACTCAAAGCAAGCTTATACATGATAATTCACAGAATGTTCAAACCCGAAACTTACTAAAAGCATATGTTGCATTACCCTTTTAATCATGTCTACTGTTCAATCAAAAGAAACAAATCTGCTCCCAACACTTTCAACTTACTTTTCGAATGAAAAGACAGTTAACAGTTCCACCAGCCCCAATAAATTTTACTGAATAATTCACTCCATTAAGTATAATTTGAGTTAAAAAGAAAAAATAGTATAAATATATTAAAAGTAAAGATTGAAAGCCCCCACCACGTTGGTTTTACTGCATGCATAAAAAGTGAAAATCAGAATTGTAGAAAGCAACTGATATTATTACTACCTTGTTTGCAGTTAGTTGATGTGGGTCTGGAGAGTTTTCTGATATACTTTTGACTGAATGCATTGTACTGCATACTCTGATATCTTCCAGACTTGTCAGTTTTCTCTGATACCATTGTCTGTTGGGGGCACTGTATCTAACACCTACCACTGCACAATAACTACTTCACTCTTTAAATTTATATATACTTTTCTCCTTCCACCGTCAAACTCTCTCAGGGTGGCCATCATGCTCCATTAATTTGAAATGGGGACAGAACAAAACGAGAAGAACAAGAATTGCTTAGATTTAGATCAAGTATATAATTGATTTCATTAATACGATAATATAAAAAATTAAATTAATTAAATAATATAATTATTAATAAAGTACCATCAATTAAAATTCAATAAGAATACAAATGAATTAAAATTACAAAATAAGTGATTATTTTATAATATTAGAAATTATACTAAACAAATTATTAAAACTTTAAACTAATTTACACTACAATAATTAAATATTTAAGTAAATCATATACCATTTAAAATAACTTGAATTGTATCATGAAAAATATAAATTTACGTTCTAAAAATATTTAAGTAAATGTAAGTACCGGAAAATTAATGTATAATAAAAACTATATTTATGTTATTGTATAAAAATAATTATATTTATTAAAGACATAATTATGTGAGTTTTCATTATATAATTAATTAATTAGGCAGTTCTTATGTGAAAAATATCCTATTCAAATTAAATCTCTCAAATTGTTGTACTAAAGGAAGAAGAGTGGAAGTAAGGGAAGAAGAAGAAGAGTGAAAAGGATGCACTGGTGGAGGAAGAAGATAAAAACAAAAAAAAAAACAAAACAACGGGCAAAAATGTCTTTTAAAATGGGCCATGGAGGTGAGGCAGAAATGTATGGAGTTGCAGGAAGAAGTTACCTTTTTTTAGCTTCAACTTTATTTTGGGCTTTAACTTGTTTAGAATCTTCTAGTTTGTCAAGAGGGAGCTATCTAAAGCCCAAAATATTTTCCTTAAAAAAATTGGGGAGCTTTTTCTTACACCCCAAATTGTATTGTCATTCCCATTTTAACCCTACAAATCTCACCATAGCTATTCAACAATTATTTTTTTCTCATTTATATTCAATTAAAAAAAAGTGTAAATGTATTTTAATACTTAAACAATAAAAAATTGAAATGCATGCCAAATTTGTACATGTAAAAGTAAATAATATATATACTTCATATACATTCATTCAACAAAAATACATTTTTTCTTTAATTAAATTAACATCTCTTTGAAACATATACTATAGTTAACTTTCTTAATTAGAGATAGTGTTAGAGAGGTAAGTAACAAAAGAATTTTTTTGTATACTTTCAAATACTTATATACTATTGAATCTCCTAAAGATAAAATCTCCTACATTGACAACATCTTTCTTAATCAAACTCAAAAAAATAAAAAAATAAAAATACGAATTAAATCAATAATAGAAAACCATACATTTACTTTTATCAATAATCTATCAAACAACTTAATTTAGTGAGTGTCACTTTAGAATTATGATTTCTATAAAAAGTAGATAACTTCTTACACTTGATTTGTAGAGAAAAAATAATGAAAATTTAGAGAAATAATTTATAGAATAATGAAATTGTCACAACCCGTAAAATCCAATATTTTAGAACCGGCCAAGTGGCGACCGGCCGGTTTCTCTTGAGTGAGTGGGAGACAAAGTTCTGCAAATCAATTAATGCCTTTTCATTGTAATCCGTGCAGCGACGGCTTAGCAAGGAAAATCCCTGTGAGTGGGAAACAGGTGGCGACTTCAGGATGAATGGGGGGTTGGTAGTGGAAACCAAGTGGCAACAAAGTGCTGGCCGACCACTTGTATGAAGGTAAGAAGAAAACAATGAAAACCTTTCTCTCTGCATGCAGATCATCTTCTTCTTCCTCAAACTTCGTTTTCTGCAAACTTAGAAATTCTCCTCCTTCTCTCTAAAAACTTTCTATCTTCTCTCTAAAAATCTAATACCCAAACGTTCTCAGATCACTGAATCCCTTCAAGAAATCTGGTAGCTGGTAGTAAGAGGTACAACCTGTACCAAGCTGAAGACCGTTCGGAGCTGGTAAGTGTCAAGCTCTTTAGGGTTCTTAGTTTCCTACATGCATGGGCTGTTAAAGCTTGCATGTATCTTCTAAACCATTTCTTCTGAACCATACTTTTGTATTTCGTTTTAGAAATCAGAAACTTAGAAGAGTTGGTCGTTATTCCTTCACGGTGAAGTTTAGCGGGATTTAGAGGTAAGGGAAGTTTATGATTTTTCAATAAATGGTTTGTTATATGATTTAATGTATGAATTCGGTATGTTTGCTGGTTGAATGTATGAATTTTGATATGTTTAAAGTTTATATGTTATATGAAAGTATGATTCTGATGTTGAGTTGAATTCTGTAAACGTTTAAATTTCAAAGAGAGTATAAGAACATAGTATAACCAATGTTATAATCGAATGGTCATTATGACCGTCCGGTTTCCTGTCACCTTTTAAATTGATGTAGTAATTCTGAACCAAATTAGATTATTTAAGTCAGACCTTTTGGAATTTCTGTCTTACACAGAACGCCCGGTTTTCTTTATTTCATTGGTCAATTGGTAAAACGTCCGGTATTAGACCGAGTCTTGAATTTCTTTTGGAATGCTCAGTTTAGTCAAGACCTTCACTTTTCTGAAAAGAACCCTTGTACAAACCGTCCATTTTTCTTCATTTTAGCTAGTGGATTTCCTTAATACATTTCTTTATTCCTTTTCTCTCAAAAGTTGGACTTCTCTTTTGTTAAATTCTAAAATTATTATTGTTTCCGACCGGTTTCTTTGTTTTGTTACCTCTGTTGACGAATTCCCACTGATCTTCCGTCCGGTTGAACCAATGTTTATCTTTCCTTCCGGTTTTACCATTCAAACATTTTTACCTAAGTTATGTTAAGTCTCGTATTTTAAAATGGTTACTAAGTTGTTGAATATTTGGATTTAATTGTAAGAGAGTTCCAAGGAGGAATATCTCATGTTTGAAGTAAATTGATTTTTAGTATGACCGTGGATATAGGCTCAGGTTCCAACTCTTTTCCGATATTCCGTGATTACATCACCTCAAGTAGAGGAGAGTAATTCATGTGTGGGAATGGCGGGAGGTCCTCTAGCCTCAGGGTATTTCTATACCGAGGCGGTTCCATTGGACTAACCTCGGGTGGCGGTCTGTTGAGTGTATCCCAGCCAGGTCCACCCGGGTGCAGAGAGTGGCGAGCATACAGGGTCATACGTCCGGACTTTTGTTTTTGAGCATTTTGTGAATTTATGATGTTTTCTATGATGATTTCCATTGAGAATAGACTATGTGATATCTATGTTAATGTTGATATAATAAATGATTCGTTGAAATTTTCATAAGCTTACCCTACTACTTGTTTTGTTTGTTTCTTTATTTTACCGTCCGGTATTTCGATCGTTCGGATTCGTTTCTTCAAATGCAATGATCATCCTTTTCGGATGTGAGCAGAAGTTCTTCAAGAGGAGACTTTGGAGGAAGCTTTGCTGGAAGAACAACCCTTGGATGTACTACCAGAGCAGTTTGCGGGACCGTCCGGTCCATAGTTTTCCTTTAGGATTTTGTATATATTGTTTGAGATGGTTGGTTTTTAGTTTTGTAAAAACCGTCCGGTTTAGATTCAGTGAAATTTGTAACTATTGCGACTTGTATTTTTGGTTGACTAGATGGTTAATCAAATCTCTCTTTATTTATATTTTATCTTCTTTTCTCTACTGTTCTTTAATATGATTTTTGATAACTCCTAGAATAAAATATAGTTTGACTATATATATTTATTGGGATGTTACAGAAATTAAGACAGAATACAAAATGAAATTGTAACAACACATTGGTAGATCTCTTCATTATTTTTATTAAAATTATATCTTTAAAGAAAACTATATATCTTACAAAATTTAATTACTTTACCATACATTCAATACGAGTTAATATAAGAGTTTTGTGAACTACTTTCTTCCTAAAAATTTTTTTATAGAAGATATATTTTTGAAAAAAAAAAAAAAGAGCTTAATTTCTCTATACAGTAATTGGTGTACTCACGTATACAGCAGTGGAAATAAAATTGTCTATTTATAATACTCGGTATAAATGAAGACATAAAATTATATATTATATTAGATGATTATACAAATTATTTCCTATAAGAAACAAATAAAAATAAAAATCAACTCTAGAAATCCGATATTAACATGCAGATTGTTTGAGGTAAATAAATTTAGGTTTTATTTTGCTTTATATGTTATATATATAGTGTAAATATAAACTGGTTTATTATGTATATGATCTTCTGTAAATATAAACTATTTGTTACTTGTTTTATATGTATAAAACATATTAAATCTGTATGATATGTGTACTATATAATAAATTTGAAAATACTTTTTATTCTATTTTACATATTATGTAGTTTGTAAATATAGACTATTTGTTGAGATCTTTAGTTTATTTTTTCCCATTAATTTGTAACGTGCTGAAAACTAATTATAACCATTTATTAGCAAAATATTTCAATACTTACAAGTTAAAAAAAATTAATTATGATTGACCTGTACAGACAAAAGGTGCTCTCCTACTTTTCTATTAATACCTCTTCTTTCATATTTTTTTTCATTTTTTTAATTTTAAAGAAATAAACTCGGATAAAAAATAATTTTAAAATATAATTTAGATAAAATGACATAATATATATATATATATATATATATATATATATATATATATATATATATATATATACACATTTTCCTTTTGATTTTGCGAAAGCTGTTGAAGTACTTGGTAGTTTCATTGAACAGTGATGATGGTAGTGGTAAGCCTCATCATCATCGGTTCAGTTCCCTCCATGAGCGTTTCAATTCAATTTAAAGGCACTTTTTTTTCTTCATAATGAGTAAACAGAAGAAGCAGAGATACCATTTTCATTGCCATTGACACCACCAATCTTCATCCACCATTCTCTGCAACAACCAGTCAGCATCTATGCCTTCTTTTTCAAGAAGAAAGACAAAACAACCAAAGAAACACAAAACTTGGACCATTCTCAACCACCATTCTTCTCCTTCTCATCAAATCCAAGGCACTCGTTCTTCACTCTCCATCTATCTACCATCTCCACCTACTTCTCTTCTTTTTCTCCATCTCTTCATCTCTCTACATTCTTCTTGGTTTTCCTATGTTTTTTCTTTTTGTTTTTCATTCAATAACAATTAACACAATACTGGTTTAGGTTGCTCATGCAAGATAAAGGTTTTATTTATGGCACCCATTTGATAGGCTATTATATCTTTTGTAGTATTTGAGGCGGATAGTTATAAAGCTTCGTTCTTTTTGCCTGCAGGGGAAGCTGTTTCGGCAAACGACACCGAGAAAATGGAAGGATTTGTGAATGGAACAATACAAGACAACCATAAAGCACAATCACAATCTTTGAGTGAAGATAAGGAGGTGGCCGTTGAAGTTGATGATTCCCAAGATGGTGATATTGTCATCGCTCATGAAGAGGAGGCACCACATAATGAGGAGAAGAAGATGCTGGTTGAGTCAGGCAAAGTTGAGGATGTTTCTGAATCAGTGTCTGAGAGATTTGAGCCTGATACTGTGAAAGATGCTCATGTGGAGAACACAGTGGAATCAGACACTGTTATGTTAGAATTTAATGAAGATTTTGAATCTGATCCGGATGGGGTTAAGGAAACAGATTTGTATCCTTCAGTTTCGAGGAATGAAAGATTGAGAGAGAGTGAAGTTGCAGAAGAGGAGAAGAATGTTGTGTTTCATGCTGTATCAAAAAAGTTAATTGAGGAAGCAAATGATGTTTGTGGTGATTCTTCTTTAGTGGAAACAAGTGTTCCAAAATCATGTGAGAGTGACAAGGTTACTCCAACCATAATTGAAAAATCATTGGATTTGAAGCAAAGTTTGGAAGAGAAAATAGAGGAATCATCAGGTGGTCTAGAAGAGTCATCCTATGAAAGTGCCAAGGAGTCATTTCAACCATCACCTAGTGTTGTTCCTGATGCTGAAAGCAATGAAAATCTGGTAGGTGATTCACTCTTTATGATAGTTTCATACAGACATAGATAGCAAGTGTGCTTGGTTATGCAGTTGTCTTTGTTATTTCATATTCTTTTTTTTTCTGTGACAGACCACTGTCCCTATGGTTCAAAGGGAAATCTCCTCTTGGAAAAGTTGCTGTGGACTTATTGAGATTATGAGGGGTGGCCATAGATAATTCAAGGTCAGTAAACCTCAATCAGATTATTCAAAGGGCTCGTATGAACCTTAATTCAAACATGTATACCTATGAAAGTATTTCACTATGTTATTATACATTACATTTCCCCTTTTTTAAGACTCTGTGTTTCCCACTAAAGAGAACAGTCTAGTTGGCATCAGAATCTTTTCTTGCTTTTTTGTCTTTATGGAAATAGTAATGCTTTAGAGCTGTTGTGCTTTATTGGATCCAAGCATAAAGGTTTATTTTGATATATTTTTTTATTACATTAAAATTTAGAGCTATATTGATTTCAACAACAGTATACTCATGGATGCTCATCAAGAATAAACAGCCTTAGATTGGTTTTGTAAACTTATGATTCTTTTTGTGGACTTAGTATGCAATCAATCAATTTAGGAATTACTTTTAGTATGCCTTTTATGATCATTCTTATAAAAAATGAACAAATCTATTAGTACTAAATGATAATGAAAAATAGTTTTTGACTATTATAGTTTGAAGCATTGTGAATTGTTTACAGGCAGAGGATATCAGAAGGTTGGAGTCATTGCACATTCTTCGAGGGGCATCTTCTATTTCTACTCTGCTTTCCAACTTCGTTTCATTTCAAAAACGACAAAAAAAATGCTACATTTCAGTTATGGCATTTTGTGGAGTTCCATTAACAACAATTTATTATCTCACATTATATTAAAATTGACTTTTTGTCCATTTTTACATTTTCTTTGATTTTGTGATGTTTTACACTGAGCAGTTTCACGCCTTTCTTTTGTTGAGTCGATTATTTTCATCCATGTAGTGAAATATTAAACACTTTACGCGATTGTGTTTTTATAATCATTAAATAAAGATTTATAACCTATTAACTATTACTAAACCTAAACCCAACCAAAGTAATTTTAACTTGCCATCGCATGTTTTAGGTTTCGGTCAATTCACAAACAAATTGGTGGAACATTTTAAAAAGTGGACTCGAATAATTCGTGAATAATTATAATTTTACAGTATACTATTTATCAAAGTAATCCATCTTACCTTTCGGCTATAAATTTTTTATAATTTTAACTTTTTTTAATAAATCTTGATCAATAATAATAATGAGTGTGTTGAAAAATGTAATGCTAGCATTTTTTTTCACAATTTTTAATACGTACAAATCATGTAGATACATATGTAAAGATCATTCCACGTGCTTGGGTCAGCTTACTAATTTTAAAGTTTAAAAGGAAAAGCTTGATAGTTACAATGGGATTTTATCAATAAAATTTTCAACTTGCGCTAATTTAGTGATTTAAATTGATCTGATTCTTAAAAAAGTAAAATTGAAAAGAGTCATTTCCCTTTGAAACTGATAAAAATATCTCTCTCCTTTCAATTTCGCCGTCAAATAAAGAGTATAAAAGAATATTTTCAAGTTGTTGCTCTATTTTTCTGTATCTATTTTCAGCCACCTAAACGCGATGCAAGTGTGAAAGGTAGTCTTAGTGATAAGATTTATCCTGGCCTGGGCCCAAAAATTAAAGGCTGATACTACCTAACCTACAATTCTCTCCGCTTACCACACACTCAACCATTCAAAACGGAAAATCATCATTCTACTTATCATGTAATTTACAGTAGCTTTGTTTCCGTTTTCATTCCTTTTGGTAAAATGACTGTTTAAAAAGAACCGTAATCCTAATAAGAAGCGTGTTCTAAAAACTAATGACTTGATTTTGGTGCAGTTGTCTGGGGTATGGAATCTTACATATCAGAATCAAATTAAAAGATAGATAATACAAATAGTTGGCGCATTGGATTTAGGTTAAAAAAGACACAAAAAATCATTGTGTCTCACTGCAGAAACCAAGATAAATTGCAACAAACATGTTATCGACACAGAATTTGGCCTCCTAAGAACTCCTTCAAAAGTATCTATCTAACGACACTGTTCGACATTCATATTAAAACTAACAAAATGGACTATTGTGTCTCTTTAACTTAAAGCAAAAGGTTTGACAATACTATTCAAACTAATAGAAAATATTAAAGGGTGGATTGAAAGGGAGCAATGCAAGCCAACGCTTTCGTATCCCCAAACAAGCCAACTACAATTGAAAAAACTTTCAACTAAATCCGAACTTCTTTCGAATACAATCGCCACGAATGGGGTATATGCAATGAAAAAAAAGGAACAAGACCAGAAAGAGAAAAACTCTCTCTGAGCATATTGCAGTGATTTCTCCAAAGTCATCAAACCCAACCAAAATGACACCAAGCAAGACAAAAAGGCAATTGGGCAACAGCACTAACAAATCAGCGTTATCATTTAATCCTAAAAGATCATATGATTCACCGGGTGGGTTCTACATTCAAAGACATCACTGTGGAAAAGACAAATTGCAGAGCAAACAACTTTAGAAACTGCCGAGTGCTGCCTTAAACTGCCAGCACTTCCGAATGTCTATCCTCCAAACAAATAAGGTGAAACTAAACACAAAGAAACATCTAATATCAATTTTGAAACCTATTTATTAAATGCAACACACAGTGGTTCGATCCTCGTCATAGGAAACTAACAATCAAACAAGTATGCCAACTTCAACATACATGAAAATTCCACAGGCTCCAAAAATAAAAGCCAGAGAAGAAGCGTTATTTTATGACAAACAAAATTGCAGCATATCTGTGACTAAAGGGCTGGTAAATCTAACCTCTACAACCTCCTCTTCCAATCGATGATTGGTCATATGAAATCACTTCCGTTTCCCATAGCACACATAGATTATGGCAGCCGCCGCAACAAAAGCTCCTGTAGACCCTGCTGCCACCACCGGCCACTGCAACTTCAATCCTTTCCCTTCATCATGTATGCCATTTAAACCTCTATCAATATTCTCAACAGTCCTAACCGCCTTCTCATTTAGCGATAAAATCACCCTCTCAGCTTCCTTTGCTTCCTCACGCAATTGAAGAATACTTGATTCCAAAGCCGATACTTTCTCATCAGATTCTTTAAGTGCCTCCTCCAACCTCAGTTTCTGCTTAACCGACTCCTCCAACTCAGATTTTTTCTCAGCAGTAACCTTCTCCAAATCCACCAACTTCTGTTTAAAACCATTGATCTCTTTCTCCTTTTCATCAACCTTATCTCTCATCTCCTCCTCAAACCTAATCCTCTTGTTCCTTTCCTCAATTTCCTTGGTTTCCAGAACTCCAATCTTCCTCTCCAAATCCCTAATCCTAACCTCACCCTCTGCCTTCACCTTCTTCAAAGATGTCAGTTCCTTCTCCAGATACTCAACCAATGACTCCTTCTCCCCTAAATCCTTCCTCAATTCAGAAGCATCCGCCCTCGCCTCCTCCGCCGCAGTCATCTCCGATATCAAATCGTGCTGTAGCCTCGCCACATCCGTCTCCAGGTCCGCTGCCCTCGCCGCGATAACCTCGGCCGCCTTCGCCGCGTCGCGCGACTGCGCCACTTCTCGCTGCATCTCCTCGATCTTCTCGCTATTCGCCGCGCCGTCTCTTCGCAAAATGTCGAGCTCCGCCGTGAGCTTCTTGATCTCCTCCTTCCTCGTGGCGTTCTCGTTCACCAATTCATCGCGTTCGCGTTGCAACACTTCGATCTTCGTCGCCGATTCCTCACCGTATTGATCATCTACGCCGCCGTTGGCAACACCGTCATCCGCCATGACTGATTCTGCAAAACAAAAAAAAAATAGGCGGTCAGTTCATCAACTAAGTTAGCAGAAATCGAGAAATGAACACGCTGTTCCTTGCTGATAATTTGAAAAATAATGAAAAATAAACTGTAAAAAAAATGTTAGAAGTAACTGATGAATCGAATTATACAATCAAGTAAACAAAATTAACAATATATAAATACATAAATATATTATTGCGGATGTGTAAAGGACAGTACGAAAGTGAAGGCGTTTAGAGGGTGTGCGGTGGTGTCAACGAGAACGGAAGATGAATTTTCCTGAAAAAATGGAGATGATTTTCCGTAAAAGGGAAAGAAGAGGTTTGTGTTTACTGAACGATATGTGACTAGGGTTTTGAGTGCTGTATGTCAAAAATATCTTTAACTTTACCATTTTCTTTTCACCTTTTCTGATGGAAAAGGCAGAAGAACACAGAAAGTAAGAGATCAGAATCATCAACCAACGGTCCAGATTTTAGGTTGTATTCCGGTACTGGTACGCCAGCATGTCAAATTGCATCGGTGTAACAATATACTTTTTTTTACAACAAAAAAGAAAATTATAAATTGAAAATTTATTAAAAAACATAAAAATGTGTATGCCTTTTCTACCCTCTAACTTTTTTTATTCATTTCATATTTGGAATAAATTCTAACTAAAGTTTGAAATATCATGTCATGTATCAATCAATAGATAAAACTAAAAATAACATACAAAAATCAAATAATCGTAACTTGTAGTCACTTGGCAAAAAAAGTAAGAAAAATATAATATGTTGCCACAGTATAATATTAAATTGCTATGATAAACACAACTAGTTTTATCGATTATACTATCGATATAAAAATTATCTAAATTAGTAATAATGTGATATGTCAATTATAACTTTGTAAAAGTTAATAAGAAATATTTCGTTATTGTTTTCTATGTTAATATATTTATAATTGTAATATAAATTTTAGTAATTTTTATTTTAATAATTATTATAATATCAAGTTTTTCAAAAAAAAAAATTTACTGTCTGAAAAAGGTAGATATACGACTAGCGCCTACACAAGTTGTGTTTTCACATGTAAAAGTGTAATTTATATTTTATATTTTTGGACACATTTTAATTAATTGCAAAATATATTAAAAAAAGTTCGTTAATTTTCATCATTTTATTAATGGTAGAAACATGGTATATTCACCATTGTCTTCAATAAATTCTATTCATCATTTTATTAAAACGGGAAGTTTAAATAGTGTTGCGGGGTGGCAATAGTAATCTTCTCAGTCCTTTACTTCTCTGCAACTATTTTATTCGAGCCCAAGAGGCCCAATCCACAAGTTATCCAACGTGTCAATTGCGTAAGATTGAAATTATTTTGTTTGCTTTTTAATCTAAATCACCATCATTTTTGTTAAAACGGAACTGTCAATTATTTTTCTTAATTACTACCATTTTTTTGTCTTAATTATTACTTTTACCTGTTAATTTCACTTTTAAGAAACAAACCTAACTGACGTAATGCTTAATTTTATTGTTAACAGTCAAAATAATATTTTTATAACATTTTTTTAACAATGTGAACTTTATTTTTTTAATTTGAATATAAATTATTTTAGTTACCATTAAATGTAAAAGTATTATTTAAATATCAAATAATTATTAATTTATCTTTTTATTTTACTCATGATGATAATTTTTGGTCAAAATTCGTCAAAAGAAAAAAATTGATAAAACTTTTTTCGACAGGGAAGGTTAAAAATTTCCCAATTATCATTGGAAAAAAATTGTAGTTAATATTGTTTGTAAGTTTTTCTAGATAACACTAACAAAAGAAATTTATAGTAAACTCCTGATAAAGAATAGCACATATGTACTGTACATGACAAAATAATCACTAACAAACATTAATTGAAAAAAAAAAATCAATTATCACATCTGAAAACTAACATGAAACAAGAAATAACATTGATTAAAAAAACTTTAGTAATTTAAATTACAAAATAATTTCTATCACTATTAATAAAAAAAAAACTAATCAAAAGTTGTTTAATAAGAATTAAAAAAAAACATAAATTTCATAATATAAAGAATTTAAAATTCTTAATTGTTTAGATAGAATTTAATGTCCTAATTTGAAGTAATTCAATTACTATGTAAAAATTGAATAATTTTAATTTCTTGTAAATTTCCTTACTATAGTTAATCTATTTTGAGTCCATAATTATGAAAAATAATTCCAGTGGATGAAGTGACACCGACACTCATATAAGAGATAGGGGAATGCTAATTCCCTAGAATTTCGTACATGAAACAATGTTCATGGTGTTTGGTTAATACATTATGCAGATGAGATAAAGTTGCATGATCTGTCTTGATGGTGATGCAGCATTTATGCATGGTTTCTGTGTAGTGATGGATACACATTGTAGTTGTGCACATGCCCAATAAGGCTTTTCATGATTCTCCAAAAAAAATTGTGGTGGCTGTGACTGTGATTGTGACTGCTCCAGGAAGTTGGCAATTGGAGAATGCAGATAAGTGTGTTGGATCTCCAAAACAGTACACAGATTGCAGTGGAAGTGCCTGTAACTGTAGTCTCAGACCACCTTGGTTTTATCTCATTATTATCGAACTTGTTTTTCTTTCATAGGACATCACATTCTTAAATTTAAGGAAACAATGATTTTGTTGCAGATGTACACACCAGAACAAAATCACTGCTTGAAAACGTTTTCTTGAGATGTTTGAAAGAAAGATGGAAGGAAAGAATTAAGAGAGTTAAGAGTGATGATAATGGGTGGTTGGTTTTAGCTTAAATCATGGAAGATGATGATCCTGAGGCATGTGAAATTTATAAGCATTGAATTCAAGTGGGGTGGTCTCTTTTTTGTGTATACCGCATTGTAAGTGTAAGTTATTGTGGTAGTAATGGCTAACTGCCAAAAAAGTCAAACAACCCTATTCCAAAATCCCCAAACCAAAGTTTTCACAAGAGAAAGTGACCAATGCCAACATGTGTATGTGCCATGTTACTTTAAAAACCTCTGATCTCATCCAGATTTTAAGACCAAATACGACTGGCCCACTGGACCAAGATGAACAAAAAAAACCTGTCACACATAGCCCACGTACATCCACCACAGACACACCATAATGTCATACACTTCCACCCACTCTACCTTCACTCCAGATCATCATCATCATCGTCATCCAACACCTTAAGATTCCTACAACACTTCCCCAAAATCAATTCTCTAACACTAATCTGCGGCGTAACATTATCAACTTTCAGGATATATATATATATATAGATAGATATAGAATCGATAATAAAGTCATCATCAAAAGAACACAGTGAGAAATTGAGAACTTCGAAATAAAAAAATAAAAAAATAAAAATCTAAGAACATGGGAGACATTTTCCTTGATCCCAACCTCCAAAAGTACAGCCAAGAACAGAAAAATTAAAAGTAAAAAGAAAAAGAAAAAAAATATCTAACTAATGGGTCTGTGGGAAAAACCAAAAGAACCTAACCTAGGATGCTGCTTCCATAATCCATCATGCAGCAGCTTCATCACCATGGATTATTGATTCATTCATTCATTTTGATGATGATATCAACCTCCAAACTTTGTCTTCTCCTTCTCCAACTTCTCAAAGAAACCGGTGAGAGCCCTCAAGGCTTTGACTTGGTACTGCAAGGCCAGAATATAGCCAGCAGTTTCATCAAAGAGTTTGTCCACCCCTAATGACTCCCCACCAGGCACAATCCTCTGCAATGCATGAATCTTCCTCTCTATCTCTTCTCTGTCATCAACGTCACCACCATCTTCATCTTCTTCTTTTTCTTTCTCCTCATCTTCATCACCTTCCTTGGCAGGCTCTTTCGCAGTGAGTTCCTTCCTACACCGCCTCCTGCTGTGGCGGAAAACATGCAAAGATTTGTGAGAGGAGACGGCGGAGTTGGCCTGGTCGTCTGAAGGTTTTCTGAGGAATGTGGGTATGATAGTGTGCTTTGGGGTGTTATCTTCTTGTTCCATGGATGATGACATGTAGAAGTAGTAGCAGTGTTGGTGACAGTAGCAGTAGTAGCAGTAGTAATGTGATGTGTGTGTAAGAGGGTTAAGAGAGAGAGAGAGAGAGAGAGAGGAGAAGAGAAGAAAGATTAATGTGTGAGGGAGTTATATGAGAGGTGAGGTTGTCTTGTGGTGGCTGCAAACAAGGGAGGGTGGGAGGGAGAAAGATGTTAAATTATTGTTGAGCTCTAGAAATGTCAATGCCAACGAAGCTGGCCCCACTGGTTTTGGCCTCACAACACAAGAAGAAGAAGCCCCCAAGTTTTGGATTGGGGCAATGAGGTGGCCTTCACGCTCCACACCAACACCCTCTTCCACCTCATCAATTTTTTACCTCCTCTTCATGCAGTAACCTCACATCTATGCTATCAGTTTTTACCATTAAGTATTATGTTACATTTTCATTGCTTATTGTTGTTGTTTTCTTCCAAGGATCATAGAACAGATGAAATATTTATGGTTGATTATAACATGTTAAACACATGCATGATGGTAATAGTCTATGAAGTGTGTGTTGGCATTGGAAAGTGAGGATTCTTAGCTAGTAAGATTGAAATGAGGTAAAGGTGAAAGTATAAAGTTTACAAGTGTGACTGAAAATGCAACCCCGTTGAGGAGTGGAGATGTGAGAGCATAAAAAATGGTCCCACAGGACACAAAACAAAGGGAAGAAAGCACATGTGCTCACATGAATTCCTTGAACCTAACACCCACCCATGTGCCTCTCCACTCTCTTCTCTTCTCTTTCATATGCCATATGATCTGCATCACCACCCTTCGCATGACTGCCACGTGTTTTCTTTCCAGTGACCCCACCTTGAGCCCCACAAAACCCCCTTCTAACCCTTTTAGGCCAAATTAATCATGCACAATGCTACAATCATATCAATCCCAACCCATATTAAACTAACAACTTGTCATTTCAGGGAAATCAAACACTCTGCTTAGCTAATTCAGGACAACTTGGTTCTGTGGATAAACAAGTTAATTGAACATGACTACAGTATTTTATTAAATGATTGATTATGTCGCATCCATAACAATAAATGCCTGTAAAAAAATCAGTAATACGAACGCAAGCTATCAACTGCCTTGAATGACAGTTTTTTTTTTTTTTCATAAAGAAAGTTGTCCAGATGGTAAATTTGACAGTCAGAACACAGATAAAAATTGAGTCATCATATGATGTACAAGCCAAAAGAAAATCATTATTTGATGGTGAGTAAAGGATAAAGAAAAAAATAAAAGTGAACGGTGCTTAAAGCTGGTGATGTTTGTGAGAAAGTAATTCATACAGATTTTGAAGGCAGTAGCTTTTTAACGTTTGCAATTACATTTGATTATTTTAACACAAAGGGTATTTATTACTTACTAGTAGTGGTGGATTAAAAGATTTAGAAAAACTGTAATTTTGATTGGGAGAGAGTGAAAAGAAAAGATGATTGATGCATGTATGTATGAGTGTTTGTTAATATGGTGGTGATTGGTGTTGCAGCTTTAGTGAGGGTTCCGTAATTAGTGATGGATGGTGTGGCCCTGAGAGAGTGTGGTGGAGAATCAGAGAGGGGAGGTGGTGGTGTTTCCAAGAAGGAAACCAATCGGCGGATTGGGTCATTGGGATTGTATGAGAGATTTGGTTGTGTTGGGCATATGGGACTCCATGTGCTCAGACCCACTCGGATCCCTCTGTTCTTGTCACATTCACACACTACACTACTCTTTTTATTTAATGCCACACAATTTTTTCAATCCTTCATTATTTTTCTTTTTTGCTTCCGGGAGGTAAGGTAATGGGGTCCGTACCACCATTTCTTGTACGAAATTTCAATGAAATTGTTACACAGGGCCTTGGCATGTATATCATTGATGAGAGAGCTATTGTAATTCAATATCATACATCTAATCTAACTCCAAAACATGTGTGGACATCCTACCTGAGTTTTGTTTCTGTTCACCATTTGCAACAGACCCTGTTTCCCGGTTATTTATTCATCCTCCTCACTCTTCTTTTGGACATATTACTATCTTCAAAATCATCTTACTGTGCAAACAAACGAAACTCTCACATGGTAGGCCTCTATGGCTACCTATTGACATATTTCCATTATTCCCCCTACAAGCTAATGGCCACACGAATATTAACCACATTCAACTTAAGAGCAAAACTTGTACATGATTTTTTTGCTGCTATTTTTATATCAAAATCAGAATTCCATTTTAATAGTTTCTGTGATCCTTTAATGCATACATTTGGTGTACAGCTTTAGTTTAGTGGATGTTTCTTTGTTTTTTGTTTACTTATTTAACTTTGGTGTGAATGATGATAGCCAAATAGTGAATTAAACATCTTTAGTTAAAGAAAATTCTGTGAATAGGAGTGACTAGGCAGGCATGGCATCACAGAAGGTTGTAACAAGTAAAAGGGAAGTTTTTGTCATCCATTTTAGGGTGTGTAGGTGAATGAAAGAAGATACCTGTGGAGAAAAACTTATTACAACAATATCAGCAATGAGGTTTAGAAAAAGAAAAATAAATGCTTGCAGCTGGTGAGGAATATTCATGGAGGGAGGGAGGAATGAGGATTTTCTCAACCTGTTTATAACTTAATGGTCAGCACATGAACTGACTCAGACTTTTATTGGTGAGCCCCGCCTTGTTTGCAGTTGCATATGCAGTAAATGCCAAACAATAAACAAGCGACCAAATCATTCAAATGCATTATCTCAACTGTCTTTCAAATTCAAATTTATCTCATTTTCTAGGACATTCTCGTCCAATGCTTTTAATCCATCACTTAAATGAACGATTAATGTAAATCAACCAACAATGTTTTACATTCAGATCCCTGCAATTTTTCTTGCTTTTTTATCTTCAAATCTATTATGTGGGCTGCAATGCAACATTACAGTGACAGGAGTGATCCACCAGGTTTTGTGATAGGATAGTAACTAGTCACAAGATTCTTTGCATTACACTTTCCACCCTTACCGATTTAACTATTCTGAAGTAAGAAGAAGGAAAAAAGGAAGAGTTATAAGTGGATGTACATTCTGAAAGCTAGCCTCCACATAAAGTTAATCTTATCCTGTGTAGGTAGCTAATAGATAGAGCTTCCAAAAGGTAGCTGCAGTAACTTCCTCCACATGGAAGGGCAATGTGGCTCCAAGAGGCTAAAGGTGGCCACATGTTTGTTCATATTTTCAAAACCATATGAAATACAGTGATGTCGCATTCAATCAAATGCTAAGACTATTTGTTCGAGGGATTCCATTTGAATAAAAACCAGTGGTAGCAAAACACACTCTTTTAACATTTTTCTGACTAAAACTTATTACTTAATTTACTTGGATCACCACCTATCTATAATTTCATCTAAATTTTTCCATATAAAGTATATTCAAAATATGAAGAGTAATCTGAACCATTGATCTAAAATCACTTGGCATATTAATCTGAACCATATGATCCAGAGTTACATCTTTAAAAAGGGTATGTTACGGGTATTTCTTTTTCAATAAAATAAAGACATGTCTGTTTCTTTTAGTAACATAAAAAAACAAAAATAGAAGCAAATCATGCAAACATCAAACCTACTTTCAAGGATGAATAGTTATTATGAGTAGGTGAGCAAAATTCAATAGGAATTTGAGCCATTGATAATGTTTTAAATGGAATCCAGTTGTTTTAAGAAAGTTGTGAGGAATATGTTTTTATAATGGCCAAAGGGGATTAAACCACTATGGTTAAACAATGAATCTCCTTTATATCCCGTGAGCATAACACGCATAAAACAAATAGAAATTTTATCATTTTTACAAGTACATGTACCAGTCTGATTTATTTATTTATTTATGTCAATTTGCAAAATAGGCATTGCAGGAAATTTAAAAAGGAAAAATATGTAGGGAAAGGGTTGTGTGGATTGAATTACAAGATAGAACTCAATTTCAATTGTTCAGTTTATTGATAACTGAAACCAATATGTTTACAAGGTTTGACAAGAGAAAGCTGGTTCTTTCTGGGGAAGTTGCACTAACTCAATCATCTTACACAAAGCACCACCAGAGACTACTACTTCTCCACTATAAAGAAACTTCTCTTGTGCTCGACAAGGATTGCTCCATCTGGCCAAACTATTCACAAGCCAACATTCTTCTAGAACAACCTTGTAATACCATACTGTACTGGTCCAACCTTTCTATGAGCAGTTGTACTAATCCCACCATATTGATGAGCTTTTGTTTGCAGCAACTTTGTATCAATGGCTATTCGGTCATCCTGCTCTATCTTGTTCACTCCTGCTCGTGTCATGAAAAAAGGGTTGGAATCAATATTTATAGCTATTTCTGGTGCTATTTGGCCATTCACACAACATTGCTGTGCAAGTTTTGATTGTAAAGATACACACTTCTCAGCTTCTGTTGCTGACCTTTCTTGTTTCCCAGAAGTTACTCTTTGATAATGATTCGTCGGGGGAGTAGGTTGAGAAGGAGGAACAGAACCTCTCATAAATGTCCTGGGATCGTATGAACCCTTGACAACACTTGCATACTCGTATGGAATAACCGGCCCAACAACTTTACCAGGTTTTGCTGAAAACAAGAATGTTTGCTAGCTGATTACTGACAATGCTCATAAACCTGACAAAGCACGATGATATATGATAACAATGACATACCATGTGAAAATTTTTGCAGACCCTGAATGGACCTTGGCGCAGGATTTTCTGTATCCCTAGAATTATTGCTGTATTCCTCAGTTGTTTGCCTGATTTTGCTGGAAACAATATTTGATTGCTCTTTTGTGGGTACTGTATTTGAATGTATAATTGTTGACCTGTTGATAATTCCAAAAAGAAAATAAGGAAATCAAACAAGAAAAATTTAGTGTGATGTAATCTAATTAAGTTCCCCATTAATGACACTAAATTAAGGCTCAGATAAATATCAATAACAGGTTTGAAATAATTGAGTGCATTTGCAACTCGTGCACGTCACTTCATCAACGACATAGTCAACAACATCTTACATTAATGCATCTTAGAAAAATGTATAGTAATTCCCTATGATCTAAAACCAACACCAAATTCACCGATTTAATTGAAAAATCAGTAAATCCGTCTTGCGTCCAGTCCAAATATACCACCAAATCAGCCATAAGTCAAATCAGTCAATGAACAAGAAAATCAATGAGAAAAAGCCAAAAACCAGTTCGTGGTGAACCTAAAAAAAATATTTAACAGACACCTTTTTTACTTCTAAGAAAAATGAAAAAGAAAAAAAAATTAAAATATTAATCATTATTTTTTAATTATAAATGTCAAATTGATACTGTTGTTAATAGACATTGTTGTTTAATGTTGAAATTTAGACACAAGTATAATGATATATTTGATTTGGACTTCTTTTATAAAATGCTGTTTAACCTTTATCTTTTAGCCTTATAAAATTAAGATATCATGTTTCTTCAATATATTTTATGCATTTATTATATTATTATTTAATACCTTGACCAGTCAAGTTTTAAACAGTGATAGCATCTATGCACATGGAAGATGAAATTAGAACTGGTATCGCGTCAAAACCAGTTGTCTGTATGTGTCAGTTCCTATTTGCACATAGCATAATTTTCTTAAGCATCTCATATAGTCATTAGTGTATTCAACAATCATCATAGAATATTCAATCCTGTGTTAAATATAATATAATCAAAAGAACTTTTTTCCAACGCGTGATAATAATAAATGACAATTAAAATCCAATAAGTTACTACATTAACGGATTACCTGGGAAGTGATACATGCTTTCTTTCAGGTGGAAGAACTGGACTACTTTTGCCACCAGTTTCCTCAAGATGAGCAAATTGCTTCTTGAATTGATCAACAGCACTGTTAAGAATAAGGACCAATTAAGATAAGGAGAAGAATAATAGGGTGGAACATGAAATATATATATATATATATATATATATATATATATATATATATATATATATATATATATATATATATATATATATTAAGGAAAAAAAGATAACCAGTTGTAGAATGAACCGAAAACAAATAATAAAAACCTTGGGTAAAGAAAATTAGTTCTCTCTGTTCCATTTATGTAGTCTTTCAATAGTTGAGGATGATACTCTAGAATCTCACGAAAAATTAACTCTCCAATTTCTTCCTTTGTGACTCTTCTCCTTTCGAATTCAAACTCCATTTTTGTAATAGGCTGGCATGATGGCTCCCTCTCAACTTTCGCAAGTCCCTTGAAGTAAGGATCAGCTAATGCCTGAAAATGCCAAATCATTCAAAATTCTTGAGCAAGAAAATCACGAATTATTGCACACAATGTAACTGCTGTGTGATTGATTACACATTTCTATTTGTCCAAACTCCAAAAGAAAAAAGCATGAGCTCTAGAAACAGTTACTTATGTAACTAGAATAATTTTTCAACACACACAAACAAAACATAGAGAACAATATAACAAACCTCTTCAGCAGTTGGCCGGTCTTTTGGATCAAAGGCGAGTAACTTTTCAAGCAGTCGTAGGGCTAAAGGATCTGCATTAGGAAACTTTTGTGTAAATGGTATAGGCTGTTTTTTCCTCATACTAGTCAGGTATCTCCGTGCCTTATCATTGCGTACCTGTATTCAACACAGATTCAAAATTGTCACCAAAAGAATGATGTTGGTAAAATGAAGTTAAGCAAATGCTGACAGTTTCCCTCTACAGAGAAAAATAATTACCCGGGATATCGTATCAAGCGAGGGCGTACCAAGCAGATCTGTCATCAGATCCAACTGATGCACAACATTTTTTCCAGGAAAAAGAGGCTTTCCTATCAATACTTCAGCAAAGATGCAACCTATACTCCAAATATCAATTGCTGGAGTATACTGCATTCAATACCTTAGCGTTAACCCACCAGAAGACACAAAACTAACAGAAACTAGAAACCAGTGGATTAATAATTAATAATAAATAACAGATTGGTCTTGGGTCTTACTTTTAGCTATTGAGGGGAAAGAACATAACAGAAAGCATGTATCATGTGTTGATATGAAATTTCTACACAAAACTATTGAGCATGAATTAGGGTATGGAGATTCAAGACTATGCAGAATTTGGTTTTCTTCTTTTATATTCAAGACTATACAAAAGAATCTTGAAAAATTCATACCCTTGAGTAAAAGGATCCACAGAGCTCCGGTGCTCTATACCACCTTGTAGCAACATAATCCTATAGAAATAATATATTAAGTAAGCAAGAAAAACATCAGCCATCTGTTATCTAGCAAAGCTGTAAAATGGGTGTGAAACAAACAGAGGAAATTTTATGATGGAATACCGTCCAAAATACAGTTGTTGGCGTGTCACTAAAAGCAACTCTAGCTAACCCAAAATCACATATTTTAAGTTTACAGTTTGCATTGGCTAATATATTCTTTGGCTTCAAGTCTCGATGATAGACATTTGCTGCAATGTGTTCAGAAATATTAGATGAGCACTAATACTGGCATTGAAGTCAGCAAAATTAAGTTCATTAATACACGGTAAAATATATAAAAAAAGGAAAATGAATAAGTAAAATATTTTGGTCAAACCACAGAAGGAAATCCAGCCACGAGGTGAAAAAAGAAAGTCAACAGCAATAGTTAGACAAAAAAAACTGATATACATAATACTGACATCTGTGTAAAGAGAAATGCAAAGGAATGATGCAATTTCAGTCACATTTCATTCAAGTGCTGAAAACAAGGTATAGCTATTATTAGCAACACAATGTGCATTCTAATAAGATATTGATAAACAAGTATCAGATATTGAAAAATACCAGTGTGAATATACTTCAGTGCTCGAAGCAACTGGTACAGAAAAAATTGATAGTGCTCTTTTGTTAAGTCATCATTGGCTTTAATGACTTGATGCAGATCAGACTCCATTAGCTCAAAAACGACATAAATATCCTTAAAGTCCCTCCTCGAAGGTGGCAACATAACATGCTTAATTTCAACAATATCAGGATGTCGAAGAAGTCTAAGCAACTTTATCTCACGGAGAATACGTGCAGTATCAGATACATGCTCGAAGATATCATGTATCTTTTTAATTGCTACTTTCTCGCCAGTATGAGTGTCTATAGCTGAACAAACAACACCATAACTGCCTTTCCCAATGACTTCTTGAATTTTGTACCTGTTGGCATCGCCATAATCGGAGAAAAATTCCATCTCCATTGAACCCTGTTGCAAAGATATAAAAGTAATCCATATAGGAAAATCAGGCATGCCCAAATTTGGTCATCTACAAACGTTAATAAATCAAGCTAAAGCAACAAATTGGAAATAAGTTTTCAAATAGATAAATTGAAATTAAAATAATAAATAAACATTCTTTGCTATATCTCAGAATCCATGATCCATCCATAAGTTCAATACACGTTAAACAAACAAAATTGCGTGTGCCATATAATTTACATTATGGAACTAACTCGGTATTGAAGAATCATAGACTCGGATTGGAAACTATATTTTCAGTAATTTGGTCATGTCAGCAACGTAGATTAGACTAACAGAAGCAAAATAACAAACAATAAACAAAGAAACACATTGTCACCATAAACAGCGTCACTCCCCGTCCCCAGCTTTTTCCAGACAAAAGGAGAAAATATAACGCTTAAAACCATAAACACCTCACAATTCTTAGACTATAACTTTTCTCTTCCACAATTCACCATTTGTTGTCATTCACCAACGTTTATTTGGGAGAGTCAATCTCGTACAATGCACCTAACGCGTGCGAAACACATCTCAGAAGACGTAGAAACAAAGAAAAGCAAAAGGGTGGGTTGATTGAGATGGAAGATCAACCCCGGGAATGCAATCTAGCAAGTAAAAAGAAGAACCGTGCAAAATTCATGAACATATTAGAGTACTGCAGAAATGGTGAAAAAAATAAAGACCTTGTCAACCAAACGTCACGTGGGGGAGAGAAATTATGTCACTGGTGGACTAAATATAAGAGAGCTAACTAACATCATAAGAAGGCCCCATGGAAGAAACTTGGCAGAGCCTCGCTTCCACGCCTAGACTTAAGTAATCTAAAATTCAGGGAAGTAACCCACCAACACAGAAGGAGACAAAATTTTAATTTTATCATTCATTACTCTGCTTAGATACAAAAAGGGCACCCTCATCATTCATTCAGGGACAGAGAAAGACTTGAAAAAAGCAATATTTTTAGTGAAGCAACTAATAAGAGTAAAGCATAATGAAGAAAACAAACAACAAATCCACCTTTTTTCTGTGATCTTGCTGCATTCTGAGACAAGAGGCACTACAAATTAAGCCACCAATAGGAAAGACATAGAAAGGTAAGGTTCAATTTTGACATAAAACAAAACCCAAGCACATTTACCCCCCCTACCCCAGCTCCTTCAACCCACACAGAATCCAAATACAACCCCACCTCCAATCCCAACACCAAACTGGCACATGAAGCGACGTAGATCTAACTCAGAGACAAAACTCACCCATCTCTCTCTCACCCCACACTCAGATCCCAGAGGAGCTTCTTCAACCAAAAGCGCGTTTGAGGAAGCTAAAACGAGTGGCCCGGAAGAGGAGTACACCGACACAAGGAGAAAGAGTGAAAATTTTGAAAGGCTTCGTTGTTGGAATGAGTTGTTTGTTGAGTTGTATGAGAGGGTGGCTCTTCTCTCTCTCTCTCTCTGCTTCGCATTCGCTTGTGAGATACGGATATGGTATGGATTCTTATTATACCCAAGTGGCGTATTTGGTATTTAGAGAGACTGTGGAGGGTGTTTTCGTAAATCTAGGTTCCTAAAACCTGGTTACGAAGTAAGATGGCAGATACTGTTCTGGAATTACCTGTCTGTCTCCTCTCCAACTTACATGGCATAGGGAATGTGCCAAACACGTGTCACCTTCCAAAATATTAATCTCACAATTTTCATTTTCAAAAATATAATATATTTTTTTTTATTTACATGTTTTTAATTTCTTTTGATATTTTTCACAATTTACAATTCAAAACGTATATCTTTTTTCCCAAATAACCCTTAAATATTTATAAATAAATAAAACCCCTCCAAAATAATTTTTTCTTCTACTTATTATTATTACTATTAAAATATAATTTAATTCTTAAATATATGAACTGAATTGCATTTTAATAATTGTAAGAATCTATCTGAAATAAGGGACAAGGATAAATAATTAAAATTATTTTTAGAGACTTTATTTTAATTTATTAAGATTCCAAAACTATATTAAAATCGGTGTACAATTTTAATATTCAAGTTTACCATTTTACTAATTTATTAGTGTAAATCACGATGAACAAATAATAACCATTCTTAAACCAAGATTAAAAATGATATGATGTTCAAAGTAAAAATACATATAATAAAAATATTAAGAAATAATCATCATAACAAACATAGTGATATTCTTTATAATTAGGGAAAGTATCTCGTTGATTTAGTCATGTTAGTTTAATATTATATTTATCATTTATTACCATAAGAAAAAAATTACAAACATATGTCTAGCCATATAATTTCATGTTATTAGCTACAAACGTCAAAATAATGAACACACTATTAATATTAAAAGTGACCCCAAATAGTTAATAATACCCACGACATTAATAATCTCACAAAAATGTATAATTAAAATTCAACTCCATTAATCCAATCCATGTAAATATAAATTAGTATATATATATATATATATATATATATATATATATATATATATATATATATATATATATATATATATATATATATATATATATATATATATATATATATATATATATATATATATATATCATGTTTTGGAATAAATCATGTGAAATATGAATGAGACTTGCGTTAGACAGATCCCAAGACATTCATCGAACATAATAAAAAATCGTATCAAAATGTTGTCTTATACATTAATTAACTTTAACCTTTTTTTTTTCTATTAAAGTTGTGCATCACAAATAGTGCACATTTAGCAATTAATTAATATATTCGTATAAACTTTAACCTTTCTTTTACTTTACACTTACTTTACTTCCACAACAATACCAGACATTCTAATTAACCACAGGATTTAGCAACACATTCAACAGAGACAGAGTAAATCGTTTTCAAAATCAAAACAATGATATATCCACTGCAAATTCAGACATTTACTATTCGATAAATCAACTTGTTCTTAATTTTCATCAGTGTGTATCAATATCATCTTCGAGATCTCGTTAGTGTAATATCTCTAAAATGAATTTTTCAATTTAACATAATTTAATAAATACTTTGGAAAGTAAGGTTTATATCTATTCTTAATTGTCTTAGAATTGAAAAAGCAATATGTTTCGTTTTGTTCTATTTAAGATATATTAAAACTTGTCGTGTTTTAATCTCCCAAAGGATCACATTCTATATTTAAAATACATGTTGAAAATAAATACGAATAATTCATCCTTGAAATTAAAATATACCATTTGGAAATAATAAAAGTTTACATTTATATGTGTAAATTATATATCTTTTTACATTTATACAAATAAAACATTCAATAGATTTCCACTTTGCTATTAGAAGTAAATTTAGTGACGGAATACATTAATGTTTTCTCTTACTTTAATTTAGTGTGAATTTTAGAGTGGGGAACAACATGAGCATGCTTACATGACACGTGTAAGGCATATTTCACGCTCACGCTATATGGATTCATGAGTCATATGGTTTTATAAAACTATAATTATTTTAATTCAAAAAGTCTTATTATCATTCTAGAAATATAGTGTTGCAGATTATTGGCATTTTAAATTAAAATAAAAATGTAACAAAAGACATCACAGGAATCTACTAACCTGGGTGTTAGGTTGCATGAAAGGTTGTCCATAACCTCCAAAATGGACATTTTATCTGCACTGAAAACGCATTCTTGACAACATTGCCTCCAAAAAAAAAAGAAGAAAGAAAACAATAATATAATAATTCAGGGTTAAATGCATTGAAGGTTATGCATAGTGACGTAACAACAACAGTAAAATAGTATTAATAAATCCAGCTTGCCTTTTTTAATGCAGACAACAAGGAACCAGATTTTATCAATTCGAGATTTGGATTTAAAAATTCTTTATAATAAATACATTATATTTTTTAAAATAAACTTCCTTGGATTTTCTTTAATAATAATTTTATAATAAAATAAACAATCAATATATATATACAGTGACAAATTAGCCAATAAAATATTGAATCAGCAGAACATTAGTTTATTCACATTTATTTAAGGAAATGGAGAAAGAAAAGACTGTGACGTGGCACAATAATGAAACACAAGAATTTTGGCATCCCAATACGTTAATACTTTTAATTTTGTTAGTTTTATAATTTTGTTAGTTATTTATAGTTCATTCCATATTAATTAATATTTAGATTATTTCACTAGTTCAGCTGTTTAGTAAAGTTGCTTATAATAAACTATAAAATATTAGATATTATGAAAAATTATTGGTACACCAAAAACATTAATCTCAACAAAGGTGGCTGTGATTTACGTATTTGACCTTCCCTTAAGTTTGGTGTCTAAATACAGGTGGGCGTATTTTAGTAGAAGAATACACGTATAGGTATAAATAGGCAGCAAGAATATTCTATTTGGAGCAGAGCAGATGTGGGACCTTCTCACTGTCGGTTGCATTGCACCTACCTACCCGTGCTTGCTATCTCTTCTCTATTGCAAAGGATATCTATCTTATTTCCATCTTCTGTTTTTCTTATTCATCTATCAAACTTCACGTATGTTTAAGGATTCTTACCATGTTTCACCCTTTCCATATTCTGCATTCAAATCTCATCATGATTGAACAACCCTTCTCAGTAATTATGTACACCTAAACACCGGTTTAAAGGCCATTCACAATTGAAAAAAATTGTAGTTTGGACCTGTATAAAAATTCATAACCAGGTAAAGTTTCCTTTAAATATATTATCAAGTTACATTCATAATAACAGAGACTGTCAATTAGAATTGTACAACACATTGCTGTATGAAACCATAACTTTCAATTTCAGTGCAATAATTGTAAGAAAAACTATCACTGTAAAATGTCTGAGATACATTACCATCTGCCGACTTTTTCCCTTAATTGCTACGTAATGTGGAACAATCTAGCAGATTCAGCACAGCGAGTAATTACAATCATTTTTTAGTGGGATGTCATGACAACACCTTGCATGGTCATGTACCAGAATTTCTGGAAAGATAATCAGTCTCACTCACCCGTACAGAAGTGTTGTGATCATGCTAATGATTTTTTTTCCTTCATAATTCAATACCTGGGAAACTATATAATAAATCACTTGTAATCCTTCACAAGACGCTACATTAAAATTACTGGTAATTTCCATTTACTGGCAGAAATATCTTTTACGAAACACGGGCCATCCAAAATTTTATACAGTGGATGAATGGAAAGGTTCAAATTAATTGCCTTTCTCTCACCAGAAGAACGATTGCAGTTGTATTGAAATACAAGAGTTAAAATGCTTCTTTATAATTCAACAGTACCATGAACATTCCATCTTTTGATTGTGTCCATTAATGTGACCTCGAGACAGCTCTATCTAACCAATATGAAGCATAGGTGGCTTTACCAACCAAGGGAATTCTTCGACTGCTGCAATTTTACGTTATACGAATTTTCTATCTCTTCCTGCAGTATTCATTATTTAAAACAGTTATGCTAGGTATACTTGAATGCTGAATCTGTAATAATACGGTATCAAGTTAGTAAGATAAATAGCATCAACACAAATGTTTTGCTGAATTTGAGTTGTAATACCACATAAAATACGTATAAATAAACAGAAAATGAGTCACCGTTTACTTCCTTTCAAATATATTATTCCAAATGGTTAATAATAATGGCATTGTGGTTAACTTAATGCAGTTCGGTGCAGTGGTAAAAATATACCTTGCAGACTTTTAGTAAAGGCTGTAAGAATGACGATCTGAAGAGCGTAATGGCATGTCCAAGCGAAGTTCTATTCAATTCTGCTATCAAACAAGGTATTAAACCACTTTCAATTGTACTGGAATCCAGGTTGCAATTAGCATTAGAGGGAGCATATTAATGTACATAACCTGAACTCAAAGAGTCCAAGACACACTGTGACGACAATGTGAAGATTTTACAAAAGGAAATTTTGATTGTTCGAGTGTAATTAACTTACCACCATCAACATCAGATCTTGAGCCTTCGTAATTAAGCTCTTCTATCAGCTGCAATGTCACATACAACTCAATATTAAGCAGGATTCAGACACAAATAAGTGTTAAGAAAAAAAAATTATGGTACAAAACTGCAAATGCAATGGTGAAATACAGGCACCCCCACTTTAGCCATGTCAAAAGGTGATATTTCCTTTTTCCACATGAAAATGTGTTGGAAAAGGCAGCGAGTTTCACTATGCATGTCCCAAATACTGTCAAGTAATAAATAGGAACTTCCCTCATGAAAAATACGCAAATAACTGAACCAGTGGAAAGTTCCCCCCCCCCCCTCTCCTCGAATGCAGGTGAGAAAAAAGTTTACCTGTGAAAGGGTGGGTACTGTAGTAGGATCAAATTCGTCGCACCGATTTGGATCAATTGGGACACAAACACGACCTACAACAAAGAAGAATACCATGTAATGCTAAACAATCAAAGTGAACTCGATCAAACAATTTATACCGGGAGAGCTTTATAGTTCAACTTTTCTCTTTAAAAATTAGAAGGCAAAACCATATGATTATAATGCCATCGGTGAAAATCCCAAGCCTCAAATAAAAAATTCAATTTATTGTCAATAAAAATTGTGCATAAACATATTAGACACTGACCTGTTTTAGGATGTACACAGAATGGTGCCTTGAGCAAATGATTCATATGTTTAGAAACCTATAACATAAACAGTCTTAATGAACAACCTGAACTTAAAATTAGCCAAAAGTTGTTAGTGGTAATACATAGACATTGCTGGGCACTTCGACTACAGAAACGGTACTATTATGAAAGATAAAAGGAAAAGGGGGATATGGGAAAAACGGAAGCAGTTGATCGACAAACCTCCATATCAAGCCTCGGATAAGTAAAGGAGAACACAATCTCTTCAACGCACCGGCGCAGCCCTTGCGCCTTCAAAAAGTATTAGGGAAACATTAATAATAAATGAAACAACAAATCATGCTTGTTCCATAAAAATCCGCATCATTGTATACAATTTACAGCAAGAATTTCAAGACCAATATTGCTCGAGAGTTCCATGCTCTTTCGACTTTTAAAATGTTCGTACAAATATTTAATAGAGCAGACTGCATTTCCTAAAAGGAAGCTTACATACCTTATGTTTCCCAGATTGCAGCAACTGTTTGAGTTGTTCCCATCGAACAACATTGATGTCTTCTTTTGCACTAGAAGACCGCCTACTATCGTCCCATCTCCCCCGAAGTTCAGAAGCAATAGCTGCAAAAGGTAAACCGCCTAAGATAGTAGCAGGAAATAAAGTAACAAGGTTCATATAAAGGAAGAACGGGAAAAAAAAGGTACATTCATCAGGAATCATGCTTAGAATTTTCTCATATCTCTCCTCGGTAGCAAGTAAATTTTGTCCGGTAAGCAGATTTTTCTCGAAATAGTCTTTGAGAACGTTAGTGTATGATGTCCTGGAATAATAAAATGCAGGTTAAGATACGAAATAAGAGATCTGGTTCGAAAAGTTAATCATTCGTATTAAAACTTACGCCAAGAAAGGATGAAGGGCTGCACCCGTCAAAGAAACCTTCTTATGACTATTTTCATTGCCCTGGACAGCATATATGAAATCAACAAACACTTCCACATGTATTCGAAACCCACTTGCCATCAGTATACTTTACCTTGTAGACACGAAAATAGTCAGCAATAGCACCTCTCTGCTCATTAGACAACCTGTACGAGAAAAGGTGGTGTTTGAATTTATGACTGTGTACGGTCACAAGTAGACAAAGGACTTTTGATTGTTTAGTGCCTCACCTTCTTGCCTTCCCATCACAGACCCAGCAATGAACACCTCTTCGTCCACTGTATACCCAGAGAACGTGCTTGAAGCCAAAGTCATCTGAAACAGTAGCCCCAAAGCAAAAGTCAACAAAAGTAACTAATAAAACACATGATCCCAAATAACGCCCACTTGATTTGTACAATAACTAAGTAGGCTCAAAGTTGCAGCATGCAAAGCTAGTGTATATAAATTTAATTCATGTTGGATATTCTATATCCCTCGGAATATTTTGACTACTTTCGTATAACGAAGAAAGTCTGAACCCAAAGGAAAAAAGAGCTAGGAAAAGAAAATCGCAATCTTTGATACGAAGATTAGCACAATGAAAGATCAGAAGTGGCATGAGAAGAAATACAAAAGAGATGCTTAATGAACCTCAAAACATGCAATCAATGTGATTAACATCCAATAATACGAAATATCGCGGAGGGACTCACTTAAGCACTGAGATTCCTCTAACAAGGTATATGAGGCATTGTCGAAGTCATACATTCCCCAGCAATAAAGATGTCAGGTAATTAAGATGTTGAAATAATGAAATGTTCAAGACACAGCCTAGACTATAGCCACTCTCATAAATTTTCAAGTAGAAATCATGTCTCTTCCTGCTTCGGCAAAAAAAAAAAAAAAAAACCTATTATGCTTAGGGATGACCACTCCAGTAAGTAAAATCACCTGGTGATTATGAGGCAAACTTTTGTTATCTGATAGGATTTCTACCTGGTGATTTACACCCATTCCGGGGTCTTTGTATGTTAAGATATGTTCTGCTATCTAATTATTTCAATGCAATGAATACATCGCAAATTTGCACTGTCTCTCTAGTATGATATAAGATGCATACTAGTACCTCTCAAGGCAGTATCAATCACTTTGATTGCTATAGTCATTAACGGCCAGCAAACCAAACAAACGTCAGCACCTGAGCAGCAGTATCTAACATCATCATAGTCTGTCATATCCTACGGAGGCCCAAAAAAAGAAAGGGTGTCAAACGTGAAGAAGGCCACAATAGCTAAAGGCTTCACTAGGAGACTGAGAGAAAAAATCTTACTATATCGAAAATCAACTCCCTCTCAACTGGGGCAAAGACATTATTTTCACTCTGCGCATAGGCGTGCCTTTTTGCAGGCTGAACCAAACAAAACACAAAGAACAGAATACGTGAGTGAAAAAAAGCTACATCTTATCATCACAAAAGGATTGACGAAGAAAAAAACACCATTGTAATTCCTGCATGAATTATAAGAACTTGTTGCCTAAAAATGGAATCTAGCTAGTGAGGATTTGGAGAAGGAGGGCACATTACATCAACAGAGTAGACAGGCCCAATATCTATCTTAACAGGGGACTTCTCTTTGACTGAATTTTCGAGCTCGTGTGCATTGTTGAAAGATTGGAAACGCAGATAAATATCATCCACCAGAGTGAAGGAAAACTCTCTCCGTCCCATATAGGATTGATCACAACCAGGGTGCTTCGCATCTACAAATAATCCCCACAAAAATGTAAAATATAAATTAAAAGCAAAGTTAATTGTGTCCTGAGTCACTAAATTAGGAGATGTTCACTTTGTCCATTTATAAAAATTACAAAAAGAGACGGATTTCAGAAAAGAACAAGGATAACAAAGTCTAGCATATTTCTATAAACAAGGAAAAGAAACTGATATGATTATTTTAGAGACGGATATCAATTTATTGGTTGGACAACAAACACATTAGAACTAAGAATGTACACTCGTTAGAAACAAACATTTGGCGATATTACCGTTGCCATAAGACACCCATCTGCATAAATCGGCAAAAGGAAACAGCTTTCCTGGGGAAACGAGAAGAGGAAACGTTGAAGAGAGGTCAAACCCAGTTCGAAACAATACAAATTATGATACTTTGATACGGAGAATAAAGGAACAGAAAAAACGGGAAGTAACAAACCGTAATATAGCTTAAGGTGATTGAGATTTAAATCGGGTTCTTGTTGTGTGATCATTTGCTTTGCGACTGAAACTGTGAAGTGGAAAGAAGAATTGGATTTGCGAAATGGGAAACCGAGGAATGCAGGAATACAAGTGAAATGGCGGGAAGATAAAGATATATCTAGCGGGAAACTCATGCCCTAATGGGCCTACTCCTATTCGGCCCATTAGACTTTGATTGCTATAGTCATTAACGGCCAGCAAACCAAATGAAAAAAAAAACAGTAATTAAAAGATGATTCAATTAATTTAATTTGAATTCATGTTCTTTTTTAATCATAATTGTTTACAAATAATAATATAAAACAGTTTTACTGCCTCCATACAAATATTTTAAAAAATTAAAAATTAAGAAAACATAAATTCTATAAAAAAAATTTTTAAAAAAAAGTATCTACACAATTATATATATATATAAGAGATTTTATTTTTAGTGTCATATTTTCTTTCCTGGTTTACCTTTAGATGATTTTTATAAAATCTAACCGGTTTTGTCTTGACTTTTTCAAAATTTTATTATTTTTTCAAATTAAAATTACCTATAAAATAAATAACAATAAAATTACAAAACTATTTATTTGATAAATTTTATAATATAACACTGCCAATAATAATTTTATTATTTTTATTATCATAAAATAAATATCTTAAATTATGTTAAGTCTAAATAGTTACTTATTTATTTATTTATAAAAAAAAAAACAATGTTAAAAACACAAGTTCATTATATCTTTACGACACAACATAATTACATATTTTTTGTAAAATTATATTCGTATGTGTTAAATATTTTTTTAATCTATTATTAAACACTATTTTTTTTTTAATTTTAGACAATTTAATCTCTTCTCTTTTAAAATTAATTGTGAATTTAATCATTTTGAAATGGCAAATAAATTTAATAAAATTTAGATAAAAAATTAAATTTACATATTTTTAAATTTAAATACTAAATTGAACAAAAGTTTCAAAAAATATTTAATTTTATCAAAAATTAAACAACAAAAATATATTTAATCTTTTTTTATAATAAAAAAAGAAATAAACATAATTGTAAAATAAACTTTTTACTTGGTTTTATTCCTAATACGTGGAAAATTAGTAATGGTGTGATTGGACTCTGACTTGAACTTACAATATTAAGCATTACAATCTTCTTCTTATACTCATTAAGGCTATCATACATACCAATAACCGGCCAAATTAGAGAACAAATGAAATACTATGGAACAAATGAAAATATGTTTACAAATGAAGTTCAAACTAAATATCAGAAAGTAAAAAAAATTTACTTAGGTAAAAATTACCCTATACTTAAATTATCTGTTCACAATGAAGCAGATGATAGAATTTTAATTAGTTGTTCGAGAGAAACTTTCTAAAATATATAATACATTTTATAATGAGTTCGTGGAATGAATTTTCCACATAAAATGTGTCACAGGATATTTTTTTTTAATACGTTTCATTTCTTTTACTTTCTGAGTTATTAAAAAACCTAGTAATAAATATTTCAGCTAACTAATTTGAACTTTTTTTCATGAATTAAGGAATCGTATAACAGAGGAGTGACATTCTAAGGATAAATAAACTTTTATTCAATTTTAATTATTCAATGAGTACAACATGTTGCACTTTTAAAATATGTAAAATTTGATTTTAATTCCTTTACAAAAATTAGACCTTTTTTGTTTTTATAATTTTCAGTCTCCAAAACGCAGTTAAACCTCAATTAATTGTGTTGAGATATTTTTAGAACCAAATGCATAATTAGTTATAATGAAAGAAGCAATGAAATCACTGCTCTAAGAGTTTTGTTTCGTGTAGTGATTGCAATGAACAAATTACTTAAATGCAATAAATTAGTTTCTATCTTTTTGAAAATTTTAAATATTGTGGTCAACACAAACTTTATTACTCCACTTACTTTGCGTATAAACTTTGAATTTCTTAATTATGTCATATCGAGATATGCATTTGTTTCTTCCATAGTTGGATTCGCATTTGCTCCTACCATGTTACTGAAATTACAATTAGTGAGAATAGAGAAGAAATGAAAAATATAAATTAACATAAAAGAGAGGAGAAATTAAACTTAGAAAGTAACAGAGAATAAAGAAAAAGTGAAATTTACGTGACACAATGAAAAATGTGTATAGTTTGTGTTTGAAGAAATGCTTGAAAAGAACGAAAAAAAACTATATATGAATGCGCAATGTACATATAGGTATGTATATGTGTACATACATGACGTATCATATATGTACGTATATGTTCATACATTTGTATATGTACATATATGTTTATATACATATGTACATCTATGCATACATACATAAATGTACACGTGTCTATATATATATATATATATATATATATATATATATATATATATATATATATATATATATATATATATATATATATAAAACGTACTTTCAACAATCAGTTTCTATTTTCTTGAAAAATTCAAATATTGTGACTAATATAAACTTTATTGCACTACGTACTTTGTGCATAAATCTTGAATTTCCTAATTTTGCCACATTCGAATATGCAGTTGCTTTTTCATATATATATATATATATATATATATATATATATATATATCAACAATCAGTTTTTATTTTCTTGAAAAATCCAAGTATTGTGACATTGCACTACGTACTTTGTGCATAAATCTTGAATTTCCTAATTTTGCCATATTCGAATCTACATTTGCTTTTTCCATGTTTAGATTTGCATTTGTTTCTACTATGTTACTAAGATTACAATCCGTGAGAATATAGAAGAAATGAAACTTAGAAAGTAACAGAGAAGATAGAAGAAATGAAACTTAGAAAGTAATAGATAGGAAAAAAAATCTGAAACTTACTACGAAAATAGTGTAAAGTTTGTGTTTGAAGAAACGATTAAGAAGAACAAAAGGAAACTATATATGAATGTGTAGTATATGTATAAGTATGTATATGTGTACATACATGACGTATCACATATGTTTGTATGTGTTCATACGTATGTATACATATCACGAACATGAGAATACTCATCAGCAAAGTCGTGCAATGCTAGTAGCATGAAGAACTTTGACAGTGATTCTGGTACAGATTGTGATACTGATCAAGTTTTAAAGAAGAATGCAGGGAACGTGACTAATAGGAAACAAGTTAGGGAAGAGAAGCTATCAAAGAAAAGAGTTCAAAGCAATCAAACTGGTAGGAGTTTAAAAAGGAAAGCTAAGTAGTAAGAAAAATACATACCTCTAAACAGAACAAAGAAGAAAGATATACTCTACTTTGCAGGATGTTGTGGTGGGAAGAAGAGAAGAACATAGCTCATATTTATAGGAGCAGTGTATTATTCCTCGTGTGATGCTTTTTTATTAGGCAGAGAGGATGTTGTGGTGGGAGGAAGAGAAGAACATAGCTCATGTTTATAGGAGTAGGAGATTCTTCCTCGTGTGATGCTTTTTTTGGATCTCGTTTTGGTTTCTGTTTTTGTTAGGCCTGAAACAGAGAAGTCTAAGTTTAAAGTAAAAAAAAAAATTGTGTTCATAGATAGTTTTTCTCAACAAACTTTTATTATTTCAACATTAGTTAGATAAAATTCTTATTCTTCTAAGTTTTGTACTCTCTTGCTTGTTCATGGCTTCTAACCCGTCAATATATGTTAACTATGTCAATGTACATTTATCTATTGATAAGTTATTTACTCACAATGTACGTATATAAAAATGTACACACATATACTTACATCCACATACATGTGTGTAATAGATTTTGCAGGTTTTAATTTTGATACAGGGGATAAACACAAGGTATGTATATGTATGTACGTTGTAACGTGAGCGACAAATGAGATGGAGAAAAACAGAAAGTTGGTTAAAGCAAGGGGACACATGGAGAGCAATCCACACAGAAAAGAAAAAGCGTGAGGTAGAAGAAGGAAAATGTGACATTAAAAGACTACGTTTTGGTACATTCTGTTCTGACACTCTTTCTCTCTTACCTCTATGGACTCTATTCTTCCTTGTCTGATACACTCATATTCTCTGCTACAGGTGCTTATTGCAGATTTGGCGATCAAATTTCTTTTATTGCACAGTTGAATCATATCAGTGTAACAGTGTTGCTTTTTCATACGTAATAAAATTTCATGCATTACATTGGTGCTTTCGTTGACGTTATGGCTGAGAATACACATTTAAAGGATTTTCAAGCGGAGATTAAAGGACAAGTTGATGCTTTAAAAAAGATGATGGAGTTGATAGAGCTTCGTGATCGTGAACAGAGGGCTCATACGCAGTCAGTCCAAAATGAAGCTCAAAATCGGATGGATCAAATACAAAAATCTTTGGATCTCTTGTTCTCCATTCCTACCAGGAACTTCGCTTAGGGTTATGCCTACAAAAGGGATCCTCTCCATCTATTTGATTTTGACAAAAATTTTAAAATTCCCCTTAAACCAATTTTTCAATCTTGTCACGTTGAATGGTGCATTCTTTAGTTGTACGCCAAAGGTTTCAATGGTGTAGACAATGCTTATTCCCTTCGGCATTTAGAGGAGTTGGCTTCCTTATGGGAATGGGCATCAACTCAACCCTAAGAACTTCTTCTAGAATTTTCTCTCGAGGTGTGCTCGTAGGAGTATATTGCCGGAACCATGGCCCTTTAGTCGACTCCTTGGATCGTGAATAATGCCTTTTGTCGTGTGCTTTTTTCTCAGTCTTCTTATCACCTGACGAGGCCTAGGCTTGCATATGTTTCTTGAAATCTCGCATTTCTTCCACTTGCATGAACTTAGGCGTCCTCTTTTTAAGCTCGTCTAAGTTCTCTACTAGTCGCATGCATAAACTATATGTGAATGATCTTGCCTATAAAACTGTAATCATATGATGCACCGCCACTTTAAGGTTGAGATTGCTACCTTTCCAAACCTCTCCATAAACACTCAGAGTTGCCAAACATTCACCGATGCAATTGACATGAGATGGTGTGGTTGGCTAGTTGCAAACTGCGCCCCAAAATTCAAACAGATGTTGGAAAAAAACTATTTATGGAGTTTGACTATAGCAAAGAGAACCATGTCAAAACTTTTATTTTCAGTGAGATGGAAAAGGCTCCACACCAAACGGGATCACTCGTGATGCAAAGTGTCATTTAATTCATGAATATTCTAATATTTTTATTTTGGAGAGGGACAACATTATTTAATTTAAAAAAAAAGACTAAATTGAGTCAGATTTGTAAAAATATGGATTAAAAATAATATAAGACGTTACATGATATGACACATGACAACTGTTAGAGATATTATATTTAGTTTATATTTATCTCTTATCTTTAGTTTGTTTGTTTATATTTCTTATTTGTATTTTGGGCTTAACCCATATTTCTTCTATTATAAATAGAGGACCCTGTGTGTATATTCAACACAAGGGAGTTTTCACTATATTCAACTTGGTACCAAAGCAGGTTTTCTGATCCTTTTCTACTTTGTCTTTGTTGCCGCCGGTGGCCGCCGCCAGCGGTGGCCCCCCTAAAAAGTCTCTTTTTCAACCTGTGCATTTATACTTCAATAGGCAATCTCTGGTTTCTGTCTCGCATATGTCCAGTGTTGCTGTCCGCCACTGCTAGTTGTCGCTCGCCACCAGCCGCCACCTGCCGGCTGTCCACTGCCGCCGGCCATCGTCCGCCGTCCGCTGCCGCTGGCCACCGTCACCGGTCGTCCGCCGTCACTGGCCACCGTCGCCGGCACCGTCTACGGCCACCGTCGCCAGCACCGTCTCCGGCCACCATCGCCTACCACTTTTGTGGCCATCGTCTCTGCCACTTGTGCCACCGATGCACCAACACCTAGTCCTACCTCTATTGCTTCTGCTATCTTCTTCTCTGTTTTGAAAGGTCTCCAAGGACAGTCGGTGGTTAACACTAAGGAATTTCAACACCAAATTTATGGGTTAAAACAATTTCACCAGCCCTTTGTCAAATTTGTCATATTTGTTTTTTGGATGCTTTGATGAATAAGAGCTCATTATGATCTTCCACTTTCAAGGTTTGTAATCGGCGTGCCGTCATTTTCGTCGTTCGTCGTGAGGGGGAGTATGTTTCCAGCCACAGTTTTCAGGTTTCAGGCTGTCAATGATGACATTCCTTGCAGTTTTGTCGCTTCTAGCCATTACAGGCCCCATCAGTCAGTGATGGCAGTCCATGTAGTTTTGTTGCTTCTAGCCACTATATGCCCCATCAGTCAGTGATGGCAGTCCCTGTAGTTTTGTCGCTCTTAGCCACTACAGGCCCTATTGGTCAGTGATGACATTCCCTGTAGTTTTGATGCAAGCCCTATCCTTACTTGATGGCAATCGAGTCTCTGGAGGTTGTCATTGTCCTCTTTTGTCAAAATGTGATTTGCGCATTTGTTTGCCGCACACTCTTGAAGACAGATCATATATTTCAAATTGAGTTTATTTATTCCAAGCTTGGTTCATACAATTTGTATGCTCCAGCTTGAGGGGGGGTGTTAGAGATATTATATTTAGTTTATATTTATCTCTTATTTTTAATTAATTTGTTTATATTTCTTATTTGTATTTTGGGCTTAGCCCGTATTTCTTCTATTATAAATAGAAGATCCTATGTGTATATTCAACACACGGGAGTTTTCACTATATTACCAAAATTAAAAAATAAAAGCAAATAAAAATTAAAAATACTATCAACTAACACATGACATCTACCAATATAATGTTAACTTTAATCTAATTGGATTATTTTTAAAAATTACAAGACTTAATTACATCAAATAAGAATTATAGGTCAAATGGAATTTTTTAAATAAATTAAATGATCAAAAGTGTAATTAAGTTTTAACTTTTTTATTTTTATTCCGATGGTCAAAGTTTATGTGATGCAATAAAATTTAGCTTTATTAAATTTTAAGTGTTTTTTTTAAATGTATATATTTTTTAATTTGTCATTTATTAAATGCTTTTGATAGGATTTATACTTTTTTATGGTAACAACTTGTGTACTGTAATTGAGGAGTTTTATGTGTGGAAGAATTAAGTCTTTAATTCAATCAAACAAGTCCAACAATCATTAGACCAGACCAAACAACTTGATAGTCATCTACATCACACTAGACAAGTATGACAATAATCAAGATCACAAAAGACCATCTCAAAAGTTATAACATAGACAATTAGATGGCAATCCGGACCAAACCAGCTTGATAGTCATTCATACCAGACCAGAACGATCCGAAAGTCGTGACATTGGAAACTCAACAATCCTTCATACCACACCACAACAACTCAACATGGATCCACATTAAATCAAAACAATATGACAATCATTTAGACAATAAAAACTAACTTGATAGTAAATCTAAACATCTTGACAATAAATCATATATTACATTTCATGACATAAAACAAAATTGAAGGAGAAGCAAAAGACACATACAACTAGGGATGGCAAAAAAATTAGCGCCCGCGAATAAAATCAGCAACAAATAGTTGATACCCACAGTACTTACTACCCGCAACCCGTAGGTATTTTAATATCCGCTTATAAGCGGGTCGGGTGCGGGTATTATACTATCCATACCCACGGATATCCGTTATCCGCAAAAATCAAAAATAAAAATTTAATTTATATTTTATTAAGTTAAATTTAATTAAAATTAACATTAATTTATATTTTACAATATTAAATTTTAATTTATATTAAATTTAATTTATATTATATTTTATATATTTTTGTAATTCTATTTAAATTTTATTTTAATAATTTATAAAAAAATATTTTTTTAAAATATTTGTGGGTATCAACAGAGTTTTAAAATATGTGCAGATATTTTTTAAGAAGGTATCCGTGCGAGTAAGTAGCGAGTGATTTTTTTTTGTTGGGTCGGGTTATGGGTAGGCACTATCCGTGTCCGACCCGACCCGTTGTCATCCCTACATACAACCTCATTAAAATTGTTCTTATAAAAAAAAAAAACTTATGTTAAAAATAATCTCATGTGGTCAAAATACTAGTTAAAACACTTTCAACTTATATCCTAAAGGTGTGCTCACTTGAAGGAGTGGATTTGAAGGAAAGTTAGTAGATGAATTTGAGACTAAATTATGTGTGTTTTTTTTAAAGAAATTGAAGATAATTGATAGTGAATTTGAAAATAAAGTTTGTGAAAGTTTGTAAATGATTTGAATGATGTGATAATTCAAAAAATGTTTTAATAGATAAAAAATGAAGATTATCAATTTGCCATTAATGATAATAGTAATATAAAATGATATTCATCAATAAGATATGTTTTGGTAAAAATTATTTTAAATAATAGAATAAAAAATAATAAAAAAATTAAAATATTTTTTTATGAAATTTATTTATTTTTGTTTAAATATTATTTTTTTAAGAATATAATTTAGTGAGAGGTGTAATTTGCTGTTTTTATAGTTATTATAACAATTATTATTATTTATTATATATATACACAAATCAAGAATATATATACATATTACACGTGAAGGAACATAATCGTAAAAGTATATTTCATCCATCACGAGATGAAATATTCAGTTTATTCTCCAAATTTGCTCTTTTCCTCTCTCACAAATTAACTAACACCGACGTAAATGACATCGCAATTCCATTTCACCAAATTTCTGTATACACTCTAAATCTCCATTTACTCTTTATACTAATTAGCATCAAATACAGCTATCTACATTTTACAATGACATGTATTAATGTCTTGTAGTGTTAAAATGATGGATCATAATATATTAATAATTTCTTTTAATATTTTTTTTACAACAAAAACACGTATCATTATTGGTATGTTTACATTCATTTTTAAAAAAATATGTAAAATAGATCTATCACAATAAAAAAATTATTAACAGAACTTTTTTCTAAAATAATTTATTTAAAACCCTTAAAAAAATTAATCCATCAGTTTGACCGTATTTGACGAATTCTTATTGGTTCTGGAAATATTGTTTTGCCAGTTTGTTTCCAAACTTGTTCTTTGACTGGTCAATCACCTGGTTTGATCCAATTTTCAAAACTATAATAAATAAGATGATTATTCAAAATTTAAAAGCTAAAAGTTTTATTCATTTTTTAAATTTTAAAGTTGAAAATTTACAGTAATAAAAAATTATAATAATTACAACACAATTTGTGTATTTAACTATTAACTTATTCTGTTAAGCCTAAGTATTTATAATTAGTTTACATTTGCAAATTATAAACATGTTTAATATTTTGCTTTTTAATAACATACGTTATATACTATTTACTATTATTTCCTTTTTCATTTTTGAAAAAAAATAATGATATTTGCTTTCTCGCATTTCTCTAGTATGTTATTAATTATATAATATTAGTCTGATTTTATATTTATAAGGCATGGAGTAAAAAACTTGTCTGTCACACAATTACATGAATAATGAGAGAAGTAAAAAGACGAATAACAATTTTTTTTTTCATGTTATGTGAAAGCAATTTGTTATTTGTTTTTATTATTTCTATGATATTTTCTTATTTATATACTATCCTTATATATATATAAAGTATTAAAATTATGATAAATAAGACAAAGACATATACTTAACATTTATTAACTAAACTCTTTAACTATTCAAATTGTTTAAAAACAAAAATTGAATTACATTACACGTTTAATGTTCAAATGTTTCAATTAAATAAGAAAATAGATTTTTCTTTTATTTAACTTTAGTTATATAAATTTTAATAAGCAGAAAGTAATATTGTAATGATTAAAAAATTATAAAATGATTCGTTAAAATCACGTATAAGTTGTTCAATGAAAATAATTATATATTATTATATATAAAAATATTTGGTTTTTAATTACCTAATACAAAATCAAATTATGTTTAATATCAGATAAATTTTAAAGATACGAAAAGTAATCCTTTATTATACAAGAATAGCTAATTAGGTAACATGCTAGTAAGTGACCTTATCGAAATGAATGGACAAGACAACTTGGAGTTGCAAATGTTGATACAGATAATGTTAAGAAAGTTGTGTTATTGATGTAAGAAAGAGAAAACAGAAATGAGAAGAAGCAGCCATAGATACGTGAATCTTCTTAACCTTTCCATACAATCTACGTGCATTGAACAGCAATATCAAATGATTGAGGCTTCACCAAACCACAAAACGAGAGTGACATGAATTGCTGTTCTAACCTTCACACACAAAAACAAGTTCCACAAGCTTTTCAAACCTTTTGTACCAAATGCATGTCATTACATTTTCAATAGTAACTTTGCTGTTTTACCTACCATGCATAGTTTCTACTAATCACACAAACACATATGCATGCTTCTCATTTCTCTACTACAACCATGATCACAGCATTGCTGTCATAAATATCACTTCATTTAAGTTGAAGTTCAAAATGAACGGTAGTTGGAAAATTAAAATCAAATCCTGTAACTGTTCATAGCATTGGGAATGCAATGCATAGGTAGTAGTACAGAGCATAACATAACAAAGTCAAACGTTAATAAAACATCTCAGAAACATAAAATGAAACGGTGGTAATGATATATAAATAGAACTAAGAGTCAACGACAGGTTTTTAATGTGAGAAGCAATTGCAATTTGACTACCGATGATTCTGTGATTGGTTTTGGAAAGTCAAATGATTCGAAGATGTGGGTGATCTAACTTGCTATTGGATTGTGGGAAGAGAAAAAAAATGGAAATTTTGGAAGGAAATTTGTTTGACCAAAGGGTGTTTTTCAAAGAGATAATTCACACACATTCCAACGACATTTAAAATTAGTGGCACACCGTGTGCTTGTGGAAAGATTTCAAAGAGATACCAAAAGCTCTCCATGGCGGTCACCAACATTTTAACCTACCTACTGCATTTATGTCAGGAGTAGCCAAGCTAAATATTATCTGGCACCATGTACAGATGATATAAGCCAATACTATAAACGGCAACAAAAAGAAAAATAAGAAGGGAAGGTGAAGTTAATGCCAGCAGTGTGTTTAACCAAATGCTACAGTCAAAACTTCATCATGCACCCTTTTAATGACTCTATAAATATTCCCTGCTCACCCGCTCTTCATCACCCATAAACACTCCGACTCTTCTTCTTCTTCTATTTATTGTTCTTGCCTCTTTTTCTCCTTCTGAAACACATCTTCATCAACCGGTGTGAAAAAAGAGCATGGAGTTTCCAATGATGCTGCTGAGGCTTGCAGAGTGGGTGCTCTACCAGCTGCTTGCCAACTCTTACTATAGAGCAGCAAGAAAAATGAAAAGTTATGGGTTCCATTTCGGGTATTTGTCATCCAAACCACCCCCTCAACCATCCTCTTTCCCTAGTGTTGTCAAATATGATTTTGAGAGTAGAGAGTCTCAGACACTTGTGGCTTGTGACATTCATAGAGTCCTTTTGAGGTCCCACTCTTTCTTTCCTTATTTCATGCTTGTTGCCTTTGAAGGTGGCAGCATTTTCAGAGCATTCCTCTTGCTTTTGTCTTGTCCCGTGTTGTGGATTTTGAACCATGAGCTAAGGCTTAAGGTCATGACTTTCATCACCTTTTGTGGGCTAAGAACAAATGTCATGGATAGTATATCAAGGGCGGTTTTACCCAAGTTTTATTTGGAGAATCTCAACCTTCATGCTTACGAGGTTCTGGCCTCAGCAGGGTCTAAAGTTGTCTTCACGAGTGTGCCTAGAGTTATGGTGGAAGGGTTTCTTAAGGAGTATTTGAGCGTTGATGCTGTTGTAGGCACAGAGTTGCACACTGTTGGTTGCTACTTCAGTGGTTTGCTTTCTGGTTCTGGTCTACTTGTGAAGCACAGAGCACTGAAGGATTATTTTGGAGACACAAAACCTGATATTGGTGTTGGAAGTTCTGCTGTTCATGATCATCTTTTCCTCTCCCTTTGCAAGGTATGCTCCTCTGTTTAATGACCCCAGTTACTGTTTAACTCTTGCGTGTTCAGCGCTCTTAAGGGCCTAACAAATCATAACAAAGAAGAAGACCATTTAAATTAAAAAGAAAATATTGTCAAGTTTCATTGGCACAAAATACTGTAAACCTATCGCACTGATGTCAAGGTTTTGAATTGCAGTCACCATCACTATTTGTCACTATAGATACAGCTTGGACTGTGATGATTGCGTTACATCAAAGGCAAAAAATTCCTTGACATTGTGACCCAAGCCACTATCACAAACTGTTTTTATAATCTTGATACATATTATAATTCAGTGGACACGGACACGTTTTTATTAAGTCTGTCTCGATGCATTCATAGTGTCTAATTTCAGCTACATGACAATGCAGGAAGCATATGTGGTGAACAATGAAGAGAGCAAGAGCAACTTTAACTCAGTGATGCCAAGGGACAAATATCCAAAGCCCTTAATATTTCATGATGGAAGACTAGCATTCCTGCCTACACCCTCAGCAGCTCTGGTTATGTTCATGTGGTTGCCATTTGGAATTCTTTTGGCCATTTATAGGATCCTTCTAGGCATTCTACTTCCTTATGGATGGGCATTGTCATTAGGGGTTTGGAGTGGCTTAAATCTCCAAATCAAAGGGATTCTCCCTGAAAAGTCAGAGCAAAAGCAAGGGGTCCTCTATGTTTGCACTCACAGGACTCTTCTTGATCCTGTTTTCCTAAGCACATGTTTGGCAAAGCCTTTGACTGCAGTGACATACAGCTTGAGTAAGGTGTCTGAGTTGATAGCCCCTATAAGGACAGTGAGACTAACAAGGGACAGAAAAAAAGATGGTGAAACAATGCAAAGGCTTCTGAGAGAAGGGGATTTGGTGGTGTGTCCTGAAGGAACAACGTGTAGGGAACCATATTTACTGAGGTTCAGCTCACTTTTTGCAGAATTGGCTGATGAGATTGTGCCTGTTGCTATCAATACTCATGTGAGCATGTTCTATGGGACCACTGCAAGCGGGTTGAAATGCTTGGACCCTATTTTCTTTTTCATGAATCCAAGGCCTAGCTGTTACATTCAGGTTCTTGGAAAACTTCCCAGAGAACTTACATGTGCTGGAGGAAGATCAAGCTGTGAAGTTGCAAACTTTATACAGAAACAGTTAGCCGATGCTTTGGGATTTGAGTGCACCACACTCACAAGGAGGGATAAGTACATGATGCTGGCAGGGAATGAAGGGATTGTCCAACAAGACAAGAGGACAACAAAATGTTAATCACGATGTGGGACTAGGGTTACCACTAATCTTTTAGATTTCATCTTGTACACTTTTTCTTTGTCGCCTAATTTATGTTTTTCTTTTGGTTAGATATTATAATCATGATTGTGATATATGAAACTAGCATATTTTAGAAGTAAACTTAGATTGCAAATACAACATAAGTACAAACATTATTGTGACCAAAATAATAAACAACAAATCATATTAATTGATGGGTTAAACATTTAAAACCTGTTTAGATTAATTCCCAAACAACTAAACTAGTATTCAATATGCAACATTTATTTAAATAAACTTATTACTTTGAGGATATGATTGCTTTGGAGAGAAAATGAGATTTAGACTGTCAAATTTTTATTTAAAATAAAACTCATCTTTTAACAAAATATTATTACTAGGTAAATGAATCAAAATATTAAACAATCAAACTTTCATTAAAAAAAATAAGTTTGAAGATACTACAATGTGAGACTAAATAGTAGACATTTTACACTTGAATAAATATTATTTAATTTTTAATCTTGAAGTGGTTATTGTATGTCTTAGTGCATAATAAAGTTGTACAGATAATCATTTGTTTAATATTATATATAATATGTGGGGTTACAATTTGCTATGTAAACTTCCCTGTTATCATTATCATTGGAAAACACAGGCAAATATATGTATATGATGTGGACAGGTAGGTAGCCACATTAATTTTAATTATTCAAGAATTACATAAAGGATTTATGTAATTACCTGGACAAGATTCAATATCGATACATTAATAATGTAATCCTTTATTACCATATTATAAATATTTCAAAATATTTTTCTATATTCGGAATGGTAAAAAATAATTATTTAACATTTCTTTGTAAACAAACGGACTAGTTTGATAGGGAATGCAGTCAAACATAATATATGAATAAGTGTTTATCAAATAAAATAATTAATAATTTAGTTTTGGTAAGCTATTTTTGAGTTTTTCGAAAACTACCAACCTACCTAACAAAACTAACTTTTGTTGTAGACTTTAAATATGAATACAACGTTGTTGTTTCCATGCTATGTATGGGTCAAACGGAATCAATGTTGTAGTCGTGGTCAAGAGTTAATACTGTACTTTAACTAAAGTATCTTAAAAATGCACACAAAAATTATGATACAGTTGTAAACTTTGATAGTGACGATTTTTTTAATAAATTAAAATATAATTACGTATTTCTTTTCCATGAAACTATTATAAAAAGGAAATTCCTTACCAGTGCTTAACATCCCTTTTTTGGTAAACTTCATGCATAAACATAATGAGAGAAATCTACCTACTCATCTAAGTTTTAAGAGTTTTAGAGCAGTGATTTTCTTACAACAATTTTTGAGTTACTGCTATATTATTAATTTATTATATAATAATAACTTTCTTACATATTTTAAAAAAACTAAGGTGTTTTTAGATGCATGTATTTGTCATATTTCAAAACATTTCAATCGAGTAAAAATTGATCCAAATTATTATTATTTTAAAACAAAATATTTCATGGTAGGCATAATAAATGAAGGAAAAATCATTTTGAACCAATTGGATCATTTAATATATTATGCATAATTTATGAATCATGCAAAATTACTATGTAATCAAATTTTTAGTCGAGTGAAATTCAATTATTTGAAAATTTGGAGCTTTCAATTAATCGAGAATTTGTGAGTTTTGGTTGCTAAGCGAGTAAATTCTTACTCAACGAGCTAGTTCAATAATATATTTCACTAGTTTACTCATTAAATGGAAGATTTTTCACTTAGCGACTAAACATTCTTTGGCCATGTTGATGCCTCCGATTGGAGGAGCGTAATAGTGGTTAGACAAATTGCTATAAGTGCTTATTTCGTCTGGCCAGCCAAATGACTAGACTATTTTTACAATAATTGCAATAATGTTATTTACAATAACTATTTTTAAACATACTACACTGATAAGAAGTATATTTAACTTAACTTCAAATATTTATATATACTCTAAACATAATCTTATTTTAACTTTTTCCCTCTGCAAATGACATAGATGGTCATTGACATGTGTTTCTAGAAGGTGGTGCAGGTCACTACTGGTGAAGGTAAAGAGGGTTGTTGGTTATTTTGTGTAGTGACTGAAAAAGTTAACCACTGCAGTGGTTGGAATATGGCATTGCACTGTTTAACCTCTTCCTTCTCTGCATGCAGTTCAATATGTGGGAATTCACCAAACTCAAACATCAATTTCAATTATTGTTATGGCTACAAAGTTGTATGTCACAAACACTATGAGTAGGGGACCTATGCTTTCTGGGATATCAGTACCATGGCATGTGAACAAATTCCTATGGTCAGAACCAAAGTTCACACCCTCCACTATGCACACTGTTTAATCAATCTGTGTAAAACAATCCATTAACCAAAAAAACAATGCTATTTTAGTTGTCCAAATTGTTCTGTCATGCTGATATTTTATATATACGTAATCATTACTCTTTGCTTTTCAAGTTTCTAATTTATCTGTAAAGAAAACATACCAGAAAAATGTTTGTCTTTGACTGTGTCACTGTGTAGATAAGACTTTTGAGTTTTTGACAGCAAAATCTGATCCTGATCTATAAGATTAAACAGATAAGGCAACTCAAAGATGTGTTTTTTTTTTAATTCAACAGTTCAACAGAGAAATGTGAAGAACACAGAAAGTTAAATAAAAAAGTATGTACAGCAACTAATGTATATCTCTCTACAAATGTCCATCATCTTAAGTTGCCTTTTCTCTGTACCATGTTTTTCTACCATTTATGTGCTGTTGATGGTCATGCAGCTACTATTTGCTTTTTGTGTCTCCCAAAAAGCCTGTAAAAGGGCAAAATTTGTTTGCTCAGAGCAGCAGTACATCCAACTCCCAGTCATTTTAGAGATAATTTCTTTCCAAAGATGAAACTATCCACAGAATGACACAAATATCTGCAAAGCTATTTAATGTGTCAGATGATGCAGCAGAGGTAGAGGGGTTTGTGGGCACTGGCACTGAACCAAACACGTTTGCTCCGTTTGAGTTTGTTGTGTTCAACACTGATGTACTAGTGCTGCAGTTTCAAACACCAAGTTAGTAACTATATGATAATATTTTCTCTTGCAAGTGTTGCCAGCAACATAATAACAAATGAAACTATATCTGCATACTAAAAAGAATAAATAAATGAAAGTATATATAATTATATGTGAGCAAGGAAGGGCCACCTAGTAAATGGATATTGACATGCCCCAGTACCTGCAAAACAAGTAAATGCATTCATCAAATGATCTCAACAACCAAATAATACTGAGGTATAGCGTGTTGTGCGCTGGAAATAAAACAAAAAATGTACATCATCTTTAAATGTACATGATTTGTGCAGTACTAGATGAAGGTGTTGTAAGGTGGATACGTGAGAGGTGGGAGTGATTATAACAAATCTATGATTGGTTAAATATGATTAAAAATAATAATTTTTCTTAGCCAATGAGTTCATGTACTTTGTCCAAAGCATGATGTTACTTCATTTTGAATTCACAATTATTAGGATTCTACCAGTTGTATATGCACATTTAATGAAAAAATTGTGATAAACAGCAATACTTAGCTCATGTTTTGTTTTTTTTTTTTTTTTTTTATAACAGTCGTTTATGCACATATAATGAAACAATAAGTCTCTGTGACAATACATAAAGGAGGCTTTGAAGATGCTGCTTCAAAAAAAGTTGGACTTTTGCATAACTCAAATGGTTTTAGCTCATACATCCCCAACCTGAAGTCACAATCTACAATCTATTGAAAGAACCAATAAACTGTTCAAAATGAAACCGAAAAATCATGAACAGGGATGTGCCTGATTACCAACCTAAGTGACCGACCCTACAATCTTACATGTCTGTGAATCAATTTGGCAAACACTTCATCTACAAATGTTCTGGTCTCCTTTTCTTTTATAATACTATCATTTACCTGTAAAGTTCACCTTTTTATGTTGGAAACAAAATATATTAAAGGGTAATTCTTATTTCAACTTTTAATTTACCCAACAACTTGGCCATACCTCAGGTCTTGTTTTAAAATTGAAATGCACGTAACATGATTGAAAGAATTTACAAGGAGAGTCATAGCAGCAAAAGGCTTACTTGGGTTAGTGCTAATGATGACAGCAGTTCCACCAAAATTGCAGCTATTTGGAACAGGATTCTTTTGATAGTACTTATTGAAGGCATAAGAAGCATGGTCTCTGATGGAATTTGGGTTGTAGCAGCTTCCACCAGGTTGAATTGCAGAGCAATCAGCACCACCATAGCCACAGGCATAGTCCAATGCAACTTGCAGGGTAGTTTGTGAAGCAGTTGGGCTAGCAATGCACCAGCTTGCACCTGAAGACAACGGGGAATTCACGGTGGTTGGCGTGGTAAAAGGGAATGTGGAGGGTGGAGAGACAGTGTCTGGATTTGAATTGGGATTGAGGAATGGAGATGTTGAAATGGTGGGGGTGGTGGGAATTAAGTTGGGAATGGTAGGAATGGGAGTGGTAATATCCCTCTGAACTGTAGAAATTGAGACAGTGAATTCTTGTTTCCCTTGGTCATGTCCTAGTACATTCACATGTCCAGGTACTTCCTTCACTGTCCTACATGAACCTGTGTTTGAAATGACAATCGAGTTACTTTTGTTCTGTACTACTTTATCTAAAGCATCATGTGAACACAGAAATCAAATATACATTTGAAATCAGTTTAAGCCTTTTCTGTTTGAGGAGCAAAAGAAGTATAGCTGGATTCAAATTTTGCCTATAGGGCCAATGCATATATTTACCCTGTATGGAAAACAAAACCTGTCTGTCATGCTATTCATTAGAAAAGTTGTGGAATTTTTTATTCAAACAAGCCAGTGGTTATATTTAGGCCCTTAAATCTCTCTGTTAATTCAAAAGGCAACAACTTGGAATAGGGCATCTATGTGGGCAGTTAAGGACATGTAGGGTATCCTATGTACAGAGAGGCACACAGAAGTCAATGCAGTTGGGCCCTTTGTATCTTTCCAAGAAACGGTGGAACGGGAGAAAGGTTGGATGCAACTGTCCTGTGTGAAATCCCAGAAAAAAATGAGCAAGAAAAGGACTCGTTTAAATTTTTCTATGGTGTGCGTGGCTCTATAATTGCTGGAACAGGCATTTAATGGAATAATACAAGAGACAATATTTTGATCCTGGGAAATTATTATCCATAAAAACTGAATTAGTAAACTAGATTCCAACAGAAAGAAGCCAGGATGGAGTAATCCAGGAAAAAAGTGATTTGCACCGAATCAGTAAACATGTATATCCACACTGATACTGGTTGAACTGAAAAACAAGAAGAGAATAAAGCAATAGAAATACCAAACTTGAGAGAAAGAAAAGTGCTTTGTGGTTTCAGAATTCAAAACATGTTCAAGGGGTCCAAAAGAATATTAAAGAGAAAAGCGCAGCATAGTGCAAAAGATAAAGAATAAGAAATTGAAAACAGAATGAAAATGAGAGGCAAAGACAGTGAGAAGTAAGAAACAATATCTTAAAACGGAAGCAACCGAGCTACATTTTCGAATAGAACCATCAAAGCTGAACCAAAAACAGAATGAGAGAGAAAATAGAAGAACCATAGAACAAACCAGACAAAGGGGATTGATTACCTGAACAGAGTAATTGACACAGCAGGAGAGATATTGCACAGTAAAACACACTTCTTTGCATATTTGATTTTACTGTTCAGCTTCTTCTTTAACACCTGCTCGCCAATGTAGCTCCCGGGTTGTAGGAGTTGTTCCTTTGAATCAATGAAGGAGAAAGGAAGATATGATGAAAGATGGTAAATGTTCTATAGAAGTAAAAAGGGAAAATGTTTGTTGTGTGGGCTAATGATGCAAGTAAAAGTATATATATAATAGTGGAAGAGTATGTGCGGTTGTTAGAGACAAAGGAGAAGATTTAAGAAAGAAAAAAGGGTGTGTGTGGTGAGGGAGAGAGTTAAGAGAAGGAGCAAAAAGGTGAGGAAGAAGAAGAAGGTTGAAAACGAAGTAAAGGAAGAATTGTTTGGAATATAGACTATGTTTGTGGGTTTGTAAGTGATGATTGTAATGATGGCGCTTATGTGTACATTTTGGCTTTCTCTTTTTTTATTCTGCTCTTTTTTACTGTTGTGTAACACTTATTCTAATCTTTCTTCTTCTTATGCTCATCTTTTTCTCCTTTATTCTTATAAGAATATAAAATGTTAAAAGAGGGTGAAATAAAGTGTGAATTTAAGTCTTCTTCCTATTCATATATTATAAATTGCGCTTATTTTTAGTGGATACACGATTTTTAACATAAAATTTGATTTGATAATATTGCTAGTGGTTTATTTTGTAATTTGCATTTTGCCTTTCTCTTTTGTCTTGACACTATGTTCCTGCAAGAAGGGAAAATTAAGAAAAGGATTGGTTTGAGTTGTGATGTTTTTGTTTGCAACGAAGGTTGTTGTTTGAGTGTGAGTTCTACGTGGAGGAGGGAAAGTGTATAACTGATTATTACTGCCATTTGATTGTACTATCAGCTTTTTTCATCATTTTGTGCTTTAACTGATTCCATATTTGTTGTAAAGAACGGTGGTCATGATGTTGCAGCCCAACCCATGTCCCATGTTAGTCCATCACCATAAAAGTCTGAAACTTTCTTCAAGTGAAAACTATTTCTGTCTCAGTCACTGAATTCCCACTACAAATTACTTTCATCATGTCACAAAAACTTAGTCAACATTATTTGCAATATTTGCTAATTTTACCACAATGAAATAGATATAATAGAATTATCATTTCTATTCAGTGTTTGACTTATTATAAACTTTTGATTGACTTGAAAAGAGAAATAGAAAAGGAATGGGGAAATTTAACACAACTAATTAAGATAGAAAAGCCTGAGAAGTAATAGAAGGAAGTGATGCTCACTTGATGTGGGTGGAGAAGCATGTGATAATGAGCATGTGGTTAGAAATCAAAGTGATTTGACAAAATGGCCTAAAGTTAGCATAGAGAATGCCCTATGCCGCCAGGGTTTGTTCACACAGCATCGCCAACCATTGTTAAGCTACTTTAACCCAAATTATGACATTAAATTGGGTTGCACTGTTAAAGTTAGTTCAAGTGATATATATATATATATATATATATATATATATATATATATATATATATATATATATATATATATATATATTTATTTATTTATTTATTTATTTATTTATTTTCATAATTTACAAAATAACTTAAAAAAAATACGTGTATTAACTGTAATTTAGCATTTTTTTCTCAATTTTTATTTTAATTGATACATTTTGATTGTTAATTTAAATATGAATTGTTAGTTACATTATCTTTTTGTAGAAATTAAGGTGTATACCGATAAACATTGGTCCGTGTCATCCTCATCATCTTCTTCTTCTGTTTCAGAGTGTGGTGGTGACCACACAATGTCAACTCTGTGTTCTGCACTTCCACCATCATCATCACCCTCCATAGCAAACTTCATCTCTGACCACCCATGCCTCACCATGCTTCAAAACCAATGCTTCAACATGAAAGACCTCCAAAAGATACACCCCCACATCATCAAAACTGGCCTTGCTCTTGACCACATTGCTGCAAGCCGTGTTCTCACTTTCTGTGCCTCTTCATATGGTGACATCAATTATGCTTACTTGGTCTTCACCAGGATTCCAAACCCAAATCTTTATTGTTGGAACACAATCATCAGAGGCTTCTCTCGGAGTTCCACCCCTCAGTTTGCAATTTCTCTTTTTGTTGATATGTTGTATTCTGCTGTCGAACCCCAACGGCTCACTTACCCTTCTGTTTTCAAGGCTTATGCTCAATTGGGTGCTGGGCATGATGGAGCTCAGCTTCATGGGAGGGTTGTAAAATTGGGTCTTGAAAAAGACCAGTTTATTAGTAATACTATCTTGCACATGTATGCTAATAGTGGGCTGATGAGTGAGGCTAGAAGAGTGTTTGATGAACTTTTGGAACTTGACGAGGTAGCTTGCAATTCAATGATTATGGGGCTTGCTAAGTGTGGGGAAGTTGATAAATCTAGGAGGCTGTTTGATAATATGCCTACAAGAACAGCAGTTACTTGGAATTGTATGATTAGTGGATATGTAAGGAATGGGAGGCTAATGGAGGCATTGGAGCTTTTCCGCAAGATGCAGGAAGAAAGGGTTGAGCCTAGTGAATTTACAATGGTGAGCTTGTTAAGTGCTTGTGCCCATTTGGGAGCACTTCAACATGGGGAATGGGTTCATGATTATATAAAGAGGTGTAATTTTGAGTTGAATGTCTTTGTTCTCACTGCAATAATTGACATGTACTGCAAGTGTGGATCTATTGAAAAGGCTATTGAAGTGTTTGAGGCATCACCCACAAGAGGATTATCGTGTTGGAACTCCATCATAATAGGACTAGCCATGAATGGTCATGAGAGAGAAGCCATTGAGTACTTCTCTAAGCTTGAATCCTCAAATTTAAAGCCAGACTGTGTAAGTTTCGTTGGTGTTTTAACTGCTTGCAAATATCTAGGAGCGGTAGAAAAAGCAAGGGACTATTTTACCCTCATGATCGATAAGTATGAGATTGAGCCATCAATAAAACACTACACTTGCATGGTCGAAGTGCTTGGTCATGCTGCGCTCCTAGAAGAAGCAGAAGAACTAATAAAGGGTATCTCTATAGAGGCAGATTTTATTATATGGGGATCTTTGCTTTCATCTTGTAGGAAGCATGGGAATGTAGAAATTGCAAAAAGGGCAGCACAAAGAGTTTTTGAATTAAATCCGAGGGAAGCCAGTGGCTATTTACTTATGTCCAATGTTCAGGCTGCATCCAACCAATTTGAAGAGGCATTGGAGCACAGAATTTTGATGAAGGAAAGATTAGTAGAGAAGGAACCAGGATGCAGTTCAATAGAACTACATGGAGAGGTTCATGAGTTCTTGGCAGGGGGGAGGCTACACCCTAAAGTTCGAGAAATTTACTCTGTACTGAATAACTCTGGTTTTGTACTTCAAGATTGAATATCTCCGAAGTAATGAAATTGTGAAATTTAAAACCCAAGCTGTACGCAAGGAAATAGCTTTGATACAAAGAAGAGTTACAATACAATGTATGAGAATCTCACAATCGAACCGAACATCCAGTTTGCTTGTCAATACCCGGGGATTTATAGTTTGATCAGGAGGAAAAAGTGCCTCTATTTCATTAGGAAAATGTTCTTTTAACAACTTTTTTCACAACGCATATTATTGTTATACTATGTCTTCCCAAATTATTCCAGTCATATTTGGTTATTTTGATTACAATAGTGATTTGTTTTTTCTTCAGCAATTAGAATACTGGTGTCTGTTAATACTTGTACAAATTTGAATATAGGTCTGTCTGCAACGCTGACCTAAGCATAAGGTGATCCGAATCCTTATTTTAGGTTTCCAGAAAAAAGAAAGTTATTCAGTATTAATACTTATTCAATTTTTACTGTTACCTGGTTTAGTCTAGTGGTACCTAAAGTAATTTTTTTTTTCATTGGTGACGGGGGTTTGAACCTGCTAGACTTTGCTAATCTTAATTTCTGTGCTTCATGCATGTTTTTGCTTCGAAGTTCTGAAACCTTCAGCAGTAAAAGGTATTAACTCTGAAAAGTAGATCTTATTGTATTGAAAATCATAACACTCACTAATCTGCTAAAATAATTGTATTGTGAATACAGTAGAAGAAGCATTAAGCATATGATCTTGTTAAGCACCATCAAGCATAGAAGACCCCTTGCTTGTACAAGATCCTGAAAATATAATACCTACACTACAGTGCATTGAATGGATGTAACACAACAACCGACCAAGAGTGTGGTAAGTTTCAGGTTTTTGACAAGTTCCGCCCTGGTGCCCAAGAGTATATCTCTTGGGGCATTGTACCATTCATGAGCAGGTTCTGTGGCATTGCATACAAGTCAGAGATGTCAAGATGGTGGGTGCGTCCATTTTGGTAATGCTGATTCTGCATTGCAGCAGAAAGTTCATCATCTTCCAAAGGCAGACGATCGAAAGTAGCATGCATGAATGATGCAGCCATGATTACAAGAGGGCCTGAAGCAATCAAAGCACCAACCACAGCACCTCCCACAACTTGCCCTTGAGCACCTGCCAAGTAAATTGTGAGGCCTGTGATCCCTGGAGGGGCTGGTGGGGGAAGGATTGACCCCAGGAGTGACAGAATCTCAAACCTACCATGAAGGGTCACAATGGCACCAGATGACCCTGGTTGACGCAGTGTTACATTTGTCACACAGCCTGTTCCATTGAGTATGTAAAGGCCACGTTGCTTTCTCCTTGCAAAGTTCAACAAACTTTCATTCACATCACAGCCTGAACTCACTTCCATAGCATGAGCCTTCAGTGCATTGGCACTTTCTCTGGTGACAATAATTGGTGGTTTAGGCTTGTTTTTTGAGCCGGCTGGCCGTCCACGTGGCCGCCTTAAGGTGTCCCCCTCTGCTGCAATAGAAACAGGTGAAACTGCTTTTGGGACTTTTGGAGTTATTACAGTAACATCAATGCCAGACATGTTTGAGTTCCCCTTGTCTTGTTCTTGCTTTCTATCCATTTCACCAAACAGAGGATACTTTGAGGCAAATATGAAGTAACAAAGAGGAAATCGCTCTCTTCTGCTTCATAGAAAAGCTTAAGTAGTTGAATTATGAGAATAAATTTTATAGGACCCCAAAAGAATGATTGTTTTGTAGGAAGGAGTTAAGTAATACCAACCAACAAAAAATTATTGTTTTATGCATTACTCTGCCTAATTCTGACTAACTTGGCTCATGTCAATTGCCTTCTCCAACAGATATCTCTTGCCATATATATAATTATTACACTTTACTTCTCAATCTTACCCACCTACACTTTCTGGCATATGACTGTGCTTTTTCTTTATCAAACTCTCTGCACTTTTTCTGTTACTTAGCAGAACACTAGAAGCATGGTTGGAAGCTTGCAAGTATAGTCTGTTTTTAAAATATATCTGACAAAAATTACTCCAAAAACTAGTCGCTAGATAATAGCTGATATATGTTGGATAGTTATAAGTTGTAAAATTAGTTTATTAAATTACAAATTTTGATACAATAATTAGTCGAAGTTACTTATAAATATAAAATAATAATAAACTCAAACTGCAGCGTGCCAAACATCATTTTATGATGTCAAAGTTGTTCACTCTGTAGATTTTTTTTAGTTGACATGAATTTATGGTTCTAGATTGTCTCTCTGTTAGGTGATACTGAAATACGATATGATGAAATGTAAAAAAAAAAATGACAAAAAAATAAGAGATTTTCAAATTTGGAATTTCTTTTAATGTAAATTAAATTAATAGACGTTGATTTTATGTTTTAAAATATATTAATTTTTTTTAATATATTAACATCGATGTATATTTTAATGTTCAGCAAAGGACAATATCTAAAATCTAACTCTCGACTCGAGTTTTCCTGGTCTGTGAATTTATTTTTGCATATGAATCTATAATAGCCCTTTTTTATTGTTTAACATTGATGAGTTTTTGCCCTTTGAAGTCGTGGAGCAGTATGAACCACCTTAGCTAGCAATAAATACTTTAGTAGAATATTACAATATATATATATATATATATATATATATATATATATATATATATATATATATATATATTTTGGTATAATGAAAAGTTAAATGTAAAATAAAAGCAATTATTTTCAAACATGTTTTAGAATAAGGTAATGAAAAAATTGGAAACAAATAAAGATATAATAAAAAGTTTCCTTAAAAATGTTTTTCTAATATCTTCACGGGTATCGGCTTTCTCATTCCACTATAACAATTTTTAGAAATTATTTTCCTATTTCAGGTTTCCAATCACCAAAGAGTTGACAAGAGAGATTATGTACACATAGAATTTTCTCAAGAAAAATTCAAAATTTTGGATATTCAAATCTGAATTTAATTTCTTAGCATAAAAAAGGAAAATCATAGAAAAACACAAAAAAAAAAATAGAAACGCCACAATCAATGAAGATTCGTTAGAAATCTTAATCTTTATAAGAACTTATATCTTAAGACAAACTAAGAGAATCCTCTCTTAATAAATTCATGAAATAAGAGTTTCAAGAAAATTTGTTCTTTCAAGCTTTTTTGTGATTGATCTTGTCATAAGTCCTTTAAATTACAATAATTCCTTCCTAAGTTCTTCTTCTATTGAATTAAAGGATAGTTCTCGATAATAACCTTGTTTGATCTACCTTTCCTTATCATTTTCACTTGTATAAATATAAGTCAATATTTTCAACAATCTAAGTCCAGGCCCATTTTTGAAAAACAAGAATGAATAGAATACTTGGAGTTCTTAGCTAAATCCTGTTTTATCCACGTAGTAAATAGTAATAAATTGGATCGATCAGAAGTGTAATGATAAATTAACAAAGGGCAATCATGAGTAGATCAGTTTACTTCAACATTTTCTAGTTGTTTTTCCTTTGCAACAGTTATTAAAAGCATGACCGGGACAGAAGAAATCAAAGATCCTCGTAATCTCGTATCGTGACATGTGCATATATAGTTTACCACCGTTTCCAAGAAGAACTATTTTATTTTAAATCAAGAAAATATCATGCAGTTCAAACCTCTTTCACTGTTGTCACAACACTCACTGTAAATTTGCATCATCTTAGTTAAAAGTCCTTTCTCATCTCTCTCATCGTCATATGATTTCACCCTCATCAGTCGTAAGTAACCAAAACAGCAGAATGACCTTATGAACTATATGTAGCTCAAAATGGAAAATGAACTCAGTTCAAATTCCAACTGTTTGGTCCTCATAATTAATAGTGACATAATATTCCAATATGGTTGGTTGACAATGGCTTCGGACTATATATGTTGCAATATAGAAAATGAAGTCTTAAACGCATCAAAACGACTTGGCATGCATGGTAAGATTACCCTTGCTGACCTCACGGGAACTGTGTAATTCAAACATCTCTTCTATTCTAAAAGGCCAGAACAGTATACGAGACTTCCACTACTGTAGAGTGTACTGTGTTTGCAATCTTATCCTGTGAATGGAGCGACTGTTTCTGCTACTGAAACCTGAGACAATCATCGGCCCACAAAGATAACTTTGGTGTTAGCTCATCCTCATTATTGTTTGGTCAAAAACTAAAAGTGTGTGATGCACGTCATTACCAACCATTTGAAATCAGTTGTCCATACGCATGAAATACGGATACTCAGTGAATAGAAGCATTTCCTTTACTTGCACCAACACTTGTGAAAATTGAAAAGCATACACGGGTGCCCCATTATTACTCTTACTTTGTAATCCTAGTTCTATTGGTTTCATGATGTGATGTCATACCTCAATGTAAAAAGAATACACAATTTGGAATTTTGTGGTACTCTGTTCTGAATAATATTTGACAATTTTCTTGCATCAAGGTACTCGGAGATGGGAGAAAAATCTGAATTACTGCCATTAAACATCTTGGACTTGGTAGGTTTGTGTGCAAGTGAATTAGTGATAGTAGTTAAGAATGCCATACTTCAAACTAATATGTTTTAAATATCATGTAAGGGACATTTCAGATGCAAGAAAACTGCTGAAGGTGCTAGCATAATTAGTACATTAGTTCACAGAAATTTTTGCAGTCTAGTTATGAATACATTTTATGTTTTGAACATTTTCTGCAATTGAAAGGTTTTGGTTACAATTCCATAAAGCAACTACTTTAAAACCTGTAGTGACAACACTGCCCTTTTGTAACAATTCGGGTATGCAAATTTAGGATTGTAGCATTCATCGCGATATTAGACTTGGAAAATCAGCAGCTAAAGCAATAGCAGTAATACCAAACAAATGGTTCGGTCAGTTAGTGATTAATAATTGAGATAAATTGTCATCTATTCATTCCAGTTGATGAGTGATTAAAAGCATGATTTACCAAAACATATATATACATGTGTGTGTATGTACGTACTTATATGTAACTGTCTCATTAGACTCATATATGACATCACTAGGTTGCCAACTCCTGCAAGGTAAGTAAGTGATGCTTCATTACCTTACACAAAACATTTCATGGAATCCTCCAAAAATACTTCATTACTACGTTCATTTATGAGACAGATTAAGGTTAGAAAAGTTTGAAACAATGGACAAGCAACTACACTAGGCTATTCTTAGTCCTTACTCCTTTGGCAAATTTCTCAATCTGCTGTTCCTCCATGATCAATCATATGATCGCAATTTGGAAAGAATAATGCTAAATGAAGATAACAACACCTCTTCATTTTAATAAACTAATAACAAGCATCTCGGATGTACCTTTCCTGTTTCCACATTAAGTGATACAAGAAAAATTTTGCAAACCTTTTTCTTCCAATGAAGTTAGTTCTGACCTGGATGTAGAAGATGTGTTAAGCAAAACAAAATTTATCAGATCCTCAGTTTTGCCTCCTTGGTTCTTCCAATTCTGAGATTGAAAATTGAAAAGGTGTTGCATTACTTTTCTTCATTATTTTCTTGTAATACGAATATTCATAATAATTCAAAATCACTAGATAGAACCTACTCTAAATTGATTTTCATAGTTAAATCTCCATAGGAGACAATAAGAATTAAGCTTTGATAGATCAAAGAGTTGTACCTCTGCCTAATCCCATGGATGGTCTCAAGGAGTTCGATTGTTTGTTGCAACCTGGAATTATTTGGTCTCTCTTCATTACCAAGTACCAAGGTTGAGACGTTCAAAACAGTAACTAGTTCAGCTTCAATTTCACTGAGTTTTTTATCTATCCGTTCCATGAAATCCTCATACGAGGATATTTCTGACAAGTTTCTGGCTATACTGTCTTCATTTGAACTTCCCACACTAACGGATTCCTGAAGATTCTGAATCTCCTTAACATCCAGTGAATTTCCTTCACTTTCGATAGACAATTGCACATCTTGAATATTGTCGAAGTCCATCGTTTCAGTATCTAAGTCATCCTTACTGAAATCATTTTGAACTTCCTCCTTTGGAGCAACAATTCGAACTGGACTTGAAGCATCTTTTGTAATGTCTTCAATGTTCACATTAACATTTCCAATTAGCTGACTTTCTTTCAAAGATATTGCCTGAAACTACCATAGGTTTCTTTCATTATTCAGTTATAAAAAATCAACATTTTAAGTAAAAGCAACATTCACATAGAGATCAAGAGAAAGAATAAACATTATAAATGGACGCAAACCAAAAAAATATTTTGAAATACATGAGTTATTCAGCAATAACAGTCTGAGTTGACAGGTAAAGTTATGCTTATCAGTCAGTACTAGAGCATACAATAATATAGATTTAAGAAAAGAAATTGAGACCATCACTAAAGGTAATCACTATTTATTTAGTTTTTAATTTTTCTTGCATAAAGGTTATAAGTAATACATGGTCTAAAAATCCTAATTACCAAATGAAAAAATATGAAACCCAGTTACACGATTTAACATCTTATACGAGTTTTGTAGCAATGTTATACTTTAATGTATTTTGAACTAGTAAATAAATGCAATTGTACAAACTATACAACTCTACACAAACATTACATCGGGCTTTCCTGTGGAACTCTCCATTTTCAGACTAAGCAAAACCACAGAAAAAATATGCTTTTCAATAATTTCGTGACAGGTAAATTCAAAAGCAGTCTGGTTTTTTTGCAATATTGAAGTCAATGCCACCCCATCCATCCACTGTCTTCCTAGAGACTGATAATTTTCCCATGGTGCATACTATATATGAGGAGTTAAGTTAGTGGCAAATGAGGCAGGGGACAGGCACTGAACTGACGGAAGGAACTCGCTTTTCATCATCACCTTCTATAAAAGGTGTTGGTTGTAATACTTTGATAGCACCTAGTTCTATACAGGGATACAATCAATTCTAAGAGAAATTTTTAAAGGGAGTACAAAAGGATATTTTCCGAAGGGCATTTTTTAACATGCAAATATGAGAATTGTTTTGGTGCTTTCGTTGAAAAATTTGCAATTTATTTATCTTCCATAGCTAGTACAACTTTTAATAAAGGAAGAGTTTACAGAGAAATAACTTATACAAACAGATGAAAATTGGGAATCTCTCTCAAATGACCATAGAGATCAAAATGATATATGCAGACAGAAGAAAACAAGGATACCACATACGAGAATGACATACACTGGGACAACTAATGTTCAAAATATAGGATAGAACACCACCTTTGATGTATATATATATAACCAACGTGACAAAAATCTCAATATAGAATTAAGATTTATATAATTCACACTATAAAAACAAATTTGTTACAGTTTCCCAGTAATAACATCTTTCAAAATAGAATTCTAAATAAGAAACATGTACCTTAACAGTTAAAATTACCAGTTAAGTCTTGTGGAAAACTAGCCTAAAAATACGAGTCATGCATTACTTATAATGCAAGTTATTCTTTTCTAATTTCCTTTTTAGTTTTCTTTTATTATAGGAGCATATAGCCTATAATAGGTGTCGACTCATTTTCTTTACTCATACTCAAGCCATGTTCGATAAGTGTCATGTCCAAAAAGTGCACGATCAGGCGACAGCGTATTCTACATAGATAGCGGTGCATCCTAGGTCCACAGTCCCTTCTGCAGATGCTCATGCCTGTACTTGCAAGCAATAAACAACTTTTGCGAAAAGACTTGAAATAAATCTCTCCATCAAACATACTGGCCATGCATTACATTAAGAATCTAACACTGTGATGATATGAACAATTCATAACTTACATAACAAAGGTGTTCTCCCTCAAATGTATTGATATTTATGATCATGATGCCATCTTTTCAAAATGAAAATAGAAACTAAGACTGTAGGACAAATGAACTGACTTTACCTCACTTAACTTTGCGGAAAGCTCATCAAGCAATTCAATGCGTCTTTTAGACTTGTCCAAAGCCTGCAACACCTTCTTCCTCTGAAAAAGCATTTCCCTTGCATAATTTTCCTCCCCCTTTTGAATGCTTATAACTGCCTGTTTTTGAAGCTTCTCCGCAGCTTCTGACAACCGCAGAAGCCTCAATCTAGCATTAGTTGCTGTTAACCACAACATATAAGTTCTGCGTTAGAAAAATACTAATCACTCATTCAATTTCCCTTTCATCCAATTTCCTCTTCTTTTTTTTCTCTTCCTTTTTCATCACATCCATATCTATTACTTTTTCTTCCTATTTCTCTCTTTTTTCCATCCCAAATACACCCCATTTTGGGGTGCGCTTTTATAATCACTCATTAAATTAGAATAATCGTCCTCAAACTATTGGCCCCTCGCATAAACAGTTTCTAAAGTAATACAATTGTTTAAGCAGACTGTGAAGTATTGAATATCCATCATTTCATTGCCTAAGTTGATGTATTTCAGTACAGTTCAGAAACCAATTTGGAGAAATTTTCGATATTTAAGGACTACACAACATGGTTTTGATAACCTCTTGAGCTACTCAAACAATTTTTCTTACAAGAGTAATACTTCAAGGTCCAATTGATGCACGAACCCAATGGACAGCTTTGTAATGAAAAAGTGAAAAACTTAAACTTTAATCATACTCAGGGGCCTGACTGTAAAAGGGTGTTTTTCAGAAAACATTAATCAGAATGAAAGTGGCAATAGCATGAAGAAAAACAATTTGAAATTGGTAGGGTTACCCTTGGCTCTGGTGGCGTCAGCCTCAGCATGAAGATAATCAATTTGAGAACGCAGTTGCTCTGTGTTGATGACAGCTGTAGAAGCAGAAGAAGAAGAAGAAGAAGAAGAAGATGAAGATGCGCAGCACGTGGGCCTCCATGAAGGAACAGCCATGGCCATAGTTGTCACTCTAACACAGTTCATTATCATCCCTTCCTCTCTTCCAATCTGCAACCTTAAACTTACGAACAATTTCTCATAACCAATTAGATGAATTCGTGAGGACAATGCCAGATTCAATATTTAGCCACTAATTGTTTCTAAAGACTGATTTGAGAGATCTATTTTGATAAGAAATCATGTAGAACCCAAAATAAACTAGAGGAATAAACTCAGATCCAAAAATAATATAAAAAAAATTAAAATAATAGATAAAATAAATTTATTCATTTTATAATTTCATCTATTAAAATAATTATTTATCATTTATATTTATAAAAACATTCACAAATTATAACAATTTCTTTTATATTATTTTCACCTATTCCTCTTTAATTCAATCAAATTCACTTTTACCTCATTCACTTATTTTCATTCTCCCAAGTACATTTACAATATTTATTTTCATTCTCCCAACTCCATTTACACTATACTTGAAGCAGATTGGTGTCTAATAAACCTCTGAACTTATTTTATTAATTATTAATATGATTTCTTGTTGTCAGGATAAATATAGAATGTTAAACAATTAAATATATGTAAAGGTTTTTATTATAAAATAAAAGTTCATAAAGTGTAAAAAAATCATGATAAAATATCTCAAATTTTAAAATTATTTGGTATTATTTTTTATTCCTTTTCTTATTCTTATTATTATTTTATTGGAAAATAATTATTTATTTAAATTAGATAAATATTTAGCTTTTCTTACCAAAATTTAAAATGTAAATCTTTTGGACAAATAAAAAAAATCTAAGTTTACGGCTTAAGTGCTTCTAATAAAATAGTCAATATAAAAATATAATTGTACTTACTAAAAAATACCACGTATAAAGTTCTTATGAAAGTTGTTACAAAATAAAAGATAATAAAAAACTTATATATATATATATATATATATATATATATATATATATATATATATATATATATATATATATAAAAGTTTGGTTGGCTCCATAATCATAAATTCAAAATAAAGTAGTCAAGTTCAAATTCAATCTTTAACACTCTTTTTAGTATAGTCAATTTAATTTTTGGTGCATGATATTTGATCCTTACTTTTGAAAAGAAATGAAAAAGAAAATCTTTCTTTTAAAAAATATATAGATTTCTTTATTTCATAATCAATGTAGAATAATAAAGTTAAATATAATTTTAGTATCTAATATTAAATGTGGATTTAAAATTAAATTTTAAAATTAAATAAACATAATCATTTTAATTTTATTTACAAATTAAATGATGATTTAAGTTACTATTTAAAATAGAAAATGTGAAATGAAATAAACAATTTAAATGTAATCTAAAATATAATTTAATAAATTAAAAAAATAATGTAATTAAATTAAAGGACAATTTTAATTATTTAGTTTTAAAATTTAAAAATAAAAATATATTAACTTTTAATCTAAAGACAAATTTTAATTTTATGTTTAAATATAAAAATTAAAAATATATTTAACTCTAATAAATTTTAGGTTATAGTCATGTTTAGAATAATGAGGTGATAATAAAAATGTCTAATAGCCTTTTGTTGAGAAATGAAACATTGCAACAAAATAAAACAGAAGATTTGAAATCTAGATACAGGGAAGAGAATCATATCCTATAAAGATTTTTTGGTTTTAGCAGGAATTGAAAAGAAAACATTGAAGATGATACATACAATGATGTAAGTTAAGATTGTACCACTGAATCAATGTGAGGAAGTCCAATCCAACCAAAAGCACTCAATTCTGTCAACAATTTCATGCTCTGTCAAACAAACAACCCTAATCATCAACCCAGCAATTCCTGCTTCCCATCCAATTTCTGGTCAACACATCAAATATATTTATCAATTATTTAAATAATTCATAAATAATATCATCAAAAGTCAAAAAATTACTTTCACTTTATTTACACTTTTCATATTTATTTTAAATGAGTTATTCAATTCAACTTAATCTCCCTTGTCACGGATTGATCACTTATTACAAATTAATTATTTATTAAGATTTATCTATTAATAATTCAAAAAATTTAAATTCAATAAGATTCACTACAAAGTGATGAATTAAACCAATTGATTAACAAACTCACTCAATGATAAGTATTTTAAATATTTGTTTAATTCAAATTTAAATAAATTTTAATATAATGTTAAGTTTAAAAAACAATAATATATATATATATATATATAATATAATTCAAATATAATCTAAAATTATTTTAAACACAAAACATAAAATTAAATGGATTAACGAGTGAACTTAATTTATCGTGGATTTAATTTGAGTAATCCGACTTTTAGTAAGTAAGATTCAAAATTTAACTACATCAAAATTATAATTTTTCTTTAATTGAACTCAACTTGAATTTGTGAGAAGTTAACTCACATAATATAATTAATACTTATATATATATATATATATATATATATATATATATATATATATATATATATATATATATATATATATATATATATATATATATATATATATAAGTAGTGTTTTCTTTAAATGAGATTAATTAACTAAAGTAGTTAAACTAAGAATTGCAGCATGTAATAAACGCGATCATGATCAGGCAAGTCAAGTCAAGGGAATGACCATGATTCTTAACTTTAGTTTTCAACAATTTCTTTTTCCTTTAAATGTAATGAACACGTACGCTTTATATTTAACTAAAAGTATTTGAATGTGTTTTCAAGTTTTATATATTTAAGATTTGAGACGAAAAATAAAATAATTTTTAACATATAAGTAAATAGAAATCTCACTTTATAATCAATTTTAAGAATTAAATTTAAAATTTAATCTTTTATATAAACGATATAACAACTATTTAAAGTTTCAATAAAAAATGTTATTTCTATTTACTATTTGACCGTTACTTGAATAAACATGAAAGAGTGAATGTAATAAAAACTCCGAATTGATTAAAGATAAAATTAAAATATAAAATTTATCTTATCAATTTTTGTAGAAATAAATTAAATTTAAAATTGACCTCTTAATATATAACATTTATTGATTATATTTTTTTTATTAAAATGAATTATTTATAAAAATAATAATGAGAATAAGGAAGAAAATAATGAAGAGAAGGTGGGTTTAGTGGTATGATGGTTGAATGGGCGGTGGTGATTGTCGAGTTTGCACCAACCCACCGATCAAAAAGTCTTTCTTTTACCAACCATTTTTCTCACATTCATTACCCATTCTCTCTCTTAAGGGATCAAACTACCACTTTGTCTCTCCCCATTCCTACAAAACCCTAATTTTAATTTTACTTCAATCCTACAATCTTTACTTTAATTTCAATTAAAAAACCTATTTTCTAAATATTTTTGTTTTTTCACTACATCAAAATCACTTTTAATCAAACATTTATTATTTAAATTTTTTTTTCATCAACATTACTATTACAACCGAAACTCTAATTAAGAATATAAAGTTTAACATCATACGAACTAATTCGTAGATACTATATATATGTTTCATGAAATCACATTAGGGTTTGATACATACGATTTTGACCATCTAATTTGCGTGATTTTGATTTGATGTGAATGTGATAGTGTAAGCACATGAGCATATGATAAGGCATCAAAAGGGAATGTGACGTCAAAACCCACTCACCATCATCAACCCATACATAGATACCCATAGACATAGGCGTGATCAGGAACAGCACTAGTTTTTTTTTTTTTTTTCTTTTTTTCAATTTTTGCATTATTCAATTTTCATTTTTTATTTAATAATATCCAATTTTCATTTTTTATTTAATAATATCCAATTTTCATTTTTATATTACGCATTTTTCTATTGAAATACGCAGAGAGGAAGATGAAGAAGAATCATAAATAGCAGCGAACGAATCTCCCGTACGTGCCACTCTGCGGTCAAACGCCGGTGCCCAAACCGCGACACGTGTAAGCTAAACCTCAAAAATTACACAAGCAAAATGCATGTAGTCGGAATTTTTGACTAATCACACTCCCTTCTTTACAACGTGATAACGACCCTTCTCAAAAAAATAAATATATTTAACAATCACATTAATCACAATTTTATTTATATATTATATTAATCTCTTTATTAATACCACGAAACAAAATATCTATGATATAATTAATTATGGGGTTATTTTGCACATCCCTCGTATAATTGATCACATACGATCCTACCAAACCACATACGTGGAGCTCAAAGGAACACACAAAGTAAATTTGAGGTCAATGTTTGAAATTATTTTTTCTTCTCAAAACATTAAAAAAGCAAGCGAAAACCTTGTTAGCATTCTTGTATATTGTTCTTAACATCTAATATCTTATATTATATAAAAAGAGAAACCTCTCAGCATGCAAGCATTATTCAACTTGTTATTTTCTTTGTCCTTGATTAGATTCAAAACGATTAAATAAAAGGGAGTGCTTTAAATTAAATGAGAAGTCACCATCAACTATGTATAAATATATAAACATATATAGGTAATAAATCTTTCAACCAACTGACTAATAATTATCGAATCAATTGCCTTTTAAAGATTAAAATATTGCCTCATGCTGATTTTTTTGTATTTCTTTTAAAATATGTCAAATTGCTGGATGTATGAACAGGAAAAATAATAGAGGGACTTGGTATATTTAAGATTTGAAATGGAAACTAAAGGTGATGAGACGACAACTTTATCGTTCTTGTAAGACAAAAAAAAATGTATATAAAATATATTTTTTAAATTGATGCAAAAAAAAATATTATTTGACACATATAAATGTTTTACACTCTTTTAATAGTTTTTTTTACTTTTTTTTTCTTGAAAAAAATATAAAAATTTATATTTTTATAATTATTTTATCTTTGTCTTGTTATTTTATATCATGTCAAATGAATGAATATAAAAGTGTGTCATCCTCTCGTTATTTTTTAATGTACAACATGAATAGATGTTGAGTGAGAATATACGATGTACTACTATTGGATCAAGAAATCATGCCACATGCAGAAGCAGGTATAAGAATTAATTATAATATTTATTTTTTGCATTGAAAAAGAAAAATTGATTATTTGGTTTAGAAAAAAATGAACCACACACTGAGTTTAGAAAGATTAAGATAGAGAAACACTCCCCAATTAGCTCCAAACACTAAAAGTGAGAGTGCAAAAGTAGAAGGAATAAAAGCAAAGAAGAAAAACAAAGTTCTAAGCCAAAAGCTCCCTTTCCCATAACAAGCAACCACATGGAATTTAAGTCTTAGCTCAAATATCATTCTCAAGCTACCTTTTTTTTTTTTCTTCTTGGCCCTTCATCCTCCTCCAACCTTCTTCTTCTCCATTTCTTCTCTCTTCCATGGCGAATGAGAAGGATCGTTTTTATGACCCTTTTCATTACAACCACCACGAACACCAACTCAACCACTCTTCAAACTTTCCATTCTTTAGGGACAACAACTCAGCACCAATTGCCTCACAAAACTTTCAAGGGTTTCATCATCATCATCATCATAATCCTTCTCATCAACGTACCACTTTCACTGACTGCTTACATGGTTCCATGGATTACAACACCCTCTCCAGAGCCTTTGACATGTCTTGCTCATCATCTGAAGTGCTCTCTTCCATTGATGAAAACCCCAAGAAGCCTAGTGCAGGAGACTCGGCAGGGATCAGTGGAAACCAGTCAACACCCAATTCATCGGTTTCCTCCTCATCCAATGAAGCTGAAGCACTCTTAGAAGAAGACTCCACCAAAGGCCAGAAGAAAGATAAACAGCCAAAAGGGTGCGAAGATGAAGAAGAAAAGCCTAAGAAAGAGTAGGTTTGATTAGTTTTTTCTTCTTTTGCCCCTATTTCTTTTTTATTTCCGATAGATCAATGGAGGCTGAGAAGGTTTTTGCCCCGTACAGTTTATCTTTTTCTTCCTTTCAACACACGAATAGGATCTGATTAATTAATTTCTCTTATTTTCTAGAGGTACATCGAATTTTGAATTTCTTCTCTGAATTACTGTTTACTAATGCAATTATATTATCACTCCGCGTCTTTTCAATTGTTCATTACTTTTAATGTTTCTTATGAAATGAATTTGGTCAATCAATCTTGTCTGTTATACTTTCTTATACTATATATATATACAGTGCCGTACGTGAACGCTATATATTATGATGTAGGTTTTGTGTGTGACTAAAATGGAGAAATAGTGTGGAACAATCATGGGAACTTAACCCTAAAATAATTGCTATCGGTTTGGTGAGTTACTTGAGGCACATAGATATATATGTTGCGGTGAATTTGACTGATATTTTGGAGCGTTTCAGGAACAAGCCTAAAAAGAAAGAGAAAAAGCCAAGAGAGCCTCGTTTTGCCTTCTTGACTAAAAGTGAGATAGACAACCTTGAAGATGGATACAGATGGAGAAAATATGGACAGAAAGCAGTCAAGAACAGTCCCTACCCAAGGTTCATTATTTTCCAATTTTGAAATTTCTTATCTACCTACGTGGGACATTATTATCGTTTCAAACCAAAAATGATGAAGCCTTGTTTTTTGTATAGCCGAAATAAATGATTAAGAGTTGTGGAATTTTTGCACCAAAATCATCATATGTGTATTGAAACACAAAGTATTTCGTTTCCTTGTTATTGTCATATACATATCGATGTAATGTAATGATTCATATCTTTGTCATATTAAGGCTTCGTAACGGCTTGTTTCTTGTAATCAATCTACTATCTAATGATGAAGTTGGAGACACGACATGCAGTACTATGATCATTATATTTATTACACGTATGATGAATGTTGAATCTGACAAGACTGGTTATTTGTAATGCAGGAGCTACTATAGGTGCACCAGTCAGAAGTGCAGCGTAAAGAAAAGGGTGGAAAGATCATTCCAAGATCCATCAATTGTGATCACAACATATGAAGGGCAACACAACCATCACTGTCCAGCAACGCTAAGGGGCAGCGCCGCCACCATGCTGTCTGCACCTCCTTTTTTTGGTTCCTCTTACATGGGCTCAAGCTTACCTCAAGATTTTCTTGCTCAGTTTCTTCCAAGTTATACCCAAAATGATCACCAAAATCCAATGTTCAACCAAAACCTTTCCAACAATCTCCATCTCCAGCCGCAACAACAGCAGCAGCACCAGTTCCAACTCCCTCGTGACTATGGTTTGCTGCAAGACCTGCTGCCATCATCATCATTTCCAGGCAAACAAGAGCCATGAACTTACAAAAAACTTGGTGCATGTTTTGATTTATTTATTTCAGAAAAAATACTAGTTTTATATTTCACTACTATAAAAATTTAAGTTACAGTAACGGAATGACCTTTTGTACGTTTCAAACACTACCCTTTAGTAAAAGAAAAGCAGTTTTCTGTGATATTCTTTTAAGAAAAACCATTATTTTTTCACGATAAACAAAATCAAACATGCACTAACCAATGTTGCAGTGTACACTGTCTATATATATGTGTATGTAGTAAGTATAGTGGCTTCTTCTTTTTACTTGATTATATCTCTGGTCATCTCTTTAATGTATGAAGAATATTTGTATGGAAATGGAAGACGGGTCTATATATGGTAGTTGCCGAAGATCTAATTAAGAGCATTAAATGAGTATTTAGAATTTGTGAATTTGTGCACATGACATTGATCTTGATTACTCTTAAGTACATAGTTTGGTGAATTTTGTCAAAAATGTCAGAGATGGACGGTGTGTTTTTCATTTGAGTACTTTGCAAGTTGCAAGTATAAAGGAGACGATGAAGGATATTGAAAAGACGTATCATACATGTATGAATCATCTTTATCAGTGAAAGGTATTGACAGGACTTGGTGATGGTTTCTTGGATCACTAACACAAAGGGTGGTCAAGAACAGTATGGTGAAGGCATGGCAACGTAGCTATTCATTACTTCCCATTTTATGCTCCTAATTCTTTGCATTGCAGTTCTTATATATATTCAAATGATGGAGGAATTAACCAAGAACATATGTACTTGAGTAAGGTTGTCTGAAGGGAGCCGCGTGTGTATATATATAGATAGAGATATAGATATAAACATATATTGCGGCGTTTCAGTTATAGTGTATGTGTGCTAGCGTGTGTAACTATACTTTTTGTTGTGGACAAATACCTAACTTTTTAAGATTGATGTGATCTTGAGCTGGTAGTGTTATTCATCCTTCTTTTTCTTTTGTGGTGAAACCAAATCAAAGAAGATGTAGATGATTCAAATGCAAGCTTAAATTAATTAGCTATCCGAAAATGATATTTGACATTACATTTTTTACTTTTTATTATTTTTCTTGTTTTTGAAAATGTAAGTTTGTTTTTTTCATGATCATTTTATTTTTATAATATATATAAAATGAATATCATTATTCTTACTTATGAATATATTTTCCACCTAAACCATATATATGAAAGTTAAAATTGTCTATTTTTCTTTTGAGAAGAATAAATAAATTGTTAGAGAATAAATCAGTGTTTTTTGTTTTTTTTTTTGAAGAAAACAAAGCAGTGGTGTCACATATTGCTTCTATGAGATCCATGAGTATAAAAAGGAAGGAAAGAAAGTGAATTTGAATGTTATATTTTATTTATCCATTAGTAATTTCCATCACACCTTGTTCACTTGAGTGGATTTAGATTTGAGGAAGAGTAATTGAGTGAATTTAAGAGGATTTGAAGATAATTTTTATTTGTTGTTTATTTGAGTGGATTTGGAAGTAGATTTTTTTAATCCGTCACATAAATTAAATCTTACACTAATTCTCACAAACTTTACTTCCAAATCCACTTTCGTTTACCTCCAAATTTACTCAAATAAACAATAAAAAAAAATTATCTTTAAATCCACTCAATTATTCTTCCTCAAATCCACTCAAGTGAACAAATCTTCAAATAAACTATTTTTACTCTAAAATTATGGTGAAAGGTACAATATTTATACACACTATTTCATTCCTTTACAAATAATCTTTCGAACAAGGATGCAAATTTTTTTATTTCAATTAATATACTGCATCCTTTTTTTTTCATTTTATAAATAATCCAAGCATATAATGTGAATTCATTGCACTTACGAATTATAGACATATTTAACATTATTATACAAATATTATAATATCCTAACGATTACATAAATTATAATATCTTTTTCGCCCTCTTCAAAATATGTATTTCTTTGATTTAAGATGTATATATGTGATACTAATGTTATGCTTTATTACAGTTATGTTTTATATATATTATGATATAACTTATAAAAACCTATGGGGTCTCTACACTTGTGTTTTATTACTTTTGGCTTGTGTTGTGTGTGTACTTTGTAGGTTATATACTAATATTATCTTTTTAGTTTGATTAGATCCTCATTTGTTATTCAACATTTATTTTAACTAATTTAAGTCATAATTAACTGATTTGCTTTGTGTATACATTCTTTAATTATTTTTGCCCTTCATATGAGCCCTTGATTATAAGTTTTAATTACAATTTATCAATAATCTTCTTTTACCTATAGAGTAATCTGGGTGTTTTTTTTTTTTATACTTTTCTAAAAAAGGATTGAGTACGAATTTATAATATTGGTGAATACGATCATATTGATTGAAAAATAATTCAGAGTAGACTTTACTGTTTACAATACTTTTACGTTTCTGAAGAAGTTGTCTCATAAAGCATAATTGTACTCTTCATCAGTGAAACATAAATAATGTTTAATTACTGATTAGGATGATAATTGGCCACACATCCAAGTTGGGAATTTTACATGAAATCAAGCAATATTTCACTGTGATCTTCATAAAATATTCAGTTGTTAAAATTTAAAAATACATTATTAAAACATCTAATTAGTAGTAATTTTTTAAGAAGTTCTTCCACTTAAAAATATATATGCTATTGGTTCTATATATAGGTTAAGAAAAAAATTCTTGTATAAAGAACAGCTATTTCAAAATAAAAATATAAAGTTTCAAGTTAAATAGAATTTATTTTAAACATAATTAAATAAAAATTAAAGAAATAAAAATATAAGTCTCTCTTAAAATTCCTCAACAATGTATAAGATTCTCAAAGCTGACATGTATGGAAATCTCACAAAGAAACATAATTTAAGAAACTCTTATAAAAAGATGATTGAAGATTATATTGCTCTTTTTTTTTTTTGTCTTTCTAATCCATTTAAAAGTTAAATATATATAAAAAAAATGCACTGTAAAATTAAAAGGATATATTTTATTGACACATTTAATTTTTGTGCTAATTTACTTTAGACTGTTGAAATTTGTCACATGTTAATTATATGGCATACAAAGTCAAAGCAGGTGAAGCTAATAGGGTTGACTAGCTGAGGGTTGCTTCAGTGTTCAAAACATTATATAATCACTAAATAAAAAAATATAAATTTACTGTTAATTATTTTTTTAAAAAAAATTAAATAACTTTGGCTCTTTTTGGATAACTGATGACTTTGAGGAAACGAGGAAAAACAGTAATTCTTAAAAAAATGTAATTGAGCAGAAGACAAATAAAAAGTGACAAAACATATTTTGTTTTTGTAGATGGCAGAAGTCATAATCATAATTGCCATAAAATCGGTTTACCATAATTAACGGAAGTAATTAAGAAACTGTTTTTAGCATCCAAATTCCAAACTGTCTTAATTAATTTCATGAATGAATCATTGAGTGCCTCCATTATTGATTCATTGTTTGCTCTGCCGCCATTGAAGCTTTTTAATAAGCTTCACCTTTCTCTCGACAATACTTGAACCCTTAACAGTTTCTTTGTCTCCTGTGTCTGCTTTTAGTTTATTCTAATTCTATCAAATGTTTTCTAAAGATATGTTTACAGATAGAAAACCTTGAAAGATTCTATCTAATATTGCACAAAACCCTAGTGATTAGTGTAATTGATTATAAATTTTAAATTTATTTCGATTCATAATTTTAAAAAATCAAGATCAATATATATACCTACTATCTCACCTGAAATGTTGAGTTAATTTATAATTGTACGAGTTAACTCTTTTAAATCAAGATATTTAGACAAGAATATCATTGATTGATAGTTAATATTTTTTTTTCATCCCAAAATGACTTTAGTTTTACTTTTTAATTCTAAATTTATTTATATTCCCAAATTTTAATGAAATATTAATATTTTTCATAATTCATCTTCCAATAAATTACATTAACTGTTTAATTCACGTTAGATAAAAATAAAAATAGTTTTTTCATAATTTATCACCAATTATAAGTATACAACTTTAGTAATATAGTCATATTCAAATTCCTTGGTTTAATTTTTAAAGCCGATTGAAAATATGTATATTTTTCAAAAAAAAATATTTTCATTAACTAATTTTATGAATGCATGTATATACAGGCACGTGTGTCTAGGTTTTCAATTAAATTTTACTGATATCTTCAAAACCCTATTTCATTTACACTATATGAACCCTAATTTCACTCTTGGAGAAAGAACCATCCATGAACCCTAATTTGTAAAGAGTGACAAACAACTGAGACTAAAAAAATGGTTAGAAAAGAAAACAAATAACAGTTGACATGGAATAAGATAGCATTATATAGTTTTGATTATGAAAAAGATTTGTCAAAATGATCAATTCAGTGGAAGTAGAATTAGACGTACAAATTTAGTTTACAGAATGAAGTTAGTGTTCTTACACCATTTTTCTTTACCATGTTCCAATGGCCATGAACAATTAAAGTTCACTGATATTGAAAAGATTAATGAATCACAACTTGTCCAACTTGTCAACATTATCAGTCCTTCGTTTGTCTACACATTCGAATACAAACAAATATAAAGTTGTTACCCAATAAAAGTTTGAGTGATATGCAAGCAATATCTTATATATATAATAAACAAAATGTTTCTTTAATGCAGAACAGTTAAAACTTATCATGTTTTAAGTTTGTATCAGAAATCTCTATATAAAATAAATAGTACATCAAATAATTTTCTTAATACATAGCTTATTTCAAATTCTATATGCAGTAGCTTCTGTACAAGACACTGGATATGGACGTGATTTTGTGTATGGAGTGTTTCCAAACACACATATGAAACACTGCATTAATGTAGCAAGAGAGAAGATGCTGGTGTGTACGAGAAGTTTTGAAGAAATATAAACAATCTCACAATCTTTCTTTTCAATCTGAATCGATTTTGTGGTTAAAAAGTGACAGATACTTGGAGCTGTTTCTTGTAGGAATGAACTTGTTTTGTCTTTTTAGCAAATTCCAATCTCAAAGCAATGACCTAAAATGGTAATAGTTGCCATCTGATTCCAACTACATAATCAATGTGGATTGAACTGCTAAATGTTAAGATCACGTTTAGAAATCTGTTGGTGAGTGGTGAATATATATATATATATATATATATATATATATATATATATATATATATATATATATATATATATATATATATATATATATATATGCAGATAAAATTGTGTGAAAAGTCATTTAGATGAAAGTGTCGTTTGTATAATCAGAGATACACTTAATCAATCTGCATTGGATAAAACATACAATCCAAATATAAATCACATCACCTTAAATCAATTTTAACCAAAACTAATTATGTTAAGTTCATCCGAAAACACAAAAACATATGCTTTGTTTGGAATTGTGAACCAGTTATTGGAAAAAACTGTCATTGGTTCATAAAAAATGTAAAGTAAAAAGAAATAGGTGCAGTAAATATGATGAATACAGGTCAACATAAGTGATATATGAAATAGGTGCAGTAAATAACACGTTTGTAAAGGGAAGGAAGTAGAAGTCAAAAGCTGTGGCAATATGGGCCAAGTTGCCCCATTCCCCATGGAGCATGTAAAGTGATGGCAGAGAAAGATTGTTATTGATTATTGATGGAAGCAAGAAGCCTAGATGCTAGAGAAGCTGTCCCTGAAAATAGGTCTACTTTATCAGAATAATGAATTATTATGTATTCCACTTTCACCGTTTGAAGCCTTCAACTTGAATCATTTCTTTGACTGTCTGCCCAATAAGTGCTTCCTCAAGAAACTCCAATCTAAGCATTCTTTTTCCCTTGGGGTGAGAAATGGGACAATCACTGAGGCTTCATATAGCAGATCAAAGTTAAAAGTTTTTCCCTTTCTCGTAGTTTCACTAACATCCACTGTACAAATTTTACAATTTAATCTATTTTTCTGAGAGATAAGATTCCTTCATGACACTGGCATCAATGGGACAGAAATTCTGTTGAAGAGAATCAAAAGGTAATCATAACTAGCTAAGCCATTCACAATTTTAGTGCATGAACCAACAGTGCAAAAGTGAGGGAAAATCTTATTCATACTGGGATACTGTGCCATTCGGTGGTGGCATCTTCAAATGAAAACTTGACTCTGTAGAAATGAAACAATTTGAGTGCCCTTTTCTTGTCAGATCTTTTGTGCAAGTTGGGATTTGAACCACATATATGACATTGCTTTCCCTACACGTATAAGCACTTTTGTTGACTGTAGAATAAGGAATCAGATTGTTGAGAAAATAACACAATTAAGTCAAAGTGCTGCTGCATGAGAACATCTGCAAAACTTGTTTAACTTCTTCTATGAACCGTATGATACATGGCTATAAGTTTCAAAAGCTTCAAGCATTGTAGTATTTAAAAATCTTAATAAAACTCACGTTTGTAACTTTTTCGAATAAATTATATTAACCACCCCTGCACTGTTGTGAAATTTTATAGATTTCCTTAAACATTTACATCACTTGGAATTTTTAAACAATTAACAAGGTTATATAATGTATAAAAGATATTTGTATAATATTTTTCAAACATGTAAAAGAAATAGTATAGAAAGACAGAAGAAAACAGAAAAAATAAAAACTGTATAATCTCGCAAAAAATTCAAAAGTAGTTGTTATAATTTGTGCTACTTTTTTAGCAAGTTCCCTTAAGAAATGAACTCTCTGATGTTAAGAACGAGTTGTTTAAGGAAAAACTATTCTTACACGTAAGTTCTACACTGTCACCACTTTGCAGAAAATCATCAGTACAAAACTGAATAATATCTTTCACCAAAACATCATGTTTTTTCTTTTTACCACTGCAAGATTATTTTATTAGAATGAAGATATAAAATGACATTAATTGAGTCTACTGTGAAATTGAATAAAAACTGGTTTTATCTAAAAATATCAATAAATTCATTCAAGATGCTTGAAAAATATATATCATCACCTGATTAATGTTTGTATTGAAGCTAAAAGCAAAATGACAAGGAAAATGAAGCCAAATATTCGTTTCTCTTTCACTATAGCCACTCTCCAGCAGCATGCGACCATGTCAAGGGAATTAAAATAAAATAAATGAACAATCATGCAAGAAGACAGACCCCACATACATCTGTACAACACTAACACTCACCACCTATGTTCATTCAATCCTCTTTGCAAGGTTACTGTGTCATATCTTCAATGGCAACATTCAATTTAAAACAAAGAACAAAACCTTCATTATCCAAAACAGGCTCTCTCTGATCTGATTCTATCCTCAGATGCATCAAAATTTTCTTGGGGGCACATAGTTGGAGATACGTGGTATAGATAAGTTACTATAACGTGTACAACGGGAATTGTACATGCAAGTTAAGCCATGGAGTTGTCAATTCCTATCCTTGAGTTGTTTCAGTATGCCCCATCCTTTCAGCGTCAGATGGACCCGAAATATCCTTCACAGTTTCAATTTCCATGTTGACAGTGCCACTTTTTCTGTTTCTTCTATCCTGAAAGTGATTATATCAATCTTACATTTTGATGTTTTTTCAACATGTATACTTCAAAATTCCAGATATAAGCACCAAAAAACTTGCTTTAAAATGAGGACCTACTACAATGCATCAGAATGCCAAGTATGTAGAATGGTATATTCCCAATTTATGGCATCAATCATGCTTTCTTGTCTTGTCTTTTAGCTAATGAAGTAAAACTTGAGTAAGTATGTAGGCTGAAGAATACCAAAAAAATTTTGGGTTTTATGTGTTTTTAGTCCTTGCGAAAATGACAAGCTTTATATAGTCCTCCAGAGAAAAAATATTAGATTTAGTACTTGTAAATTTTAAAAACTTTGAAAGTTGTCCTTGTCAGCAGTTATTGATGATGAAACGTGCATCTAAATGTCACATTACATGTCTTCCTAGAGTGATCATTAACATGATGCTTATGCCCATCAAAAATACTATAATGTAGACCTTCTCAAAAAAAAAAATTTACAGGAATCATAAATAATTTTTTACAAGGGCCAAAACCAAAATTTGCCAAAAAGTGACCAAAAATATATTTTACCCCTAATTTCCCCCAAGAGTTTTCATTCAATATTGTATTTCTTTTAGTTGATGGAAGAATAGCCAACACATGCTTTAAGGAAATAATGTTAAGGATGCACACAAGGTTAAAAGGTTGCAAAAATGAGATAAAAAAAAATGAGACTCAAACTCAACATCAATTAAACATCAGAAGTTGTATGAAATGACAGAGTATAGAAGGGAACCTCTCGGTATGGATATTCATCAGCTTCAAGCATTCTCACAACTTGACTCATTTTGGGCCTCTTGTCAGCATCAGGATCAATACATCTAAGTGCAACCAGAAGAGTTCGTTTCAAAGCACGCAAAGGTGGTTTAACTTCAAGGTTTGAGTCCACTACTTCTTCAGCCCTTCTTGTTCCTACCATCATTTTGAGCCATTCAACTAGATTAACCTGTCATAATGAGGATGAACAATATCTAATCACTATTAAGGATCATCACGTTCCAGTAGAAAGCATGGTTAGAACTAGCAAGGTAGCAGAGTTCATAAGGATTAGGCACCTCATTGGCAGGACGAGCATAGTCTACAGGATCCCTTCCAGTAACTGCTTCCAGCAAGAGGACACCAAAGCTGTAAATGTCACTCTTCTCATTTAACAAACCACTGTTCGCGTATTCTGGTGCCACATAACTGTAATCCACAACAGAAGTGAGTTTCCAGTAGTATAAATCCTTAAGTGTTAAATAAGGGTTAATGAAATTTTCAGTATATACCCAAACGTTCCCATTACTCTTGTGGTTATGTAACTTTCTCCTGAATCCAAAAGTTTGGCCAAGCCAAAATCAGAAACCTTTGCATTGAACTCATCATCAATCAATATGTTGCTAGACTTTATGTCCCGATGAATAACCTTTGGTTCTATTGCTTCATGTAAATAAGCAAGCCTGCCACCAGTAACAGTATAATAGAGGGGTTCATCAGCATGACAAGGTCCACTGTTGAAACTTCCACAAACATAAATCTGTAACTAAGTAAAATGTTAAAACTAAAGTAGGTCAGATTTAACTAAGACTATGTTTGAACTAATCGAAGGAATGGAATCCATTCCATCCAAAACTGCTCCTTATCTTCCCCCCAATATGGGAGTGTGAAACCAGTTTTTCTAATTCAATTCCATTTCCTCAGAAAAGATTCTAACAATGCAATGGTATTTCATTCTATTTCATCTCACTCTGTTCCAAACATCAATAGATATCCAAATATAGCCAAAGATTAGAGAGTTTACTCAGTGGTCCCATGGGCAGCGATCTCTCATTGTTGTTTAATCTAAAAACCTAATGGGCTTAGATATTTCAACATGCTGCAAACTATATGAAAATATGAAGTCAATAGCATAATATTATCAAGAAACACATAAACAGACCATTAAATATATTTTGACATTCTCAAAATACAAATAGTAAGAGCATTAATTAAAGGGACACACACAGGCTTTTACAATCAAATCTCACAGATGAGAGACTTATGATAATCAATCAAATGAGTTCGCAAAGACTGTACAAATTGCACACTGAACTTACGCTTTGGCTGTGCCAAGTATAACTTTCAAGCGGGCCTCCCAAGTAAGTGTCCCATGTTGGTGCATGTCTCCATGTAACCACTGTTCTAAGTTACCATTGTTCACATATTCATACACAAGCAGCCTGAATTTCAATTGGGAAGTACATTCATTATAACAGAAAGAGACATAACATGGAGAAGAGCTTCTGTTCAAATTTTGAACCAAGGAGAACATAACTGTCACAAATCGAAGAAAAAACATTACCTATGAACTCCCTCTACACAATATCCGAGAAGGCGTACGAGATGCTTATGTCTAACATGTCCTATAGCCTCCACTTCAACCCTGAATTCTTTCTCAGCCTGTCCCCTATGAATTCAATGTAGAAATAATTACACAAGTACATGTAGTGTCAGGAAAAATTAAAGAGTGCATCGATGATCAATAAATATCCTTACAAGTTGTTAAGAAGCTTCTTCACTGCCACCTCAATTCCATTAATCAGTATTCCCTTGTAAACAACACCATATCCACCCTCACCAATAATGTTCTCAGCTGAGAATCGTTTGGTTGCCATTTCCAGATCTCTGAGTGTAAACCAGTGGCCCCACCCAAGATGAGAAAATTCAGGCAAGCCAACTAATGGAGAGGCAGTAGCCAACCCTCCATTTGACAATGTGGATTGTTTCTTAACATTCCCAGAGCTTCCTTCTTCAGCTGACATTGAACTAAATCCTCTCTCATGATGATAAATTGAGCTGCACTGACTGATATTATCAGGATCCCCAGATTTGCTGTTACCCAAATGAACTGATATATTATCTGAATTCTTATCACTTGTCATGTTATGAACAACAGGCATAAGCACATGTTCTGGTTGGACATGAGAACTCTGCACCCCAACCTTGTCAACGTCGATATCTTTTGAGACATTTGGTATTTGGGATACAGAATACTTGTCCAAAGATCTCCTAGACTTTCTCCGAAACATCACCCATATCGATAATATACAAAGAATAAGCACTATAAATGCACCAACACCTACTCCAATCAAAACCCATCGTCTCAACCCCAAAAATGGAGTCTTCTTTGTCAATTCCCCTTTCAAAGAACTGTTGGATGTCATAATTGGTTGCACCAAGTCAATCAATGGCGTCCCCACAAGTTCTTCAGCTGGTAGAACCAAGACATTCCCACCCAAGTACAGGATTCAAGTTCAGTATTCCATTCCCCTTACTCGAGGCTTTGAAACACACATCTGAACGTTCCAATTTACAACCAACATTTCAGGTCTTAAACAGTGCCATAAACAAAAAGCCAGAGTTTCAACAAATCATTAATGCAATGTTTATCACGATTTAAGATAATCTCGAACTACAAAGTTTCCTGTAAACTATCTCAGGCTTCATTAGCAATGGCATACAAAATAAACAGAATAATACATAATTCAGCAGTTTCAAAACCAATATTAGAAGGACATATTAAGTAATTTCATAGTTCATTTGGAAAGCAAAATAACCGGTTGAATGCTGATTATGAACACAATTTCTAATGAAAAGAAAAGGAAACCAGGAAAGAATCACTTATGATCCAAGCAAACAAAAGAGAAAGTGAAATGTATATTATCCAAAAAGTGGTTAACAAAGACAAAGCATTTACCTTTGTAGTGATCCAAGGTAGCTAAACTCCTGAATCTTCTACCCAAAGAAGCAACAGGTTTCACACCTCATTTTGAACCGACAAGAGACTCAATGTGCAAAAAATGCCCGAGGCTGAGCAACACACATACCCTACAGCAGAATCCAGACGCAGCAAAAGATGAAGTGGCACACTAATAGGTAAAAAGTGGGGCCATACTTCAAAAAAAAAAAAAAAGACACAGCGGTAAGATATTAAGAAGAGAAACCGGAATGGAATGGCAGACAAAAATCTTATTTTGATAGGAAAAATACAGAGTTTGAGAGAGTGGGCAACTGTTACTACTAATTTTGGAGAGGAGAAAGAGTAAATGCAGTGAAATGGTTGGTGGGTGTTGTGTCTGAGGGCAGGACCAGAACAAGCTGGAAAGGAAGCTTGGTTTGCAATGAAGGAAAGCAGAGGGAGAGAGAGAACAGTAAAGGGAAAGCAAATGTGAAATGAATAGGTATGTGTATGACACTGTTTATGGATGGCTTGTAGAAAGAAGGTTAAAATCTCTTTTTCCTCTAATTCTTATCAAATTTTAGTTTTTTAATTTTTAAAAATATTTAATTAGATTAACGTTAGATTTCTGTTAGATTTAAACATTTTTTAAAATAATTACTTTTATTAAAAAGTAAAGAAAAAAAAGATTTTAGCTTTGAAAGAAAATAAGAAAATAAAAACTATAATGAGTAAGAAAGAAAGGTAAAGTAAAGTGAAGAAGGAGACTGATAGAGAGAGAGAGAGAGGAGAGAGAGAAGGGCCAACAACCTCAATCCAACATAACAGAGGGAGCTAAGCTAAGCACCAAATCTAGGCTTCCTCTGATGTCATGTCTGCTCACCAAACTGTCCTATTTGTGTGAAAAGGAAAAATCTTACGCAAATTTTGAAACTTGGCTTGGCACCATTCTACCATGCTTCCCCTTCTCATGCTAATTCAATTTCCTTTGGCTTTTGGTTTTTGGAGGTATCCCTATAATTTTTAATAAATATTTTTGTTTTTTATAATTCTCTCATATCATTAAGCATTATGATGAAAGAAATAGATACTTTGATTCCAAGCATATGTTTTTTTTATTATTATTATTAAAGATAATCGAGACAAAACCTTTCACTTTTCCACACCTTTTCAAAATAATAATTACCATTTTGTATTCTATGTTATTACTACAGTTTTAAATTACTATCGGTTCAAACTCTTGTTAAAGTATTATTTTGTATCCACATTTGCAACATCTTACTTCATGAAGTCCAAATTCACAGTGAACAGATTTTCTATACTTTTATTTGTAGCTAATAGATATATAAAGTTGACAATGAGAATTGCAAATGCATTATTCAGTTCCGCCATTTTATTCTAGGAAGTTGGTTTGATAGCGGGCCGAATATGTAATGGGCCCAATAACCCTACTTATTATGGAAGCCCATTTCTGCTAGTAAGTTAGCATTTACTGCTTCAAAATAATACACAAAAACGTGTAGCAAGAAAATTATTATATTGAAATGAAATATATTAATAGCACAAAATAGAGAAGCCATACATGCATTAACATCACAGAATTTATAACAATAATTCTCAACCAAATACAAGAATGAAATTTTCGATAGATAAAAAAATAATTTTCACAATAGATTTTTTGAATTTTGAAATTTCATTAGACAATTTTAAAATTTTACCTTTCACAATTTGAATATTACAAATATACATGTTTTAATGGAGAATAATAACTTTTAATGTTTTATGTAAGAAAATATAATTGAAAAGGCGAAATAAGTGAGATGAACATGAATTACATGAAGATGAAAAAAAAAAACTAATTGGTATATAGTATTGCTTTCTTCCCATATACATGGAGTCTAATTAACCTTTTTAAAATAATTCTAGAGCTAATTTTGTTTTCCTATTTATGTACGTAATAAGAAGGGACTAAATTACAGAGATGCATGAGGATTGTTACATATGTTAAGAAAAACTAAAAACACCTACATTGCTTGCATGCATGCAGTATTATTATGATGCATGAGGCATACGTGGGTTTTTCATGGAAATTGAAAGTCTCCTCCAACACCTTGTCCATCGCCACCTTGGGGAGGATTAATGGCGACCCAAAGCAGAGAGAGTGTGATTGCGATCAGACCAGACCACACATAGACGATGGTGGGTGTCTTGCCTCTCCTTCCCATCAACCCTTTTGCAAAAGGGTAGAGATGAGCAAGCACCCAAAAACTGAAGAATGCTCCTCCGATGAACTTGCTCCATTGTGGGTTTGCACTGTAAATGGTTCTAGAAAACGATACTACAATGCCGATGATGTTCATCATAGCAATAACAATGGGTGGAACCATCAAGGAGCTCCATTTCACTATGTACAAATCTGCATATATGTCGTCTTCGTCATCTCCTGCTGATTTAGTTGTCAGAGTGAAGGAAATCTCAATCCCTGCAAGTACCTTGAGGAGTCCTTGCACCACAGCAGCCAAGTGAGCACTGGTTCCAGAAATAAGCCAAAACTGTTCATTTCTCCACCATTGCTCTAACTCCACACCGGACCATCTAACCTCAAGAACAGCCAATGCCACCAAGCATACGGTGATGAGGAGCAGGTAGACTAAGAAGGCGATGCTGAGAGTTTGGACGATGAAGAATCCTGAGAATAGAGAGAGCGCGGGGAGGAAGCAATACACAACGAGAAATAGGGAGGTGAAGGGGTAGATTCCGACATTGAGGTATGCCAGACGTTGGAGAATCTTAAGGCGCTTACTGGCAAGGAAAGCGTTGTTCTGTGAGAAGAAGATTTCCACAGAGCCTGTGGCCCATCTCAGCACCTGGTGCAGTCGATCAGTCAGGTTAATCGGTGCTGATCCGCGGAATGCATCTCGCTTTGTTATGCAGTATACTGAACGCCATCCGCGGTTGTGCATGCGGTACCCTGTCACCACATCTTCTGTCACAGACCCATAAATCCAACCCACTCTGTCTCCCCATTCTGTCTTGTCCTCGTACCTGTACATACAATTTCACGAATTAAATGTCATGGTTTCATCGGAAGTGCAAACAAAGTTTGTCTGTTACGAACCAACAAGAAATTACAGATACAGCTTCGGCTACAGTAGTTGCATCCAGTGGCTGGCGAGGGGCCCTAAGGACACCGGGTGGGCGTCCATACTTGATCGCAGGGTGATCCGCCAAAGGACGACCTTGGAACTCTGCAACAGGTATGCTCTCAGCCAACATGGTTGAATTACCAAACCTCTTAGGTAATAAGTTCACATCCAGATTTGAATCAAACTCGGTAGCATCCAAGGCCGGTGTTTCAGAGTCTTCACCATGCTTAACATCTTTCTTTTCGTCCATCTTGTCCACCATTGGAGGGTCGAATGCGTACAGAGCAAACCTCCTGAACATGCATCCGGTTCCCACGTACATCGGACCTTGAAGACCATCGAGGGCTCGCATGTTTCCGTCGAAAAACACGGTGTTGTGATTGGCATAACGATCTGAGGGGTCGATGCCTTCGAATCTCTGAGGAAACTGGATGTAACATATGTCCTCGCCACCTCTATCCATCATGAAGCACATACCTTCTCTCACTGCCTTGCAGTTGTAGATGTAATGATCACAGTCAAGGTTGAGAATGAACGGTCCGTTCGACAAAATTGCAGAAGCTCGAACTAATGCATTCATGGCACCGGCTTTCTTATTGTGATCGTAACCAGGACGTTTCTCTCGAGAAACGTACACAAACATTGGCAGCCTTGTATCTACTTCTGAGAAGTCTACAATCTTGTCATCTGTACTTCCGAACAGTGGATCGGGACTCGGTGGCTTTAACATCACCTATATTCATCATTGCATTTACATGGAAATTAAGCTAAAGTATATGCAAATGGCAGTGTATCAAAATGATATATGTGTGGTACCTGAAGTATTCCTGCATGATCACCTTTAGAGTGTTCACTAGAAGGATTTGCCCAAGTACCAGGCCAGTGGGTGCCATCAGCCATCCATGTGGCTTTTAACACTTTGACAGTGTCGGTAGGATCAGCCCCACTCTCCTTCATGTGTTTCATCATCTTCATCTCCTCTCTCGCATTAAAGGCGTCAGATCTTCTCCTGATGGAATCTGGAAGGCCATTTATGCGTACCTTGAACTCGTCATACTCCCTCTTTACTCTTCTTCTGTCTTTCACAAAATCTGTTCTGCTTTTGTTCTTGGTGGGGTCAACTTTCAAGCTGAAGTAACTGTCTGGATTTCTTGGCTCAATTTTGTGTTTTCGACAAAAGGGAACCCATAAATCGGCAAAACTAGCAGCCTCAGCCATGGCTTCAAAAGTCAACAGAGCACCTCCATCATCGGAAATGTAACATGCAAGCTTCTCAACAGGATAATCAACAGCTAATATGGAAAGAATGGTATTAGCAGTGGTAAGAGGTGGCTCCTTCTCAGGATCTGCAGTGGACACAAAGAGGTCCAGACCAGGTAGATCAGATCTCCCTGTAGGGTTTGATGGGGATGGACTGTCAAACTTTTCAAAAAGGACAGCAAGATCAGTGGAACGGTTCACAGGACAAAGCTTGGGAACTTGATCTAGAATCCATGAAAAGCCAAACCATATCTCACAAGTAATTGACATGAGCCACAACCATATTGCATCATTATTTGGATGTGTCACTCTCCAGTGTAAAAAGAACCCCAATACCACTAATCGAACAGCAATAAGACACCTGTATATAGATGAACATTCAATGATAATTATAGAGATCAGAGAAACATGAATTTTGGTTCATCACTATAAATCAATATAATTAACCTGTAAGGACTCATAATGCTTGAAGGAATTGGTGTTATACGGCTCAAAGGTTTCCACGGCTTCTCGTGATCAAGCATTCCTGCCTTTACCGCTTCATCACCATCTTCATCGAACTCATCTTGAGGCCAATAAGCATTACCAACTCCGTAGGTACCATGAGTCTCGAACAACCACTTATTATGGTCAAATTCTCCATTCTGATTTCTTTTCATAACAGACATGTTTGAATTTTTTGAACCGTTCGGTGCTGGTAATGATGCAAATGTCCCATTGGTAGGATAATCGTGGAGGTCTTCCTCGTACTCCCCCACTTTATACGGCTCCTTGCAACCAGGACACAAACCAGATTCTTTTTGTGCATCAATGAAGCAGTCTCTACAAATCTTGAACCTATAAATACGAGTCATTATTATTAGTTTGTCTTAATTGCTCAATTATACGTAATACGTCAAAAAGTAACACGTGCATGCATGCATGCATTTTCATAATAATGAATGATGAATTTCCTGACATACATACCTACACTCACATGGAGTGATATCATTTCCTCTTTCATCCCTCATGACCCTGCCATCACAAATAGAACATGCAGAGCCTTTGGAGCCAGCCATTTGAGGATGAGTTACTTCAGAATCGATGACCTTATCCATGAGATGTGCTCTGGTTACACTGTTGAATCCACCGGTGAATAAAGAATTGGAAACATACTGTTCTTCGGCTTTCATTGCAATGGATGTATCCATGGGTTGATTGTCAGGGGTGGGAGGTATATGAACGGTGTAGTTCATATAATCCCCTGATAAGTCTGAGGACATGTCAATGTCATCTTTTGAAAGACTCACGTATCTCCCACTTGAAGTTCTTCTCGCAAATTTAACAGATGGTCCACCAGAAGTACTTCCTACTTGAGGACCACCGGATAATCCTCCACTGTTTCGTAGTGATTTCTTCGAAGGTTGCCTATTTAGTGAAGACATTGTTCTAAATTCCTATACCTTAAAATTACACCTATCTATAATGTAACAAATTTCATCAAATTAACAAAATCTAGCCCATTATCCCTTTTTCATTCACCAAGAGAAACAAGATGCTAAACATGTTAATTACAGCTACAATCAAGGATAAGAATAAATTGAGATTTGTCAAAGTATAGAATGTTAGAAAAAAGGAAGAAGGATTTATGGTGTTCAGACCAAGTCCATCAAACTATCCTATTTTCGGCCTTTTCATTTCCGAAATTATAGAAATCTGTTGCTCTCTATCTCTCTTTCAAAATATACACTGTTTCGTTTTACAATGTTTCTAATTATGTTCAATCTTCAAACCTTCCTATTTTAAGTCCTTTGTGTCGTTGAAATTTTGTTTTTTTTTTTTATTTTTATACGATCAAACTATTTATATAACATCAAAATCATTCAATCCTATGGGAAAATAATTACTTTTTTATGTTATGATATCATTTATTGTAAGAACCTAACGTACCCAATTAGAATTATCCTACTTAAATAAATTATTATAATTAATATAAAAGTATGACTTATTCTGGTCAAATCATGCTATAAAATTCAAAGTAAAAAAAAAGGAAAATCTTATGAGAAACATACAGCCAAATTCTACAAGAATAAAAAAATGTGATACAACTCACAAACAACCTTTTATGAAATAGTCTTCCCAAAAGGTTTCTCTTCTAGAGTAATAATATCATGACACACTTTTACATTCATTTGACACAGCATATAAGGGTAAAATGGTTCAGAAAGTATAAAGTTTTGTAGTTTTTCAAGAAAGAAGAAAGTAAAAAGTAAGTAAAGGTAGTGTCAAATGAATGTAAAAAATTTAGGTGTGTCAAATATATTTTCCATTTTTTGAAAACCTATAAATGCATACTAGCCGTTATGCCATTGTAAATTGACATATACATAGGAGAAATCAAACAAACAAAAAAAAAAAGAATGTAGTTTGAGAAACCAAACAAACAAGCATTGGTTAGATTTCCAAAAAGAAAAAGGAAAACAGCTATTGCTAAAGTTTAATATAATAACAAGTGGACATGAAGGGGTCACACCAAAGTGATATAAGGAACCAATGAAATAATGTCAATTTTTTCAAGAGACTTTGAATGAGAAAAATGCTGAAAAATACAAGTAAAAATGACTTGATAGATGAAGCATTGGACAAGGTAGAAATGTTATCCAGCACATAACATGTATATCGGATAATGCTGTTTTTATGAAAACAACACTAATGTCATCTACTGCTACTTCTGATAACAACTACTCAAATCTTCTTGTACTTTACATGGAGAACAATAGAGAATTATTCCATTCAATTATAATTTCAATGCAAATCAAAATATATATGTGAGATAGAAAGTGAATATATAAAGAGATAATATGTGAGATATTGGATTCGATTTGAATGGATTATTTTCAGTTAATTGTGTATTATTAATTTTAAACAATATTTAATAGCGTTTTTTATTATTTATTTATTATCATTCAATGACATGATCAAATATAAGGAAAGGATTGTAAATATGTTTGCACCCAAGTCGATTAAAATCAAACTCAGAAGATATTTCATGTAGATATTTTAAGATTTTCATGAAGAAAAAGACATTTCGGATTTTTATTCTTTTCAAGTATAGATATTTTATGAGAACATTAATATCTCGTTATAATATATTTATTTACTAATTAACAGACAACGAGAATTTAGAAGAGTTGATGAAAATACTTTATGATGTTAATGGACTTGTTTTAACTTGTTTCAATATATATTTAATATGATTTATGAAAATGTTTTTATTTATTTATTTATTTATTTATTTATTTATTTACTCTTATAAATTTCACAGTTATATTTATTACATAAACTATTACACCAAATTTCTGTATGAGCCCCTTTCAAGTTAATGTCAAATTATAATCACATTAGGAGGTAATTCTAATTTAAGAATGTTTTAATCTCATTGTTTTAATTATTTTTAGTTCTTTTTTTTATTAAAGAGAAACAATAAAAATAAATTAAGGTCATGTCTTGTCATGTATTCATAATGTAGTGCACGACACCAACCATGAAACATGTGCTCCACGCAACCTAAATAAATCCATCAATAAACTGTGAAATCGCTTATTCATAGACATGAATATAAATAATATCTTTGAAAAAAACATTCTAGTAACAAAATTCTCATCAATCTATTTTTTCAGTTTTACTTAAATTAAATAATACAGTCATAAAATAATGTATGCTTTCTGTTCCAGTTTTACCTTGGAATACTGTGAAACGGTATTTATTTGCAACTACTAAATTAAAATTAACTATTTTAATCATATTTTACTATTATAAGTATAACGTGTTTTTATAATTTTAATCAGGATAGAATACTTTTGTTATTATTACATACTTATCAAATTAATATTTCTTATCTTATCTAAATGTTATCCGAAGATATATCGATTTTCTTATTTCAAGATCACAACGGAAACTTAAAACGGGAAGAAAACTATGATTGAGACCATGGCTTGAAAGAAGAAGAATTAAGAAATGTGAGAAAAGCAGAGTTTAATTTACTTACTTTTATAGATGGGACAGCAAAAACATCCTTGTCGTTCAAGCATCCTAAGCATCCCACCCTGTCCCAATATTCTATAAAATTTAAACCACTGCATATTCTCTCTGTATCCAACTAAAACAGAGAGAGTTGAAGTTTGATGGAAGAGAAGAGGAAGAGCAAGTTATGGCTGAAGAAGGTGTCATGGCCATTTCGGTGGAAACCTCAGAAGCTTCAAACGACCATTGTAGACACTGTCGTTTTCAAGATACTCTCTGTAGCTGAAGCTGTCGTGCTTGTCTCCACCCTCTGTTTCTTCTACCTATGCTGTGGCTGCAACTTCTAATTCATGGTTCAGTCCAAAAGCTTCATTCTGTTTTACTTCTTTTGCTTCTTCTAATGAATATTTATAGGAAGGATTAACAAAATATTATTATTATTTCATTCATTGTTTATTGTTACTGTTTTACTTTAATTGTATTAACAGATTTATGATCAGAAACAGAATATGAACATAGAAACTAAACTTTTCATGAAATCCTTTATGATTTGTTATGTGACAGATTCAATCTTCTCTTTTTAACCAACCTAAAGTTTCTTCTTCTCAAAGTAGTAATTTCTTCTTCTCAAAAGGGCACTTTCTTCTGCAGACTTTCCTCTTGCTCTGTTTTATAATTTCAAGAGCTAAGTTTAACTCCAAATTGGAATATGTGTGATTATCAGCTGAGATACACAGGGACAGCTTAGAAAAAAAAATGTTTTTGAATATTTTATTAAAAATATATTGTTTTGTTTTATTAATAAAATTTTATATCCAAGCATACATATTACTTTTTTTTATTTCTGGATTTTTAGTTTTTAGTTTGAGATAAATAACATGAAGAGCATAACCAATGAGTTCTGGTGAACAAATCTCTCTACCATTAAATTTGTGTAGGGTAATAAATAGTAATTATGTGATATATTAATATTATTATCTATTTATATTTATCTAGTAATGCTTAAAGATATTTTCAATAATTACATTTGTAAGAAAATGTATGTACAAATTCAGATGAGTTAGGTCTAAATTACTTAATTTATTATCCATAAATTATTTATTTATAAAAAAAAAAATATGAGACGAATCAATTATAAAAACATTCTAGCTAGTATTTCAATAAATAAAGTTAAATTATAACAAAAACAAATATATCCAGTGATAGTATTCATTAGAGATTTCTGGAGTTAGATAAACAAGACTTTTAAACAGAAATATTATTTATTTTTTTGTATTGTATAGATTTATAAACAAGCATTTTTAAAGTAGACCGAATAAAATAAAACTCAATTGAACAAGTAGAAAACAAATGAAAATTATAATATTATAAGTATTTTCTTCATGTTTTGGATTTTTTTTCTAAAAAATATTAATTTTTTTAATCATACTTTCCTTAAATATTTGTTTAAAAATTATTATTATTTATTTAATTATGTTTTCATGAGTTACCGTTTATTTTCTTCCATTGTTGGCTGTTATTTTTTTTTATACTTATAAACAAAAGATATTAGAGTTAAAATAATCATAAAATAATTAAAATATAAAATAATGTAAAATAAAATTAACTTGACAATAAAATAAGATTAAAGTTAAAAAATAGTTGATTTATTCATGATAATAAACATATAAAAGCAAGTAAAAATGGATGTTATCAACAAAATTGTCAATAAACAAATTATAGGAATCTATTAAAATACATTAAACGAGTTTGTTCGTTTAATGATTAAATGAGTTTAACAATATATATTACATAAGTATAAATATACATTGATTATAGATGGAAAAAAAAATCTTGGACACACATCTACACTCATTTGACATATTATTTATCACTCTTTTGTTATAAAAATCATATCAAACGAGTGTAGGTGTGTCAACCTACCATTACCCTTGATTATATGAGTCTAGCTATATACGCTATATAAGTATATTTAGTATTGATTAGACAAATATAGTAATATATGTTAGACGAGTTTGTCGATGTATTGAATAAACAAGTTTTTTTATACATTGATTACACAAATATAACATAAAAATTATATGAGTCTAACAATATGCTAAGAGTGTCCACACACTAATTAGATAAGTATAACAAAAAATATTATAAAATTCATTTCATGCGTAGATAAAATTATTAGACAAATCTATGAATACATTGACTAGATGAGTAAAGCCAAAAAACATTAGATGAAATTGTCTATGGTTGAACGCAACTTATCAATGGATATAACCCTTTCGGTATGAATAGTTTATCATTCTGGGCATGGATGTTCTTGTCTGGACGTCTTATTTGGGCTACTAGATTTATGTTATTAATTTATTGGTGCGGATATTGGTAGGAATTGATTGAAACATTGAAGTGGGCTAATGAATGTACGTCTTTGGCTTAATTCAATTTGATGGAGAGATAAACCAATGGCTTTTTTCCATTGTGCAAGCAAGATTGGTTAGACTAGCCTACCAAATTAATCATTATGGCAAGGAAAGTTTTGTCCTCGTGTTATAAATGGGAAATTCACATCCGTTCACATGCTTCGAGAAATGGTTCATGCATCGCAAGGCTAGTAACTTTGAGGTTATAGGTTCAAATCCCATAACTATTAAATACAGATAGCGGGAATCGAACTTGTGCCTTTGTTGGAAGTCCCACGTCGACTAGAGATAAGACCAATTTATAATATATAAGTGAGGTGCAAACCTTATCTTACAAGCTGGTTTTGTGGGGTTGAGTTAGGCTTAAAGTTCACTTTTAATATGGTATGAGAGTCATGGTTTGAGCCTATCCTAGCGATATCTATTCTTTCTTGGGCATTTTTCTATTTCCACCCGTTGTCGGGCCTCCATTGAACCACCCAATTTCTAATATCACACACCTATCCACGTTTTTATTGTACTTGATATGCGATTCTATTTGTACAAAGATAGGCCTGATATTCTATTAGGGATAATTAAAAAGAAATTTATATAATAGATATTGTCTCTTGTCTCCAAAATAAAATATTTTATATTACTATTCATTTTGATCAATAATTTCCATTTCTATTATTACATTTCTATTGATGTATTGATTATACGAATTTAACAATACAACTAGACTATTTATTCATATATTGATTACACGACTCTATTAATATACACTAGATAAGTCTTTATACACACAAAATAAACTAGTATATTATCACACTTTAGATAAGTATGTTGATTCATTAATTATTAATTAAATGAATATTGCAATACACATTAAATAAACATGTTTGTACTCTGAATATAATGAAAAACATTAGACAAGTTTATCAATACACATTACACAATACACTAATTAGATTAGTATAGCAAAAGACATTAGATGAGTCATTTCATATGTTAAATACAAGAAGGAATCATTCAACATTGAATACACAAGTCCAAGAATACACATTAAACGATCCATACATTAATATAACGAGTTTTACAACACACATGAGAGAATTTTGTATATACATGGATTAAATAAATCTAACAATATATATTAGACGAATAGATTCATATGCATATTAGATGAATCTATTAATACACATAAGACAGTTTTATAAATGATTTAATTAAAAGAGTCTTACCATATACATTAGATTGATTTGCTCATATACCGATTAAATTAATTTAACAATACACATTAGACAAATTTATTCATATACTAATTAGACAAGTTTAACAACACATAAAAAAAATTTGTCAATACATTAATTAAATAAATCTATCTATACATATTATATCGATTTTTTCATACACCAATTTATACTTTTATAAATTATACTTTATATATCTTTACATGTCTTTTATATTTTTAAACAATAAACTTTATAATTTTACACATGTTTTATCATATAACTTTTACAAAATTTATTATTTATATTTTTACAAACATATTAAATTTCTAAATCTATAAATCATTCCACTTAAAATTTAATTATAAACTTAAAAATATTTAATATTTTCTCCTTAACATCTAAATTACTTTTAATAAACACGTCGATATATAAAACTAGTATGCGAAAAAAAAAAAATTAACTAAGAAGTTATACAAAGAAAAGAGACAAACTAACTTCTTCACAGTGTGTGCAGTGTAGTGAACAAGAGGGCCTTCTTCGCTCGCAAAACAAAATGGCAATGGCGTCACCAGCGGCGGCAAGGTCGCCGGTATCCGCCACCGCATCTCCGATGCAACGCCTCTCCACCTTCAAGAATCCTTCCACCGGCGCCGCAAGCGTTACCAACCCGACATCCTCGGCCCTCGACTCTCTCGCCTCGGATCCCATCTTCTCCGCCTTCTTATCCCCTTCCTTCTCCTCCACCTCATTTTCCTCCGCTGCCCTCTCCTCCGGCTCCCCGGCCTCCACGGCCGAGAAGCTCCACCACGCGATCCGCCTCCTCGAGAACCAGCTCCGCTCAGAGGTTCTCTCTCGGCACAACGACCTCCTCTCGCAGCTCTCATCCCTCCACCACGCCGATCACGCTCTCTCCACCCTCCGATCCGCGCTATCCTCTCTCCAGTCCTCCGTCCGCCGCCTCCGTTCCGAGCTATCCGACCCGCACCGCTCCGTCGCCGCCAAAACCGCCCAGCTCTCCAACCTCCACCTTACAACAGAGCTCCTCCAGCATTCCATCCGCGCCCTCCGCCTGTCCAAGAAACTCCGTGATCTCATGGCCGCTGACCCCGAAAAACTCGATCTCGCCAAGGCCGCGCAGCTGCACTACGAGATCTTGAGCCTGTGCGACGAGTACGACCTTGGCGGCATCGACGCCGTCGACGAAGAGCTTGATTGGGTTAGGAAGACCGGAGATTTGCTTCGGAGCGAGGCGATGAAGGTTCTGGAACGCGGAATGGAAGGGTTGAACCAGGCCGAGGTTGGAACAGGGTTGCAGGTTTTCTACAATCTCGGAGAATTGAAGGTCACTGTGGAGCAGGTGGTGAATAAGTACAAGGGTTTGGGTGCTAAGAGTGTGAGTGTGGCGTTGGATATGAAGGCTGTTACGGGTGGAAGTGGATACGGTCCCGGTGGGATTAGAGGTTCAGGAACGCCCCACATTGGAGGAGGGGCTAAGGCTAGAGAGGCTCTGTGGCATAGGTTGGGGAATTGCATGGATCAGTTGCATTCTATAGCTGTTGCCGTGTGGCACTTGCAGAGGGTGCTCTCCAAGAAACGGGATCCATTTAGCCATGTTTTGTTGCTTGATGAGGTCATTCAGGTGAGGTACATTGGTTATTGTTTTTGCTGTATCGGACGGAAATTATGTCGCTGCTTGGATTCATATATGCCCATCTGTATCCACGGCACTATCACTAGAAATGATTGTTTGTTCTCTGAATGCCAAAGTTTGATATGTAGATGATAGGTACTATTTTCTGATTCTTTGGTATAATCAATTTACCAATATAATATAGTTGTGTAGCAAACACCCGTGGCTTACACAATATGGTGAGCCAAATCTGTGTTTGAATTGAAGCTTGGAACTTGTAGAAATTATTAGCTCAAACAGGTTGCTTTTCTTACATCTGATTTGGTCAGTATTGTATTCGGAAACAATTTTTGTGTGTGCTTCTGTGGCTAAAAGCAGCGGATTATGATAGAAGTTTGAATTAAGTCAACAATTGTTAATTTCTGTATGTATATGTTCAGTTTTGTTCTGAAAAAACTGACATGGCAAGATCGGTGAATATGTTGAACTTGTAGAAATTGTTAGCTCAAACAGGTTGCTTTTCTTACATCTGATTTGGTCAGTATTGTATTCGGAAACAATTTTTGTGTGTGCTTCTGTGGCTAAAAGCAGCGGATTATGATAGAAGTTTGAATTAAGTCAACAATTGTTAATTTCTGTATGTACATGTTCAGTTTTGTTCTGAAAAAACTGACATGGCAAGATCGGTGAATATGTTGCACTGATGTAAGGCAATAACTTTATACTTCATTTTTTTTTTCTCTCAATCAATAATTTTCTGTGAAATACAAATCGGTGCCAGTCTTCCAAATCTTTCCTATTTTTTGGTCTTCTGTTTCCCCTACTATGCTGTAAAGTGAAGCATATGTTAACATATGCCAGGGGGTGACTATACTGCACTACCAATATATAATTGAAGAGGAAGTAAAGAGATCAAGCTTGATTGATTGACGTTTTTGTACTTCTGTACAATTATGTGAATATGCTTCCGGCTTTATTCAACAATATTGTCAGAGACCTTCTCTCTTTAAATGACCTGTATAGGATGCAGGGTAGAGAAATGGTAAAATTACATGCCTGGGCATTCTCGTCTGATGCATTAACCCTACTAAATGGATATGGATTGCATTGAATTGGATGAGATGAGATTTACTAGCAGTCTTTTCAAAATATACCCCTCTGTATGTATTCAGAGTGAAATAAGGTGATCAATATTTTAGATGTAGAAATAAGTTGATTTGATTTTTTTAATGAGGTATTTTATCCTAGGTTTGAAAAATGTTGCTATCTTATACCATGCAAAAATAAACAGATCTGATGGACTTCCTAGTTCCTGGCGTTCAGTCTTCATTATTTATTTTACTTTACAGTATTGAGTTCCTACTAAGGAATATTGATCATACTTATTCCGGCTGATATTGTTCACACTTCCTAATTTTGTATTGGATATTTTTTCTCATTCTCTAATGGTGACTGCTGCTGCATAGGAAGGTGATCCCATGCTAACAGAACGTGTGTGGGAGGCCATTACTAAGGCGTTTGCAAGCCAAATGAAGTCTGCTTTCACTGCATCAAGTTTTGTTAAAGAGATTTTTACAATGGGATATCCGAAACTTTACTCCATGATAGAGAATCTACTTGAAAGAATTTCACATGACACAGATGTCAAAGGAGTATTGCCAGCTATCAATTCGTCTGGGAAGGAGCAGATAATTTCAGCTGTTGAAATATTCCAGAATGCATTTTTGGCTCATTGCTTGAGTCGCCTTTCAGACCTAGTGAATTCTGTATTTCCAATGTCTAGCCGTGGCAGTGTTCCCTCCAAGGAACAAATATCAAGGATTATAACACGCATCCAGGAAGAGATAGAAGCTGTTCAGGTGGATGCACGCTTAACTCTTCTTGTTTTGCGTGAAGTTGGCAAGGTTTTAATTCTTCTTGCAGAACGGTCTGAATACCAGGTAAACAGATATGACATTATTGTATCAAAGGTGTTGTATGCTGTTCATTATATTTTTAAGCACTACATTAATTGGTTCAGAAAAGAATTTGATGCTGTCTAGGTCATGGGTTTTCAGGAAGGCCACCAACTTTAGCTGTTACAAAACTTACATTTTTGGACTAAAGAATATCTTTACAAGGAAATTATGGGTACACAGAAAAAGGAAAATCAATTTGGCTGCTAGCATATATTATATTAATATTAATTAATTGCTAACTGCATGGATATATTATATTCCTATTAATATTATTGAAAAACAACTGTGTGTACTTTCATTTAGGAGTTTATATGTGTTGTATTATTGGTCTTGTGCTGTATCATATTCACTTTGTACTATTGTAGTTATCAGCAACCATTCAAGTACTGAACTTACATGCTCATTTTTCTTTTTTTGATATATTAATTAATTAATAATTTGGCTAGACGTATGCAATATTTTACTGATATTACTACCTGAAAGTGGTATCACTGGTCATGATATGGTGAGACGTAATGACTGATGATTGGTATTAAACTACCTAACAAGTGCTGATGTTGTATGTTTTCTCTGCAGCTTAAAGACTCCCCTTCCCTTTCATTGTGTATGAGTCCTGCGATATTTAGAATTCCGAAGTTTATATTATTCAAGAGAAGGGATGAAGCCTACAATATAAGGAAAATTAATTACTAAAACTTAAATCATTTTCATTGTTATGGCAGATATCCACTGGTCCTGAATCACGTCAAGTAAGTGGTCCCGCTACACCGGCACAGCTCAAGAACTTTACATTGTGTCAGCATCTTCAAGATGTTCATACACGAATATCATCCATGCTTAAAGGAATGCCTAGTATTGCTGCAGATGTGTTGTCTGCTTCATTAGGTGCATTATATGGTGTTGCCTGTGATTCTGTAACATCTTTATTCCAGGCAATGCTGGACCGTCTTGAGTCTTGCATACTGCAAATACATGATCAGAACTTTGGAGCGCATGGAATGGATGCTGCTATGGACAACAATGCATCACCTTATATGGAGGAGCTCCAGAAGTGTATTCTTCACTTTCGCAGTGAGTTTCTATCAAGGTTGTTGCCTTCAAGAAATTCTGTAACTCCCGGGACAGAAAACATATCCACTAGGCTTGTCCAGAGTATGGCTTCACGGGTTCTAGTATTCTTCATCCGACATGCTTCCCTTGTCAGACCGCTTTCAGAATCAGGCAAGTTGAGGATGGCTAGGGATATGGCTGAATTGGAGCTAGCTGTGGGCCAAAATTTGTTCCCTGTTGAGCAACTTGGGGCACCGTATCGAGCACTAAGAGCATTTCGTCCACTTATTTTCTTGGAAACAGCCCATCTTGCATCGTCTCCTCTTCTTCAAGATCTGCCACCGAATGTCATACTACATCATCTGTATACCCGTGCTCCTGAAGAATTGCAATCACCAATGCAAAGAAACAAACTAACTCCATTGCAGTATTCGTTGTGGCTAGATTCTCAATGGGAGGATCAAATCTGGAAGGGCATCAAAGCAACACTTGATGATTATGCTACAAATGTAAGGAGCAGAGGAGATAAGGAGTTTAGCCCTGTTTATCCTCTCATGCTTCAACTGGGTTCCTCTTTGGTTGAAAAGGATCAGACTTCCTCAAAGTCTTGATCCAGTAAATAATTTGTAGTCTAGCAAATTCAACCACATCAGCGACTTCCCATATGTGCTTCTTGAGAGTTCTTGAAAGGGTTTTGTTGTGGAAACACGATCAAGAGGCTGCCAGTTCTGCTAACAAGCATGAGGTACAAGCGTTCAAGTGATTTGTAGTTTTTTTTTTCCTTTCCTTTTTTTCATTTCTATTCTTTCCTCTTTTCTTTTTTTTTTTTTTTTTTTATAAACGGAATTACTGTCGTTGGTTAATCTCCATTTTCCTGATTAATTGTTGTTATATGCAATGTAGAGAAATATAGATTTTTGATGGAAGATAAAAAAACAAGTGCTGTTGTATACTCCTCGTGATTAATGGACATGTAATATATTCTTTTATCATTCTTTACCTAGGTTTGCGAATCTCTCCACCTATAGTCTAAACTATAACGATCAAATTATTTATCAATTTATTTTTCTGAATGGAGGCGACGAAAAAACACCGGACCAAGTAATGTAAGGATAAATGATTGGATGGTGGTGAAGAACCTTCCAGCTTATTTTTCTACGAAAAATGCATTCTAACGATTTAAGATTATTATACTGAGTTTTATTTCGCAACCAATGTTATGAGAAAGAAAAGACAGTTTTAGTAAGTGATATCAATTCAATCACATGCCATTCACCTTACAACAGAAAGAGGTTTCTTTAATTATTATCAGGATTTCTCCTCACGATGGAGTAAAATAAATTAATTGAAGTCCATTTCTTTCGTGACAGAAATCGATGTTGTTCCTAAATGACCCAAGGAATATCAAACTCCAGAAAGCTCAATTGTTGTGCCTTAGAGGAGCCAATTAAAGGTTACAACAGGCCCAGTTGAGCAAATCTCCCATACTTCTACTTCTGTTTAAAAGCTTTTAAAACATGGCATATAAAGACTTCAAAGCAAATAAAATCAAGCACACTGAAACTAAAATCTTCTTAAAGTAATGTACATAATCCATTATCAACTTGTCTTTCCTTGTGCTACGTGCGAAGGACCTATGTTCTCCATATCTTCTGCTGTTTCATTACTCTTTCGAGTATACAGCTGAGAAATCCAATTGCTAACTCCAACACCAGTATCCTTCAAGCCAGATAATTGCGGTATCCAACTCTTCAAATCAGTGCCTGAAATCTTGTCATTGCTATCCTGAGTTTCGCAGACAAATCCTACCTTTTCTCTAGTATTTCTATGATTCATGTCTGGTACAATAGAAGGCAGATTGAATAGATGAGATACTTGAGGTGTAGAAGAGTACAAAGATTTGAGTTGCCTGCTGACATAGTCACTGCTGTTACTATACATATGAGGAACCCATTTGCCCACTGCAACACCAGCATCCTTCAAGCTAGATAACTGAGGCATCCAACCCTTTAAACCTACACCGGTATTGTTTCCATCATTGCTCACTTGAGCTTTTCCAATGTTACTGAGATTCATAGCAAGTGTAACAAAAGATGGATTTAATAAATGTGCTGTTTCCCAAAGAGTACTGCTGTATAAATGCCTAATGTGTTCCCTATCATGGATAGTTTGTACAAGTTCGGCATCACTTGGCCACCATTGTTCCAGACCATGAGATGCAAGAAATTCCTGTTTTTCTTTGGAGACAACGAACAACTTTGCTCTAAGTTGCCGATCTGTAAGATCCTTTTTCTCTTCGATTGTCTTTTCTCTTGTGCCACCATTCTTGTAAACATTAAGATAAGAAACACATTCCACCACCCAAAAGCTAGCATCCATCAAGCGAGATAACTGAGATATCCAACCCTTCAAACCTATACCAGAAGTATTGTCTCCATCATTGCCGACTTGAGCTTTTCCACTAGAAAGGGGCACAAATTTAAGTGTATTCCAGACATAATCAGTCGTTTCTCTAATGTTGTTGATGTGACCCATGGAAAATGAAACAAAATGTGGATAAAGTAAAAGTATTACTAGTGAAGGTGTAGCAATGTTCAAAGACCTAAGTCGCTTGCTTATTAGTTTGCAATTATGGATATCCTGCTCAAGGTCTGCATCACTTGAAAACCACTGTTTCAGGCTATGCGCCTCAAGAAATTCCTGGTTTTTCTTTGAGACAACAAACAACTTCGCTACATTTTCTCCATCTGCAGGAACCATATTTTCGTTGTCTTTGATCTCTCTAGTTCCATCAGCATAAAAGTAAAGGCAACTGATATAGTCATTGCTGTTAATATACAAATGAGGAACCCTATTTCCAACACCAAAACAAGCATCCATCATACCTGATAACTGACGCATAAATCGCTTCACACTTGTACCACAAGTCTTGTGTCCATCATTGCTAACTTGAACTTCATTACCTGACGCAAACATAGATTTAAGTCCATTCCAGACATACTCGGCCCCTTCTCCAATATATCCTATATTCATGGCTAGTGAAACAGAAGGTGGATTAAATAAATGTGCCTCCACATTAATCCCTTCTTTTGCTAGTTCCTTTCCCACCTGAAGACCAAATCCAGCCCCCAAGGAATGCCCTGCAATGCAAACGTTCCTCCTTCCATGCATATCAGATACTGATCGAAGTGCCTCCAAAGTTTCTTTAAACCTGAAAGAGCCCTTCAAGCTTTCCCAAGCAGCAAAACGGATGTCATCTTCAATATCTCTTCGCCCTGTATGGCTTCTGAGTAATGTTCCTCTGAGTGCCAAAACAGCTTTAGGTGCACCATTTGGTCTAATTGGTATAAAATCAGACAATGCTGCAGATCTATCCCATTCAAATATTGCGCCAAAAATAGATCCATCCCTTTTATCAATCAATTTATGGGTGAGCTTGTACTTCAAGGGCATCCACCAACTTGGAGCAAGAGCATTTTCCTGTGTTCTGTTCTCCTGTCTATCAAGTTCAAGCATGTAAACTGCCTTTACAAGGCTAGCCATGGCCATTCGTTTATAATCTGCATCTTTCCTGCATAGCACAAAATAATCATTAGCAACATCCACTCACATAATATCCGTCTTTGTCCCTAAAACATAAATCCTCAATTTGTTATCTCTCATTTTATGAAAACGTGTCGTGTGTGATTCCTGTTTCGATAAATGAATTTTTGGTAAAAGATAAGACCAGGTGTAATGCATTTTATAATTGAAGGACCAGGATATGAATGTTGTCTTATTGGAGTGATTTTCTATAACCTATTAGAAAACATGATAACCCATTTAGTGGTAAAGTTTGAAACTTTACACTTGTTGGTTCTATTGAATAGGAGTTTCATTACCATGATATAACATTAAAGAGATTTGAGTCTAATCACATAAAAAGATTCACTTCATTTTCTACCAAAAACCTTAACACAATGACTTAATGGATCTTCATCTTTATATTCTTACTCCACCTTACTTAGACTCACTTGAATTCTTACCTTTACAGTGCAGTCAAGGATCATGAAATAGATGAGTGAAAGACTAAACTAATCTGAGAACTCACCAGCAGGAATTGATATGGTCCCTCCAAGTGAATCTTGGAGGGCCAGTTGGGCTGTCATCAAGCTGGGTTTCAGGTGGAACCACCATCGCAATGTGCCTATGAGTCCGAATTGCTGTGTACAAAATGGTGGAGAGTCAACACGATAGAACGATCACTACCACTTCAGTGAAATTATATCAATTATTGCAGTGAAAGGGTTAAATATGAAAGTTCTTTTCATCTGTTTTGATATATTTTTATTTTTAAAAATAATAAATAGAAAAAAAGTTTTCTTAACAACTTTTTTGATAATTTTTTTTACAAAACATATATAAGATTAGTTTCGTTTCAAATATTTTTTTAAAAAATAAATTTAAAAAAACTAATAAAATAAAATAATGACACGTAACTTAGTATATCATAATTTTAAAAAATAAAAATAATAATAAATTTCAATTTCACGTGAAGATGTTTAACCTTGTGAAATGCAACTCTTGGATAAAAATATATTTATTTATTATTTAAAGGTTGAAAATGAAAAGTAAAAAATTAACACATTTCGTATATCTTTTATATTTTAAAAAAACTTTAAATTCTGAAGAAACTCACTTTATCTGTGTTTTCTGCTGCTACATGAGATTGAATCTGTAATTTAATCCAAGGGTAGAGAATGCTGCGTCATGTTGACGCTCTTACATCTATCTATAAATAAGCTTGAAAACCCTTTCTCTAAATAAACCCTCGCTCCGTCTCTCTGTTCGAACCCTTTCTCCTCACCGCCTCGGAACGACACAGTTCTAGTGTCCACACCAACAAACCCTCTCTCCGTTATGGTACGCTCTTTCTTTCCTTTTTTTTTTTTTTTACAAAATCACATGTTTTTCAAAATCTCCTTTAGTTTTTGATTCAAATTGGATCTGTCATTTGTCAGGCTTTGCCCAATCAGCAAACTGTTGATTACCCAAGTTTCAAACTCGTAATTGTTGGCGACGGTGGCACGGGTATGATTTTCTTCTTTTTTTTCTCACTTTTGTTTTCGCCGATTGGCCTGTGTTTTCAGTTATTAGAAGTTATTTTGTTGTAGCGATCTTTGTTATACCTTCGCTATGAGCTTATTTGTGGCGAAATTTGCAGGAAAGACAACCTTTGTGAAAAGGCATCTTACTGGGGAATTCGAGAAGAAATACGAACGTAAGTTTCGTTTATAATTGAATTATGGTTAAGGTTGTGTGTCACGTTAAGCTTATTGCTTATCTCGATTTTGCTTGTCTATAACAGCGACAATCGGTGTGGAGGTTCACCCATTGGATTTTTTCACTAACTGTGGAAAGATTCGATTCTACTGCTGGGATACGGCTGGACAGGAGAAGTTTGGTGGCCTCAGAGATGGATACTAGTAAGCCATTTGGTCTCAAGTTTGTATGAACAAACCGTGGATACTGTTAGGGCACTTAACTTTTCTTTTCGATCGCCATTTCTGCATATGTTTTGATTGTATACTCTGTCTTAGTTGGCGTTGTTGCTTCGTATGGTAGTTATTTGCATTTGTAGTTTTTATTTCTTTTAGGTTTAATGTGCTTAGATGTACGGAATCTCAGTACTACAACGAGATTTTTAAGTAGTTCCATTGGAAGTGCCTGTAAGCTTTTATTGAATTCTCCAGTTATGCAAACTCCTAATGCTTGTGTTAAACGGTGTCTTACGTTGCAGTATTCATGGGCAATGTGCGATTATCATGTTTGATGTTACTGCTCGATTAACCTACAAAAATGTCCCTACCTGGCATCGTGATCTTTGCAGGTTCGTAAATGAACTCCTCTAAACCATTTTGAATGTATTGTTTCTATTCTTTTTTTCTGGAATTGTGTGGTTTATTTGACACCTTGGGTAATTTCTGCCTAAAATGATTTTTCAGGGTCTGTGAAAACATCCCAATTGTTCTCTGCGGTAACAAGGTTGATGTCAAGAACAGGCAGGTGAAGGCAAAACAGGTTACTTTCCACAGGAAGAAGAATTTGCAGTACTACGAGATCTCAGCTAAGAGTAACTACAACTTTGAGAAGCCATTTTTGTATCTTGCTCGTAAACTTGCAGGGTAGAGCTACTGTGGACCTTTTCACTTCATAATTTCTATTTATTTGCATTTTAAAATGCGTATCGACTTATATTTTGCCTGTGTCATTTTTGCAGTGATCCTAACTTGCACTTCGTAGAATCTCCTGCATTGGCTCCACCTGAAGTTCAAATTGATTTAGCTGCACAACAACAGTAAGCCCATCTGTCATTGACCTATATCGTTTTTTCCGATTCCATCACCCTTTTACTTGATTTACGTTTTATGATTGCCAATTTGCGTGGAGTTAAAAATGCTTTATAAAAGTGCATGGTAAAAAGTGAGGAAAATTGTAGGAAAAAGTAAGTCCCATAATGTTAAGTTGAATTAATCATGGGGCATGGGAATTGTTTCGTTTCCCATTCTCCACAAATGCATTGCTTGATTCATGAAGGTCTTTGTAACGTATTATTATTGTTCTGATTTGATATGATTTTTTCTTTGATTTTAAATTTCCTAAATTTCTGTATTGGTGACTTTTGCAGGCATGAAGCTGAACTTGCTGCAGCTGCCAGTCAGCCCCTTCCTGACGATGACGATGACGCCTTTGAGTAGAGAAAATAGTGTAGTGTGTTTATGGAATGTCATCCTTATTGTTGGTTTTGTATGCTGCTGAAGTGATTTTGGGGTTGTAGTGTTGACATTTTTGGATTTGAATTCGATATCTGAATTCAGTTATAATCCGAGATCTGTTGCTTAAATTTAATGTCTTTTTACTATATCGTGGGTTTTTTACAAAGATGTTGATTGAATGTTTCATACATATTTTTTTTAATTTTAAAAAATATTCAAGTGTCAAATGAGTGAAATATTAACATTCGATATTTTTATAATTCAGTTTCTTTAAATGGATTAATTTTGTTTTAAGTTTTATATAAATATTAAATATTGGTGTAACGCAATTGTTTGTTAAAAATGTATTATTCATTATTTAAATTTAATAAATCAAAACTAAAATTTTACAACACATTTTTCTTATATCTTTTATATTTTCAAAATCCTTAAAATCTTAAAAAACCTAACAGCAACTTTATCTGTTTTTTCACGATGATAATATATTATATTTAAGACAATAATAATTATAAATATAAATATGTAATATGTAAGCCATCAATAACCATCTTTTATTATTTTTTATAAGTTTTAATTATAATTATTTACTGTAAATTAATAATATGATTTTTAATAATTAGGTGGATATTTTAATGACAGAAAAAATAATTATTATAGATTGGAAGAATAATCATTATTAAGTTAGTTAATCTACTTAATTCATTAATTCATAATGAGTTAGTTATAAAATTGATTGAATTTTTTTATATTAATTCATAATTAATCGATTTATAGAATGATTGAGTTTATTTATGTGTATGATATCTTGGCGAGTCAAATTGACACATTTTGATACTTTAAATTTCTGTGGTGAAATTAATTAATTAAACACGTTTTATTACTATTAATTTCAAGATTATATTAATTTCTACTTTACCTATTATAGTCTTACGTCTTGTATTTTTTAATTAATTTACTTAAAAAGAAACAAATATATTTTTAAAATTTATTACGAGTCTCGTACTTTTATTTTCACTCTTAATTATAGGAAAAATAAATAAATTTTACATTTCTTAAGAACTAATTAACTGTATTAAATTTTATTCGTCTCTTAATACTCTGTTTAAAATATCTTGTGAAATGAAACATACATATTACTTTATATAGAAACGCAATTTTCAAATTATCTATAGTCATATGTACTGGATTTAAAAACGTGTGAATCTGATTCTAATAGCTAAAAAAACTCCAAATGCTTTAGAGATTTCTTCATATGAATTAATAAATAATAAAACGCTCTCCTCTTTTAAATTAGTTTCCAATAAAATGATAAATACTTTATATCAATGTTGTCAAAAATAAATTGTCTTGGTTTATAAAATTAAATATAAAACACATGTAAAATTATTCCCATGAAAACATGTAGAAAGAAAAAACAACTCTCGAGAAATACATTTTAAAACTAATCATTATTAAAAAATTAATTATTACAATTATGATTAGTTTTATATTTGATTAGAAGAGCCAAAACTTAAATTAGTTCTTTAATTTGATTTGATGTTAAATTACATTTGACCCCTCCTTTGTTATGAATTTAATTTGGAAGGAGTAGCAGTGTATAAAGATCTAAGCTGTCTGGTTATGAGTTTGCTGCTATGGATAACCTGCTGAAGTTCTGCATCACTCGACCACCATTGTTCCAAGCCATGAGCCTCAACAAACCTCTGTTTCTCCTTAGACACAACAAACACCTTTGCTGCAACTTCTCCCTTTGTGCTTCCCACATTCACCTTTGTGCCACCACCATCATTGTAGTAGCAACATATATAATCACCATTGTTAACATACAAATAAGGTACCCATTTTGCCAAACCAGACCCAGATGCTTGAGGCATCTTACTCTTCAATCCAGCACCTGAACATATGTCTGGATCGTTACTGATTTGAGCATCATTACTACCATAAGGAAGCATGGATTTAAGCCTATTCCACACAAACTCAGCCTTTTCACCAATAGTTTTGAAACTCATGGCCAGTGAAACAGAAGGTGGATTGAACAAATGTGCCTCCACAAAAATCCCTTCTTTTGCTAGTTCCTTCCCAACTTGAAGAGCAAAACCAGCTCCCAATGAATGTCCTGCAATGCACACATTGTTGCTTCCATATTTACCACAGATCAATTTTAGTACCTCCAGAGCTGCTTTATACCTCACAGAACCCTTCAAGCTTTCCCAAGCGAGAAAACGGAGGTCATCTTCAATGTCTCTTCTCATTGTAGGGCTTTTCAGTAATGTTCCTCTCAGTGCTAAAACTGCTCTGGGGGCACCACTTGGTCTCATTGGTATCAGCTCAGACAGTGCAGAAGATCTGTCCCATTCAAGAATTGCACCAAAAATGGATCCGTCTCTTGCATCAATCAGTGTTTGTTTAAGCTTGTACTTGAAGGGAATCCACCAATTTGGAGCAAGACTATTTCCTTGTGTTCTCTTCTCTTGCCTATCAAGTTCAAGCAAATATACTGCCTGTATAAAGCAGGCAATCACAGTTTTCTTGTAATTTGCATCCTTCCTGCATTACGTTAACAATATCAGCATTCATGTATGTTTCTAAAGAATGTGAGTGAAACTTAAACTATCAAACCTTTCCATCAAATTTGACTAATTGCTTGAGTTAACGCCAACAATAACGGATCCATGTTATAGTCGAAAATTTAAGATGACTTGGTTAGTTCTAAAAGAGAGAAAAACAAAAAAGCTTCTAAGGGTGTGTTTGGACTTGTGTCAGAAATCACTTTAAGTATTATTGTACGATTCAATGTGCTGTTTTTCCTCTTTCGGATGTTGTTCCAGAGACCCACTGAGGCAATCCAAGTAGTAGAAGTTATTTTAATTTTAACAAAATACACTGCAAATCTTTAAACGCCTTTTTTGGTTCTGTGGTGTATATGTTTGATTTGGGAACTAGTTCAATCTCTGCCGAAGCAAAATCTCAGTAGAAAATAATAAAAATGATAATACTATATTAAGGCCCCAAAATTCTTTTCCAAATGCTTAAAAAGTGTAACTAAGAAATCGGGTATCATGGTGAAGATTACAACAAACACATAACGAACAAAAAATTATAACTTGGAAATGGAAAAAATGGCAGTCCTTGATTAACTACAGCACAATGAGAGCCACAAAAAGTATATATTATAAACCTCTGCAGATTTGGAAATTCGATCATTTCTATCTTTTAGGTCTCGGAATCCAAACAGCCCAGTTCTATTTCAACACTATGAATAAAATCAGTTGATAAATTATGCTATATTTTCACTTCGAGATGACTGCTTCAATTATCAGAAACCGAAAAGTAAAAAACTTTGGAAACCCATTTGGTAAAGTTCACAACTTCAAACCGACATGATCCAACCCATTGTTCTAACATTTTCAAAACCGATCAACAAACAAAGACATTTCACAGTAGAAACCACGCACACCACCAATATCACTCTCTCTCTTTTCAACACCCCAACAAACATTAACCAGTGGCAAATTCAAAAGATTTGCAGATCAAAGGCAAGGGATGAAGAACGAGGAAATGCAAGAAGCGAAATTGAAGTGAGAATTGAAATGGGTAATTACCAACTTGAAACAATAAGGTCCCTCCAATTGAGGGAAGTGAAATTGCGAGGGCCAGAGACATGAAAGGCATAAGGGTGAGATTGAGGAGGAAGAACCTGCTTGGCCATTAACGTAGTAGACAACAGCAGAAACCTTGTTGGTTTCTTTAATATTGTTGTCTGCGTTGCATGGTGAGGGAGAAAGAGACGGTGTGCATCTTCTTAAGAAAAGGTGCCAACTTGCCCAAACCAACGTTGAATGGTTGGTTTCGGTGACGCGTCTGAAACATTTGGGTCCACCTTCACTTTAAAACTACGATAAGCAGCTTTTGCTTCAGTTAACTGGAAATTGAAGTATTAACTCTCAAAACACACGAATATCTACTTTATGTATGCAGAGGAAACACGCTTTATATATAATAAAAGAATAATGATATTTCATAATATTTTTTTAACATTTTAATATGTGTTATTATTGATTATTATAATTATTATTATTATATTATTGATTATTATTCACTGTGAAGTAATTTTAATCACTCATAAAATAATATCTAGATAATTTTAAAATATTTTCAAAGTATTATTATTGATAATAAAATCATTTTTTAATTATGCATTCATAACATATTTTTTCATGTCTTTTCTATTGATGATTTGTTAAGTGATATTTCAAGTGTACTTTTAAATCTATCATTTCGATTCTTTTTATTTTTTCTTTCTTTCTTTTGATTGTGATATGTGTAGATATCTAATACTTTTTATTTAGACGCATACTTTATCTAACACATGGAAATACTATTACAATTAAAAAAGATATAATGATATAGATGTAGGCGTTTTCTTTATTTATTAAAGTATTTACGATTTGAATTAAATTAATTAAGCCAAAGAATGCTTTGTGTTAATACTTTTCAGTGGAATTGGAACTTATTCTATCAACAGCTCTTTTATTATTTTTCTGTATTCAAAAAAAGATAATTTTTAAAGTGAATTGTTTAATTGTATTTGAAAAAAAAAAGTTGTGGAACCAACAAGTTGACAGAATACATACCATTGCTTTATTATTTCAGTGGAATTGGAACTTATTCTCTGCCAATACCATTCTATTGTTTTAATTTGTTGTTGTATTGTAAAATAATTATAATAATTTTATAGGTGATTAATTAAAGAAGTACATAAATTGACTTAAAAATTAATAATGAGGATCGGGCTTGCAAAATATTTGAGAATAAATCATTACAAAATGAAAGAATTAGAAAAGTTATAAATTAAACCGATTTCTTAGACAAATGAAATGATATATCTGGATGGATGATGTCCCAAAGGAATTTTATTGGATAACTTATTTTTATTTGTTTTTTTATTCAGGAAAAATAAAAATTAAATACGATTTTTATTCACAAACTATTTTATTCTTTCATATCAAGAAGTAAGCTTTTGATTAAAAATGTCTAAGATGATTATTTCAACGAATTAACTATTTCAAATAAAATTACTTCCAGAAAAAAATAAAACGATTTTCTTTAAATTTTCTTTAATCGGTATCTAAAATATAATTATAGGTGTATGATTTCTCAAGACTAAGAAGAAAAAAACAATTTATATCAATAATAAAAACATTTATAATTACACACACAACTATCACCTTAAAAAAATATCATGCAATCATTCCATTCATTATCTATTTTCAATTCAAAAACTTGGTCAGAGTTTTAATTTTATAAAAAGGAACAATATTTTAATTGGTGTTATTACTTTATGTTTTCATGATTAAAACAGTTTAAATATTATTTTTTCTTCAATATCTTTTAAAAACAAAATTGTAACGTAAAAAATAATAAAATGGACCTAGAGATATTAATTTAAGCCATAATTCCACCTAGAAAAGGACGTTATAAACTTGACATTGTGTTATGTCCTTATTCAGCAAAGAAAAAGAAAATGATTTTGAACGGTGGGGATTTATTTAGAAGAATCATTGTTGTGGTCGTACATAGAACTAGAATCCTCCACAGATAATATTTGTGGCAGGAAAATGCCGCCTTTGGCCACTTAGAATGCAAAGATGAAACCAAAATGAATGAATGAATGAATGAATGATTGGCATTAGCATCTAATTCAAAAACTCACTGCATGGCCATCAATCTCACTACCACTGCTTCTCTTCACTCAAAGCCTTCATTTCTGACACACAAACATAACAACCCCATCAAATTCTCTCACCCTTCTTCCTCTTTTCTCACAACATGTGCTCAAACACAAGGAACTGACACTGGAATCTCATACCCAGATGCTTCTTCTGGAAATGGTATATATTTCACTCTTTCAATTCAAATATGGGCTTAAGGAGATTACCATGGATTTCCTATTAGTTTCTTTATGTTTGTTTAAACATATCAAAGGAATTTATGCTTTCTTGGATGGTTGGCTTGGCACTCCACTAATATTCAGAAAAGTTACAAGTTATGTCAGCTGTATTTTAATATTTGCTGCATCCACGTGGCTACAAGGGGAGAAATGAGTCTGGACTTTTATTGAATTTGAAATTTTTGCAATTTAATTTAATTTCTTCATCAAGTTTTGCTGTAATGTTTTTATCTTAACAGCTGAAATTTCTGTGAAAAATCTTCTAAGTTTTACAATATGCAGTTCTTTTTCATATCTGGCTTGACTTCTGAGGACTTGTGTTGCCAGGATCTTTATCTTCTTCTCGTGCCCAGTTGGATCTTTTGGAGCAACTTACATCTACAAGCTCACCAAACAGTGGTATTCAAGCTAACACCTTTTTAAATCATTGATATGTGAAGGGGAGACAAATGAGTTGTCTTCTGCTATTGTTGTAATGCCTTTTGTTAAAAGGCCTTTTTCTGTTCTTGTTAACTTTTTAGTTTGAATTAATGAAATATGCAGAAGATATATAAATGGCTGGAGAATGTGTTTGTTCTATTGTCTTTAATAAAGCAAGTGAAAGCAAGGGTATAGGTACTTTTTTGAGACCAGAAGGTTGAAATGTTGCTGCTAGATCATTAAAATATCAATGGAACCACGAAAAAGCTTGACTTTGATGTTACCTTCTTGTAAGTATACAAATTTAGAAAAGAAAAATAACGATGGTATCATCATTAAGCATAGACCAAATTCATGGTAAAATTTGGCTTATGTAATAAGATTTGTTAGTCCAAGATTATGTGTTTGGCATTGTAGTTGTGTAGGAGGAAAACAATTAGCTTGGAGCTTTTAAAGCTGAATGAAATTGAGCTCCTTTAATGTGAGGAAATGTGTAAAGTGAGAAAATAAGGATGTTTGTCCTCTATTTTTTAACTGAGTAAATCAGCAGTGAATGCACCCTTTCTTCCTTCTTCAACACTTGCTCAATTAATGGAGATATAAGGTTAGTTTGTGATAACATAATAGCAACTGACATCAGATAAAAATCAGCTAAAGCTTTTTCATTTAAGAGTAAAATCTACATTTTTGGCGTATGAAAAAATGGAAATTTTATAGCCATGTCTGTTTGTTTATTACCTCTTTCTAATAGTTGGTTCTTTTTCTTTTTAATTTTCAAAAAAGGATGACAGATTGAAACATTTCTGGTTTATAGGCTATGAAAGTGATGGTAGCTCTCGAAAACTTACAATAAGAGAACAGCTTGCACAGCTGGTTGGAGAAAGAGATGATGATTTCACCTTACCCCTAGGTAAAAACTTGAAGAAAGTGAGTGCAAAGTTCTTGACCATTTCACAAAAGAGAAATATCAGAAGACAAGCTTACCTGAATGAAGTGTCACAAAGGAATGATTCAGTTTTCTTTGCAACCATAGGAGCATTTGTGATTCTTCCACCTTTTATAATACTAGGAATAGCTATATTAACAGGCTATGTACAGCTTTTTCCTTGAAATGTGATACAATTAAGATACTTAGTGATACATCAATGTCATATTAACAGAATTTCTCAGCCTAATGTTTTGTTTTCTCCTGTTTTAGTTATCGTTTCTGTCTTTCCCTTTTGGTTAGAAAGTTCTTTGTATTTTGAAATGCTTATAATCACTGACAAACAATGTCCCTAAACATTGAAAAACGTCATGGGTAATATGTTGTTCTATTTCCATGAAGTATACAAGCGTCAACAATTCAATGTTCGAAAAAAAAAAACATCAGAACTGATTGTTAGGAGAACACAACAAAAAATGTATCTCACAAGAAGATATTACAAACTCTTCAATGACTGTGCCTTTTCTGTAGAAAAAGAAACTAACAGAAACATACATGGAGAGAAATTCACGTCTATCAGTACCCTTATGTGTTTCAAATACTTGCACACATGGCAAAGCAATAAGACATCTTTCTTAGCAAGAGTCAGAATCTTGATAAGTAGGAATCAGTAGTTTGTACTCAGTTGTCTTAAACCACTCCTTGGTTTTGAATGTAGACCCATTTTTCTTGAAGAAGGTAGAAGATCACAATCAAACATATCTGAACACTGAAAAGTATATTCCAAGTTGTTATGCTTTTAGATGTTTTTTCTCGGTAGGCTTGTAAGCCGATGAATACATTCAGGACACCCAGTAATGACACTGTAGTTCCCATTATCCAGTGTGCAAAGAACCACAGACTTCTTCTTTTGGATCCCCTGTGAAAAACAAGAGAATAATTGTACCCTAATCATCATTCTTTGTATGCATAACTTATGAACATAGAACATGAAAAATCTTTAAATAAATTGAAAGGACATGAAAAGGGTAACTGCATTGCCTAAGTTTGGTGTTTAGCTAAGGCTAAAAGGAAGCTCAGTGGTTCACCTTTGTGGTCGAAAAATACCAACTAGAACTTGCAGCCACATAATACCATACAATGCTACCCCTAATCTTTGATGACTATTGTTGAAGGAGTTGTTGAAGTTTTTTATGGACATGACTGCTCCTGCAGTAGCAAGAAGTACCGCAAGCTTCTGTTGAACAGAAACACAAACGTGCAAATAATTAATAGAAAGGGAAGTATCAATGCAAGAAACTAGCTACTTAATAGTGTACCAAAATTCACTTATGCCCTTCTTTTAACTTGAGATAACAGACAACAGCATAATTGCATAGTTCTTTTCACATGCTCCAATAAAAAATTACACAGAAAGCCTGGAACTTGCAATAACCAAAAAGATTATTTCTTAAAGCTCCTTTCTTGACTTCAAAGCATTCATTATAGTCCTTTTCAATAAACAAAGATGCAACACCCCTCACTTGACCTTATGTAGTGACTAACAAGTTAGACAAATAAATTAACTGCAAATTTGGAATCTTGCTATTCTTATCTCCCTTCCACCATCATTAAAAGTTAATCATTGGGACAACTAGCCCTTTTAAACTAAACTGAAGCCATAAAATTAGTTGTTCTTTTCCACTACGAATATGGGTTGCCAAGCAAAGGGTTAAGAAACTAATAAAGTATACAAAAAAAAAATGATTTTTGAAAGAGAAATGTAACAGGGGTTTAGATACACTTTCCTGCAAAACTGCATGAACATAGAATATGATTCTAAGCCTTCTTCGATTCCCCTCTCTGTTGGACAGTCTGATGACTAGTATACCAACAGGCAGCAAGAACGCCATTGAAGCCCACAAGAGAAGCCCATGTAATGTGATCTCGAACTGAAGTCTAGGACTCATCTTCACACATGAATCAGTCACACAAACAAAACATGATATCCATGAAATAGAGGTTTTTAAAAGCAATGCAGACAAGAGTCCGAGTAAACAAAATGATGTCGCCAACTTGATTGAACAAAATTAGGAAGAATACAACAGAAGAATGAAATACCTTCGAGTTATGGTCCTTTCTGCTTGAATGTCTGCCTCTAGCTTTCTTGTGCTCTTCAGATGCGCTAACAATAAGAAACATGACAAAAACAATACTTACTTGAAAGAGGAAAGCACCAAGCGGCTGCTGAACTCCCATTCCTCCTTCTTTTGCTGAAAATATGATGATGACCAACCAACTCAATCTCCAATGCTAGTGAAGAAGACTTAACATCAGAAAAACTGTCATTCTGAAATTTGTATGTGTTTCTCCTCAAACAGGCCTAGGAAACTTGCATAACATAACTCTATGCGTGTGTATCTGTGTTTGAGAAATATTCATAGCACTCTTACCTTTCTTCTCAGCTAGCACAGCGAAACAGTTTTGTCCAAATGAGGATAGAATTATATCATCTTGAAGCAAGAGTGAACCCGTCAATAAGCCGAAAATAGATAAAGTTTTAACCTTGATAATAGTTATACATTCCAGCTTAATAAAGTGAGACTCTTTGAATATAATAGGCTAATATCAGTGGTTGTTGCATGAAAAATGATGGTTATGAAAGTGGGGTGTGTAGGGGTGCATGATGAAGTAAGATTTCAAAGTAGTGTGGTTGTGGGGTTAACTTTCACATGCTTTTTGAGTTTATAGTGGAGAATGTGGAGTTTCAGAAAAAGGACAAGAAAAAAAGGGTGTCAGATTTTGATGGAGAGTTCTGATAGAGAAAGTGGGTCGTTAGACTTCCCTGGTGAACACTATCTTCTGTTTCCCAGTGTTCAACACACGTTATCATAACATGTCTGAGAAAAACATACTCCTTCTCAAACCAAATGCTTAAGCAGAGTAATGTTTTTCTAGCAGAATAATCTCATAACAAGTCTTGTTCCTTTCATGCAACTTGTTAATGTTTTTCTATAATCAAAGATTTGGACGTGAAAAACCAAAACTTTATTGCAGTTTTCAAAATCTCAATTACTTCCCTACAATTTTAACTCGTTACGACCCATGTTATCTTCCATTGCATCGATTTCAATTTTTTTTATTTAATTATTTAGATATTTATACTTTCAATATACATATATATTTATACTTTTTTATCATCATATTAATATACATATACATACAATAATGACCACAGTGAGTTAGCGACCACAATGTGTATACAATAATGACCACAATGTGAGAGAACTGCGAGCAGAATGTGCTTCCGAATAAGTTACCGGTTCTAGAATTTATAGTTATAGATCAATTGAAAATAGTAATTAAAAGAATAAAATTGAAAAAAACAAAAAGTATTTATAGTTATAGATCGAATAAATTTTAGTTATTAAAATAAATAAAAAATTTATAAATAATATTAATCTGGGATGGGCGCAAATGAGTCCACGGTCCACTCCATCCAACATAGCAAACAAACAACGCGCTTTCAATCCAACACGTTTCTTCCAAAATCAAAATATAAATCTTTAAACTAATAACAGGGATACATACAATAAAATATTATAAATGCCACACACAAGTAACATAAATATTCATAAAAATTCTTTCACCTACTTCATGTCTCACTCTACCAATATTCTCAGCCTGAAACACCATCTCCAATTCAAAATTAATACCCCAGGTTTGAATATAGACCAAAAACGAATAAACTATAACATGTTGCTTCAAATTTGGAGGAAAATATATATATGGTGATAGTCTACAAAGATTGCTCCGCTCATGGAGACAACACCAAAATCAAAACTTTAAATATAACTTTCTCAGTTCATATATTTGTTGCTGATGCAGCAATTACAGTAACAGTAGAAAGAAATACAGTTCAACAAATGGTAATAAATAACACTTTTTTTATAGTTTCTATTACTTTATTTTATATACTTTGGCTTCATATAACATCTTGGAGCTGAGACAAATCAAATAAAATTGACACATAAGTTGTATTATTCATTGGATTACTGTCAGACTACCTATGCCAATAACACAGTTGACCTGTTCTTTGGTTGCATGCATTTTTTTATTTTGTTAAGAAGTTGGCAGTGTACCTAACAAAAAAGCTATTGAATAATACTTTGATGCGACATCTTTGAAGCAACCATGACCATGTGCCATTATTTATTTATTTTTCATTTTAAAAGAAATAAAAAAGTATAAGATTTAAAAGAGACATTCTACCAGAAAATAGAATAGTGACAGCAAATGTTTCAGCATACAGAACTTCCATTGCCAGTTTGAAAAAACTGAGTTTCTGTATTTCTTGTTTATACATATACATGAAACAAATGTAGAGAGAACATCTTATAGAATATAAAGAACAAAGTATTACAATTTAATGAGACACTCAAAATTGCAGCAGTTAAAATGTGTACAAAAAACAATATTTGTGTCTGTTATGACGCGGTTTGTGTAATTGTCTAAAGCCTAGTTCTATAATTACTTCTTGCATGTTTCTTTATTTTTGTGTATATCACCTTCTAATTTTCTTCTAAGGGAAAACCCAAAATCTACCTTCCTGACTCACCATGTTTGCAAGTATGTGGCTATACAGCAGTATACATCTTTCAAATTGTTGGAGATCTCACGCCAATACGATTTCATGATATATAAGTGAGTGAAACTGTATGATTTTCAGTCTACGTGAAATTTCCAACACAAATCCAAGAAAATGTTAAACATCATCACACTTCATTGGTGCATAACCAAGTCTGGATTTCTTCATGTCATATAGTATGTGGAAATTCTGCTGCTGATAGTTTCCGATTATTGAAAGAGCAGATCGAGAAGTTCCCAAAATAGCCAAGCAAACAATATCAGAATCAATCTGGATGAAGTAATTCTCCACCGGGAAATTCCACACTGCTCCATCAGCAAATAAAATTCCAAAGTCAGGTAGCTCCATCTTGTCAATTCCTGACACATTGTAACATGGCTTCAGAGGAGGAAGGCCTTCAATGAGTGCATAGCCCTTAATCTTCTTCACAAAAGCCTCCCTGATAATCTCATAAGCAGGTTCAGCAAAATATGTTAATGTGGTGCCAGAATCAATTATGGTACCACCAGCACCTTCTGCTGACAAATGCCAAGTTTCCTCAGGTATCTTCAACTCCTCACCATCAACCATAACAGACTTTATCTGGACATAGTAAAATGTGTCAACTGAATCCTGTTTTGACCCAGCAAAAGAAGTGAAATTCAAATTGGGGTGGCTGAGCAGCTCCTTGTCCTCACCAAAAATCAATTTGCTGCTCACACTTGCATTGCTATTTCTGTCCACAAGACAATAGGAAAAGGAGTGGCCATAGAGAGATTGCATCTGAGAAGCAAAAGACAATGGTCCTCTCCCCAAGCCTAGCAAACCAGCAGCCCCATGAAAGAGACCCCTATTCCAATGACCACATCCAAACATCACATTCTCCACATGCTTCAGCTCTGACCCCCCAGAAGGAGTGGTGAGATTAACGGTAAAGGTTTCCAATGCAAAATCCCCAGTTGTGTTTGAACCATCACCATACCAGTAGAAGTAGGGACAGCTCTGATTCTCACCTTTGCAAGGCCTAGGTGGATCAGGGGATGAAACCAGTTGGCACCGTGGATCATGACAGCTTATATTCCTAAAAGAACTAGAATCTTTGGGGTCATAATATGGTCCACTTTGCTCAAAACATGCAATGCAAGGAACACATTGGATCCAATTAAGGTCACTACCAGTATCAAGTATCAGAGAGAAATGCTTAGGAGGTGTGCCCACAAACACATCCATGAAGTACTCACCGGAGCCAAGACTCACCCCAGATTCCAAAGTTGCCACAAGCTGCCCGGAAACCCCACTTGCCGGCGAAGCCCCCGGAGAAACCACGGGCTCGAAGGACTGCTTTGGTTGGTCCTGTGACTTTTGCAGCCTTGAAATGGCGTTTTGATTCTTCTTCTCTATGACCCTTCTGTGAAGGTTCTGAATTCTGGTCAAATCCCTCACGGTGGAATCTACCACAGATTGTTTAGGCTCAGCATCTTCGCTCCCTGACCTGTGTTTCAAGTGGAGTTTCACCAATTGCTTGTGCGGTTTTGGAGCTGGAAAAGCCTCACCCTCTTCATCAGTTTCTTCACCTGATGTCATGGTAGACCCAGAATGCCCGAGTTCCTCAGAACTCGAGAGGCTGCAATCAGTGTCCCCAGAAGAAGAGACAGTACTAAAGCTTGGGTGATCAGGAAACTTTATGGCAGCCAGAGAAGATCCATTTTGGCTGTGACGGTGATCGTGATTCGTTGAAAGGGCTTCCACGACACAGGAGAATGTCACAAGGAGAACCATAATGAGAGAAACCTTCAAAACCATGGTATTGATAATAACCTCTTTCTTGTAACCGATGAATCCTAGATCAAGCACCTAGCGGAGTTTCTGAGCTGAGCTAGGCCAAGAGGGTGAAAGAAGGAACCGAATTCACAGGTTTCTCTCAAAGGCAAAATCTTAAAACGAAGGAAGATTAAAGAAGATGATGGGGATATGCAAAGACAATGGAAATTACAAAAAAAATGTGAACTAATTATGTGTTTTGAGGAGAAAACATTGGCTTTGGCAGATGGGAATTGTTTTTGAAGGTGAGAAGAGGAAGAAAGAAGGATTGAAAAGCAAGGTGGTGCGACTCTGAGCTTTCAATCGTGTGACTTTATCAGTAACAACAATGAGAAAGACTTGGAAGCCTGATGTATGTCAAAGGTTGTGTCCAACCACGCGGTTTCATTCACAACAAAGTGTTCGCATTTATTACCTCTTAAAATGAATTGTAAAGCTTCTATTAGGAGACGGTGTATGATTTTTATTTTCCAAAACAATTTCTAGTTTTTTCAGAAAATAAGATAACAGACACTTATGTTGAAGTCAATGTCTGTCTGATGATAATTTCAAAAGATTTGAAGTTTTGAAATCAATTTTACCGCTTATAGCGTGCATAGCAACAAATTTTGAGCCACACGCTACGTGAATTTTCCCAAGCCAGGAACAGTGGCGGCTTCACCAATACATGAGAAGAAAAATATATGTATGGTATGGTAATTCCATGGGATTTTCTGCTCTGCTTCGTGATTCATCGGGTTGTGACATAGATATTACTCTTAGTTAGGCTGCCACAACCCAAAGTCAAAGACAGTGAAACAGAAATTGGAAGAGTGAAACGAAAACTCTGTGGTCGCTGGTCAGAGTTTTGAGTGGGTCTTCTGATCTTGCAAATGGAGAAAGACAAATCCACCTTTGTGACTTAACTAAGGAGAAACAAATCATAAAGAATTTCAAAAAGGGAGCCCACATAGGAGCTGGAAAGTTGAACAGAATAATATCAGAGAGCTAAATAAAATCATAGTGATGATTCAGCAGAATTAGATCATATCAAGTAACATCAAATTCTTCTAATTAAAATATATATTATAAAATTGACATATAAGAAATAAATAGACTAGAGATTATATTTAAAAATACCTATACTGTATGATTACAAATTATACGTATCGTAAATTTGTTGATTTTTGTAGGGATTGTTTTAAAATTAATTTCATAATGATTTCTAATTTGTTTAATATACAAACATTTGCAAACATTAACTTAATTGACCAGTGTAGATAAAAGATTTGTTTTAATATAGATTTTTCATAATTACATAGATGAAAAATAGTTTCTTCATAAAAGCTAGTTTAAATTGGCTAAATTAAGTATGTACAGTTTTCGAAAATTAATTTATAGAGAATTTCTTGTTTCATTCTTATTTATTTGTAGAGAGAAATTTATTCAAAAATACAGAAAAAATAGTTTTATAAATATTTTGGATTTTTTTAATATATATATATATATATATATATATATATATATATATATATATATATATATATATATATATATATATATATATATACACACACGTAAGTATATATATAGTTTAATCAAGATTTTGATCTTTAAAATTGTGTGATTTTGTTGCTCCATTCCCCATTTAATTTGTAAAATGAATTATTTTTTAAATAAAATTATTTCTTAATAAAAAAAGATTTTAGTTGACGATTCCTACATTACTCTTTTTTTTTTTTTCTAGTTTTATAACAATTGTATAGTCTATTGCTTGATTCTTATCCTTTTGATGTCATTCTTTTTCATTTAACTATTATATGAAGGAAATAAATGGAAAATGAATGAAAAACATTAATTGTTAACAATTATTTTGTAAGGGTAGGTTTAGGACAAAACTTAAAGAGACAATATAATAAGAATTATAATATTTTAAGTGAGCAAAAACTATTTAAATAGTAAGGATAGGTTTTTTCTCAAAGGTGATGTAGAATGCAACGCTCTATTTTCTTTATCCATCAAATCGTGTAATTTTAAATTATTAAAATCTTTATAGTCAGGACTTTAAAAAAAAAATTGTTTTATACAACCTCTATTCAACGTATCATTATCTTAACAAGTTATAAATAACTGTTTAGAAATATACATAATTTTAGTATAAAATCATTTAGAAAATCAGGAATCAATGCTCGAATATACATAATTTTAGTATAAAATATACTCTTCTTGAGTATTAAAAACCATAAACTTAAATCTGTGATAAGGTTGGATTCGAGATAAGGGAGACTTTTTTAAAGTTATTTTTTATAAATTTGGTTATATATAATTATTATGATTGAATGGAGGTGTCAAAAAAATATAAAATATAATTTGCAAAATTTAACCTTAATCTTTGCATTTCAGCCGATAATAAAAATCACAACTTTCTGAAAGTGTTAATACATTCACAGATATAGTAAAACACACAAGCAAAAGAATATTTAATATGAGCTTAGCCAAATTTAAGGACTTTTATATTTATTCAGTGAAAAAATTATCATATAATTTTTTTTTTCTCGACTTATCATACAAGATTACTAGATTCTCTACATCGTACGCATGCGTATTTCCACGGCAATTTCAGTAAGAAGACTTCGACTGAGTACAGTTTCCACAATCCAACCAAGAAACTCTTTTGAAAATAATATTCAACCAAATCATATGACCGTAAGTATATGCATCATTCTTTTGTAAAGTAAAACTAATACATAACATAGAAATAGATAAAAAAAAAAGAGAAAATTGTTGAAAATCCGTATTTCGGTTGAGATTAAGACTATCTGTCTTAATATATTATGTGTGTGTTTCTTTTTTCTAAGATCAGTTTTTTAATTATGTTTTTAAAAAGTACTCTAATCTTATAGTAAATGTTAATGTATACTAAATATAATCATCTATTTATTTACTTCAAACTTATATTTCTAACTGTAAGACTTTATCTAATTTTAGATGGTAATGATATTTTACTTTAAGTTAATTAATATTGTTTCGATCAAACATGGTCTGAGGTCAACACTTTTTCAAGATACTCTTTCTTCTCTGACGCGAACCACGCCCTCCACTTTCTTCTCCGATCGGCTAATCTCTGTCATCTGATGGGAGTGGACCTGCAGAAAACACTCTAAGGCTAAGTCAGATACGTGTCTTAAGGTTTCAATGTGATTCTGAAATAATATGATCTTACTTGATCATTAACCTTGTGTTTATAGGCTTTACAATTGTCCAGCCCATTAATATCGTTTAATTGCAGTATATTTTATGTTCCATGATTTGCTAATTATATCCAATGTAATTTGACTGATATTTCTCGTTAATCTAACATAAATACAATACATATGATACAGTAATTACTCACCTTAATTGCAAGAAATTGAAAAAAAAACATGTTAGAGTGTAAAAATTTAGATATTAGAGTTAATACAAATAGAAGAAAACAAAAGTTCCTTCGCGTTCGTGGGATCATGTGAAAAGAGGAACATGCATGTACGTGATTCTGGTAATGTGCAAAATGTGTTGCTTGAAACTGTTTGTGAATACCCAGAAGTCTCAATCACTAGGCAATTAGTGTAAACGAACATTGCGAACAAGGTTGTTGAAATTCGATGCCAAGATAAATACGTGCACAAGATGAACATCAAACTAGTGTTATTATTGGAAATCCTATGTGAAATACAATGTTGTTGTGTTTCTTCCACGAGATTCTTAGTTTTTTTATGGAATTAACGAAGATGCCCAAACATTAGCAAATTAATTTTCACGTATCGATCTGATCGATGAGCACTAGCATGAGTGGTGGTGGGTTTAAGTAGTGAGACTTTCCGTGAAGAATTAAATAAAAGAAACCTAACTATGGTTTGTGGTGCCTTTAGTCAAATCCACGTCGTATTCTACGTCTACACCACCCAACCCACTTTTTATTATCACGTATTTATGATTAAATTAAAATTTATAAATAGGAAAAGAAAAATATATACTTTTATTATTAATCAATAATGTTTATATTTGGTGTTGATTTTTATATATAGTCCTTATCAATACTTGTATGGTTCCATTTCTTTCAATCGGAGACTATAGTTTCAACTCACTCTCGTATACGGCACAAGACCTGAGAACTGACATCGAACATCAACTTCAGATTTTCTATTTGAAAGTAACTCTTTCGAGGAAAGTGAAATCCAATAAGGAAAGGTTGAGAGCTCCTACTGTGTACTTGGTCCGGTCAACAAAATCAGCGGGTGATAAGGTGGAAACTCAGTTGCAGGTGTGTATGCATCTTCCGTTGATATTTTCAACTGATAACGTAAAGGAAACGAAACATTTCTATAAACTTTGCCATATCTTTTCTTCAAGGCTTCTTTTTATAGTACCAATCCCTTGTTTGAAATTCTATAAAAATTAATAAATAATTTGTCGTGAAATATCTTATTCCTCGAGTGGATCGTAGAAAGGTTAAGTGTTCTTTTGTTAAGACTTTCAAAATCAAATTTAACTATTTTTAAAAAAAAAATAATTTCATTGTTTATCGAGGTTTATCTGTTTCTTTTATTTACACAGCATGCGTTAAGATGAAAAAAATTGTGAAATTTAATCTATAGTAAAATCTATATTATTTTAAGTTTATTTAAATAAATTTATATTAGATATAATTTCGTATTTTTTGAATTTTAAGTCAAATCTATTTAATTGAGTTGAATTAGAAAAAGTTGCTTTTTGGATTTTGAACTTGAAAAATTAAAGTATATTTAACTTTAATCAAGTGGTTGATGATTAAGTCTAGTTAAGTTGGTTTAAGTTAAGGTTAAGTTGTTAGTCTAAGTTAAAGGTTGAGTCGAGTTAGTTCAACATGAAGATGAAGTCAAATTGACTAATAAAAAGTTAAGTGTGGTCAAAGATCGAATCAACTATATTCGAGTTGAAGTTTGAGACAAGTCGGTATGATGACGGTTGAGGCAAATCAATTTAAACCAAAAGAGTTAAGCCTAAGCCTAGGTATAATCGAGTCATCCCAAACTTAAAGTTGAATTAAGTCGATATGGACCCAGGTTGAACCGAGTTGGTTTGGACCTAAATCGAGTCAAATTGTCTAAGTTGAGCCAAGCCTAGGTAGAACAAAGTCACCATGACCAAGGTTCAATTGAGTCAATCTGATTCTAAATTGACTCAAGTTAGCTCTGGTCGACGTTGAGATGAGACAATCTAAACCTAAATTAAATTGAGTGAACCAAACCTAGGACGGTGTTAAACCAAGTTACTCTAATACATATCTAATAAACCTTGTACTCAAACAAATTATATTGATCTCGAAGTATTTAATCTAATTAACAAAAATATATTTAATTGGGATTGAATATAAATTAAATTAAAAAAATCTAAATATGATTATTCAAATTAAAATAATTTTAGTTTACAAACTCAATCCATTTTATTGGATTTAGACTAAATTTGGAAAAAAAAATCTAATTCATTAAGACACTTTTTCACTCTTAATTAAAAAAATCCTTAAATTTATTCAACAATTTAGGACTTATTTGCGATGATGACAGAGACGCGATTCAGGTGACAAACATGGTGGTTGAAAGCATGAAGACACAGTGATGGTTTTGATGGAAAGAGATGAAGGTTGTGTGAGTTGTTGAAGGTGTCGTGGTTGACAATAGTGACTAGGTTTCTAATGAATTGAGAGGTTAAAAATGATGATGTGACAACATCACATTAGTGAGATTTATGTGTGATGGATAAATACCATGTGACAAGTTTTTATTGGTCAAATTTCAACTTACACAGTGTTGGACGGGCCAAGTAAGCAAAACTTAAACAACTCATTCAAACACGGATAATATATATATAACATACTATTAACAATTTAGATAAAATATAAAAAAAAATATCAAATTCAACATAAATTATCAAAAATTTAAACTATATTAAACATCAAAAAATAAATAAATTTCACATTAAACAAAATCAACAAAATAGAAAAAAAAAATATTTAAGTCTTAAATTTTTAAACATGTTAACATTGTAAACTTATAAATTAATTTTAAGATGAATTTTATTCAAAACTTAATTATAAATTTAATTTTTTTTAATCTTTAATTATTTATTGATAAACACATAAATCAACATTAATAAATATGGAGAGATGAGTTTAAAACTATTTTGTATTTCTAAAAGAAAAACAGAGTGAACAAATAATGAGAAGTAGTATGAAATGAAGGTGAATAATGAGAGGTAATAAGTAAAAAAGAAATGTTTTTATTTTTTATAGCAACTGTTTTGCAAAATATAGGTGAGATGAAAAAGGCTTGAAGCCCTAGCCGTACTGGCTCATGGTGTGCGAGTGCTACGGCGCTCGTGTCTGGTATTAGCTTGTGTTTGAATGAAGAAAGGGAGGGAATTATTGGTTGGCAGTTACAGAAGGCTTCACCAAAACACCATTCACTTTTCCCCAACACACTTTCACCAAACCATGTCGCATTCCGATCCTCCAAACCGATACTCCTTCTCCCCCTCTCTACACTGGAACCCTCAGCTTCACCAATACTTCCTCAATGCCTACGGCGCCGACCACTTCTCTCGCATCTCCGCCGCGCTAACGTACGCACCTCTTTTCGTTCTCCGATACTTTTCGTTATCTCGTAACATGCAGTTCCAGACTAATTCCTCTGGAGATTAACACGTTATTACTATATCTGATTCAACTAACTACTCAACATATTTTAGTTCTTGTAACTGTTTGATTTTCATTGAGTTTTCCAATTCGCAGCCGACCTTCTCGCTACTCGTGCATTCGAGTTAACACGCTCAGGTCCGCCGCCGACGCCGTCATTGAGAAGCTGCGCCCGCTAGTCTCGAACCTGTCGGTGGCGGTGCAATCGGAATTCGAAGATGTCGAGTCAAATCCCTTGAAGGAGTGTTTGGAAGATGCGTCTGCTCCTTTTTCCAAATGCAAAATTCCTGGCCTTGATTATGTGGTGTTTGTTTGGGGTTCGGGACCGCACCGTATCGATTATGGTGAGGCACCTCCCAAGGAGGTCATTGTTAGTAGGAAGTGTGCTGAGGCAGTTCTTCGAGGTGCTCAGGTTAGTACTTTGTTTTCCAGTTGCCGAATTATGTGCTTTGAAGTGTTTGATTGGTTGTTACTAATGTTAGTATTGGCTTTAGGTATATGTTCCTGGTGTGATGGCTTGTAGTTCTCATGTTGAGAAAGGAGATACAGTTGCGGTTTCGGTTGCTGTCGAGCAGCAGGGTGCTGATGGGGGTTGGGGAATTCCTATGACACGTGGCACTGTTCTCCAAGGATCCGAGACAGGTAGCGAGTGTGTATTCTTGTTTGGGTGATATGTTTGTAGACCTGACTTTTTTTTTAACTTGGCACTAAAATCCTGAATTGCATGACCTGAAAAACCATAGATGGAAAAATTGGATTTATTCATCAGGGAGATAAAGTTGTATTTTCAAACAGACGACATGGTAGATATTCTTTTTTTTTCATAATCAAATTTTAAACAGTAAGAAGTTAGTGGTTTATTCTTTGTGGAAACTATGTGAAGGATGTTTTGTGAAGACAAATGTTTGTTTCTGTTGAAGTAAACTCTTGGGACATGGCTGATAGTAATTTGTATTTTCCTTGTTCCACAGATGCTTATTATTTTGAACGGAGTGGGCTTTATATTGGGCAAGGAACAGCTATGTTGTCAAGGGCTGGGATGTTCCGCGTTTCTGAAGGAGTTGGTGTGGATATGAAGGATAGAGTATACGATCTTCATTCTTTTCATAGTAAATTTCGTCTAATACACTTATTCGGATGCTATATTGTATTCTTATCTTTTTTTTGCATTATTGATTATTTTGTTCTTTCTTCTATCCCTTCACGGTTTGTAATTTGTTTTGTTTTTTGTTTTTGTATTTAAGCATTTTTTTAATGCTATTGCAATTTCATTTATTATTGATGCTATTCTAGTTATTTGTTATTTTCTTTTTTCTTTACAGTGTATGCATCATTATTTATTTTACCACATATACTGAATTTGTTGCTCCCCATTTCAGATGCTTTTGTTTAGCCTAATTGAGTAAGAGATTGAAGCTTGCTTGATCTACTGTTTTGTATTTTTTGACTGCAGTTGAATTGACTTGAACCTTGAAGCTTATGAAATCTTTCTGTTATTCTTATCATATGGTGGGGGCATGACAATGCTTACTTAACTTTTTCACCCAATAAATTTGAGCTAAGAAGACTTACTAAATTTGATTTAGTAGATTTACATGATTAGTTTAAGATTTACCATAATATCATTAGTTGGTGCTAATAAATATTGTTGCTCTAGTATGGAATTGATGAAATATTTGAGAAACGAAGATTACATTTGAATGACTGTTGAAACCTGTTTCTCACTTCACTGCTTTTAGAATCCTATTCTAAAATTTTGTCTTTATTATTTGCTGTTGGTAATGTTAGTGAAGAACATCAAATGTTGTTATGATGATTGGTTCTTTAGGAGTTTTAGCATGTGTTTATGGTTGGATCATCTTTCCATTGCTCAAGGAAAATATAAGAATTGGCATCTGTTTTATGCATATATGAGGTTATTAACTTCAAGAAATTATATTTTATATGGTTTCTTGTTTCGTAATTGGAGGGAGGGGAGAGCCTGGACTCTGGAGACTTTCCTAGCTTGTATGAAGCCTAAAGATTTGTATTATAGGTGTGATATGCAATCTGGTGTGCCATCGATATATATTTTTCGAGGATTTTCTCATAAAAAATATGAAATTTTTTCATTCTGCCTGTGCAGTCATTTATTTGTTGTTTTCTTTGTCCACGCATTGTTTTTTTCCCTCTGTAGTGGCCCCCACCCTGTATATTCTAGCAATCCTGGGTCAATCTCCTAGTTGACATTTTTCTCTGCTCTGTATATTGAAAATTTTCTTAATTATTTGAGGCTTTGAATGCGTGTGGCTGATGTATTAATGTTTCTTTTTTCGGTTCTTCAGATTTGCTCGAGGGAGAAATATTTCTCCAAAATCTGCCTAGCATTATTGCTGCTCATGCTTTAGGTACATAAATTTGAGTATCATTTTTTTTTTTTTACTTTGGGTTAATATACATTCAATGGTATTGTTGTCCATTTTTTTTCCTTGGTAGTAAATACTTTACCATATTCATTTTCTAAAACTCTAGATTTAAACACAACCGGGAGAAGTTGTATTTGAACCCTCATAGGATAATGTTTCTCTAGCAACCACGTGGGCATCTGCAAATGCCCTTTTAATGGGGGAAAGGAGGGGAGAGGGTTCTATGTCAAATCTGCAAGAGGATTAGAAATATCTTTGTATATACCATCATCAAGAGAAAAGTCTTACTTTTCATATAATTTTTATGTCATTATGTTTATAGTTAATAAGGAGTCCATCTGAAAAATCTTTGTTTACCAACTAGATAATCCTATGTCCAATCTATTCCTTTTCCTTTCAATGTTTTCTTTGCTCAATCATTTATATTTGTAATGTTTACCTTTTACTATAGTTTAATCTCTGCTTTTATTTTTGTTGCCTTCATAATTTGTATCAAGTTCATTTTTTAATCTTGAAAAAGTATTTCATCTTTTTTATCATGGACGTTTATCAATAATCATTGGGGTTGCTATGGTCTCATACATGTTTTATGATAGTAATTGTTTTACTTTGCACTATAGATCTTTCCCACTTTGCATTGCTTTTTTATGTTTTGTTCACATTTTAAGAACGATTTCCAATCTTCTCATCTTGCTATTTTGTCCTATATATCTTTATATAGATTTTTTTATATTTATTTTTATATACTCAGATCCACAAAGGGGTGAACGGATACTAGATATGTGTGCTGCACCTGGAGGGAAAACAACTGCCATTGCAATACTTATGAAGGATGAAGGAGAGATCATTGCAACCGATAGATCTCATAATAAGGTGAGGATTCGAATTCTAGTAAAAAAGCTTACCATTACTACTTGCTTACTTGAACTCAAGTATACTGCAGCAAGTGTGGATGTCGCGTTCTTTTACTAACATATTGCTCAAACTTTCATTAGTTGCCAGCCTTCTGTACCTTGTTTTTGATACGCAGAATATTAGTTTCATTGTTATGATTGTGTTAAATTAATGCTATGCTATGATTCTTGTAGAATTTTAATTAATTAATGGTACGTTAACCATCAGTTTTGATGATTGTCTAGGTGCTGGATATTCAGAAATTGGCTGCTGAAATGGGCTTGAGTTGTATAAAGACATTTAAATTAGATGCTCTTAAATCTGTTTGTCGAAGAGATGATATTGATACTTTGACTGATCCATGCTGTAATAATGCCAAAAATGATGTGACAAATCAAGTGTTTGATTCCCCAAATTTGGAAGTTGAAATAGTGTCACCCATTGTTACAGAAGGTTTAAACTCTCAGACTCTGGAGGACAGTTATATATTTGTCTTTAATTGATACTTTCTGACTGGTTCATTGACACATGATAGAAAATTGTTATTGGGTTCTATATAGGTATTCAGTTCAGTTCAATGCTAAACCTGTTATATTAAATGTATTGGAATTATTACATTGAAATTGAATCACACTAATGGCCAGAATCACATTGAACCACACTTAGTGTCTAACATTTTTTTTTCATTCATGGTATTGTCTGCTGATTGGAATTGGGTACTGTGGCATGCCTAAGTCCCATATCAAGTAGTATGAGATGTTTGGTAGGGTATTTAAATGCTTTATTTCCCCTCCCACCAATACTTAGCTTTTGAGGGTTGGTTTCCCATGTACTTGTCAGTAGGTATCAGAACTAGGTGTTACTGTCTCAAAAATGGCCACTTGCAAAAGGTTTCTAACTAATAAGGAAGTTGAGTGAATGAAAGTCATCAAGATGTTGACTCTTAGTCATGGTATATTATAGGGACTTCGGTATTATGGGGTGTCTAAGTCTTTTATTAAGTAGTCCGAGTTGTTTGATGAAAAATTTAAGTACTTGATTCTCTACCCTCAGTAGTTATATTTTTAGAGCGAGTTCCTTCATTGCTCAAGTGCTTATTACTTGCTAAATGTGAACATCAAAGAAACTTATTCTTGTATTTTAAAGATGAAAGAGAAAAGCATCAGCTGAAAAGACAGAGCTGTGAATCATTGTTTGTCTCGGTTGCCTGTTGTTTGTTCTACCCATGGTTTGTTTTCTTGAACATCTATTGTCGACACATAGCCTCATCATCCTCAAAGGTTTCAAAAGATGGTCCAGATATTGAATAATGATGTTTATTTGGACTTAATTTAGTAGACTTCAACATTTTGTGATTATATTTATTGCATTTCTGTTGGTTCTTTTTCTTCTGTGCTATGGTTTGTCGCTTTTTTCCTGTTTTATATTTGTTACAGACATGAGAAGTATTTTTTTGTCAAAAATTCACAAATGCATTTTTGAATAATTTGTAGATAGAGATGAAAAGACAAATGGAAGAGTTTATGTTAGCAAAGCTGATGCCCGGAAGAACATGAGAAGAGCGCGAAATGGCCCTGGAAGAAATCAGTCTGTCGGTGGTAGGGTTGAACGATCAAAAGGTTTTTCTCCTGACAGTTTTGATAGAGTTCTTCTTGATGCTCCCTGTTCAGCCCTTGGTTTAAGGCCTCGACTATTTGCTGGAGAGGTAGAAGTGGATCTGTTTTTTTGAAATATATCCTGCATTTACTTGAATTCTCATACGCAAGCTTAGACCAATCTATATTTATTGGTGCAAATACAAATAGGATATATGGAGTACTGCATTATCTTAAAGTGGAATAACGTCCTTTTTTTTTTTAATCTATACCACTGTTAATGTTAAACTTCTGCATCTTGTTCGTATTTGTTTCTTTACCTTTGCGTGAAACACGGGAATCTGTAGAAGGACTTTTTATTTCAATGCAATTGCAAATAAAATTATTCTATTGTGAATTCACTGTTCTTTGCCTATAATGTGTAAGATATTGGGACTACTGGCTTATCTTGCAGAGGAATTGTGACTTCAATTATTTCTTGGTTTATCCATTGTTAATTTTCTGCTTCTACAACTTGTGCAATTATGTTTTCCGTAACCTTTGCCTAAAAAATATGGAAATGTAAATGTAGAAGTAATTGATTATTTCAATAAATAAAATCAAATTATTCTACGGTAAATTCACCCTTCTTGCCCAGAAAGTGTATTCTGTGAACTTGATCAATCACATGACTTTCAAATTGGCCAGTGTGATGCATTGTCGTCATCTCTGCGTGGGTGGATAAGGTTTTTTTTTATATCAAAAAATGTAAAGAAACTTAAAAACAAAATAATTGGTTTTTAAAGAAAACAGTAGTAACCATGAAATGCATTTGTTTTTGGCAGGAAACAATTGAATCTTTAAGAAACCATGCAAAGTACCAGAGAAGGATGTTTGACCAAGCTGTTCAATTAGTTCGACCAGGAGGAGTAATTGTCTACTCCACGTAAGGATGTACTTGGTTGATCACATCTATCTGCATAATTGCATGTTTTCTGTTATGATATATGATCATGTTTCTTCCTTATCGCCTATGACATTTTTATTAGGTTCCATCCTTGTACTTTGTTTTGGTTTCTAAATTATAATTTATCTTTATAGGAAATGTAATCATGCTATGTCAACTTCTCATGCCATACTCATGTTATTCGAGATTGCAATTGCATTTGTTCTTGTCTGAATTTCTTATCAGTAGGTGCCAAAAGATTTCCTACATGTAAATCTCATGTCATTGTTATTTGCACAATCTTTCTGAGCATATTTGTTACATTGAAGGCATGCTTGTTAAATGGAAAACGGGAGGGATGATTTAATTAGGAAGGATGGAAAACCATGACAAATTTGGATTATATATGTGGATCTTATTGTTAGATGCTTTCCCTCCTAATTGGAAAGAAAAAGGGGACAAAGTTACTTTATATCCAAAGATAAAAATATCCTTATTATGTTGCATATTTGTTTCGGGCATAAAGTCATTTTGTAAACATTTTTTATTTCTTTCCTTCCACATTCTTTATTATTAAACAACCTAAAAACGTTCAGATTCTCACATTTAGTAGGATGAACTACTTGATGTGGTATTTAAGTCTTGGGTTGAGCTTTCCTCTTGTACTTAATTCTTAATAATTGATGCTTTCATTGAGAGTTGGCCTACAGAAAGGTTATCTGTAGATTGATCAAGGTGCAAACCAAAACTCTTATGTGACAACGTTAGGGGTTTCACATTGAGTAGGATAAGCTACTTGTTGTGGTACTTAAACCTTGTGACTCTCCCATCTAATGGATTAGTATATTATGTTGAACTCTCTTCTTGTGTTTAAGTCCTTATAATGGGTGTTTTTGTGGAGAGTTGAGCTATGAAAGGCTACCTATAAGTTGGGACTAAGGTGCAAACCAGACATTGATAGGTGAGTGAAGTTGTCTCAGAGAAAAAGGTTACTATTGGGTCAGTGTTAATAGAGTGAAACTGCTGTGGGGATTGGTCCGTAAAGGAGGTGACAATGTTAGGGGTCTCTCATTTAGTAAGATAAACTACTTGGTGTGGAGTTTGAGTCTTGAGGTTTTCCTACCCAATGGACTAGTCTTTTGGGTTTACCTCTGTTGCGCTTAATTCCCAACAAAATCATCTCATTTCCGTTCTTATACATTCTTGAACCTAGCATGCCGTTAGTAATTTTGATTTTCTCTGTATATCTAACTGCTAAATTCTAATTGCATTATTTTGTTAATGGTCTGAAATATATTTTGTAAGTCTCTGAGCCGCATCTTTGGAATCTGCTTCCATGATGAACTCTTCTGAAATTTATATTAACTCTTTATTTGTGAGACGTTACTGTGAAGCTGATTTATTGGCCATTGTCTTAATATAGTTGTACGATTAATCCCGGTGAGAATGAAGCATTAGTTCGATATGCTTTGGATAAATACAAATATCTGTCATTGGCACCGCAGGTTTGATGCTGATTCTTTGCAATATCAACTTCCTTTTTTTTTTCTCAATCGAGTAGGCTATATAATTCTGTGGCTGAATTGTTATATTTCAAAATTTGATTATATATTTAATTAACTGAAGGATGCCTAAACGGGTTTATATTTTTAACTAAGACGGTAAAGTGTTGATTATAAACAATGAAACAAATTTCGATGTTTAGTTTGTCCTAATGAATTATTAGGACACGCTGATGAGTTATTCGTATTTGCTATTTGATTTAATCCAGCAACCAAGAATTGGGGGACCGGGTCTAGTTGGTAGCTGTGAATTTCCGGATGGATATGTAGAGTAAGCTATTCATCCCTTTGTCCTAGAATTTGCATCTCTTATCTCTCTCCCTTACACTAGCACTTTTGTACACACTCATTCTTTTGTAACGCTGTTCAGTAGTATTGGAGTATATACCTTCCGTTTTTTTTATCCTAAATATAAGAAAAAAAATTCAGTGCCAGTTTTTGGTTTCACATCATGATGTCTATACAGGGAGTGGTTACGACCTGGGGAGGAAGAGCTTGTTCAGAGGTTTGATCCATCATCTCCCCTTGATACAATTGGATTTTTCATTGCCAAGTTTGTCGTCGGATCTAAAGATACATGACGGCTATTCATGAAATGTTGGAGTGGATCTATGTTTACTTTATAATTGCCAATGAAGGAAGCCGTCAGATTTTTTATGATTGGCCTCTGACAACCGTTTGGGAGCTTCACAGATGTCCATTTGAAAAATGAATTACGAATGAGCATGACTGCTTTGTCTCAATGTTGCATATTCTTGATGACAGGCAAATTTTGTTTCTGCTTCCGAAGTGTTGGATCTGTTAGTGCATGATTGTGATCTTGCTACATTTACTAGAAATGTCGTGTAAAAAATGGTGATCCGAAACCCTATATGATTGATTAGTTTAAGCTAGAACATGAAATACCTTAAGATGTGAATTCCTTATATCTGCTACGCATAGGCGATGATGTATAGAAATAGTTGATTAATACATTAATACTAAAAAATGTTTTAGAAATTTAGTCTATCCATAATTCATCTGATAAAATTCATTTAATTTATCCATTAACAATTTTTTATGGATGATAAATTCATCCACAGTAACAATGCTACTTTTGGTCTAATCACTTTTTGAAGGTTATTTGTATAAATTAAATATGATTATTTTTAATATTTCGAATAAGAACATTTTCAGACACAAACATTTACTTGTATATCTTGACAGGAGACTAAAATAATTAATTTTGATTTAGAAAATTAAAGTTATTTGACAATGCAAGACGTTGTTTTGTTTCCGAAATCTATTATTTCCCTACTTTAATATAAATCTTCCGATGTATAATTTTTTATCAAGACTAAAAAAAATTACAACAAACAGTTATGTATATCTTTAATAGATTGTTTTGAATTTTGACTGAAATGAATTTGATATGTAAATCACTGGATCTCTCTATATTAACTACTCACAATTTAAAGCACTATTTAGTATAGATTAAAGAATATTATTAGTTTTTGTGACCTTACCAAACTAACATTACATCAGTATGACGCGTTTTTCGTTTTTTTAGAAATATTTTCGAAAAACATATAAACAATTTCTTCCGTTAGTATAAAGAAATAACAACTTCAAAAATAAATATCCTCGTATTAAGAGTTAAAGTATATTTATCTTTAGTTTAAAAAAGGAAAACTATCACATCACGTTTAACTATATCATGAATGTTTCATAACATTTATATTTGCAAATTACTTTAAATTTTGTAATAAGAAGTTTATAAACAAAAATCAAAGTTCTTTTGATATTCTATCTATCAAACAAATTATCTTTTTTGGCTCATAATTTTGATCAAGTAATGTATTACTTTCAAGAAGCTTTTTTTTTTCCAAAAACTGAAGCAATTTGGTGAAGCTTTTATCAGTCCATCCATTCAATACTTTCAAATTCATCAACCTTAACATTGTCGATAATAGTTTGAAATTAGTTGAACCAATATATAATAAAGTTTCTATATCAGTAGACATATTTTCATACACTACTTTAACAAAGGAATGCACTCCAACATCATGAATCATGTCTTATAATCTATCGTTCATTGTCCAATAAATAGATTCATGTGCTTCATACACACTTGGAATGTCTAACAATTCACCATGTCACGTCTGTTATATAATTCTTTGGAAATCCATTGCACAAAAGATGTTCTCTAATTTCGACAACATCCAATCTTTTCCATTCAAACAATTCAAACAAAGACACCTCATCCTTACTATGTTTTTTACTCTAATAACAACATTACAATGAATGAACTATATAAACTCTTTCAACTCTCTCTTGTAATCATTACTTATACAGAGTAAATTAATCCAACTCCAATCCATATCCATGTTCTGTATATACGTTATTGAAATTGGTTTTCTATCAATGCATGCAAATATCACTTTTTCTCATTAAAGGCATGACCATATCCTATTTGAGAAGATTTACTTTTATTATAATTTAATAGTACATAAATTGTGATCATCACCCTTTATATTTTACAAAATTTTGATAACATTTCACATTGATTTTCAAGTGACACAAAATGAAAATGATGACACAAAATCTACACAATTTAATATGCATCCAAAAATTAACACAGTGAAATGAACCGAAATTGAATAATATATATGAAATGTAGATCACATGTACTAGTCAACTAATAATATGTGATTACTCTTTTCAAACTGTCTAACTAGACAATTAAAAATTCAATAGGATAATTCTCAGTACAACCTCCAATAAATTTGACTTTGTTTAAAATTGAAAAAGTACTAAACAAATCAATGTATGAAGGATAGCTCAATGATTATCGAAAGTCGGACACCTCCCGTTTCAATCCCAACACGTTTAACAAATCAAATATTTTTAATATCTGTAATCATTCTCATATTTCAAACTACAAAATAAAACATAATTTAAATTTTATCTAATAATAGCCAAATAATGAATACTAATATGCATGCCACATTCAATAACAGTAATTTAAGTTAAAAAAAATCAGAAAAGTAATATTAACTTCATATTCTATCTATCTTAATACTAATTTCATACTAATACATTTAAATAAAAATACTAATTAAAATATAAAACTAACTGGGAGGGAATTGGTAGCACGGAGAAGACTAGGAGAAGAAGCACGTAAACTCGAACCACTCCTTTAGAAGCATGAAGAGGTTGCACAGTTCTTTCTAAAAACGGGCGAAATGGGAAGCGTGAAATGTAGGATGAAAATTTCACTCTTTTGAAAAGTTACTGGGAATTTCAACCATGGTTAATTTCACTCTTTTTGTCAGGAGGAAATCTCCATGACAAAAAGTTCATATAAACAATAATATAAGGTCAATTTTGCAGCTACTACTTTATATGCATACTTTATGTTAAATAAAATGTGGACAACAAATGTAAAAGTCAACCCAATGGATACACAAATATATTTTGTAGAATAAGGATGAAATATTGCAATGCATCACGAAGAATTTTTTGAATTATTATTGTATTGTACATATCTTATAAATGGGTTGGAATATTTTGAGTACTATTATTATATAGTTATAATATATCATTTTGTTAATAAAATAATAACATTTACATCACATTTTAGTAGGTTGTTCAATGTAGATATTGTTCTTTTTTAATTATAGAAATGTCACAGTAAATTTTTCACCTTAGATATATTGTGTATAAATGTTAAATTAGTAATGTAAACATCTTAGCATTAACGTCAAAGTATTAATTGAACCAATTTCTATTAATTAGATTATTATATTCTTTCATGATTTAATTATATAGGTTCTAAGATGCTATAGAAAAAACAAATTATAACCTTACCCAATTTAAGTTATGATTAGATTACACCAAAGTAGCACTAATGCCTGAAATAGGGTTAATTATGAACTAATGAAATGTAATTGCAACTAATCCATAAAGAAATGTAATTTTTTAAAGTTCTGTTAGCCTCAAAATTGTGTATTTAAATAGAATTGCATTGGAGAGAATCCACAATCTTCAAGCAGCAGAAAGCAGTGTATAATCTAGCGCAGTAATCATGCGAAGTAAGCAGTCTTTTAACAATGGTAGGGATGGTGGCCGTACTTCAAGAAGAAGGGGTCGAGGAACTCCTCCAATGGCTGAACGTGAAGAGTCTTCTTCAAGAAGAAGGGGTCGAGGATCTCCAATGGCTGAACATGAAGAGTCTGCCAGACAGGAAAGAAGGGAAGAAGAAAATTCACAAGTGATGAATGTATGTGAACACTGTGTAGCCTTATTCCAAAACAATATGATTCTGCCATCACCGTCTTTTCAAGTTCTTTCAGATCTTCCAACACCCATATATAATAATCATCGAGGTTTCAATATTCAGGTATTTCCACCACCAAGAAATAACCCTCAGGATTTCAATATTCAAGTACCTTCAAATCTTCCACCACCAAGAAATGACTCTCAGAGTTTCAATGTTCAAGTACGTTCAAATCTTCCACCACCAATGAATAACTCTCAGGGTTTCAATATTCAAGTTCTTTCAAATCTTCCACCACCCACAAATAACCCTCACGGTTTCAATGGCAACAGGCCCTCCTACAGGTAACAATTCTTTACACTTCACCAAGAATCAGTTTCTTGTTCTGTATAACAATTCTCATTAAACCCTAAACTCACTATATCTGACATTGCTGTGCCACCTAGCCAAGCTGTGCTTAATAGCCATGTTAAGAATGTGCAACCTAGCCAAGTTAGCAATCTGCAACCTAGCCAAGGTGGTTATGTTCAACTTAGCCAACTGAGGAATGCGCAACCTGGCCAAATGAGTAATGTTCAACCTAACCAAATGAGCAATGTGCAGCCTAGCCAACTGAGGAATCTGCAACCTAGCCAAGTTACTCAAGTAAGTGTCTGGAAGGTTGAATGTTCTTTCTGTTTAGTTTTAGCTAAATATGAAAATGTTTCTTTCTGGTTTTGTAGGGTAGAATGGGGTCACAACAACCTTCAGAATCAAATAGACAACTTCCTGTACCTTTCTATGATTTCTTGGGAGTGGAGAATGGAGTGGAGGATTGGGAGGAGCTTGCAGATTCTCTTGAGAGACGTGAAGAAAGAAAATGAAAAGATGGCATTGATCTGAACTTGAATATATCTGAGTGTAACTACTTTCATTATAAGCAAATCAAGATATTACTCTGCTAAAATGCTCATTTAGTTATTGGTTTCAATTGTTAAGGCTTTTCATTTTCAGAGTTTAGGGTTAGAAATTAGGGTTAGGTTATGTTTGGTCCAATTGGGATTTAAAATTCATGAAACACTGTTAAAGTTCTGTCTTTGTATTCTGTCATTAGGAATGTTTGTGAATAATGAAATCTTTCTTCTTGTTTAAAAGAGACTTAAGAACTGACATATATTAAGAGTGTATGCATGATAGTTATTTTAATTTACTTAAAGATCTGATATGAAAACTGATAGAGTGACCATGAAATTGTGGTTATTAAGTGGAATTGTTGTAAAATCAAGGTCTGTTACTATATGTATTTTCAGTGACTAGGATATTTTGTTTATCTATTAAAATATATACTTCTTCAAATTTAACCTAACATTACACTTTCATCAGTTTATAAACGAAAGTTGTAGTTATTCATATATTTTTTTGAATTAAATATTTGATTTATCTTTTAAAAAACTAATGTTAAGTTTGATTCAACTTTTTAAAATTGATTTATAAAGTAAAAAATGATCATTAGTTTTATCTTGACATAAATCTAGATATGGACGGAAACATGTATATCTCAAACAAAAGTCTAAATTAATAGTATCTTTTATCAATAATTCATAGATAAATCAATAAAACTCTATCATTAATCTTTATCCAACTAAAGATATATATAAATCAATAAAAAACATATATTTGGAAACGATCAAGTTGTTTTATTTCCTGCATATCACTGCAAATGTTGTAAATTTTTTTTTTCTAGATATCATGATGGAAGATATTTTAATTCTTTGTAACTCTTACTTTCAAGTATTCTGATATTTGTAAGTGTATTTCTTTGAACATTTTACCTTATTTATCATCAATATATTTCAATTAAGACAAGATTTTATATTACCCACTTTAAAAGTTAAAGAAAAGTTTTGAACATTAATTAGTTGTTAGAATTTTCGCTATTAATTGTTCAAATGTTTTGACAACAGATTTGTAAAAACCACTGGTTTGACTAACTAGACCAAAACCCTTAAACGGAATTCTTTTATTAATGTTTTTTTAATTAATACGTTCATATTGAAATTTATATGTTATGTAAATATTTTTTTTTATATTTTATAAGATACAATTAGTATTCAATAGGAAAAGAATGGATAACATTTTTACTCTTAAAAATAAAATTTTAGATAATCATTACTTATTTATTATCACATTTTTTGTTTTATTAGTATTTATATAATTAATTTTATTTAATTTATATGTATATACACATTCACATAAAAAATCATATATATAAAAATTTATTAAATCTGATAAATATATAGTATTTAATTGATATATCATTAATACTATATATATAAAATATTGCACTCTATTTAACAGTAACATGTTTTTATCATATGAAAATTCAAAACCATAAATATATACATTAAATCTAACAAAAATTATAAATGTAATTCTTCATGACATTGATAGAATTATTATAAAATATAAAAAAAAAAACTATTTATTATATATTTAATTAAAGATTTATATTAATAACATTAAATCCTACATTAATGTCAACGTATGTCCATGTAAAGACTAACACATTACAGTTTCTCATCTTAAAATAAGCAATTCATATTATTATTTTCCTTGTTCTTTTTCTCTTACTGCAATTTTAACACTACATGAGTCTTTGCATGCTGCTTCCACATGTTACATTCATCACCTTTTTCACTTTGTCGTCATGTTAATCACAATACCATTAACCCATTCAATGTCATCAACATGCAGCGTAAACACCACGCGCATCACTGCGTCACCACCACCGCGTTGCAAATTCACTCTGCCATGTCTTTTCTCGATAAAATCAAGAGATTCCGTATTGTTTTTTTTATTACAGACAACCTCACTGTTCTGAAAATGTGACCACAACATAGTGTAGTCTTGCCATTGGAGACAAGAACTAAAAGTTCGAAAAAGAGATAAACATAAGGATAAACGAAAAAGAAGACTGGGAGATGAGATTTCATGGCTTTGCCTGAACATAAACATACCCAAATTGCATGTATGTTTGACATGATTAAGGAGCAAAAAAAAACTACATCTTTTTATGCTAAAAGTAGAACCCTTTTGACACCAAGAACACAGAAAAAAGTGAATTTCTGGGCAAGAGAAGAAAGGGAGAAAGAAAGAGAAAACATGACTATACTTTGTTTGTACCAGTTGAGTGAAAAACCAGGTTAAAAGACAGAAACTAATAACTGTTATTGCTTGCTTTTGTATTTACATATAGATGAGAAATGATCTATAAAAGAAAAGCAGATACAGATAATTAAGTTGCTAGATACAATTCTTGGATGATTCTTGAATGAAAGCTTTGAAGGTGGCAGCATCATAAATGATTCTGAGCAGACCATGCTGATGTTGGTATCCGAACTCATCTGCAGATTTGTTGAGCAATTCAACAATGGTGGGATGCTTGATGAGTTTGATGGGCACCCATATCTTCTCCATCATTTTTTCCTCTTTGCCCACAAGCACTGGAACATACCCTTTGCGACCTTCTTCCATTGTTATCTCTGCTTTTCACTTTTCTATTCACTCCAAAACCTTGTATTTATACACAGATGCTGATATATGCATTGTTGAATTTCAACACTAAATAACAAATCCTTCTGGCATGCAATTGGCATCTTCTATGGCATGCCCCAGTCACAATTTAATGTTCATCAAATGCAGACATAGAATGTACAAAAACTAATAATTAACATATGTTTACTTTTATTATTGCATTAAATATTTATTTACACTTCTTTAATGAAGCCTTTTTTCTTCTAATCTCAATTTTTCTATCTATATTTCAATCCAAAATTTTTCTTTAGAGATAAGATTTGAATCTAAAATTATCTATTGAGAGATACTTGTCACATTTCACTTGGGTAATTTGTTGATACAGACACTTTGTTTCATATCTAAAAAACTATTCTTTGTAAATATAGCCTGTACATGTAATTCTTGCACATGCTTGTTATAGATCAAAAATATTTTTAAATGTTATCGTGTTCATCAAGTGATACTATATTATTTTTGTTTTTTATTATTATTATAATAAGATATAGAAAAGTTATATTTTTGTGATAGTGTTAAGAAATTTTCTAGTCTAATTATAACTTCTCTTTCTGTTTTTTTTTTTCATTTGTTTTAAATTTTAAATTTTTTACAAAAATATTAAAATTGGGTTCAAACATATTTTTAAATTTAGCCCTGATATCTTTTTAGAGTTTCTAAAATATTACAAAATACAATTTTAATATATTTTGATATTTTAGACTAATTTTTAAATTATTTACATTATTTCACTAGTATAAAAATAAACTTAAAACACATTTTTTAATATGTGAAAAATTAATATTATTTAATTTTAAAGTTTTGAAATCCTATAAAAGTTTGAACAATGATTAATTTCCATTCAGCTTATATTTAATACAATTTTGAATGTAAAGTATATTTTTTGCCGATATATTTTTTCTGGACAGATACAGAAATATAACTGATGGAGCAACCTCTATTTAGCCCAATTCTATGTAGTATTTAGAAACAGAGTACAGTCCTCTTTTTATTATGATTTTTTTACCCTTCTGTAGTTTCTCTTTTGTTTCTTTTAGCTTCTTTTTCTTCGTTATAAACCTTACTTTGGATTACTTTTTATAAAAGAATTAGACTATTCCAAGTATTTTGCATTTAATATAATATATTTAATGAAAAGAAAATACTCCTGAAACTTCAAATCAACATAGGTTAAGGTAATTTTATAATCTACCAAATATTTTAAGTAATGCCTCTATGATAAAAACAAATGGTGTTTTATGGTTCTTTGTCATAATCATTATGATGTTGACAGATATATTCTTACTTAAATTGATTTGCCATTGTGCATTGAATTAATTAATATCTGAGGCTGCTGCATGCATGCTGCTAGCAGAAAACTAAACTCCTTCTTAATTATTTAATGAGAAAATTTTGTGAGTCTCTATAAGAGCTTTTAAAATTGTTAGTCATTCCTTCATTAGCTTTTCAGTGATTTATTGAATGTTGTGATTTAAAATATCTCCTTTATTCAGCTTCTCGTGATTCATTTGTAAAGTCTATATCTGTTTTGCATTAAGTTGTCCTACACATTTCACCACACAATAGTACATTTGTTTTGTTGTTAGTAGAATATTTTTCTTCACTTGTAATAAGATTTGATCACTTATGTATTACAACATGTTGTTATTATTATATTGATTTGTCATGTCCGCTCTCATTTCCCTACAAAAATGCATAAACCTGATTACTTGAATTTGATTAGTCATTTTCTTGCATTGTGTCAATTCAGTTTTATGTCTAAGTTTGGTGACAATGAAAAAAGAGAGGAAGAAGATTCAAATCGCATAATTTACCAATAAATATTTATCGATTACGATGGATTTTGATGGTGGTAAAGGATGATATTATAAGATTTTTAAATGATATTTAAAAAGAAATCTAAAGCATCAAAAATAAATTTGAAAACTCAATCAAAAGGAGAATTGAATTTATTACTTATAATCTTAAAAGTTTAATGCAAATTATATTTATGTATTTCCATGCAAACAAGTCAATCACTCACATTACTCAAAGTCTTTAACCAATTTATTGGTCCATCGGTCACATCAATAGTTGATCTCAAACATGACTAAATAATTGACTTTTAATACAATTAATAAAGTCTAAAATGTAAATAAGATAAATTAGGTGTAAGTAAAAATTCATTAAAATAATATAAATAAGAGATACAAGTAAGGTAGATTTTTATAATGATTTTTTTTATTTGTATTTAATACCCTTGCACTAATATATCTATTTACTTCAACATCACAATTTTTTCTACAAGTATCACCCGAGTAATTAAGGATAAATAAGAGAATGAACATAACACATTTGAGAACAGAAAAACCCTAAACCCTAAACCCTAAACTCTAAACAGAAAAATTTGGGACATGAGCAATCGAAAGACCAAGCCATTAAGAAGTTGAGAGTTTCTGATCAGTCTTGTAGAAACATTTGGCACCCACCATGGGACCAAGCAAGCATTTCTATTATCATGGTAACTACGAGGAACATGATGAGCAACATAGTGGTGAAAGAGGCATTGGTGGAGCAACATGTGAACCTTATGGTGATGATGAGAGAAATGAGGAGAGAGATGGATGTGATGAAGAATAAGTACGAAGAGAAGTTGAAGGCCTTGAGTACGGAGAATGCATTTATAAGGCGGGATATGGGAATGAGAGAGCTTCTACCTTCCACCCCTTCAACTCAAGATAAGCCACGTAATAAGTCAATCTGAACAGTTCAAGAAAGCAGCATCAGCAAAAGCAAACATCATTAATCATCTACAACTATCACATTGAACACGATCGGAATGCACCCATTTAGTGCAGACATCATGGATACTCCATTGCTTGGTAATTGGACGATGTCAGTATTTAAGAAGTATGATGAGTCTACCAACCTAGACAAGCACATCAACATGTTAGTCACCCAGATGGTGCTATACATGATGAACAACGCCATCCGGTGTAAAGTCCCCACTTCGCTAAAGGGTGCAACACTAAGATAGTTCACTCGCCTTTAGGCCAACTCGATTGAAACTCAGTTTGACAATAGCTCACCACATCAGGCAAGAGAAGGATGAATCCCTCTGTACGTTCATGGACCGATTTGGAAAGGTAGCCCTACAAATCAAGAACATAAGTCATGAGGTGACTATGCATCACATGATAATAGCATTACGGTTGGGGTCATTCGTCGACAACCTATGCAACAACCAATTGAAGACTTGGATGAACTAAGGCAACAAGCGGCCAAGTTCATGTAGATGGAGGAGTTGAGAGATTTTCATAAATAAATGCAATTGGAGGTCACAGGAAAAAAAGAAAGGAACAAATAAAAAATTGTTCAAGAAGAATCTTGGTTCGTAATCAAATAGCAAATCAAGAGACCACACTTTCATTAGTACACACCACTGAACGTTCCTCGTTCCAAGATCCTTGAAGAAGCCCTCAACACAAACTTGTTGCCTCCACCTAAGAAAAAAGATACTCCCTCAAATAAGAACGGTAACAGGCACTGTCTATACCACCGCAACCTGGGTCACACCACTAAGAAATGTGCGACCTTGAGAGACAAGATAGAAAAGCCTATTCAAGTAGAAGACTTAAAGAAGTTTTCTAGGGTAGACTACTTGAATAAAATCCCATCGCGTATAAGCAAAGCCCGTCTTGGAGCCCCCAACGGGCAGTGACGAGAACCCATCAGTGTAGGGAGTCACCTAAAAGAAGAAGCCAAAGCAGAAGTAAAAGTTGTGACCGCCCATTGAAAGGCATGTTCAACACTATTTCAGGAGGCTTTGTTGATGGGAGACACACCACATCAACCTAAAAAATAAATATTTGAGTGCTCAAAACACTGCATTTGGTAGAAAAGAGAATCAAGAGCATGCTTCCCATCACCTTCTTAGAAGAAGATTTCAAGGCGGTTGACCCCGATCAAGACCACAAGATCATACCAATCAAGTTAGTCGACTATGCTATAAACAAGATCCTAGTTGACCAATGCAGTTCGATTAATATCCTTTATTGGAAGACGCTTCTCATGATGGACATAGTTGAAGATCTCATTGTTTCCTACAATGAGCATATTGTAGGATTCTTAGGGGAACCGTCAATACTTATGGTTATTTAGACTTGCATACTCGATTCGGTTCTAGAAAGGATAATCAAAAAATTAGGAAAACCTATAGATTGGTCAACTATTTGATTGTGAGATGAGTAGGTACATATTGTACATACGTATTGTAGACTGACTAACCAAAATCTTCCTACATTACTTCTTATCATATATACTTGAAAACAAATATACTTTAGATGTTGTTTTATTTGGTTTTTTTCTTTTATTTTCAGCTCTGGTTGGAAAAAAAAAAGCATAAAACAAACAAATACTAAATTTGGTCGGTTCATCGATGTTATTTTCTTAAAAAGAAATGGTAGAGTGTTACATTGATTATGTTTGAAAAATTCTAATTAGTATATAGACTTATTAAAACATTTGGTGGTATATAACGAAAACAATATTTTATTACAGTGTGGGAATGTTTTTCTAATTTAAATATGTTGTTTAACTTTTTGTTTAACTAAGCTGAGTGAATTCATTAAGTTTTAATTGTTAATATCACAACTAATGATATATTAGTCGTTGCTGTTATGAGAATTAGGATCCAAAATACGAAATGATGTTAAGGTTGAACTTTTACATTTTACAAATCAATCTAGATTTTGACGAGATATGGATGAAATTTTAACTTGTAAAAATGGTGGTTGGATGCTCAAGTTTGTAGAATAATTTGGAAGTATTGAGCATGAAAATATATAATAGTGAAATAAGTATGGGTTCAAATGTTTCCTCCCATGTCATATCAGCTTTTTTAATTGCTTTTCAGATATAAAATATTAAATAAGATAATTTAGTTTATCCAGAAAACTGTTACCAATGAATAATATTCATAACTAATCTGCTAGATGAGTTATATACCAAGCTCATCGTATATATGCATACAGGCATAGTACTATAATTAAAAATACGTTATATTCAATAAATTGAAAAACATAATTTTTGCTAAAATTTTATATTCAGGAGAACATTTTCGTCATTCATTAGGGTTAGTTTAAGTCCTTAAATGTTACCTAAAGTAGGAATATTTATTTTATACTGATTATCATAAACAAGTATCCGTTGTCGTCCAGCGGTTAGGATATCTGGCTTTCACCCAGGAGACCCGGGTTCGATTCCCGGCAACGGAATTCCTGTTTTTGCAATTCAAAAAATTTATAATTTTTTTTCTTTCTGTACCTCTTAAGTCATAACTGTCAATTGAAATATCCACAAGGGTTTGCTTTTCCTATACATTCCTCCTCATTATAGAAATGAGGCATTTATTATAATATAAGCACTATAGTTCCTTTGGATCCTATATTATATCAGATTTCGTCACTGCTGGAACTGAGCTAACACAATGCCGCTTCAAGTAAGGATTTTCTCAGTCGACTTGGTAAAGTTTTGCTTAAGGATTTTTGTGATGTGGAGTCTTAGCATGGGAGAGTACCATATTCAACGTTTTCATGTTTGTGTGAAGAAACAAATAAAGTGGCATTGTAATTCAAATGGCAAATTGAGTTTCCTTAGATCATTATTATATATTTAGTTCATATTTGTCTTCTTCCTTTGAGTTGTGGCAGGTTTAGAAACCAGACTCCTTATCATCGTTAGAACAACTACATGTAGAAAGTTAAGCTAGGAATGTCGTTTCATAAATATAATGTGTATATCAAGAAAGTAAAGCTATAGCAATAAAATTATATCAAAAAAACATATTTGTTGTAATTCTTAATTTATGTGTATGAAGATTAAAGTGTGGATAAGTAAGACCATTTGTGGCCATGTGAACTCGAAATTTATTTGAAACCGTTTAATTTATAAGCTTTTATGAGTAAATAGTAAGAAAAAAGGGTAACATTTTGAAGAGTTTTACATGTTATTACTAATTATGAGTATGAGTGTTACAGAAGTAGAAGGATTAGGATGTTCTTCTAGCTTCTAACAAAGTCTTCTCATATTCTTCAATGGATTTGAAAAGCTCAGAAAAGTTGCCTTTCCCAAAACCCCCACATGCGCCCTTCTGGTACACCTTTCCTTCCTCATCCTCCACCATGCATCCAACCCTCTCAATTATCTCTATAAATATAGTTGGTCTGCCATTTAAGACAACAACCCATCAACATACAAATACTCTATTTTTTATTTACTAAATTTCATTCTATACTTATTTTCAGATTTCACCAGAGCAAACAAAAAGTAACTAAATATAGAATATGGAAATGTTATGGCAGCTCTAATATAAAATAGGCATAGAGAATGAAAATAAATATGGAAAAAGGAGAAAATGACGTACCTGTCTCCTACGGGCTTGGTGAAAATCTGAAGCAGAGTGCCCTGGTCGTCTCTGTCAACAAGAATCCCAAGCTCCTCACACTGCTTAATCTGGTCAACAGTCAAGACGTCACCGGCACGCTTGTGAAGGTTGGCATAGTAGGTTGGAGGAGGAGAAGGCATGAACTCAAAGCCACCCACGAAACTTCGCTTTCTCATTTCCCTCAGAGTCGTGAAAATGTCGTTAGAAACAAGCGCAAGGTGCTGCACACCAGCTCCTTCGTTGTGTTCCAGATACGTTTCAATCTGGCTCCTCCTTTTTGTTCCGTAAACCGGTTCGTTCAGAGGCAGTAGTACCGTCTCCGAGTTGTTCGCCAGAACCACCGAGTTCAACCCGCTCTCGGCCGTTCCCACGTCCTCCGCGGTGAACTCCGCGAACTCGTGGAATCCGGTGAAGTTTTTCAGGTAGCTCACCGCTGGCGCCAGCTCCGGCACGTTCCCGACGGCGTGGTCCAGCCGTCGTATCCCGTAGTCCAGCTCTTGGAAAGAAGCTGCCGAAGCCTCAAATCCTGGCAGGAACCACCGCGAGGGATCAGTGTCTGACGCGTGCGACGCGTCCTTGTAGCTGACGTAGCGAAGCACGACGTCCCCGTAGAGCCGCACCTCAGCGAAGCCAGTGCGGCCTTCGAGGAGGGCCGGCGAAGACACCGCCTCGGCGCCGTGAGCGACGCTGGCATGGAAGGCGGCTTCCGCATCGGCAACTTCCAAGGCGATGGCGCGCACGCCGAGGCCGTGCTTGGCGGCGAAGGAGAGGCAGGCGGCGGCGTCGAAGGTTGGGATGGCGGCAGTGGAGGCGGCACCGGCTGAGATAGAGGGAGAATAAGGAGCGGAAAATAGAAAAGAGAGGTCACCGGAGCGGAGAAGGTAGGAGGCGTGGATTAGGTTTCCGGTAGACAAGTCCGATTTTGCGACGATTGGCATTCCGAGTCCCCATGAGAAGCGGGAGGCGGCGTTGGTGGCGTCGGTGCACCAGAACTCGATGTGGTGGAAGCGGTTCACCTGGAAGCGGTCCGATTGTGGGTTGGTTCGGACGAAGTTTTTGAAACCAACGAGCTTGAAATCTGATTGAAGTTCAGTTTGGTTACCCATGGTGTTCGAATTTGATTGTGGTGTGATAGCCGTTGTGGTGGTGCTATGTAGAGGATGAGGAAGTTGGGAGAGAGAGACGCGTGGCGGAATGGGATTGCAGGAGGATGTGGAGAGTGATGCAGGTGCAGGGTGTAGTAGCAGGTTGTAACGACATAATATAGACATAGAGATTGCCTATAATTGAGATAGGTGGATGAGGACGAAGCGATGAAGATGAAGATGAAATGAAGACAGATACCTCCGTTGAATCAACGTGGAAGGATGGTGGTGATGTAATGCACGGTCACGATGATGACACGTTGCTTTTGGCCTAATAATTAGATTTTCGTTCCAAGCTTTTACTTCTACAGAAATCACATTTGATGAAGGGTTGAGATCCTGTATTGTTTTGACTGGAGGAACAATCTGTTGCAGAGGACCTTTAACCATCTAAAAATAATTTAAAAATAATTTAATTTTTAAAACTGTTAATTAAAAGAATAAATTTCAAAAAATAAAATATATATAATTATAAATATCGTTATAGATAAAATAAATTTTAATTATTAAAATAAAAAACATTATAAATAATATTTTGTAAATTATTTTTTATTATAAGTAATTATTTAAATTTAAAAATGGTTACTGAAATAATAAAATATAATTTTTTATTATTATTTGAATCAAAAAAATTGTTATGAAAATGATAAAATTAAAAATAGTTTTTTATTATAAATTATTATTCAAATTAAAACATAATAATTAAGATAATAAAATTAAAAAGATAAAAGAGAACACCTAATAAGTATAATATCTTATATATTAAATAGTTATAAATTACTATTGTCTTTTTAAAAAAAAAACTGACAAATTTAATTTATCTTTTTCAAAATATTATTTTAATATTTAGTGAAGTTAGTGGCTCATAGTTGATGCAGATGCTGGCAGCAACTTGTGTGATTAATGACTTTTCCGTTGTCACTAACGTTAGTGGTTTGACACGAGAGTTTCGTTTACGATGGTGGTTTGACGGTAATAAAAGAAAAAAATTAATTTTAAAATAATATATATATATTATAAGTTAATTGTTTTCATTTTTCGCCTATTTTTAATTGGTTCTGTTTATTTTTATCAGACTTTTTTATTTATTTTTATCAAACATAACATAAATAAATGCAGTGAAAACAAAAACACGTTAACTTTAATTTTATAGTTTTTACAATGTTGCATGTATTTAAATATCTCCAATCAAAAGTTCACTTTAATGAAAATATTGTTAAAAATGGATATTTATTTAAGGCTTGTTATAAATTAAGAAACAATCATTTTTTTACTTTAATAAGATATTTTTAAGGTATTATAGTTTTCTTTTTTTCATTTCTACAATGAAAAATAAAGGTATAAATAGAAAAAAAAAAGAGTAATTGCTATTCTCTTAAATATTAAAAGTTATAATTAAATCAAAATAAAAATCTATAAATATGCGACAGTTAAAAACACTGGAGGAAATATTTATTAGTACCCTTAACACGTGTGAAAATAAAATTCTTAAATTACATTCATTATAGAAAGAATACATTAACATTAAACCTCTATAAATAATTTTCTTCTATACGATCTAACTAATTAATGGTGTATTTAAAAGAAAATGGCCAAAATCACCCACCCCACTATATATATATATATATATGAAAGATTTAATTTCTTCTTTTGAACTATGATCACCAAAAATTATATTAGAAAAAATGTTTCAGAAAAGGGTGAAGTTAATCCTAACAACAAAAACAATATAATTAGAATGCATTAATCATCATCTATAGGTCTATATTTTTTCACTTTATTTCCAAGTAAATTATTGTGGTTAATTTTTTTTTCTTTTTTCTTTTTGTAACAAGATTATAATATTCCAAATTTTTCATATAATGAAAACTTCAAATGGAATGTAGTAACTTTTTTAAGTTAAATATATTTTTGGTTTTTTAAATAAAAATTGAAATTTTATTTTTTTTCAAAATTTTGAATTAATTTAACCCTCATATACTAGGAAGGTGTAAATTTAATTATTTTAACTAAATTTTATTTCATATTTTAAATGTGTTTCTCAATTATCATTAAAAATACGATGTTAATGTACATAACTTAAATATTATTATAAAATATATTTAAAATATCAAATAAATTTAATAAAATTTGATTAAAAAACTAAATTTAACCAAAAATTAAAGAAAGAACTGATCTGAATTTTGACTGAAAATTAAAAATATATTTAATCATTTTTTTTATAGTTTTTTTATGTCAAGTGAGATGGGATCTCCTCCAAAAGTATTCATGTGAACCATCATGTTTCCCAAATAGTATTTTTATATTATTTTGATAATATTTTCACTATAGCACTTTTGTACAAAAGCCTAATGTTGTTTAAAGTGACAATAAAAAAAATAATGTTTTTTTAAGTAAAAAAAGGAAAATATATTTATAAAGTAATCTTCTGGACCAATAGAAATATGTGGTTGCCACAGTTCATTAATTTTAGATTTCTAATTTTATGTGTAAAGTAGAAAATGCAGAAAAAGGTTGAAGAATTATGTAATAATTTTTTTTTTTTTGTGGTATTCGGATAACACATGAGGTGTAAAGAATTGCTTATGCAAAGGAGAAAAAAAAAATATTATCATTTTGACTGGTCGTTTTCAATATATTTCTTTTCTTGTTAATAAGAGATAATTTAGTTTGGTCGTTTAGTTTGATCTGTAATTAATTCAGATTGGAAGTATAGTTAAGACACGCAACTATCTCTCCAATTTTGTAATATAATCAACGATTTTTTTGTTATTCAATTTAATTCTATGAATGTTAAATAATTATCTTATGATATTAATTCATAGAATAAATAATATGTATAAAATTAATATTTGATAATTTATTATGACAAATTAAACATAATTATGTATTATGACGGATTAAAATGAATTATGTACTTAATATCTCACTTAGTAAATCCATAATAGGTTAAAAAATCACTTTCTATTTTAAGATGACATATCTTCTCTTCAGTCTTGATCCCTTTTATTATATAGTTTAAATTTGTATTGGTTTTATCATTACATCAAAATTTTCTAAAATAATAAAACAATATTGTTATTATCATTTTCAGTATAGTAATTTGACAATCATATTTGTAAACTTATTTAAATTAATATATTTTCCTCTTGTATGAAATCAGTTTGTTTTATAAAATATCATATTATTCTCGTCAAATTTAATGTAATGAATCAAAGGCCGGTACTTGGAAATATTTTGATGATTAAGTTAGTGGTAAGGAATATTTCATAATTTTAATGATAATAGAAAAGTTTAAGATAAGTGTTATTTAAAATTCAATCAATCTTATTTTCTTGATTTTCATTGAACGTTTAAAACTTTTTATAAATGCTAATTATTACTCTAATGTAACACATTAAATTATTTTAGGATTGAATATGATTTTAATCTTTCAATTTTTAACGTAAAATTAGAATTTATATATGTAGATTTTGATGTTCAAATTTTCAAAATAAATAAATATAGTCTTTTTTAATTTAATTATGTTAATTTTTTTTTGTGTCAAAACATATTTTTTAATTAACATTAAAATGATAAATATCAAAAGATACAAACAATTTAAAAGATAATATGAAACACATTTGACATGTCAAATTTTTTTAACATAATTAAGTTAAACATTCTATATTAATTCATTTTTTAAAATTTAAACATTAAAACATACTTAAATTTGAAATAAAGAAAAAATTTAATTTTACATTAATATCCCAAAATTAAATCAAATTTAATCCATTATTTAATATAGACAGCATTGCTCCTTTCTCTAATAAATTATTTATTTTAACTCAAGAAAGATGGATTTTTCACCTTCACAAATTAACTAAAAATCATTTTCATAGCTAATTTTATAAAAGAAGTTAAAATGAATCTCTCGATTAGTCAACTTTAATATATACATAAGCTAATTTATAAAAAATATTTAATAGATAGAATTTAGTTTTACCTATAAGTTAATCGTATATATTAAAAGTATTACAAATTGTTAGGTGGTAAAAAGATATTCCTACTTAACGCTACCATCCACTTTTGTGTTCCAATTAAAAAACAAAACAAAAATAAAAAAAGTTATATTTATACGTAAAAAATAAATGATAAATTAGCAAGGACAATTTAATGTTCTCAATTTAGGGGAGAAAATTAATATTATTTCGTTACCCACTAATGAAGGTAATAAATAGGTTATTAATTGAATATAAGTATAAGATATTATGCAATGTCCTTAATTTTGGTGAGAAAGTTGAAATCATTTTCTCTCTTCCTCAACTTGGTATTATTCAGGAATTTTTATACGAAATTATGAAAATATTTAAAATTGAAATGAATAAAAACTTGAACATAATGAATAATTTTTTTTTCTTAATTTTATAATATTATTGTGATGACATGAAACGTTGCCATGATTTAGGAAAGTGAGTTGTTAGCAGAAACAGCCAAAGAAAAAAGGGTGTTATACGGCTTTGCTTGAGTGATACAAATTCCAACTTGATTTGCTGACAGTGTTGTTAAATTGGTGATGCTTTATAGACTCTACTTTGAACAAAAATATAATTTATTTTAGCTGACTTTGAAGAAAATTATGTAGGATTTGATCAACAGATAAGATGGTCGTGGTTGGTGTGTGGTGGATAAAAATTCAATTTTTAAGTGTCTATTGAAAAATCGACAGTAAAGTATGTTACAAGTTTATTAGAAAGAGATACAACATTAATTTATGATTAGAATTCAAATATAAGTGTAAGGGATAAAAATGAGAAAATAAAACACTGTATATAAATACGAAAGACTTCTTGTACTATATACCATATTAATGATTAATCAATATTTGACAGTCATTAATCTTATAAATATATATTGATATTAAAATAAATATATTTTTTTTATCCCAATAAAATATAAGTTTCTTTGTGAAATATATTTGAGTTTTGAAATGTCTTTTACAAGTCAATAATCCATCAACATATATTGCGTTGTCGGAGGACGATCGAAAGAGGGTTGGACTCAAGTTGGGTGTCAATATTTTTAAAATTATGCATATCTTTATCTTTAAAATGGCTTTGGAATTGAACGTAAAAGCTTTTTGAGATTTCGTATCATGTAATGCTACTGATTAAATTTATTAAAAACTGGATGAGAATGCGAACTCACTCATCTCCTTTTAACATGTAAAAATCAAATCTGATTAGAACATCCTAATTACAGATTTGTTTTCTTAAAGCGCTACGGATAATGCTTGCCTTGCCTCACGGACACGTGGGTCTGTCACATAAATAAAATAAAAAGTTTATACAAATATTTTAATAATAATAATAATTGTTTTAATACTTCGTATCTTTATTGCATTCTGAATTTTCCAATAACAATAAAATTGAAATGAATTAAACGAGTATAAGATTAAAACTTACATCAAATAAATATGTCAAAATAAATAGTTTATAAACAAGAAAACATAAAAATAAATTTTTGTCTAAACTATAAAAAAAAATAATCAATATTACTTGCAAGTAAAAAAAAAAAGAAATTTGGATTAAATATGTTTTTTAGTTTTTAACTTTAATAAAAATAAAAATTAGTTTTCTTCAAAACTTTATACTAATTTAGTTTTTCATTTTAAGAACAACGTGAACTTAATCATATTAACCAAATTTTGTTGATTTTATTTAAGATTTCAAATATGTTTCTTAATTAATATTAAAGATAAAATGTATCAAATAGTGTAAACAACTTAAATATTATCTTCAATTACTTTTAAAACATTAAATAAACTTGATAAAATTTAATTAAAAAGACTAAATTCACATATTTTTTAAATTGAAAAACTAAATTGAATCAAAATTTAAAAAAAATAATAATTTCAATTTTCACAAAAAATTAATTGATAAAAAACATATTTAACCCACTAACTTTACATTATTAAAACATAGAATAAAAGAATAACAAATTAAAATAAAATAATTTTATCTAATTTCAAGTTTACAATATAATAAAAGAAAATAGTTGACTGTGCAAGTCAACTAACTCCGTCCTATCTCATTATTAACTTGCATAAACTATAAATTATGTGGAACGAAACTAAACATGTCAGCATACTAAAATACCTAACATACTAACTCGCTCCACACTTTTTTCATAAATTGAAAAGTATGACCAACAACATTCACAGTACTACGAATAGAAATTGTTTTTAAAGAGAAATAGTTTTTCAAAAATCCTCTGCAAGATAAAAGAGTATCTATACAGACACTAAATGAGAATTTCTGAGTTACAAAGATGGAACTTTATTGTTATGTAAGGACTTGGCCAATACATACTCATAATTATAAAGAAATATAAACTTAATTAACCACTTTATTATTTCACTATTAATATTGTCTCATTTCATTGAGCGGCAGTTTTAAATCAGAGGAAGAAAATAAAGATATTACTTTTTTACAAGGGCAATTGATTTTGATTTACTTTAATATAAACTAAAACAACAACAAATTATCATTGGTGTGTTCATTACATGAATCACCTCTGTAAAGGGAAGAGGAAACAAAGCATCTCCAAGGTCGATGCCATACGTCTTGGTTATGGTTGTTTTCATCTTCAGCATCCAAGATTCTAATTGGAAACAAAATGACTACAGCTATAAACAACATTGATAATTACAGAAGATTAGTGATCACTATCGTATGTAATTTAATTGGCTTATATATAAAATTGGGTATCAAGAAGAATCAAAACGCACAAGAGGATCATCCTCATCCTGAGGATTGCCTATAGCCAAAATATGTTTGCGAAATATAGCTGCAGCTTCCTCCCTTTCTTCTAATTTCCCCAGTTTGTCATATACCATGGCCTTAAGATAGAAAGCTTCAGCTGCCAGTTCATGAAACTGCAGGAAACAAGAAAATCATATCCCAAATCAAATGCAATCGAAAGAGATTTGGATGTTGAGAAGCAACTTGTTTAAGATGGGATGGTAAAGGAAAATAATGGGTTAAATGAGACAAATTTACAGAGGGGATAGTTTACAAGTGACTAGTGAGCTTTCAACATCACAAAGCAACATAAATCTTGCGTGTCTCTAAGACACCATAAAATCAATTAAATAAACATTTATCTGGTATGTAGAAGCAGCGATGCAGCAAAGAGGTTTACAAATAAAAAAGGACTGATGAAACTGTTAGGAAGCTAGTAAGTATGCAATATATTGCGTAAGTATTGTGAATTAGGGATATTATGAGTTGTATAATTGTGTAAACGATATCTATTTTATTTACAATTGTAACTATGAATATGAGTCTCTACCATGTAGTGAAGACATTTATTTACATGACCTCTCATTTACAGACAAGATTGGAAGTTCGCTTACCTCCAAAAGTTGAAGTTCTTCAGATGCTTGTCTCAATGAATCTATCACGACCTCATAATCTTCGAAGACTGAAAAATTCAAAATTAGTAAATTTAGTTAAGCTCCAACATGAGGATAGAAAAGGGATCAACCCCTCAAAAAAACGGCACATGTTTTACCAATATGTAGACAACAAACGTGCCAAGCATAGTCTAACATCAACAATCTATAGTTACATACCATTGAAGTTTGAATCACACAGATAGCATTTGGCTTCAACAATATAGGCACGTGAGCGAAGCTCCAAACCACCATGACCAAGAATCATTGGGAATGCTCCATGGATAAGGTTTAGAGCCCTTGTTGCATGACTTGATCCAAGAGAGAGCCAAAGCTCAGCAAGAGTGAGAGTAGCTGAGGCTTTTAGAAGATCCAAGTTAAATGAGAGACAAAATGACAGGCTTGCTAAAGCATATGGAAGACCGAGAACTGCATTCCCAGATTTCTGGTAAAAACAATTAATGAAGGCTTGATTAAACAAACGGTAGAACGCAATAATAGGAAAGTTGGGGTTGGGACATTATAGTAGACTGTCAGTAATTTAGGATGAGTCAATAGATCATGCACTAAAAAGAAAAGAAAAGAAATTAATCAAGCAGTTAAATCAGATAAAATAAATAAAGAAAATTAAGCCATGACTTCCCTTGAATAATAGAGTATTGCTGATGAGTGCTTACAAACAAGTACAAGAAACACTGTTCACACTACTAATAGCTTAGTGCTTACTAAAAAATTTCACAACCAATATACTTCTTCATTTTCAACTTTTCGCTTTTCACTTATCATATTGTAGAGGCTGGACTAGCCTGTAATGTTACTGATTAATAAACAAAATTTTCATTTTCTGTGATGAAGTGGAGAGATGTCACTTGGCAGTAAATTCTAACTCATCAGCAATTTGTAATTATATAATGTAGAAAAGTGAATATATTTCACTGATACTGATTATAATTACATCAAATCCTATCATTATCAGCATAAATCAGACCACATTAATTCTGATTGATTTCCATATATCAAAGCTCTTCGATTTGATTTATTTCCTCAATTTTCAACAATATCAAATCAGTATTAATTCCAAACTGAATTAACTACAGATCAGAACTTAACATATAACAAGTTATCCAAATGAGAGAAAACAAGAAAGACGGCTTGATCCGTGGTTTTTACTATTACATAAAGAATGTGCTTGATAGTTTATCCAGACTACAGGCACTAACACGTCTGTCAGACTATATGATAACATACCTTGTGAATCTCAGCAAGTAAAAGAAGAACTGAAGCATTCTCAACTTGAAGATTGTATTTGTAGCACATGCAGAAGAGAGAGTGTGCCACAACAGCTGCCTAAATATCATTGTATGAAAATTAAAAACAGTCTGTAGAGTTAATACAATAAAATTAACATTCAATATAAATTCACAAACCAAACTGTGAATAACATGTGATTAATTTTCTGTCTTTGGTAGATTTAGTAAATTCAATAATAGAAAAACCTCTCTGAATTGTTTTGCTGCAAGTAATGTACGAGCATGGCGAAGGCTTGCTTCTGTTTTTAGCTCCATATCTACACCAGTAACTCGTGATGCCAAAACACCAAGTTCATCACACAGTTTCTGAGCTAGCTTTAATTTTCCGCTACATGATGCCCAATTAAGTTAATAACTGTGCAGAAATCTCAGACGCTAATATTTAAAGATTCTGAATACAAAAAATGAACCAGGCCACTTACCGATGTAAAGCATGCTCATGAAGCAGCTGCAACTTTAGCAGTAAGATTTGTGATTTTGAGACAGACAGAAACTTCTCTTCTGCTATTTTAAGGGCGGAAAAGGCCTCTACAGACAGACAAAGGAAGATCTCAGAAACAATAAGGATGAAAGGTAAGAGAAGGAGCTCAAATGGGCGATAGTGAATATTCTAACATCTGATGAAGAAAGAAAAAGACCACTCTGTACTAACAAAAGGCAATTTGAACTGCAAATAATTTCCACTAAGTTGAATTTACCACGTTACTTTTCAAAACAGAGTTACACTGGCAACTTACAAACTATTAGCAAAAGAACAAAAACAAGATAAAGGAAATGCAAATGTGTTAACAATCACATACAATATTTTGAAAAAAGACGGCAGAATTCCACTCAATTGTATGCAACCAATCTAACCTTTGTATCCTTTAAATACAGCCAAATGTTGAATAAGCTTTACATATGCTAATGCTGCATCTGATGAGCTGGTGAAACCAAAAAAGATAATTAAACAAAAAATTAACAAAATGGAGATTATACGGTTGCTTTCCATAATAAACAAAGGTGCTACAAAATAGCAACTTGGAATTTTATCTCTTTCACATGTTCAGCTCAGAAGCTACCTTGATGCATCAGCAAAGCAAGTTGCGTGTACTAGCACATTTATTCGAGACAGCGGTGAGCTAAGAAAAATAAAAAAATAAAAAATTAAGATTGTAAACACATAGAAAAAGCTTTCAAAATATTACAAAAAATAGTATTATATGCATGTGAAGCTAGAACTATAGCTTTAATCATCCTAAGTGATGAAAATAGAATAAAACAAAAACATAACAAAACTGCCAACACAAAGCATGCATTCTGATTTATTTTATTTATAACCGTAACTGCTACAGTATAATCAGGCTTAAGGAATTTTGGTCAAGATGGAGGTTAGTGCACCCATTTTTATTTATCAAGCTGAGCTTGAAAACTATTGCTCACCTCATTAAATCCTAGAATAAAAAGTATTGACTGATAATTTATTTCTGCGTGTTTGGTAAGCAAGACCTTGATAGCAACTACACTGTTTCACTTTTAATAATGACTAGCAATAACTACTATTTCTTTTTTCAGAATATAATATAACAGACTTGTGTTTGTATGTGCCTTGTCTTCCTCTCTCTCTTGAGTATTTGTCTTCAATTAAAGTGGATAACTCTTACACTTAATTTGGATAGTGTTGAAGAGAAGGAGGGAGTGGAAAATGAAAGAAAAGAAAGACAATTAGAATGGGAAGTAAGGTTGTTTACACGAGTTAGAAGAGAGTGGAGATTAAGATGGTTTTATTTGTTATTAGTAATTTTGTTTATTATTTGTTAATATAATTATAGAAAAAAAAAAAACATCCATAATTGATTAGGGTAGTTCATAATCGATTATGAGTACCTCATAATTGACTACGTATACAGAAAACTCTTCAAAACACCATTATTTTGACAACATAATTGATTACCTTGCATCTTCACCTACAAACCACAAGTCAAAGTGGTTTTCTCCACATTTCTCACAACCAAACCGCAGAAACAATATGTAATCGGATCAACAAAACTTTCCTCATAAATCATTCCAAATCTCAAGCTAACCACCACCATCATCTCTAACCCTCTCATTTCCATCCACTACTACAAGACACGGTGGAAGCAAACCAAGCATTAAAGGGGATAACAATGTTAGGATGAGTCCCAAATTGATTAGGGTGAGCTGCTTAAATTGGTACTTAAGTTTCTCCTACCTAGTGAACTAATCTTTTGAGTTGGACTCTCCTCTCTTGTGCTTAATTCTTAAGATAATCTTTCCCACCTTTCCCAACAATTGTTATGCCTAGTATAGCCAGTAAGTCTTCGCCTACAACTCTTCCTATCTGGCAAATGGAAGGAGTAATCTGTGGTGCCACATATCACTTACATTGAAGGCTTCACAATAATAGATAATCGATATATTGATTAAAACCCAGTCTTAGAATAGAAAAAATAAAATACATTTAAGAAAAGCAATACCAGCTTGTTAAATTTATTAATTAATAGGTTAGCTCTAAAGCAATGGAACCCTAATCATTTATATCCTGTAAGTTTACAATTTTCCCAAAAAACGATAGGACCATAATTAGTGCAACCTTAGTTTATCTAAACATATCTGAACACAAATAGCAACTTTACCTGCCATATAACTCCCAGGCAGTTGCACGGAGTATATAAGACGAACCCAATACTTGCAGAACAGATCCAGGAATTGAGGTTGGTTGTGCAATGAATTGGGAAACACTAGTGCTGCTGCCAGATCCAATCTCTTGACACAAAACAATAGAACCCGTCGGCTTTTGTAAATTCCTAAGCCAAGCTGTACTAAAAGCACCGTCAATTGTCATTGCAGAACTCTCATAGCTAAAATCACTAATCAGCTGAGAACTCAACCGAATTTCCTGCCAGTCATATAACAAATAAACTAAAAATTTGATTCTCAAGTGCTACAACTGTCACCAACAAAAGAATAGTTACAAAGATTTTATATAACCTTGCAAACATTAACTGGGCAAGTACTGAGCTTCATGTTAGTTTTTGGACCAAATGATAGCAAGGGCCGCTGAACATGCTGCAATGAAGAAACTACATGATGTAAAAAGTTGCAATATTTCAGTACCCACTAACAGGACTTAAGAACTACTTTAAGTTAGGAGAGCTTGAAATAACTTAAATAAAAAATATTAGTTGTCTACTTTAAAAGGCATAAACTAAGCCACTAGATATTCAATGTGCCTAGTAACAGCATCCAATACCAAAATAAAAAATGATGTGTAATAATGAAAAGAGTATCCTACTACACTTGAATACCACATTTGGGAATGTTCAATTTCATAGTGGTTATTTGAAACCCAAATTGCTCAAAGCTGTCTTCTGAACTTAATACACGAAGAACTAAGAGAAACTGAGAAATGAAAGCAAAGAAAGTTTTCTGGTATTGATTTTCTTAAATCTCTCAATAGAGCTTAAGTATTTCCAGTAGAGTGTAAAGTAGTTTCTGTAATAGAAAAGACAGCTAGGATAATTAACTATAGCTAGCATAACCAACAACAGAAGCTGCAACACTGGTTTTGTCAGCAGTAATTAGTTATTCTAGTTGTAGTTATGTCAGCTATAGTTTGTATCCTAGCCATCTTTTCTATTGAACGCATTACAGAGACTGCTTCAAATATCTCTGCTAGAGATTCAATATAATTAGTAACAGAAAACTCTTCCGCTCCAATTATCATTTTCTCAATTTTTTTTTCAAAATACAATAGCAATAGAAACAGGAACAGCGGCATGCTCTGAGACTAGAGAAAATAAAATGGGAAGTCCATACCTAACCTAAGACATGAATCAGATGACAGGTTTAGGGACTCAATTCTTTAAGGGAGAGACACATTTTTCCATCTCAAAAAATGCTTTTTTGCTGGGTAGGGTGCAAAATTGGTGCTATAGTTTTAAGTACATGTATCATGACCAAATTTTAAGCGAATTTCAATCTAATTAGCCAACAAATCAGATTCCAAAGGAAAGTCCAGTACCACATACAAAGCTGTACTGCAATCCAATCCGTTTAACATTTATATGGACTTAAAGTAAGTCCTTCCTGAAAGCCTTTCTTAAGACTTCTACTGCCATGCTAGCCTATACTTAATCTATCTCAATGAAGACTGTGCACGAATCTTTTGTTTCCTTTTCATAGATACATCACACCTTGCTGTAGACATAAAGCTTTTGAAGTTGACCTCCCTGGCATAAACTCAAACACTGAAAAATGCAGGTCTCATCTCAATCAACACTTGATAACTCTTTCTTAGTTCAAGAGTGTAACTCATGAACTTGTTTGTCCGTAATTTGCACAAATCTGCTGCGACTCTCCTATATTCTTATACTAAACAGATCAATATATTTGAGGTTTGAATATTTTAAGAAGCTAAAGACACAATAAAATTTTACATTATGCTTGAGATTCAAGTTCAAAATGCAAGCTATATGTAAGTATAGCTTCATAAAACAAACTCCTAGCAGATAAATAATTGAATTAGGTAGAAAATTTCATTACCGTGAGATCAAATTTGGCCATTGCCAGATGATTGGAAGCCACTAACCGCTTTAACTTTAAACTTTCTGCTCTCTTTAAAGAACCTCTCAAGAGAACAAACAATTGTTGTTGAACAGAGAGTGAAACACCTATACTTGTAAAAGGTGAGTATGATGATCCCAGTGTCCCAGCTGTACTTGAGATACCATTTTCAAACAACAAGTTTGAAATAGCTGCTAAAGTATATGCAAGACAGGTATCATTACTTTGCTGCACAAATGAAAATTGTCAGTCCTCACATCACATGTATGACTAATATATCAGGAAGAAAGATTTGGGTTCAAATGGCAACATTTACCAACAACGTTTATTTTGCCCTGTACCACATGTAGCATAGGATACATAGGCAACATTTGTTGTCCGCTTAGATTTTACTTATAATTGGTAGATACAGATTGGGTTTTTATTGGATAAATAAAATTTATGTGTATATGATTACCTGCTGAGAAACACGAACTGCCTCCGTCAAAACCTAAACATAATAGAAGCCTTGAGGACTAGAAAAAGGTAGAAATCCAGCATGCATCAGATCAAAATACCCAAAAAATTACCTCTAACGCCATCTTTGGATGCCCAAAGTGAAACTGCATCATCCCCAAACATAATAAACCGATTTCATATCTTCCAAAGCCATTGCCAGCAACCGAAGGAACAAAATCAAATCCTTCAGTCCCTGCACTTTTGCCCAACAAATAAAAGATAAATTCAGTTGCAATGGATAACACTCCTCAATCCTTTCTATTGGCTAAAAAGGCACTCAATACATGGGTATATGTCTTAGAAAGTAAACTTCAAAATTTAACTTAACATCACAAAAATGGTTTGTAAGGTGAGGTTTCCGTCTATTTATGTATACTATAATTTAGTCAGTGCTGATAAAAAAAACTATAATTTAGTCATATTTCTATTTAATGTGGGATCACACCCCTCCAAGCCAAAGTGTGAACATCTCAAGGATAGAATTAGATATTTTTGGGTGATCCAATAACGGTCTGATAACGAGTGGCAAGATAGCCCAATAAACCTTGTTAGGATAGACTATGATAATATCTTTAAAAGTGAATTTCAAATCTAAATCAACCTCACAAAACCGGTGTAAAAAATGAGGTTTGTACTCACTTACATATGATAATTTAACCATATATTTAATTGATCTGGAATCTCCAATAATATGTCTACAGGACAAATATTGGTATAAATGTATAATTCATAACAGAAAACAAAAGCTATAGGTGAAGGACGTGAAAAAGGTTTACAATTGCATATGTCTAGATTCTAAATTTTGACAATCATCAATGTCAACAAATTCAGGATTGGAAATATTAATAAACCAACCACGTGGAAGAGCACCATTTAGTAGCAAGTCAATTTACTTCCTTGGAAAATACTTACTTTTTAAATACATTTTGTATTGCTTCTCCAGTGACACACAAGTACAAACAAATATAGCAACAGGATAATTGTGCAATGATTTTATTGGGTGAGAGTCAATTGTAATTAATGAGGTCGCAATGAATATCCATTGATGATGAACAAGAACAAATCAATGATACCAATGTCCCACTTGCTTTATATCTAACTACTCATCAAATGAACCCAAACATATATCAATGCCATCAGAGAGATGAAATAAAGAAACAACTGTTCAATTACCTGTAATCAAAATAACAGTGAAGATTCTCCAAAGCGGAAAGAAAATCGTCATGAGAAAGACTATTCAGGTAGCTCAAAAAGTGAACCTAGATTGATGTGAAACTCAATTATGGAAAACTTTAATGCAATAAATAGATAAGGAATAGAACTAAAGAAGGTAATAAACTTAACTTACCCGATGCAGTTCAGGTGCCAATTTTTGTAGCTGCTGTAGAATAATCTCAAGTCCATTGTAAGATACAGCATTACCATTCCTGAATGGTATGAATACGACTTGAAAGTTAATATAATTGCTATGCATTGTTACAAGTTTTTTTTTTAAAATAGAAAAATCAACAAAGTTTTAGGTTTACAAGTTATTTACTTTTCAATGGTATCAGCTTGCTCTTGTAAGTACCCTTGTACCTGCCAGTTTGTCCGCAGGAATACTGCACCACTGTGATCAACATCTCGCAGAATATTACTAGAAGAGTCCCCATAAGGATTAACTACTCTAACTTTCTCAGTCTGTTTGGATACTGAATCAGCAGGCACATCAATGTCTGTGCACGTGAGTTCCACCATTATCAGTAAAGTTATGTCATTGTATCAAACATTGTTTTCAAAAGCAAAGACATAAATAGAGAAACTCAAAGAAGTGAAGAAGAAACAAAAAAGTGGGATTTGGCTAGTTGGTAAATTCTTGGTCTATATTTGTCAAGTTCTTCCCAAACAACAGAAAGCACTAAAATAACAGCCCTGTGAAGTTATTTTACCGTCAACTAAACTCAGAAGAGTCTTGGGTGCATGAAGATGAAATGGAACAACTCCACTGGCCTCCTTTCTTGCTTCAATTTCCTCTGAAACCTTTTCATAGACAAAGTTCTCCAGGTCCATGTTCTCATATTCTGAATATGACTCCAGATTACTACTACAATCATCCACACTATGTTCTTCGTAGGAAGGACAATTTGAGAGTTCTTCCTTACAATAGATCCCGAGGTTTGTCAAGAGATGGGATAGACCCTAGACATTGAAATTAGAGGTTATACAAGGTGGATAAGTTTGATCCTAAAGAAATGTGAAAATTACTCACATAAACTAAGCATATAAAGAATAAGTAATAAATATTTTCACTATAGACTCCAAATTGTGTTTAAATTTAAAAAAGAAAAAATTATAATCAGAGAGTCAAAGTTGTATATTAAACTCCTAATAGCTACTTGATCATCATGAAAACAAAAGATATCAGGTGACGAGTCCCATTCCTTGAAGTTTAGTAATATCAATGTAAACTCATTCAAATGCAACATTTAGAAAACAAAACTTTGTCGGAAGCACCGAGCATTATATGGAGCTTCTGAGTAAAACAACTTCACCTCCTCCCACTTTCTATTGAGATGGATAAAGATCAATTCAGACAATGATCAACTTCAACCATGTTAAGAATGCAGGAAAACGTTATACCTCAAATGATAACAAGTTAAAAGCAAGTACACAACGCCGAAGAAATATCCCCAGGTTACTGTTCATGTCCAAAATAACCTGGTCATCTTCAACAGCACCTGAATCAGAACCCCCAAGTATTCCTGAACCACATTTTAATATCAGTAAATATGTAAAATTGGTCCAATGTATAAGCAATAATAAAAATTGCCACAACTTCCATGTCAAATAAAAACAAGAAAGCAAAACAGACAAAATATATAGAAAAAATGGTTAAGGGCTAACCATATTAAAGTTGATAAACTCACCTCTTATATCGCTAAAAAAATTGAACAAATCATCTGGCGATGACAGGGACGAAAGTCTACTCATCAACTGATCAATAACCCAGGAGGCCTCCCAATTTTGACTCATCATTCTCAATTGATGGACGAGTTCATCCAATTTAGGCTCCAAGATATCATCGCAAGACTGCATTATCAACAACATTTTCAACTCACAACACAAGCATAAATAAAATCTTCGACCAACATGAAGAAAATGTGTTATCCAACACTGGATTAAAACAAAAATCAAGAGAACCAGTTATATTGAACAAAGCCATCTCAATTCAAGCCATCAACAAGACAACAAGGTGTAAGTTTAATTCTAAACTACACAATAAGAAATAAGCACAATTCTGTTTGGACAGGACATGTTTAGATAAACATCTTTATTTATAAGCATTCATATGAGAAGAAAAGAGAAAAAAAAAAAAAAAAACAAATAAGTTTCTCCATAAACTTTTAGCTTAGATATAAGTTAAAAATCAAGTTTTGAAAAAGCTACCTTGGTGAATTTTTCAACAAATTAATTTATTCATAAATTAAAAGTCAAAATTTGGAGAATCTGGCATAAGAAAACTTTCAAAAAAGATTTAACTAATCAGACCTTCATAAAGAACAGACAAGGCACAAAGTTAAGTATCAAAATTTAACATAACTATCATCCCAGAGTGCGATAAATTCAGATTCAAATTATACTGAAGAATACAGAATTAATCGAAAAGCAAACTGTTTCAGAGGGAAGAAAAGAAAAAGGAGGTGGTGACAGACCTTGGTGAGGGCCAACAAGAACATGCCCAGACGATTGTGCTGGGCAACAGAAGAGAAAGGGAAGGGGATCGATATCTGTGCGGGTGGTGCATAGATCTTAAGGAGTATGCAGAGCGATACTTTGTGCGGCGTAATTGCAAATGCACCCGGCTGTTTCAATACCCCACCCATTGATTGTCTTCGCCTGCTTTCTGTTTGACAAAATGCTTAGCTGATTCTGCAACTTGAGCACAGTGATGATGTTATGTTCACTTTGATGAATAATCAGTAAGTGAAGTGAAGGAGGAAGAAGCTAAACATGATTGGACAGTGATCAGTATCAATACGAGAGTGTGCTAGGATGTTTGGTCTAGGGTTTGGATTTTGTCTTGGTAGAAATTGAAAAGCGCCAACTTTAAAAGCTATACTGTATTTAAATTCAAAAGTGATACATGGCATCCACATAACACAAAACATATGAAATCAATTTTGGTGTCAAATTTATATCTCTAATGATTTTTTTTTTTATTAAAAAGCTTTGTAACTCAATCCTTTATTTTATTTTTTTATTAGTATAAAAAAATGTATGTAAGTTTGACACAAAAAATTATCATTTTGCAAAATAGTATTATTGTGCACCAATTATTAATAATTGTCTAAATTTTCGTTTAAATTACCAAAAGGACCTTCGACTATTTAATTTTTCTTTTATTGTTTTTGTAATTATAAAAAATAATATTTAGATGTATAAATATGACATATCTTCAATAAATAATATTTCAATAATGTTACAAAACAATTTTAAGTATTAATTATGTTAAAGTAAACAGTATTATTGATTAATAATATAAGTGAAGTTGATACTTTTGAATAAAAAATATCAAAATCTCTTTAATTTTTCAAATACTACTTTAAAGAGATATTATAATACTAAGTTTTATACACAGAATATGGGAACAAAAAACTTACAAAATAAACCCATTTATGAAAAAATGTGCTCCAAAAAACGAATTCTATTAGGTGTTTTTTTTTTTACATACATAGAAGTTGGGTTAGATATCACAATTTCGTTGTAGTTATATTTTATTTGATGTGAAGTTGTAATAGAATACACTACTTTATCGTTGCCATTTTTTAAAATTTTGAATCTTGTTTTTTTGTTAATTATTTTAGTTGTGTAGACCTATTTTTAAATTATTTAACTTTTGTGTACGTTAAAATATGTACGAAAATAGTAAAAATATTAAATATGTGTTAAAATTAAGTTATGAAAATAGTAAAAATATTAAATGTGTATTATTTAAATTAAAAGTTAGATGGTATATATAATGTAAACACGTATATACAAATTTTGTATAAGAACACTATTCTTACATCATAATACATTGTATTTCAAAAATTAAAACAACTCGTAAGTACTTCAAAATATAAACTAAAAACTTAATATAGTTTTTTAAAAGACTAGGTTCAATTATCTAGAATATTTATATACTAATCTTTCGTTATCTCATCTCAACTTTAGTGTTTTATTATGATAACTCTGATTTTGTATTTAATATATCATCATGACAATAAAGAAAAAAAACAAACGATGTATAAACTAATTTTTATAATAATCAATTCAAGTTGGAAGATATTATAATTTATTATAAAGGTTGACAAAATAAATCTTTGAGATAAATAGAAACTAATTGGCCAAGATTCAACATCCAGACGTTTATTTCTAGAAAATGGGTGTATTGAATGTATGTATGAGAGTCTTCACTTATCATATTTATCTCTCTTTTCATCTAAAATAATATTGTCTGTAATTTGTATAACTCTTCAATAATCAATAAGGTTAACTTCATTACTTTCCTGAATAGGATATGTTTCATATTTTACCATCTTCGAAGTAAAACTTCCTTAAACTGTCATCACTTATTATCTTTTTATATGAGTTAGATATTGGTAGAGTCATGATAGTCTCATATAATAAATCATAATCGATACACTTTGTTTCATCCCAGATTAACATTTCTCCTTGAAAATAACTAATATAACCATTAATATCTCATTGACTTTTCACAGACATTCTTTTAGATATCCTAGATTATTAAATATCTTATATTTATCTTTTATCTTCACTTACTTATCTTTTGTTACGTTGTTATTATTCTTAAGTTTATATTTTAGGCTTAATCCATATTTCTTTCATTATAAACAAAGTATCATATGTGTATTCTCTACACAAGGAAAATTAATCATATACATAATGTTTCACTATATTCAATATGGTATATATAGCCTAAAATTCTTTTGAAAAATATGTAGTTGTCGCCCCTGTTAAAGTTGTCATCGTCATTGTCGCTGCAACTTCAATTTCAATTGGCAACCACACAATTCTACTCATTTCGGCCAAGCAACACCAACTATGTTAAGATTGCTGTCATCGAAGTCCAAACACACTCCAACGCGACAATTTTGTATATTAAAGTGCATCAAAGGATCTCCTAAAAAATCGGTTGTTATATGATTCCAATAACCATACACGAGTTATTTTTTATTCAAATGTTGATTGGGTAGTATCTCCTTTTGATAGAAGATATACTTTTGGATGTTGTGTCTTCATTAGTGATAACTTGATTTATTAGAAAAATAATAAACAAATTGTTGTGACGAGATGTAGTGCAAAAGCATAATAGAGTTATGATATCAAACGCTTTTGAACATGTCTTGCTTAAGCAATTGCTTAAAGAGTTACAATTTGGAGATATCACTCACACGATACTTATATGTGACAATTATATTGTTTTCATATTAGTTTTAATGATGTATTTCACGAGAGGACCAAACACATTGAGATTGACTACCATTTCATTTGAGAAAAGATTGTATATGGAGATATAAAAACGGAGTTTGTTAACTTAAGTGATCAATTAACAAATGTTTTTACTAAGTATTTATGAAAACAAATAACTGATTATATTTACAACAAGCTTGGTACATATAATTTATATGCACTTGCTTGAGAGAAAGTGCTAGATATCTTAGATTATTAGATATCTTATATTTATCTTTTATTTTCAATTACTTATCTTATATTACTTTTGCTATTATTCTTTATTTTGTATTTTGAACTTACCTCATATTTCATTCATTATAAATAAAGTACATTATGTATATTTTATACGTAAGGAAAATTAATCTCATCCATAGTTTTTTCACTATATTCAGTACATTCCTACTTCACCAAACATAACTCAATACAATAATCAATGTAATTTATGCCATGTAAAGAAAACTATTTAATACAATCTAAACCCTTAATACTAGGAAAAGTTTCATAATTGCCTGACGCCAAGTAGCCACCATCCAACGCCACAAAGTCAATCACTATCTTGACAGTGCTCAAAGGTACTCAAATGTCGCCCGACGAAAGTCACACCGAGGCCACTCAAAGGATTCGTGCCTAAGAATAGTTGGTCACCACCCAACAATGAAACCATTGGAACCTATGCTTGCCAAAATTCATGGTGGCACCCAATGATGATTACTTAACGTCCAACGATGATGCAAAAAAAAAATCGAGTTTTATTGCAATTTAAGGTGTTTTCATCTAATTTTAATCCTCACCCCATCTAACAATCAACCACTATTTGCCGAAGTCCAACCCACATTTCTCTTTAATCAAAAGAATCTAAATACTAGCCAAATTTTAATTTGATTTTTCTATGTTTCTAATCTCTTCAAGCATTAACCTTTATGTAATGATAAAGTCATAAGTATAATCCTTACTACACCAAAGATGCTCAATCATCCAAACTGAAAGCAGATAGTTCACCTTACCATCATCAAAGTCATGCTTATTCATCCATTTTCTTATAAGTCACATCTCTTATAACCACATTCATACAAATTTCATATTAGTAACAATATTAGTCATAATTTAACTTTTTTTATTTCATAATCTTGACAAAATTCACTTTTTAGTAAAATTTCTCAACTTTCTTTATACATGAAAACACCACAACTACTAACATTATCAAACTCACACTTCTCCTATAACTTCTCAAATTTTAACAAGCATGCAACCAAAACATTCATACCATAGTTTTTATCCTTCAGCAATAAGACATTACATTTACAATGAAATTAGTTTCCCCTATCTTATAAACTTTCCCTAACATTACTATTTTTTTTTCCAAAATTTACACCTCAAATCACTATATTGACACAACAAAAAGATTCATAAACCGATGAAGATACAACTTTATAATCTTTACCAGAGGGTTTCATCAAGAACGAAGGAAGGAAATATGCAATAAAAAGAGAGCTTGCATGAGAAAAAATAAATTGAAGAAAGAGTAACATTTTTTAACTCACCTAAAAGATAAATTGGTCAAAAAATTTGGTAGGGTTATTCACATAAATAAGTACAATGATGTTGAATTTTTAAAAAGGTGAGAGCTTAATTAAATATTTGAGAAAAGAAAAAAAAAATGGAAGGAAGAAAGTTTTTTCTAAAAGTTGAGAGTTCTCACTTGATAGGTTAAACTTGTATTAATTAAGTCATGTATCCATGAAAGCTATAATGACATTGATTGTTGTTTCGGGTATGAGGTCGAGCCACTCCCAACACATGCACAATTTCTCTTAGACTTCACTCGATAGTTACTCATGTTCCTTGCCTTCTATTCACCATCTGGAGGTGTACTTGCCAAAGGTGGTTCTCCAATGACTAAGTTAGTGACTGTCTTACAGTAAATGTGAACACCTACCTCTTACCTCTGTATTTATAGTTTTCGTTATGAGTCTGGGATTAATGAAACCTTAACCTAGTTTTCGTTATGAGTCTGGGATTAATGAAACCTTAACCTAGACCCAATCACAGCCCAATCGTCTCTAATCATTGTTTATCTTAATTACTCACATGGCTCGGCTTCGTCTGTTTGTGGCATTGACATTGCTTCCCATCCCTTGTTGGTTGTCCGACATATCTATTATGAAGTGTTATAGGTGGTCGTCCGGTCCTTAGAGTACAATTGTGTTTATAAGTGTTAAATAAAAAAAATATTTAACAATAATCTTATTGTTTAAATCACCTAAATTAAAATATTATTATTTTTTACTAAAATATGTATAAATGGAATAATATCAATATTAATATTAATTGGAATGAAGTTACAACTATATCTCATTTTGAAATTTGATTTGAGATAAAATCTCCGAATAAGATTATATGTTATTAGGAAAACATTATTAGTACAAATATTTCAAAATATATCAATTGATATTATTTATTGAATTACCCATAATTAACTTTTATATATATATATATATATATATTTTAATATTTATTTTTATTTATTATCTATGTAAAAATATTTTGTAATTACACTTTTATACACGAACAAATATATCACTAACTAAAATATGTAAATATAATGATAGTGAATCTTATTTTATTACACTGATAAGAAAAAAAAAATTCACAAGGAATATACTAATTCTTGTTGTAAATGTTAAATTTTAATTCTAATTTCAGAATTTCTAAAGTAAAAAATTCCATAAGGAATTTACTAATTCTTGTTGCAAACGTTAAATTTTAATTTCAGAATTTCTTGCTTGTTCAATGTTTCAATCTTACATTTGCACTTTATCATATGTTTTATTTTTTTGTTCCATCAGTGCATTTGTGTTTAATTTTTGCAAATTTGGATGAAGTAGTTGCTTAATTCTTGTAATGTTTATTTTTTCAGGTTTGCCCTCTTTGTTTTAGTCACTATAATTATTTTAGCTTTTTCATTTTTTATAAAATATTTTTATTACAATTGACTAGAAAAACACTAAACAAAAAGCAGATAAAAAGAATGAAAAACAAAAAAACATTTACAAAATGAAAAGGTTATTTTGGGTTAACTATTTTATTAGTAAAAAAATTATGTAATAGTTTATTGATAATTATTGTCATAAAATCAAATTAATATTTTTTAAAATTAATTAGTACAAAAAATGTCAAAAAAGTGCACAACTGCAAGTCAGTGTGGGCTAATAACCTACCAGTCTTTTCCATTAATAAATAGTTTAATTTTCAAAAATTAAAATCTCTTTCAATATTCTAAAAACACTAAAAACACAAATCTGGGAAACATCACCCAAAACCCTTTCCTTTGAGCTTCTTGCAACTCTTGATCTACGCTCATGGCGTCTCCGGTAACTCATCAATAGCCATCTTCTCTATTTCTCAGTCTGTTCATATTTTTCTTCTGCCTTTAATAAGTCTGAGATGAATTGCAATGGCACAGCGAGCTGCAGAAACCACAGAGAATAGCTTGGAGAAGATCAAGCGTCAACTCGCATCCGCTTCCGGTAGGAACTTGTTGCAGGGACCACTTCTCAAGAGATCCGAAACTGTAATTCACGCACTCCCTTTATATCAATACCTAGTTCTCATTTCTAGCTTTAATTTCACTTTATTTTTGTCTCTACTCTTCTCTTTTCTCGATTCCAATTGTTATTTCTTTATAGCGATGTTCTGATCATCTTGCAATTCCAATGCCTGGTTTGCTTTGTAATCATTTGGATAACCAATTTTCTTTTTGTAACCATCTTTGTAGCCTTAATTGTCTCTTTTAGAAAAAAAAAAAAAACTAGCTAAATGTAAAATCCGCCTTTGTGTTCACAGCTGAGAAAATGGAACGAGAGATGGGTGATCTTGGACCCGACAACTGGGAAGATGGAATACAAGTATGTCTATGCATACTGGTTTCTCTTTGTGTGAGGAAATGGAAATCCCTCTAATTACTGAGTTTTGGATTTTTTTGGTTGTTCCCCTCTCTTAGGATAAGAAGAAATGAACCTTCTGTGAAAGGAACTATTATATTTGATGCCAATAGCACGATCACAGTATCTCCAGTAAATTTCCAGTAAGAATGGTGTTTTAACATAAGTGTTTTTTTAGCCTAGTTTCCACACAAGATACGAATTTTGTTGGGTGGATTTTTATAAGTGATATGTTGTTTATTTACTTCTGCATGTTACAGGGGGCTTCCAAAGTATGACGGTTGCTGCTTCTGTATCCTTTTTGTCATTTTTATGGCCTTTAGTGCTTGCAGCCAATTTGTTAGCTGCTAACAGATTAATGAAAATCATTCTGCTTGGTACCTTAATTGCCCTCTTTAGATATTGGGACACCACAGAAAAAAGATTACTTCCTCTGTGCGGAGACTCCTGGTGCAGCTAGAGCATGGGTGTCAACTTTACAGTAAGTTTTGCAATTCGACCCTTTTTTTTACCTTTGCTTATAATCAATGGAGTATATCTTAGCCTTTTTTTTTATGTTATTTTATATTGTTGAATGGATTAATATGTGTGTTATTATTATTATTATTTTTCTTTTTGTATTTCAAAGCATCAGATTGTAAGATGTATAACTTATAAGAGGTGTGTAGCTTGCAAACATATTACTGCACGCTTGAACCTAAATGTACTAATACAACTGTGTTGAACTTTACCATTACTTTGTTACTTTCTTGCAAAACTTTGTTGACTTCTGTCATTTTTAAAATATGTAATAACGCAGTCCTTCACGATTTTCTAAATCTTTTGAACAGTGTATTTTTATGTTCGAGGAAATATACATTTGCTTGGAAAGGAAGACCTGCTGAATACTAATGCCATGTCATAGTTCAGCTTTTATATCTATGTTCCCCTTATTATTATTCATTATAATTATAGTTCTTAGTTTTAACTGTTTCCTCATCTGACGATAGTGCAACTCAGTTGGTTTTAAAAGCCCATAAAGAAGCTGTGAATTCCTTAAGTGGGAATGGTTCTACAAAATTAGGAACTGTTGCAACTGTTGTTGCTGCAGCTAATTCAACAGCCTTGGAATGCTCAAAAGAAATAGAAGCAGCAATGCAGATTTCATTGCGAAATGCTCTGGGAATGATGAATAATAGGACCACTGATGGTCCTATGGATGATTTAACAATCATGAAGGTATAATCTTGTTCTGGTTTATTCTGTATTTTTGTGTTCAAATGTATAGTTCAGCATTCATGATGATGCAGCAGAGTTATACTCTTGATATACCTTGATTTCAATCTCATCCACTATTGTGCCTCATCCACTATTGTGTAATTTCTTCTGAAAACCTGGCTCCAGTTGCACGTTCTCCCTCTTTGCTATTTGCTATTTTTTTTTTGGTCATTGCAATTAATTCCAGATGTGACATCTTTGTACTTTCATATTTCTTCCCATGATTTTGTTCGATAAAAAAGTCTATTTTAATTGCCCAAATTGCTCCAGGCTTCTTGAAATCACCTAAAGCTTCATTACTTATTGGGGATTTAAGAGAGGAATGATGCAGGTTAATTGATAACAAAAAACTTTAATGAAAAAAGCGAGCAGATGGAATCTCATTATACATGATAGCAGCTAGGGTCTCACACGTTAATGTCATTGCTATTATGAAAATTGAATTCCTGAAAACTATAATATTACTGTTGTGGAAATTAAAGTCCTAAAATCGATCTTTTTCTCCATTGAGGTGACTCTCAATTTTGGTATAATCCTGAATGAAAAGTGTTCTCAACCTGGTCCCAATGTGAAATTGTTCCTGATTCAATCCCTTCTGCGATGTACGGGGACCAGAATTGTGAATGTACAGGAATAAAATTTCAGTCTGTTAGGTTAGAAATATATTTGCTTGGAAATAAGGAGAAGACCACAAAAATTAGTATTGGCAATTAGACTAGTTATCTAGGGAAAGGGGATTGGTTATATAAATAATAGGGGGATGCAAGGGTAGAGGGATCATTCTGAGTAGTTAGCATTTGTGAACAAGACATTGGTTTTTTTTGTAAATAGTTGAAACTGAAACCCTTGGTAGGAGAATTCCTTCCTTTATCAATAACTAGTCTGTTCAATTCTTTCCTTCATCCATTCTATCCAAGTATCCATTGGCTCCCTCATTCGTGGTTCCTAACACACCCACTGTGACAGCAAAAGATTAAATGATTTTTTTTTTCTGGAAACTGTGATAAAAAAGTTAATTAAACCTTCATAAAGTAGCTAAAACTCTGGGGAAAAAGTGTTTTAGTACAACTCTTGGAAGGTGAAAAGAAGTAATATAAAAAATACCTTTTTATCGAACCTTACCAAACCTTACCCAAATGCATCCTTAACTAGATGGTTTCTGGATATAACATTTTATAAAGAAAATTTATGAATTATGATTGTTTTATGATTTCAATTATTTGTCATTCTTCTGTTATAATGCATTCAAAAATGGTTGTACAAGATACACAATATGGTTGAAATGGAGTTTTGATAAAGCTTCTTTTTATGCCATCCTCATGTATTAAACAGTAGTAACATGTCTTTCTTTTGTTGCAATATTGTTTTGAGATGGTTAAATTCCTTCTTTAATTTTGGAGTTAGGGGAGGTATCCCCTTTTTTATTACGGTTTACTAGGCTAACTGACATTTGCAAACTCATGATTTTTGTTCATTTGCTTGGCAAAAAGAGGTAAAAAGAATGAAAGGATAAAATACCTTGGGGAATGTCTTGTGGCCAAGATTTTGAAGAGGAAGAGGACGGTGAATACTATTTTCTAGCAAAGTATAAGTATTTATAAATATAATGGAATACTTGGGATACTCCAACCCATATACACAAATAAAAATAAAAAGAAAGTAGTTGCACATGTTCCCTGCCAAAAAAGTCAATCTATGTTGAGGTTGAGACCTGTACATTTGATGTAAAAAAACCCTACCATCGAAACATTCAATTTGGTCTTAACTCAAAATTCAAACAACCAGATATTGATTTGCACTTGCCAGGGAAAACATATTTAAGAAGACATACGTAAATAGACTTACTCTAATCCCTGTAGTAGTTCCCAACCTTAGTCACTATGACTATACTGTCCAAATGAAGGTTGCTGTCCAGCTGGAGGTAGTTGCTGTTGTGATCTTGCTCCTTGCTCCTTATTGTGCCCCTCACATCTTTCACTATGTTGTTGGAGTTCCTTTCTCTTACCGTAACTTTTTTACTTTTTTCGTCTCCCGATTGTTGAGCTACTTGCATCTGTTCCCTTTATAACCTACAAAATTTTTACAGAAGCCATACATACTTTATAAAGTAAAGTGCATTTTCAGTTCAACCCACAGCCTAGCAGTCCCTCCACCGTTTTTAAAGGATTTATAGATTTTCCACTACACCTTTTCCTTTTACAACCCTTATCATTAAAGTATAGTGGAGATACAACCCTGATCTCCACTATATCTCTGATTGGTATCTAAACCCGGTGCAAAGCTTAAAATTAATGTGAGGACTGTGGATATAAATAGAGAAAAGATTATTTTTTTTAATTAGATAAGGACTGTTTATATGTGGGTATTTGATGTCTCTTGCACCTTTATGGTTTTTTGTTGTTTTGGACTTTTGGCTCTGAAGGTGCTACTCCACTCTACAGGAAACACTAAGAGTGAAGGATGAGGAGCTACAGAATTTGTCCAGAGACCTTCGGGCACGTGATTCAACTATTAAAGATATAGCAGATAAACTATCTGAGACTGCTGAAGCTGCTGAGGCTGCAGCATCTGCTGCCTATACTATGGATGAGCATCGGAGAATTGCTTGTGCAGAAATTGAGCGTTTGAATAAAGATTCTGAGAAGCAGCAAGAGTTGTTTACGCAGAAGGTATGCCAATTTGCTAGTTTAGGGATGATTCTCGGTAAACTGCCTTGGACAATTAATCCTTGCCTAATGCTATGTGTATTACTTGCAATGGAGTTGTCTTGAACAAGGTTATCAAACTCGCGAGTTTACGTAAACTCGTGAACGTCGAATAAACTCAACTCGTGAACGTCGAATAAACTCGTAAGAGTTTACTCGAGTTTACTTTAGATGAAAAATATTATATAAATAATATCTTAATTCAAATAAGTCTACAAAATTATATAACTTTAAATAAATAAAATTTATAGATATATTGTTCATAAAAATAAATATTGTAAAACATAAATACTTGGATTATTATCATTAATTTTGATGTATTTCAATACACATATAATAAAAAAAGACCAAACAACCTTGTTTTTCTTAATTTTTCCTCTTTTCAAGCTCACAGAATCGCGAGCGATTCTACACCATACTACCGATTTCATAATCAATTCTACCGAGTTTACGCAGAAAAGAGTTTACTCCCGAGTTAATTCGGAAGCCATGTCTGAGAACGTAAACTCGTAAGAGTTTAAGAGTTAACTCGAGAGTTTGATAACCATGGTCTTGAATGTTCGTTTCATCCTTTTATTATTATTTTTTGCAGCTAAAAGAGTCTGAAGAAAAGGTTGCGAGCCTAAGCAAAGAAAAAGAACAATTAATCAGGCAGAGAGATGCTGCTATTCAGGAAGCAAATATGTGGCGCACCGAGTTGGCAAAAGCTAGAGAACATGATGTTATCTTGGAAGCAGCTGTAGTAAGAGCAGAAGAAAAAGTTAGGGTTGCAGAAGCAAATGCTGAAACTAGGATAAGGGAGGCTTTTCAGAGAGAATCTGCAGCAACAAAAGAAAAGGAAGAGCTTCTAGCATATGTGAATGTACTAAAAGCCCAACTTCAAAGGTAATGTTATTTGCTTTTGCCCTTAAATTCCATTTTGTTAAATTAGATCTGTTGACTACTGGACAAACGGAAAGTGTTTTGCCTTGGTGACTGGTTGATGGGTTTGAATAAAAAAACGGTCTGTTTGACCCTCCTCCGTATCTTCACATAGCCAAGGTGGCATGTGTTAGTTTTTCTTTTTCTCTTTTCTCACCTAAACATAAAGATAGAGATACCTTGCGAAACTGGGAAAGAGAAGGAAACATTTGATGATTTATTTTTATTTTTTATGAGGTTGAATAAGTGTATCAGTTATGAAAGGTGGCGCATAATAAAACCAATGTTGGCTTAACAGATAGTTTTCTTTTCAACAGGCAACACATTGATACAACTCAAGTTTTTGAGAAGACGGAGTCATGCTCAGATACAAAGCATGTTGACCCGACAGAAGAGAATGTGGATAAAGCGTGCCTGAGTGTTTCTAGAGCTATGCCCGCCCCTGCAGAGAATGTCGTTCACATGGCAACGGATCAGGTGAACATTCAGCCGGTTGGAGACAATGAATGGAGTGATATTCAAGCAACGGAGGCAAGGATAGCTGACGTAAGGGAAGTAGCACCTGAAACTGATGGAAGCAGCTTGGATATTCCTGTGGTTAGCCAGCCAGGTACCAATCATCACCATGAACAAGGAGCTAACTCTTTCCATCAGCCCTGATGTTATTCACAGGTATACAACATAGAGAAAATATCAATTTAGGCAATGTAATTATACCATTTTGTTGGATGAGCATGTAAACCTTATTGATTTCATTTTATCATTGCCTAATCAAGCTGTGTGACATGTGACCTGCCCAGAAAGTGAATACCTTTTTTTCTGATGTAAATGTAATGTAATACAACACGAGCTGACCGGTAACTCTTCTGTGTGATGTATAAACATTTGATCAACGAATAGAGCCCTTTTTTACAAAATTCTTGCTTTCTCCTTTCCAAATACCTCAAAATGAATATAATTTTAACTGCAAATTCACTTACGACAATTTTCATACACAGTGAATGACCCAGAAGTGCACACAGAGGTAGTCTATAGCCCCTTGGAATTGACCTTAACCTCTGAAATAGTATTGGACGTGAGGTATACACAGAAGTCATGTTAAAGCAGTTAATTGGAAATTAAATACAAGAAAAACAGTCAATTCAATATATAGACATCTACTCAGATAATTTTTTCCCACCTATACTGTACTATAAATTACTCTTCCACTTCGATCATCCTTCAAAAATTACATTTTGCTTGTGCTAGGACACAGATCAATTAGCCTGTTCTTCTATTTCAATCAAACCAGCAAATAATTTACTCTCTTTTTTTCTCTCTGTCAAACAAGTCCTTACAGTTTTACGCTTTGTTTTAGTATAATATTTTAGGATAAATATTCTGAATGAAGAAGTTTCGTACCAAAGTTTTTATTAATTAAAATATGAATCCAATATTATTTCTCACTAATTATAAGTTTACTGTCTCATAAAAACAAGTCTTAAATTTGAAGAAAGTCATATTCATAAAATTCATATTAAATAATATTTTTATTGATAAATTTTGTAAGAAAAAACTTTTCTTTAAGAAAGTATTGACCCGAATTGATGGGACTGCTAACTGTTCACAACATCACATGACTTCCCATTTCCATTCCGAATATGTCGGAGCCTTGTTAAAGTGTGGGGAGTTGAGTTTTGGATGTACATCATGATGGAACAGTACACATTTCAATCAAACTTAGATATTTTATTTATTTTTGTTTCAATTTTCTAAAGATGGAAATTAGTAAAACTTATCTACCCCGTTTCAATATCTTTTTTTCTTCATTTTTATTTCTAGAGTGATCTATGTTCTTAATCTAACTCAGTTTTAATCCCTCAAAATTTTTGAACATTATTATAGTTTTTAAATTTGGAAAATCAAATTTTATGATTCAATATGTTTATAATTGACTTAATTACTCGTTGATTCTAAGTTTAGTTAAAAAAATTTAAATTGATTTTCACTTAAATTTTTGTTTTAATGAAATTTTAATTTTTTAAAAATTCAGTCAATTATATTATTTTTTAGTATTTTATAAATGACTATAAATATATGTCACATGTTACTTTTTTATTTATTTATTTTATTTTTTTTGTTTTTTCAAAAGTCTAATAGTGTGACACAGGTGTTACATGATAGATCCAACGGTGACATGTGTGTTATTTATAAGGTATTAATAAAAATAATCTAATTAAGGTAATTTTTAAAAAATTAAAACTGAATTAAAACAAAAATCTAGGTAGAAATCGATGTGAAACTTTTTAACTAAACTACCGAACTGAATGAGTAATTAAGTTTAGTTTATGTACTAAAACAATTTTGAAGAAAACCGTTTAAAATTATGTTTGAAAACTAAAAAGCGTATCTATTTTTTCTACGAAATGAATTTTTAATTTTAAAAATAAAAATTAAATATGTTTCAAATTTAAAGAATTAATATTAAATTCTTCCTTTCAATTAATTCGAGATCAATAAAATTTTTAATTCGGAGAGAGTAAAAAACATATATGTTCCATTCTATCAATAAACAATTGAATGAAACTCCCAATGGAATATTTAAAAGAAAACAAATAAAAACTAAATAAAGACATTGATATAAGAAAAAAAGAATAAAGGTTGCAATAGATAACCAAAGAAAAAGTTAACATAATGTGTCAAACTAAGTTCTCACCAAAGAAAAGAATAGAGTGAGAGAGGTATATATATATAAGAAATATGTATGTTCCTATGTTATAAGTATATAGTTTAAGCATGGAAAACGAAAATGGTATCAAAATGCATTAAACTCTTTACAGTGATCAGAAAGCCTGGATGGATCAACAGCAAACTGAACGACAGAAGTGAGATCATCCCAATTCTCATGAGCCAATTCAAGATTCTGGTGGTTCCAAAAAGAGGAGTAAGAAAAGGATGTGGGAGGGTGTTGGTCAACATGTCCAAAAACTGGTTTGATGATTTGGTTTTGGTGAAGGAGCAGTGATGATGGTGAGTTTGTGAATGTCTCAGATTCTAAACTGCATGTTTTGGAACTTGAAGAGTTTGTGGGGTTTGGCTTCGTGATTGGTGCTGTGTTTGAGTCTTTCAAATTTGGTGTGTACCTCTTGTAAGATGGGACTCGTTTGAATATTCGACATAGCGTCCACACTTCCTGCCAAACACACACACAAAAACCAAACACAACCATACATTAAATTCCTCAATACCATGCAAATATTAAAATTCATAATAATGTCTTAATCTGTGACTAATTAATTCTCCTTTTTGGTCCAACAAAGGTGCTTTCAGACTTTAGAAAAGTATATAGAGATACAATTGTTTGTTTGTGGTCTTCTTGAATATGAACATGCTTCCAATCCGAATCTCAGAAACTTTGGTGCTTTGACTATGTTATCTCACAGTTGTCTTTTTCCTACGGTTCTAGATGGCTTTATTAATTTAACATTTTCTTAATCTTCTTTTCATTACTACATAAACAAGAAACCATGAGACGCAGTTTTTCTAACATCAGAGAAGATAAGTATATTGACTTTTATTTCATGTAAAAATTTTTACATTCATTTAATATATCATTTTTTTTTACCTTTTTACCTTTTTATTTTTATATATAAAAGTTTATTTTTTTTTAACTATATTCATGTGTTAGGACCACACGATGAATAATTAGACATAAATAATGTTTTCTTACAATTTAAAGTATTTATTGTTTTCTTAATATATTATGTAAACTTTAATAATATCCCTGGTGTAAAATGGAATGGTAAATGGAATATTCTTCAAGTATAAATCATAAAAATATTGATTTTTATAATAGTTATTTTACCTTTTCCTTCTCGAAAAAGTTTTAGTTTGACTAATATATGCTCACATTTCAATAAAATATTATATATTTTCTTTTTAATTGTTCTCATATTAGTACTATTCTATCTGTCACAGTCAAAATAATGCATTTATGGAAAGTATCAGGCTAATTTAATAAATAAAACTAATGTTCCTAAAAGAGTATATTTTCCTATTTTTTGGTTTGTATAAAATTATAAACATAGTTAAAATAAACTACAATAATTAAACTCGGTCCTTTTTTTTTTCACTGTTTCGATGATCCCTTACCAAGTATATGCAATGTAAAAGAAAAAGTGACAATTGAATGTTCTAAAAGCAGGAAGAAATTGTAATTATTGATGTGATGAAGAAAGTAAAATATTGATAAGAGTGACATAGCATAATTGACTTACAGCTTCTTGAATGTCATTAGTGGTGGATTTTTCATTGGGTGGAAGACGAAACTCATGCATCATCCAATCAGTTTTGGTGCCTTTTCCAGCACTTCCACGGTAATACACCAACGATTTCTTCAACCCAATGCATTCATGGGGTTCTTTAACACAGTATATCGGTTTATCAATCCCTGTGGCTTTCCAAAACCCAGAACCTGTCACTCTATTAGGCCTTATACTGTTTCTGTACTTTCTCCCTCTTATGCAGAAGAAATACCACTCCTTCTCCCCCACAGAACTTGCTTCTTCATACATACACCAATCACCACCACACAAAAACCCAAACCAGTCAATACAATAATCATATCTGATCATATCAAATCATAAAATCATAAAATCAAACACCTTGCGAACACTCCTCAACTTAATCATTGAATTATGCAGAAGAACTGTAACCAAACTCATGAAATTCATCTGCTGCTGCATCAGATACAAAAAATAATTAACGAAGAGGAAGGTGATCTTACTTGGAAGATCCCATGGATCATATTTGTAGATGTCAATCTGTTTGATGAGTTCAATTCTGAGAGGCTTCTTCTCCACCTTTCGCCTGAGATAAAAGCCCACGAGCTCTTCGTCTGTAGGATGAAATCTGAAGCCGGGAAGCACAACTTCATCTTCTTTCTTGTCTTCTTCATCAGAGTTATGTAACTTGGGCACATCCATTGTTAATCTCTGTAAAACTTGGGAAGCTTCTTCTAACCTGTGGGCTATGTTCCTCCTTTTCATCTACTTATATTAATTTCTGTCACCGCAGTGTGTAAATTGAATATTAGCTGCTGCAGTCAAGTCAAATATTTCCATTAAACAGTGTGTGGCTGTCATCAAAATTAAATTCAAGTACAAGTTTTTTTAACAAATCACATATGCTAATTTCGGAATTAAATTATATTTTCAAACTAAAATTGTTATAATATCTAAATCTCTTTAAAAAATTAATAGAGTTTGTTTATGCTAAATTGAAATGAGGATTACCTTCTGCGTGTTAATTTCGTGTCAAATGTTAATTTCGTGTCGAACGTTTCTTGTTTTGTGTTCCAGTCAACTGATCGGTTCAAAAGAAGTAACTTGTAGAATACATTCAGACGATTTCAATAATGAGTAAAAGTATATCTCAAAAATAATCTCTATTTATAAAGTTTATAAGAATCTGACCAATTCACTGTAACTGTTATAATATTAATTATGCTATAACTCGTTTGTCGAAACTGAGTGATCATTAGACACTTTCTTACGAGGTCACCGCTTGACTATTCTCTTCCACCATATTGTCATCGTCCCGGATCGGTCACAACCCATAGTAATAGAGTTCATTCCCTATAATAGTAAAGAGTAATAATACCATGACACACTTTTACATTCATTTGACACAGAATACAAAGATAAAATGATCTAAAAAGTATTAAGTTTTGTAGTTTTTCAAAAAAGAAGAGAGTAAAAAGTAAGTAAGAATAGTATCAAATGAAAATAAAAAATTTAGGTAGGTCAAAGAATAATTTCTCAATAGTAAAATAGCATATTACATGCCTATTGCATTATTCTCTTACCACAATCATAGTTTATGTTAAAATCGAATTATGGTTAATCAATTTGTTTAAAAATTTGAAAAATCAGGTTATTTAAGATTTTTTTTAATCTTAAAAGTTTTGAATTAAAAATAATATAATAAATAATTTGATATGATTAAGTTAATGGTGGGCAGAAGGTCAATGAATGTTAGCTTACAGGGCAACAAGAGATAAAGTCTATGAGAGTGGGCACAAGTTTGACTATGATATAGATATATGGATTGCAATTAAAGAAGGGAAAAGGTCAAACGAGATTTCAAAGTCATTATTTGTCTGTAGAGAATTTTCGAAAGCTAACTTTAACATCAATGTCTATTTCTCATTTCTAAATATCTTCTAAAATGTTACTTTTTTCTTTCTAAAACACATTTTCTTCTTCTTTTTATTATTAATAATTCATACGTGACAATACATGAAGTCACTCCAAATTTTTATCTGTTTCCAAAGAATCAAAGATTATTATTATTTATGTGTAAAAAATTCAAGTGCTCATTCACACATTAAGTAAAATCTACAAACTCATAATCTTAAAGTTCCAAGTTAGAAATAACGTAATTTTTCTTATGTATAGTTTAACTCACGATTCATATTTTCTTAAGTTTTATAGTGACTCTCCTTTGCATATAAAATTATGAGAGATAAAATTGATTTGCAAGTTGCAAACAATTCAATGAAAGACACCATTTTGTGTGTTTTTGTCCTTGAAAGTACTACCTACCCCAATGGAAAAAGGAAGAAGCATCTGAAAGAGACAGAAGATTAAATTCTATATTTTAAAACATCAATCAATTTTCAAACACCATAATTAAAAACATTATAGTCTAATTTTTTCAAAAAATATTTTAACTATTTTGTTGAAGTTCAATTCAGTTAATCATACAGTGCAGTACTAAAGATGATAAAATAGTAAATTTGACACATGAAAATAGAAAAAATTAAAGAAAAGTACAACACAATTTTCATATCAAAATAAAATAAAAGAATTCAACTTTTAGACTAATCTCAATAAAAACTTCTGGGCATACGCCACGGCCCACTCAAAGCCCAATTTTAGTAGGGAAAAGTAGAATGATGGGTTAATAATATTATTTTCACGCGCTTATGACAAGAGTGAAGCTTACTTGCTTCCCAAGGAGGATTTTATCATATTTTAAAATTTTAAATTTTAGATAAGAACTAAATTATGAATTAATTTCATTATTTGATTATATATAATGCACGAGACTGACTCGTGGTCAATTCTTCAAAGAAACTTCTTAACTTTGTAATAGTATCTATTACGTGACCACGTCAATAGTTTATATTGTAATTTTTTTTTTAAAAAAGGAAGCTTTTAAATAATGAATTGAAAATTCAAATTTCCATTCCTTCTATTTCTTTCTTTCCTTATTTTAAATAAGGAAATTCAAATAATGAATTGAAAATTCAAAATTACCTAATTTTTTTAATTAGGTAATTAAGCACGAAACCATATTGTGTGAAGTTGGAAGTTATAGTTGATCCTTACCTTAATTAACCAAAATTTTGAAATACTTTCATGTCTTATGAATAACTGTGAAAATTACTGCAAATATTCAACTTTTTTTCTCCTAATTCAGTGCTAAATTTGGTAATTTATATAAATATCATGCGTACTTGCCTACCAATGCGACTTTTTTCACAAGGTTATACATGCACTTTCATGGTTTAGTAAAATTTCACTTCAAATTCGCTTTTTAATCTTATACTTATTGGTAATATATATATCTCTTACAAATAATAAAAGAAAAACACATTAAATTGGAGAAAAAGAATAACATTTATTAAAGAAAAATAAATTTAAACCTAACTTAATTCTATAAAATAAACTTATAAAATAAAGTTTATATTGTGAAACCAATAATATTTTAATAGAGTCTCCTTTTGATGGTGCGTTAAGCCCATTTTCTTCACATGTTTTTCTCTTGTTTGGAAAACCGTTCAAACACATTAAGAAGATAATAATCCTTTAATAATTAATTATGTATTTTTTATTTTTAAATCAAATTATAATGTGTTATAATATTATTAAAATGATTCTGTTAGTGAGTGTTTATTCGATAAAAAGATTTAAAATTATAATTTTTCAAAATTAAAAAACTGAGTAAGCCTGCACCTCATCGTAATTATTGCCGCACAGCCACCTTTTGTGTTCATATGGTTTCCACGCAAAAAAGGACAGTTTGGGATTCCTTCATATTTGAGTTCAACACGTGTTTGACAATAATTTGTATTAATTAGCTAAAACTTGTAAAATAATAAATAAAAATATAATTACTATTGAATCAAATCTTAATATATATCAGATAGTTATAGATTCTTTTTAAATTATAAGTTTATATTTTAATTTTATTTAATTTTTTTACAATCCTGTTTTTTTTTTATATAAAGTAAATATCATTTCTCAATAAACACATATTTCTATTAAAATAAAAAATAAAATAATAGATTTTTTCTTAACATTAGAGTAATACTCAACCACGATGTTAAGAGAAACATCTCTTCTTCAAACAATGTGCTATTGGTTTGTTCTAGTAAGTCATAATTTTAATCAATGGATTCTCACCAGTACCTGTATCTCTACCAGTAATTTGAATCAATGGCCATCCCTCAATTTCTCAACAAAATCAGCACAAAAAACTAAACTAGACAGTCTGAACCTACAAAACAAATCATATCATAGTAATTTAGTACAAACAAAAACTATGCTAAGCAGAGTGTTTGACCTAACTCATATAAAAAATTGACATCACTTTCTATCTAAAATCTTAAAGCAATAAATTAATGAGTCTTTTATTTTTATTTAATATTTTATTTTCTTATTTTTTTTTCAATATAGAACTTAGACTCACATTTGAATTCTTAACATCGAAATCTAGGTCTTGATTGCAGCATAATTCAAAAATAGCATCAGCATCCTTCTATTGGTGACAGCATAACAGAAATGAAAGTTAATAGAATAGTGCCACTCTCTGGCTACAAAGTAACACTGGATTCACTAAGGAGTATTATTATGCCATCTAACACACTCCTTCATATAAACTCTATTACTAGCTAAATACTTGTTAGAAACTAAAATTCTAAACTATAGCTCATCAAATAAGAAACAAGACCAGCAAAATTGTTGTCTTTAAGAACTTTCAGCTAAGATTAAAGGTGTATTCAAAAGAGGTTTTACTGTTATTCATCTGAAACAAGATAGGAATTCGATAATGTGCAACCACTATAAAACAATGTCTCCACAAACAATAAGCAAACAAACAAAGTAGTCAATCGTAAATAGGAAGCACTAAAAAAATGACAACAATAGATACACAATTAATGTAGAACATATACAATTTTATATGATATGAATAGTTTAGGTTCAAGATTTGATTTCTCTCCTCTTTTTCTTTTTCGGGTGAATCTGTGTGTCCCTTTTCTTTGTCATTGAGCATCTTTGTCTTCAGCAATGAAAGGAAAGCATGTGCGACTTAATGTCAGTCATGAGAAGAAAGAAAGACAATGAAACCGGATTCTCGGTTGAAAGTGTGAAATACTTAGATGTGAGGAAGAAGACGAAGAAGCAAATTCAAAAGACCCATTTGCAGCACAAGGATAACAACACTTCACCCATGCTAGATGAAGCAGAAGCAATCAGCATGAGCTCATTAGAAAGTTTGTTACTTTTTATTTGTGCTCCAAAAGAAAATAGCAGATGCTCAGCAATCTCCAAGTTAATATTGCCATTTGGAAGTCCCATGTCGTTAAGAATATTAGACAAAGTAGTCTTTATAAATCTTCTGACAAACATGTCAGTTCGCCGAGCTGGGTAACGTCAGTTTATGACCTGAGTGGGGGCAACAAGGTGATTGAACAAGGCTATGGCTTGTTAAGCTGGTCTGAAGGTTGCAACTTGCTGGCTTGCCCACTCCAAGTTGAGAGCTGAGCCATGGGACCTTTGCGAAGGCATGGGTTTCCTGGTTCCTAGACAGGAGGGCACCGCGTGAGGCTGGTTTCACAGAGCAGCGACAACCTCTGGTTCTTGACAGTGGAGGGATAACAGGCTGCCGCACCTCCTATCTCAAATAAGCTTGGCGAGCCTTGCCCTTGGACAATCATTTTTTTTCCTTCTCAACATCTTCAACCACTAATCATAATCTACTTGATTTTTGTGCACCCGATGAGTGTCACAATTGTACATGAATGTGATTACATTTGTTTATAATTTATTAAAGGTTTAATCATTAAGAAATGATGAAGGTGCACAAACAATTTTCCATTCTTTGGACCGGGTGGTTCCGAATTGGAGATCCATAAATAAATACATTACAAGATATAATCAATCTGTTTGTGTGTTGGTGCGGAGAGCAAGTAAGATGGCCCTTGCTTCAAGGATTCCATCCCTGACTCCATTCAATAACATTGCAGTCATTACATCTCCAAACTCTTCTGATTTTTGGAGCCTCCCAACCACAGCATCCAATTCCCTCTCTATTTCTTCAGCTCTTTCTTTCAAAACACCACTATCCCTCTCATACTTTGCCACACCATAAAGGTTGTCTACTCTCTTCCCAACAAACGCATCATATTGCATGTTGAATTTCTGAATCAGTTCGTCATATTGATTTTTCCAAGAGCTGGCTGAGTTCTGAGCAGCAGTTATATGTGACAATCTCTTGCGGAGAATTTGGTGGCTCTCCTTCAACTTCCAGAAGGTTTTAGTTTTGAGCTCGGATTCCGAAGTACTTTGCTGCTTCATCATCATCATGAATATTTGCATGAGAGGGTCGTGAGAGGGAGGAAGTCTCACTGTACTCCAATCCAATCTTGGAATTGTGATCACTGGTTTTGCGGGTGTTCCAAAAGCTCCGTTTTTAATTATGCCTTTCCTATTTGCCACAGTATTTAGTGTTGCCCACACGTCCAAATCAGGAAACCTCAGCTTTGCTTCTAAGAGTCCGGAGTAAATTCCATTGAAGTATGTCCTATGTTCAGCTGACGGTATTAGCTCCATCCCTTCAGCTGTCCATTCAATCCTAGGACCCTTCTCCAAGGTAGCTGTAAAGATAAAAAAAATGATTTTAAATAGGCAAACGTTCCTATTTTCTGAAAAAAAAAATAAAAAAAGGCATCTACTGCCTCGGTTTTAAACCAACCGAAGTAAAAGCCCTCCACATACTACCTCGGTTCAGAACCAAGGTAAAAAGACTACCCATTTTTGCCTTGCCTGTATATACCTCAGTTCATGAACCGCTGTCTATAGACGAAAATAACTTGTGTCGTTTCATTTTACAACACTAGTTATAACACCGACAAAACAAAATTTTAGCAATGAAAATTCACAAAGAGAGAATAAGGATGTTTTTATTTTCCTAGAAGAATTACTTGCTAAAAGTGTTGTAGTATTTCAATACGGAAGAATATAACCAAATCTCTACCTCAGTTTTCATTAATTGTAAGTCAATAAACATTTAGCAATAGTCAAAGATACTAGTAAATAAAAGTTAAGGTAAATTGGTCAATAATGTTAGATTTGCATCATACATACAAAAGACTATGAACCTAATTCATTAGCATTGACATTTGAAGCTAGACTCTTAATATTGTCAGCAAAGCAAAACTAATTTATTGCTAATTTGTAAATTAATATGGAATTCAAGAAGTTTAATATCGGTCAAACTCATGCTAGTACAGTTTTATTCTAAAATTTATTTAATATATATAGCAATAACTAAATGAAATCTACTTTCAATATTAATTTCATAAGTGTCCATGTGACCAAACATAATGATAGTAATTTTAAAAGTAAATGTTTCTCATTTAGTGCCTTCATTATCACCTTCAAAAACAATAAAACATTTAAACAAAAAGAAAGGCAAAAAAAGCTTCTGAATTGAATTGAAAGGTTTCATGGAGAAAAAGAGGATGAAAATTAAACTTGGTATATGGTAAACGAAGAAGATGAAGATGAGTATAAGAAGATGAATGTTGATATATATATATATATATATATATATATATATATATATATATATATATATATATATATATATATATATATATATATATATATATATATATATATATATATATATATATATATATATATATATATATATATATATATATATATATATATATATATATATATATATATATATATATATATATATATATATATATTACATTAATTTAATGTTGTCGAGGGTTTCCTAACGTTAAAATAGAAACATTATATTACACAATCAAGTTAATTAGTTAGTTAGCTTTCAAAATTTAGAATGAGATAGAAATATAAGATTGAATGATTTTGTAATGAAATTGTTGATGTACATACCCGGTGGGAATATGCATCCCTGGCAAGCTAGCTGCTTCAAACAAAGCAGACCTCCAAGCTTGTATTCTCTGCGACTCTTTTCCAATCTCATTTTCGTGTGCCCTCATTTGTTTTTTGAAACTATTTCTCATTTTCCGTATATCTGAGGGATCTACATGGTAGAACACTGGGTAAACAACTTGCTTACTGTTCTTGTCGGTGCGTTGGATAATCTTAACAAGTTCATCGAGACACCATGTGGAAGATGCATAGTTCTCAGAAAACACAACTATGAAAATATTAGATTCTTCAATGGCCTCACACACAGCAGCTGAAAGACCTTCCTCTGTCCTCATATCCCTGTCATCATTGAATGTGTTTATTCCCTCCCTACCCAACTCTCTACGGAGATGTCCTACAAAATTGTTCCCAGCATCTTCACCTCTAAAACTAATGAACACATCGTAGCTGAAACCATCAAACTCTTCTTCCTCACCATGTTTTTCCATGCTAAAAATACCAAAACTAGAACTATAATGATGCTGAACTGCTTTGTTCTATTGATCAGTGTGTTTTTAAATACAGTGTCTTACGCGGATATACACGCTAGCTAAGCTTCCTGGAAGGTGATCTCTTACAGTGTCTTACGCGGATATACAGATATTTTTATGTTTATTATTATATATGGGTAAGCTGCTCAGATGTCAGACCTCACATGGCCTAATAAAATAGAGGATACGACGATGGATACATATGGCTCCATGATGTACTACTTTAAATGTGGTGGTTAGGTTTTCGTATCACAGGACCAACTTTTTCAATTATATAGGATAAGAAAATTTTGATGTCTAATCTGTCAATGCCTCACAAGAATATAATAAAGTAATAATTAGAAGATAATCATCTTATTGTAAACGAAATCCCTTTTGTTCATACAGACTTTTGGTCTTTTTCTTCATCCTTTTGGATGGTTCTGAGTGACATGCAGGAATAGTAATAGATGAGGTTTTTGTCAACCTATTGGATGAGATTAATTAGGATATATTATAGGACAAGGAATGGAGCAACTTCATAAATGATCCAACATATACAATAATTAATTATATCATTAGTAGTGGATAATTTATCATATTAATTTTCTTTGTTCTTTAGTGTTCCATCTTTTATCTTTATATTTGAAGAAAAGAATATTTATATCAAACATATGTTAGAAATGATATGATTTTAATCTTCACTCTCATACATGATGACTACCGATACTACCTAATGTCTGCACATGTTTTCATGTTTTATTTTCTAAGGATAAGGAAAAACAATATAGTTTTATCATCAAATACAACGTGCATGTATATTAAGTATATATGAAATCGGGGACACAGCAAAACATAACCATGATTTTTGAGATAGACAGCTAGGATATGAGTTTAAATAATTAAATAATATATCATTTGCAGAGTTCCCAATACCCTCATTCAGTTGTAGATTTCAGCATCAAAATGTCTCTCTGTGTTTGTTTTTCAGATCTATATTTTGGCAGAATGGCTTTTGCTTACACAATAAATGTTCGAGAAGAATAAAACCTATCCATGAGGTGTTCCGAAAGGCCTCATCTTCCATAAAGAAATACAGTAAAAGATAGAATCAAAATTGAACTTTTTCTGATGATGGTATTAATCAAAGTGGAATGAACACTTTAAAATGCCACTTTTATGTTTTTCTCATCACCTTAAAATGACTCAATGAAACCTTTATGTATCATATCATACCACGGAGGAAATAGACGGGAAGGAACAAGCCTCAGTTTCCAACTCAAGACTCTACCAACTTAATATTGTCATTTGGAAGTCCCATGTCGTTAAGAATATTAGACAAACTAGTCTTTATAAATCTTCTGACAATCATGTGAGTTCGCCGAGCTGGGTAACGTCAGCTTATGACCTGAGTGGGGGCAACAAGGTGATTGAACAAGGCTATGGCTTGCTAAGCTGGTCTGGAGGTTGCAACTTGCTGGCCTGCCCACTCCAAGTTGAGAGTTGAGCCATGGGTCCTTTGCGAAGGTATGGGTTTCCTGGTTCCTAGACAGGAGGGCACCGCGTGAGGCTGGTTTCACAGAGCAGCGACAACCTCCGGTTCTTGACAGTGGAGGGATAACAGGCTGCCGCACCTCCTATCCCAAATAAGCTTGGTGAACAATGATGAAGGTGCACAAACAATTTTCCATTCTTTGGACCGGGTGGTTCCGAATTGGAGATCCATAAATAAATACATTACAAGATATAATCAATCTGTTTGTGTGTTGGTGCGGAGAGCAAGTAAGATGGCCCTTGCTTCAAGGATTCCATCCCTGACTCCATTCAATAACATTGCAGTCATTACATCTCCAAACTCTTCTGATTTTTGGAGCCTCCCAACCACAGCATCCAATTCCCTCTCTATTTCTTCAGCTCTTTCTTTCAAAACACCACTATCCCTCTCATACTTTGCCACACCATAAAGGTTGTCTACTCTCTTCCCAACAAACGCATCATATTGCATGTTGAATTTCTGAATCAGTTCGTCATATTGATTTTTCCAAGAGCTGGCTGAGTTCTGAGCAGCAGTCTTATGTGACAATCTGTTGCGGAGAATTAGGTGGCTCTCCTTCAACTTCCAGAAGGTTTTAGTTTTGAGCTCGGATTCCGAAGTACTTTGCTGCTTCATCATCATCATGAATATTTGCATCAGAGGGTCGTGAGAGGGAGGAAGTCTCACTGTACTCCAATCCAATCGAGGAATCCTCAGATTTTGTTGTAAGGGTGATTTAAAAGTTCCTTTAATCCCTTTCCTATTTGCCACAGTAGTTAGTGCTGCCCCAACGTCCAAATCAGGAAATCTGAGTTTTGCTTCCAAGAGTACACCGTAAAGTCCAGTCATGTACGTCCTATTTTCAGCTGAAGGTATTCCCTCCATCCCTTCAACCGTCCATTCAATCTTACAATTCTTCTTCAAGGCAGCCACAGAGATTTCAGCAACATCCATAGAAGGAAATTTATTCCATGCCTCAACAATTCCATCTTTTATTCCTTCAAACAAGAATTCCCATGCTATTCCTTCCGGAAGAGGAACGTAGTCTTCGTCGTCCTCCAAACTTCCCTTATGGACAGAGGTTGAATCTCCGTTCACAATCAAGTTATTGGGACTGGCGAACAGGAGATCTTCCATATTCGTTCCTTCTTCAAACACAAACGCTCCCCAACCACTTATCATCAACGACGACGTCGCATCATACGAAACCTCCACCAGATTCCACTCATGCTCCATAACTGCATTGCCAACCCACTCCTTCTCACTGCACAAAACTCCTACATCACACAACAACATGTGCTCTGCCTCAATTCTAAAGTTCCGATACCCTTTTCGAGGAGCATATCGCCCGTTGATTAGTAAACGCAGATCAACAAGCCCACGACCATCAAATTTGTCCCTTTGACTCTCCTTTTCGAAGTGGAAGATCATCGCTACAACCATCTTGGGGAACTTGCCACGAACCCAGAAACGAGGAATCCTTCCCACCCCCACAAAGTTAAACCATTCTGGAATCTCAGTTAAAAATGGCATCACCATTTCTATTCCTCCTACCCCTTTCTTCACCTATCATATCATTGTAACAGTTTCAATTGTCTCTTCTATATGCATTTACATCACAATCACTAAAAGTAGTTTAAATACAAGTTATTCTAAGAAAAATCTAATGTTACATGCATATCTGATACAAGATTTAAAATAAGTATGATACCTGATTCCATAACATGTCTGATGTCTCTTTTGTTAACTTGAAACAAAATCTTGCATCTACTTTCTGAACAGTAGACGGCAACTCTGAAATTTCTTCAAGGTCTAAACAATGATGAACATCAAGAATTCTCAAGCTAGTGAGTTCAGGAATTTTTTTAAGCTTCTTACATCCATTCAAATCGAGACTTGTCAAGTCACCACATTCCTTGATGCATGAAGGGATAGATACAAAATTGTTCTCTGAAACAATCAATTCTTCTAATTTTGGAAAGTAACAAATAATTGCAAGAAGATCTTCATCAGACAAGTTACCATTTTCGAAATTCAGTAATCGTAATTTTTTATGAACATTGGGTTTTGAAGGGTGTTGCACCAAGCTTCTGATGGATTCTCCAAGTTTGGAACATGCTTTGACTATGAAAGAATCAACATTTGGCAACATGAATAAGCTCCTCGGTAGATATTTAAGTTCCCTGTTATTCGATATGTCTAAGGAAACAAGCCCAGTAAGTTTACTAATGGATTCTGGAAGCTCTTGAATAGCAGTATTTATCATATGAATCTTCAATGGCTTTGTCATTTCTTTCATTATCTCTGGGAAGTGACCAAGGCTTTCACAAAAGTTAAGATTAAAGATTTGTAGAGATGGTAGAAACATTCTGGATATGAAAATTTGAAGTTTTTTGCATTCTGAAACACTTAAATGAGAAAGCCTTTTCAAAAATCCAACAGTTTCATGGACTGCAATTAGGTTTCCACAATGATCAAGTCTCAATTCTCTTAGATTCTGAAGTTCGGACACATCAGGTATTTCAATGATACGTTGGTTATATGAAAGGTCCATATTAGTCAAGCATGGAAATTTCTGCCAAATACAAAATGTCAATAAGAATTATCATTTGCTGCATGTTGAGTGATCAACTTAATAATGTGAGTAAATATGGAAGATTTTGTTCAATGAAAAACTGAAACGTAAAAAATAGAATAATATGAGAGAGATTGTACCTTGAATGGCTCTTCCAATGTTAGACAACTTCTAGGTAAATTGAAGACAACAATTTTCTTTGGATGAAATTTTGGTGGGAAAGACTTTGAAGGATAGTTGTCCCAGTCAAGCAGTCTTAAATTATTTGGTAAATGTTGAGGTTCAGATGAAAAGGATGTGTTTCGAACAATGAGAATTCTGAGGCATTTCATTTTCTCAAACTCAGTACCACTCCATTTTACCTTTTCTTGCTGAGGAGGATCAAGCATAATCCCTTGAATCTTATCACTTCCCTTTAACATAAGCACAAATAAGCAACATCAACTCCATATATTATCATTAATATAAAAACTATAATGTATAAATAAAAACAAATGGAGTAAAACAGTAGATGATTACACTTACACAATCTTCGTTTAGTATTTCAATAACATCTTCATAATCCCATATTCTGCTACGTTCACCAGGATTTGGTGCTTCCTGCCTAACAATCTGTCTACCCATATCTTGTATTAGATCATGCATCTTGAGGCAGCCTTTATCGACAGTTATGAGAGATTTATTAACAAGTACTTTGATTTTGGATGCCGAACCAGATTCGTCAAGTATCTTGCTCACATATTCCATTCTCTCACCTTTAAAGAAGCAAGCTATGTCCAAGAAAACTTGTTTGGCATCATCATCCAATCTATCGTAGCTTATTTTAAGCACATCTTGAATCTTTTTATTAGGAGGAGTCTTCTCATATTCTTCTAATGCATCTTCCCAGGAATCTAAACTTTCTTCATGAAGAGTAGCTAAGTCAGAGCCTATCACTTTTAAAGCCAGTGGAAGACCTTTGGCGTAATCTACAGCACGCACAGACACATCTTGAAAACCTGTTTTAGGACAACCTTGTCGGAAGGCATTCCAACAAAAGAGCTCTAAAGAATGTTGTTCATCAAGTTCCTTCATTTCATAAATATTTCCAACATGGTGAGCAATTAGGACATCTTTTTCCCTTGTCGTTATAATGATCCTACTACCTGGACCAAACCAATCACAACCTCCAGCCAACTTTTCTAACTCTTCTTTATCATCAATGTCGTCAAGAACCAAAAGAACTTTCTTTCGGCAAAGCTTTCGTTTTATTTCATAAATTCCTTTATTGGTACTTCCCAACTTAGTTTCGGACTCCTCAAACATCTCAGATAAAAGTGTCTTCTGTAGATCTTCCATGCCATTTATTGTGTTTGATTTTTCTCTAACACCGGCAAGAAAACTTGCAGCATCAAAGTGTTGCACAATTTTGTCATACAAAGCTTTGGCAAGTTCCGTTTTTCCAATTCCACCAAGTCCATATATGCCCAACATCCTTACAGTTTTGTCATCAGGCTTCATGTCCAAAAGTGACATAACCTCTTCTATGTGGGGCTCAAGTCCGAGAGGCTTCTGACCAATGTATAAAGGTTTAGGAGCTATATTCTTATACACCTCCCCAACAATTTCTTCAATAAAATTGTTTTCACACCTGTAGGAGTAGAATTGTATTAATTATTTATTAGATATCAGGATTTCATTTTTATCATTATACTAAATAACAAGCATTGTAATTAACATTGTACTATTAAGGGAAAAAATCAGTGCTATAAAGTAAAAGTCAATACTAAACAGTGAATAATGTCCTATTAGTGGTGCGCATGCTTCAAGTTCTACAAGTATGGAGTTTGAAAGTTGACTGTAAGTACTTTGGACTAAATGGACAGTAATTCATCATTAGTTATAATTAAAGAAATTTAGTGAGAATCATAAATGAAATATAGTTTTAATATTAATTTAACTTGTGTTTATTATCGTAATTATACATGGATGAAAGGAATTGTTTTTGTACATACCCAGTGGTAATATGCTTCCTTGGCAAGTGAACTGCTTGAGACAAAGCAGACCTCCAAGCCTGCATTCTCTGGGACTGTTTTCCAAACGTATTTTCATGTGCCCTCATGTGTTTTCCGAAGCTATTTCTGTCTTGCAGTATATCTGATGGATGTACATGGTAGAACACTGGGAAAACAACTTGCTTCTTCTCCCTCATCTTGGAGAGCTCCATGATCCTAACAAGTTCATCCAGACACCATGTGGAAGATGCATAGTTCTCAGAAAACACAACTATGAAAATCCTAGATTCTTCCATGGCGTTGTTGAGAGCAGGTGAAAGACTTTCCCCTATCCCCATATCCCTGTCATCATGGAAAGTGAGTATTCCCCTCCTACCCAACTCTTTACGGAGATGTCCTACAAAATTGTCCCTAGTATCTTCGCCTCTAAAACTGATGAACACATCGTAGCTGAAACCGACACACCCCATAGTACAAACAAACCGAAACTAGACTGAGATGTTCAACTGCTTTGTAATTCAGTATGCTGTCATTAAATACACTGTCTTAAACGGAGATTAAGGCTCTTTTAACGGGGATTTGGCCCCCTAATATTATATTAAATTAATATAAATCTATAAATTAAGAACCATAGGTACATAATTCACGAGGTGTTTGTTGAGTTTCCCAAGTTTTGTTGTTTCCTATGGACCAACTCGTGAACCCTACTCACTACTGTTCCCTAATCTCTAGTCAAAATAATCATATCACTATATAGATAAGAAAATATGTCATGTTGTGTGCCACCTTTTCTTTTAACTAATGCATTAGGGCGCATTATCGGAGTTGAATTTACAGCTTAATTCCATGCCATGCTGCATTAAGTGCCTAAATACTTATTCTGTGCACTATCTAAAACTAGTCATTTGATGTATAATATCAATGTATAATTTAAACCATCTCTGTCTGTTTATTGTATGATTTGAAAGTATGTATGTATTGTTACTTGCATTATCTTATACAAATCTAAAAGTGTATATAAAATTTAAAACTAAAGATATCAACCAATCACACCGTCTTTTATTAAATGATTATCTAATCCTGATTTTTCATTATGAATAAATATATGTTGGAGAAAGATTAATCCTTGTTTTCTGGACTTGTAAAAAGCTTTTAAAACAAAAGTTTCTTTATTTAAAAGACGACACTATTTCAATTTTTTATTGAGAATAAGAATATACAGAAGAAAAGTCACTTTTTGTCTAAATTTACATTAAATTTACATTGATTAGAGGGACTATCTTGAGAAAAGCGTTGTTTGGTGTTAAAATATTCCTGTACATAACCGACCACTGTAACCAAATCTGGTTTTGTAGACACTTGTTTTATTTTTACTTTTTTATAATTTTCCTCATTAAACTATATCGAGACTTTTCTGTATCTTTTTCAAAAAAAAAATCGCTCAACTCCAATCATGATAATTCTTTTAATAATCGATATCACAACCACTACCACTTCATAATTAATCATGAGTATTTTTTTCTTATATCATAATTATAATATTTTATATATTTGTAACGTATTTTCATTATAATATTTTATATATTTGTAACGTATTTGTTATTTATAATTAAAGTTTTTATAATTGAAAGAAATTGAATTCATTATTAAAATTACTGTTACTCTTAAATTATTTTTAGTTTCAACAAACCAATTTTTGTCCTAAAATATTCAGGTATGAGATAAGAATAAACTTTCCACGTTTTCTCTTATAACATATGCGTAGATTCGTCTGACATCCTGAATCGACCAAAACTTACAATTAAACGCACAGCACAATTAAAAACTAACAAAATTACAATGGTACGCTTAGTTTTAAAGTTTATCTAACAACGACATCACTTTACATATGCTCTTAAAACAATATTGTAGGCAGTGTTTTTATATCATTAGCAGCATCTGCAGTGAGACGTTGCTCAGTTTCTGTGTGGAGTAAGGAGATTAAGTAAGAGAGCATGTGCTTCAAGGAGTCCTGCCCTAAGTCCATTCAAGTATATTGCACCCATCACATCTTCAAACTCTTCTGATCTCTTCAATCCTTCAACCCCAGCTTCGTACAGCCTCTCTATTTCTTCACCTCTTCCTCTCAAAACACCACTAATCTCTTCATATTTTCCCACACCATCATGCTTCTCTTCTCTCTTCTCAACACACTCATCATATTCATTTTCATTTCCATCATCAAGTTCTGCAAATTTATTGCGCAGAACTTCGTGTTCCCCCTTCAACTTCCAGAACAGTTTACTCATCACCTCGCCTTCAAAATTACTTTGTTGTTTCATCTTCATGAATATTTGCATCAGAGGGTCCTCAGAAGGAGGAACTTTCACTGTACTCCAATCCAAATATGGAAACTCCAGGTTTGCTTGAGAGGGTGGTACAAAAATTCCTTCGATCCCTTTCCTTTTTGCCACAGTATTTATTGTTGCCCACATGTCCAAATCAAGAAACCTCAGCTTTGCTTCTTTGAGTCCAGAGTAAATTCCAGACATGTATATCCTACTTTCAACCGATATTTTCTCTTCTACTTCAGGTGCCCATCTAACCTTATAACCCTTCTCCAACACAGCGTTACTGGTTTCAGCAATATCAAGAGAAGGAAATTCATTCTGTGCCTCAACAAGTCCATCCCTCATTCCTTCACACAATAATTCCATCACTATGTCCTCCGGCAGATCTGCCTCCATAGAATCGTTTACTCTTTGCTCTCTGACTACTGAAGTATAAAAAGGGATACTTGGGGCTTCCACCACAGGATCGTACCCTTCTTCCTCCTCCTTTCTTCCCTGATGCCCAGAGCATGAAGCTTCTCCTACATTATCCTTCTTCTTCCCTGTCGCTGAATGCTTTTGTACTACCAACGCCAGATCACCTTTGATAATCTCTTTAGGCTTTCCATCATCATTTTCTAACGTATCTAGCAGCCACCTCAGGTAGGAGTTTGGATCTTCTAAAGCTGACCCTTTTGAATTCAATGCATCCTCAGCATCCTCTGATATCTTCTTTATTTGTCCCAATGCCATTCGGATGCAATCGTCATGACTCCTGTCCCCTCCTCTTTCTTTGTTCTCCTGCCATTCCGTCAACGTCTTCTTAAATATTTCGTCCAGACGTAGCTCCCGTATCCTCTTTTTATACTTCTCCATAGGATCTTTCTCAGGAATTATTGTCTGTGGTATCTTGTCTGAAGTCATGGGATTCGGACAAGTGAATGCGACATCTTTCATGTTGCTTCCTTCATCATACACAAACGCTCCCCAACCACTTATCATCAACGACGAACTGGCTTCATACTCAACCTGCACCGGATTCCACTCATTCTCCACCAATGCATCAAGCCCAAACCACTCCTTCTCACTGAACAAAACTCGTAGATCACAGATCAAGATGTGTTCTGCTTCAATTTCGAAGTCCCGGTACCCTTTGCCAGGAGCATTTCGACCGTTGATAAGTAAACGAAGATCAACAAGGCGACGCCGAACGAATTTGTTCCTTTCACTCTCATTTTGGAAGTGGAAGATCATGGCTAGAACTATGTTAGGGAACTTGCCACGAATCCATAAACTAGGAATCCTTCCCACCCCCACAAAGTTAAACCATTCTGGAATCTCAGTTATAAACGGCATCACCATTTCAATTCCACCAACCCTTTTCTTCACCTATCATAATATTGTAAAAGTTTCAATTGTCACTTCTACGTGCATTATAATAAATGTTATCCGTTTATATGACTATCACTAAAAACAGTTTAAATACAAGTTATTCTAAGCAAAATCTAATATTACATGCATATCAAAGACACCGGAAGTTGTAAGAGAGGAATAAATATCTAAGTACATTTAAAACAAGTATGATACCTGACACCATAGCATGTCTGATGTCTCTTTTGTTAACTTGAAACAAAATCTTGCATCTACTTTCTGAACAGTAGACGGCAACTCTGAGATTTCTTCCAGATAGAAACAATGATGAACATCAAGAATTCTCAAGCTAGTGAGTTCTGGAATTTTTTTAAGCTTCTTACATCCATTCAAATCGAGACTTGTCAAGTCACCACATTCCTTGATGCATGAAGGGATATATACAAAATTGTTCTCTGAAACAATCAATTCTTCCAATTTCGGAAAGTAGCAAAGAATCGCAAGAAGATCTTCATCAGACAAGTTACCCTTTTGAAAATTCAGTGATCGTAATTTCGGGCGAACATTGACTTTTGAAGGGTGTTGCACCAAACTTCTGAAGGATTGTCCAAGTTTCGAACATGCTTCGATTTTGAAGGAATCAACATTTGGCAACATGAATAAGCTGCTTGGCAGATATTTAAGTTGTCTGTTATTGGATATGTCTATAAAAACAAGCCCAATAAGTTTACTGATGGATTCTGGAAGCTCTTGAATACCCGTATTTATCACATAAATCTTCAATGGCTTTGTCATTTCTTGCATTATCTCTGGGAAGTGACCAACGCTTTCACATAGATTAAGATCAAAGACTTCTAAAGATGGTAGAAACATTCTGGAGAGGAAGTTTTGAAGTTTTGTGCATTCTGAAACACTTAAATGAGAAAGCCTTTTCAAAAATCCAACAGATTGATGGACTGCAATTAGGTTTCTACAATGATCAAGTCTCAGTTCTCTTAGATTCTGAAGTTCGGACACATCAGGTATTTCAATGATACGTTGGTTATATGAAAAGTCCATATTACTCAAGCATGGAAATTTCTGCCAAATACAAAATGTCAATAATAATAAAAAAAAAACAATCATTTGCAGCATGTTGAGTTATTACCTTATTAATGTGAATGAAAAAATTGAAACGCAAAAAGTAGGAAAATATGATATAGAATTGTACCTTGAATGGCTCTTGGAATGTTAGAGAACTTCTAGGCAAATTGAAAACAACGATTTTCCTTGGATGGAATTTTTGGGGGAAAGACTTTGAAGGATAGTTGTCCCAGTGAAGTAGTCTTAAATGATTTGGTAAATGTTGAAGTTCAGATGAAAAGGATGTGTTTCGAACAATGAGAATTCTGAGCCATTTCATTTTCCCAAACGCAGTTCCACTCCATTTTACTTCTGCTTGCTTAGGAGGATCAAGCTTAATCCCTTGAATCTTATCACTTCCCTTTAACACAAGTATAAAGAACCAACATCAATTGCATATTATCATTAATATAAAATACTATGATGTATAAATAATAAACAAATAGAGTAATAAAGTAGTCGATTACTGAATCTTCGTTTAGTATTTCAATAACATCTTCATAATCCCATATTCTGCTACGTTGTCCAGGATTATCTGGTGCTTCCTGCCTAATAATCTGTCTACCCATATCTTGTATTAGATCATGCATCTTCAGCCTGTCATTCTCGATAGTTATGAGTGATTTATTGACAAGTACTTTCATGTTGGATGTTGAACAAAATTCCTTAAGTATCTTTTTCACATATTTCATTCTCTCCCCTTTAAAGAAGCAAGCTATGTCCAAGAAAACTTGTTTGGCATCATCATCCAATCTATCGTAGCTTATTTTAAGCACATCTTCAATCTCTTTCTTTGAAGGAGTCTTCTCATATTCTTCCAATGCATCTTCCCAGGCATCTAAACTTTCTTCATCAAGAGTGGCTAAGTCAGAGCCTATCACTTTTAAAGCCAGTGGAAGACCTTTGGCGTAATCTACAGCACGCACGGACACATCTTGAAAACCTGTTTTAGGACAACCTTGTCCGAAGGCATTCCAACAAAAGAGTTCCAAAGAATGTTGTTCATCAAGTTCCTTCATTTCATAAATATTTCCAACATGGTGAGCAATTAGGACATCTTTTTCCCTTGTCGTTATAATAATCCTACTACCTGGACCAAACCAATCACACCCTCCTGCCAAATTTTCTAACTCCTCTTTATCGTCAACGTCGTCAAGAACCAAAAGAACTTTCTTTCGGCGAAGCTTTCGTTTTATTTCATAAATTCCTTTATTGGTACTTCCCAACATAGTTTCCGACTCCTCTAACATCTCAGATAAAAGTGTCTTTTGCAGTTCTTCCATGCCATTGATTGTGTTTGATTTCTCTCTAACACCGGCAAGAAAACTTGCAGCATCAAAGTTTTGCACAACTTTGTCATACAAAGCTTTGGCAAGTTCCGTTTTTCCAATTCCACCAAGCCCATATATGCCCAACATCCTTACAGTTTTGTCATTATTCATATCCAAAAGTGACATAACCTCTTCTATGTGGGGCTCCAGTCCAACAAGATTTTCACCGGTAGATAAAGGCTTAGGAGCTATGCTTTTACGAACCTTCTTAACAATTTTTTCAATAAAATTGTTTTCATACCTATAGGAGCAGAACGTATTAATTTGTTTGTTTGATATCTATCAATATTAGTATCTCTTTTGTTAAAAACTAAGCATTGTATTGTACTAGATAATAACCATTGATGTTAATAATCAGTAGCACAAAACAATAATGATTACCCGTTATGAATACACAATTTGAAGCTAGAAAAGTTAGAGAAATTTATATTTGATAAAATTTTTATTGAGATAATTTTGTGTTGTCGAGGGTTTCCTGACGTTAAAATAGAAAAATTACATTACACAATCAAGTCAGTTATAGGCTGAGATAGAAATAAGATTGAATGGTTTTTGTAATGGAATTGTTGAGGTACATACCCGGTGGTAACATGCATCCCCGGCAAGTTAACTGCTTCAGACAAAGCAGACCTCCAAGCCTGCATTCTCTGCGACTCTTTTCCAATCTCATTTTCGTGTGCCCTCATGTGTTTTCCGAAACTGTTTCTCATTTTCCGTATATCTGAGGGATCTACATGGTAGAACACTGGGTAAACAACTTGCTTACTGTTGATGTGGGTGCGTTGGATAATCTTAACAAGTTCATCGAGACACCATGTGGAAGATGCATAGTTCTCAGAAAACACAACTATGAAAATATTAGATTCTTCAATGGCCTCACACACAGCAGCTGAAAGACCTTCCTCTGTCCTCATATCACTCTCATCGTTCAAACTCACCATTCCCTTCCTACCCAACTCTTTACGGAGATGCCCTACAAAATTGTTCCCAGTATCTTCCCCTCTAAAGCTAATGAACACATCGTAGCTGAAACCAACACACTCTTCTTCCTCACCACGTTTTCCCATGCTGCAAAAAACCAAACTACAACTAAGGATGTTCACTGTGCTCTGATTAAATACACGTTTTTCAGTATCAGTGAACAAAGCTTCGTGGAAGCTCCTCCTCCTCTATCTCTCTTCATTATTCATTTTTATGTCCAATCATTGCCGGAGATTAAGGCTCTTTTCACGGGGGTTTGGCCCCCGAGTATTATATTATACATATAAATCTATAAATTAAGAACCATGGGTACATAATTTTGAGTTTCCCTAGTTTATTGTTTTTTTTAAGGAACAACTCGTGAACCTCTACTCATTACTGTCATTATATAGATAAGAAAAATAATAGAAGAAATATTTCAAGTTGTATGCCGCCTTTTCTCGGTGAACCCACGCCATTTGGAGTTAAACTAAGCTTAATTTCATGCCATGCTGCATTTTGTGCCAAAATACTTATTCTCTGCACGATTGCTGTGGGGACACAATATTCCCTGTGTCGGACGATAAATTCCAATTTGAAATTCTACACTGTTATATTATTTATACATATTTTCTTGCATAGTTGACCCTGTGAAGAGACTATAATAGCTAAAGTTGATTGAAGATGAGATAAGATTGCAGTTTTAGTGAAACGTGTTGAAAGCAGCGAAGGTGAAAAATACATTGAAAGATATGAGAAATGTCATCAAAAATACAGTGATTTTCATTATCAGTAATACCCCCATACCGTTTTCACATCCTAGCTATAATTTTAAAAAATAAATACATAGCTTTTTAACCTAAATTAAATAGTATATTAATGTAATTGATTACATAAAAAATATAATTATTTATTTCCTAAGTACTTTATTAATACTATTAAAAGCACATATGCATGTGTATTTATTTTTTTAATAATAAAAAATAATAAAATTATTATTATTATTAGATTAAATATAAATAATTTTATAATTTTACTATAAATATTTTTTATTTATTTCGTATGTAATTTCATAATTAAAAAAGAATTAAATTTAAAAAATAATTATTTTAATATAAAAATATTTTTATTTAAAGAATAAAATTGAAAAACAAATGCAGACACACAAAATAGAGATAAGAATGAAGTTTATCCTTACTTTGTAACTTCAAACTTTATGTGTTTTTCTTGGCTTTGAATAAAAGTCTGCAACAAAGAAACAAGAGTGATGTTGACAGGAGATAGTTTATAACATTTACTTGCATAAATAGAATAATATATATAAATTATGTGAGAAATGAGGGTGTGATAATCATTTATTAATTTTTAATTTCACACTAACCTCAGACAATGTGAACAGAAAAAAAAAAAATTAGTTGGATGATTAGATTAAGTGGTATTTTGGTTGCTTCTTAAATATTGTGTTGTCCTTTTCCAATAAGAAGTTGTCTTCCATCTTCATCTTTCCCAACTTACACATGCATTCTTTGGTAACAATGACAATGGTAGTATACCAATTCATGATTACCACCATCACTTCCTCTCTTCCACAATAATGGTATTTCAAAATTTTATTTTTTATATTAATTGTGGATGATAATCACATAAATCACATTTATATTCCTTAAAATTTTAAAATACATATTTACATCAAATGACAAATAAATAAAGGAAATTCCATTTCAATGGAGGAAATATAAACTCCCATTCCATCTTGTTCAAATAAATATTTATCTTTTCTCATATTTTATATGAAAAAATTAAATAACTTAATTACAAAAGAACTTTATGTTTTATCTCTCACTCTAAATTTGTAAGGTTGTCTGTGATTCATATTTCTATGGTCTATTCTTCCTTTTAAGTAGAAAAAATAAAAAAGTATGCATAAGGTATTTTATTCATTGGATTCTTTATATTTTATGGTTAAATATGTTTTTAGTCCCTATACTTTGGGACAATTTTGATTTTAGTCCATTTTCAAACTAAAGTACAATTTAGTCCTTCAACTTTAGAAAACTCTGGTTTTAGTCCTTTTTACCAACTAATTTTAACTTTATTTGTTGTTTCAAACGCGTTTCTCTGTTAACATTGAAGCAAAAATGTGTCAAACAGTGTAAACAATTCAAATGCTATAATAAAACGTGCTTGAAACAACAAATAAAATTAACTGAGGTACTTGCATTTATCTTAACAATACTTGAAACTACACCTAGAAATTCCACCTTGGAACTCATTTCACAACTTTGAAACCATATTCATATATTCCTTCACTTTCTCATTGCATATCATCATATAGCAACATTAATCATATTTTAAAAGACCCTAAACAACCAATCAAGTCATTGAAAAACACTTAAAACATAAGTATATGAACCTACAGGTTGGCGCCCAGGCGCCTAGAAACTGGCGCTCTACGGCTTGAAACAGAGAGTCAATGCCCAAGCGTTGGAAAGCCACCGCTTAGCGCCCAAAACCAGTGAGTTAACGCCCAGGCGCTAGGAAATTGATGCTCAACGCCATGATAGATGCACAAACACTTATTTTCTTACTTTGGGCACTTTATCCCTAACTTCTAAAGATCCCTAAGACCCTTTAGACACTGAGAAAATGTAAAAAACACTACTATAACTTATTGACCTTTTGAAACCAAAATCACTCCCATAGACTACCTAAACTCAATTCCAAACTTTTTAACCCCAATATCAGTATACCAACTGCATAACTAAACCTAATTACACTTGTTAGCACATTCCAACACCTCAATTTCCTTTCAACCCCTAAAACCTCCAAATTGTACTAAGAACTCAACCTATGAAGCAAATTATCAATTCAATGACAGATTTTTCTTATTTTAGCATCTAGACAAGTTCTAATTGGTCCAATAATAGATTCCCAACTCTTCAACACAGCTTATACCCTTTACCTCAAAACCTCACTACTCAAAACTTCCTTTTTATATCAAAAACACTCTAAAACTTCATCAAAACACTACCCCTTGTATTCTAAACAAATTTCAATTAAAACACAAGTCTTAAATTACATTATAACAAACCTATGACAATATTTTCTTCTCTTCAGCCCCTATTTCTCAAACTCACCCACCAAAACCTCTATTTTAACCATAAAAATCTCATGACTTGACCAATCTTCACTCTAATTATTTTGAATTCAGATTTCTAGCATAGTTATAACTTAATTACACATTATCATGATAATATTAACACATTTCCATACCGTACCAATTATTCAAGCATCAAACAAACTTTGATCATCATCCAAACACAAACATTATCAAAACAATTATTTCAAATACATGTAATTCAGCTTATCCTACATAAAGATACTAAATTCAAATCACAAATATAATCTAAAACAAGGTCTAGCTTCCATTACTTGAACAATCAATCTCTATAAACGTATCCCCCGATTGCTTAAAACACAAGGTAACTTTAAAAACACCTAAGAAACATCAAATTGAAAAAGGAGAGAATCCTTAAGACCTTAAATTGAACAATAAGCTCAAAGAAAAGCTCAAGACACACATGCAATGAAAACTTTCATGTATAGACTCGGTTAAAGAGCGACAAGCAAAAAAGAGATGAAACTTACTTGTTCTATAACATAATCTGATCGTATATAAATATAGATCTTATCGTTTTGATCGATTAGACACCTCTTGATCGTCAAATAAATGATTTAGGAGTTAGAACTCTTAGAAAAATGATAAAGAGTTTAAGAAAAGAGAATTTAAAGAGAAGATAAATGTTATAATAGACGAGTTTAATAAATTTTATTTATTTTAATCAACTTCTTTTAATTTTATAATATTTAACCTTATTATTTTAAAACATTTACTAACTCTAATATTTATTCTAATATTCTATTTTCTTAATATTATCATTTAAAGTTATAATTTTATTTTTATTACTATTTTAAATTTTATTATTATTATTTATTCTTTATATGGTTTACTGTTTGTGTTTAAATAATTGATTAACTTCTAAAAAGAAAGTTTGATATACAAAGTTCTCGAAACAACTGTGCAAAGGATACGAACCACAGGAAAAAGTCCAACAATAAAGATAAGGTAAAAGAACCTTTAATAAATACTTTTTTTCAATTTAAACGATGGAATTATCCGTTTCAATATATAAAAAATAATGAACTTGAAAAGATTTAAAAAAATTAAATTTTAGAATTTCTTTTTCGTACAGATCGTGACAGAAGAGAAAAAATCTCTTTTACGTATCCACAAAATTTATATTGATGGAAACAAAAATCAATTTCTTTCACAAAAATTAAAATTTCCTATGATGTTTGTTTTTCATATTTTATTATTTTTTAAATTAACGTTTTTTACACTTTCTTCTAAAAAATATATATTTAATATATTCTTTTATAATATTTTAACACCATCGTCATCGTATCATTCCGTAATTAATTTAAAATTAATTTTTAATTAACAATAATAATCATAAATATAAATGTTATGGACTAATCACATAATAATCATAAATATAAATATTATGGATTAATCACATAATAATAGACTAATCACACAAAAAAAAACATAACCTAAACTAAAACATAACAAGACCCGGTTTCAAACCAGCACACGTTTATTTAATCTCAGACAACAGTAGTTGTAAAATGAGATTTCTGGGTTTACATTGCAGACTTCATTGATAAGTATGTAAAAGTACATTTATTACAGAGAAGAAGCACGTTGAAAGATAGATGACAATAACTGCAGACTCCATTGAAGAACTAGATCGGAGGTTGGTAGAGTTCGATAACCTTCTTCCACGACGGTCTACTGCTTATATCATCCCACCAATCACTCACATGCTTCCTATCTTTAATCAAATACCCTTTATTCATCTTATTCACAATGTAATCTGTGAATGGAAGATGACTTATATCAGCAAGACTGAAGAAATCACCACCCAGATACTTGCTCTTTGACAGTCTCTCCTCATAAATATCCAACACCTTCACCAGCTTTGCTTCACTCTCTTCTGCCACCTTTGGATCTGGAGTGATGCCTAATAATGGACCAAACAGAACATGCACGGCCAAATCATACGCCGGTGGATTAAAGTTATGTGCTTCAACTTCCAGCCATTGTTCCACAACACCTCTCTCTTCTGCTGTCCTCCCCAACAACTCAACCCCTTCAGATCTGTATTTCTCTGCATAATACCTCATTATGGCACGTGATTCTGCACAAACAGACCAAAAACCAGACAGATTTTAACGTTAGGAGAATAAACTACTTTAAACCTTATGAATTAGTCACTCAACAAAAACATCAATGGAAAAAGGAAAAGTTTTTGGAGATGAAAGTGTCATTAACCATATAAAGTGTAGTCTCCATCTTGGATGACGGGAACAACTCCAAAGGGCTGCAGATGTGATCAACAAAGAAGATGAATGAGAAGATGAAGAACGAAGGAATCTTCAAGAGAGAGATAAAAAAAAAAAAAAAAAAAAAAAAAGAGTTTTTGAACCTGTAACTTGAGGTATTCGGGTTTTTTGTGCTCGCCCTTAGTGACATCGACAGGGACAACCTCAAATTCGATCTCCTTCTCAACGAGACAAACGAGCACCCGTTTGGTAGAAGCACAGTGGGGACCGTACACCTTCACCACCATTTTTGATTCTCTTTAAATACTGAAGCCAAAGAGCCAAACACAACTTTAGCTTCTGGGTAACACTTCTTATATATAGTGACTGAAGTGAAAGAGCTAAATCACATTAAAAAAATATCATTTATATAATAATATCTACTACATGATTGATTGTATATAATCTTTTTATAAATCATTTATGCGAAAGTATTTTTTAAACGTGTTTTTCCTACTAACTTTTTCTGACTTTCTTGGGAGACGCTCTTAGTGGATGAAAGTGTGCAGCTAAGAAAGAAAAGGTGATGTTGATCGTAGGATGCCAGGTGAGTATTTATTTATGTATTTTAAAATGAAAGGATTGTTGTGCATGTAGAACACTTGGCAATGGAAGAATAAAAGTATTTGATAGATGAATGGAGAAGAATCATACATTTATTTTGGCAAGACATTTGAATGTACATACGACAATTAATTTAGTTGTTTTGTTTCATAAATATGATGTTGTCCTTTTCAATTTTGAAGTTGCCTTCCGTCTTGGTCTTTCCGAAGTACATAGTTTGGCAACTCTATGATTAACGCCATGACATGACTGGATCTGTGATGAGCAGAGGAGAATTTTTGATAAGATTGTTTATGGATGATTGAATAGATGGAAGAACCAAGATGATGAAATTCAAGATGGAGAATTAGAGGAAAAAAATAAATGGCAGAAATTCTGATAATGGATATGGAAAAATCAGAGGAACGACACGATTTCAAAATATTCTATTTTATTTAAAAAAATAAAAAATTGACATATGAATATTAAATAGAGTAATACTATTACGAGACATTTTTACATTTATATATTTATTTGACACAAATTTTAAAGATAAAATGATTATAAAAATATGTAAAAATTTTAAATGTGTGAAATGATATTTTTTTATTAAATAACACTTTTCAAGGATGTGTAAACGGTGTATATATTTTATTGAAAACTCGTCTGTCACGTGTCACATAAAATTTATTGTTTTAACAATGAAATGATCAAACACAGTCAAAATTTATACAGAGAATAATTTTAATTTGATTTTATAGTTGAGATATAAAAACATATTTAACTTTATAAGTTATTATAAAAATAATTAAGTTATCTCCTTTAAATAATTAAAAATAATAATTTATATTTCCTGAAATTTTAAAATTGACGTTGATTTACTTATATGTATCTATTATAAGTTAAGAGACAAAAAATTTAAAGCATTTATTTCTAATAAAAAATACATTATATAGTTAGTACATACTAACTTAAATAACTTTCAATTCAGATAATATTAATGGGTTTTGATTTTGTTATTTTCTTTATTTTTTATTTTTTTCCCTAAAATCTATTTTATTAACATAACCAGAGTTTACGTAGTTGCATGTATTAAAATATTTGTTACCTTAATAGAGACATAAAATCTGATTGCATGTTCTACAATTGAAAATTCAGCCTCAAAGTATTACACAAACAAAGAGTAGGCCTCATGAATTTATTTAATTTCAAACTAAATTTGTTCTATATTAAATTTTTTATTTGAATTTGAATTTTAACTCTGATTAATATATTTTTAAACTATTTGTTTAATTAAAATTATTTTTGAAAAATGATTTTATAAAATAATAATCTGAATACATTTAAAAAAATATTCATAAATTATTTAAAAAATATATTTTACAAAATATTATTTTAATTTTTTAGTAAGTTAATATTAATTTATGAAAAAATAGTCTTTTAAAGTAAAGGTTATAAGAAAAGGAGTCCTGTGGTCTGTGTTGTGAATGTATTTCCCTGTAGAATTTGTTTCTCTCTTTGGATGAGTTTCTAAAAGCATGTGGTTATAAATTATAATAGATATTAAATTTAACACTTAATTTATAAAAAAATCATTTTTTTATTTTAATCTTAAAAGTATTAAAATAAATTTCTACTTATTTATAAAAAAAAATTCTCGGGTATTCTTTCTAAGTTTTTTATTTTAAATTTATAAAAATATCGTATTTAATTGTTTTTTCATATTTTTCATTAAAAATTCGTAAAAATTATTAAGAATTTAAATATAATTTTAAATCTCAAGTAAAAGTTAGAAAATTAAACACGGTTAATTTCATCAAATAACTACTTTGTTAAGAACAACTTATTATTTTATGTGTCTGCTACAGTTTTTGCATAATAATAATAATAATCAGAAGTAGATTTTAAAAAAAAAATTGATTATAATTGCAAATTGTTGGAAACAACTTCTCATAAAATTAATTTTCTTTAACATTAATTAAGTTCCGTTTTCCACAAAATCTCTAAAATATATAATCATTGAACTTTTCTATTAGATAAGAAAATAAATCTTTCAACAATCCAGATCGAGAAACGTGTTCTCTTTATGGACGTCTCTATTTTATATAAAGGGAAATAATCCTTTAATAGGAAAAGAGTGTACCTATCTCTGCTGATATTATGGATTTTATGAGTTAAAAATAGATATATTCACCAAGAATGGTTTATTGCAGCACTTCTAAAGCAAGATTTTACATGTAATGTTTTAAAATTTATTCGATAAAACTTCTGTAAAAGAATTCTAGATCTTTTGAAATGTGCTAGATCGTGTAATGTTAATATGCAGTAAATGCTTTTAGTAAACCATATAATTCTTTAGTATCCGTCTTACGTTAAACATTCGATCACTTGTGAAACTATGGGTATTAATTTGTTATGTAATATTAATTACTATTCCTATATCTTCCTCATTAGTTTAGTTATCTTTAAAATGTGTCATAATAAAAGGACACACCATTATCGTCAAAAATCAATGGCAGCATTTCCAATATACAACTAACATGTCATATTATTCGAAGAATGATCAGCAACTAGTGGGATAAAAAATGTATATTAAAAGAAGCAGCCTACCCTTTTTATTCAGTAGCTTTCTCACTTTCCTGAGAAGGAAAGTATTGTCGTTAGTGCTTACGCAGGGATAAGACTATTGTCGCAGACTGGTAGATAGTTCTACAGTAATGCAAAATTTGTATAATAAACAGCTGATGCAGACCAATCAGCATACTGAATGATGCTTATTAGCAATTAGTTTCCAGAATATCGAATTACTTCCCACATAAGATACTACAATGAGATGAGATGGACATATACAGTTACGAAAATGACACCACATAAAACATGACTTTTGACTATAGCCGCTGAGAAGATGCACTGTCATTTTCTTCAATGTCATCAAATTCCACCGGTTTCCCTCGAACAAGCTTCCTGTAAATCAAAAACAAATTAGAAGGACATTTCCAGATACATATTTAAAGAATTAACGAGTAAAATATTATTTCAAAATGAAAACAGCAAATTCCCAATCAAAATGGAACAATTAAAACACAGAGGATTAGTGGCAACAAGGCATGCCAAGCATGGGTATGCTTCAACCATTAGAAATGATTTTTTTACTCTACAAATTTGTTAAGCTCGAGCGAAATTTCTATGGTCAACAAAAATAAACCATTACTAAGGAATGCATTTAGCATGCCCTTACTGAAATTGTCACTCTTGTCATGTGGTTCAAAGAAATTTTATGGGTTCAAAGATTTTGCCTTCTTTTGGCCCTTTAATCCTTTTTGACTGATAAACAGATTACAATCAATTGTTAAGTTGAGATACCTTTGAGATATAACATTCTCAGACAGTGCCTTATCCAGCCTTTCTTCAAACGGGGTTGCATGCCATTTCACTTTCTGGTCCTGTGGACAATCAGTCAAAGACTACTAATCAGATGGTGGAGTATAAAGATTTAAAAACCTTATAACACCAAATAATGATTGCAAAACATACCTCCTTGTACTTAGTTGTGGAATTCGGGATGCCATTGCCATACCACCACTTAAGAGAAATGGGAGAATGCTCATCAATGATTGACAGAGGAGTTAATCTAGCAGACAAAATTGATTTCTCCTCATTGTCATATCCATCTGAAATTTTCTTCAACCCTTGTTCTGGGGTAGGAGTTCCATTTTGAGATTGCTCAACCAAATTACTCAGCTCACTTGAATCTTCTTCGGAACTAAAATCCCCAGCCTCTAGTATTTTGCATCGGAAGGCATTATCACCTCGATTGTTAGTTGGATAGACAAACTGGGACCGCACCTGAGCCTTACCACTACGTAACTCTTCTAATGATGCAGGATACACAGTTCCTGGTGTTTGCATCTCATCAAATAACTTCAACGGGGTAGGATAAGGAGATTGTTTATATGCACTTTGATTGTTTGGTGATTTGTTTTCTTTCATATGCCAATCGTTTGATGAGCTTCCGAAGGATGCCAAGTCAGTTTCTCTTTCAAAACGAACAGACTTGTTCTTTCTCTGAGTATTTGAGGGTAGCAGAGGTGAAACTAAAGCTGCATTCCTTTCAGAAATATCTTCCCTATGAGGGTTCCCTGCACAACTTTTTTCTATGTAGTCAACAGAGTCATCGCGAGTATCTTGTGCTTTGGAGACGCAACTGCTAAAGAAATGAAATTAACATCTGATCAGGTTCTAGTTCTCCCTCATATGTAATTGCGAGTGGACAAGTCCAAGTTCCAACCAAAACATCCCGACAATTAGCAATTATTTAAAATCTAAAATATAAAAGGAATGAAGAAACCATTTGAAGGACATTTCTCTTAAAAACACAAACTGCCTGATTTTCTATTAGTTAAAAATGCAGCTTCTCTATTAAGAACTCTAACAGTTAAAAATGTATCTAAAGCCGACTACAATGAAAATTGAGTCAAAAGCTTCACCTACTATGAAAATTGACTCAAGTGTCACTTTCAAATTCATTATTATTCAATATCAGTATTAACAAAAAAAATCCAAAGTCAACAAGAACCTATTTGATGTGTGCTCAAATGAATTCGTGCTATTTCCCCACTCATGGCAAAGTTTTATCGGAGTTGGTGGATCAAATGATTGGACATCCGGCTGCAGTTTCTCCAAAGACGTGTTAGGAAGCCAAGAATAAAATCTTGAAGGGTCAGAATCATGATCAGGAGATGGTGATATTTTCAATTTCTCAGATGCTTTGCGAATTTCAATAGGTGTTCCTGGTAAGGTCCCACAAGCTTTAAGAAACTTAGCCTGTAGAAATAGTTTAAGTAATGAGACAATCAAAATTCAATTGTACGAACAAAATAATAAACAAGTTGTAAAAGAAACATGGAAATATTTGAAATTTGATATACACATGGTTCCATGTACAGTTTAGGGTTTGGATACAAAAAATGTATAACATGAATACACAGAAGATGATAGAAAGGTGATGGATGACTGACTTTTAACAAGCCAAATTGAATAAAAACTAATGGTCCTAACAGTGCTTCCTTTTCAATTGTTTCCAGCATTTTTACAAAAGAGGTTCATAAAACCACATGTTGCGCTTCAAATTTTTTTTTGTATACTACATCCAAGAAGGTTCTTAAAATTTACATTTCACATCTGCGCAAGAACAACTCAAAAACCTAAACCATGTCACAGTTTGCTTATTCATTTCACCCAGCTTGAAGCGAATTCACTAGATAAAATATGTATATTATTTTACTTGATGCCCTAACTTGTTCAGGAAAAATTGTGACAATCAAACACAACCTAACAAAAATCATTAAGAAAATAATTTCAGCTGCAGCAATAGTAAAATACCAATAGCAATATTAATAACACAACGAAAATACCTCGTCCTTGAGTCCCTGGAATTCTCCCTGAAACTCCATCCCATCGATCCGAGCAGAATCATCTCTCTCTTCTAAAAAGTTAGAACACGGAATCAGTAAAAGAAATGAAAGACAAAAAGAAAACGTAAAAGCAGTAAGAAAGAAACCAAAAACACCTTCAGTTAATAAAGAAGGCAAGCTGTTCCGAGATGTCACAACACCCTGGTACATACACAGAAAATTCTAATTATTACAGACAAACAAACAAAAAGTAATCAAAAATAATACGTGAAAAGAAGAAAGACAAATGCGAAATGTGAAGTTTTACGTTGGAACGATTGGTGGTGGAAATCAATTGCGGTGTGGGCGTACGGCGAGTGTCTCTGATCCGGAAGCAAGCGAAGAAGCAGCCCATTACTCTGGTGAAGGATCGGAAGAAGAAACGGATCATGAACCAGAACACGCTCTTCAGCATGTCATGGAAATTCAGAAACCCTAACTTCGAATTCAGTTCAAAATCGAAACGCAGTCTGAGAAAGCGTCTGACCTGTGATGTGAGTGCTTGAGCAGCGTCTCCAATTTGAATTTTGAAGTGGCTCACGGCGAGGGAAATTAAATTCATTAATTAATAAGAAAAAATTGTTAATTTAAGAATCATTTTGAAGAATTCTTTTTTACAACTGTTCTTTTATTCTACTTTTATATTAAACCTTTTCATCATTTACTAAATATTATTTATAACTGTCAGTAGAAATACATGCGTTTCATATTTTTTAATAATAACAAAAAATAATAAAATTATAATTAGAAAAATAAATATAAATAATTATATTAATAAAATATAAGTCAAATAGAAAATGATTAATTTTAAAACACGGTCACTCTTGTGATATAAAACGTTTTATCATTAATTAAATAAATTTATGAATTTGGAAAATGTCTCAAAACGTTCAATTGAGAATATAAAAATATTGTTTCAGAATAAGTATTTTGGAAGATGTTTTTCATTTCGAAAATATTTTTCAGAACATTCTGTTCAAATGTATTTATTTATCTTAAGTGTTTTGAAGACATTTCTAAATTTAAAAGTATCTTTCGAAATATTTAATCGAATTTTTAAACATATTTTTAGATTTGAAAATATTTTTCTAAACATTTAATCTGTACTTTTTTATACTCGTGCCTTGCGATTTCCTTTTTATACTCTGGTCCCAAAAAGAAGGAGAAAGGAAGAGAAAGGTAAAATAAAAAGTATATTTAAAGTTTGTAGTATATATATATTTTTTTAAGGGTAAAATGGAGATACAATATTTTATGGGGTGCAGAAAGAAATTACTACCTTTTGTTCTTGCTTCAGCGCACAAGCCCAACCCGAATTTTGCTATAATTGTATATTATATGCACCCCATAAAATAAATTGAATTTTTTTCAATGAAAGTTGAGATAATTCAGGATAAAAAATAATTCTATACTCATGAATATTATTCACAATCTGGATGTGGTTGAAAATCTTTCCATTAATAATATATATATATATATATATATATATATATATATATATATATATATATATATATATATACTATAATATTGTTTTATGAGGTTGAAATTAGTTATTTTTCCGGTCCTATGTCCTTCTTTTAAGGGTATTAATTTCAAATTATTTACGGTTTTCTTTTCACTTATATTTTTTATTTTTAACTTTATTTTCCCTCTTAAGGGGATTATTTCTTCTTTAAGCGTATGTATTATTTTAGTGTTATATTTGGAGAAATTTTTCTAAACTTTTTTAGTTTATATACTAAGAAAATTTTGTACTCTTGTTTATTCTAATTCCCAAAAAGTTCTTTGTATAAAATTATATTAGAAACCAATTCTCATATTCTTAGTATATATACATACTTTGTTCTTACAGTTGGATTGATGTTATAAAATCATTCATTAGGTCTATTGAAATTTGGCAACATGATTTTTGTGTCTTTAGTATTTTTTTATCTTTAATTTTTTTTGTCCTCATTTTTATCATATTATGAGTTTTTGTTGGATTACCACAGTGACACTCTAATTCTCAAATCAAAACTAAAATGATTTAATATTGAAAATATGATTTTGTCCAGATAATCAACTATTTATAATATTTTAATGGTCTTATTATTAAGGGAGACTCAAGTATTTTTTAATATAAGTTATGGTGTCGATTTATTTGCAATGCTGCTAATTGTATATTTGAGTGACAATTGTTAGTATCAATTAATTTAGTACTTTCCAAAAATGGTTTAATCAAGAAGGGTTATCAAGCTTTAATTACGTATTGTTTGAGACAAGTTCGTCTAAAATGTTGACGTATACAAAAACAAGCTCAACCTAATACTTATATTTTAACGTTTTTTTTTTTCTTTAAGGTTGAATGATTTATGAAAAATAGTATATATGAGGCCACAATTTTAATGTTTTGTCCACCCATTTTAAAGACAATACTTAAAAACAAAAAAAGAATATGTCTTTGGAAGTTTTTAAACCACACCTATATAATCATGACATTTTTTGTTTAGGCAATATTTATATATGTGTGTGAACAATTGTTGTTTAAAGTAAAAAAAAGGTATAATAATATTTTTTTATCAAAATAATTATAATCTGTAAAAATTTTAAACTCTAAATTCTTAAATTAACTCTCATTTAAAGATCCTTAAGATAAAGGTAAAACTAAAAATACATAAAGAAAGTGCACTAACTAAAAAAGTACCTGAGAACATGACTAACAATAAAACTATAAAACAAACATCGTTCTACAAATAACTAAATATGATACATACATAAATTTCTTCTTTGTAAAATCTAGTTTCCTGTCATACTGTAACCGCATTTTATAATTATACGAGGGTTAGAAAATGGACATAAATTATTGAAAGTTTCACGTCGACTAAAGATAAGGTCAATTTATAATATATAGGTGAAGTGCAGACATCACCTTACAAACAGGTTTTGTAAGATTGAATTAGGCCTAAAACTCACTTCTAAGATGTATATACTTTGATGTGAGGGAGGTGTGTTGGAAGTTCTACATCGACTAGAGATAAAGTCAATTTATAATATATAAGTAAGGTGAAGACCTCACTTTATATTTATATATGAATTGTTTTCAGAATATGTGAGCATGATTTAACATTAGACGTTGAATAACATATGATTACGTATAAAACATTATTAATACTGTTTTTGTGACTAAGTTTTGTTGTTTGATGATGATAAGAGTTGATGCTGCATTATTTGGCTATGAATGGTTATCGTGGTATTTTGCTGATCGCATAGCTACGTACGTATACGTAGTTGCCAACATGACCACATGCATGCATCCACCATCATCAATTTCCAAACAAAACGACAATCAAGCTACTTTCCATATTCCAAAAGTGCATGAAAGCATATCCTTCACTTCCACCTTTAAAGTCACACCAACCTTCATTATCTTAAACTACGCTAAACTCCATACCTCATAAATGCTTAAAAATACTTTCCTATAATTAATAATTTGGAAAAGTAAAATTAAGAAAACGTATAAATCAAACCAAACCTACTCACATGAGAAACCCGAAAATAAACCTTCAAATTGCCGACCTGGGATTTGATTTTTCAAACAGCCTGATTCAACTCAGCATCGTACTCTTTCAATTATTAGCATTGTACTTATGTTAAGGATAACATAACATACAATTTTGTATTTATGAGAGTGAAATCTCTCTTAAATACTTGTTAATTAAACACATTTTGACACTTATATCACTAATTAAAGTAGAAAAACTGGAACCAGACTTGTCATTAATCTAATAATATATAATTAATCACCTTTTAGTATTACATAACTCATTCATCAGTAAAGACACATAATAATATTTTTAATTAAGTTGTGATGACAAACTTCCAACGTTGTCATATTCCTTCGCCGAATATTTCATACATCTGAATTGGCATCAAGGTTGTGGTAGGAAACAGTAGCATCATGCTCTTAGTGAATTATATCTAATTTTTGTTAGAAAATATTTATAATTTTATAGAATCATTTTGTATAAGAACGAAGTGTTCTTAATGTGTTTCGAAATTTGACATAATATTTGTAGTGAGGCTAGTCATATTGCAGCTCCAGGAAAACAAAGAAACTTCGTGCTTGGATGTAAGTGCAAAATGAAAATTTTGAATAATATATAAAAAATCCACAAACATTAGACATTAATGTTTATATTTAGGGATGACAAAAAAATCTGCGAACGGGTATCTGTAGGTAAAATTCGCGAGGGTAGTTACTATCTGTGGATATTTACTATCTGCGGGTAACAGGTATTTTAATACCCGCTTTTAAACGGGTCGGGTACATGTAATATACTATTCGACCCGCGGATACCCGTTACCCGCAAAAAATAATAAAAATAATAATTTATATATATTTTTAAAAATAAAATAAAATTATATTTTATTAATTTAAATTTAATTAAAATTAAATTTTAATTTATATGTAATTTAATTTATATTATATTATATATATTTTTTTGTAATTTTATTTAAATTTTATTTTAAAAGTGTATAAAATATATATTTTTTTATTTTTTGCAGGTATCCGCGGGTTTTAAAATACCCGCAAGTATTTTCTAAACGGATACCTGTCAGGTAGCGGATACAATTTCATCCGGCGAGTTGGGTTACGAGTAAGCACTATCCATACTCGACCCGACCCATTATCATCCCTACTTATATTAACTGATAAATCTTTTATTTAAATAATAGATATTTCACAAGTGATAAATCTATCAAGTATCATCTAGAAAAATATAAAATTTTGTGATACCAATGAGCTTAACAAGATAATTATTTAAATTATTTTCATTGATTTAGATAAATTGATTGTTTTTTCTATGTAAAAATTGAATTTAAGTATCAAAACGTAGCTGAAGATGCAAAACTTTTTCAAAAGTATAAAAAATCACAGTTGAGGGAAACAGATATGATAATTATGTCCTTTTACTAGCAGGATAAACTAGAATTTGATATATGATATATTTCTATTTACATCAACGAAAAAGTAAATTTTATTTTGATTTATTACTAAACCAAACTGCTATTAATTTTACGACTTTGATATTAATTATATATGTACAATTTTACTTAAATATTTGTTTAAGAAAAATATTTTAAAAACATCTTACCTGAAGTCATAAACACAACACCAACCTTTTGCGTCAATTTTATTATTAAATCGAAAAACTAAATACGTGTTTAGCTTCAGATTCATGTTTCCATCATGAAAACGAAAAGAAAAATGATATTTTAATACTATTTTTTGACACCATGTTAACACTGTATACCTGTCAAAATGTGGTTGGATGATTCAAATTAAAAATAACTGAAATATGAGCATATTTGAAAGAGAAAAATCAAATTTTTTTTTTTAATTTGAAATCGTCCAACCAAATTTTGACATATGTGCAATATTAAAATGGTGTAAAAAAAATAGTATTAAAATATCATTTTCCAAACGAAAATTATTATTTGAACTTAAATATAAATCACATATTTATGTTTGTCCGGATTTAAGGTGAGAAACCAAATATGCACCAAGACAATATCTAATGTATCTATCAAATCTTTTTAATGTTGAATTCATAATATTGGATCTCTTTTCTATATTCTTAAAAAGAAAGTAAATTTTTCCCTATTCTCGAAAATAATTTATATAAAATAAAATAGTTTATTTTGTTGAAAATCCCACGTATAAAACTAAATTATAATGTATAAATGAGGTAGAAACTTCATCTTATAAATTGATTTTATAAGAATAAGTTAGACATATTTCTATCATGTGTTTTATAGGAATGAGTTATAGTAATTTTTTTTATATGCTATCTAGTTTATTATTATTTTTCAATTAAACACATTTTAACCGTATGTATTAAACTATTATTATTTTGTGAGTTTTTTTTTTATATGCTACCTTCATTTTTTTTCAATTTAAAATATGTTAAAGCGTCATGAAAAGTAAAAAAGAAAAATAAAATTACTCAAAACGGTGTCATTTTAAAAAAAATCGATTAAAACAATATCGCTTTGTTTTTCTTAATTACGTTTTATTATATTTCATTACATACTTAACAGATCAATGAAAAATTAAATGATAAAAATGTGATGTTTTAAAATTTTAATACAAAATGTGTGTGAAGACATAATTTGAATGTGTACAGAAAATTTGCGATTCTGAATTTTCGGACAGAGAAATGCAAACGAAAAGAATTTGAAAGACGTTTGAGCCATCAAATTTTGTAAATACAACGCAAGCAAACCAAAACATAGGACCACACGTAAACACGAAATCTATGAATACTTGGAATAAACAAGGAAAAAAACGAGTGGTGAAAAAAATTTAAAAAATAAAGTAAAATATTATTTAGAACTCAGAATTTTTAAAACAATAAATTTTATATATTTATATTATAGAAAAAGAAAATAAAATTGTGGCTTAAAAATAGAGAGAGTGTTGGCGTAAAAGACAAAGAAGATGATCTCAAGTTGATCACTTTGAGGATTACAAGGACACTGTCCATACATTTTGACATGTGTAGGCTATGGGTTTCATTCCAATCACAATCTCTTTTCTTTATATCCTTGTCCAGTTTCTGAATTTAGTTACAACCTCAGAAAACAAACAACCTTATTCTCAAACCAAACTGCATTATTCTCAAAGGTTTCTTCATTTTCATCCTTCGAAGCTGCACCTGAAGTAGTGAAAGGAAGAAAGTTTTCCTGTTCTTGAGATGTCTGGTGTTCTTCTTTGGGTGAGTTGTGGCCCCAAAGAGAACATCAACTCCTTGGTGAGCTTTGCAGGAAAGAGTAGCAGTGGTGAAAGAAACCAAAAAAGGTTCTCAGGACTCAGCTTTGCCAGTGGGGTTTCTGCTTTTTCCAGTGCAGTGGCAGCTGACACTTCAAGATCGTCGGAGGAGAGGGTCTATGATGTCGTGCTGAAGCAAGCAGCTCTTGTGAAAGAGAACAAAAGGGGTGCAAACATTGGTTTAGATTTGGACAAAGATGTTGTAGCTGATTTCACCAATGGGGATCTGTTGAATATGGCTTATGCTCGGTGTGGTGAAGTCTGTGCTGAGTATGCCAAGACATTTTACTTAGGTAGTACTTGTTTCTTTTTTTCCCCTCTTCTAAGAAATTGTTACATTACATGCTTTAGAATCATTATTTGTTCATTGTCCTGACCAATTCTCTTCAAAATGTAAACTTTTTAGGCACACAATTGATGACTGCAGAGCGACGAAAAGCCATTTGGGCAATTTATGGTATCTGTAATCAGATTACATTACATTTCTTACTGCTACTTTCAGGTTCTCCACTGAGATTTCGTTTTGGATTTGACAACCTCATTGTTTGTTACAGTTTGGTGCAGAAGAACCGATGAACTGGTTGATGGACCAAACTCTTCACACATCACCCCTGGTGCCTTGGACAGGTGGGAGCAACGATTAACTGATGTTTTTGAAGGTCGACCCTATGATATGTATGATGCTGCTCTCTCACATACTGTCTCAAAGTACCCAGTTGATATTCAGGTACTTTAAATGCCAAATCAAAGATTCAGCTTTACACCCTTTTTGGACTATACTTACATGCTACTTTTTGTGTTATTCCTTAGTGAAAATTAGAGTTTTGTTTTGGTAATTTATGTTGACCTTTGATGCAAACCTTTATTACTTAAGAATACCCAGATGAAATGAAGTAGAGGAGTCATTGATTCTGATAAAACAAAATTGTGAAACTTGTGTGCTGAAACGGATTCTAATGAAATCGAACTGTTCTTTGAAACAGCCCTTTAAGGACATGATCGAAGGAATGAGGATGGACCTTAAGAAGTCAAGATACGAAAACTTTGATGAACTTTACCTTTACTGCTACTATGTTGCTGGAACAGTAGGCCTTATGAGTGTGCCAGTAATGGGGATAGCACCAGATTCAAAGGCTTCAACAGAGTGCATTTATAATGCTGCATTGGCTCTAGGCATTGCAAATCAACTCACCAACATACTCAGAGATGTGGGAGAAGAGTAAGTTTCAGTAAAGAAATGACAGTTAACATCTTTTTCACTTAAGGGTATCTCACCATAACTTGCCAAGAAATGAAAAACAAATAGCAAACATAACTAAAAAAACAATATAAACTAGGCCTATGCCAGACAATGTTTAAATAATATATGCACCAATAGTGTAGAAGTTTGTTGCATGATCTTGCGGAAATCTAATGGTTAACAATGTAAAAGCTTTTACACTATTTATGTTAGACTCTAGTTTTAGTTGTCCATAGCATTGCAATCATGTTGTCTAATTTGGTGTAGTTTTTTATGATTGCAGTGCCAGAAGAGGAAGAGTATATCTGCCACAAGATGAATTGGCAAAAGCTGGGCTTTCAGATGATGACATTTTCCGGGGTAAAGTTACAGAGAAATGGAGGAAATTCATGAAGGGACAGATAAAGAGGGCTAGGATGTTTTTTGATGAGGCAGAGAAAGGAGTTGCAGAGCTAAACCCTGCTAGCAGGTGGCCAGTGTGGGCATCACTGTTGTTGTATAGGCAAATATTAGATTCTATTGAAGCCAATGACTATAATAACTTCACAAAAAGGGCTTATGTAGGAAAAGTCAAGAAGCTCTTGTCACTTCCTGCTGCCTATGGTCTTTCACTTCTAGGCCCTTAGAACTTCACCAAAATGGTTAAGAGAAAATAAATAGCTGTTACAATTTGTGATTACCTAGTTAGAATTGTATACATCTGAATTCAACAACAGTTGCAATCCATTCATTTAATCAATTCCTTATCATAAATATCAGAAACCATTCTTCAAAGTTCTCAGAGTTATTTTTATACACACATGTTAAGATAACTAACAAGTAGAAGGATCCATAAACCATTACTCAAAGGTTTTGGAACAAAATGATGATATGCTATTTTATATAAACTTGTGTTAGAATTTTAAATCTGAGTCTAAATCCTAGTAGAAATGATAAAGTAGAGTATCATATAATTTTGAAGATCTGTTAATCCAATGTCTTAAGGTTTCGGATAAAGAATGATGTCAATGATGTCAATTCCTTATGTAGTTAGACTCAAGTCTAATTGATTCTCGAATGAACTCTCAACAATTTGTCCATAACTAATTAGTGTCGAATCTTGTGTTTTGTTTTGATGTATTTGTTTTCCTACAAGTTTATGCTTTCTTTTGTGTAGTTTATTCCAGTGCAGATAAAAAAATTCTGCATGATTATTGACCTTAAAAACTCACCAAAGCAATGTTGGGAAAGAAGGAAGAAATCATGCTCCTCTTCTTATGGTCTCTCTCCTGCTTTCCTCTCCACACACAAAAATCACTTTCTTTTAATACCATTTTATATAATCTATCTTTATATAATATGATCAAAATTGTACATACCATAAATTTATGAAAATACATTGATGAAGAGATTAAAACATAGGTTTTTTTTAATAGAAACCACAACTATTTTTCTCAAGATATAATTTTAACTTTATAATATGCAATAAAACTTCTTACAGAAGATGGTTTTAGAAAATTTAGTCAACACCTTTTTTTTTCATTCTGAAAAGGGTACTTTAGAATGTACATTTTACATTTCAGATCTTTTCAGCATAAAAAGAGATGTTGCATGAAATATTTGGAGAGTTAGATCATCAATTCTATTATGGGACACTTTTGGGGATTTCTACGAATTAGGCTATGTTGGACTTCAGCCAACAATTTCATGATTTTTATACCTGTATCTTCATTATTACTAAATTCACCTCCATCAGCAAAAAAAAAAAGAAAAAAAGGTTTCTCTACACCACACTGCTGTCATAGTGGATGGATGCACTTTCCATTTTCCACTGCAGACAAAGAAGAGAAGAGAAAAAAACTTCTGAAAAAAAAAACTCATGAAAAGTTCATTTCAAAATGCATTTATTGTGTTTAAAAGAATTTGTTTCGGAAAACTCATTTTGAAAAATACCATATCATATTCTTAAAATCTTATTTCCGAAATTTTGTTTTGAAATTTCCAGAAAATTTCTATAATAGATAATTTACAATTCTCTTTTACATAAGATAAAATGATTGTTTTAAAAATTATGAGGGTGCAGAAAGAAAAAGTCCGTCATAATTCTTTTCTTTAGCCCTGTAGCAATATCAATATTGAAAGGACATTCCTTTTAACATACAAGTAATAAATCAATTGAGCACTTTATTTTGAAAAATTATTTTAGAATGCAATAGTTTTTATATTCTATATTAATCTTTCTGACAGGGTCACTCAATTTTTTTTAAAGGAAACTGGTACCATAATGTAATAAAAATGGAGAAAGTTTCAAAACAGTAATCCTACAACTAACAAAGATAATCAATAAAAAATGACATCAAATAAACAGATTTGTATATAAGTTTTAAAATAAATATTTCTATTTATACATGTCATAATTTGGTCAAATCTAGGATGTTGATTGAGATATCAATGTAAGATTTTACAAGTACTTAAGCTTCTTGGAAAAGGATAAAAAATATACTACAAGCCAATAGTTCTTCCTTTTTTCTTCATTTGGTCAAACAAGTGCAAGAAACAAAAATGAAGCTAGAAAAAATGTGCTTGTTCCTTTACCAAAACACTCTAATTTAACACAACATCTTATTTACTGAATATTCCACAGCTTCTTCTTATACTTGGAAGTTGCAGTAACAGAAGATGGAGTTCATTTTCTCCTCACTCTGTGGTTAAGACCTTCCCTCCGAGTTGAAGATGATGAAGAGGACACTGAAGATGAAAAACCTGAATGGTTATTTTCAGCCATATCTTTGTGAAATGCTTTCTGCACATCTTCTTTAAGTTCCATGAACCGTGCTTTCTTCATTCTCTGCTCTTCTTCACTGCCCTTCTCTAGGAAGAACACATCTGGCATATCCTCTTCCAGAAACTCATCAAGCACTTCTGAACAATGTGGAAAGAAGCGCCTACCATTCTCAACTGTACAAAATTCTGTGTTAGTTGCATTGATTTCATTTCCTTCTTTGTTACTCATGAAGTGCCACAATTGCACATTGAACTTTATCATAACAACAAAAGAAAAAGGCATTACGCAGAACAACTTATTTGTCACATATCAGAAGCACTGTAAGGTATCAACGGTTGAGAATCCAAGTATCAGTCTAAGTTCCATATTGGATAAAAATGAGAAAACAGAATACTATATAAAGATGAAAGATTCATTAATTCATTATTTTAAGGTTTTGGATAGAAAATGGTGTCAATCTTTTATATTGTTGAACTCAAATGTCATTGGTGTTTATTATGTCTCTCTAGTGAAGGTAAACAAGTCCCGGCTAAAATGATTGGAAAGGTCATGAGCTGTTTTTATACTACAAGGCCATGCAAGCTTGATTTAGTATTAATTGGCAAGTGTTGTTCGTATTTCACTATCATGCATAATCATTATAGGAAGCCATTCCAAAATTGTGTTAGGACATACCTGTTTTCATAAGGGCATGCAGTCTTAACTGAAGTTTTCTGGCTCGAGCAGAGGGAGATTCATTTAGATCAACTTCTTTTAGATTTCCATTTGTGCCCTTCAATGCTGATTCGTTTGCATACAGTGATGAAGAATCTGCCTCAGCATTCTCAATGGCTACCCTAGCCTCAGCAGGAAACAACAACTGAGCAAATAAAACTGCAACATATGGAACATGTTAATTTCATCTTCAAATGCCTCCAAATTGAAAAGCATCATGCAATGACTGTGTTCTGATGCATGCATGGACCTAATAAAGTAAAATGACAACTTTTCATTATTATTATGGTTGAAAGTCCTACATCGACTATAAATACGACTAATTTATAATATAAGTAGATGCAAATCTCACCTGACAAGCCGACTTTGTAAGATTGAGTTAGATTTAAAGTTTACCTTTTAATATGGTATCAAAATCATATATTATAACCTATCTTTATTCAAGGTCTTCATTTCCTTATTTCTCTATAACTTCCTATTTGAAATACTCATATTAAGATGTAGGATCCACGTCCAAAGCTTTGATATATTTTAATTTTCAAACTTTAAAAATAAATAGATATAGTCTTTTTAACCTAATTATGTTAAATTTTGGTAATGTGTCAAACACGTTTGTTTCTTACCTGAAATATGTCAAATAGTATAAAGAACTCAAATGCTAGTATAAAATACGTTTAACACATAAAAAATAATAACTTAAAAAAGATTATATCCATTCATTTTTAAAATTTAAAGACCAAAATATATCAAGGTTCCCATATACAAATTCCAAATTCCAATTTTGTATTAAATTTCAGGAGGTAAAAACATATTAAACCTTATAATCTATAACTCCCTACTTTTGTATCAATATTTTTCTTAACAAAAGAAAATAAATTTCTGATTTTTACCCTTTCAAATTTCCAACTCAGACCCAATATTCATGGAAACAAAGTGACAAAGACAAGTGAAAGCCATACCTCTATCTTCAAGGTAATCTAGTCTCATGTGCAAATCATCAGCTGTTAACTGTGATGATACAGACATACTCACAGTCATAGAACTTCTTCTCATCTCCCTCTCCAGGAGATCAACACAGAGTCTGTCCTTGTTAGATTTCTTACCCTGCACTGTTTTCTCATGATAATCCTTGCGTCTTGTCAACCTCTGACAAATTGAAAGAGCAGTTTGACCATCTGGAGTAGTATCTGTTGCACATGCCCCTTTATTCAGCAGTGCCACCAAAATGGATGGATCCTTTCGCCTTGCAGCCACATGAAGAACCGTGTATCCTCGGGAATTTCTCCGAAGAATATCAGCCATACCAAGACCAAGAACTTCTTGAATAACCTTAGAATCACTGTAGGCACAGGCATAGTGCAGGGCATATGCATCATCTAGAGTGACCTTAGACTCATTTAGAAGAAGCTTCAGTAGCTCAACATCATCAGAGTCCAATGATTTATGGATTCTCCTGATACTCTTTTCACTCAAAGGCTCCACTTCCATTGTATCAGCTGCGGATTCTGGCTGAGATGAGAGACGGCACGATTTGATTTCAGTCACAACTTCATGAGGGAGCTCCTTTTCCAAAGATATGATGTCAAAGTCAGACCTTGCAACTCTGTGAATGCACCGAGAGAGAAGCTGGTCTATTTGGCAGTTGAAAGCAGCCACAAGAATAGGAATCACATCTTCCACAAGAGCCTTCTCAACAAAGTTTAGCAGATGCCGCTGCATCAGTGAAGAGACATTCACATTATATAGCAGGAGTCAAAAGTATGCATATGCATGTGTGCTTGCATGCAGGCTAGGAGTAAATCTGTTTCAGAATATGTTTGCTAGGAAAATAGATAAAGAGTTTGAACACATTCCGAAAGATAAGCATGTAAATTTCTAAACAGTTTCCAAAACCTGCAAAAACTATAATGTTTATATGCTGTTTGTCTTAGGTAATAGGTGAACTTTGGGAGTACTTTTTCTGGTAGTATTAACAGGGGGTGTTTGAGTTTTTCAGCCAAGAATGATCAGTGGAATTGCTTCAAATTTGTCACATTTCGTCTCTTTTGTGGAAAAATTAACAATGAAAAGGAAAAATAACAAGAAATGAGGAAATACTTGCCTAAAACACAACATACCTGAAAAAGTAAAACCAGCTCTTTCATCTGAAAATTGGCAGAAGCATACATCAGCTCCAATGCATAATTGATAGCAGGGCGACATGCATCATGGATACATGTTTCATCAACACATGTTGTCACTTCTGTTGGTGAAGCTTTTAGCTTTCCAGTGTACAGATAGTACAAGAAAACTTGGAAAGCTTCATATCCAACTGTGCCATAAGGCACCAATTCTGACATGAGATACCTTGGTTTTCCTTCCTTCCCTGATCCACCCGTTCCTTTTTTAAAAAGCTCATGAAAAAAAGGACTACGCGAGGCCAATATACAGCGATGAACTCCCACACATATGTCTTCAACGAGAATCTCAGCATCACTATAATCATACTCAGCATCAATCAGTAACTTCTCAAGGCTTCCACTGAGCTTACTCAGAGTCAAAATTTCAATATTTGCCACGTGTTCATTGCTGGTAGAGGAAGACGCGTTGTGATTACTAGAACCATGTGAGAGGTGAGATGATACAAAACTCAAGGATGATGATGAATCATTTGAGTTATCCATGACCCCAAATACAGTAGGTTCCAATTGAGTCAAACAACTGGTTGACTTAATTTAGAATCAGAAGAAAAAATCAAACCCCTTCAAGTATCCATCTCAATTGAAAAGCTAGACAACAAATTATACAGCTAAACAAACCAAGCTCAAATAAGCAAAGTTCCACAAAGGCACTGTTTCCCCAACCGCAGCACCAAAGTCACTTGCAAGTCAAGCAACAAAACACAGATTACTGGAAAGCATAAATTGAGATGAATTTTTCATTGGGGACGACCCATCAAAGAAATTGAGGAATGAGACAATAAAGTTTGTACTTTTATGAGTTAACTTGTACGGAAAGAGATATCCAGAGGCAAAGAAGGATATATACTACAGAGTGTGACCCTTAGAGTTAAGAGTGAAGATGAACTCAAAAGCAGCTTGAGAGAATGAACCAGAATCAAAAACCTTGAGTAGGAGACACTAGGAACAGGCTTCAAAAGGCTGCAAAGAAGAAAAGAAAGAAAAACTGAAGAACATGGCTAGTCATGAAGAATAGTGAAGGGTCTGAAAGTCCCTTGAACCTAAGAAGGAAAGACTCGGAAGGGAAAGAAAAAGTGAACAAATGAAGCAAAGGTTGACCAATAAATGGAAAGAGAAGATAGGGAAAATAACAGAGAGATGATGCTCGGTAACCGGGAATCCCTGTTTTTCTCAAAGGGAAAGAAAACTGGAACTACCACGTAAGGTTGATTGTTCTGTCTTTCTATTTTTTTATTCTTTTCTTATTCTTACTGTGAATAATAATAATCATAATTCTCAAAAAATAAAATTTTAAAGTATTATTATCCTAAAGTTTATCAATTTAATTTAAAATGCATATGTAAAACATGTGATTTGAAAAGGAAAAAGTGGTTAGGGAATTATTTAAGCACAAAAATTTAGCACAGCAGTGAATGACTTTTCTTCTTGCAGCCTTTGTTCATTCTATAAACGACAAAATTTATATTTCTTTGCTGTTTTAGTTCATAGGATTATTAAATCAGATTATAAGTGAAAAAAAAAAATACTAATCAGACTTTCCCTCAACAATTAAGGGAAAAAAATCATCTTAAAAAGTGCATATACGTTTTATTCTCTCTAATGATATAAAAAATATGATAGTTATTCCAGCAGTTTCAGTTCTAAGTTGTACAACCCAAAGGATTAGGAAGAACATTAACAGCATTTATCTTTTTTTTTCTCTTTCCTGTGAATGATGCTCTTTTTCTATATATATATATTCGGATGTTTATAGAAACAAAATTAGGAAATGTTTTAATATTTTAATAGAACATTTTCTCTTTTCTGTGAATGATGCAATAGAATATTTAAATATTGTATTGGCAAAAATAGGAAGGAAAGTGTTATAAGAGAAGCCAAGTAAAATTTGAGTTACTGATGCCAGAGTGCTGAAGTTTTTTTTTTATATATATATAGGATTAAAAATGTTTTTTATTTTTGTAAATTTTGATATAAATTCTTAAATTTTTATATAGTTTGATATTTAAGTTTTAAAATTAAATATATATATAATCATTCTAATAAAATAAAAGTGTATTAAATTTCGGTATTTCATATCAACATTATGGTTATTTAAATTATTTGACACCTTTTAATTTAATTGTTAACTTGAAATCCAGTGATTAAATAAATTATATTTATTTTTGTAAAATTTTAAAATGAAAAGTATGTCAAAATTTAAAATAGAAAAAAGAATTCTGATTTCACTTCCAAATTTATAATTTTAAGAATACACACATTTAATTTTTTTTTTTATTATTAAAATTTGGAACAGTGGTCCAACTTGAGTGCTGCAACATCCTAAAACCTGTGTTCACTTGGAGATACTTTACTGTTTACGGTGGTTGGTAAGCGAGTAAAAGAAAAAAAATCGTGTTTACTTTGGTGGAATTGAGGGAGATGAATTAAAGGTGTTTGCGAGATTGTGGTACTGTTCAATCACCCTCTGAAGTGCGAAGATTTGGAGGAATCATTTGCGCTTTGTCTAAAATACCCTCATCATATTAAATAGTTTGCAGTTACCCTCAGCACTTGAATGAGCACTGTGTGGAAAATGGAAGAGGAAGAAAGGAGGTGGTCGGTCGGTGAAAGTGTGGAAGATGGGTGTTGGCTGGGTGACAAAGAAAAGAAGAAGTTGTATCCGGTTACGCATGAAGATGTATCCAGATACGCACCAGCATGAAAACTGTCACGAACTTGTATCCGGTTACGTTGACACTTGTATCCAGATATGCTTGTTCGTTGAAGAAGTATGTATCCGGTTACCCCTCTTATTGTATCTGAATACCATCATCATCATCATTACTTCTTCTTCTTCTTCTTCTTCTTAACTAAAGTATAATTTAATTAAATTATTGAAATTATTTTTAATAATTATTCCACATTTTTAAACTCTTAATAAACATTTTTACAATTAAATATAACATTAACAAATATCATTTTATATTACTTTAATACTTAGGGGCATTTTGGTAATCTTTAATTTCTATCAATTAAACAATTTTTTTAAAACTGTCACATCAATCAAATCCTACACTAATTCTCACAAACTTTACTCCCAAATCTACTCTCAACTACCTTCAAATCCACTCAAATAAACACACAAAAAAATCACCCTCAAATCCCCTCAAATCCACTCAATCACTCTCCCCCAATTACTCTCCCTCCATTAACCCCAAGTAAACACAGCCAAAATGAAGATGTTAACAAAAATTTAGAAAAGAATGTTTGTTTCTGATTGTCCAATACAGAAGGAGCACATCGAATTGTGTGCAGACAGAATAGTTTGAATTTGGGTGCATCAGATTCTCCTGCTTTCGTATTCATATTACTATTTTTTTTTACAATATAGAATCATTTCTTATCTTACAAATATGAACGCGTGTTAGACATATATGCTTTTGACTAGATCCAACGTTAGATCTTAGATTTTAGATAGTTGGAAGTAACTATGATGTTACTTTCTTAACAACCCTAAATCACATCATCTCAACATAATACCATTTTTTTTAAAGAAGTTTACTTTAATGTAGTTACTATAAGCAATTTATTTTTTTTATAGGATGAATACACATGCATATATATATATATATATATATATATATATATATATATATATATATATATATATATATATATATATATATATATATATATATATATATATATATATATATATATATATATATATATATATATATATATAAATTTATTGATACATATGGATTAATTTATTTTCAAATCCACATATTTGGATTACATTTTAAATTAATTATTGAAAAAATTAAATTACATGACAATTTTATTATGAAAAAGTAAAAACTGTATAATTTTTTAATAATATTGAAGTTATTTTCAAGTTTGGTGATGTAATTAAACCTAATTAATTAATACTATTAAGTAAAAACATATATGTAATTAGCTATTTCAACATTAATACTAGTGTAGAAAGAACTTTAGACGTATGTTATTTTGGGTTATTGACGTCAGATCTCGATTCGACTTTTTTTGGGTGATGTTAATAGGACGTTAGACTTATAGAATCCGACGTCTATAGAGACGTCGGACATGACACTAACCGACATTTAAGGACACTATAGACATCGGACATGACATCAACTGATGTCTACTGAACTGTTGTGTTTTAGTGTAGTTTTACTCGTGTCTTTGGATAGCCTAGTAGCACCTTTTCCCTTTGCTAGTTTTCTCATAAGAAAAGCTTGTGTCATTTGGATCTCTTATGACATTTCAACCAAAAACCGAACATGGGTCATTGCCTAGAACTAGGCAAGGACCCAGGTTCGGTTTTGGGTTGAAATGCCATAAGAGATTCAAAAGACGCAACTTTTTCTTACAAGGAAGCTAGCAAAGGAAGAAGGTGCTATTAGGCTATCTAAAGACATGAGCAAAACTGCACTAAAACACAACGAAAACTCATTTAATCGGTTCAAATAGAAGATAATCCATCAAAGACTAATTTAATCGGAGTAAAAAGTAAATTTAAACGGTTCAAAAGAGATAAAACACACTTGGAATGTAATGCCACAAAGAGAAAATGTGAGGAGGAAGACGATGATGTGCGCGTAATCGTGGGTTCGCGAATTCTGATTTAATAGGAATCTAGATGTAACATCCCATAATTTTACACTTAATTCATTTTATATATATAAATAATATGAGAACTGTAACATTTACACACTCTTCCACAAGGAAGTATAAAGAATTTCACGCTAATTACACCTTTTAAACTCAGATTTCAACTTCCCCTCCATAAAGATAAATCGAACTCTTCTCTAATATTCTTTCGCCTCCATCTTCACTTGCACTGGATTAGACGACATTCCCTCATCTGCTCCGTATAACATGTACGTTATACGATTATGACAATATAATTTTTCCAGTACAACCACAAAAAGTAAGGGTAAGCTACCAAAAAAATAATTTTTTTATATAAACGTTATGGGAAACCAAGAAGTTAAATCTGGCAAAGCCGGTTAGACATCTTCTTATCCTTCCACATAGGTACAAGAGAATAAGGATATACACACAATAATTCATCATAAAATATATCCATCACAAATATCATACAAATTTATTATATTACAAAATAATTTAACTGTACATAATCTGCTTGATAAGAATTTGGTTAAAAACACATTGAGTAAACTTCCAGGAAAGAGAGGTGCATCACATGGACAACTTAAGTACCAAGTCTTTCCTTAGCCAAAGTGTTTCTCAACTTGTTCTTAACAAATTTCTCATTCACAGATTCAAAACAACAGCATATAATATTAACAAAAGAAATCAATATGAATAAATATACAACAAGCACATATGTTTTCCATTAACAATATTCACACAGAACTTCAAGACATGAATAGTGATTTAACAATAGTAAATCATAATATAAAGGCTTAGAAATGTTAGCTTCCCTTACTTGATTCTCTTCTTGCAGATGAAGAGCACCTCTTCAGAAACTCTTGCTACCTTCTCTACAACTCAAATTCTAGCCCTAAAATCTCCTTGTTTTCTATGAAACTCTTGCTTAGTTTCACTCTCCTTGTGAAAAACTTCATTTCTTCACTCCTATTTATAGCTGAAGTTAGGGTTACTGTAGCAGTACTGCAGCAGTACTGTAGCAGAACTGTAGCTGTACTACATTTCACTGTAGCTCGTACTATATTTTTCCTGTAGCAATACTGTAGCAACACATGATTCACGTGGTACTGTAGCACTGTACATATTTCACTGTAGCATTATACATATTTTACTGTAGCATTATACGTATTTTACTGTAGCATTTATAAAATTTTTCTATTATTTCTAAAAATCTAGCATCTTAATTACAACCATTTTCAAGGGTCTTACACTAGACGTCGGATCCCCAAGTGTCCGACATCTATTCTCGACTAGATGTCGGTGACCTCACTAATGTGACGTCCATTCGAATTAAAAATTAATATTCGCGGTGTAAATAGACGTCAGTCTAGGGAGAGCCGACGTCCAAGACAACTTTTCACCTACCCTGTCAGGCCATTTAGACGTCGAATGTAAGGGGAGCCGACGTCCAAAACAACTTTTTCATCTACCCTGTCAGGCCATTTAAAGTATAGACGTCGGTTACAAGGGAGTCCAATGTCTATATACGATTATAGACGTCAGAGTGGCAGGAACGGACGTCTATATGGCGGAAAAAAATGACTTTTCACTTATCTGTCAGTATCGTAGATGACGGTTTGGATGGACCCGACACCTATAAAAGTATAAACATGGGGAACCCTACTAACCAACGCCTATATGACCACTTATTTACGAAAATATCACCGGTTAATAATTTACGTTGAATATTTTATGGTCCAACATTTAAAAAGTGACGTTAAAGACCAATTTTTTACTAATGTAAATAAGATTATACATGTGATTGACAACTTTAATCTTATTAAAATGGTGAATATTGTTGACGACTTCGATTAACAGAAGTCTTGAATAAATTACACCAAAATTATACCATTATTTAACGACTTCTTCGATTATAGTAAATAAAATAAATAATTTAAAATTTAAATAATTTAAAAATTTTGAAGTCACATGTGTCAAGGATGATAATTGTACTTGAGGCATTGAATATCAACTTTTTCCATTGTTTTATATTATAAATTTATTTATTTTATTTTATATAAAAGAAATCGTTATTCTAAATTTTGTATATAAATATATTTTTATTTAAATTATTTTTCAATTTGATTAATTATTTTTTAAGTTCTTTTACGTCTTTTTTAAAGTGTTATATACTTATATATTTAAATTTCGAGACATTTGTTTTATTAATTTAAAATTTTTAGAAATCTTTAGTATTTTTATTTTTTTAATAATTTGATTAGAAAGAATTTAAATATTTAAATTTTTTGTATAATTTTTTTTATTTTGAGATTATTTTTTATAATTTGATTAATAAAATAAAAATAAAACATTTTATGTAAATATTTCATATTTCACATTGTATATTAAGAATTTTTTAAAAATATATTATTTTTATATTTAGAAAAACTATTAAAGTAAAAATTTGTTTAAAATAAAATAAATAATTTTATAATAAAAAATTAAAAAAATTTGAAGTAGAATGTCTTGAGTATGATTTCTTTATTATTATTTTTTTTTGGTAAAGTCTTATTTGAGACACACTGTAACATCCCAAAATATATAACAATGTATATATATGTGGAATGCATAAATTATAATAATAGAAAGCAGTAAGAGTAGTAGATGATAGTATAGAGTTTACAGTCATCCAAAATATGGCTGGAATTTAAACTTTACAAATATAAAGTTTCTCAAAATGTGGAAAAGTAAGAGAGATCCTAAGAAACTAAACATTTAATCTGCCTAAGGTTGGTCAACAACATCTGTCTCCTCCAACGTTTGCTCCAGGGAAGCCTCATCACCCTTTGCTCACATCTAAGTGGATGATCATCACAAAGAGAAAGCACAACACATACAACACATACAAGAGTAAGGGTAAGCTAGGTTGAAAAGCATGCAAAGACCATAACACAACACAGACTAAGACCGAATGCATTTTGTTGATACCAATGACCGACCACGTGATTTGACCATCCGGACTAGTATGAAATGTCGAGTTTCGGGGGTTTGTGCACTTGTTATGGCCCTACTGCTTTGCAAAGCCATTGTCGAGGGGTTTCACCCGACCACACACAAGTGCAAGCTCTTTACCACATAATAGGCCTCCACGTAGCACCTATGACTAGGACCTCCTGCTATTCTCACCACATGACTCATCACTCTCTAATTGAGCATGAATGGTCATTAGAATGTCACGATAAACCCCATCTGAACTCCAGCCATTCATACGGTCAATCACAACAAACTACAGTGGCACCACCATGTAACCTCCCTTGAGGATCATGGAATTACGTTCAAAAACCATACTTTTCACTTTGAAACTTAACTTAAGACATGAATCAACAAATACCATAATATTATCACATTGAAATCCATATGAAACCATATACATATACCTTCCACTTTTATATTGCATACAAAAACATATGTATAATACTAATTTTACTTCAAAAGACCACAAACAACCCCATACTCCTTAATCTCATACTTACAAGGAAAACCACTTTAAAACCATAAATAACAGTTCTGGAAGGGTCAACCCCCCCCCCCCCCCCAAATGACCTAAGGAACGTCCAAAAACGATACCCGAAACCCCAAAAACCACCAAAAACTGTTCAGGATAATTTCCTGACAACAATAATCGATTATTACATATGATAATCGATTATTTACGTGAACTTTGAAGAAAACATGACATTCTGACTAGAATAATCGATTATCAAGTGAGATAATCGATTATTCTTATCAGTTTTGACAGTAACCTGATTTTTCTGATTTTTAGTGCATCTGAGACACTTTGATAAGTTTCTAACACTCCCAACTTGATATATATGATGAATTAAACTCGCTTAAGTGATCATAAACATTCCTAACATCATTCCTTAGCAATTATGTTTCAATTTCTACTCTAAAACTTCCATTTTTGTTAACTTAGAGGATCAAATTCAATTGTACTGCCCAACAACTAATTCTAACCATTTTAACACTTCAAATAAGTCAGAAATAAATTAGTTAAGCTATCCCAATTGCCTAAACTCATCTCCAATCCCTAAATCTAAAAATCACTACCTCAGTTATTCTAAAAGGCTCTAAAACATGAATGTTCTACTAAATTTCTATCTAAGAACCTGCATAACCAACTTCACCTCCTCCTAACAGCTTAATTTCATCATTTTACCTCAATCATACTGGTTCAACACATCAGTTTCACAATTTCATACTCAAACAATCAAGAATCACACAACATACACACCAAATTACTAAACATCAGTTCAAATAATAAAATGGCCTGTCACACAGCTTACACATACATCATTCCACAACTCATAAAATCTAACACATGCATATCCTAATTTCATAAAATAGAAAAGAAACCCCAGCTTCCCTTACCTTTAATTCCAGCAGCTAAGCTAAAGGAGAATTCAACATTGTCCCGTGTCTTAGGAGAAACCCTTAACAGTACCTATGGATCATCCATTGATGATAGAAAAAAAAGTTTTAGAACCTAATTGAGTCTATAAATTGAAGGAAGAAGCAATGTACTACATGCAACAAGGCTTGCTACATGATCACAACCTTAACATTGCACGGAAAGATGAAGATGACTTACCGGAGGAAAATGGAGAAATTGATCGGATAGATTCGAGGCTCTCTACTCCGTGATCACTAGAGCACTACCTAATCAAGAAATCAACAGTTACTTTGTGGAGAATGGAAGGAGAAAAAGTGCAGAAGAAGAAGAATAATAAGCTTGAGCAAAGGAAGCTGTTGTTCAGAAAATGGACTTATGAACATAATGTTTTTTAAAATTTTAACTTATTAGTAAAGCTTGACCCTATAATTTGGAGACACGTATTCAATTACAAATATGTTATTTTTCAGTCTTTACACACACGACTTTAACTTTTTCAATTTTTTATATTTTAAAGTATTTATTTTATTTAGTATAATCGAAGAAGTGGTTAAATTATTGCATAATTTCAATGTAATTCTTTTATATCTTCATATAATAGAAGTTAACAATTATATTTATGATTTTAATGAAATTGAATTCAGGTTGAAGTGACTAATTATATGTACAACTTTAATTAGGATTGAAGTTATCAATCATATATATATATATATATATATAACTTTCCTTAATAGTGATAATTAATTGAGTTTAATTTCATTGAAATCACTAAACCTTATAACAACTTTTGATATATATGACTTTCCTTAATAATGATAATTAATTAAGTTTAATTTCATTGAAATCACTAAACCTTATAACAACTTTTATTAAGAAATCTTGCATACATTTCAAAACTTATTTACGACGAAGTGATTCTCATGAAATATTGCTTAAACTTTTCGATAATTAATTTTAAATACGATTTAAATGCATAAATATGAAAGTAAATTAATCCAAATATATATATATATATATATATATATATATATATATATATATATATATATATATATATAAATTGTATTGTCATATCACATTCAATTTTTAATACTGAAAATTTTTAATAAATTTTTTAATTTATTTGGTATTTTTATCATCATAACTCTCTTCATCTAATAAACTTCATTTTGATCATAGTATTGCATACTATATTTGTAAATCGTTGGAATCAAGTGTGAGTTGAAAATTTTTAATGACCAAAAATAGACAAGAGGAATGTATGAGAAGGAAAAATATACGAAGGCTTTTATTTTCAATTTTTTTAAATTAAAAGTAGTATTTTAAATAGAAGTTTACTCATAACTTATAAAATATAAACGACGATTATATTATTTTTCAATTAAAAATAAAATAAAAATATTAAATCATATATCTTTATAGGTGTCAAAATGATCATCTACGAGTATACATGTAACCTTTTTTTTTCGTATATTTGTATTTTTTTTCATACAAATGATAAGAAATGGATTCAAATTAGATTTTCATAGATATTGTATCTTGATGATTATTTTCCTTCTACACCTTTTATCTCTTTTTATCTGAATTATTTTATTAATATTTATCCATCTTATCGAAGTCATAAATATATATTTTACTATCATTCATATCCAATAACATTTAGTAAAATATATACCACGTCCGTTTATTTCGGTGACAAATTTTAAAATATTTCATTTTTTTTACAAAAAAAAAACATTTATAATACTATCAAGTGCAATCATAATAGTTATTACAATAATTTACGACGCTCTTTCTCCTATGGTAAGGATTAAAGAAGAAATTAATATGAAAATGATATTGGAAAGCCACGTGGCTAGATCTCAAGTGGCTTAGCAGCATGAGTGAAGATAAACTCCAACGCAGTAGAGCAGATCTCTTCGAAAGGGACATTTGCGGTTGTATCCACGGTTAACCTCGCCACGTCACCAACGTCGTACTCCGAGCACCCTCCGTACCCTTCCAGAAGCTTCTCCAGCTCCTCCCACGTCGCCGGTTTGTGTCCGCCCGCGCCGCCGCCTCGCGCCTCCAGTCTCCGGCGCCACTCGCTTTGGTCGGCTGGGCGGCACTCGATGATGAGGAGGCGGGCGGAGAGGTCGTTGGCAAGGCGGCGGAGGCGGTCGAGGTGGGCGCGGCGGGAGAGCGGGGAGTCGAGGAGGACGCTGAGGCCAAGGCGGAGCTGCGTGGAGGCAATCTGGTAGATGACGTCGTATGAGAGGTCGTTGAGGAGTGCGGCGGGTGAGGTTAGCAGGAAGGGTTGGGTGCAGTCTTTGACGTCGTCTTTGTCTAACACAGGAATTCCGAGCGATGAGGCTATGGATTCCGCTAACGTGCTTTTCCCGCTTCCTGGGTGCCCTTTCATCGCTATAATCACTTTCGACTCCAACTTTCCCATTTTCTCCTTCCAAAACCCACTTCTTCAATTCAGTGTTCTTCCTTTTATTTTCCAGGTAACTTTCCCAATTTCAACTCCAATTTATAAATTTTAATATATATAATATCTATAATACTAATAATAGTACTACACTTTAAGTGTATTTTAATCAATTGTAATCCATATCGCAACTGTTAATTTGAGTATTTGTAATATTTCATGATATTGGTATTTTTTTGAGATATTAATTTGTTATATTCATTAATCATTCTGATAAAAAAAAAAGTCATCAATCATATCGTTATGAGTAATATTTACTCATTCAACTAACGTTGGTTGTCTAACTATTTTTTTTTTCTATAAAGTAAATTTCTCTGATTTATATTACGCATGTCAGGAGGCAGAGGTTATCAACGGTAAATAATTATGATTTACTGCAGTTCTATTGCTCAGTATTTTTGTGTCACACGTAGGGATAGGCAGACTGTAATGGATGGAAGTGTGAATTTGATTCACTATTAAATAAGTTTTTTATTAGTCAATCAAATGAGTGTATTGAAAAAGTCTTTAAATCATCGGGTCAGGATAAAGCTAAAGTATGTTTCACTGGATTATATATTTTTTATTAAATTTTAAATATTTGAAATTATAAATTAATTTTTATTTAATTTTAAATATTTGCAACTTAATAGGACTGTTATAGTGTAACTTAACTTAGTTTAATCTAATATTATTTAGCATGGTTTAACTTTGGTTGACACTATTTTAATTTAAAATAACATAATATGATTTGAATTTGACTTGATGGAAATTCAACTTGACTTAGTTTTGTCAAAGATAAGTTAATCTCGACTCAAACAAAGGTTAGTTTGACTCAACTTGATTTAAGGTGGGCTAAATCAATTTTGTTTGATGTTAGTCCAACTATGCTTGACCCAACAATGACTTGACTTAACTTAATCTAATATGGATACAATTTTATTAAATTTGTTATGGGTCTGACTTTACTTTTGCTTGAGATGAGTCTAACTCTACTTAGCCTAAGGTGGTTCTAATCTCACTTAACCCAATGTATGTCTTATTTAACTCGTCTTATATGAGTCAGACTCCTTTTACCCAAAGGAAGGCCTAACTCAACTCAACGTAAGATGGACCTAACTTGACTTGACTTAACACAAGTCAATGCAAGCTTAACTTGACTTGATCCAACATGAACCTAACTTTATTTTTCCTGATGATCTAACTTGAGTTGGCTTGGCATGGGTCCAACTTAACTTGATTCGACTTGATTGGGCTTGAATGTGTTTACCTATCTTGGTTTGAGATGTATTTGACTCGCTTTGGATTGGGGTGCACCTAACATAACTCGATCTGACACATACCCAACTCAACTTTATCTAATGTGGGTTCAGTTGAACTAAACACGATTGAATCCTAATAATCTTAGCTTGACTTGGGCTTAACCCAACTAATTTACTTAACTTAACTAATTTACTTAACTTGGACTTGACCTAACTTTACTTATCATGATATGAAATTGATTCTTAAAGACCGATCTACGAGTTAGTCCTGGATCATAATTTTTTTTTGTTACATTTTAGTTCTATAGGTTGTCTTATAAGTTTCTTTTTTTGATCTTATAAACTTTTTGATATTGAATCATATTGGTTTAGTATCAGGATTGAGTCGAATTGACAAGTCTAACTCTAAATATATTTGTTCATTAAAATTGTTTCTTTAATTTTACATTAATAAAATTAATCACAACATGTGTAGGTGAATAATTTTTTTAAAAATATTTTTTAAGAAAAAGAAATGGAAGAATTTAATATTCTTTAAGATAAATACTTTTTTTATGAAAAATTAATTAATTATAAATATGTATAATTAATAGACATTATGTTTTCATATTATGTTGATTCATTATAGTACATGTTACCATGAAATGGTAAAATAAGTTAAACAAATCAAATATTGTGTTTAATATCTTATAACTCTTGATTTTAGTTATTTATAATATTATTTTATTTATGGTGTAATATTACATTAATCAGTATCAATTTAGGATAATATTTGTCTATTACCATAATTATAGGTTACTATTTATTCTACATTAATTTTTGTATTTATTTTTTATATGCCACATTTTATATTTAAACACATACATGATCCATAACCACAACAATCATATCATACATTGTTAACCACAAAATTGACCTTCCATTTACAATCTCTGAAAATTTGTAGTATTATCAGTTATTAGATGTTGCAAACTTGATGGCTATATACTAGTAACAATAGAATGTCTTAACTAATTCATGATTATAGATAACACAACAAAAGTCAATCATAGTTATGAGGATTGACAAACCCAAGATCAAGTCATTTTAGGATGGTTGATTAATTTTATGTCAATTGACATTGCAACTCAATTACTGCATTGTGAAACATCTAAAAAACTTTGGGATGAAGCTCAAAGCCTTACTGGTGCGCATACTAGATCCAAGATCGTCTGTTTTAAATCTAAATTTCATAGCACACGGAAATGAGATATGAAGGTGGAGCAATATCTTGACAAGACGAAAAACCTTTTTGATAAGTTAAAACTGACATGTTCACCAATTTTATTGTATTATAATATCATCATGCTCTTGAATGTCATCAAACCTTACAAACAGTTCACATTGTCCAATTTTAGTGTCCATAGGTAATTTTACTTATAAGAATTTCATCAGCATGAATTAAATATTCTCTCGTATGGATGATGCATACAACTGTGTATTTTAAAAACTCACCAAAACACTTCAAATGCGCGCCTAAATGCTTCAACCTCATAATAGAGTTTTGTTTCATATCACGAGTCGAACTATTTTTCGGGACTTCTTTTGAATGTAAAAGAACATGTTCTTAATCCAGTAAAATTAATTCAAGAACAACGTATGGAAATATATCTCTTAAACCTTGACAGGAGACGTTATTGAATCTTGAGACGATTTGAAACATTAGGACACTCCTAGAAAAAAAAAAAAAAGGAAAGAGGAAAGGAATAAAAATAAAATCCTAAATCGAATTTTAACTATTAATTTGTTGTCTTGATTTTAATTATTCACAATATCAATTTTTATTTATTATATAATATTACATTAATTATTATAATCATTCATCAACATATAGTATTTGTTTTATTAACACCATTATAAGTTACTAATTTATTGTGCATAACTTTTTTGTAAGTCATTTTTTATTTAAATACATGATCAATGCAAATAAACACAATTTAATACCTTTTTCTATTTAAATATTAAATATTAGTCTTACACAATTTATCCATGTGTTTATTAAGGTGAAATCAATAAAAGCTATGCCTTTAATATATATATATATATATATATATATATATATATATATATATATATATATATATATATATATGATATAATTTCTATTAAGTTATTAAAATTTGTTAGTTGCTATAATTTTGAGATTGTAGATAAATATTTAAGTACAAACAAACATAGAATAATACTAAAGCCTAACTAATTTAATTATTACCTAATTTTAGGTAAATATTTAAGTGACATATAGTTTCAAAGCACGTTTAAGTTGACATAATGCAACTTATATTTTGCGCCCAATATTTTATCAGATTTCATATATAAATTATTAAATTTTTTGTTGGTATAAGTCAGCCACCTAATAACAAAATGTGTTGTCTATAAGTATTCATATCTGTATTCTGAAGTCTAAACTTCAAATATGTCTTTAATTTCAGTTCTAGCAGTAAGATATTTGAAAAAAAAAATAATTATACTTTGACAATATTTTTTTTACAATATCTTAACATTATTTATATCTCATTATGTGATTAGTTCAAAATTATTCTACAATCATAATAATAATTATAAACACGACTAATAACATAATAACATATAAATAATGTTAAAATATTATAAAAAAAATGTTGTTAAAATATTATCCATTTGAAAACATTTATTTATGACACACAACATTTATATATATATATATATATATATATATATATATATATATAATGAGGAGACTTTAGAATAAACTTTATTGATGAAAACTTAGCTTAGTGTGCAGACAAAAATAAAATATAAAGTGAATGGTGACCACTGTTCCTTGATTGACATTATAAGACAATAAATAGCACATACTTTGCTTAGGCACACCGTATTGTGCAAGCATGCAAGGATGAAACTACTTCTGTCCCTTCAAAACCTTACTTTTCTTCTTCCAACAGCAACAACAGATTTCTCATTTTCTGCAACTTTTTATGAGTTCTCTGCACTCAACACATAATATATTTCCATGTCGTTGCCAATGCAGAGACACACCTCAAACATATCTAGCTTAATTTTAAAATATTTTACTACCAGAATTAAATAATAAATGAGAATATTTTGCAAAATTCTTTTCCATAACCGTTATTAAATATTATCAACATTTTCATTTATTGAAAAAAAAAACATGGATTTGGAAGCCCACACATTTAATATAAGAGTATAAGAAAAGAACAAGAGAAGATAATAATTGAAATGATTGATGAAAGGGATTGAAAACTGAGTAGTTACCAGTCAAAAACTATTGTTGTGTTTTTTTTCTTTTTCTTAATTATTTCTTTAAAAGAAAAAAAAAGAAAAAAAAAAGAAATGCATAAAAGACGCGGGTGCCAACCCAACCATACTATTTCTTCATATCTCTGCCATCTTCTTCCTCTGCCTCACTTCTTCCAATCCCAATTCAATCCAATTCCGATTCAACATGTTAGGGTTTTCAATGTTCCAGATTTTCCCTTCCTTTTCTTCAATCACCACTGCACACGCAACGTGATTCCACCACCTTCGCCACTCTCACCGATCGCATTTCTCCCCTACGCCCGATTCCCGCCTGTCCCCTCTTCTTCGGTACTTTACTTTCTTCTCTCCTCTCTCCAATGCTGCTAAAGCTTAAACGATTCGCTTATCGTTATGTTTTTTTTTTTTTTTTTTTTTTTTTTAAAGTTCTTGACGAGGTTTTTACTCTGAAGTTTTATGAATGTTTTTTTTTTCTTTTTGTTTTTATTCTTTTCGTCGTTGAGCTTACTACTAGCTGGTGCTTTCAAATCTCACTTGATCAAGTAGTTGCAATTAATATGAAGCGTTGGGTGCTGATTTTTATGTGAAATTTGAACCCTATCTGAATTTCGTTTTCTTGAGCTTCAATTATTAGATGATTTAAGACTTTTCACTTTTTTTTTTGTTTGTCAGTGTGTTCTGTCAGCTCTGCACTGGTTTTAGAAGTTACTGACTTTTAGAGAATAGTAACTTATTTGATTTTCTTGCGAATGATATTTACGGTGGTAACTGGTAGGCTTGGTATTAATGAATAAACCGTTTATCACTGATGTTTAGGTTGAAGAGTGTTTATACCTGGTATGTCATTTTTCTCCTACCCTCTCCGGATGGATGATTTATTTCCTGTAAATATTAATAATTGAACTTCACGCATGTTGGTTTGGTTGGTAGATCTGCGATAATGTTGTTGGTTGTTATTTACATTGCTGGATATTAACGTTTGGAAATTGGAACAGACCTTTGGGTGTTTCGGGTGGAATTTGGGTATGTACATGGGATATGAAGCATTTCTTACCTTCTTGATTGATTTAATAGGTTTTGGATGGAGTAAAAGAAGAGTGTTGTGACAATGTGTTTTATATGCAAACAACTTTCTTGCTTTCCGGTTCTGAACGTTTGGATTTTCCGTTGGATTTGCTTACCTTGTTAGAGTTGATTTGGTATAAGATTGCTTTCACCGAGAGATATTAGCACACTTCTATTTAATTTTGGATGTCGACTATCATTTTCTGCAAGGAGGATGCCCATCGTCCAATTTCCTCTTATTTCTTCTTTCCTAATGTGATTATATTCTAGCTTTCGTCCATATGAAAGTTTTTTATTAGTTATCTCTTTGGCACACCATAGACAAATACTTAATTGGTTAAGTTTCTTTCCCTTGATTTGTGTGACTTCTGTGATAGTTATCCTTAACTCGACAAAACAAATTGGGACTCATAATTGGCTTTTAAATTTTGTAACATCTTGTGTTCAAACTTGTTTTTGTTCACAAAACAGGGTACAGGAGTAAAGGCAGAAAAAGCTCATAAGATCTTCAAGAGATTTCCCATTCAAGGGGTAGTGTTGCAATGTTGGCTTCTAATGAAATGATGAAGTTCAAATCTTACCAGAACCGGGCTAATTTATTTGTGAAGGAATATTTGTTAGCAGACCCTCTGATTCCATACACTTCTATTATCGGCGGCGTTTTTGCTTGCAAGATGGTATGGTGTAATAAATTATATACTCATTCTATTTTCTAAAGTATTTCACTTGACTTGAGCTTTTATGGTTACTTTTATATATCTTTATTTTTCATTTATCTTTAAATATTTCTCTGTTTTTCCAGGTCTATGATCTGACTCAGCTGTTTAGCACTGTTCACTTTAAGAGCTATTCCAGTCTCACTAGAATCCAACGCGTCGAGTGGAATAATCGGTGAGTGGATATTTCCATTTCATGGAATGATCGTATTTAGTTTACGACGAAGATATATTTATGATTTTTTTCCTATTATTTGTGCAGTTCTATGTCAACAATTCATGCTATTTTCGTAACAACTATGTCATTATACTTCGTGTTTCTCTCCAATCTATTTTCTGACGACGAGTTTTCTGAACTTGTTACATTACGAAGCTCTTCATTGTCTACATTTGCTCTGGGGGTAAGAATGATGTGGACCCTTGCCAATTTTGTTTGCCTTTACTTTTCCGCTTTGTAATTTATATCTGCCCGTCACCATTATCTATGATAAACAATCACTTATAATTGTTTTACTTCACTGTTGAGGGCATATCAATTGGATAAAGGAATGGATCATGGAGTTGAATTGTATGCTAACTACGGTTATATATTATGTCATCTTGTTTAGTGACCTGATACCATTTTCTGATATTAACATGAATGGCATGATGTAGAGGAGTTCCAAAAAAAGTATGAGATAATATACTTTAGATGAGTTTGAATCACTAAATATACTGTAAGTTAAGTCTGAATCACTAGACAGACTGGTCTTAAATTTGGAGGACACCCATGTGTTGTTACGAGGTCAAGACAGACAAGAGGAATATACTGCCAGGGTAAAGAAAATTAATATTAAGTAAATTGTTGATGAGTAAGTATATGTGCCTTCTGCTTCTTCTGCATAAAACGTGCTGCTTGATTTTCATAATTAATTTTTCTGCTGAAGAAAGAAAAGAAAGAACATGCCATATGTTTTTATTGTGCATTCTGCTAATTCCATTTTAGTCAGTAATGCTTTCTATATGTTGCTAGTAACAATTTACGTCAAATCTGGACTTTTTATTGCATTGATTTTCCTGATACATCCAATGGTAACACAGAAAATTATATTTATAGATCATATTATGATCTGCAAGCCATTTTTATTTATATCTGGTTATGAAATTTGCGTGCTTGTTTCAATTTTATTGTAACAGGTATCTGTTGGTTACTTCATCGCTGACCTTGGGATGATATTTTGGTTTTTTCCTTCTCTTGGTGGATATGAGTATGTAAGGATCATATCCTTTGATTTGCATGAGTTAAACCAACTTATTCATCTGAACTCTATTCAATTTTAAGATATTCCACTTGATAGGAACCCAGCTGAAGATGATTATGGCAGGAGTTTGGTTTCCTTCCTTTTTCACCTTCTTTGGTTGTGGGTCTGGATTAACATTACTTTATGCTGACATTGATTCAGGTGATTCATCATTTGCTTTCTTTAGTAGCAGTAGCCTATTCAATGTTGAGTGGAGAGGGTCAGCTATACACATACATGGTCCTGATCTCTGAGACAACAACTCCTGGGATAAATTTGAGATGGTAATCTACCACTTAAATGTTGCAGTATATGTCATGTAATTGATTTATTTATGCATATATTGTGTTTGTGAAGGTATCTTGATGCAGCTGGAATGAAGAAGTCGAAAGCTTATATCATCAATGGAGTTGTAATATTCATTGCTTGGATGGTGGGTCAAGTCATCACAGCTTGAAATATATTTACGTCACACTTTTTTTGTGTATTTGTGGAATCATTCTGAATTGCCATGTCAGGTTGAGTACATATAATCTCATCCTGGCATCTTGGACATACTTGCTGAAATGGTCTTTGTGCAGGTTGCCAGAGTACTTTTGTTCGTATACATGTTTTACCATGTCTACTTGCACTTCGATCAGGTAATAACTACTGACGTAATGAATTTCAGAAATTTTCTGGTATTTGTGCTGCTTTGCAACAATAAGATCATAATATTGAATTTTTGGCCTTTTAAGATTAATAATGTTTTGTTGCCCTACAAGATAACTTTCTGAACATGTATAACGTGTGTGTTTAATTGGGAGGGTGAGGTGAGTTTGTGGGTGCAAGGATCAGCATTTAGTGTGGGAGTCTCTTTCAGTTTACACTAGCACGTACATACCATTACCTCCATAAGATGGAATTTGTAGAACTTGTTCCAACAAATTTACAATTTGACTCCATGTTTGGCAATCCAATTTTTGTGGCAGTAGATCCATCATATGTGAACAACTTAGTCATGAATGTTCTTCCCATTAGATAGTTGGAAATTCACCCATACGTGATAGGGATTAGAGAGTGATTTGTTGTGAGATGAGAGGCCGAATCATGACTCTTGCATTTACATGCATTGTCAAGACGAATGGGGTAATCTTTTTAACTTTTGTAATAAATGCTATAGTCTTGCTTGCATGGAAATCATAAACATGTTCTTTCAAATTTCTGGTGGAGCAAAGTCTATCTTATAAAGCTTAGGATCTCACGTCATACAATTATTCAAAACAGGTTGAGCAGATGCAGTCGTTTGGACAAGTGTTAGTTATTGTTGTGCCGCTGGTGCTATCAATTATGAACTTGGTTTGGTTTTCAAAAATTATCAAAGGATTGAGAAAGACTTTGGCAAAGAGACAGTGAATGTATGTGCTTAGTGATATTTTAGGAAAATTAATACATGTCAATGATATGTAGTGAAAAGATGTAAGAGAACAGAAACAGTTGAAAGTGTTTGGGTCCCCTGTGATCCGAACTTGTATAAATATATGTTCATTCTGCCTTTTTTTCCCAATTAATGTACATTTATTGGTTTAATTTTAATTATATTGTTAAATGCGATGTTTTTCGTTCAATTAGTTTGGCAGGCGTGTTTCTAACCTGTCATTTCGGTCCATCTTCTCATGAGTTTTATTAATTTTTTCGTGTTAAGTAAACAGTAAGAGTACTTGGATTACATTTTTATAAATAATTTTTAAAGAAGAAAATCAACTATTTTTTACATGGTATTTTATGTTAATTTTTTCAAAATCATAATATTAGGATTTACAAGTAATAAGAAGTGCGGTGAGTTTTCTTGTCTTTTTTGATAAAATGAACTTTACACTTATTATAGGAATTTGTTTTTAGTGAATTCCTGATTTTATGAAAATGTGTCCTTACAAATGAATTTTTATTTTATGGAATGGATTTCGAAATCTTATGTATTTATTTAAACAATTATTTTCAAACAAGAATTGCATAGTTTTACTTTTCTGTTACCTATTAAACACATACTCTTTGAAAAAAAATATATTAACAAGGAATAAAGGTAATAATCGAGACTTTATGAAATTATCATTCATTTAAAATGTGTGACAACTCCTAGAAAAGAATTACGAATAAGAAATGAGTGAAAAGTGATTAAATTATATGATCATGGTGTTAAAGAAGAAAGATGCATAATGCAACTGAATTTTCAGTAAATCCTAGGGCTTGATTGATGCAAATGAAGAATAAAGTTGCCCAGCTCTGCCTGATGAATAATATGTTAGATTCTTTTTAGCTAATTAATAATCATGGTTTAGATTCTTGTAACATAAAGACTATAATTATTATACAGAAGAAGAAAGATGACCTTTTTTATTAAGGCTAACAAGACTGGCTAACTTGTAATAAAGAATATAATAATCAACTGCCTAAATAAAATTAGAATTGAGATATTCAGATTGCTAGGTCTAAGTTAATATAAGAATTTCCAAAGGAAGGTGTAGAACTAGAATCAGTAGAATGATTAGCTGGTGCAGTAGTTGATGAGGAAAAATGCATCATATCTTTGCTATTCTCACTTTCCATCATAGAAATTAGTGGTGTGCTGAAGGAGAATAATAGATTAGGAACATTTGAAACATCATCTCTAACCAACCATGAACTTGACGACTCAGCTTCCTGCAAGGCAGATGAAGAACATTGGATTACTTAATATTGTGAAGACAAGAACATAGGTTTTCGAAACATTACATGATGTTCTTTTTTCTTCATATAATTAAAAGTCAGGAAGATGGAAATACCTGGTTTAGATCATAATCAGTTTCTTCATTGCTTTGTGAAAGTCCTTTTTTGTTGTCTAAGAGATGAAGTTCCCTCTTCATTATTCTGTGCTTTCATATTTTTGTAAGAAAAATATGAAAAGGTATCAAATTCATCAACTTTTTCATCAAACTCATTTTTAAAAGACCAATAAATTTTATATATGATTTCATAATAAGATTGGATATACTTTAATATGATATTAGATATATAAATTATATGTAAAAGGTAGTTGAAAAGAAGAAATTAAAGTTGTCCAATCTTGAAAAGAAAAATTCAACATAGTCTAGCTAAACAAAGACATTAATATAAAATGTTTTGAAAATGAGTTATGGCTGCGTTACCTTTGGGTTGGACAAATGGAGCATACTTTGAAATCCTTTACATTTCCTTCCATCAACTCATCTCCACAGTTCTTCCCATAGCCTTTCATGTTTCTGTACATCTAATTAACAAAACCCATTTCTCTTCAATGTAATAGCATATCACACTATTCAAAATTAATATGTTATTAATTCATACTTAACAAAATAATCAAGTTTACGTACTCATAACAGATTGATTCGTCTTTCTTGTAATATGAATTTTTATCTACAATATTTATCTGTGTAACAATATACATGTTAGATAAAATGTTATTAATATTACAATCCTTAATCACCACATATAAGGGTTGAAGTACTACCTATTTATAAATATGTAGTTTCTTTTTTTTTTTTTTTACAAGTACTAGCAAAATTTATTGCATTGTTTTTACAAATCGTTGTCCTTTCTTTAAATCTTTCATCACTTTCAAATAATAACATAGTTTAAAATTTGCACTGATAGTCTTGATTGTAAAGATGGATACTGAAATTTTGAGTTATCTAAATTCTAATATGATTGTGGTGGTTTACATAAAGGGAAATTTCTGATAAACTGATCGAGTATATTTTATGAACAGATTAATACTATACACACAGATGCCTGCACTGTGCAGTGCCTTATGAAGTTTTCCATCAAATATGGTCATTATTTGAAAGCTTTCTGATTTTGTTTTTGAGCAATAATTGAACTAACTTTCAAACTATTTGGTCTAAGTCATTTATTGAGCCATTTAATGTAAAAGGAAAAGAGGTGACAGAGATGTAATGACCTAATTAATTGAAGACTAGAAAAAGCCCTAGAACAATATATCATATCAGGAATTAATGTCTTTCATACAAATCTCTTCACGTTCCATAATTTTTTTTTTCTAAATTGAACAAATAAATTCATGCTGAATTTACCTTCTATATATATAAAAAGTAAATTTTAAATCTAATCTATGAGACCAGTTGATATTATAAACTTATTTTATTTATAATTAATATGATATCTTAAAAAAAAACAAATCTAACTAAAATATTTTTGATTAAGATTCCGATATCAAGAAGAAAATACTAAACCTAACTTAACCATTTTTATATTTATAGACAGATATACCTGAAGATGGCTTTTGATGTGAGCGATCCTGAGTCCTCTCACATGCATCTGCTGCAGAATTCTCTTCGGAGTTGCCTCTGCAAAACCATGTTGCTTCTATTATTTTTATTTGCAGTTTATAATTGACCATATCTCAATTTTCAAACAGTTTCTTCCCACAATTCGGTTTCATGTTTCACAGTCACAAAGAGACGAAAGAGATGAAACGAACTTCATCTATATATCTATATAATATATTTAGATACATAAAATTTTCTGCTAAATATATCTATCTATATATATATATATATATGTATGTATGTATGTGCTATGATGACAAATAACATATATTGCTGACACAAACTATCTTCTCCCAGTATGAAACAAGAATCAGAAAAAAAAACAAGGCAAAATGAAACACAGACGTGCAGAAGAGTGAGTCAACAAAGCAGAAAAGTTAAAGAGTGAAGGAAAGTTGAAAGGTTTGATGAAAAGCTTGATGAGACATTTCCTCGTATCAAAGGGTGAATTTTCTATTTGCACCCACTTACATATACAATCTTATCTCTAGTTGACGAGAGACTTCAAACACACCTCCTTCACGTCGATGTATAAACATCTCGAGCGTGATAGGTTGTAAGGTGAGGCTTACACCCAACTTATATATTATAATTTGGCCTTATTTCTAGTTGGTGTGAGACTTCGAAGACCGAATCGGATGCTTTCATGAACAGGTTTTGGAAGCCCTAAACATATACATAAACCCTAGACAGAAGAGAGAATATATTATTATGATATGAAGGAAATTGAACTTAACTGTGTTTTCCACCAAGGGTTTGAATAGCTTGAACGAAGTGTTGATGGAGTTGAGGTGTCCAACGAAGGCGTGGAAGTTCAGATTTGTTGTACTGCCTAACACTTCTCTCACAGTTTTTCATCTTTTCTGTGTTTAAGCCTTTTGAATATATGAGATTATTAAATAATAAGAGTCTGCAACACTTGAATATGAATGGTGCAGGTAGAAACCTCCAAAAGTCTATGCCCAATGACTTTTCATGAAATTCAATTAAATGAATTCTTAAAATCTATAATATTTCATTCAAATTCTTTTTGTCTATTTTTCAAATAAAATTGTCGCTTTTCTATCACTCCATTCATTTTAATTTGACAAAACCAGAGAATGAAACGTGTTTTTTAAGAAGATGATATTTGTTATCAGATTCCACCATATATTCCTCCAAGCATTCATTGAAGAATTAACAAGTGGGTTTTATATATATATATATATATATATATATATATATATATATATATATATATATATATATATATATATATATATAGAAAATGTTAATTTATTAATATAATTTACTAACTTGTCAAGTAATAACGAAATTATTGACTTTATTTATAATAATTACTTTGAAATTATATCTAATAGTTTTAATTGGATATTAACTGAAAATGTATTAAATATCCTCGCAGTCAACTTTAATGGATCTCTATCGTAAATTTTAATTATATTCATTTGTTCCTTATTTTCAGTATCACCAAAATATACGTATAAATGAAATGCATTTATGTCCGAAAATGGAATCATTTACCGACACCACTTGTCCCTTTCGCTTTCTTTATTGGAGTTTTCAAAACATTACTTCAAAAAAATTCCAATTATCTAAAAGAATAAAATTAAGCATTTATATATATATATATATATATATATATATTATTATCTATATATAACATATTAGTTAAGTTTATCTAATATTCTTGTTTTCATATAAGGAAGAAGTAATTTTTAAGTTTTGCTCATTATATATATAGAGAATGATGCTTAGGTTTAACTATATAACGGTATTTTTTAAATAATATCATTAAATAAAATTTAGGAAATTAAATTTGTTTTTATTTATATCCACCATTTTTTTTCTACATACCTGAGTCCAATAATATTTACTGTTTATTATTATTATTATTATTTTATTTTAAACATTTATTCTTTATGTTTTTAGTTGATATTTTCAATTTTATTTAAACTAGGAAATGTCTCTAATTAAGATGGTTGAATTAGTTGTTAATTAATTCTAATGGACTTTGCTTAACTCAATTAATTCCTAATTTTAAATGTGGGTTGCTAATATTTTTTTTATTTCCATCTAAATTGTTTTTTTGTGTGTAGGAGTTAAATGCTATATATACAGAAAAAAAAAAGAAAAAACAACGTAGATGCTATCTTCTGGTTTCTTTTTCTGTATTTGTATCGCTTACTGAAAGAAAGAAGGTACTGTACTATTAAGTATCTCTCGTGTATGAAAATATAAATTTTAAAAATATTTGACTAACAATAAAAAAAAATTAAATTAAAATGTAAACATAGTTTTAAAGTTTGAAAAATAAAATATAGTTTAATTAAAACAGTTTTATTTTACGAATGACTTATAAATGTTTTATTACAGTTAACGTTTAATTATTTCAGTATCTGAAAATTGACAATATGTGATATATATGGTGTTACATTAATTATATTAAGTTTTTTTGTCTTACTTTTTATGTTTGTAGAATCCACTTTCTAACAAACAGAATTTAAATAAAAAAAGGTACATCATTTTATTCCCCAAAAGGAAACGTGTGATGTTCGTGTAGGATATTTACAATGTTTTTCCTATATATTGTCTCATTTTCCATTCATTTTTCTTTCAACTTTCAACACACACGCCAAACAAAAATCTAAGAAAAACAGCTAATAATTCAATATATTATAGTGTTGAAGAAATGAAGATCATCACAAACTTTTCGCGTCAAAAGTGAATAGGTCTTGCATGTGTTCAAACAAATAAAGCATAGAGCTGTTACTGATTGCTTACGTTGTTCCAAGGTTACCTTTATCGCGACAGGCTTCATGAATATACAATTATATATAAAAATAAGGATAATGATACTTTCATAACATTTTTTTTATAACATTTTAATACCATTTACTTGTCATTAATTATGTGATTAGTCTATGATGATATTTATGATTATATTTATTGATTATAGAATAATTTTGGATCAAATACGTAAATAATGTTAAAACGTTATAAAAAAATATTATTAAAGTATCATTATCCTAAAAATAAATTATATTTTTTTTATTAATGATACTTAACACACTTTTCTTTCGAAAACAAATAAATAAATTTTAGAAATAAATTTAAAATCTAACTTAATTCTATAAAACCGAATCCAACTTTTAATTATATATATATATATATATATATATATATATATATATATATATATATATATTTATTTATTTATTTATATATATATACCATAAAATTATCTTATTTTTTTGTCCACGTGGAATTTTTAAATATAAAAAATTAATTTTTTCTTGCTAACATCAAATATCTTAAAATAAAACACAGTAATATCAATTTCCATATTCCAAATATTATTTGTTATAAATATGAATTTTTTTTCATAATTTTATTATTAAATAATATGAAAAATATAAGAAAAGAAAAAATATTTAAACTACCATTAATATCAACATGTTGAATATACTGGAATAATTTTGAATATATTTAAAATTGAATTTTTAAATAGTTATTTTTTTGAAGAATTATAGTTGTTATTAGAAGAAGAAAAAGATGTGTTGAATTGTCGATATGAGCCAAAGAATTTGATGTCAATTATTGACGGTGCCTACTTTTGGACCCATCTATTGCCTTTCATATGCCGTGTTTAACACTTATTCCCTCAAAATTCAAACATCATGGAAAGAGAATCTATAAACTTTTAAATTCGGATCTTTCTCTTAAAAAGGTTACCCTAATTAAACAATTCCATATGGAATAGGTTCCACTTAATCTTACTCAGCAATGTTTTAAATTTCATACCTAATTATACAATTATATTAGAGTATATAAAAAACGATAAATAGTTGACAAAATATCTTACAACCCGTGAATTAACCTGGTTCATCATAGGTTTGGTTCGGGTTAAATTGAAAAAACTTTTGAAATTTCGATATAAGTTAAGTTTGAATTTGGTTCACTAACAATCTGATTTACTCGGGTTGAACCTGTGATGAATCAAGTTGACTTACCAGTTCATTTAATTTTTTATTAAGTACTTTTGTTGAGTTAGTTATTTTACAAAATATTAAAACGATCGTGTAAAATTATTTTGTATAAAATAATTAGGCAACAGAAAAAATCTATAAATTTATACTTAGTAACTCAATTTTGATGCAAAAACAAATTTGAATACTATGAAATTACTAAAAATTTTGTTGAGAAGATTTTCTGATATTTTTTGTGAATGAATTTGATTGATCATAAATATAATTTAAGACCCTATCTCTTTATTTAGATTTGAATTAGAAAATTTTTATTATTTTTTTAATTGAATAAAGTTGTAATTAATTTAACTAGTGACATACTCGTTTAACCCACCAACCTATGATAGATCGGGCTGAGTTCAAATCGAGTTAGGTTTACTTACTAAGTAGCTAACCCGTGATAGAAGAAACTGGGTGACCCGTTTTAACAGTACTAGTTTTACATAATAAAATAAAATGAAAAATTATTTATATTTATTATGATAATAATAAAGCTTATTAATTTTATCATCTTATTTTTTATCAAGCTGTTTCCGAATTATATATAAATATTTAATTTTATAATTGAAATGTTTGACAATAACATAACCTTATGATTTTATTAACAATAACTCTTTTTCTGTATTTAATTTTAAGTTGCGTGTATCTTTATCTTAGATAATGCACAAAATAATTTATTACACTAATTGCATAACTAATATTTAGTTTCGTGTATGATAAACTAATAAGTTCTTTTATCAATATTTGATATCAGATTTTTTTTTTACAAGAAATATGACTCTCTATTCAATATAAATAAATTGTAAATTCTATATTAACTAGAAATATAATAAAGTTATGTCATATACCCTTTGATGATTAGTCTATACATTATAATATATATATACCCTTTGATTAATGAAAAGGTAATCCTAGTTCAAAGATTCCATGCACACGTAAATCGAGAAAAGAATGCATGCAAGAAAGAGTAAGCTTTAATTTCTTCATTCCCATCACTTGAATTGAATGGTTTTCTTGATTGATTTCATGCCATTGTATGAATTTTGTTAAACTACTATGTTGATTAATTGATGTTTTTTTTTTCCTTTGCAACTTAGTCAAATGGAATTTTAGTTCTTAAATTTGAAAAATTATTACTGAGTTTTGTGTTTCCTATGGCTATGTTTAGCGCATGCATTTATTGGTCCCTACATGAATTAGAATGACACCATTTTTCAACTTCTACATTATGGATTCGTTTTATAGTTTTAGAGAATAAAATAAGTAATTTTGATCGTTGAAATCATGTATGGTTAGGGTTCATTTTCATCAACTAATAAGATTCTTTAGGTTATCAATTAATGAAACAATTAAGCCAAAAGTAGAAGATTGGATCCGGTTTTATCTTTTTGAATTCCAGTTTTCTAAAGAAGAAAATTGTACTAAAACTATCGGCTAAGATAAAGATCTTTCAGTGATATTATAAAAATGATGAATGAAGTATATATAAGCCATTTTAGAAAACAAAATTTTTTAAACTATATATTTATATTTTTGAAGTTATAATATAATATATGTTATAAATGCAAATATATAATTTATTTGTGGTTGTTTAATTAATATTCAATTTTACCATTAAGTCATTGACATTAAAAGAAAAGTTGTAATTGGTTACCGATTTTATTTGTTGATAATAAGAAAAATCAATAAATAATTCAAGTTTATTGATAACCAAAATTTCATTAGTAAAGTGATAGTTGATAAATCTTTTTGGTTGATAAATCATTTTGCTGAAAACTGGAAATTCATTAAAAAAAATACCTAAGTAAATATTTCGATTAAATCTTATTCTTTTTTTCTCTTATTTTTCTCTTTTACTTCTCATTGTCATTGACATAACGGTAGTGTGTTGTCATTATGTCATTACTATTGCTATATCGATCACCTTTGACTCTTCTTCCTCTTTTTCCGGTTCATTTTCCTTTTTTTTTACCTTTTCCTTATGGTTATGTCTCCATTCTCATAACAGTGATCAACTTCACTTCTCCTCATCCTATTTTCTTTCTCTTCTTTTCTTCCTCTCTTCTTCTCTTCTTTCTCACTTTTTCTTTTCATCATTCTCTTATAAATTTTTTTATCAAACTTGATAAGGAATTTATCATCCATTTTACTAATAGAAAAATTCATTAATAATAAAAATTATAAATTATTGATGAAATTGATTGTTGAATACATTAACGAAAATATTTGACTAAAATATTGTTTTACTTCGTTCTTTCAGGAATGTGAGATATTTGAAACATGATACTAGAAAAAAAATGTGATAATTAGTTATATATTCTTGTATGTATATATTATTTAATAAGAGACTTCTACTTTTACATACTACATCAGAAAAAGAAAAAAAATAGATGATTAAAGAAATAAAAAAAAACTCCGTGCAAATTTCATCACAAGATTTGAATTTAAGTAATAATCACAACAAAGTAATCACACAAGACCAAGAACAATAGAAGAATACATGTTGAAAGTCTCATATAGATTTCATTAGGATAAACTTCAACCATGACTCTAATACTATATTAAGAAGTGAAGTTTAAGCCTAACTCATCTCCACAAAACCGGCTTGTAAGATAAGGTTTGCACCCCACTTATATATTATAAATTCGTCTTATCTCTAGTCGATGTAAGACTTCCAACAAAACGTGTGAACTTGCACCAAAATAATACACATGTAAACAAGTAAACACACCATGAAAAAGTTGAGTCCACCCTCTCATGGTCAATTTATTGCAACATCATAGACAATAACCAATGTAGTTTTTGAAGAAAATTATGAGAGATGAAAACCATAATCTTCAAAATAATAGTACTTTGACTATTATGAGTGCATCTACCTTTTAAGAAAAAATAATAATAAGGTGAGATATGTTTACATTCATTTAATACACGAATAGTTATAAAAAAATAACTTTTATATTTTAAAAAATATATATATAAAAAGAATTAATATCAAATTAATGTAAAAAGTTTATATGTTAAAATATTATTTCTGTCTTGACCTGCAAGTGGTTCTTCTAGCAAGTCAAGTTTGAGAGTTAATTAGATGAAAGGATTGAGAGAAGGTAATAAGATTGATCCTTTTAAGGAACTACCATCGCTTTCAATCCAGCAAGCAAGCAAGCTAGGTCAAGTTTTTATTCAATCTTCTTAATGTCATAATTGCACTCTTCACGCTTATCTTAAACTATTTTATTACATTTTACAATCAATATTTGCTATTTGATAAGGTTATCTTTTGTTAAAATAGTTTATGGTTAACAAAAGTTAAGACATAACCAAGCTATAAGTAATATATGTTATCGATTAGTGCATAGGATTACAGGGTAGGATGTGGTTGCTCCTAATTTTTTAGAATTACTTATTTATATAATAGTGAGAATTAAATTAGAAAGATTTTTAATTTATTTTTATAGCATGAGTTATTTAATTTTAATAAATATTATATTAATTAAAGTGAAAAATAAATAAAAGATGTGAAATGTATATCAAAAGAAAATTGAGATATTTTTTTCTTATATTTCTTTTCTCACGTGTTAAGTTCATTCTTTTTTCAATGGTAAAATATAATAAATTCATCATTTTTTTTCCATTTCGCATGTGTTTCATTTACTTCTGAAGAAAACAAAAAGGATTATTTCTTTTACTTCATATTGAAATATTACTTTCATAAATAAACTTATACTCTTTTTCAAGTAAAAAGATTATTATATATATAGGAAAAATGTCTTATATCTTTTAAGTTCTTGCAATAACTAATTTATTTTTTCTCCTTTCTACAACATTTTGGTATAAAAGTTCCGTTTATAAAGTAAAATAATATATTAATTGTTATACTTTTAATCAATTTTTTTATTGTGATTTATTTATTATAAGTTTTCTTTTTGATAATCATATTTTTTAAAATTTTAGTTTTAATTTAACTATTTACAAAATTTAAGAATGTGTGTGTGTGTGTGTGTATATATATATATATATATATATATATATATATATATATATATATATATATGATGTTTTTATAGCTATAATGTCATGATACTCGTTTTTGTTGAGTTCAAGTGATGGACAACTAACACACATTTGGTCTCATTGTTTGGTTGTAATTAGTTGACTTGGTTAAGCATTTCTCACAACTACTCAAATTATAAACTTCAATACTATTCAACAAATTTCTAATCATTAGGTTATGAATTATCTCTAATAAGATTGGTTTGCTTCAAATTATCACATTTTAAAAATCTATTATATTTTTAAACTTTATTTTAAGGGTTAAAATGTGACATCATCTTAAACTTTTTTTTATTAAGCTTCCCATTAATAAGGAATATATTAATGTAACCTTCCTTACTCAATAATATTAATTATTTTGTTCTATAATGATGAATCATATTAACATTTCTTTAAAAACATTAATATATTTATCATTTGTTTTATAATATATTTTTTTGGTACATATACTTTAGTTATTTAGAATAAATAGTAATTTAAATATATTTTTCTTTTTTAATCTTTAAATGCGTATTTTAGATATAAAATGACTAAGGAGTTCCAAATTAATGCGTATTTTAAAATAATACTTGATGATTAATGTTAATAATATGATCTCAATCAATTTGATGTCGAAACAATATTATTAACTTCAACTATAATAAAAAAGAATATAATATATCTTGAAAGACATTTGATGGTGTTATATAAGATTATAAAAATTTAGAATAAATACAAATGTTGAAGTAAAATTGAAAAAAAAATTATTGGATTGAGTGAAAAATAAATCCAATAAATAAAATGATGATAATTAGTTTAGTTTAAATTTTGAATCCAAATTAACCAGTAGTAAATTAACTAATTCAAAATAATTCCCACAATCAATTGAACTATCCGACCCGTACCCGCTTTATTTCCGGGTTGCTGCGGTTTCTTTCTAAACGACCGCCACGGAATGAGACGGAGGAACGTTATCGGAGATTTACCAACGCGCGAAAACACTACTATCGAAGACACGCGACGGTCTGGAGCGCGTGGAGCAGTCGGATTAGCCCTCCTCCGACTCTCGTTTGCCGTCAACAACGACATTGCTGCAAAATCCGAACGCGATCTCTGGAGAATAGCTTCATGAACGTTATCAAATTCACTCACATTTCCGTTTCTAAAACACTCTATAAGCAAATAAGTTGCATGCCGTGATGCTGACGCACGCGAGTGATCAAAATCTTTTAAACAAGATTTTTTATGTAAGAGATTTGTAGTCAAATTGCAATGCATATAATCTGTAATGTAAGTTTGGCAGTGAAATTGAAAGGATGTAAGAACATGCAGAAAAATGCTTTATATATTTGGGCTAGAATTGCCAATTGTAAAGCATACAGCACACAAATTTAATTCCTCATTTGATTTTGTAATAAGTAATTTCATTAGCTATTCTAAATTCTACTCATGCTAAAGGTTCCCACTAGAATTTGACTAGTGTTGAGGATGGCTGGTATTACAAAATTTGACTGGTTATAGAACAAAACTAGGAAACTAGTGAACCACCCAAACTTCAACAGAGTCAGGAACCCATCACAAACACATCCGCCAACCAAGATTTTTCGTTATGACAGTTCATCGCATTCATCGTAAGGATTTGCCCTCAATATAAGCTAAACATAGTTTCAATTTTCAAAGTTAGGATTTTTGTATTCGATATAAGCTTCTGCCAACACTGAACTTTCAATCAACTAGGCTTTAGAAGGCCCAGAGTTTTGGTGACCATCATGATTAATAAGCTCTTCAAGTGATCCTTTTGGTCTCTTTCCAAATCGCCCAGATCCTGACCTGCCTAAAGTTGTTGCATTTACCATAGTGGTTAGTTTGTCCACACCTTCTGAAAATGCTGGCACACCAATGCACCCATCACAAGACAAAATACAAGCTATAGCATCCAGAGAAGCCGCCATGATTGGAGGAAGATCACTCCTTGGATATGTCACCTAAAGAATGTAAATTAATTTGTCAAGAATGTTATTTGAATAGAAATGACAGAAGAGAAAAACGATTTTGTTATTTACTTTGTATAAAAGTGCTGCTGATAATCTCTCTCTCAAGCAGTATAGCTGAGCAACATCGATTGCTGTTGAACGAAAATAAAGCCAACGGTCCATGATTACTTTAACCCTGTTATCAGGAGAAGACATCAACTTATCCTCATGGCCTCCACTAGATTTAGCATCAAGTTCCATCCCATCTTCACTTCCCACTTCATCTTCACTTCCTTCTGCGTCATCCTCGTCGTCGTCATTTTCATCAGTTGGAGCAACAGCAATCTCTGTCGAAAGCAGCAAAAGTGGAAGTTGTCCAACAACTGTGCAGTTCCTTATGCTCATACCCACGTCACTACGAGTAATCTCATTATACACAATTAAAGTGTCATCTAAATGTTTCCGGAATGACAACTTGAAATTTGTAGAATGACTGTGCAACCGAACTTTATCACCACCTGCTGTTTCAACTATAAATCTTTTCCCAATTTTATTTGGAATAAATCTCCCAACCATTGGATAAAGTCCTGCTACCAAAACAGCATGGAGTACACCAGGGTCATGTGCATTCACACTGTAACTTGAAACATCTTCATGGATAAAACCATTTCGAATTAGTTCCGCTTGAAGTTGCCTGCGCATGCCAGATAACATGTTCATGGCACTTGATGACACAAAATACCGAGAGCAAAACCGTCCTTCTAGACCCATTTTCTTTGAGTTACTCCAGCATTCGAATGCAGCCAATACAGCAAACTGATCACCGCAACCCCCATATAAAGAAGCAAGCTCAGATTTGCCAGCTGCGGCTCTCCTTCTCTCTCCAGGTAACATTGGGAGTGTAAACGGATCTCTATACTCGGATGCACAGGCAAGAGTTAAAGCTGGCTCAAGGCAGTTCATCAATATAGCAAAAAAAAGCATCCTGCAGATTGATGGGTGAACAGGGAGAGAACCAATCTTCTCCCCTAGTTTGGTGAGTTTTTCATCACTCGAAAATGCCCCAACCTCTTGAAGAATTATAATAGCGTTGCGTATGGACTCAGAAAATGGAGGATCTAGCGTCTTGCCCAGAAATTCTTCTACTTTGCAATTTGGATCTAGCAACTTCACCTGTCACAATAGAGAGAGATAGAGAGAAAGAACCAAATGTAACGTGAGGGCAACTCTTTTGTCCAGTTACATTTTCATGCCATTGATACCTTGCAAGTACAACAAAAGAAAAAAAAAAATACCCTTCGGAGGGTGTTTGTGTACTTTCAAAAGTAATTTAAATTTGTACAAGATGAAACTGGTAACACAAACTATATAAATATGTTTGTGTACTTTCTGATTCTCAAACCAGAAATAATGAGTTGGTGTACTACTTGACCTTCAGTAAATGAGTGTAGCTTCTTTATCTAATTTAACAAGTAACAACCAAATCACATATACTACACAGCATCAAAACGCTTTCAAAATTAGAGGCATCTTTTCAACCTTAACACGCTTTCGAAACTAGAGACATCTTTTCAACCTTAACCTCAGACACAGAATATCATAGACACCAATTTCATCAAACAATGCAACGAGACCCTTCACTATTTTCTCTTCCAAAAGCCTTAGAAGAAAGTTGTTTCCTTCGCACAAACCACTAATTAACCACATTTTGCACAGATTAATTCATAAAAAAAAAAAAAAAAAACGAGTTTGAATTTAGCATTACGAATTGACTAATTTTTTCCATTTGCTAAATTTTCATGTTTACACTCTATGGGGGACACCAGAGAACTTTTTACCATTTTATCATTCAGCAACAAGCACCAAGATTTGGAGTCACCAATCAGGAAAGATGGAATACCTGCAGACAAAGCTCCTCAATAGGTATTCTTCTAATTTCTGGAATCTGAAAATCTGGTAAGGAAGCTGCCCGAGTCCTTGAGTACAGATGATAGCATATTCCAGGTTGACAGCGGCCAGCACGTCCCTCTCGCTGCTTTGCACTTGCTTTTGAAATCCAAGATGACTGAAGAGTTGACACATTGCTATAAGGATCATAACTTTTTTCCTTCACTCGTCCAGTGTCTATGACATACACTATATCATCAATGGTGATAGCTGTTTCAGCAATATTTGTTGATAGTACAATTTTGCGGCACCCATGAGGTGGGTGCCTAAAAACCTTCTTTTGTTCCATGCTTGGAACCATTGAATGTAGAGATATGAGCATAAACATTGAGGAATTCTTGAAAAAAGATGATGCAAACAATTTCTCACGTGTTCTATTTATTTCATCCCAGCCTGGAAGAAAAACAAGGATCCCTCCATCTGTTGAATCAATGCATATTTTTCTTATCAGCTGCTCTATCAAAACAACATCAACAAGTTCTGGGTTGACTGTTGACAGGTATTTATCAAGTAGCATATTCTCTACTGTGGAGTTGGAAAAATCATTGTCTAAGTGCTTCTTCAATATTTCAGCTGCTTCTGGTTGGTTTTGCCTTTCAGCAATCTCCAGTGCAGTCATTCCATCCTGGGCCTTTAAATGGCAATCTGCTCCACAAGATAAGAGCATGCACATATCACCCACTCTACCCTTCCCAGCAAACACCATTAGTGGAGTAATGCCAGTTAAAGAATGTTGGTAATTAAAGAGTTCTGGTGTTCCTTCAGAAGAAACCAACTCTAACAGCATGTCCCATTCATCATTAGACCAAGCCAAATTAATAGCTTCATCCATAGAAAGCTTCTCTTCTTCACTTAGCTCCCTGGTGTCTATTGAAGTACTACATGTGGTACTATCAAGATGATTATCTTTCTTAGAATTTACAATAGAAAGCACATCCTCCAAATAGAAAGCTTTGACCTGAAGAAAGGTTGGGTAGACATTGTAGTAAGTAACATGTGACAGAGTATTAGCTAATAACAGCTACAATATAACTACCGGATAAGTGAATCCTGGAATACTGATGATTGGGCAGCCCCCAAAGTATTGAGAAAATCTCGCAGCATCAATGGTGGCACTCATTAATATCTGTAATATTAGAGCACCAGAAGGTTAAAAATGGAAAATAACATAATTATTAACTAAATAAGCTCTTGACGGGAGGTGGATAATAGAGATAAAATATGATAAGATGTAATAAATTTGAACTGACCAGACGTAGTTGAGGATATGAAGGGAGCATGTCTCTGCATTTAGGTTAACAAAAATCAGAGATATCAGTTCAAAAACAAGACAGACTTCTTAGGCAAGTAATCTTCTTCGTTATCTTTCCTCTCTAAGAGGGAAGATTAAACTAACACGGAAGTTATTACCACATACCTTTTAGAAAAAGGCATTTTTGCTCATTACGGACCAACTCAACTCAACCCAAAAAACCTAATGCTATTAGGTGCAGAATATCTAAAACAAGCTTAACCTATACAGCCCAATTTCCCCCCTCATTTATGCAACATGCATTTATACATTTGTATTAACTATGTCACACTAGAGAGTAGAGGCCAGTAGGTTCTTCTTAATGGTATACCTGATGATTGCCAACACGAAGTCAGAGTATCGATCCCTTTCATGAATTTCATCCTGAACAAAAATGAATGTCACTTAGTTCGCAATGCGTACTTTGCAAGGATAGTGCACAGGATATGCTTTATATATATGCCAAGGCATACTTTCCAAGGAAAGTATGTGCAAAACATGAATCACATGCCAGGATTTAGAAGATATAATATGTGGAGACATTTGAATTCACTTCTGACGCCTCTCAAGGTCTTTAAGAGAATAACATGAAAGTTTCAAAGTTAATTTTCCTTCAGAGTATAATATCTATCACGGCAATTTGTGGATACCCATTGCTGAAGAGACCGTCTGAAAACCATTAATTTTAAAGTCTGATCTAGTTCATGTAGTTACAGGCACTATTTAGTAACTGCTTTGTAATTTTTCATATTAAACTTCTAGCAATATGCAATCATTAAACCAGTGATAACTTTTCTAGTTTTAAAATTAATTAAACAATATCAAGTTTTTTAATACTTTCACCCAATGTTACAATAAAAATGTGTTTGGGCAGGTCGTTCAAAATCCGACTGGGAAGTGGTGATATAACCGATATATATTAATTGTTGGATTGGAGATGTTATAAAATCAATGTGGCCTGGCATGACTCGGATGGCTTTTCAGGCTAACAGGTGAGTTGACCAACCAGTCCAAATTAACCAATGACCTTGAGGGTTTCTAAGTGAACCAGTGTGTTCACGCATTTTTTTATTTTTTTGTGAATTTTAAAAGAATATTTTTTTCCCATCTTTCAAAATAAGAAATTATAGATTATAAATGCTTTCAAATTTTTTAAATATATATTAGTTCATGTGATTGTACCAGTGACCCAATGACTGAGTATTAACCAAATTGCTGGCCAGTTAAGTCTAATAACATTGCTTTCACCATTTACTGTCAGCCATATAACGGCAATCATGGTCAGATCATCATTGACGAGTAGTGGGATAGTCAATTCACTCAAACAAAAGGGAACTTCTTCAAAGTTCAAGCCAATTTACTATAAAAGCACTACGAAGCTTGGCAAAACAGACTTTTGGTTTTAAAAAACATTTTTCGTAACACTTAGAAGAACAAATATGTCAAATAGTTTTAGTTTTTCCATCAAAACTTTGCACAGAAACAATGAAAACCACTTTTTGTTATTTTCTGTTTTCCGGTTCAAATACAAAGTTATGAAAGCAGAAAACTAAGTGAAAACAATGTGACATTTTTCTCATTAAAAATGAAAACCGAAAATCAAAACAAAACACATATCTCCAACCAAACAGCTAATTTTACAACAATTTCAAAAACAATGTTTCATATTCTAATAGATTTTCCCAGTCAGTTCAAAATTTCAATTAAACCATTTATCTAAGAACTTACCTGTCATGCCTAATAACAATTTTTTTTTGACCATGCAAATAGTTCAATAAATTAAAAAAGTGATATGGAAGAATAAATGCGTGAAAAGTATTTACCAAAGACTAAGTACCACATGTTTATGCTCTTGTTGATGATATAAAGTAATTTATAGGAAGTACCATAATTATGTGAGTGATTTCAGAAACCTCATCCTTCATGTGCCCTATCTTAGACGAATGGTAACCTTTGGAAACCAACACCCTTAGTAGCACTCCAGTGGTACATAGCACAATTGATGATTGCCTTCCCCCTCTGCTTTCTAACCGTATCTGGATTTTTGGTTGAAAATGTAAGATAGAATTCTATGTTCGTGAGCTAATAAAAAACCTAGTAATGTTCGCTAAGAAGCAAGGCAACCAGTAGCCTTAAAAGGGACTCGCATAAACAACATAGGATAATGAATGTTGAATGGGGAAAAAGGTATAATTCTATGTAAGAAAGACAGAGATATTGGAAAACAGAAAAGATATCTGTTGATTGAGACAGTAAAAAGAAAACCCATACTTCCCTACTGATGACATCCTGTAGTTTTTCCAACTTAGTACAGATAAAACAAGGTGCATCATGAGTGTAATACACAAATGCCAAAAACTGGTTTGATTATGATAACAGAGGTCAACATTCACATAAATATTTCCATACAAAATAAATCCAAATAAAGTATCACAGTACCATTACTACACCAAAGATACATCAATAAAATTACCTTATATCCCACATTTTCTCCAATAGTCTCTCCTATCTCAGTGGAGATTCTCTCAGAAACTATACATAGAAACAGCAGAAGGAAACAGATTTCAATCGAGACTTGAAAATAAAGATTAAAAATTAGGTCCGAAATCTAGAAGTGTTGCTCACCTGAAGTTGCAGAGATCCGCCGAGGCTGAGTACAAACTATTTTACATACCTCTCCCTTACCCCACATATGATCCAAAATAAACCGTGGAACCTGAATAATGTTCAGAAAGTTAAAACAGGACAACAAAAAAAGAGAAAGATAAATACAAAGCACAGATTGTTAAAAGACTTTGGTCCATGTACAATCATGGAATTACAGATGGGTGAAACCCAAAATCACAAAGCATCAAGTAATCAGTGTGTCCACAATCATCAAAGCTTGAGACAATTAGTTAAAATTCAGGATAAAAAAGCAACTGCATTAATGCAAAAATTGAAATATTGATGCAAATTTGTATCACAATTCACAACATACACATTAAAAGCACCAATCATAAAAACATCAATACACGACTAAAAGATTATTATCTAGAAACAGTCGCAACAAATTACATGTAAATGTAGCTGTACCATAATAAAGACAAGGCAAAGAATTGGTAACCTGCGTAGTCTTTCCACAACCAGTTTCACCAGATATGAGAACTACCTGCTTTGAAACACATGAAGGAATATTAAGACCAAAACACATGCAAAAATCTAAGAAGCAAACTAAATTTAAAAGATGTGTAGAAATGGAGTAAAAACACTAAAATCTAACTCAACTATGTTATTTGATATATTCAACATGTCAATGTGAATCATAAAGCTCAATTATAGTGCAATCAGCACCCAAGCTACAAGTAGATGCATATCCAAAGGCAAATTTACAAAGAAAATTTTTAAATTAACCTGGTGAGATTCAACAGTTGATGTTATTACATCCTTGAAAGATGCAATTGGAAGCTTAGATCTATCTTCAATGATCTGCAAGAACGGAAACCAAACAAAAGAATTGATAACAAGACTATTCCTTTTCAAATGCTATACATACAGTGCGAGAGGAATAATAGAAAAACATCATTATGTTGTGTTGTAAGATTAACAAATGATTTTCTTCCACCCTTTTTCTCAAAAAAGGGGAGAAAATAGGTCAAGTACCTATTGGAACATCAGGCAAGTTGAGGCCAAGGCTTTCATAAATGACTATTGTTCAAAAGTTCAGACTTTATGTCATTCAAAAGTCTTTTATGGGAATAGGTCAACCTATTTAAGTACATGTAAATATTAAATTTTTCTCAATATTATTATTACATTAAATTTTTTATTGTGAACTATTATGGATGAAAATTGTACCTTTAGAACTCAGGAAAAAAATGAAACTCTAATGAAGCCATTTTGTGACACTAAATCAGCATTAGTATGGCACACAACATAACTCGTCATGACAGGACACAACAAGTAGAGATGGATGGAAACTTAATAAAGTAACTCGTCATAAGTCCCTTTAGGGTTTCTATTGGTTGATCTATTAACCAATATTCATCCAACAGAGCCATTTCAAGATCTTACTAGCAAATTGTGAATGATATGTATCTATTCACCAACTTGAAGGAAAACGTCGTGGAATAAGATTAACACGTGATACCTCTAATTAAGACAAATCCTCAACTAAATTTACAGGTGTTCTGTTAGATCCTAAACCCAAATTTTAAGATGATGTCAAAGACTGTCATAAATCCATTGTTAGGCCACCTGCATTGCCTCGCTTCCTTTTTCAGTCTCAGAAAGGACTACCAACAATGGAGCTGACCCAAAATGACTGAACAAAGCATCATAGCGTAGAGCTACCAAAATGTTGACTCTTAGTAGGTTAAAATCTGACATTGGCTACAGATACCACATGAGTAATGCTTGTAAGACTTGGGTAGTTCTCACCTTACAATCCAATTATGTAAAACTAAATTAGTTCCTCAGTACAAATCCAAAGAATATGTAAACCCACTCACTGCTAGCTGTTGCGCCATTTTATTACTATGAAATAATATTCAGTTCTGATAGCTCAAAGTCAATTCTAAACAATAAAATTCATATAGGTTTTCCAACAAAAGTCATACATGTAGATTTCTCAAGCTGAAAGGAGAGGGAGAGAACATTAACCTGTTTCAAGTTAGAGACTTTGTTAATTCTAGAAGAGAGAGCTTCCAATCTCCTAGCAATTTCAGTTTTGCTCATCGAGGGCCTGCTGAAAAAATCATCATGATTATGTCTCGTTTTGTCAACACTACTGTCACTATTTTCTCCAACCATATCCCACAAGTCTCCATCACTAGGAGGATAATGAGCAAATAAATCACCCAGCACCCACTTCGCCTCTTCAGAAAATGTGAAACTCGGAATATTTACAAACCCATCATCCGTGTCAGACTCTATTCTAATTTTTTGAACGGACACTCTCCTGTCCTTCCCATTCCTACGCAAAACACGGGTCCAATATCAACAACACAATATGCAAACAGCAAACACCCAATCAAAAGAATTCCATTACCAACTATTCCATTCAACAATTGTGACCGTAATTCTTACAGATTTAAAAGAGCAATGGAACATGTAACACTCACCCATAACTTTTAGATCTAAACCCCATTTTCTGGGACATTTGATGCACCAAAGCACGCTCTGGGTTGGACATACCAGCATCAAACTCGTACACTGCAGAAAAACAAAACAAAACCGGATTTCATCAGTGGATACACCCATGCAGTCATCATCCTTCCAACACAGATTTCAAGTGGGTCACGAACTACCCAACTCAAACTTAACAACAACAAAAACGTGCAAATATCCAATCCAAACAAAACACCCAATCACTCAGAGGCAACATTCGGGAAAGAGAAGTGAACAACGACAACAGTGATGTCACATTCCTCTGCATCAAAGTGTGAAACAGTCGCAGAAAAAATAAAAGGGAGAGCATTGAATGTCGGAGGGTAACCTTCATCTTCAGAAGCTCGGAACTGTTCCAAAATCTGGGTAATGCGAATCCTGATGACTTCATCAACTTTGGGGTTTTGGCGGTGAAGTGCCTGTTCTTTCTTCTCTCTTTTCTTTCCTTTCCTCACTCTGTTCTTGGTCATCCTTTTCAATGAAAAAATCAAGTGACGAAGTTGTCGCAAGCGCAGCTCCTTTTCCGTCTCAGTTTCTCTTGCTGATTTTCTCAAAATTTAAAATGTTACAGCTTAAATAATGTCTTGCATGCCAGGGTTCCATCTCTAAACCTATGTGCATACATTCATTTTTAGGTCTTATAAATGGAATAGTCTATGTTAAGGATATTCATCTTATAAATAAATTATAATATTTCGCTAGATTAATATTTAATTTTCAATTACATAATATGCTCGGTGACCTAGATTCAAAATCTTGGCATTCAGAAGATTACCTCTTACGTCTATTTTTTCCTTCTTCGTTGTTCCATCCAGGTAAATATATATTGTTTTTATATTTGTTGCTTTTGCAACTATTTTATTCTGAATTGGAAATAATCGAGTAAAATATTTTAAATTGACAGAACGACTATACTTAACCTACGGTATTAAGAATAGGTAATTTGAGATTAACCATGTTCATTTATCCCTTAGGTTTCAATTGATTGAAATTCGTTTGTGTGGATTAGCAAATGAAAACAAATATCTTATAATATTTATTTTCATTTATAATGACCCAAACCTAAAATCCTTCAAAAAAAAATGGAAGTCCTTCTAATTATTTTATATAAAAATAAAAATTTCTTGTCAGTTTTATTTACTATTAAAGCATACCAATGTCTAATATTACTTTCTTTTACATGTAATTTTTAAATTAAAAAAACTTATTAATATGACCTGTTCGCGCAGTGTACTTATTAAAAATCAACAACGCAACAAGTCAGATTCATATAAGCAACTATAAGAAAAATAAAGGTATACTGTTATTGAAAGTATCATTTATAGTATTGAAATGGTTCTTGTGTGCCAACACATCTTCATTTTATTCCCAAAACCATATCATAGTCATCTACATTATTTGTCATGTTTAGGGATTCTCTTGTCATAGTTTGTGTTTAAGAAGAATGTGGGTGATGGCTAATTCAAAGAAAGTTTTACATTGCAATTTTAAAAACCAAATGCTTTTTGCGTAAAACTCACGACTTGTGCGTTTTCTGTTTCCCATGAAAAACAATTGGACAGATCGCCGGAAGGATTGTTCGACACGAAAGTGAAGGAAATATGACAAGTAAAGTAAACTAACATCACCTCGTAAAAGAAAAGAGAAAAAGAATAACACGGATTTTTGGCTAGAGAAGGGAATTTGGTAAATGTTGTAAAACTAAAAAAATAGTCATGATTAATGAGGGAATATTAGTTTGAGGGTTCTTCCGTACACCTTGAGAAAACATCCCCTCCCCATTCACATTTCCCTTAACTGCTTGGAAGAAGAAGAAAAATGGAAAGCGTTAATGAAATATGAGATATACGAGAAGTAACATGCATGTTTGACATGAATGGTCCACTTGTGATAACAGAAATGGTATTTACAGAATTGCAATGATGAGAGAAAAGAAAGAGAGAAATCAATTGGAATGAGTTGGTGATCTAAGATCCCCCATTGCAGTAATGGTGGACGCCATTGCTGGGAACATTTTGGTAGTTGTTGTGCAGAGAATTTAGGCCCCATATCCGAATTGTCCGGTCATCGCTAGCCGAGGCTAACATGTGGGGGTTTGCTGGGTTCCAGCTCACACAATTTACAGATCCTGAATGACCAGGCAATGCTTCTATTAGTTCCCCTGAGCTTCTGTGCCATATGTAAACCTACAAACATACACCCACCCAACTTCAATTTAATACTTGTCCAAATTTATCCAATACAACTCACTGTCATAAGAGGTTGGGAAAATATGTTAATAACATTGCAGGGATCCTACATGCTGCATAAAATTGCTTCACATCCAAAAAAGAAAGAAGGTTAGCATTTCATGGAAAATCTACTAAACACCACAACTAAAAACTAGTAAATATAGATTTTCTTTGGTGCTATAATGACAAGCTGAAGGCCAAAAACAATACAAAGAGAAAGGCCAAGACAGCAGTTCTTGACCGTTACAATAATAGTAGTTGAATTCATTCAACTAATATAATAAAGATGTCCAGTATTTACTTTAACATTTTTTTTAGAGCACTTCTGAAAATTATGTGATTACTTCCTAGAATTTAAGTTACACTAGACATACATGCACGAAATTCTTATAATAAAACACAGAATTAAAAATTAAAAACAATTATTCTTTGACTATATAAGAAATTTACAAGCACCAAAGCCTTTCAATTTGCAAATGGGAAAAAGTATACTTCACAAATACTTTTCCGTTTTGATAAATGATTAAGTATTCATACCTGTGAATCCTCACTTCCACTAGCAATAAAAGCTTGCTTAAGGCCACCAAAGCAAGACCTGATAATAAATCGGGTACGCCTGTGACCTTTGTACTTGCCAACAAGCCTAGGATCGCCTTCAATGTTCCATAGATGTATTTCTTGATTCAAAAGATTAACCAACAAGAATTTGTTATCCTTCGATAAGGAAAAAGCCGTTATTGGTTGATACTCTTCAATAAATCTCTCATCCTTTGTTTCTCTATTGAACAACAGTACAGAATTGGGTTTACAGATACTTAGAATCTCTTTCCCGTTATCCATGATTTCCAAATCAGATATCTTAAGGGTTTTTTGTCCTTTCCAAGACTCCACTTCTTTCCCATCTAATTCCCACATGCAAATGCTCTTGTCACTGAAACCACAAAGTATATATTTCCCACACGGGAACCACGTACAGGAAACTAGGCCAGTACCAGCTTTTTCATAAAGTTGGATGCATTTGCCAGTGGAGACATCCCAACGCCTAATAGCCTCCTCCACTCCACATGTGAGAAGCTCATGGTCATTAGGACTCCATGAAACTGAAGAAACAGGTTTCTGGTGACCAGTCAATCTATGCTTTACAGTCAGTCCACCATTTATGCCAACCTATTTAAAAAAATTTAAGAAGTGACACCTGATTTCATAGCATTAAGCCGTATTTTATGTGTTAGAATGCAATTTGTGTCTTGATCAATAGGGGGGTTCTGATATATGATGGAAAACATTATAACAGGGATTTGAATGTGCAGTATGATGACTATATCAGACACAAGCATTGAAGACAAATTTAGCAGCAAATAAATGGACGTAAGAGTAGGAAAGAGAAAATGTAAATTATGAAATATTACCTCCCAAATTATTGCAGTTCGATCATTTGATGCCGAAGCTAAATATTTCCCATTATGTGAAAATTGTACAAACCAGACTTCATCATCATGTGCATCTAATATCTGTTGCAACATTAGCAAGAAAAGAAAATAACATTACAATGTAGATACTATCCATGCCATATACAAAGTTAAGAGAACATGATCATTGTAAATAGATGGCAAAAGGATAAAACCAGAAGACAAATTCTGTACCTTGTCTCATTTCTCCTCCCTGGTTTTGGGGATTGGCCTTTTAAAGAAATTAGATTATAAATATCAAACCTATGTAAAAAAATTGGGAATTGGTTTTTGAAATAAATTAGATTATACATGCATCTCATTTACAAGAAATGAAGAGTATTTTAATGAGTAAAAAGTGACGAAGGCCTTTTAAGTAGAAATTGCAGTTGTAAATAGTGTAATTGCACATATAGAGAGAAATGCAACACACCCCAGAAATGGTACCTTGCCCAGGTATCTCTTATTATGTAAATCTGGTCATTAAGTTCCTACAAGCTGTGCATCAGTTGCCAAGATATTTAAATTTAGATTTTCCAATATTATTAGAAGCACTAACCATGGACTTCTATATGAAATATAAAGGGAATGCACATGTAAAAAAGGAGATGGATATTACACCAAAAAGACATTCTACTTTAAGCTTAATGTCTTCTAATTGGAAGCAAGTTGGTACTGTCAGAATAGGAAGCAGGATTATTGACAGGTCAAGGGCAAAAGCAAACTATCAAGCCAAGGCATTGACAACATATGACCTTGTTTTGACTGAAAAAGATGCTTGTAGGATACAGATGCAAAATTTTATCCAGGAAATTATTTTCTCAACTCAAACGACAAACGAGAATAACTAAGTCTTTCCAAAAGCTATGATAATTGGACATCACCAACATGTACTGAATTGGTTTATTAAACTCTTCTAATAAGCACTTAGATACCCTCCCTTAAAAGTTAATTTGTTAGGACTAGAATCAAACACTTAAGTACTCCACTGAGTATCACACAACATAATATAGGACCCGAACACCCCAAAATACCCAAGTCCTTATCACTTTCTACTCAACCTTTCTTTTACTTTTACGCACTGAGAAAATAAAAAAGAAAATTCACAGGACCTCAACAATAGTCGTATCCGTTTACAAAATGCCACCAATTAGCATTCAAATTTTCACAGATGTAGTGAACATTTATTTATAATCATGAAATAATACAGACAAAAGAAAGACCAACAAACAGAGATCTAATTAGGAACAGGAAAACAACATAGAGGAAGCTGCTTCTGCTTTCTATCACTACTAATTAACAAGTCAAATATATCTACTAAACATATAATTTTCTAACCTGTAATGTACTGGACGGAATCTGATCTTTTCCACAATGATGATCTGAATATAATGACATCTCCTTATCCAATGAATTATGAAATGGGCATGCCTCTCGTTGTAAGATGAGAGCTTGTTCAACTAAATGCTCCAACCTCTTTTCAGGTATCATTACTGTAGGGGGAAGCAGTTTCTGCAATTCCTCTAGAAGCTTTGACCGAGACTTCACCCTTCCAATATCTAATCTAGGAGAAGGTGAAACTATGTAGGAAGAAAGTTCTCGAATTCTACTGCTATTAATGCAAAGTGGAGTGATCTCCGTCCTCAGGGTCTTCAATGCTTCCATGACCTTTTCACGATTTAGAAGCTCAAAGAATTTCTGCTCCAATATTAAAAATGAGGCTGACCTGACCACGCTTTCATCTGCGGGAGCAATTTTACGTAATGTGGCTACACTGTCATCCAAATTCCCATCAAGTATTTGCTGCATAAACAGATTCACCCCAGGAGAGTGTAAAGGTATTCCAGACTCCTCCTCTAGATGTGCCCCACTCTTCCCGTAACCAAGAGAATATAAAGCCTTTGCAATTATCCTGACAAATTCCTCTTTCTTTATAACCCCTTTTGAACCAACAACTTGTTCGTCCCCTTTAGACGGTAGGGGCCGAGCCATGAAGTCCCTGGACAAGCCTCCAACAGGCTCTTTAGAAGAAGAACCGTTAGACAAGGCAACCAATCCTTTAGAGGATAACTTCATTCGCTTCAAGGCTGGTTCTTCATCTTCCACACCTCCCATGAAAAGTGCCCCTCAGCCCATATATAATTTCAGCAGCGCGAGAAAACAACACATACGACCATACAGCTACAAAATGCCACTGAAAAAGCACTAGGAAGAAAAATGTCTGCATGGAAAACAGCAATGACAACAGTAAGTGTAATAAAACCAAGTCCTGAAATAACAGAAGCTAAACCATAAACAAATTCCTCAAACTGAAACAGCAAAGTAACACAAATTTCGAAAATGACCACATAGAAATTAACACGAGTAAACTAAAAAAAAAAACAAAACACGTCTGAATATAAAACAGAAACAAAAAACAATTTGAAACGGCAATATAAACAAAAACAACAACAATAAGTACAACAGAACCGAGCCCATAGAAAACAAGCTAAAACAGCAAACAGATTCCTCAAATTCAAACATCATCAACAACAATAAAAAGAATAATGCAAAAATCCGAGCTTAGTTACTAGAAAGCACAATGTTCCAACCATATTTATTTTATCTACCAAATCAATAAGACCCCGCGATGTCTAACAAACACAAAAATATCATCTCGAAAGCAAAACCGAACTAGAAAATTGAAAAATAAATAAACAATATATAATAAATTAACAAATTAAAATATGCATTTCCCTATGAAATAAACAGAGACACGTCAAGCAAATCGAAAGAGTAACAGAAACAGGATAAGGTAGAAGAATCCGCATCAGAACTCGCAGTTCCAATAACATGAGAAGAAGATTACGACGGTGATGATCCACCGACTTACCGAACAAGCAAAGCAACGATCGGAATCAAAGTCTGAGACGCGATCGTGAGTTGAAAACCGCCGATTCCTTCTTCTTCTTCTTCTTCTTCTTCTTCTGCTTCACCACACTCTTCAGTTACCAAAACCACACACGCTGAAAATCCCAAACCTCCTTTCTCCTTATGCCTGCAAAGAATGATAACATATATATACGTGTAATATAATATTTCTTTAATTGTAACCATGGATTTTTGTATTTCTAATTTATAAATTCTTTAATATAACGTAAATTATCAAGGTGCAACTATTTTTAAACAGTTTGAATCTTGAAACGAAATAAAAAGTTTATTAAAAATAATTAATTACGTTTAAATTTCAAATGAATAAATTATTAAATAAATTTCTCTTTTATCTTTCTAGCATTTTCTTCCATATAGTATTTCCTGTGAAGTTGTGAAATGACAATGAGCACCCTTTACTACAAACAAACACTTTCTTTGGTTTGGTATATGCCTTCCTTGTTTCTTAAACCATCACGCCATTACTTTCATGTTTTCACACGAAACTTCAATGGTTTTCAAACATTATGTTATATAAATTTTACATTATTTTTTATAATATTACTATTTTATCATTCTTTAAATCAAAATAAAAATTGGTAATTTTCATAAAAATATTAATAAATAATGCCACATTAATTAAGGCAATTTTGGTGGTGGTTAAAGATGACACCTCATCACTGAATATAAATAATATTTATTTGCTATCTGACAAAAAATAATATTATTATTATTTCTCAAATATTTATTTAAAAATAATTACAACAATTCATAAATACTCATAAATATTTAAAAATTAATATTTTATATACTTTTAAAATAAAATTACAAAAAATACAATATAAATTAAAATTTTATTTTAATTTAATTTAATTTAATAAAATATAAATTAATTTTTATTTAATTTTTTACAAATAATATAATATTACATTATTAAAGATCTATTACAATATATGTAGTCATACATATTTCTGATATCTAATGGTGGTAGATGTATGTATGCACATTGGATAGAAAGGATGAGAATCGTGAACATTTTAAATTATTGAGTCATGTTCATGTCAGACATTTCAACTCACTCCAAATATAATAAAATGGATAAATCATTGAGTTTTGTTAATTCTCATTCACTATTTTCTTTTTTCTTTTTTTCAATTCAAAATAGATGTTCTAAGAATAGATAATACATGCAACTGCCGACAGGAACTACAAGAAACAGTGACTGGGTGGAGAATCAATATAGACTTCATGTTTCAATTAAGTTTTGATTTCAACATTTTTAAGATACATGTTTATATGCTAACAATTATGCATTCATGGTGGGTTTGAACAATTTGCAGAAAATCATTAGTTTAAACATCATTCATGTATTAAGAAAATAATATCTATTTTTCCTTTCCTGAAATAGTTATTATAATTATTGTTAGATATTTTATTTCTTAGTGAGGGAAATTAAAATACTAAAGCAGAGGAGGAAAAGGGGATGGTGAGTGTCTTTACAAGGGCAAGATTACAAAAGTATTGAGATACTTAATCCAACCAAGTCCCTTAAATTATGAAACTCGTGGACAACTCAAAAAACATAGAGAAGATGCACTTAAGGTTCATTTACACATAGCATATATATAACCTGCTATTCAAGTTTTTTAAGCAACACTGAAAGAACTTGCTGTGCTCTCCACAAATTTTCTTGCTCCCTTAAACCACCTCTTGTCTCCAGCTTGAGCCTTGCAAATGTACAGTTTTCCATCTTTTACGGTTGCTCTGATCAGTTGGTGCTTCCCACCTTCATCTCCGTCAGCTGTCCTTGTCAACACAGACAATACATAGTACTGCTTCCCATCAACCACAGGTGTTGCAGTCTCTAAGATGTTAGCTGTGGCCACAGCATTTGGATCAAAACCACCCTGCAACAGTTCATGTTCAAACTCAGTTAGGACATCCTATGCTATTTTTCACTGCATTTCTTTTTCATCATCACTCACTTACCTCAGCTTGAGTTTCACCAAAGAAGGCCTGTTTTCCTAGTAAATAATCCACCTGCAGTAAGGAAAAACCAACTTTCAATGCCATTTCTCATACTACAAAAGTTATAATCCATAGACTACTACCCTTTTATTCTATTTAAGAAAAAGCTAGAAAAGTTAGAATTTGCAAGAGAGAAACAACTTTTTATCACTAAATTTGTTCACTGATTCATTGATTTAGTTAGAACATGATACATAAAAAGTGCATTAATGTGGCTATAAGTGTTCCTCATAGTAAGAAAAGAGGTAGTTTAAAAAACAGATATACCTTTGAGAGGAATTCTTCGGGTGAACCATAGTCAGTGATGGACTTCTTATCAGTTGGAGTGACTGTGACAACGACATTGCTGGTTGTATCAAAGTTATCCTCGTATCTAAGAACCTGGCCTGTGTACTCAACCTCTTTGCTTGGGTTCCACTTTGAGGGAATCGATAGTTTGAATCCATTTCCATTGTAGGGCAAGAAATCTGTGTTTTCCTTTGGCTTTCCAAACACATTGGCTGCAAGAAAAACAACCAAGCTGTTCAAATAAATCATGGAACCCCCATTACTAGAGGGATCAAATTCAACCTAACTTCTTCAACTCACGAGACAAAGTGATCCCTTGATATGGTATTAGAGATTTTACGGCCAAATGCATAATTTAATCAAGAGTCTAATCTTAGTATTCTTCAATCAGAATCAGAGTTTTTATAACAGTAATCCATATTAATCTTTAAAAAGTGAACTTTAAACAAATTATGGACATGAAGGTTGAATTCTAGTATAAACTAGCCTAAAGAAACACTTAAACAACTCTGTGTAACTAAGTGTGTAGTGGCATCATGGATGCATGATGACAAAAAAGAGAAAGTGATATACCAGCTTCACCATAAGCTGCATCTGCAGGTTGAACTTTGGAGCCAACAGCAGCAGCACCAATGAGCACAGTGAGAGCTAAACGGCGAGAGATAGGAGCGACATCATCCTCTTGGGGTGGTGTCTGTTTCTGAGCCTTGCACACAAGGTGGTTAGGTTTGGTGCTAACTATGATGCGTTGTGATGGGGATCTGGCTGGAGTGGTAAGAGCATGGTGGTGCAAGAAACATTGGGTAGAAGCCATTGATCTCTGATCTTTCTCTCACTCACTGACTCACTCTTCTGGCTCTGTGATGAAACTATCGTGGTAGGAACTTGTGGAGATCGTGGAGTTTGAACTTTGGAGTGCAGTGATTTTGGATATTGGATTTCGAAGAGGGTGATTGGGACTAATGGATTAGATTTTCGATGTGGGATAAGGTAATAGAGGCTCTGATTGGTGCCACGTCATTCTCATTTCTGTCTGCAGAGATACTCATCACTTGCATTTCATGTACTATATTTTCATGCTTTTGTTCAAATTTATGTGCAAATAATTATTTTGGATATTTATACTTTTCCTCACATATTATTGTTATTATTATTTAAATTTAATTAATCTCAATTCAATTAATTTTTTTATTATTCATACACGAGTCAAATTAAAGATATTTAATATTACTCATCTAATAGAAGACTCAGATACAAAAATAGCTAACAAAATACTTTAAAATGATTTTTATTTTTGATAATTTTATAATGATTTTTCTTTTTAATTAAGTGGGTTGGGTGTCATGGATTGTCTAAAAAAATCATAAAAATGAGCTCACGATTAATAGATTTTATTAAATTGTTTAACTTACTTTTTTCATTAATAAGCTTTAAAAAAAATGCCACAAGATGATGACTTTAAGATATTGTGGATGGGATGAGAATACTTATATTCTTCATATCTGGAATAAAAGAAACAAGTACATTAGTTTCAATCTTTCACATAAATCATAGCATGTCCACTTGTTTATCACGAGAATTATTACTTAATACTCATCCTAAATTCATAACATAAATAATACGATACATTAAAAAACCAATGCATCACCGTGTTAAAATCTAAATGTGAATTTAAATTTTATGCTGAATAGAAATAAAAAAAAATTAATAAAGATATCATTTTAAAGCTTTATATTAAAGATGATGTCAGTTATTAATTAAAATAAATTCGTGTTTTATTATTAATGTATCGTTCTCGTAAATTATCTTAATACACCTATCACATTGTGATGATATAAAATGTGTGTATAACCAATAATATATGTTTTTTAGTTTGTTTTACTTGTGTTGAAAATAATTAATCCTTTAACTTATATCACTCTTCCACTTTTTATCTACATTGCTTTCTTTACATAAATAAATAAATAAAATATATATATATATATATATATATATATATATATATATTAATTTCAATTAAATACACCTTTAACAAAACTATCTTATTTAAAAACATGATTCAAATTTTGAATTTTTAACTTTTAAACAAAAATGGCTGAATTTCTTGTTCAAATATTAACTTGAAATTAAAAAAAAATAGTTGAAGTTATAATTTAAATAACCTCTTTAAGTATTCTTAATTAAACATTTTATCATTTTGAAAATAAATTAGTATTTTAAAAAATATTTTATTAAATATGCAAATGTGAGTCTAAATTTTATATTAAATAAATGTAAAAGAAGTTGAACACTTTATAATATTAAATAAAATTTATTATTTTAAAGTTTTTTTAAGTGATATAAATCTCTTATAAGAATGATCTCAAGTTTCAATGTTATTTTTCTAGTAAATTCTCTCCCTAATATACCCACAAGAAAAGGATTTTAATATAAGAAAACTGAAGACCTTATAAAGTTAAACAACTATAAATAAAAATTTTGAGTTAAAAGTTATATGTAATAATCCATAAATAAGGAATTAGGACTTGTAAGGGTATTGAGATGTTGAAATCCTATTTTAAAATGAAATGTATATCAAAAGCATAAAATTAAAAATTTTCTAAAAACACTCTTAGTCCATTTGCTTGAAAGCTTATATCTCTAAGAGCTCTGTTCATCAAACCCTCTCCCTTCTCTCTAAGTTTCTTCACTCCTAAATAATTCCTTTTACAATCAAACCACATCTAAAGGATCTTGAGACCAAGGACAACAAATTCAGCCGATCAATTTTCCATTTTTCACGTAGTAAGTGTTCTCCCCTTTCCTCTCCTTGTTTCCGAGCTATGATCATGCAACAAAGCTTGCTGCATGTAGTTCATAATGTTTTCCCCAAATTTTAGCTTCATTTAGGTATTGAAATCTGTTTCCAATTTCTAAATTATGATTTATAGGTGTTCTAGTTTTCTTTGGAGCACGATTGCGCAATAAGAGCCTCCTGTGGGCTTGATTGTTTGAACAGAGGTAAGGGAAGCTGGAATTGTTTGTTTAGTATTGTAGAATTTACTGTAATTGTATTAATATTATGAAGAGTGATTTTGATTTGAATGCATGTATGAAAACCGTGTATGTTGTTGTGTAATTGTTGCATGAAGCCGAAAATACTTAAGCTTAATGTGTGTTTATATTCTGTGAACCAAGTGATCTGAAGAATTATTAGTGTTGAAGGTTGGTGAATGTATATATGCTGCGAATTCAATTGCTTAAGAGTAGTAATTCAGTTTCTGTAGATTGTGGGAAAGTGACTAAGTAAATTGCATTGTTTGAGTCAAATTATGGAACTTAAGTAGTGAGATTTTGAGTTAGTGGTCTAGACTTAATTTGAACCTTTAAGGTAGCTCAAATAGGTTAGTTAAAACTTGTAGGCAGCACCAAAAGAGCTTAAGACAGATTGCTGGACAAACATATTATACTATTTTAGAATTTAGACCAAATTGATGGAACTTGGGTAGTGAAACTGAGAACTATAGGTTAGACACTGGTTTAGGATATAAGAAACACTTATATAGGTCAATTATGACTTATAAGAGGCATCAAAACAGTTTGATATGGTTTCTAAACAGTATGATCCAATTTGAGCCCCTAAGTGAATCTATATGGAGTTTTTGATCTTAAATCCTTGCATATCTATTAGAGTTTAGTGTTAAAATCATGTGTGAGACTTCAAACAAGTTAGATTCAACTTGTATTTTGAGTTAGGAGTGTCCAAAGTTCACCAAAAGGCCTAAAACGAAATGAGAGTGGGTGAGTTTTGCAAAATCTGCAGAAAACCTGCAGAATCCACGTCTGGGCGCCCTTCAACTCGTTGTTTCAGCTTAATTGTCATGCCCGGGCGCCCCTAAAGGGCGTTGGGGCGTCATTTTCGGCTGCTGCTTTTATTTTTGATAGTTTGGGGGGTTCCGGATGTCCGTTTTGGACGTTCTTTATGTTGTTCTGGGGGTTTTTGACCCTTCCAAAGCCATTGGTGAGGGTTTCCAAGCCATTTGAATTACCTAAGTATTGGTAATTTAAGATTATAAGGATATTTGTATTAATAAGTGATGTTTTTCTGAAAATATGTAATTCTTGTGTTCTCTTCCTTTCTTGTGTGATGATCTAGGTATCTTTTCTTGTTTATCTTGTATGATTACTTCTAGTATTATGAGATTGATTCATGCTTAATTCTGTAAGAAACTAAACTAATATAAAACATTCATGGTATGAAATCAAAAGTATGAAAGTAAGTAAAGTTAGTGTGGAATGAAATGTGATTTAAGTACATCTCTAGGTGAGATCAAATTAAGTTATGAGAATGGATACAGGAAGCTCAATCTTGGGTGTCTCCATTTTATATGGGCCAAGATGAGTGATATCATGTTAAGTACTGGAATAAATATAGGCAGCTCAGTTTTGGGGGTTGCCCTTAAAGCTCTAATGACTATTCAATCTCACTTAGAGAAGATTAGTTCATGTGGTGAAGAGCAGTAGGGGGTCCTAGTCTTGGTTGTCTCCATTGTATATGGGTCACGGTGAGTGATAACGGACTAACCTTGTGTGTGGTAGGGTAAAACCCATTGGCAATGGCTTTGCAAAGCAGTAGAGGCCACCACAAGTGCATAACCCGCCATAGCTCGATATTCATTACAGGTCCGGACGAGTCTAAGTCTAACACCACTTAATAAAACTCCAATTTATAACTTAGTAAAACTGTTCTATATAATATTGTTTGCTTGACCTTGTATGCTAGTTTAATTTTGTTTACTTGTAATATTTTAGATATCTAGCTTACCCTTGCTTTGTTTGCTGCATGTTTTGTATGTGTTTGATTTCTCTTGCAATGATCATCCAAATTGGATGTGAGCAAAGGTAGGAGAGGCTCCTCTGGAGCAGATATTAGATGGAGCTGATGATGCTGAGGCTCCAGACACTGCAGAGTAGTTTAGACTAGATAAGATCTCTTATGTATCTAACTTAGTTTCTTTCTTTTTCTTCCTTTTAAAGACTTTATAGCTATATGTAAAGCTTTTAAATTTCCCCTCTCTTTTGGATGGATGACTGTATTATAATAAATACTTCATCTGATAATTTCTCCTAACTGTTTTACTTTATTATACATGTTGCATTCCATATGATATATAGATGTATATATATATTTTTGGGATGTTACATTGTACAATTCCTTATGGTGAAATTTTGTCTTTCTTATAATTTATATAGTTGAAAAATTCATTACATTTTGATATACAAAAATCCTGGTAAAAATACCTTTTAAAATATTAAATATTTATTTCAATCAAATAATAAAAGTATTGTTTGGTCAAACTTCTTCCTAATTATTTTAGAAAACTAAATATAGAAGGATGTTTTTAAAAGTTAAAACTAATTAATGTATAAATTAAATTTTTGAAAGAAATTATGTGAGTTTTTCTATAAAATAAATTGTATACGACTAATTTCAAATTATAGATAACTAATTTCGCATTTTCTTTCTACAAAATCCACTTAGTCAAACCAGATTAATGTTAACAATAATTTTAGCACAATCTTCATACCACATGAAAAGTTATTCCAAAGTACGTTGTATTTTAAATCAAGAGAGAGTAAATAATTATTACAGAAAGAACTTATATATACAATTGTATAAGTATGATTGGTTGGTGTTATGATCAATCTATGTCTCACCAATAGTATTAAAAGAAATAATAAGACTATTTTTCCTTTAAAACAATACTCTTTTAAATTTTTAATAAAACTTTAATATTCAAGTAAATAGTAAGTTTTATATAACACATATTGTTATATTTTGATTGAATATATATTTGATCTTTATAAATTATTAATAAAATGTAAATATTTAAATAAATTTAATAAAATAAAAAATATAAATTTATTTTACTATATTAAAAATAAAATATAATAACATTGGTTATACAGAATTGATCATTTACTTTATTTTTTTTTAAAGAAACACTGTATTAATTACATTTAATAATATTATTTTAACCTATCTTAAATTAACATAGTATTTTATTTTTTTGTTTATAAACAAAAATGTAGTTTTGAGATTAGTGTAATACATACGAAGTTAGTGTCAGAGATGGCAACTACTGCATTGTTGTTTACGCCGTGCTCGGATTCCAATAATCCAAAATGGAAAATGACGTGGATTTTCACGTGTTTTTTGTTTTCATTTTCACTGCACTTCTGCTTCCTCAATTATCACTGCTTATTTATTACTATTAAAATACCATACCAGTACACTTTTATCTTTATGCATATAAAAATAATTTATTCTTCAATAAATAAATAAAAATACTGTTGTTTATTAATTAACATAAAGTATTTAATAAATATCTTATCTTTATTTCTACCACTTGACACTCAATGATTTATTTATTATCATCTATCATCTTCACTCTTACCTTTTTTTTTTCTCTGAACGTTCACTATTTTTGTTATTATTAATTAATTAATTATTAAACGAAATTAAACTATTTTAAATATTCTTGATATATGTTACTAACTTTTGCATAGCTTTTGTCCCTTTTCTTTCTGCAATTCACTCATTAAGCATCTGTTTCTCTCTCTTTCTCTCTCTCTCTCTCTCTTCTCACACTCTGTGTTGGCTACTTGGTTTCTTCTACACTACATTTCTCTCTGGTTTGTGCGCGAAACCAATTTTTTTTTTTTTTTTGTTTTGGATGATGCAATTTACTAATTCATGCTTCTTGCTTTGGTGCTGCTGCCTTTTTCTATTTTCTTGTGTTTTTGTTTTCTACTGTCTTGTTCAATTCACCCAACAATTATCTGGTTAGGGATTTGCTTGTTTGCTTAAAGTTTGAATTTCGTTGGACGTTCATGGTTTGCGTTGTCGTGGGTCAAAATGTGCGTCTTTTTAGTGCTTCTGGTAGATGAAAAAACTTGGTACCTTTTTTTTGTTTTTCTTTTCTGCTTTCCCAGTTTATATTTTTTAAACAAAAGTTGAATTTTGGTGAAAAAATAATATTTTTTTTCCCTTTTCTTTTCCCTTTAATTAAGAATTAAAATAGTTCTGTCTTAGGTAGTTTTTTCCCTCCACCAAACATAGCATTGTTGTGAGTGGATATGTTAGCATACTTTTTGTGTCAAGATTACGCAGTCTTGGCAGAAGAACAAATTTATGCTGCATTCACTCGCTGTGCTCTCCATTTCACTTTTGCATTTGATCCTTTTCATTTCAAGATTTAATGTGTAACACTTATGGAAGTGAGCGTAGAAAAATAATTAAAAGGGTTGAGAAAGTTTATAGCTCACTGAAGACAGTATCATGTTAAAGCCAAATTCGCAACAATTACAGCAACATACACCGAGAATGACTTAATGCTGATGAAGCTTAATTACGGACAGGCTAAGTTAATTACTTGTAAGAGATGTTTCTTTTGTGGCCTTAGACCAGTAAGACTTATTTCATTGTAGATGAGATAACATTTTTGTCTTTTTGAACATGTGACTTGGTGTTGGCAGTTGTTCTTCTCTTTAGTTCATGATTCGGGAAAAAGAGAAATGTATCATATATTCGTTTCATGTGTGTTGGTTTCTTATAAACGGTGATTGCCTGATTGATGCTGCAGTGTTTGACATGATAGCTATTTCATACTACATTTTCTGATTTTCCTTTTTATTCTTATAAAAGTGCAGGAACAATGTCTGAGAAAATCACAGCGGAAAACCTTTTAAACACCCTTGTGGAAACAATTGCCGAGAAGCAAAAATCTGGATCATTTTTTGAAGAAGACAAGTCAAGCTCAGTGAGCTCCCAATTCAATAGACTCTTTGGACGCCAGAAACCTGTGCACCATGTTTTAGGGGGTGGAAAATGTACGGTAGTTGTGGTTAATTTGATGTAAAATCTATCATGTTACCTTGACTTTAAATTTCTTCTTGGATTTTCCATTGGATGATGTAGCTGCTGATGTGTTGTTATGGAGGAACAAGAAGATTTCTGCTAGCGTTTTATCTGCAGCAACAGCTATATGGGTGCTATTTGAATGGCTTAATTACAATTTCCTAACTCTTCTATTCTTTGTTCTGGCTCTCGGCATGCTTGGACAGTTTCTTTGGACAAACGCTTCTGGCTTGTTTAGCAGGTTATCCAAGCATTCTTTCTTCCCTTCTTTTGATCTCTGACTTTATGTAAATATATTATGCTACTTTACATCTTAAACTTGTTTTTCTATGTGGGGTGACAGGAAGCCGACTAAAGTTCCCCGTTTTGTTCTCCCAGATGATTTCTTCGTGAATATTGCGACTGCAATTGGTGCGGAGGTTAACCGTGGATTGAGGTTTCTCCAAGATGTTTCATGTGGAGGAAACCTAAAACAGTTTCTAATTGTAAGTATACTCTTACCTTTGTTTTGTAATTGTTATTCACAATCCAGGTTCATGATTAGAAGTTAGAACATAGTTTCCAGGTTAAATCGTTTTTCACTTTATATGCATCAGTATTTTCTATAACACTTGTTATTCAATCAATTGATCAATTGCATTTATTTTTGTTTGCTGCAACATCTTCTTCCTGTGACATGTTATTGATATTTGTCATCAAAATTGTCAACTGTCTCTTTTTCCACTAAAATTTTTGCCAATATGATGGGTTCTATATTATATTGATATTATGCTGACAGGGATAAGTTTCCTTTGGTGGCAGCTTGTCAAATCAACTTAGCTGTATGTGATAGTATCTTCTAAAGAGTGTTTTGGTCTTAAGCTGTTTGTTATGACAATAATTCGTCAATTGTGTGGCTATGCTTGATTTTTATTACTTTGTTGTTGCTAAAGATTTGCACATTACTGTGGAAAGAGCATAAGGAGTTAGTATGATATAATTGAATTGGGAAACAAGGATGGTTGTATTTAGTATCCTTAAATACACAGTTATGATGCACTTTTTACTTTGCCATCCACTATTTTATAACTTGTTTTTAACTATTTATATACGATAAATTATATTTATTTTTATATTTTGGTGCAAAGCAAAACGTATGCTTTTGTGTGGAATTTGTAATAATGGTTATTACATCCTCAGGCTGTATTAAGCTTATGGGCTGGTGCTGTGATTGGGAGCTGGTGCAATTTTTTGACTGTCATGTATATTGGTGAGACCTGCTTTCTTTCCCTCTATTGATATAGATTAGAATATTTTGATAGAGCATCTGCCTGAATTTAATAGTTGGACAATGTTTGAAAAAAAAAAATCAAATTTCAACTAATCCAATAAATAACTGCTCTAGAAAGGATGAATAATTGAAGTAGGGTTAAATAAGTTTAAGTCTCCAATATGTTACTTGTTTTTTTAGTATCTAATAAATAATTTTTCAAAATTGAGTACAAAATTATAAAGGGAATTTGGAGGGGTAAAAAGAATCCACACACGCAAATGTTATCTTGTTAAGTGTTTTCAAATAATATGCTGCTTCAGTTACCCAATCTTATTTGGAAGCAAATGTAAATTAAGTCTATGCTGATGTCTATTGTTTTGTGGGATGCTTGAAGTTCAGATGCATGATATGTTAAAAATTATGTTTTTTGACAAATAACTTGTATAAAGTGTTCAATTTCTAAGGTTTTGTTGCTAAAATTTATGCTGTGTTATGTCTAAGGTTTTGTTGCTGCACATACGCTCCCAGTTTTCTATGAAAGATATGAGGATCAAGTTGATAACTTTGTGTACAAGGTCTTTGATCAGATGCAAAATCACTATCAGAAGCTGGATTCTGGTTTGCTTAGCAAAATCCCTAAGGGAAAACTCAAAGGAAAGAAGTATGAATAAGTTTTTCCTTATGTAAATGGTTTGATTTTGAATATCCTTTTCTCACTTGTGATGGAATTGGAAAAGACTGAATAATGTTAACTAGGGAACAGTTCTATGTGGAGGTCTTTAAATTTGGTGTGCTTAATATTTGACCTAGATTAAGATTTCATTAAAGGTTAGGCCATTTCTTCCCGCACCTCATAATTTTCAACATGTACCCCCACAAATTTTAAAATTTCAAATTTATCTTATGATTTAGGATTTTTAATTTCAATTCTAATTTACAATAAATTTTCATTTTGAATTGTACATAATGAAAATATGTATTTTGGAACGCATATCCAAAATATAAATGTATGTTATAGAAGATATATTTTGAAATATAAATTTGTATTTTGGATGGTATATTTTGAAATATAAAATAAAAAATTCATTTTGAATTATATAATTTGAAATGTTTGTTTCAATAAAATAAGTTTAGAAAAAGATAATATTCTATCCAATTGAAAGAGTGGTCAAAAGATTTGTTGGCTTCACATTCTTAAGAGAAATTACATTTACAAAAAAAAAAACCACTATAAGTAATAAGGATAAACTAGTCATTTTACCACCAATGAAGTGCAGACTGGAATTATGGAGTGTGGCTAAAATTGCGGAGGTGTAAAGATAAATTCCCTTAGAACTATTGGACAAGACACTTACAAGGGGTTTGATTCTAACCCAGTTTAAAACCAGATAGAAAAAAAAAAAAATCTAATGAAAGAAAATAAAGGGAAAATATTTTATTTGATCAACAGGATGAGGAAAACATAATCTAAAAGTATATTAAATAAAAATAATAAAAGTATATTGAATAAAGATAAAAGAGTTCTTTTTCTACCAGGATTTATAGAATAAGAGTTCTTAATTCTATTCATTTTTTATTCCGTTTCCAACTTCTAAATTAACTTTTTTGTTTATAAAAAAATATTTCTATTTTGTGTAAAGTAAAATCTATTAACAATCAAATCATTTATAAACTTCTTAAAAGAATCAAATATAAACGAAATGCAAATTTAATATTTCTTTTCCATTCTTAACATTCTATTGTGTATATCAAATTGCAATTTATATAAACTATTACATTTAATAACTTCTTATTAAAATAATTGTCATTTAAACAATCTTTGGATAGAATTTTTTTTTATAAGGAATAGTTCATTTCAAATTTAGTTACTTTAAATATTGTTATTATTATAATATTTATTAGTTTTAATTTTATCACATATAAAAGAATTCAAATACGTGTATATAACATGGTTTATTTAAGATATCTATTTATAATTTGTTGGTTTTAAATTTTATTTGAGATATTTATTTATAATTTGTTTGTTTTAAATTTTGATGAATAGAATAGGATTTATTTTATAAGTTGTTGCTTAAGCTAACATTAATATGGTTAAACAACCATGTTTACTAGTGTTGCTTCAAGCATTAAATACTCGTAATAAACTACCACATTATATGTATTATATATATACTCAGAATATATATTTTGTATAGATATAAAATATTTACTAAATACAAGAAGTTTGACATTACACAGTCAAAGAATTTATAAATTCAAACAAACCTTGCAAACCACAATTTCTAGCTTCAAATTCAATATTACTTTAAATATTGGTTAATTATTTTTTTCAACTTGAAATATATATATATATATATATATATATATATATATATATATATATATATATATATATATATATATATATATATATATATATATATATATATATATATAATAACAAAACATTAAATTTAAGTGCAAAGAAAAACTAAAATCACATACTAAATACAAGAATTTAGTCTTTATATTAACTTAGTACTGATAAAAATAGTTACTAAGCATTAAATTTAAATATAAAGGACTAAAATGATGTGTTTTCAGAAATTTGAGGAATAAATCATCAATTTCAAAATATAAGAATAAAAAATTGATTTAAAAAAGTATATAAAAAAAAATCTTTCCCAAAACATATTGTATATTTTCATATAAATTTTAACCCTTTCAAATATGGAACCAATTTATTTGTATTTATTTAAAAAATACTTATCTGATAGATTAAGTGAATTTATATATTCTTATTAATAAGCTTATTTTTTTAAATAAATAATTTATATTTAATTTAATAAATATTAGATACATTATTTTCAGATGAATAATTATGTTTAAAAAAAAAAAAACTTATTTCAAGCATACTTAATTATTACTAACCTGTCTATGATGGTTTTATTCAGCCACAAAACATATGAAAAGTGACAGTGAAAAAATAATGCAGCACACATGTATGTGAAAAGTCCCATGTTTTTGCTGAAAGGTTTTTAACCCTTTGGCATTTACATTCACCTTTTGCTGAGATATTTTTTGGTATCCAAGTCATCCAAGTGCATGTGACCATGAAGCTCAAGCGTGTGTTTCCACATGTTAAATGTGGTCTGCAGCATTATGCCATAAGCTTGGCTCGTGTTTTGGGCCCTCACTGTCCACCATGGAAATTTCTATGGTCAGAAGCTTCACCACCTCACCATTGCTCCTCTTCATCTCTTTAACAACGTTGCATTCCAACAACAAAACAAAACCAAAAGTGCCTCATTGGTATAAGAGAAAGAGCAAATAAAGCAAACTTATCTATCAGAAAATCTGGCAGAAAAAAAAAATGCTACAGTTCTCACACATTCTTTTCAAAACAACTCTCACCATTTAAGAACAAAACAAAATAATCAGTTTTAAATGATACAATAAAGAACAAGAGCCCTAAATATAATATATTAAACTGTATAATGTGATAAAAAGAGAGATCAGAAAAGTAAGAGCACAGAAATGTTCATTGACTGTTTCTAGCATAAAATGAATAATGTGATACCAAAAAGATAAGAAAAAACAAAGTATATCATAAGGGGTGTTTTGAAAATGTGCCGTGTAAGTGTAGCACTATCCATTTTGGAATATGTTAAAAGCCACCCCCATATATTAATTTTACTTTTTTTTTTTTAATTTTTAAAATGCAATTTTCTACTGTATAAATATGTGAAGACTGGTGAGCTCATAGAGTCAACAACCTAGGTCACAACCGAGGTAGTCTTTATTTCATTGAGCAACAATGATGTTCTTTGTTTGTAATGAATATGGTCTGGTCTTGAGCAAGCCTGCAACTCATGACTTCCACAATTTTTGCATCTCAAATGAGGGTGATGATGATGACGATAATGGTGTCATTGATGTGGCTCCAGCTGCATAGGAATTTGGCAATATATATATCAGTAGATGAGTGAGAAGAACTGAGGAATAATGCAGATATAGTTTTAGTCAGTGTAAGCTTCTGTAGTCTTGTTTGTTGCTGAAAATTTGTGTTGGAATTACTGGGTAGTGTTTATGCTTGCAACTGATATAATATATTTTTTATTTGTCTTCAATTCCTCCTTCTCTTTCTCTTTCTCTGACTCAATTTTAATTACATCTAACTTTTTCATGTCTTTCACTTTATATATGATCATGAGTGATTAAACACACACATGCTCATAATCTTGAAAGAATGCAAGCATTTGTTTCTTTTAATGAACTTAACTATGATCTCTCTCTCTTTATATATATATATATATATATATATATATATATATATATATATATATATATATATATATATATATATATATATATATATATATATATATATATATATATATATATATATATATATATATATATATATATATATATACACACACACACACACACACATGAATTTTCTGTGTGTACCTTCAAGTTCTCTTTTTTAGTACTATGGCTGACAGAATCATATTCAGGAAACATAAAACAAGCTTTTTAAGTGAAGAAGAAATTAAAAATGTTAGCTTTAATTAGCTTCCTTATCTCCAATGAGGGACCATTTTCAACCACAAAAGAGAAGCCAAGAACCTTTTACACAAAATATTTCAAATGTGGTTGATCTGTCTATATTGATAGTATATCCTCATCTTCTATGCCTTTTTAATTGTGTAAAAAATATGTTTTTTTTTCATTGTTTTCTGCTTTTACTTCTCAGCACACACACAAAAGCTTTTTATTGCTTAAAAATCTCCAAATAAGAGAAAAAGTCAAGAGACATTGCAGATTTGTTTGGCGTATATATAGATCTTACGTTTCAGAAAAGACTGAAACAATTATATATAGCAGAAGCAAAGTAGCCCACCAAAACAACAAAGTAACCAAGTTGCACTTGTAGTAACTGCAAAACAGTGTTTAGAAAGCATAAAATATGCACTGATAATGTTCTTTTTATGTATATTTTTTCCTAAACCAGCCCAATGGTTCTGCCCAATTTGAGTTTGGGCCAAGTGTTTACAGCAATTTCAGCTCAATTAATCGCTTAACAAAAAACAAAGTTTTGAGATTTGACTGAAGCTGGTCAATGATTGAACACAGTTCAATCTATTTAATCATATTTATATATTTGTGTAACAAATACTTTATCTATTATTTTTTAAGAAAAAAAGAGTGTAAATGGACATTTATCTAAAAATGGATTCGTTATAAGTTTGAAGGATGAAGGGAATGGAGAAAAACATTAAATGTGGGCATTAAATTGGTATGTGATTTGCAAACAAAAGTGGGTAATGAGAAATTTCTATCAAATTTCGATTTGGTTGGTTATGATGTATCTTTATCACTTGGGACCATCCCCATCTTCCCATACCAATTTCAATTTAGATTTGAAACTATATTACATCTCTCTCAACATCCCAAACTTAATAACTTTTTTTTTATTATTTATCTTTATTTAAAGATGAAATTGTCAACAAAATACACTTGAGAGGAAACTAAATTATCTATTCAGTTTGTATAATGAAGTGACCTTGGAGTTCTTCCTTCTTTGCAGCTTTTGCAATCAGTACAATAAACATGGAAATTAGGCATTAGTAAAACAAAACTACTATTAGGAGTTTAGACCAAGAACATGATACAAATGACATCAATCTGCCCCCTATGAATATGATTGTGGCAGCTCAAAGTTACAGAGACGAGGAAGACATTAGACCTGCAAATAGTAAGATTGAAGAGAATGAGATGGTTCGATGTTGGTGTTTGGAGTGGTCTATGAAGAACAATCTTTAAAAAGATTAAGCTAATTCTAGAGAAAAAGAACTACAAGAAGCTCTCAGAGAGCTCTAGTTAGGTGACTCTAAAAGATTACTTTCTAGGCTAATCTCAATAGCATTTCATTAACCTTAAAGAGTATTTTTACAAGTAATGGAGGTTTCTATATATAAGAACCAAGACCTCCAAGTTCTCGATAAAATGAATTCCCTCACATGCTTCTATTTTCACACTGCAAATACAGGATCAGGAGACATGTATCATCTTATACATTTCATGCTTTTACACCATCTGCTTAATGTATTCAATGTGAGGTGTTCTGAAATGATGGACCGACCTCATGCATAGAGCCTGGTAGCTCGACAATCATAGAAGATCGACAACATAGATTGACATCATAGTATACATAGAAGCTCGACATCTTAGCATTGTTAGAATTGGTCAAAAAGAATTTTATCTAATGAAAATCTATGAAAGGGAGAAGATTAAGAAAATCAATAAATTAAATAGAAAATAAGTTAATATATATAAGAGAAAGAAATAGATAATAAAAGGAGTAGAAAAGAAAAAAAGAAACGTAGAGTATAAATAAAGGAAGAGAGAGAAAAGTGATATTGTAATTTTATTTTTTATCATTAATACATTTGCAGTGAAATCTAAAGAGTTTTATTTTGAGTTCATTATTCCACATTTATATTTTTTCTCACAAATCTGATTAAGAGAAATTCTGCTGAATTTCCCAACAACTGGTATCAGTGCCGGTTGCTATTATTATAATTTCAAAGGGAGTTATATTTAAGTGGAAGAAATGGCTGCAGATGAAGGAAAAATAAAAATTGAGAAGTTTGATGGTACGGACTTTGGCTTTTGGAAGATGTAGATTGAAGATTATTTGTATCAGAAAAAAGCTATATCAACCTCTCTCAGGGCATCAATCAGAAAACATGAAGGATGAAGATTGGATTCTTCTCAACCGACAAGCTCTCGGAGTTATTCGATTAACATTATCCCGCAATGTTGCATTTAATATTGCAAAAGAAAAGACCACGGTGGGTTTTATGACAACTCTTTCAAGTATGTATGAAAAGCCGTCAGTCTCAAACAAAGTTCATTTGATGAGGCGGTTATTTAATTTGTGGACGTCAGATGGCGCAATGGTAGCGCAGCATCTTAATGAACTCAATATAGTCACAACTCAATTGAGTTCAGTTGGAATCGAATTTGATGACGAAGTACGAGCCTTGATACTTTTGTCTTCTCTACCGGAAAGTTGGAATGCTACAGTCACAGTTGTGAGTAGCTCATCAGGCAGTAATAAATTAAAGTTTGATGTTGTTCGTGATCTGATTCTTAGTGAAGAGATTCGACGGAAAGAGTCGGGAGAATCTTCAACCTCTTCAGTTTTGCATACAGAGTCAAGAGGAATAAGTTCGAACAAAGGATATGGACGTGGAAGATCCAAGGAAAGAAGGTCAAATTCTAAGAATTACCGTAGTTTCCAAAACTCAAAGACAATTGAGTGTTGGAATTGTGGAAAGGTAGGACACTACAAAAACCAGTGCAAGAGTGCACGATAGAATAACGAGGATAAAGCAGAAGCAAATGTTGCTTCAACCTCAAGAGGAGAAGATGCATTGATATGTTCTTTAGAGAACAAGGAAGAGTCTTGGGTGTTAGACTCTGGAGCATCCTTTCATGCCACGTCACAGAAAGAATTCTTTGAGAATTATGTTCCTGGAAACCTTGGAAAAGTTTACCTTGGCAATGAGCAGTCTTGTGAGATTACTGGTAAAGGTGTGGTGAAGATTAAGTTAAATGGGTCTGTATGGGAATTGAAAAATGTTAGACATATTCCCGACCTAACAAAGAACTTAATCTCAATAGGCCAATTGGCCAATGATGGCTACACAACAGTCTTCCATGGTGATAATTGGAAGATTTCAAAGGGTGCAATGACAATTACTCGTGGTAGGAAGAATGGTACTCTCTACAAGACAGAAGGAGCTTGTCATTTGATTGCAGTTGCAATGAATGAAAATCCTAACCTATGGCACCGAAAGTTAGGTCATATGAGTGAGAAAGGGATGAGAATCATGCACTCAAAGGGCAAGTCTTCGATCAATAGAATTTGACAGGTGTGAAGACTGTATACTTGGAAAGCAAAAACAAGTAAGCTTTCAGAGAAGTGGAAGAATCCCAAAGAAAGAGAGACTTGAGCTTGTTCACTCTGATGTTTAGGGTCCAACAACCGTCTCATCCATTGGTGGTAAGCAATACTTTGTGACTTTTATTGACGACCACTCTAGGAAGGTATGGACATACTTTCTTAAAAATAAGTCAGAAGTATTTGAAGCTTTCAAAATTTGGAAAGCCATGGTAGAAAATGAGACAGGATTAAAGATAAAAAAGCTTAGATCGGATAATGGTGGTGAATATGAAGACACTAGATTTAAGAAGTTTTGCTATGAGCACGGGATCAGAATGGAGAGGACCATGCCAGGTACGCCTCAACACAATGGTGTGGCAGAACGTATGAATAGAACGTTGGCAGAGAGAGCCAGAAGCTTGCGTTTCCAATCAGGCTTACCAAAGCAGTTTTGGGCAGAAGCAGTCAACACAAAAACTTACTTAATCAATCGAGGTCCGTCAGTTCCATTGGAACACAAAATACCAGAAGAGGTATGGAGTGGTAAAGAGATAAAACTATCACATCTCAAAATTTTTGGTTGTGTAGCATATGTGCATATTAGTGATCAAGGCAGAAATAAGCTTGACCCTAAATCGAAGAAGTGCACTTTCATCGGTTATGGTGAAGATGAGTTTGGCTACAGGTTATGGGATAATGAAAATCAAAAGATGATTCGTAGTAGAGATGTGTTATTCAATGAAAAGGTGATGTATAAGGACATGAACAACACATGCAATAACAACTCAGAACATAGTAGACCAGTGTATGTGGACATGGATGATGTCCCAGAAACTCCTATAATTGAGACTCCTCAATTAGAGGAATCATGTGAAAATAATGATAATGAAGAACTTGACACACCAGAACTTTCTATTCCAGCTCCTGTTTTGCGAAGGTCTTCTCGACCTCACGTACCTAATAGAAATTATTTGCATTATATATTGTTAACTGATGAAGGAGAGCCTGAAAATTATGAGGAAGCATGTCAGATGACAGATGCTAGTAAGTGGGAGTTTGCCATGAAAGATGAGATGAAGTCTTTAATGTCCAACCAGACATGGGAGCTAGTAGAGTTACCTATTGGGAAAAAGACACTTCACAACAAATGGGTGTATCGGGTAAAGGAGGATCATGATGGGTCCAAGAGATACAAAGCTCGACTAGTTGTCAAAGGATTTCAGCAAAAGGAAGGAGTTGACTACACTGAAATCTTTGCTCCAGTTGTAAAACTCAATACCATCATATCTATTTTAAGTATTGTTGCCAGTGAAGGATTATACCTTGAGCAACTAGATGTGAAGACTGCATTTCTTCATGGAGACTTAGATGAGGAGATTTACATGCATCAACCCGAAGGCTTCTTAGAAGAAAGAAAAAAGAACATGGTGTGTAGATTAAAGAAAACCTTGTATGGTTTGAAACAAGCTCCAAGACAGTGGTATAAGAAGTTTGAAAGCTTCATGCACAAGGAAGGTTTCCAGAAGTGTAATGCCGACCACTGTTGTTTCTTCAAGAAATATAAGTCCAGTTATATCATTTTGCTACTTTATGTTGAGGATATGTTAGTAGCTGGTTTAGATATGGACGAGATCAGAAGTTTGAAGCAACAATTATCAAAAGAATTTGATATGAAGGATTTGGGTCCAGCAAAAAAAATCCTTGGAATGCAAATCACAAGAGATAAGCAAAAATGTATTTTGCAGCTATCTCAGGTAGAATACATTAATCATGTTTTGCAGAGATTCAACATGAGAGACGCCAAAGCAGTTAGCACACCTTTGGCCAGTCATTTTCGTCTATCCAAGGAACAGTCTCCTCAGACAGAGAAGGAAAAGGAGTCCATGGCTGAAATTTCATATGCTTCAGCTATTGGAAGTTTAATGTATGCGATGATCTGTACAAGGCTAGACATTGGTCATGCATTGGGAGTTGTTAGCAGGTTTATGTCAAATCCAGGTAAAGCTAATTGGGAAGCTGTTAAATGGATTTTGAGATATCTACGAGGCACTGTAGAGAAGTGTTTGTACTTTAGTAAAGGAGAGTTAAAAGTACAAGGTTACGTAGATGCATACTTTGGAGGTGAAGTAGATCACCGAAGAAGTACTACTGGTTACATTTTCATTGTTGGTACTACAACTGTTAGTTGGATGTCACAAGTGCAAAAGATTGTTGCTTTATCCACTACAGAAGCTGAGTATGTAGCAGTAACAGAAGCCAATAAAGAATTAATATGGCTTCAGGGACTATTAACAGAGTTGGAATTCATCCAAGAGATGAGTGTTCTGCACAGTGATAGTCAGAGTGCAATACATCTGGCAAAAAATTCAACATTTCACTCTAGGACAAAACATATTGATGTTCGTTATCACTTCATTAGATCTCTGCTTGAAGATGGGGTACTAACATTGAGAAAGATTCTCGGAAGTAAGAATCCAGCAAACACGTTAACAAAAGTGGTAACCATTGACAAACTGAAATTGTGCTCAACTTTAGTTGGCTTGCTACAATAATAAACTATAGAAGATCGGTGTAATGATCAAGGTGTGAAGACAAATTAAAATCAGTCTTCAAGTGAAAGATTGTTAGAATTGGTAAAAAAGGATTTTATCCAATGAAAATCTATGAAGGGGAGAAGATTAAGGAAATCAACAAATTAAATAGAAAATAAGTTAATATATGTAAGAGAAAGAAATAGATAATAAAAGGCGTAGAGAAGAAAAAAAGAAACGTAGAGTAGAAATAAAGGAAGAGAAAGAAAAGTGATATTGTAATTTTATTTTTTATCATTAATACATTTGCAGTGAAATCTAAAGAGTTTTATTTTGAGTGTCATTATTCCGCATTTATATTTTTTCTCACAAATCTGATTAAGAGAAATTCTGCTGAATTTCGGAACAAGCATACATTTCGGTAAGCATAAAAAAAACTCAACTGATAGTATGACAGCTCATTAATCAGCGTGGAAGCTCAGCTGGCAGTATGACAGCTAGACAGTCAACGTGGAAGCTCGACTAGCAGTATAAGCAATTCCGCAAGTAGCATGAGAGCTCGACAGACAACATGAGAGCTCAACGGGTAGCATGAGAGTTCGACAAACAACATGAGAACTCGGTATAACCAGTCCAATATTTTGTAAATAATACACTAATTCCCTGTTTTTGATCCATTTTAATGTTAGGAAGATCCTCCATTGCATTGAACATTCTCAGCCAACTGTAAAAGCAAGTAACTGTGCATAGAAGGGAAGAAAAAGAAGCATAAAGCTGGCGCTAAGCGCCAGAATCTGCGTTGAGTGCTGGCCTTTGTCGAGAGTTGCGTCCATGGCACTGAAACCTTAAAGTTGGGCGTTAATTTCCCAGAAAAGTAGCGTTGAGCGCCCAGATACCAGCGTTGAGCGTTGGCGGTGCTGATGTGGCAGATCTATTCTATTTAAACCTAAAACGTGAAGAGAAAAGGGTCTTTGGTTCTTTGGAGGCGCGATTTCACTCGGCTTGGAGGGTGGCTAGGGTTTGTGGGAATACTTCTTTCTTCCTCTTTGGATTCTTCTTCTTCTTTCATGGCTATTTTGTAAGCTTTAAAGCTCTCAATGGTAATGGAGAGCCAAGCCCATCTTGTCAGGGTTAGTTGTAGCCTATGAATTTTTGTGTAATGGATGATGAATTTGTATTTACATATGCATTTTCTATCAATTGCTAGCATTCTTGTTTCCAATCTTAAAGCTTGCACGTAATAGAGATGTTCATGGCTTGATCTTTGATTCCTTGGTTTGGGAACTTATCTTGTGTAATCTAGAACTGAAACAAGAGTCCTAGTGGTTCATTGATTCTAGAGATGAGAGATAGTTCACTTGTTGTCTTAGATCCTAGTTCTTAATGTGGATTTTGCTTGTTAATTAATCAAGAGATTAATACTTAATAGGTAAAAGCTAGGCTCTTTCATCTAAGGAATTAAGGCTAGAGTAATTTTGTGGATTGACTTTAGTAATTGATGGAGAGGAGATGAAATTGGGTATACACAAAAGTGATTGGTGAAAACTAACCTTAACATTGTCATTTCATACCAATTCTAGTCTTTTCCGTTTTTAAGTGTCTTCAATACCAAAGTACAACCTTATGATTATTTGAAATTTTTATCTTCTTTGCACTTGTTTTTCAAATGATGAGTTGTTCTTGAGTCTAAACGAGTTGTTAGTAGTCCAATTAACTAGTGTAACACGAGTATCTTGGGAAACAATACTTGGTCTTACCATTTTATATTACTTGAGGTACACTTGTCGAAGTCTTAACATAAGCCCTTAGGGTGATTGTCATCATTCCTTCCCTCGTGAAAAGATTTGTCCTCAGATCAAAAAGATATGTTTATTACCTCTCAGAACAAATATCTTTCTGAAATAAGTATTAAATATAATCTTAATTAATTTTTGTTCCATAGGCAATGTGTATATAAAGAAAGTAAAATGTTTTTTTAACAATTTGTTTTAATAACCTTTTAACAATGCATGCGTGGTGGTTTATGATTGGTTCGTTTCAAATATTTTTTTTTAAATAAATTCAAGTAGATCAATGAAACAGTGACACATAACATATTGTCAAAAAGTTGTTAAAATATCAGTATCCATAAAGAAAACATTAAAAGAAGTCCTCATTATATTTTTGATTATATCTTTGATAAAAATCTGAAGGCCCACTTCATAAAAGCTTTGGTATCACCTTGAGTTAATTATAACTTGGAGGTAACATTAACTCATGATGATGTGACTTGAAAATATTTGATGAAGGGTTTAAAACAATGAAGGACAAAGGTGGAGTCGAAATATTTTTAAAAGAAAAGTTTGGAATAAAGAAAGAACAATTAATGAATAGAAAATAGTTTAAGGAATGAAAAACTCCCTTTATCATCTTTATTTCAACTAAAATGGGGATAACGAAAGATGGTTGCAGAAGCCTTAACTCCTTGAACATGTTTTCTTTTTCCTCCTTTTCTCTTCTTTCAATATTTCTTTTTATCTATTTTCTCTCTCTTCCTTCCTTTCATATTCTTTTCTTTTCTCATCCTCTCTCTTTTTTGTCTTTCCTCTTTCTCTCTTTGAAATTTCTCTCTTTTCTTGTCTTCTTTTCTCTTTCTTTTATATTTCTTTCTCTTAGCTTCTTCCTCTTTTTCTTTATTTTCTAACTCTCTTAATTGTTCATCCCTCCTTCTTTTAATTTCTCCTTTTCTCTTTGCACTCATGAGCCTTTCAAGTTTTTCTTTAAACTCATCTTCTCCACAAGAGAACTCACCCTTCTTTTTAATGAATGTTTTTCCTTTCTTAATGGATTCTCTTATCTCACACATTAGCTCTTGGTTTATCTTAAATGAAGGAAGAACAAAGTTTCTTCTCACGCATGCTTTCAACTCAGACCAATCTTGAATTGAGGATTTTCTTCCTTTCTTAACTCTAAATTGCCTATGTTGATGGGCACGAGCGAAGACACACCAAAGGGGGACAACGTAAGTGCAACCGATCTAACAAGAGGCAATGGTGGTGCCAGCAATGAGTGACAAAAACCCTAAAGCTCTACGATTCACAAAGAGAAGGTTTTGGAGTCATAAAGGTTTAGAGAAAGAGGTAGAATGATGCAGACTGAGATTAGGGCGAAACTATAGCAATAAGCTGCTAATAATTTTTTTTTGTAGTGGTTGGTTATGATCATGAACTGTATATAGATTTATTTTGTGGGTTACAGTCAATTTTTGCATTGATATGACACACTAAATCATTTTCCATAAATACTTAATTCTGGATTCGAAATTTTTAAAGATCGCATACTTTTTAATAAACTATTCTCTTATAGAATTCTTGTACATATAATAAGTCATTAAAATTGAGTACATATTTGTTTAGATAAACTAATATTTTAAATGTGTAGTGTATGTGAACCGATCATTGGTCGACCACTTTGGATCAACCACCTTATAGCCAATCTATCTGGGTAGATCAACATAAGTTGACCATTCTAGGTCGACTATTTTGGACACCGACCACCCTTGGTCAACCATTCTAGGTTGACCATCCTTTGGTCGACCACTTTGGGCCTATCACCTTTGGCCGACCATCGTTTAGTCAAAATCTTGACAGGTCACCCATGGTCGACCACTTTTGGCCGATCACTTTGATCGAATGGCATGACAGATTGATTACAAAATAAATGTTAGATTAACATGAATGATAATCACGAATCAACGTATTATTGTTGATTAAAATGTGATTGATCATGATTGGAGCGATAAAAAGTTAAAAGTCCATAACAACTACTATAAATAGAAGTCTAAAGTAAACCTTTCAAATACATGCACAACACATGCATAATAAAAGATAATGTTTTTTTTACTTGGTCATCTACTAATTTTAGTATGGGAGTATCTTGTACAAGTATCATTTAAAGAGCTTTGTCTAACAATACTTGAATTTGGAAGAGACCGCTTGAAGACCAACCAATTAACATAATAACCACTTAGAAATTAACCACTTGACGTAAAAACCGCTCGGAGAGTCTGGCCACTTGGACTTAAAGACTTGCCCGGCCTTTCCCGTAAGAATTATGATTTTAGAACTCTTTGACTTTTTCATGTCGGCCAAGATCAAGTGAGAGACTCAGATTCTACATTATCCTTTCACTCGTCTGAAGTGATGAAAATTTATGAGTTGGGAAGTATTGTTCATATGTACCAAATTTGCAACAAAAAAGTAAGTAAAAAAAATGAAGAGAGGTGATGGCTTTGATGAGTAGCTGTCAAGATGAGCATGAAACGAGTGCCACATCTTTTTCCTTTCTTTTTGGGACAATGCAGAGCCTTATCAGTCTCCAATTATATACACCTTGTCCCTGCCACGTGTCACCACCATAATCATCTCTCAGATAGCACCCACCGTGTGCATGGAGAATTGGATTTCCTTGTTCGAGTTTCACATATTCAACACCAAAAACCTTAACTTGCACACCCCCTTTTGAACTGGTCCCGTTTTCATTCACTCCATGACAGATGTGCAGCCATGTTTTTCTCGCTCATGGCAAGCACAGCATTATTAAGTACCATTTTTCTCATGGGGTATTTGCTTTCTCTCTTTGTACTTCGACACGTCACTGTCACTCTTCTTGCTAAAAACTGTGCTACAACCTCTCTCGCCAAACTTCTTAAGCACAACACGGAGTTTCATCACTTTCCAACTAGCATCTACTTATAGCTTCTATATATTCAACCAGTTACGAAAACCAGCTTTTGCCTTAACCAAAAGACAAAAAAAAAACAAGTCTTTTTACCTTAACTCAGGTGGGGTTCTTCCCTTTTCTTCATATTGCAATCAGTACTTCTTAGTTTTTGTAATTTGCGTCTCTTTATTTACGTGTATGCGCTTACAAAATCTAGTAGCTTTCTAACTGACAGTCTCAAGTTTTTCCCATTTTGGTGAATCAATGTTTGGTATTTTTTCTAGTTCTTGACTGTATTTGATTATTTTGTTCTTTTTCTGCTCTTGTGTGCGTGTACTTTCAACTGTAATGGGAAAGTAATTTTTCCATTCCGGGTCTGTCTTTGGACATTCGCTTTGGTGCTTTCTGTGGTTTTTCTTCTCTTGGCATGTCAAGTTCCAAACTTTGGCTTTTCTTTCTTTTAGTATTATTTTATTGTCTTTCACTTTGAGATTTGATTACTGAATTGGCTGAACTATGCAGATTATCTTATTTTACTTTGCTTGTAAAGTTTGTTCGAAGCCAAAAGTTCCCTCCTCTCTTGTTCAAGTGGTAGGTGAACCATGAAGAACACTATCCCAGGTTGGGATTTTGAGAGTGATACATGTCTCACCAACCAGAGAAAGCCCACAGGGTGTGTTACCTATCTCTGTCAAACCATGATACTGTCCCTGTTAACTTTTCCTTGATTAATATTCTCTATTTGGTCAATTTATACAGGCTGGACCATGAACTTGTAGAACTCCTATGGCAAAATGGGCAAGTAGTGATGCACAGCCAAACAAATAGGAAGCTACCTGGGAATTCATCTAACTTGAGACAGCTGCAGAAAACTACTCAATCAAACAACTTGGATCAAGAAGAGGCAGCTCCATGGATCCAATACCCTCTTGATGACCCTTTAGAACAAGAGTTTTGTTCAAACCTTTTATCTGAGCTACCACCACCTTGTGAAGTTGAATCTTATTACAAGCAAATCAGAGAATTGGAAGAGGAAAAGTTTGCCAATATTTTCTCCCCTGGTGCCCGCCATAATCCTCCTTCACCTTCACAACCCCTACCATCTATCATGAAATCGTCCTGTGCTCAGGGACTCCAAGAGAATCTCATGTCTACTCCAGGATTTCATGTTCCTGATTCATCTCAGAAAATCAATGACTTTGGTGCATCACGGAAGGTGCTAAATTTTCCTCACTTTTCAGCACCCCGTAATATTGTCTCTTCACCATCTCAAAAAACTGCAGTTAACCTCTCACAAAGTGAAGCTAGAGAGCACTCAGTGATCACGGTTGGTTCAAGTCACTGTGGCAGCAATCACATCCCTCAGGACCAAGATGTAAACCGGGTTTCAAGCAGTGGAGTTTGGGCCACCACTAATAATGCTACTTTATCTGCTGAGCCAGAAGCTATAGATTGTATCCATAGACGATTTCCTAGAAGTGAGAGAGGAAAATCAGAGATGATTGAACCAACTGTGGCTTCATCTTCCGGTGGCTCAGGTAGTACTGGTATAGGAAGAACTCGTTCTCAATCAACAAGAGGACATGGCCAAAAGAGAAAAGTGACTGAAGAAGAAGCACTAGAGGAGCAAAGTGAGGTCATACTCTTCCTCTTTCTCTTTCCATATTTTCCTTCATAATGCATGCTTGCTTTCTTCCTTAAATTTTTTTTTCTTTTTAACTGATGGTATCTGAAGATTTACTGTGTGTTTGATTATCATCCACACACACATGCATATCAGAAGAAACTATTGGTTGCTTTTATTACTACGTTTTGACGTAAATATTTGGTGAAATCAAATCACTAATTAGCATGTAAAACACCCACTTAGTCCATAATTGAACTAAATGACGTTTGTGATTCATATAACTGACTTTATTACTTAGAAAGGAACAAAACTTTATCTTGTTGAGCTGTGTTGTGTCTGCGTGTGCAACAGGCCACAGAACTTAAATCAGCAGATGGAAACAAGTTATCTCAGCGTTCCAGAAGAAACCGTGCAGCCGAAGTGCATAATCTATCAGAAAGGGTGAGAGCATGAATATTTTTCTTGTAATTTTCGAATTTGAAACTTGTGTTGTGTGAACTTAACTCTTATTACCAGCTTTTGTTTCTTTATACAGAGAAGAAGAGATAGGATTAACGACAAGATGAGAGCATTACAGCAACTGATACCAAACAGTAACAAGGTTCGTTATCATAATGCTTGTTGACTTGTCAATATTTTAACTTTTTCTGGTAGAGATGCATGCATCTCCTCGAGAAATGATATATGACCATCAATGTGCAACCCGACACTTGAACAGATAGTCAGCACAAACAAAATTTAATAAAACAAAACAATAAATTCAATTATATATATATATATATATATATATATATATATATATATATATTAATAGTGCCTTGAATGTAGGAACTGTTTAGTCAGGTTAAAATAGGTACTTCACTAGCACAGTACAGTACACACCACACACTTTGTTTTGTTTCGAATAATTCAACTTTTCATAAGATTCAATCATGGATGGTGAAAAAGTAACGGTTGTACGTGCAGACAGACAAAGCATCAATGTTAGAAGAGGCAATCGAATACTTAAAATCACTTCAGTTTCAGATTCAGGTACAATATATATATATGATGATAATATTCTCACAGTACTATACTGCTACTACTACTACTGGTGTAGTGTAGAGTATTAATGTGTAAGAAAAGTTGTTGTTGGTGACAGGTAATGTGCATGGGAGCTGGCATGACACCAGTTATGTTTCCAGGAATTCAGCACTATATGTCACAGATGGGAATGGGAATTGGTGGACCTTCTTTGCCTTCCATTCACAACCCAATGCAATTACCAAAAGTGGGTCAAGCCATGTCTGTCACTCAGCCTCAGCCTCAGCCTCAGATGCCAAACCACAATTTACTATGCCAAAATCCAGTTCTGGGTGCCTTCAATTACCAAAATCAGATGCAAAACCAATGCCTTTCAGAACAGTATGCACGTTACATGGGCTACCATCTCATGAACAGTGCCTCTCAGGTCAATCAAAATTCCATTTTTTACCTTTTTCTTTGTAAAACCTGTCATCTGGTTTTTTAATACATGCATATATTACGTGCAGTTTTGTCAAAACTGCATAAATTCGCAGCAGCATGTTCCTCACGGTTTTACTTGGTTGTAGTTAGTTTTTTATGTTAGCATGTTGATGGTTTTCTCTTGCAGCCAATGAACGCGTTGAGATATGGTTCCCAAGCAATGCAACACAGTGAAACAATGATTGCAGGAAGCAATAATAGCAGCGGACCCATGAGTGGAACAGCTAATGTAGCTAATGTTAATGATGCTGTTAGTGGCAAAACTGGTAAGGCACTACATATATATACACCTAACTTTTTTGGATTTTTCATCAAGATTTAATAAATTCTATTTTATGAATTCTTACAAAATTAAGTAATTTAATTTTATATAAATAAGTAAATAAAATAATGTGATTGAAACTTTTTTTTATCAAAATTTCATGATAAATATACCATTGTATTAATTATTTGACATATTAAATGATGACATTTCAAAACACATCTATTATTTGTCATAATTATTATTAAATAGAAAATAACTAATTTTTATGTAAGGTTTTTTTTTATCTCTACTTTATGTTTTATCTTGTTTGAAGGTTTTCCTTTCATTTAAATAAAAATAAATAAGGGCTTATGCTTCACTTTAGATTTTTTATTTATTTTGAACTAAATGAATTTAAAAATTAATGGACCAAACGCATATAAAATTAAATTTAATTCTAGTATTTTAAAAAAAGTTTTATCGTTCATAATTTCTAAAACCTTTTTTAATATAAAGAAAAAAATTGTTTTTCATAAGTTATAATAATGTTAAATATCTTTATATATATCAAATATAATGTCATGTTACACGACATCCCATAGTAGTCATTTTCTTGAGATAATCAAATACATGACATGTCACTATTGCTGTACAATGACAAATATTTTTAAAATTCACCAAAACTAAAATTAAAAATGTAAAACTACCACCGGATATAGTTATATTTAATTAAGTAAAATACATTATAACATATTTCGTATAAACTAAAACTAATTAGACTGCTTATAGCTTTTATAAAATTAAATAAAAATTATAAAAAGTGCAAAGTTAATTTTAACATAAGAATACTTTTTAAATTTGTTTTACTTTTTATAAACATTTTTGGAAAATTTAATTAAACATATTCTTATTACATTTCATAATTAATTCAAATCTGGTAATTGTTTCTGTGTTGTTTTCCTTTTCCATTCCTCATTACTTCTTTTTTTACCACTTTCCAGGTTCTTCCACCTTTGACTGAATAGTGAAGAACAATACCTAAAAAAATTACCAAATTGGGTTATTGGAGTACATGAATCCTAGAAGTACCAAAATGTGTTCCCATTTTATGTAGTTTAAATTATGCAGGAATTTGAAGTTAATTAATTAACTAATTAATTATGTTTAAATTCTGAATAGCTCCTAGGGTTAGGATCCATCAGCTTCTGTAATTCTCTATTGTTTGTAGATTGAGATTAAAGTAAATGATCTAAATTGGTGTGCTAATACTTCTATCTCAACTTACCTTAACAATTATTATTTTACTATATATTAATGCTATAATATTGTTACTTTACATTTCATTAAATATCTACTTTTCTAAATCAATATTAAATATATTAGAAAGTTTGCTAATCATTACTAAAACATAATTTTATTAATTACAATAGTTTTTAATAGTAACCAAAACCAAAATTATTTAGAGGTGAGATTATATATATTCAATATTAACCAAAAGCATAATTGTTGTTATAGTATGTATATGAAAATATCTAAAACTGCATATGAAAATATCTAAAAAATAATAATGACTTACTATTATGGATATGAAATAGTTTCTGGAAATGAATATGAATCTCCCCTTGAAAAAAACTCAAAGATATTTGTTCACAAAAAGAATATTCATATGAAAATTGTAATAAGTGTATACTCTTAAATAAATTATAAAAGCGAGGACAAATAATTAATGTATGATACAATATAATCTTCCTTTATAAAAATTAATCTAATCCGACAATTGATATTACTTAAATTCAACATATAATACATACTATATATTAATTAACCAATTAGTGGCGAATTATTTGGCTGATTAATACCTGATTCTTTCTTAAATATAAACAAACTTATAATTTATTCAACCCTGTTAAATAACTGAACAATTTAATTAGTCACATCAAATTGGCTTATAACAATTTTTAAAAATATTTGTAAATAATTAATGTATAAAATAAAGATTATAGATTTTGAAATTTTAAAACTAAACTCTTCAGTTTTTCAGTTTTAGTGATAGAGAAAACAGTACTCATTATATACAGACTAAAAACTTCAAAAAGAATTAGTAAAAAATATTTAAGTAAGAAACATTAAAGAATATTATAAAAAGACAGAATTTTAAAAAGTTTTGAAAGGAAGAATTATTTGCTACTCATATACTAATAATTAAAACCACAAATAACGAAAATAATTTTCATTATCATTTTCTTACATTTAAAATCTATTAAGGAAAAAAGTCTATAGTTCTTTACAAATACATTATTATTATTTTTACAATCCCAACTTAGGAATCTTGTTGAGTTCATGACATGACATTCCTTAATCCATCCAAAGATAAAGTCAACATCAGCATAAGTTTCTTTTGGAACAGGAAACTCCACTGAATTTTGTACGATAATATGTTCTTCAATTTTGGAAAATAAAAGTAATTTAATAATAGATTATTATATATTTTTATAAGTTTAGTCATTTTACAGTTATTTTAAAAACGATATAGCATTAGTAACACTAAACTATAAATAGATAATAATATAAAATTATTTTAATTATTAATATATGATTGTCAAATTCTAATTATTTTTTCTTTTTGTCACAGTGTGTTTGTACTTGAGTTGTAGAATGACATCAAAGTCCACTTTGATATGTTTTTATCTTATTCTTCCTTTCATTCATTCCATTCTCACATCCATCACCATCAACTTTCTCCACCAAAATCGTACTAACAGTATCAAACTTTAAGATAATATCATCTGAAAATCATGATATATTTTTTAATCAATGAAATTGATTGTGAATGTGTGAAACACATACATTGAAAATGACAAAGATAGAAGGCAAAAATGAGACCCACATGAGAGGAATTATAGTAAGTAGAACACGAGATAGGTGAATGATTACTTTATTCATTCATTCAACTTGGCCTTTTGTGCATTATTTTCTTCCTTTGGGTCTTTTCTTTCTTCAAGTTTCATGTTGGAAAAAGAATGATATCAACTCACTAAAAATACTTTTTTTTCCATGACAAAGGTTATTTTCATTGTGGTGTTTATAATAATTGTACCCACAAGATGAACTTTCAAGTCAACCCATGAAATATTCATATTGTCACATGACATAGCTAAATTATCTAACTGTAATTAATTAATTACATTAGTGTAAAAACACTGTTTAATGTCAGTTATTTTGGATTTTTAACGTCTACTAAACAACCAACGTCATTTCCGGTGACGTTAATGGAACGTCAGACATGAATATAACCGACGTCTATAATGACGTCAGTCAGTGCCATGTCCGACGTCACTAAACGTCGAAGTATGACTAATTGGACGTCTAAAGACATTATATAGACGTCGGTCTGAGCAATAACCGACGTCGAAGAGGCACTAAAGACTTCGAAAATGACACTGACTGACGTCTAAAGGGTACTATAGACGTCGGTGTATACATTAACCGACGTCTAATACATGGTTGTGTTTTAATGTAGTTTTGTTCCCGTCTTTGGATATCCTAGTAGCACAATCTCCTTTTGCTAGTTTCCCCCAAAAAAAAGCTTGCGTCTTTTGAATTTCTTATGGCATTTCAACCCAAAACGAACCTGGGGTGTTGCTTAGTTCCATTTTCATCCGCAAGAGGGAAAAATCACGGTGAAACGATAACTAGGCAACGACCCATGGTCGTTTTTGGGTTGAAACGACCAAAAGAAATTCACAAGACGCCACTTTTTCTGGGAGGCAGATAGCAAATGGAGAATGTGTTACTACGTTACCCCAAGAAAGGAACAAAACTGCACTAAAACACAACACAAAGAAAGCAAATTTTAATCAGTTGAATCAGAAGATAATCGATGAAAGACTAAACAAAGTTTAAACGGTAAGCATAAAAAAAAACCTGGGATGCAATGTCGAAAGAGAGAAAAAGAAGAGAAGGAAGACGATAAAGATATCAGAAACAATAATGCAATGCCGTAAGAGAGAAACAAGAGAAAAAAGAGAAGAGAGGAAGACGATATCAGAAACTGAATACCGTGAAGAGTTTGTGGTTTATTTAAAATGAAATGGAGTGTCGGTTGCTTGCGAAACCGACATCTAGTTAACATTAGACGTTGGTTCTCTAACTAATTCGACGACCAAGTTAACATTAAACTGACTTTTTGAATGTCCATTAGACATTGGTTGTGAAGGGGCACCGGCGTTTAGGGCGCTGAACCGATTGACGTTTCACTTCCTGTCAGGGACGTAGACGACGATTGTGAAGGGGCGCCGACGTCTATAATAATATAGACATCGGTATTCTGCTGTCGGACGTGGAAGTGCCTCGGAGTTTGATGCACATAATTAATTACAGGCACATAGACGTCGAGCACCCAGAAATGCGACGTCTATTTTGCAGAAATTTTTGTCTTCCCGCCTTCCGGACAAGCCATAGACGTCAGTTTTTTACAACCTGACGTCTAATCGCCTGGGAATCAGGTGACCAGCATTAACTGCACCCAAGTAGACGTCGGCCCCCATCACAACCGACGTCAAATGCGCAGGAGAAGTCTGTCTTCTCGCCTACCTCATTACATTGGACGTCGGCTTATGACAGAGCTGCCGTGTACTGCTTAATAGATGTCGTATTAACTTGAACCGATGTCTAGGTTACCATCTTATTTATGGTAATGCCAGCGATCATCATATGACGTCGGTGGAACTCAAACAGACGTCTATGAGCTGACGTTAAACAATGTTTTTGCACTAATGTTAATAACTATATGTCAATGATTAAATATAATTAAAGACTCTAATCATTGAATTTCTTTCTCTTTGTTTATATAGTTTTGGTGTTGGAACAGTAGTGATGAAGGATTGGAGTTTTTGAATGTAGGTCAAACCAGTATTTTAACAATGTTATTTTTTTGTCAATATAAAAAATTGTCTCTAGAAAAATTGAAATACATTATTTAAAAAAACCATCCCATGACTTATAGAAGTTTCTTAGGATCATTAATCAGTAGAAAATTCTATGACAGTTATTTTTGTAGTTTTGTCATTATAAACTGAAAAAGAAGGGTGAAAGAGCTTGAAATAAAATGTTTTTTCTTCCATTTTATTTATTCATTTACTCTTTTTTTTCATTTCCCGGTTTACTTTTTTTTTTATCTTTTAAGTTTAGTGAAATAATAATTTATTTTAAAAAATATTGAAAATTTTATGAAAAAAAATTAGAAATTTATAAAATAATTCAATAGTTTAAAATTAAATAACCCCATTTTTTTTTAACCTAAGTAAGCAACACTAAAATCCTTTTTCAATCTTCCTCCCATTTTTTTCTTTTCTTCCTTTTATTCTTCATTATCAAGTAGGAGTTGCTACTCAGCAGAAGAGCTCCTTAACTTCCCACTACTCAACTCCACTCATTAAGTAAATAACAACTTTTTTTCTCCTCCTGACTATTTTGATTCTCATATGCAAGTATTCTTCTTAATCTACATGTAAGCTTAAAATAGTCTAAAACTTTCCTTCTTAAGTGTTAACCTAACATAACAAGTGGGTCAATTCTAACTCCCTTTGTATTTGTAGGGTCATTTTAGGATCTTAGAACGTCTTCAAAAGAATAAAACTTGTTCAACTTAAACAAAGTAAGGGGAGCTACATTTTAAATTATTTGAATGTTTTTTTTTTTTGTAAAATCATTGCTTGCATATGAAATTTGTGATCTGAATATGATTTGTATGATGTCTAAACTATTTGGTTTATTCTGATGTTGAAATTTGGACTTATTTTTGCTTGATTTCGAGCTATTGGTTAAACGACAAATTTTTCATCTAAGTGAGAATGCTTCAATGGTTCATTCTAGTTTCTATAATGATGTCACTTAAGCTACATAATTTTGCCCAAGTGAGATTCCCATTGCACTACTTTCTATTTTTACGCATGATGATGGATGTTTGATGATTTTGTTGATGAATATGAACATGTATGAACATGTATGTCGATGTACGATGAGGTTAGGTTGTTGTAATTGTTTTTGTACAGGGTATTACACAACAAAGAAAGTATGAGATGATTTGATTTAAGGAATTTCATAGGAAAAATTGGTTGTGTTTTTTTTAGTGTGCGCATTGGTGTATGGATTCAAGTAAGAAGATATCTTGACGCCCTAATAGTCATTTACACTCATATAGAGTATAATGAGTTGTGTGGTGATAGTAACAAGGGGTTTTAGTCTGAAAGTAGGATAATGACCTTAGATATGAATGAGACTAATCTTATGAGTGGTAGGATGAAACACATTGACTATGACTCTACAAAGTAGTAGAGACAACTGAGTATTACAACTTGTTACGCTGACTAGAACTAAGTATTAACACCACTCTTGGTTACACCTAGTCAATTCTGATAACACCTGTTACTTTGACTAGTTTATTTTACCCAATCATACTTTCTACTACACAATCTTAGTATCTACTTGATACGCTACCTAGTTGAGTTTCATCCACTCTTGGTTTCCACTAAACAATCTTGGTAACACCTGTTACACTGTCTAGTAGGCGTTTAACTTAAATGAGTTAATCAAGTGTTTGAATCCTCTTCGCAATGTACAATCAATCAAAGATGATGTGTTTATAATACAACTCAATCTAGTAGACCTTGTAGGATTTTCTCTCTTCTTACAAATGTAAGCTTATGACTCCATGAAACTTGGAAATATATTCTTAGCATTTTTGTTCTTGCACGAGTAACTTTTCTTTTATCTTTTGCGTTGTCCGTGTGCTTATCCTTCTTGTTCTTCTTTCCAAGGATTCTTTTATTTATAGGTTTCATGAAAAAAAATCCGTTAGACAATCCTTGTCTTTAAACTTCATATCTTCATAGCCTTTTTGTAGGAAGCAACCATAGGTTGAAGTCAACGTGCTAAAGCAGACATTCTTTTTGCAATACTTTATCCAAAGTAGGTTGTACGATTTCATTAGCACAACTTTTGATGGAGAGAGTGTTCCATGAATATCTCTTTTTGTTTCTAACGTCCACTTCTGGCTTGTTCGTGATATAAACAGGTGAATGCTTGTAATAGGCATTTGCACAAAGTAGAGACATGTATGTCAACAGATGTGTTCTTTTTTTTTATTACTTTGTTGTTTGAAACGTGGTGCATTTAATGCTTTGCATTGCATGTTCTAAACAACTTTGTAAATCATTTAAGCACTTTTGACAAGATACCAAGTATTAATTCATAAGGATTTCATCGTTGGATGAAAACAATATTTTGTATCAAGGCATCGTTTAGCCTTACCAGACGTCTACTTAGTAACTCTTCGTTTAGTGATCTTTGTTTAGTATGAGAGCGCGTTTATGAAAGTGTTTCCTAGCATATTGTTTTTGGATCATTGTTTGCAACTTTAGCACGTTTACCAAAAACATTATGCAACACATGTTTCATTGTTTAGCAAGATACAATAGAAGTGTGTTTAACAAAGGTATTGTTTAATGATATGTCTACTGTCATGATAACGTGTTTACTAAATTATCATGCATTGACCTTCCCATAGTAATACATCACTTAATAGTGTGTCCACTATTAATAGGATCGTTTGGTCCTAACATATTTATTAAAACTTTTTCTTTGTTCATGCAGATGTTGTAACGCTTGTTTCATATGATGTATTTCATTCAATGATATTATTTTTACAAGGATTATACTTTGTCAAATACTCATTTCATTTATCGTTGTTTGTTAAACTTCAAAACATGAAAGTATTAGACACTATTGTCTTATAAACGACTTTGTCTTAACAATATGTTTTCCTAAATGCTTGGTATTAGTTTAGGTTGAAGTACAATAATTATATGACTAATTTCAGTGCATTGTATTGTGATACAACATGATTCATTTATGTATGATATTTTTTTATAAGTTAGTTTACCCTCACGTTGTTTGTGGTTTATGTTGTTGGTGTGTTCTTCTTTTGCGATGATCATCATTCTTTGGTATGAACAAATGAAAATACAAGGTTGATGATATCCCAAAGGATATGATGAAACAATTGTCTAGATATTAGTTTAAAAGTTTGTGTTTATTTTTTTTTTTTTTACTTTTTTTAAAAATATATTGAATTGTTTTATGTCTTATCCTACTTTTCAACGATTGTAACTTTTGAAACTAGTCATGCTATTATGGTTGTATCTTAGGTAAATTATCTACTTTGAATTATAAAATTTGTGATGTTTTATTTTAATAAAAATATTCTATTAAAATGTGATATTGCATTTTATTTTTTTTTATAAATATATTGACCTTTTAATAGAAATATTCTATTAAAATGTGATGTTGCATTTTTTTTATAAATATATTGACCTCTCTAAATATATTAATTCTTATATTCTAATTTAGATTACGTATTATGAAAGAAAAAAAATTATTTAGACAAAATTTGGACAATAAAATGAAAAACAATTAAAAGAAATGAAATTTTTTAAAAGAAATAAAAACATATTTGACCACATAGTATTATATTAGTCAAACACATAATGCCTATATATATAATAAGCTATATGGATTAGCATAATTCTATCTGATACCTATCTTGCTTTCTTATTAACAAATATCATTGATATCAAAACTTACGCTTTCATTTTTTTCTTCTTCTATTTTTAAATTGAATTTTCTCTTAAAGTTAAAATTTTCATATTTTTGCTTAACCTACTTAACATGAAAGATATTTTTGCAATATAATAAATATTTATGGTAATTTGTGAACAAAAGTAAAAATATTTGAAATAAAAAAAAATCATATCCTAATGTTCTGATCTATATATGAATTGAATAATATTTATGAATATTAAAAATATATAAATTTAGTTAAATTTTTAAATTTCTCATAAATTTAAATATTTTTAATTGATTTATTGTTTAAGTTTTTCTATTTATGTACTAAAAAAGTTATATTTTTAAGTGAAGTTCTATTTTATTTATTTTATAATTATTTAATTTCTCTGTTATTTAATTTTTTATTAATTAAGAGACATCAATTATTATATTATCTCGTTATACTGTACAGAATCAATAAAAATTATATGTTATTTTCTATTAATAATATCATTTTTATATATTTAATCATAAAATTTAATAAATAACAAAACAGAATAAGATAAATAAATATAAAAAAAATATAAAAATCCTGGATACTTGATAAAAAGATTAGTTGAAAATATTTAAATTTATGAGAAACCTAAAATTTAGATAATCTAATATTTTATTAATTTTTAATGTTTTTTAACATATACAATAACAATTTTTTTTATAATGTATAACCTCCTAATGATTTTAAAATAATTAAATAAAACATAAAAAAGCTTCTACAGTCTTACCAAATTTCAAAAGATAACTAAACTAAAAATATAAATTATTTTGTCTTAATTTTTGTCTCTGCATCAAAAACCAAATCATGTAGGTAATTTTGTCTATATTTTTCTCTTAAAATAAATTATTTTATCTTAATCTTTTTCCCTCCAACCATCAATAATAATAATATTATTATTATTTATTAAGTTGAATAATAAATAGTTAGCGTAGGAAAGTTTCCTAACACAAGCAATTGAGAGTGGGCAGAATATGGGCACTTTACATGATAATAGTAGAGACAGAAATAATTGTGTGGTACCAAAAACCAAATTATACTACACCAATACCTAAGAGATTAATTTCTTTCTAATATATAACATACATATATGAAAAAAGTTTTAAAAAAAATTCATATGACACGGTGAGTCTCACTCTTTTTTTTTAATATTTATTAAGGATGAAAGGATAATTTTGGAAAAAAGAATTTAACATTGTCATTTGAATGTTTTTGCCACGTAAGTGTGCCAATGTATTGGTGTCCTATATCTATTGTTGAAAACATTATGGACTATCTATTATAAAAGTTCACACGAGACAAATTTTAATTACAGAAACATCGATGCACAAATGATACGTTGAGATATGGTCACTCAACATATTCTCACACCAACTTATATAATGATAAATGGTACATTTGTAATAATCTTCCATCTCAAATGGTGTAAAATTTGATTCATCAATTTTGGAATATTAATGTAATTGGTGTGGCAAGCGCATGATGGTTATTAAATTAAATTCGGTTTAATCATACTAATGGTTCCTATTTGAGGTGATTTTTCACGTAGTCAAAAGCACTTTTCGTATTTTTATAAGTTATGGATAATAATATTTATAGGAAGTTCACCTTAATAAATTAAACTTTCCCCTATGAGTGATACATATAGGTAGGTACTTTAAGATCTCACCAATGCGTTTGAAAAGTACACCTAGCCGCTTTAAAGTCGTGACTAGAAGCAAGCAACAAAGCTTGTTTGATATGACGAGCGACATTCTCTAGGATTGTTATTCAATACCACATCATATTTGAACTAGTAACTAATCCCAACGTTGAAATATTAAAAAGTCATATAAGCAAAAGGCTTAATATCAATTTTGGTTCCTAGTTTCGTTAGATGTGTTCAAAGTGGTCCTCCTATTTTTCAGAAGTTCATAGTAGTTCCATATTTTGTAAAATCGGTTTAAGTTGGTCTTTTTTCTTATAGTGGTGTAAAGTCTACTCTAGCCAAAAGTTAATGAACTATCCAATTATTGATTACTTGGTAAGCTCAGGTCAATTGACTTGTAAATGTTAAAAATTAAAGTTATTGACGTGGAAAAGTCAAAGTTAAGGTTAAGGAAAATTATAGTTAGGTTAGAAATAATCCACCATCAAAGCTTTATTTTAGAAATCGAACCCAAAGAACCCCAAAAGCTAAAGAAAGGTTATCTGCGATGCCAACCTAGAAACAAAGGAGAGGAAGGAGGAGTGTGTCTCCTTGCACAACGAGGAACCCACATTGCTGGGTTTGTTCGAGAAAAAGGAAGTCCTAAAAATGGAGTCAAGAGTTTCCAAAATTATGATTAAGGTAAAGGGTAATTGACCTGAGTTTGCCACATAATCAATTATTGGATAGCTCATTCATTTTTGGCTAAGGTAGACATTACACCATTAACATTTTAATGCACCCAAGCAAAAAGAATCAACTTGAATCATTTTTATAAAATATGAGACTATTATGAACTTCTAAAAAATATAGAAGATCACTTTGAACACACCTAATGAAACTAGCGACCAAAATTAGTATTAAATCTAAACAAAAAATTTTAAATATTCTTGATCATAAGACATATGATTATCACTATAAATAAAAACGAGAATGTGAACTATAATAATTAATATTAACATAATAAAAGTAAATGAATTATCATTATTTATTTTCTAAGAACATACATATTAAAAAATCAAACTATTCTTGATTTGATGACAAATCAAACGAAAAAAATATAACTATAGTTAAGGATAAGATATTAGGAAAAACCTAAATATGGTGAATTTGTAAAAAAAAAAAAAAGTATAAGTCACACGCAGCACAATATCAATTTGATACCTTTACAAATTAAAAAAAAAATAAAAATAATTAAAAAAATTTTAAAAATCAGAAACTGGACAAAGACTTGCTTCCATTCTTTAAAAAATAAAAACCGAATTGATAAAAGAAAACCTAGTAGACCGAAAAATCTAGAAATCATATTTATGATTAAACCATTAAATTATTGTTATAAATTTTGTTTTCCTTTCCGTTTTTCCTTCTCTCCATTTTCTCCCAAACCAAACCCTCACCAACCCTTTCGTTCTTCTTCTTCTTCTTCCTCCTCGTGGCGATCCGATCTGGCTGAGAGCGCTCCCTTGGCCTCTGCAAAATTAGCTGCATGAGCTGGTTTGGGAAGCTCCGTTTATTCGCCAATTTCAATTCCTTTCACTTCATTACTTCTCTCTTAATTTTTACCCTCCATTTCTCACCTCAATCTTCTTTCTCTCTGTTCAATTCCAACGCTAAACCCAATTTCCATCGTAATTTCCTGATACCGTCTCACCATGAACTCCCCATTCAAGAGTAATCATCAATTACGCAGAGGTTTCTTAATTCTTCATCGTCATGCTGTTTTTTCAATTATTATTTTGTCTTTGTTTATTTATGGTGTCTGCAGTTTCAGTATAATTTGATTTCGTTTGGTAGATATAAGTGCATTTGCTTGGCAACTACTTTTACGATACAGTAATCATGTGTTTTAACCAAATGCATTTTGTAGAATGAAAGGGTAAACGTTAACCCGTGCATGTGTAGTTTGAACCTTTGAATAGATCTAGGGTTAGGCAGGTAGGGTGGGTCTAGCAATTGAACTTTCAAAAGTTATCTTATATATTTGGAAGAATAAGATTGCACTCTCTTGGAGTCTAGGCGTGAAAATGACTAATATTTTGGCGAGTTTTATTCTCAATTGCAAGGTTTTAAACTGTTGTCTTGGTTGTGGACGGTTTTTCAGACAAAACCTGGGTTAGGTGCTTAGAAATAAAGATTACGATCGTGATGATATTTTTAGTGCTGAATATTGAGTGTGATTTGGAGAGGGAAACAACCTCTCAGGTCTTCCAACCGAATTATAAGTGCAGAAAGTCAAACTGAGCATTGCTTGTGCCAGCTTGTGTATCTGAGATCATTTTTTTTCTCTCAAGTTTTGCATCTATTTCTTTGTATCTGCTAAAATGGACTTAGACCCCATCTCCTTCCGTGTAGACCTTTGCTGTGCAAATGATCACAAACAGCAGGAGAGGTCCCCTTCGGTTATTGTGATAGGAGGTGGCATGGCTGGGATTGCTGCGGCACGTGCGCTTCATGATGCCTCATTTCAGGTATCCAGGCAAATAAAATCTTTAGCTATCTTTCACAGAAAATTTTGAGTTTATTGGACTTGCAAGCTACTCTAATACACAGTTATTGATACTTTATTCAAGTTGTGCTGATGGCCACCTGCATGGCTGCAATGATCCATATCTGAGATTGCAAGTAACATTTACTGATTGAAGAATGAATACTATTAAAAATTAATTCTTCTATGTTGAACCTCGTTCTGCATCCCCAAGAAGTTTAAAGTTAATTTCAATCTATTTCACTGGAAAAAAAATGTTGAACTTTTCTATTGTGTTTGTTATGTTCTGGCTCAATTTAGAGACAATGTCTAGGTAAGGTTGTTTACATGAAAACATTTTATAATAGCTGGTAAACTATTCTGGGTAGTATCAGTTTACTTGGTAAATTTGCTAGTTTAGAATTGATTGTTTTGTACATTGGTAAAAATAAACCATAGGATTGGAGAAAATTAAAAACTGCAGGAAGTGACAAAAACAAGGGAGCATATATTTAACAAATAAAGAGAGACAACCTCTCCTTTAATTTTTTTAATTTCCCCTCTTGATCATACATACTTTTTTACTTGTTATACTTTTCTGTCAGGTTGTTCTTTTAGAATCTAGGGAAAGACTTGGTGGCCGAATTCACACTGATTACTCATTTGGCTTTCCTGTTGACCTGGGTGCATCATGGTAATACTCACACTCTTTGTTCTCCTTTTTCTTTTCATACATTATCAAGAATGTGGCATTTCTCCCTTTACTATTATTAAAAGTGGCAGACAATGATTCAGGTTGCATGGAGTTTGCAAGGAGAATCCACTGGCTCCATTGATTGGGAAGCTGGGACTACCTCTTTACCGTACAAGCGAGGATAATTCTGTCCTTTATGACCATGATTTGGAAAGGTAAAGAGTGTATTTTTTAATATTTAAATGATAAGATATCTGTTTCTGCTGTACTTCCATGATTAATTGACTACTGTAGAGTATGCTTCAATTTAACCTCTGCTTATACTGAATAATATACATTGGTGAATACAATCAACTTCTTGCAGCTATGCACTTTTTGATATGGATGGGAATCAAGTTCCCCAGGAGTTGGTAACAAAAATTGGTGAAAAATTTGAAGTGATTTTACAAGAGGCAAGTATGTTAATATTTCTAATTATATGGTTTATCTGATATATTGAATTCCCATCATCAAAAACACAATTTTTGTGGATTACATTGCTTTTCTGATTTATTCTGTCAATGATTTCACTTATTATGAGCATCACCTCTAAATATTGATCCTGTCATGCAGGCCAACAAAGTAAGAGATGAATTCAGTGAAGACATGTCCATACTTCGGGCACTTAAAATTGTTTTTGAAAGAAAACCAGAATTGAGGTCATTATGGCATATAAAATCCTTTGATCACTGTTATTTATTTTCTTGAAGCTCAAGTAATATATAATTTAACTTTCTCTATTATGCAGGTTGGAAGGGCTTTCCCACAAAGTGATGCAGTGGTATTTGTGCAGATTGGAGGGCTGGTTTGCTGCAGATGCTGATGCCATATCGCTGAAATGTTGGGATCAGGTAATTTGACAAAACCCAGTTCGAGATGTTTCGGTTCCGTTATAGGCTTATGCCACAGAAATTTGAATTGCACGGCAAATCATTGATCGGTGGTGGCCTGAAGTGAATGGGAAACTTTTTCTCTTTCAGCTGTCTATTGTAGTTATTGTTATGTGTGTGTGTGTGCGCTTATAGTTCGAGAATAAAGTGTTGATTGTAAAGTTTCAAACCCAGTTATGCCCTAAAGGTTTGGGTTTGAGGTTACATTACAAGATGTGCCATTTATACTTGTTTTTGTTTAGTATATTAGATATTAGATTAAAGGATGCATTACGAGATGGATAAGTGGCTTCATATGTGATTCTAGTCACATGTGCCAGTTAACTGTTAATTTCCACTTGCATTAACTATTTTTTGTCTGTAACTTATTCTTCCCTTTTTATCTGCCCACAGGAAGTATTGCTACCCGGTGGTCATGGTCTTATGGTCAGGGGTTACCAGCCAGTTATAAATACCCTAGCCAAGGGTCTTGATATTCGCCTTGGACACAGGTATGTATTAGTTTAAGTTGAGTTTTGGAAATCTGTGTCCTCAGTTATGTTCCTTAACTAAATTTAATGGCATCGATAATACATCTTCTCAGGGTAACAAAAATAGTTAGGCAATATAATGAAGTAAAGGTGACAGTGGAAAATGGGAAAACATTTGTTGCAGACGCTGCTATTGTTGCTGTGCCTCTTGGGGTGCTGAAGTCAAAGAGCATACAATTTGAGCCAAAGCTACCAGACTGGAAAGAAGCTGCCATTTCTGATATTGGAGTTGGGATCGAAAATAAAATAATTTTACACTTTAAAAATGTATTTTGGCCCAATGTGGAATTCTTAGGAGTAGTTGCAGAGACATCATATGGATGCAGCTACTTTCTTAATCTCCACAAGGCTACGGGTCGCCATGTCCTTGTATACATGCCTGCTGGGCAGCTGGCCAAAGACATTGAGAAAATGTCTGATGAAGCAGCTGCTAACTTTGCTTTCATGCAGCTCAAAAAGATCCTTCCAGATGCTTCTTCACCGGTAACCATAATATTTCTTATGTTTTATATTACCTTTTTGCTATGCAAGAGAAGTAAAAGCTACAATCCATATTTATTTAGGTGGCGGACTCTTTAAGTGCTGTTCGTTTTAGTTCCTGAACTAATATTCTGACAATTGAATTCTTGACTACCCATTGGTGTTTCTGAGATGTAGTTTGTTTCAATTATGCAGATTCAGTATCTTGTGTCTCGATGGGGTACAGATATTAACACGTTAGGTTCGTATAGCTATGATGCAGTTGGAAAACCACATGATCTGTATGAGAGGCTACGGGTTCCTGTAGATAATTTATTCTTTGCCGGGGAAGCAACAAGTATGCTGTATACGGGGTCTGTGCATGGTGCATTCTCTACTGGAATGATGGCTGCTGAGGACTGCAGAATGCGTGTCCTGGAGCGATATGGGGAGCTAGATTTGTTACAGTCGGTAATGGGAGAGGATGCTTCAGTGATACCACTCCAGATCTCTCGTTTATAAATCTCAGGAGGCATTCATTATACACCCCCTTCTGCATTGCTTCTATTGTCTACTGTTGTGTTGAACCCTTGATATGTATACCTAGACTTTGATAAATCACATGAGTATGCAGAAATGAGTTATTAATTTGGAAAGACATGCGTGAACATATAGTTGTAGTTGTAATGCTAACACATTGCTGCTTACTTTACTGTCTTAAAGCTGTATTTTATCGCACAATCATTGAGTAGATCAGTAGGACATATTATCAAGTAATTTTCACACCGAACTGATCTTAAGGTGTGTTCATTCTGTGGACAATGCTTTAGAAACAAAGGGGGCTCAGTTTTTGAGTCTTCTGAAAATTATTTGCATGTTGAAAAATGAGACTAAGGCAATGAAGGTAGAGGTTGTGCATGTTCGTTATTGCTGTTTTTTTTACTGGAAGTATGACATAGAAGCTTTACTGGAACAGTCAATTTGAAATTTACCTTTCTAGAGAACTTATTTTGTAATTTTAAGCTAGAAAATTTCGCATTCCAAAACTTATTCTTTGGACCGAGGTCCAGCTGGAAGTTCATTATGACGTGCTACCTAGTGGAATTTCTAATAATTTTTGTCGGTTTTTCCTTCGGACATGGTTCCAAAAACTGAATTCAGGGGCTTTTAAATTCTATATTAAATTTTTAGTTATAAGAAATTTTTAAATAATTGAAGGATCCTAGAATCTACTTTACATTTTGTTTTTGTTGTATAAATTAATTATGTGATAATCACTACCCACAAGTTATGTGGAATATCTATGTATACCTCGATATGCGTACATGTGAGTATGGGTGCATAGGAGATGACGGAAAACACGAAAGTCCCAGCTAGTTGTTGAGATTGTTTATTTGAGCAACATTTATTAAAAAAAATCAAAAATTAAAAATTGATTTTAATTTTTAAAAAACTTCAATTATTTTTTTTTGTTTTTTGTTTTATGTTACATTTACTTATCAGTGTGCATATTTCAGAGACAAGCAGAAAATTTTCTTATCCTAAACCTTTTGTAGAGCAATTTTACATACTAAACATGAAGGTCACCAACAGTATGGAAACAATTGAAAGAAATGGACAAAATAACATAGGCCACCCAAAACAAGTTTTGTTGTTACAGGCCCATGCTTTATTAATTCTTCAATGGCAACATCAAAATTATTAGGATAATGATGAAAAATATAGTATCAATCCAATTGGTCGATCCAAATAGTAAAACGGATTCATCCAATTTGAAAAAGTAGTATTTTAAATTAAATCTCTCTAATTTTGATTCGATCCATTTAATTGGTTACCAAATAGATTTAAATTAGTTTACTCTAAGTTCGTTTTTAGAAAGAAAAAAAACCATTATTTATAATTTTAGAAAGATTAAGAATGATATTATTTTAGTAAGAGAAACCTATACATGTTAGAATTGATATGTTCAGTCAAGTCATTCGGGGAGAAACATTGTATCAAAATCATTTTTCTAATATTTGTTATCCAAACAAAAGTCAGGTTACAACCAACTCGTGTTTATTTATCATTACTTTCATAAGATCTTGTTTATTCAAAATCAATTCTTGAAACAAAACTGCATGACATAGTTGTTCTGACAGTGAAATTTGGGTTTTCATTATTACATATTAGATTCTCAAAGTTATGTGAACAGAAAGATAGAGAGAAGAAAATCCTCAACAACATTCCTTTGGTACTCCTACACTACATTCCTATGAAGATAAGGTGCATTCCTACTACCAAGCCATGAAGAAAAAAGATGAATGCCTATGAGTCAGGAACCAGTTGATCTAAGGTGTCATTTTCTGCGGATCTTTTGATGCGAACAACAGCCTTTTCAACCTAAAAGGAATTAAAATTCGGTTCAGAAATTCACAACTTAACATGTGAGAAACAATAATGTGATGTAACATATGTAAGATGTTAGCAGAGTAAAGTTTTGATTACCTCTGCTTGCCAATTTGTTCTGGCAGTCAGAACTATTAGAGTTACTGTCTGTATAAGAACTCCAAGGATCATTCCCCACCAAATACCCTATAAAAATTACAAATACATTGCATGAAATTTCTTCTTCACAAACTTAACAAGTGAGAGCTGGATAGAATCAGTGACAGAAATGTTCCAAACTTACATCAACTCCTAAAGAAGTTTTAAAGCCAAGAACACATCCAACAGTAAGACCAACAAAATAGTATGAACCCAAGTTTACATAAGCTACTACTGCTTGCCATCCACTTCCAATTGCCACCCCTGAAAGTTTTCCAAGAAAAATTAACCATAGGAGGGATAAACCAAAGTTTGTGCTTGTGCTTGTGCACTTTTTATGGCTTTATTACCTGACAGTATTGGTTGAATGCCATTCAGGAAAACAGAAATGGCAAGCAAGGGAGTCAAATGAGACACAGCCTCAATGACTTCAGAGTCAGAAGTGAAAAGTTTGCTCAAAGTAACACGGAATATCAGAATAATCGAACAGAAAATCACACTAACGAGGATGCTGGTTCCACTCACTACAAAGACAGAAAATTTTGCTATTCTTGGATGGGATGCTCCTAATTCATTGCTGACTCTGATACTGCAATGATGGATCATTCCATTAGCAAACTTTTGAGAAGGTTTTTGGAATGAAAAAACACATTGTTTTGTTGCTAACCTGGCTGCTGTACTAAGGCCCAACATGAATTGCATATCCCAGTTCAAATAGTTCATACTGAAACCACATTTAGATAGAGGTTATGATTGTTGAGAATAATCTAAGTGTGAGTATAAATCCCATTCTGGGTAAAAATGACAAAATTAAAGCACAAGACAAGAAGAAATCTTCCGAGGCTATATATTTATTGCATACCAAATTGAAATTGAGTCCAGTGAGATTGTGGGATTGGAGAGAAGTCCTGATATAAGCACCAGTCCTTGGCTGTACCATATTTCCAAACTGCATTAAGATACCCTTTTAGATTAGTAGAACAAATTGATGTAAATTATCATGTGTGACTGTGTATCTATGCAGAATAACACTATGTTGGGATACAGGTTGCAAGATATTTAGAGAATTTATTATGTATTAAATAAGGAATGAAGATTTTAATGGTGAGAGTAAAAATACTTGAGTTTCTTTAACTGAAATCTACACATTAGCTAAATAGTTCATGCACTAACTTCAAAAGTGGTTTCTTCAAAAGTTTCCTTTATGACTATTTTAGAGAAACTAAAAAATATAATAAATTTTCTTGAATTTAAGAAAATATTTATAATCTTTTGTCCCTTTCATTTTTATAGCACAATAAGTGTATAAAAGTAAATTACTTAAAAAGTTAAGTGAAAAGTAAGAGTATAAATGATAAAAAAAAGGTAAGTAGTATAGTCAGTTGAAAAAATATCTTTCAAAAATTCTAGACTACTTTAAAAGTTATAGCCACCTCAATTTTTCATTTGTTAACAATTGTAAATGGTGTATAGAAATTAAGATTCATTTATGTATAAAAGACTGTATGTAAAAGTAAAAAATGGGGAGAGATTGACATACAGTGATAAAGTCATACCATAACATGATAGCAGAAGCAACTGTGAGCTTGAAATAAGGCCAAATTCCTCTGAAGGCTTTTACACTGAAACCAGTCCATGTTTCCTTGCATGATGGGCTAAATATGATGTAGAAGCCATTCAACAAGACAAGAAGCCACCAAGAAAAACTGAGAGAAAGGGCTGCCCCTAGAAGGCCATAGTCCAAAACATAGACAACTACCCAAGTGAGAAGAATGTGAACAAGGAACACACCAACTGACATATATGCAAGAGGATTCACAATGTTCTGAGCTTGGAGGAACCTCTGCATTGGACAGCTTATAGTAAATGCATAGAGTTGGGGAATGAGTCCCCGGGAAAACACTTGCCCTTTCTCTGCTATGCTCTCTGACTGTCCTATGGCTTTCAGAAAATCCCCAGAAAACCAGTACAGAAAAGAAAGAATCACTGCTGCTCCAATGTGTAAGATCACTGCTCTTTGCAATATTATGCTCATTGCTCCAAGCTTTTTTGCCCCATATGCTTGCCCACACACAGTTTGCACTGCACTTGCCATTCCCAACTGTTTAAGCAAAATATATGCAATCATCACAAATATTCAATCAATACTAGTATCATAATACTCTTACTCTGCTATACACTTTGCATAGTTTAAAACTACACAAAAATGAGTCATGTTAAGTAAAAAATAAGAAGAAAACATTGATTATGTTCTATTGTTATGTTACGAATCAAACTTCAATTCTGATCAGAGAATAATGTCAGAAGAATTCGTGAAATTGCATCTGATTTTGTACCAGTGAAAGAATATGTTCAAAAGAGTATGTTAAGTAGTAGTGTTCATACCATAATACCATAAGCAAGACCCTGAATACCAACACTGGCTAGAGATGCCCCAGCAAGCTCTAAAGACCCCAAATGGCCAGTGAACATCAAGGTCACAAAACTAAGCATGTAATTGAAAATGGACACAACAATAGAAGACCCAGAGAGAAGCCAAAGGAGCCTTGACTCCCACATAACAAGCTTTGACCACCATTTCAATGCAATAGGCCTATGTTCCAAGAATTCTTCAATGGCCTCAGATGACAAATTTTGAATCTGTGTGTGTGAGTCAAGCCTCACTAGTAAGGGTTGGTGCTCCAAAGTGCCGTTGAAGTCCACGGAGCCCATGGTTATAGTGTGCACTACTGTACAAATCACAACCAGTTTGAGTGCATGGAGTGAGACATCACAAATAAGCAGTTATTTATGCATGTGGAAGAGTGAAATATTTGTTCACCAAAGATTATGCAGCTAACCTTCCAACATGTTGTGTTGCAGTTGTGTCCACGTGCTTGCATATGGTATCTATTTATTTGTACATCAAAAAATGGAATCTTTTTAATGTCACCATTGATAAATAATTAGATGGCTCTCTCCAATGTAGTAATAAAAAAAAAACAATTTTCTACCCTTTTGAAAGATTGGTAGGCTGACACTAGAAAATATGTACAAAAAGTTAACAGAGAATGTGATTTGTTCAAGATGAGAACTGACATTCCGAAGCAGCTGAAAGTCTTCAATGGACTGTTAGAGTATCAGAAGAACAGAAAAAAAAAAAGTGAAAAATAAAGAAAAGGATAGAAAAAACATTCCATTATACATATTATAATTAAATGCAAAGTTTCTTTTTACAGCATCATTGCATTATACATATTATATATATATATATATATATATATATATATATATATATATATATATGTATGTATGTATGTATATGTATGATGTATGTATTAAATTTACTAACTTTCAAAATAAATATCTTAAGAAATTAATTTAATATTTTTAATTGATTAATAGTATAAAAACTTTCACTTTAATAATGGACATTTATTGTGGGCTGTGTGTTTTGGAGGGAGTTTAAGATTACAATAATGTTTGTAATGCCAACATGTTAGTGTTGAATATTTCATTATCACATGTTGTCAATGCTTTTACCAAAAATAAATATTGTGTTAACACAGCAAGACCTTTTGTAGAATTTATTATTTTAATTCATTAACTTAATTTTATCACTTATGAAGTTATGACACAGAAACAAAAACATGTTTAAATCTTAAGGTTTTTCTCAAGTATAAGATATTTTCTTCCTTCGATTTGGATAAAAAAAGTTAAAATATATTTTTATGCTTAATTTTTCAAATCCAGCCATCAATATTTTTTTCAAAATCGAGTAAACTTTCTCTAATATGTTAAACTTCTCAATGAATTTTGGGAAGATTAATTTTTTATAGATGTAAATGAGACATCTTTTTTTATTGACATGTACGGTAATTAGTGTATTTTATGAAATGGAATAGAATGAGTAATTAATATAAATGACCAGTTCTTTTAATGAGCCATGAAACCTATTGTCAAAAGATTAAATTATCATTAGACAAAATACTTCATTTAAAACAGCATTAAATTTAATAAATTTAAATTTTTTTATCCAACCATCTAGGGATCGTTGGATTTGAATATCTACATAAATCCATTCCGTTCGATGTTTAACATAAGAATCATCAAAGTGATAAGATTCATGCCTGCAAGAGGTCAACAAGTTTCACTATAAAAGAAATTTACAAGTTTACAGCTCAAAAGATATATGTACAAGATTTCAGAAACAAGCAGAACAACGACATACAAGCCAAGTTGAAGGCTCTCAAAAATATTGAATCAACGCCATCTAATCTTCCATAACCATAACCGGTTCATCTATAAAACTTCTCCAAGTGCGTTGTCAATTACATCAATTGGCTCGGAAATCCAATTTCAATTCATGTCAAAACTGCTGATAAAATTTTTACTTGTTATATACATCAAATAGCAATTTCTGTTGATCTTTACCCAGCCCAGAGAACCACTTCCTCAAAATTTCAGCGTTATCAGAAACAGATATAGAATAAGCTGAAATATTAATGTTGGAATGAAAAAGGGTTTCAAAATCAAGAGGAAGAAGACCAAACAGAGCACTGGCAGTGGCAAATTGAAGAGAAAGGTCTGCTTTCATGGAATAGGAGCGAGAAAAATAAGCAAACAAATAACATCTCAAGTTTCTGATACCTTGATCTTCAAATCCACCAACATCAACTCCATTCCTGAATTTATAACATTTATCACTTAGTTAGAAGACAAACAATAATTATGTGAAAGCATTCTTTGTTAAAACAAATACGACCAAATAATATTTTAATGTCGAAAATCAAGAGAAATTAATTAATTTGTATCTTGAAGCCTAACATTGTGTATGGACAAGGGATTTTTAAAATTTCAAGAAATTAAAATGCATGGCAATAGAATTTGCTTCTAATAGAATTATCTTAATTTTCTAAATCTTTTGTTTGGATAGAATAATTAAAATATCTAATATTACAAAAAGTGGGATTTAGTGTTCAATTAAAAATCATTACTTCCTTTAGACAACTCTAAATGATCTTAATTGTAAGAGGTTCTGTTTATCTTGATAAGCCACATACATATATCTTCTCAATTTCTCACTCTTATGAAACATAAGTATATCCTCTATTCAAACAAACATATGTATCATATAATGCATGAATGATTGATCACAACAACAATACCAAAGCAAAATAGATCAATTTACCTTCCAAGCTGACCTAGAAGAACAATTATACGAATAGCGAAGTTCTCATCCACACATGAGTCGAGTATATGCAGCAGCTGAGGAACAAGTTTCATATCAGCCCAGTGCCAGCTCTGTATTAGGAAAAGAAACATCAAATCAGGAGGATTGATTATGATGAAACCACCTAATTATAATATGAGAAGTCGAGAACAGTATATCTCTTAACCACGCAAAAAATTGGCCTTGGCAACAAGTCACTTATTTCAGCAAATGATAGCGAATAACATGAATGACACGCATTCAAGAAACATTTTCATTGTCAATTTCACATCGTATAATTCTATTAATTTCAGTATGGCATCAATTCTAAAAGAATTTCACTAATTTCAAGGAAGGTAAATTTCTCCAAAAATTTAGAACTTGATAAAAAAGAATTTATAAATCAAGGGTCAATAATGAGAATAATACCATTTTATTTGCTACCAGTTCCACAAGTGACAGGACATCACTCAGGCAACAAAAGTCGACAGTTTTAAGGGCGTCAGGTTGAGGTGCAGAAATCAAGCACTTTTCCGAACAGGGCTTGTCAATTGCACATTGAACAGACATGAATCTAGATTCTGAAGAATGTACTCGTTTTATCTCCTCCAACAGCAAGCTTGCAACTGCATCAATGGATTCGGCACCTTCCAAGAATGGGCATTTAACATCCATACACAATTCAGCATGCAGCTGATTTATTGAAGGAAGAGAGGCAGTAGCAACAGATAGGCTCCCATCCTCAAGAAACATAATTAGAGACTTCAAAACAGTCACCCTTAAACCAAAATTATTTTTGTTGAAAAACTTATCTCCACCGAGATAAGAAAAAATATGGAGAATAGTCAACACCATCAGAGAATCCAACTTGCACGATCGAAGAATATGATAAGAAGCATCACAGATAAATCCAACATAATCAGTTGCAGCACATACTGATGATAATATAATACTTGCTGCCACCAATTGTTCACTCGAAGCTGCATCAGATGATACCTCATTAACACAACTCAGAAAATCATTGGCTGTCAAGTCAGAAGACAGAGTTTCAGCATCTACTCTATTGTTTACTATAACTTTTCCCTCTATAAGAAAATCTTCAATGAGGTGAAGCAGCTCATACAAAGAATAATTCTCTACAAACAGGATTCTCGTCTCTGCATCAGTCATAACTGAGGAAAAAGATGTGAACTTCGTCAAATTAAATTCAAGTTTAACGAAGAGAAAATAACAGGATATATATATACATGTATATCCATATGCATGCATATATATATATATATATATATATATATATATATATATATATAAAGATTATTTTATTGTTGACCAAATGAACCTGTGCAAATATGTTCATAATAAGATCGCAAGCACTGGAATGATTTCCCATCCCAGAGTCTCCCAAATGTCTTTGTTGTCGTTATGGAAAAATTGAACAGCATAAGTGTTAACAGCACCGAAACCCTCTCCCTGAGAAATTAAAAAGTAATAATAATAAATTAATATCAACACCACCATTTGTCTACAGTTAAATGAACTGTTTTTTTTGTCTCAACAAGGAAAGTAAAATACTGAAACAAACTATAGAAGGTGTTCAACAGCATTGACCTCATACTATCAAAAACAGAACGAGACACTTACTTCTGTGTGAGCTTTTCTTCCATTTTAAGTGCAGTTAATATGTTACTAAACGCCCAGCCTGTTTGAGTAGACAAATTGCACTGAGCTATACAATTTTTTGTAGCAGTAAGTATCCTTGATATGATATTATTGTCCATAATATTTGAAAAGACAACACAAAATTCAGGAAGCTTATTGTTTAAAGATCCAACTCCATCCTCCACCGGAAAAGCAGTCCTTGAATTTTCTGTGTGCACATGTGAATTACAAGAAACTCCAGAATCATCATATTTTTGTGCACTAGAAATTAATTCAACATTAATTACATCAGAGGAAGGTGAAATGATCAGGTCTGTTCTTGAATTCAACACGTTCTCTGGAAGTGATTTATGTTGAGAGGGAATCATCAAAGTATCCTCGTCAAATATTTCATGAAATTCAATTTCAGGAAGAGACGGAGACAAGGGAAAATCCATTGCTTTTCTATAGCATTCCTCACTGAAAGCATTTTCTAATTCTAAAAATTTCATATAATTTTCATCAGGCACCTTATCAATATTAATTAAGGAATCAAAATTATTTGCAACATCACATATTTTCTCCCCACATGCTTGAGTGATTTCTAAAGAATGTGGAGGAGGGCAGGAAGTGTGTCTACAGACATTTGCATCATCATAGACCTCACTGTTGGTCTCTGCTGTTGCTTTTTTCTCATCCCTGTTAACCGAAGGTATCATGTCCACTTTTTCCCTTCGAGATTTCTTTCTCTTCTTGTGGGCCCTTTTATTATCTTCCTGTACATTATTAGGATTATGATGCACTGCTTTTCCTCCCAAGCATTCGCCAAGTTTTCTATACAACAAACCATGAAAATCAGAGAGTTTCTCAGATGACAAATTTGCAATATATTCAACTGTATCATGCATTCTTTTCCTCTTCTTGTGGTGCACATCAATAGATTTATCAAATGGGTTGCACATGTTTTGTTTAGCATTAAAGATCTCCTGGGTCAATTGTGCTGAGGCAGTAACTGGAAAAATGCTTGCATCCTGTGAGCCCATCAACTGTCCATCAGAAAAAGATTCTGTACTGGAATTTACAGCAGAACTCTGTAACTTTGTTCGGTTGGATCCTCTAACAAGAGGCTCCAGTTTAGAACCAATACCTGTGATAGATTCGGAACAATTTCCACCAGGAGTGAGGCGTGGAGTGCTATTCTTCCTCAATGGATCACTTGCATCCAACGTTGTGCAGCAAGGCTCCAAAACCTCATTATCAAATTGGCTACGCATCTCAGACAAATTCAGCTTGCCAATTTGTCTAATGACATTTGAATTCTGCATGTCTAGTATATTCTCATGCTGCAAAAGTGATCATCCAACAAAGATAAAAATAGTTAAGTCAGGCATATACAAGAAAAACATGGAATAAAAAAGGGAGCCAAGAAAAGAAATTTAAAACAAATCCCTAATTGTATGAATTCAGACATGTATTTAGTACATCCGCAACTACTAAACAATTATTTAGTGCTGATACATAATATAACAACACAAATAATTATGTCTTGCTTTAAGAGGATCCTGAAAACCCTCATTTCCCTAAGTTAACCAATATGTTAGTGCTACTGTTATATGATCATAAAACCAAATATTGCAATAATTTAGGGGACAACCAACCAATAAGCTCATAAACAATTGTCCATAACATAAGTAGTCCAACACTTTAATCTGCATATGAGAGTAGTCCAGTATGAGATCATTGGCTTCAAAAGTTGAATGATTTCAACCAGTAGATGAGATAAAAAATTTGGCAAAAAACAAAACACTCAAACATTACACATAACCGTAAACAATTTGCCACTGAAACCAACCTTTGTTTGTTCACTCTTAGTTCCAGCAACAGGTGAAAAGGATGCATCAAGCATATCAACATGATGTAGAAATTGAATGAAATTGATCTTGAGACGTCCTAATTCATTCCGTAAAATGTCATACCGACTTGCTTCTAACTTATACTTTTGCCTGGTATGCTTTGCTCGTAGCTTTTCAAGCTTTAGTTTGTTCTTCAAAAGCTTCATTTTTGTACTTTCAGCTTTAACCTTGCTGTGAGTAGCCATTTCAACAGGCTTTGTCAAGGATGAGAGTTCAAGGATCTTCTGTTTGAAATCCTCAATTGTCTTCTTATCCTCTTCTAACTGCTGAGACATCTGATCAGTAAGACATTTCTCTTTCGTGAACTTGTTCCAGTTATCCTCAGCAAGTGCCTTCTGCTCCTCTAGTTTAACCATCTCTGAATCTGCACGCCTTTTTTCCTTCTCGACCTTTTGTTTTTCTACCTCTAACATTTCATTTGCTCTTGCCAACGCTGAATCAGCCTTTCTTTTTTCTGCTAATAGTTTGCTCTTATCAGCTTCAAACTTTTTGGTTGCCTCTTTAAACATAGATATCTCAGACACCAACTTCGTTTTTGCTTCATTAACCTCTTTCTCCAATTGACCAATTTGAGTCCTATACTTCTCTGCCTCAACTCTGGCAATCTCCCCCTTTTCAGCAGCCTTCTTCTTTTCTCCTTCTAGTAACTTGCAAGCTGCAGAAGCTTTCTTCCTATCAGAATCAGCCATTCTCTTCTTCTCCTCTACAAGCTCCTTCAATCTACAGATTTCCTTTTCCTTTTCAGCAACTTTATTTTTCTCTTCTCCAAGTAGCTTGCAAACTTCATTGTCTTTCTTCCTCTCAGAATCATCCCTTCTCTTCTCTGCCTCAATAAACTCCTTCAATCTACCTATTTCCTTTTCCTTTTCAGCAACCTTATTCCTTTCTTCTCCAAGTAACTTGCAAAGTTCATTGTCTTTCTTCCTCTCAGAATCATCCCTTCTGTTCTCTGCCTTGATAAACTCCTTCAATCCACTAATCTCCTTTTCCTTTTCAGCAACCTTATTTTTCTCTTCCCCAAGTAACTTGCAAACTTCATTGACTTTCTTCCTCTCAGAATCATTCCTTCTCTTCTCTGCCTCAATAAACTCCTTCATTTTACCTATTTCCTTTTCCTTTTCAGCAACCTTATTCTTTTCTACTTCAAGTAACTTGCAAAGTTCACCATTGTCTTTCTTCCTCTCAGAATCACTTCTCTTCTCTGCCTCGATAAACTCCTTCAATCTGCTAATCTCCTTTTCCTTTTCGGAAACCTTATTCTTCTCTTCTCCAAGTAACTTCCGAAGTTCATTGTCTTTCTTCCTCTCAGAATCATCCCTTCTCTTCTCTGCCTCAATAAGCTCCTTCAATCTACTAATCTCCTTTTCCTTTTCAAAAACCTTATTTTTCTCTTCTCCAAGTAACTTCCATACTTCGGCGTCTTCATTCCTCTCAGAATCATCCCTCCTCTTTTCTGCCTCTATAAGCTCCTTGAGTCGACTGATTTCATTTTCCTTTTCAGCAGCCTTCTTCTTCTCTTCTCCTACCAAATTGTAGGCTTCAGCAGCTTTCTCACACTCAGAACTAATCCTTCTCTTCTCCACATCCAAAAGCCCTTTCAACCTACCGATTTCATTTTCCTTTTCAGCAGCCTTGTTCTTCTCATCTTCTAGCAATTTGCAAGCTTCGGCAGCTTTCTTGCTCTCGGAATCAGCCCTTCCCTTCTCCACCTCTAGCAGCTCCTTCAATCTACCAATTTCCTTTTCCCTATCCGCTTGAAAGGTCCCGTTCTCACCCCCACGGCCGCTGCACCCCTGCTGTGTTGTGGGAGTATCAATCTGAGGCTCAAAGCTGGAAGTTTCACTCCCTAAGGGTACCTTAGCAGCAGTAAATTCCCCCAATTTATCCCCTTCTTCAACTTTGGCCCCACATGCTGCAGAGAATATCATCACATACATTAATACCATATTCAACATTCACTCAAACAAACTAAGCCAATAGCATATGCATACTACGAACACAACCAGATAATGCCTGATACCCCAAATCTTAGAAATATAAAATATTAGTTACCGTTGCAGCTGCGGGACTGCATTTCCTTGATTTTGATTTCAAGAAGACTGATGCATTGTCGCAGAGCAATGCGCGATTCTAGCCCCTTTGAGAATTTCTTCTTCCACTGCGTATAAAAAGAGAAATAAGATATACGGTTAAAATCGAAAGTGTAGCGATAAAAGTTGGACATGCGTGAAAGGACGAGGTACTACGTGGTCACAACAGGGATTTGTGGAGCCAGATTTCAGTGTCTGATCGCGATTCATTGACAGTGTCATATTCGCAATGCAGTGAAATGCAATGAACGACGCTAAGAGCCGGTGACGGCGGTGACGGTTGTGACGGTGGTGAAATAAACCCTAAACCCCATTACAGTGCTTCAATATTGAATCTGCAGAGTTGAATTCACCCTTATTAGTGTGAATTTTGGGTTGCAATTAAAAATACAAGGAAAAACAAATAATAGAGAATTTAACTTTTAAATCTTACTAAAAAAAACAAAAATACTCATTCATTTTGGCCATTGAACAAAAAATGGATAAAAAAAGCATGTTCTAGAAAATAAATTACAAAATCCATAATTTTAATTCTTCTTTTCTATTTAACAGGTCATACTATTTTGTAAGTCTAATAAAATTAGTTTAATATGTTAATTTCAATTTATTTTGTAAAAAGGTTATCATAATATTAATTTTTGTCATCGATAGAAATTAAACTCAAAACTGATTATAAATATATTTATAATAACTCACTTTTTTTTTTCAATCAAGTGAACTATTGTCTAATTAATATATTAGATATATTTTTTAAAATTTAACCGGTGAAATGGTTGTGACTAAATAAAATATCATATTTATAATATGATAACAACGAAATTATATTCTTCGTTTGATATTTGTATTGATTATAATGATTAAAATTTGTAAAAGTTATACCAAATATGACGCATTTGAATAAATGTTAATTGTGCAATTTTGCAGTAAAGGTGAAAAAATATCAAATTTAAATTGAAATAAAATACATTAAATAATTTGTGGAGAGAGAGATTCCTTATCATTTTTTTGATAATTTTATTTTATATTAATAAATAATTCATTAAAAATGAAAAACTGTAATGGTAAATCATATAATAGAGAGAGGAAGTGTTCCTATGTTTGGTTGGATTTTGGTTGAGAAGTTTGTGAGAGATTCATGTGTAAGCAACCGTTGAAGACGAAGGTGTTGCTTTCATTGTCACCATTCTCCAACAGCACTCGCTTCTTCTGTTCTGCGGCTTCTTCAACTGCAACCATCACAATCACACCTTCAATCTTGAAACAATGCAACTCTTTAACCCACGCCAAAGTGTGGCATCAGCAGAGCATCGTGCAGGGCCTTCTGCATTTGGTCACCCACCTAATCGGAGCATACATGGCCTGCAATTCCACTGCCACCGCCATTCAGCTTCTAGAGCGCCTCCCTCCATCGCCGTCTTCCGTTTTCTGGTGGAACCAACTCATAAGGCGCGCCCTTCATCTTGGAACCCCTCGCCAAGTTTTCGCTCTTTTCCGTCGGATGAAGACACTGGGGTGGACCCCTGACCACTATACCTTCCCTTTTGTCTTCAAAGCTTGTCCCTTTCTCTCCCTCGGTGCTTCCCTCCATGCTACCGTTGCACGATCTGGCTTTGCCTCCAATGTGTTCGTTAGCAATGCGCTGGTCTCCATGTATGGAAAGTGCGGCGCCCTCACCCATGCACAGCACGTGTTCGATGATTTGTGTCAGCGGGGTGTTCAGGACTTGGTGTCGTGGAATTCTATTGTGTCTGCTTATATGGGGGCGTCCGATTCAAATACTTCACTTTTGTTGTTTCGTAAAATGACTAGAGTGAATTTGATGTCCCCAGACGTGATCAGCCTCGTTAACGTACTTCCTGCTTGTGCTTCCTTGGCTGCCTTGGTGCATGGCAGAGAGGTTCATGGGTTTGCTATCAGAAGCGGGTTGGTGGATGATGTTTTTGTGGGAAATGCTGTGGTTGATATGTATGCTAAGTGTGGGGAGGTGGAGGAAGCCAATAAGGTTTTCCAGAGGATGGTGTTTAAAGATGTTGTTTCATGGAACGCCATGGTGACTGGCTATTCTCAAGCTGGCAGATTGGAACATGCACTTTCTTTGTTTGAGAGGATGCGGGAGGAAGACATTGAGCTAGATGTCGTGACTTGGACGGCTGTTATCACAGGTTATGCGCAGCGAGGACAGGGTTGTGAAGCTTTGGATGTGTTTAGGCAGATGAGCAGTTGTTGTTCTCGTCCGAATGCGGTCACTCTCGTCTCATTGCTTTCAGCTTGTGCCTCTGTTGGGGCATTGCTCCATGGGAAAGAAACTCATTGTTATGCAATCAAATTTATTCTCGGATTAGATGGACCTGATCCTGGGGACGATGATTTGAAGGTGATTAATGGTCTCATTGACATGTATGCTAAATGCCAAAACACAGAGGTGGCTAGAAAAATGTTTGATTCAGTTTCTTCAAAAGATAGAGATGTGGTTACCTGGACTGTGATGATCGGTGGGTATGCCCAACATGGTGATGCCAATCATGCTCTACAGCTTTTCTCCGAAATGTTTTATGAGTCTATAAAGCCTAATGATTTCACTTTATCATGTGCCCTTGTGGCCTGTGCTCGTTTGGCAGCATTGAGGTTTGGAAGGCAAATCCATGCTTATGTGCTGCGCAATTGCTATGGTTCTGTTATGCTGTTTGTGGCTAATTGTCTTATAGACATGTATTCCAAATGTGGAGATGTGGATACCGCTCAGATGGTTTTTGATAACATGCCATATAGAAATGCTGTCTCTTGGACGTCTTTAATGACTGGATACGGCATGCATGGGCGTGGTGAAGATGCTGTCCGGGTTTTCGATGAGATGAGGAAAGTGTCTCTAGTGCCTGATGGCATAACTTTTCTTGTTTTGCTTTATGCTTGTAGTCATTCGGGAATGGTGGATCGGGGTATTGATTTCTTTAACAGAATGAGGAAGGAATTTGGGGTAGATCCTGGACCAGAGCATTATGCTTGCATGGTTGATCTGTGGGGCCGTGCTGGTCAATTAGGAGAAGCTATGAAGCTCATTGATGAAATGCCAATGGAACCATCCCCAGTAGTGTGGGTGGCCTTGCTCAGTGCTTGTCGGTTACATTCGAATGTGGAAGTTGGGGAACTTGCGGCAAAGCGTTTGTCAGAATTGGAATCAGGGAATGATGGATCATACACGTTGCTTTCAAACATATACGCCAGTGCCAGTCGCTGGAAAGACGTAGCTAGGATTAGATATATGATGAAACGTAGTGGAATCAAGAAAAGACCGGGTTGCAGCTGGGTGCAAGGAAGGAAAGGCGTTGCAACCTTTTTTGTAGGAGACAGATCTCACTCACAGTCTCAACAGATATATGAAACACTTGCAGACTTGATTCACCGCATTAAAGCCATAGGATATGTTCCTCAGACAAGTTTTGCTCTCCATGATGTTGATGATGAAGAAAAGGGTGATCTGCTTTTTGAACATAGTGAGAAGTTGGCTCTTGCCTATGCCATTCTAACGTTACCACCAGCTGCACCCATTCGAATAACCAAGAATTTGCGCATCTGTGGTGATTGCCACACTGCCATAACCTACATATCCAAGATTATTGAAAATGAGATCATACTGAGAGATTCAAGTCGTTTCCATCATTTCAGAAAAGGATCCTGCTCATGTAAAGGCTACTGGTGACAACGGAATCAACCCAATCCGTTTAACTTATGACATTTTTGCTACGAGAGAGGTAATTATATTATTTACTACACTAATGAGAAATGTACGATCCTTTATGTAATTAGAAGGGAACTATTAGAATCAGCCTAACAGTACAAAATTTAGTAATTTATATAAATTCTTACATTGTAATTTTATCGTCGCCATTACACACAAAAATCTGTGTTTCGAACTTCTTTCCAAGATAATAACAGTAGCCTTTGTGATTTGGATTTTTTGTTCAATAGAAGCTGTCAGGGTTGTGTATTGAGATGGAAAATTTGATGTAAAGTGAAATATAAACAATATCAAAAAAAAAATCAAAGAAACTAATTTTGTTATAAGGCATATGAAATTCAAGAAAAATTGATATAAAGAGAGATATTAAAATATATAAGAATAAATGGAGAAACACAAAATCAGAACTGACTTCTGTAGTGTAAATGCAATTTGTAAGATTATTTTCATTCCAATAAATATTGCAACTTATTAGGAACTGATAGTGCGTACATCAACGTGAGAAATTATGGATTTTATGTTTTTATGGAGGCATTGCCTCTTGAACCTGACCAGCTATCATTATAATGTGTGTTACATGAAAAGACTTGTGTGTCAGGCGAGTTGAAAGACTAAACAACATCGAAGCACATGTAAAAGGGGAAAATACAAAAATTAAAATAAACACTCAAACTAAAAAACTATGCGTAAGGTAAAAAGTACTGCAACTTATATTTCACAACTCCAAAAAAAAAAAATCATTGGAAACGTCCTTTATTACAATAATAACTATCAATGAAACTATTTGTTCATAAGAAATTCATTAAAAAATTATTTTTTTATCTTTTAGACTCAAGTTGACGAAAACTTGCTCGTTGCCCAGTCTATCAAATACGATGGAAATGACCCCCGATGCGGCGTGCGTATACAAGAAAATGGAGCAACAACTAAGCTCCCAAATATGGATTGCAAGAACTAAATAAGAGATGATAATTAATACTTGCTATAAGCAACTAACCATTACAGAAACAAGGTCACCTATTATAATTTACAGTCATTTGCTGTTGATCTATATAAAGACCTTGCAAAATCACTACATCTCAACCATGAATGTGAAGTATAAGAATGCTGGACCAATCCATACATAAGAAACTCTGTAACATAGAATTCTGCCACCATAATTTTTCAACTAACATTCCTTACAGGGGAGAATGTCCTAGTAGTGAAAAGACCCCATTGATGCCATGCCATTTCTGGAACTTCTCAACTCCTGTTGACTTGCATAATTATCACAAGAGTTGCCAGAGGTAGAAAGTTTTTGACCTGGGTCAGAAGTAGAAGGACTGACACCTTTGCCCATTTGCTGCACTTCTAGTGGAGATAGGATATTTATGTACCACACATATCACAAACTCCCTGCAAAATTATCAAATGTAAATGTTTCTGTGCAGAATCAGGAATCAGCTAAGTCTAAAAAGGAAGTATTAAACTTTTTAGTCAGGAATCAATTCATTCATTGGCTAAATGTTGATCGAAATGGAAACAACAATTTATGCAGTTTTCGTTTGCTATAAGTAAATGTCAAACGTCATACGGATAAGGATCTTCAAGAAAAGTAAAAGAGCCAGAGAGGATAATTTGTATATGATTAAGGAGACTATACACTCAACCTTTGTAATGATTCTTAACACAGCTTTCATATTGTTCATACAAAACAAAAAACTAGAAATAAATTTGACCAAACAAGCTTATAAGAGTTCATCTTGTTAATTTTAAGAGGACAAGGTGTTAGGGGCTAGGGGTTTCATCACAAGCAAAGAATCCAAGCCAACCGAGTAAGGATGTGACGATATGCAATAAGACAGAAGTAGAAATAGCACAGCCACCTTATTCATTCATACCCTAATGTAACAAAATTATTGCTTAGAAACCTATGCCCTACTGCCAATGCTACTCCAACTAATGCTTTGAATGATATAAAAAAAGATCACAGTTTTGAATATATCGAATATGCAAGACCATCATCAGAGCAGTGTTTCTTTACCAGTAACTATGTGCAACAGCATAAAGTGGACGTAGAAATGTAGACACAGGGACCATAAAAAATTTATATTGAAAACTTCACACAAACAAACCATGAAATATGTGCAAATTTCCATTCATTATCATGAACATCTCCGGCTATTAGTTCTCGAGCAGGAGGCTGCTGTGAGTAATCCTGGGAAACAAATTAAAGAAACATATAACAGTCAATATCACTAAGTTAATATGACTTCCATGAGGAGGGGAAGACTTTTTCAGCAGCTCTTCGAGAAAAATAAAATCCTCCATGAGTGCTGGGTACACTTGCAGTTAATGTTTTGTAGGAGTATCGGTTGGTTGCTTGCTGGGATTGCTCAATTCAGCACGCAGAAGATACACCACCTTTTGCTCTTGCTACAAAATCAATAATGTCAACATATGCTACAAATATTAAAAATAAAAATAGATCAAGGTGGCAAATAATAGAAAAAGTACAGAACTTAGAGGTTGCAGCCACTTGCACATATACTTCTGCTTCAGCATCAGGATGCATGATTTAAAGGTTCGGAGTGCAAGCCCGTTAAAATGTTCCAGATGTACATTTAATCTGAAGTTCTGAACTATTTATGTTATCCTTTCGTGCACTGTCACCTTTTCAAGCTAACAGATAAGTTGCCGTGGCAAGTTAGGGTAATTAGGAATATGTGCATCTACTTCCCTGTTGGTTGAAGCGGCAACCTGCAAAATCAGCATCTACATTTGTCAAATGATTAAAAAACAAATATAAATGAAATACACGAGAAGCAATCAGTTATTTGGAAATTTTAAATGCAACAATAGTTTAGAAAAGACAGCCATTAGGCTGGAATCCCCTCCTCCTCAGGGGAAAAAATATAAACTAAAATTAATCATGATGATGATACGCCAAAAAGTTCTCTGTCTGTTTGTCACTCTAACTTTTAGCATAGCAAGTATACAAGAGATTCATACCATGATTATCAGGCTGACCAAGGTTCAGATTTTCTACCACTGAAACCATAATGTCAATTTCTATTTAAAATTTAACAAAATGCGGCTATGCTCACTTCAAACTCAAGCAACACCACATCACTAAAGTGGTACCAGCAACAACAACAGAAAGCCTAAATCAAAAGATTAGTAAAACATATTTGTTTTTTTCCTTCACTTAATTAGCCCATCCCGCCTCCTTCCAGGCTGAATGACTAAAACACTAAACCATGAAGTCTGCTAACATGTAACTTACAGCGTACAATCCCGCTCACTTAGATTATAAGGGTATACTAAATGAGGTTCTAATTTTTGTACTTGTGATTTTCATGAGCATTGCAGCTTCCCCAAATATCCTAAAAATGCTACAAAATTAAGGATTGTTCAATAAAACCCAACTTGCAGATACAAGCAGAATTACTAACCTGCTCATTGTGACCTAGGGGAAAGTAGACTACTAAACGACTGCCAACAGGAGGTAGAAAAACCAGAGGGCCAGCACATGCATGCCAAGGTTCGGTATTCAAACATTTTTTTCTCTCCTAAAAATCATCTACTATGAATACACATGAAGTAAATCATTTCACAGAAGTCAATAGTCTAGTCTACAAGTGGCACATCAGTAATCAGCACATTAAATCCACTGCATATATACCAATGAAAATAACATACCACGATCCAAACTCCAACAACACAAACAAGCAGGCAAACAGAATAACCACACGTATATAGAAACACAACTATACCTTAGTCACCCAAAACTTAAAAATCATTAACAGGTAAACAGAAAAACCAACCATAAACAGTTTTGACAAACACTTGTTTACCATAATACATGCATGTTTTCTTGTATATTTACTCACGTACTACATTAGGACACTAAAAGTTAGCCTGCAACATGAAAATGAAGAGTGAACATAAAGATAACAACAGTTATGCTCCATATAGAAAATTCTACACTAGACACAGTACATCTCAATCAAAAGTTGAAAGGAGCTTACCTTTAGATATTCAAGCATGACTTGTATTTTAATTTCCATGTTACAAATCAAAAGACAATGCTGCGAAAATTAGCAGTTATCTTTCTCCGTTGTTTGTCGAGGACTTGAGTATGTGGATGAGCATCGTTACTCCTCATTCTTCAAATGCACTTCTGAATGTAAAATATGGCTTGAAGACTCATGTCTGGTAGGTTAGCATTGTGAAATTCAGTATCATAATAGTAGGCATCTATTGGAAGCTCCAAATACCTTTGCAAGTAGAACTGAGCATAGGGTCATGAATGATTACTTTCCAAAGATATTATCCATGGGCAGAGTCATGAATGATCACTTTCAAAAGATATTATCTTCTATCAAAAGCTGGTCACCTGGCCCCTCGATGAAGAGAATTCGCAGTTGGAAGTCTTTTCTTGGGTATCTTTCTATCTCTAATACCATCATGAAGTAGTTCGTAAGTGTGATAAGTTATGTGACCCTTTTTCAACAAATCTTCTACAAGAATCTTAGGCGCCGCTACCACCTTTTTATCAGCTTCAAAAATTGTATTTACAGTATTTGGAATGATGCCCTTTTGTAACATACAGTGGATGATACTAACTGCTTCTGGAACCTTGTCCTTTGCACACAAACAATTTAAAACCCGTCCAAATGTTGTCAATGATGGTGTAAACCCCTTTTCAATATTTTCCAAAAGAAAATTGTATCCTTGAGAAATATTTCCCATTTTGCAAAAGCCATCTATGACAACCCGATAGGTATAGTTGTCTGGGTCACAGCCATTGCCCTTCATCTTAGAGAAGAGCTTCATGGCCGTAATCATGTTGAGTTGTTCAGAAAATGCACTGATTATGATGTTATATGTTGCGGTTGTATGGCAAACATCGTATTGTTTTTGCATCCTTCTAAATAACCGGTAAGCACCATCCAGATCCCCAATCTTACAGAACCCAGAAATTAATGTGCCAAAACTAACAACATCAGGTTTCAAACCCTTGCTTTTCATTTCCCCAAGAAAATCTACAGCTTCACTTACTTTCTTAGCTTTACAAAGGCTCTCTACAATAATGTTATACGTAACTATGTTTGGAGCACATCCCTTCTCCTCCATAGCCTTGAAAATCTCCATTACTTCTTCAGATTTTGCAGCCTTGCAAAGCCCATTCAGCAAAGTGTTGTATGTGATAACATCGGGAGTCATGCCCAGACTCCACATTCTATTTACTACCTCAGTTGCATTGTCTAACTTCATCTGTTTACAATAGCCATCGATCAAAGTATTATAGGTAAATATGTCCGGGAGGCACCCTTTGGCAATAGCATCATCTACAAGATGATTAGCATCAGACACACAACCCATTTTGCACAAGCCATTTATAACTAAATTATAAGTCCATATATTGGGTTGACAACCATTTTCCGACATCTCATTCATCAGTTGCAAAGCGGGTAAAATAAGACCCTGCTGAGACAACCCTTTAATCAAGGTATTGTAAACAACAATGCTCGGCCTCAAACCTTTTCCCAGTCCATCCTTAAAGACCGCCATGGCTTGATCAGGGTCACCGTCCCGGCAAAACCCATTAATTAGGGAACAATAAGTAAACTCATCAGGTTTAAAACCCCTAAAAATTGCATCCTTCAGTACCCTATTTGCACATTGCACCATCCCCTTCTTGCAGTACCCATCAATAATACTATTATAGGTAAAAGCATCAGGCTCAAATCCATCATTCACCATTTTCCGCAAGTAATCCTCTGCCTCCACAACCCACGAATTCCTACACAGACCACATATCAATATATTATAAGTGACGACATCAAGACTCAATCCCTCCCTCAACACACTATCCAACAACCTAACAGCACGGTCAAGAGCCCCTTCCCTACAAAGCCCTTGGACAAAAATATTAAATGTGAACAAATTGGGACAAACCCCCCTCTTCAAAGCCTTGCCGAGAAGCTTCTCACTTTCAGAAACAAGACCTTTTTTACAAAGGACATGCAAAAGCTTATTAAACGTGACAACATCGGGGCACAAACACCGCGCAAGCATTTCATCAAACAGAACACGCGCATGAGCATGGTCACCAGAATCATACAGCCCAGCAATGACAGTGCAATAGGCGACAGCATTGAAATCACACCCAAGTTCAGGCATGTTTCGAAGGAGTCTGAGAGCAGCGTGAGGCCTGGAAGTTTTGCAGAAGGACTTGATCCTTACGGTGTAGGTATACACATCAGATTCCACCCCTCTGTCTCTCATCCTCATGTACACTTTGTGGGCTTGGTCATGGTAACCGTACTCCACCAGAATGTTCATGATGGCGTTGTAGGAGTGAACGGAGGGATCGCAGTTGTAGAAGTCCATGCGTTCGAAGGTATCCACTGCTTCCTGAACCTTCCCCTTCCTACCATAGTTTTTCATGGCCTCGATGTACGCGCCTTCCAGAAGCGCGTTGTTGACGTACTCTCTCATTTCCGAAAGCATCTTCTCCATCTCCTCGAACTCGCCGTGATGGCCCAGCTTCTGCACCATGCACTTGTACGTTAGCAGCGTGTGCTTGAAGCCAGACTCCTTTTTCGCCGAGTTGAACATTTCCAGCGCTTTCAGAGGGTCCTTTTGGGCTTTCACCACCGCCGCAACGTGCTTCGGAAGCAGTGCACGATTCATCTCAAAATCAACAACAACAACAAGAAGAAGAACGTTCTCTCACATGGATTCAGGATTTCGACGTTTTCAATGTCTATACAGAGAGAGGGTTTGATTCCACCATTAAAAGCAGAAAACTTTGAGTTTTCTGTTTAGCTCTCAGAATGGTACGAGAAAGATGATGAAGAAAATATATGGTTTTTAATTTCAAAATAAAAATAATTAATTAAGTTAAAAAAAATTATCAGAGTTGTATTGTAAATTATTAATTGATTAGCTTTGTTTGAACTGCAAAAAAATATAGCAATTTATCATTTATAACTCTTGAAAAAAATTGTGGATTTTTTTTTTTCTTTTATCATAGAAAAATCTAACAATGCAACATATTACACAACAAATTATAATATTTTAACACGTACCAAAACTCAGCATATAACATTATATTTAAATTTAAAACTAACTTTATTTATTTAGAAAACATTTTTAACTCAAGAATGTTCTAAAACTTTAGTTTCATAGGTGTTCTAGTTACTTACACCTGTCATATTACAAATTTAAACATATTTTTACGATCACATTTAAATATATATCACTTTAAACTAATTTAAGTAATATGTATGGATTTTAGAATAATACATAATATTAAATATTAAATAAAACAAAAGTTGAACTTATCTACTTGAGATTCTGATTAATCAGAAATATAGATTTTTCCGCTGTGATACATTGGTGGTTTTTAGATTAGATTACACACTCAAAAAATTATAGAAAAGACAAAAAAAATTCTATAAAAAATGTGTTTATATAAAACAAAACTCAATTAACATCAAATTTATTTATAGATAATTTTTTCATAAATAAATAATCGAATGATATTATTAAAATTATTCAAATAAACTTTAAAGTTTCGAGTTAAAAAAATTAACTTAGATATAAAAAGAAGAAAAATTACATTAAAAGAGAAAAAAGAAAAAAAATTATAATTAATTTATTTTATGGGATAAAATAAAAAAATAAAATTTAACACATGAGTTTGAATTAAAATTGAAATATGTTTAATTATAAAGTAACTACTCTATAAATTAGAAATATTATTTAAAGTTAAATTTTAATTTATTTAAATAATTAATTATAAAACACGTAACAAAAGTTCACTTGTCATTTTAAAAAGGTTAAAGTACAATAAAAAAAATCAATGCAGAAGTAAAATAATTTTTTTTCCTAATTTACATTCTAATAATAATATGTTTACTGGTAATACTTAACAACTTGAATTTCATTATAAATAACTAAAATGGAATTGGATGACCATAAAGATATTTAATTTTTATTTTCAATTATAGATAATGATTAAAAACAAGTATTATGTGTAATGTGATATATTAATTCCTATATTTTACTTTTTATTTTACTTGGATCACTAATAAACATATTTACTTTTTTATACATTTTTAAATTTGTACATATACATTAACTTTGTACTCATAATCAATTAAATATTATGTAAATTTATGTTTTTCTTTTTAATAAAGTTCAAGTTGTTTTTAAATATTACTTATAATGGACTTAAATATACTCCAATGGGAGGGTAGATTAGTTTATATTTATCTGTCTAATGTATAGTTCCCATTTTCCTTTTTCAAATTTTTTACTATTTTTCATTTAAAAAAAACTGGTAGGTGGAAAAAATTTGTCTATGATTAGTAATTAATTATTTAAATAAATTAAATTCAATTGTTAAATAATTTTTTAACATTATTTTAAATTTTATTAAGAAAAATTACTCCACAATTAATTATCTTTCAATATTAATTTATACTTATCTTTATTAAATTTTAATAAGTGTATTTTAGTCTTTTGTTCTATTATTCAACCAATTTAAAATTATTACTATCACATCAATCAAGTTAACTAACTACAAACTTTTATCTATTTTTCTTTCACTTTTGAGTCTCTTCTCCTTAATCTTACTAACCTTACTTTCTATAGTTTTTCTCTTCCTCTCTTTCCATTTTCATTCCCTTCTCAATCTAAACAATGTGTAAAATGTGTTAGATGAATCCATATATAAGTAACTTGCAATATGCAACACAAAATTCTGCTACCATAACTTTTCATCAAACATTCCTTACAAGGAAGAATGTCCTACTATTGAAAAATCCGCCATTGATGCCATGCCATTTCTGGGACTTCCCAACTCTTGTTGGCTCACATAATTATCGCGGGAATTGCCAGATGTAGAAAGTTTATGACCTGGGGCAGCAGTACTAGGATTTACACCTTTGAGTATTTTGCTGTAGTGGAGATAGTATTTTTTATGTACTACATATTGCTCTCAAACTACCTGTAAAATTGTCAAATGTAAGTGTTTCTGCGCAGAATCAGGAATCAGCTAAGTTCTAAAATTAAGTGCTTATATATTCAAATTTTAGTCAGCATCTTTGTTCTAGGCTCTGCTATTTGGGAAGATATGCATGTAATTGATACTTCTGCATTGACTTCTATTTCGGTAGTCTCAAAGCAATGAAAATGTACTCAAAAGTTAATGTGAAATACTGATTGAATCAAGTGCGGTTAAAATTGGGATGGAATTATATGCAGTTACCAGCAAAATACTGATTGGGAACTGCATGTGAATAGCAGCATATCCGTTTCTTTACTGATACAACACAGAACACTGTACATCCAACCCAAAGTACTATCTAACATCACCACATTCATCTATGAATGACATAAGAAAAAGAAAATGAACAAGAATGAAATTGGAGAAGTAAAATTAGAAATTAATTACTTCATTGAACTCTTTATACTGTTCAAAGAAGTCAGATATCCCCTAGAAGTTTGGTGGGTCTCACTTCTTATATAATGACCACCCCATGGTTTTGTAATTTCAAATAAATTTCAACTGACGGTAGAGTGTGTGTTCGAAGGAATGTGCTAGAAGGCACTCTTCTCTAGAATATATATCTACATATGTGTGTGTGTTTGTGTGTGTATGTATATAGCTAAGTTGTCTTCTCCAGCAGGGTGAACTTTAGCCTCCTAAGTCAACTTCTATCAATAGAAGATAAATAAAGAAAACCCGAGAACAGGGACAAAATAGGAGGTATGGAAAGAATCAAGATATTAAGAAAGCTATCGATATTGATAATCCCCCGAACACGACATACTTGTTATGAAAAAACTTCTTTGTTAAACATGGCATGTTTGTTTGTAAAGATAAAAGCAATGAGTACTTTCAAAGAGAAACTGATATACTGACAGAGAAAAGATAAGGAGATACAGAGGAACCCACAGAGTAATAGTCCTTCTACCGAGCCCTGATGACTGGTTTGATAGTAACTTTTAGTTCCTTTATGTCACGTAGCTAACCTTCATCAGTATAAAATCAAACTAAATATTGATATAGTGGTGTGATGTATTACATGCAAGTCCATGTGCTTCATTGTGGAATGTTTGTCTTTGTTTTAATCAAAACACCTCACCTTCAACATCTGTTGGTGCTTCATTCCTCTCGAAAATCAAATGTCCCAAACTCAAACTTTTGGTAACAGATTATAAGATTTTTCAGCAGTCTGACCAACACCAACTAGTCAGTTGATTTCTTCTCAAATGAAAGCTTAGCTGAAAATTCCATTTCTTTAAAAAATCCAAATCAGAAAAAGTAGAAGACACAAACAACTCACCTACCACTGTTTTCCCCTCAAATCCAAGCTCGTCTGCAGCAGTCATCACACCTCCAGATACACCAATTCAGCGGCTGTGACAGTTCCTTATCCCAGGCCAGTTCGCTTTGTCCTTATAATTCAAGCTAGTCCAGGGGAGCAACCAACTACGAACCCTGTGACTTCTTATCCACCCCAACAGGTAGTGTTTCTACAACACAAGACCAATGCTCATCAAACCAATTCACCACAAGACCTACTAGCAATACAAGCACAAGCTAGAAACACTAAAAAAACAACACTAAACTCAAACTACTGTTAAATCTAAAAGCTAAGTTTCACAATCTTATCAATTCAACCAAGTAATCAGAGACGGCGATAAATAAATTGACAACAAACCCGTCTAGTTTTTCAAAGCAAAAAGATCATATCAATCAATCAGAGGGGAGATAGTTCGAAATGTGACAGGGGAACAATGGATACTATTGAAAGGGTTGCTTGTAATTGTTTGTAGTGTGTCTCTATTTATAATGAAAAATAAATACGATAATAAGAAACACAATCAATAACTAATATTGAGAAATATTTGCTAAGATATTTTCTTATTTGATGTAATCAAATCATATCTTTAACGTATACCTCTTAAAAAGAAGTGGAACCAGCCAAACTACCTCTCTTTCTACTGATACTTAATAAAAAGTGAATGTTTATGCTTCATCCACAGAAAACTTCGATATGTTTGATGAGATAACGCAGAATAGTCTTTCCCCATTGTGCACTTGAGCAAACTCCAAAATCCAACCAGCAATACGACTAATAAATATTAAAAACAAGTCACAGTAAAATGCTGGACTCCCAATTTCCCATGAGAGTAGAAAATGGATCAAAATTCAGAGACATCAGAATGCCAAAAGACAAATCAAATGAGATCAATACTTGATACAAAATGTTGTCCTCACGGAGAAGAAGCTCCAAATTCCACCATGTAATCCTTAGAAAGTCTTGCTCCCCGTGCCATTTTTTTTACAAAATAGTTTATCAGTATTGACCAAGTGATTTCATTGGGAATAAACCCATTATCTACGCCTCTATGTAAAAGCAGACACGCATCATTAAACATATCCTCATGACAGTGTCTACTGATCAGTGTGTTATATGTAATATCATCAGGACAAATTCCTTCACCTTGTAACCTATTAAAAATGTTTAGTGCCTCTTGAACACGACCCGTCTTGCAAAGACCGTTGATCAGGCAGTTATAACTGACTACATTTGGTGTCAAACCACGATGAATCATATCCCGAAGAAATTTAAAAGCATCATTTACTTTTCCAGTTCTACACAAGGCACTGATCAAAATATTGCAAGTTATAACGGTTGGAAAAATCCCTTTCCCAAGCATTTCTTCATACAATCCCAATCCTTTTTCAACTGACCCAGTTCTACATAGAACTTTAATAAGGCCATTATACGTAATACTGTCTAAAGGACACCCTCTAAATAGCATTTCATCGACAAGCTTAAATGCTTGTTGAACTGAATCTCTCATAAGAAGTGCACTAATCAACGTATTGTACGTTACTGTGTTAGCAATGACACCCTCCAAGAACATGTCATGATACAAACTCAAGGCATGTTCCATCTTATCATTCATGCACAGTCCATGTATTAAAGAATTAAATGTATAAATGTCAGGTTTACATCCTTTGGTTGACATTTCGCGAAACAGTTGTAAAGCTTCTTCAATCTTCCCATCCTTTGACAGTGCACCGATCAAGCAATTGTAGCCAACTGTAGTCAGACTCAGACCCTTGGCTGACATGCTATTAAAAATTTCAGCCACTTCCTCGAATCTGCCTTGCTTGCAGAAACCATTTATCAATATGGTGTACGTGATCACATTGGGCTCAAAGCCTTTTGCTACCACCTCAGATAAAAATTCAAGGGCCGAAACCAAATACCCTTTCTTGCAAAATCCATCGATCATTATGTTAAACGTGTATGCATCAGGTTCATAACCCGCAGTTACCATGCTATTGTACAGAAGACCCCTGGCTTCTTCAAACCTTCCACTAGAAACATATCCATTGATTAATGTATTATAGAGCACAGTGTTGGGGCTGGGAATTTTGTTCAGTAAGGTCCTTGCTTCATCAACTTGCCCCATTCTGCACAACCCATGCATTAAATATCCATAAGTGAGAGCATCTGCGCTGAAACCTCGAAGAAACATTCGATCAACCAACTTCGCTGCCTCATGAATCCGATCGGCGCTGCAAAGGCCACGGATGACATCATTGAAGGTCTGAACATCAGGCTCACAGCACATCAGAAACATGTCCTCCAAAAGCCGCCTCGCTTCACTCACTCTATTGTTTTCACAGAGAGCATGAATCAGGGTCTGGTAAATGACAGAATTTGGAACACACCCGTGCTTCGCCATGTCCCTGAGAAGCGAGCAAGCCGAATCAACTTCATTAACCATACACAAGGCTTTCATGACCACACCAAAGGTATACACGGTGGGAGAAACACCTCTACTCAACATGTCATAGAAAACATTAGGTGCTACCCTGGGACAATTCCCATCAACCAGAATCTGCAAGACAACATTATAGGACTTAAAAGTAGGGTCACAGGAATAAACACCCCACATGTCCAACAAAAGCCTAGTTGCCTGGCCAGGCAACCCTGCCTTCCCATAATGCTTCATGATCAAAATAAAGAGCGATTCCTTAAACACAACTCCTTCATCTTTCATTTGCTTCAACAAGTTTTCAACAACTTTGAAGTCCCCAACAGCCCCAAGCTTATCAATTAAGAGACAGTAGACATCAAAGGTGTGGCAATACCCCTTTTGGGCACCAGCCCTTTGAAACAGTTCCATTGAAGTGGGAATGTCAAGAGGAAGCACCAGCAATTTACAAAGCTGAAAAGGGCTAATTGGGGCGAGTGACCTTCTAAGCTGATTGAGGTCAAAGGGTTTGAGCAATCTCTCCCACTCTGTCTCAGTGTCACTACTCTCACATTCATTATCATGCAAATAGCTGCCCGGGGCAGTTGTGGAAAGTGGGAAAAAAGGGATTTTGAAGCAAAGTAGCGAGACCCTACTCACATTAGTTGAGGATTTGAATGTTTTCAACATGAAGGTGAGAGATTGAAGGGGAGAAACTAACCCCAATGGAGCCACCGCGATCTATAACGATTCTGATGACGCAGTGTTTGTAACAAATCACGGTGAGAGAGATACAAGAGACAGGGTTTGGTTCCACGATCAGAAGCAGAAAACATAACCCTCGCGATTTCAAAAGTTATTGTTTTTTATAAATATGTTTTGAAATTTACAGTCAATTTATTAATATGTATACAAAAACTAAAATTAAATTTAGACATAATAAATTATAAAAGGTAAACAAAAAATAAGTGATTAAGAAAATCAATTACAGAGATAAAGATAAAAAAAAATATGTTGATTTGAGATAGTTGACAAAGAAAATTAAAGTTAAAATAATTTTATAAGAATAAATTAATTTTAAAACTGAAATTAAAGTTATTTTATAAGAATAAAAAATAAAATTAATTGATTGATATACAAAATTGAGATAAAACATGTGATTGGATTAAAATATGAATAACTTCTAAATATGAATTTACTAGATAATAATTCCTAAAGCATTTTTTATTTTTTAAATAATTCTTGATTTTTTTATCAAAAAAAAAACTTCACATTATAACATAAAAAACTTCTTACATATTTTATTCTTCCAAACATATCTTATTTATTTTTTAGTAAGAATGAGAAGCTCGGTTTTCGCTAAAATAAATAGTATTGAGTTTAAAATCTCGCTGTCAATTGAAAAATTACAATTTCTGAAAAAGGTAATCATATGCAAAAATAGAATTTTACTTTTAAAAAAAGTGAACAGAGGGTATAATACACTTAAACTATAATATTACTTGTTAGGAAAAAAAAAACTCCTAAAAACAAACTTAAAACATCTAATCATAAGTTTTACTTTTCAACTAGAAAACATATTGCAGTAAATTATTAGTTAACCTAAACTTCAACCGCAAAACCTACGGCAAATTGTATCCGACAACTCAAAATATCATTTTAAATATTCTTGATTGCAGTAATTAATATTGCTTCAATGAAACTATTTGTTCATCAAAATAATTTATCAGAAAGTTTTGAAATCACTTCATAAAAAGTTGTCAGAATGTAAAATGAGGGGAAATGAAACTATTTTGATTGCAAGAACTAAATTAATTACTTGCTATAAGCAACTAACCATTACAGAAACAAGGTCACCTATTATAATTTACAGTCATTTGCTGTTGATCTATATAAAGACCTTGCAAAATCACTACAACTCAACCATGAATGTGAAGTATAAGAATGCTGGACCAATCCATACATAAGAAACTCTGTAACATAGAATTCTGCCACCATAATTTTTCAACTAACATTCCTTACAGGGGAGAATGTCCTAGTAGTGAAAAGACCCCATTGATGCCATGCCATTTCTGGAACTTCTCAACTCCTGTTGACTTGCATAATTATCACAAGAGTTGCCAGAGGTAGAAAGTTTGTGACCTGGGGCAGAGGTAGAAGGACTGACACCTTTGCCCATTTGCTGCACTTCTAGTGGAGATAGGATTTTTATGTACCACACATTGTTCACAAACTCCCTGCAAAATTATCAAATGTAAATGTTTCTGTGCAGAATCAGGAATCAGCTAAGTCTAAAAATGAAGTGCCCATTTGACTAAGATAGCAGTAGTCTCAGAGCAAAAACCATGTCCTCAAAGTTAATGATGATAAAAATTTATTATAAGGAACAAGAAAAAATAAAGAAAAAAATTATTCAGATCCACAAAATTTAACTATGCAAATCGTCAACATGTTGAGAAGTGTCAAATACACAAGAAACATCGCTAACTATACTTATAGCACCTACGGCATTGGCATCAATGAAGGACGTAGCAATTCTTAGATAATATACTATAACTTGAACATAAGTAACAACTGGCATAAAGCAACTTACTGCCAAGGATCATCACCAAGAAGAAGAATATCATTCTCCCGGTCAACAAATACAAGCTGCCAGCCTGATCTCTGAGTCTTAGGGTCCTCTAGTTGGCCTTCAAGGCCAAACATGCGAGCAAGCTCACTACGCAGCTCATCATAGCTGCTGAACTTAGAAATGTCCAGTGACCTGCCAAAAGACCCTGACTTGTGAACCTGTAAAAATTACACCGCATAATATTAGTCCTTGACAATTGACAAGAAGTCTTAAAAAACAAGAGGAAACAAAAATAAAAAATGAACTAAAATATGAAACTTTTCCAACAAAACCATAGACTACTGTTTGTATATACAGGGTTATATATCACTGTAGAGTAGACCCGATTCAACATTGATCATAAATACACTATATAAATATATTTAACTTGTAACTTGAACTAATACTTCAACTGGTAAACTGTTGCTTAATTTTAGTAAATTATATATAAACGCAGGCATACCATCTATAAACAAAAAATACATTAGATATTACCTTAACAAAGGTTCCAGTCGGTGTGTTTGCTTGGTCTACATTTTCAGAAGACTGCAAGAAGCCTGATTCATCCACACAACTTGAAGTTGTCATGTTTGAACTTAGGGGAAAATCAGTGCCTGTGGTACCACCACAATTTGAAGCAGAAAATGGCAATGATAATGAATCATTCACACTGCCCATATTTCTCAGGTTTGACATGCCATTTTGCAGCATAAGAGAAGAGGGATCAATGTTAATCCCAAATAAAAGATTGCTCTGAGGATCAGCAGCACCATGGTATGCAGAATGTTCTCTTCCAGGAAAGGGAGGCAAAGCAGCAAGTTCAGACACATTTGACTGCGATGTTCCCAAGTTTTCCACCTGAGGCAACACACACTGAGCAGCAGCAGAGGGAAACTGAGGTTCAACTGTCATTTGCTTGGGTAGGATGGATGCAGAAGATATAATGGAATTGGATCCACTCAAGTTAAGTAACTGGGATGTTCCATCATGGGAGAACGTTCCTAGTAGACTCTGGATAGGGGAAACATCAGAACCAGATATATGATTCCTGATAGGTTCAGGAAAACTCTGCTGCTGGCAATGCGTAGCAAGAGCTTGCATGGGAGGAGATTGAGACTGGGTACCTGATGCAAAATTAGACAAGGGAGAGATGACATTTGGTAACTGCTGCTGAAGAGGCAAATTTTTAAGTTGCTGCTGCTGTTGCCGCTGATCACCATATGGATGGTAGCGATGCAACTGCTGTTGCAGAAGTTGTGACTGAGCAGGCACTTGGTTTTCTTGAAAATTTTGTAGAAGGGTGCTTTGAGGCTGAGACTGTGGTAATACTTGCCTCTGTACTTCAGAGGTATGAGCACTGGGAACATTTGAAGTCTGCTGAAACTGCAACAGAGGTTGGGAAGATTTTGAGGGATCCATTGCTCTCATTTCCTGGAATGCAGAAGAAGCCATTGCTTGGTATAGCTCTGGTTGAAGACCTGGCATAGAAGAGTCGAGTTTAGGTTGCATCCATGGTGTAACACCAAGCCCCTGGAAATTTAAAGATTGCATTCCTTGGTCCCCAAGTCCACCTTGGAGCCACATGAATGGAGAACCAATGCCCATGTCTCCATCTTTGAGACCTGACTTACACAAATGGAAGACATAAATAAATTAAAATGAAGATGCTGTGTATATCACAAGTCAATAAGATAAAGCATATGGGCAACAGATCCCAGAGAATGACATGAGACAAATTTTATTAACAGAATCACCACATACCATACAAAGAAGGAAGACATAAATAAATTAAAATGAAGATGCTGTGTACATCACAAGTCAATAAGATAAAGCATATAGGCAACAGATCCCAGAGAATGACATGAGACAAATTTTATTAACAGAATCACCACATACCATACAAAGAAGGTAGCCCCGTTGGCCAAGGACGCCTCAACCTTAAGGGGAATGGAGATGGATACATTGGGAATGTTGTCAAAGGTTCAATCTCCCACAAGGAAACTCTTGGCTGCCTCTCCCCTGCAGTGGACTCATCCCAGCCAACCTACACCAGTAAACATAAGTTAAGAAAACAGATTATACATCATCTGATTCATCTGTAAACACAATCTCAGATATTTCTATAATAGTGCTAAATTGTATCATAACAACATATAGTTGCTAGATGAATCAAACAATCATGACAAACCTTCACAGAACGCCAGTGTGAATTTGGCCAGCGGACAGGATCTAAATCACTAATACCAGTTATGGTACCCATGTATCTGGACAATAACATGTTACAGTAAGTATAGGTTCAAATGTTTAAGAAAAAACAAACTTAGAAAAGACTGTTGTTCTGAAGAAAAGCAAATATTGTTGTGGCTAATCATTCAAAGCTTTTGTCTTTTGGAAGGATACATGCATATATTGCCATGGCTAACCACTCAACAAAAATTTGACCTTTATCGTATGGAAGAACATAATAATGCGTCAACAGTCAGGAACAGGAGTGCACAGCACAGTGTGGCAAGCATCAAATGGCATACAGAAAACTACTATTGCAAGAATAATGTCTACAAATCAACAAATCAATAACATAAAAAGGCAAGATCCGAAATCAAGGAAAGTTAAAGAGAAAAGTGGGCAGTGTTTAAATAGGATCAAAAGTCCACAGCACATTTGCAACTGACAATTGTTTAAGTCAAAGTCCCACATAACGGGGTCCAGCCAATAATTTCACTATTAAAAATGGGGTGGAATCATGTGCAGTTACCAGTAAGGCTGATTGGGAAACTACAGTATTCTGTGAATAGCAGTATATTTGTTTCTTTATTCATTACACAGGAGACTGCACACATTCATTGATGAACCACAAAAAAGAACATAAATAAAATCGGGAAAGTAAAATTTTAGGCTAAATTACATCATTAGATTCATATACTTTGAGAGAATTGAGATATCCCCTATAGTTTCAAAAAACAGTCCCATAATCCACCACCCTACCATTAGAGGGTTATATGAACCATTTTAAAAATGAAACCTTAATTCCAGACTATCAGAGAAAATTTTGAATTTGTCCATAAAGTACATGGACCCAAGAAATAGCCAAATAAACTCTCTCGCTTAAGTAGCAGGACAAAAACATAATGTGAACACTATGTTTCACACGGGAGAGGGGGAAATATAGGACAAGAAATACCTACCGACGAACACTTGATTCTTCTGTCTCAAACAGCATCCTAAACCGCATCCCAACAGAAACTCGTGTATGATATACTGCTTTAACATACTTGGCCAAAGGAATGACAAATTCAGATGGACTTGCCCTATAAAAAAGAAAAGCAAGTTCAGTATGATTTTTACGGTAATAATTCTCATCATTTGCATTAAAGTTACATACCTAGGATTATAGAATATAGTAAAGCGGCTGTTTGTAGCAGCAGCATGAGCTGCTGCAGCAAGAAGACCAATGTGCATGCTATCACTTGACAGAACTGATGATGGCATGATAGTCTGTGGACGATTTGCTCGCCGTATGCCCAAGAGTAATTGATTTTTTTCATTCCTGATAAAAAGAACAGGAAGAATGGTTACAATAATATCTTAATAGTTCCTTGTAACAGATTTTGGTCATGTACCCATGATCTATATAAATGCAACTACTGGTGATATTGTTCTACAAGTAGGCTAACAAGATAAACAAATTTTTCAGATTATAAAGCTCCCAAAGACGGACATAATTTTAAAGTAATGAGGAAATAATACAAATAAAATAAGCATGATTTCTAGTCTAATCTTTCTAATAAGTTCCTTCAGTTTAGAATACATCTATAACGAAAACTGTATACAAGATGGAGGGAGAGAAGACAAGTTGAACCTCCAATTGGATCAGCCATTGGAAATATTAGAATTATACGTACCAGATGAAAAGGACTGAATCACCCGCAACAAGCCTCTTGGCACTGACAAAGACACTCCAACCAGTAGTAAGAAGATGCCTTTTGGGCTGACCTGAAAGTGAAGATATAAAGTAGTTAGAAGTGAAAACATTTAAGAAACAATTTAACTAATGTTTATGAGCTAATCATTCCTTGGTTTCACATACACAATTGTCAAATTTGACAAGGAAAAGGATTTTCAGGACAAGTGGAAGAGCCAGAGAAGATAAGTCGTATATGATCAAGAACCATACACTCAACATTTATAATGATCTTTAACAAAGCCTTCATATTGTTCTTGCTAAATAAAAAATTAGACTGACCAAGGTTGAGTTAAATTTTAATATTACAAAAAGCAATGCTATTTTACAAGTTGTAATGCTAAGTTTAAGACAAGAAACAAATTGGACCAAATAAGCCAAGCAGCCAACCAAATAAGGATGGAATGAGTATGCAATAAGACAGAAACAGAAATAGTACACCTAATTAGTCATATCATATGCAAATAAATTACTCCTTAAAAACCTATGTCCTGCTTCCAGTGCTACTCAAATTATGTTTTGCATAATAAAAAGGAAGATCGCAGATTTGAGTACATTGAATATGTAAGTACATAATAGGTGTTTATTACAAGTAGTGGAACAGCATAAAGTGGACAGAAAAAAGTAGATGTGGAGTCCACAAATAATTTTATACCAAAAGCTTAAAAAAATAAACCTCGAAATATGTGTCTAAACTTCCATTCATTATCATGAAGATCTCTGGCAATTAGCTCTTGAGCAGGAGGCTGCTGTGAGTAATCCTGTTCAAGAAACATATTAGTCACATCAAGAAGTGACAAACAAACTACTGAGTATCAAATATATCACAAAGTTAATATGACTTACTAGAGGAGGGAAGACTTTTTCAGCTGCTCTTCGAGGAACAGAAAATCCTCCATGAGTGCTGGTATCACTTGCAGTTAATGTTTTGCAGAAGTAATTGGTTGGTTGCTTGCTGGGAGTGCCCAATTCAGCAGGCATAAGATACACCTCCTTTTGCTCTTGCTACAAAATTAATAATGTCAAGATATGCTATCAAAATATATATAAGAAAAAGGTAGAAAATAAGAGAAAAGTACTGGACTTAGAGGTTGCAGAGTCATTTGTGCATATACTTCATCAGTTTCAGCATCCGCCTGCAAGATGCATGCTTAAAAGGTTCAGAGTGCAAGCTGATAAAAATGCGTTCTGAAATATTTAACCTGAATTTCAGAACTATAAATGTTATCCTTACATGCATTGTTACATTGTGAAGCTGACAGATAAGTTGCGGTGGCAAGTTAGGGTAATTAGGAATATGTGCATCTACTTCCCTGTTGGTTGAAGCAGCAACCTGTAAAATCAACATCTATATTTGTCAAAAGGCTAAAGAAACAGATATAAATGAAATATATGAACGGCAAACAGTTTTTTGTAAATTTTAAATGAAAAAATAGTTTGGAAACCCTTCGTTGTAAATTTTAAATGAAACAATAGTTTGGAACCCCTTCCGCCTCAGGAAAAATTATAAACTGAAATTAATCATGATGATGCACCAAAGATTTTTAGCATAGAAATTATACAAGAGATTCATACCATAATAATCAGGGTAACCAACGTTCAGACTATTCCAGAACATAAACCATAGATTCAACAAAGCGGTGCTCATGCTAATCAAAAAAACGATGCTCATTTCAAGAATAAAGAATATCACATATGTTACAAGGGACTTTGCTTATAAGCTAGAGAAGTAGAAACAACAGAAAGCATAAAATCAAAGGATTAATGAAGCATCTTTTCTTTTCTCATCACTTAATTAGCCTGTCCTCCCTCCTTCCAGGCACAATGACTTAAACACTAATTCGTGAAGTCTGCTAACATGTAACTCACAGCTTACAGCACTTCATATTTTCACAGTATTGCTGAAAAGTTGAGTCCCCAGTCCTATCAGATCAATTTTATCTTGTCTTAATGTTACAAGCTTGAATCGGCACAAGCATAACTAATTTTACCATACATACACAAGAAACAATAAGTTGAAGTCTACTCCACTGACTTCAGAAGATAGATAAAATAGTACAACTGCCCTGCTCACTGAGATCGTAAGGACATACTACGTGAGGTTCTAGTTTTCTATACAACTTTTCACAACGTAAAAAATTTAAGGATGGTTCAATAAATCTAACTTAGCATTACTGACCTGCTCACTGTGACCTTGGGGAAAGTAGACTACACGACTTCCAACAGGAGGCAGAGAAACCAGAGGGCCAGCACATGCATGCCAAAGCTCAGAATTCAAACATTTTTTCTCCCCTTCAAAATCAGACTAACATGAGTACACATGAAGTAAATCATTTCACACGAGTCAGAAAGGACCTATAGTCCAGTCTACAAGTGGCATATCAGTGATCAACACATTAAGTCCAATGCATATTTACCAATCAAAAACACCATACCACAATCCAAACTCCAACCGCACAAAGAAACAGGCAAACAGAATAACCACACATAAATAGTAACAGAACAAAACCTTGTCACCTCAAACTTAAAATCATAAACTGCAAACACCAGCAGACTAAGCACCACCGACACTTAAATTAAATCGACATGACACTAAGAAGTTGACCCTGACCTGTACATAAATATTAAAAACAAACAAAAACAGACCACGGCAACTTGTTCAACCTCACTCGATGCCATGTAATAATGACAAACAAAACCTACAAGCAGTGTACTTCTAGTGTATTTCTGTCCTCTCCCTCCAAACCCATGCAAAGACAAAAAGAACCACCCACACAAAAAACACATAACAAACGTCAAGACAAGAGAAATTCTCAAAAAGTGGGGGACAGCGCAGAACAGCATACAAAGCAATTTGCACAAAAACGAAAGAATTAAAGAAGCTACCACTACCTTCTTCCTCCCCCGGTGGATTAAATCCAGAAGAAGAAAGCTTCATGCTTGGAGCTATAACAACAGGTGAGGTTCCAAACTAGTAAAAACCCAAGCACCCCAAGTTGAATAAAATAATCATTATTGTTGTTATTATTATGCACGCAAATTCTGCATGTCCCTTTGAATCAGAAATGGTCCTGAGTCATAGTCCACCCACCCACCCACCAAAAATCAACAGCACCCACAGAACCCCATCATCCGAAGCCACTTCCAATGCAACACCCGAACCTCCTGGTTCTCATAACACGCCCAAATCCAACCCTGATTTGGAAGCTGAAGCTGAAACCCTAGCTCGGCAGATCTCACAGAAAGGAAGGTGAACAGTGGAATTAGAGAGAGTGAAGGAGAGAGGCGAGTGAAGTGAGAGTGACATTCATGTGGATTTCAGTAGAAGAAGCAGAGAATGCGATTTGTGTGTGTGTGAGAGAGAGAGAGAGAGATAGAGAAAGCGAAACGAGTAATGGCTATGTTGTTACTCACAACAATAATGCACAGTGACTGGTAATAATTGATCCATGGCTACTATACGAAATGGTAACGACGACGGAAAATACGGAACTTTTCTACTATACGTTACGTAGATAGATACTCATTGGATACTATCAACCCAGAACTTCCCAAATTTGACCAACTTCTCTTTTTTACTACCAAAACATGATTGATTAATTTTTATATTTTCAGAATATTTTTAATGACAGAGATAAGAACGAATATTTTCCTTTAATATTCTAAACAAATGTAAGAAGGTTATGTGAAACAAATGTTTTAAACTCGAAACATTTATTAAAATTAAAGCAAAGCTGAATCTTGAAAAAAAAAAAAACATTTGAGAAATAGTATAATATTTTCAATTTCGATTCACGGTTGAATTTTTTTTACTGTCTTTCACTGATTTTTGAGTTTTAATATATAAAAAATCAGTGTATTTAGCAGAAAAACATAACTAAAAGTCCAATAGAGAATTTAAACAAACGAAATTTATTACGAATAGAAAAAAATGTAGAATAATGCAATAAGTCCAATACTAAGAATATGTTTTTTTATCATAAAAGACAAACAAAATTCATTCATGACAAAATCACCATTTAACAATAACTCACAATTAATAGGGATAATTAATAGGGGATTAGAAGAATTAATAGAGAGAATGAGAATTCACGAAAACAATTTATATCACGTTATGTTTCCACATAATTTTTTAAATACACGTTTTTATTGGATTGACGTGTATTCTTATGACTATTTCTCTGTTTTTTAGATTATTTGTCACATTATCCACGTGATCACTGTTTGACTTTGATGTTAATTTTCTTTTCTATCTTTTTATACATGTTACATTACTTTTCTCGTAAAAAAACAACATTGTCCTCAAGGTTGAACAGAGGATATGAATCTTTCACTTCCTCAACATCTTTCCAAGTAGCCTTTTTAGGTTTTAAAATGTCCCATTACACTAAGACCTGCTACATTTCTAATTATTTCTTGTTATCACTCTACATCTTAATATTTTCCATAATTGACTTGTAGGATCAAATTCTGATGTAGTGAGAGGCAGAGGTACATATTGTCGTAGTAAATTTGAACTTCTTAAGCAGAGAAATGTGAAAAACATGATGTATTTTGACTACCTCTGATAGCTTTAATTTATAAGTCAGTAAACCAATCTTTTGAATCGCAGCAAACGGTCCAAAAAACTTGAGTCCAAGTTTTTGGTGTATAATGCTACATATTGTTGCATGTATGGTTGTAGTTTAACCAAAGCAAGATCTCCTACCTCTAAATGGATATTTATCCTCTTTTTATCTACTAGTGTTTCGTATAATTTTTAGATTTCAATACAGTTGCCTTCAATTGTAATATAAGTTGATCTTTGGCTGTCAAAACATCTTGTACCGAAATAGGATCCTTAGGTATATGTTCATATTTAACAATTTTAGGAGGAAGTCTTCCAAACACCGCTTGAAAAGGAGTCATGCCTAAACTATGATTGAAAGAAGTATTATACCAAAATCGGTTCCAAGACAACATATTAGTCCAAGACATGCAATTTCACATTCTTAGAAGATCTTAAGCATACAAACAAGGTATTTAGTTTCTCTTACCTGTTAGAATCTCAAATTGCTTTATGAAACCTATAACGACTCCCTCAACTCAAGGAACTTTGTCTTCTCCTATAAACCACATAATCATTATCAGAGCATATTGTTAGCACAATTGATTAGTAGAGAGTCTTATAGAAGACTCAAATGACACATGCGATACAACAACACTCACATGCATAGAAAAACTCACAAACTAAGAAAAAAAGCATAAACAACTTATTTTTTTACAAGAACTGGTCGAATAGACTTGAAGACCTTAGCTTAACAATCACTTGAACACACTCTCATCTTTAAACAAATGAAATATAGGTTAAAAGACTTAAAAAGAGGATAAACAACTCATAGATAATAAGTTTTATAGAAATAGTACATTTCTATATTTAACTTGAAATTTTAATTATACTTTTAAATTTTTAATATTAAAATAAACTAGTGTCACTATTTAAAATATTTTATTACTCCTGATACGATATTTTCTAAATTCTTAAAAAACTCCTAAACGAATGACTAAGAAAAGATAAAAATAAAGAATTTTATATATTATTACATAATTTTATTTCCTCGGATGCTTTGTATAAATATGTAAATATGTATGTTCAAATTTCTTACAAAGGAGAATAATTATTTTGAAAATTTATTTCAGGAAAAATTTAAATATAATAAATAAATATTTATATATTATATATTTTTTGAATTAATAATAGTAATGTAACTGAAATTTATTTAATTTAAATGTATATATATAATGAGATGAAAATGTTGATTATCATTCTATTTTATTTATATTATTATTTTTCATTAAAATTTAATTAAATTCTATGTGTATATGTTTAGGTGTGTACTTTAAGACATGTAACTTTTAATATATATTTTAATTACTGTATTATCAAAACTATTAATATGTGCTTAAAACAAAAGTAAATTCAAACTTTTTCATAATTTTTATTTATGTTGGATTTTCTTAAACCGATACCTTTTTATTTTATTTTTTTAATTAGATCACTAAAAGCAAAAATTTGAAATAATTGATTCTCTATCGTTAAATTGAGTTAATAGGTTAAATTTTAGGTGAGTTGTAGTAACTTAATGACGTCACATAATCAAAGCATGTTACGTGAAAATATCTAATTAAAAAAAAGTTCTAAAATGTGAAATTAAAAGATGACGAAATTAGAATTTATAAAAACAAATTGGGAACGAGGGTTCGAGATTGAAAACGAGAAAACATAAAATTACTGTTTTTAATGCTTAACTGTAAACCAAAAGTAAGATTATATTATATTTTGATGATTAATAAATTTGAATTGATCTAGATATATTGTATTTTAATGACTGATAAATTTGGATTAGTCTTTATATATCATATTTTTTGGCGACTTATTAAATTTGGATTGAACTTAACATTTTATAATTAGAACGTAACTTCTAGAATAGGAACATATGCATTAGATCCATATATTGAACCTGCTTTTATAAATGTATACGTATCCATGAATTATGTGATGATATAGCTTCAAAATAAAATTATACCAAAAAATAAAAGTCTTGAAAATAAATTAAGAAATATAACAAATTATATTAAAAATTTAATGTGAATTTAATCTCAAACATTAAATAGTTTAAGTTTCATAAAATATATATAATTCTTATTGTGAATTTTGTATAGTCTCTAATATTTTGTATTTTTTTAATAAATTTTTATATAATGATAAATAATTAAAATTCATAATGATTTTAAGTTGTTTTGAAGAGTTCATTTCAATAATTTAATTTTGATTATTTTGTTTAGGCTGGGAATCTCAAACATTAAAACCATACATCATAATTAAACGCGAAGAGAGTCTACGAAGAAATGGATACAAATAACAGATATATCTATTAAGTAATGATCATTTTCAATAAAAATGCCTGTGTGTAACAAGTTGAGAAAACAATCTTATTTTTTTTTATTTTTTCTCATGAAAAAGAAAGGAAGTTGAAAGCATATAATCGAGCATTTTCAATGTCCATTTCATCCTCAAAACTCTTGCTCAAAGAGAGATCCTGAAAAAGAAAAAGTGAAAAAAAAAATAAAAGAATAATGAGAAGTATGAGTATTATAAATTAAGAAAAATAATAAAAATAAAAAAGAATATTTTTTTACGTGTTACAGTCGATGTCTTTGGTGAGGGGAAAACCGACATCAACGTTACATAGTTTAGGAAGTTGAATGGCTCTGTCTTTGTCAAGGTTTGGAAATTCACCGACGGCTGCCGTAAGACATTGACATGCCTCACGAAGTTCAGGTTTTGTAGGTGCTGACGCTCTCACATTGCTCACTGCATTACAACAAGCAGTTGATGGGCTCTCTTGACTGCTCGTCAGAAAAGGTAAGCATGTCAACAATGAAAGTTTTGCTTCCACACAGCTGAATCCTTTCACTGGCTTCATGGCTGCAACTGTGATGAGAAGTAACACAATGAAAGTTGATACTCTCTTCATTTTCTTTCACTATTTCTCTATCACTCTTGTTTTTATTTTGATTTCAATGAATACAACACTCTCCAAAATCTTACATTTATACTACTGTGTGTGACCTATGTTAATGACTTAATTAAACATATAAAGAAAAAGTTTAATACATTTATTACTTTCTAAAAGATTTAATTAAAAATAATACCAAGATCTCTCTAATATAAGTGACTTTCCATTTCAAATTTATTGTTAGTATCTTAGCTCTTAACTCATAGGTCCGGGTACATCCACTCCATAAACTTACTATATATATTATCTAACAGATATTATAAGATAACCCTTTTAATAAATGATGGTTTCTTTAAAATAAAATTAATATTTTTCAAGTAAATTTTATTTAAAATATAATTAAATAAAAAGAATATAAAAAAGCTAATTTTTTGAAATTATTTTCGAATTAAACTAAGGATGTGTTTTACAAAATGTGATATTATGAAATTATATGACAACCTTTTCTATATAAGATGGTTCCTTTAAATTAAAATTACGATAGCTAAAAATCAGATGTAACACACCACCATTGTTTTAGATAATTAAAATTTCATACAATCCTTTCTTCCAAATTTAGATAAGAATCTTACATTAATGACTGGATTAAACATATAAAGTAAAAAAAATTAATAAATAATTTTTTTAGCATTGTTTTATGAGATAAATCATATTCTTAAAGAAAAATTAAATATATAAAGAAAAAAGTTAATAAATTTATTACATTTTAAACTTTTTAATTGCAAATAATAACAATATTTCTTATTTTCAAGATTCAAACTTATTATTAGTGTCTAAACTCTTAACTCACAGTGCTGATACATGTACTTCATAAACTTATATGTTATCTAAGAGTTATTATAAGACAACCTTTTTCATAAAAGATGGTTCCTTTAAAATAAAATAATGATTTTTAAATATAATTAAATAAAACGAATATAAAAAAGCTATTTTTTTAAAATTATTATCAACAAACTAATAAGGATGTGTTTTTCGAAAATGATATGATATTATGGAATATGTCTTTAAAGATTCTTAAATGTTTATTTATCTGAAATTTTGAAGTTTTTTTATTTTATATTGTTTAGTTTCTTTTTAAGAAACACAACTCTACCCTATGTATATATATTCACTCGGTGTATGTGGATCGAAATACCATAATTAATCATTCAAATATAGAGAAGATTGATCATCACAATTAGATTCAGTTAATGGTTTAACTAGCTTAAACATGTATGTAATTATACTTATATATAATTAGATCGTAATTATACGTTGATGCAATTATAAATACAGGTCGAAAATCTTATTATTACAACTTTTACTATGTATTTATTATTAGATTAATCACTTAATTGATAAAATTTGAACTTATGTTAATATCAATTCTAACAAATACCCTTAACGAGTTGGAGAACAATTTATCCTAACCAATAAAAATAAATAACATTGAAATAAGGGATTGGGGAATTATTTTAAATATATTAATATAAAAAGAAATATTACTTTACTACATTAATCAAATAATTCAAAAACAAATATCCATTACTTCTCATAATTTTTATTTTATTTCTTTTGATCCGAATATTCACATTTTTCATTTTCTTTCTCTTTCTTTTTCTTTTCTTTTTCATTTTTCATTTAATTTGAATAATAATAATAATAATAATAATAATAATAATAATAATAATAAATAACAAATGTAATCAGAGTTATTATATTATATTATTTTGTAGATCATACTATTAGAAGAAGAAAAATAAGAAAAAATATTAATAGTGATAAATAACGGTGACGTGATGAAAGGTCAGAATGCAGTATGTATGTGGCTATAAAGGTAACATCTTCCTCTTGAGTGTTTGATCCATCCAAAATCAAAAGCGAAAAAGAAGAGTAGTGTGAAAATAAAGAAGATGATCTTTCTGTATTTTTGAGAATAGTATTTGTGATAGTGATTCATAGATATTGGGTTTATGGAGGAAAAAGTTCGCTAAAAAAACGTAAAAATAAAATGATATATATGAATTTAATTATATAAGGAATTGATATCATTTTTTATCAAAAATTTTAAAATAATAAATTAATGAGTCTTTTATCTTTATAAATGTTTTATCTTTTTATTTTTATTCAATTTGAAATTTAGACTCACATTTAAAATTTTAAAAAATGAGACGTCGAATGGTTTAACGAGTGAGTAAGAAAAAGCTTTAGTGATTCCATACTTTGATTTTGTGACCAAGAAAATTGCTGAACCTTAAGTTCTTGTTCCAATGGATTGAACTAAATAAACGCTTCTTTATATATCTTTATGGGATTACATTATATTAATCTTTATAGAATTATATCTTCTTTTTATTAATTTTGAACCATATATTCTTCTATTTTGATACTTCTTAAATTTACTTTATCATACAATATATATATATATATATATATATATATATATATATATATATATATTAAACACAAATGGTTGATCATAATAAGATGGAAAGCAATGAATAGAAGACAGCAACAATATATATATATATAAAGCATATTCATTAATTATTAATTTCAATATAAATGTTTGTTGACAGAAGTTGAACAAACAATGTTATTCTGTTACAGAAATAGAAAATTTCCAGCATAATGCACCGTTGTAAGCTTAATCAAGTCTGAAAAAAAGAAAAGAAAGGAAAAGCAATGTGAGGAAAAAGCAAATGAGTGAAAAGTATGAACATAAAAAAAGAAGTCTTACTTTTGGCAACCCAAGTCATTAATGATTTTGCACTCTTTGCAAAGATTATTGGCTCTGTCTTTGTCTAGGTTAGGAATATGAGAGCCTTGTTCCCTTAGGCACTTACATGCAGCACGTTTTTCTTCCTTCGTAGGTGACGAAGATATGATCTTTTTCAACCCATTGCAGCAAGAAGCTGAAGGGGCATCAGTTTTCTTTGTTAGATAATCTAAGCATGGCTTCGCTAAGGTTTTTTCCTGCTCACAGGTTAAGCCCTTTGATGGCTTTGTGGCAGTAACTGTGAAGACTAACAGAATTAGCAGAGTGAAGAATGATAGAAAGACAGTCTTCATTTTGACAGACAGATTCAATCTTGTGTTTTGATTTTGGATGAATGGAACACTGAGGGAGATGTTGCTTTTATAGCCACTTACATGCTGCCTTATCAGCTTTCATCTGGTTAATTACCGTTATTCATCACTATTGATGACTTTTTGTTCTCTTCCTTTTTCTTCGAGTATGGTAAACAGAATATTAGTATGATGAAGTATGAGTTACATTTTGTTCTTCTTTTTTATTATTTTTTTCTAGATGGTTTTTTACATATAATGATCTTCTTGTGAATATTTAATGATTTTTTTTTTGTTTTCTTGGAAGGTGGTCTAGATGTTCAAACAAAACGCATTATGGTTCTATCTCTTTTTGCTTTCTTGACATTAGAATTTGTTTTTTTCTTAAAAGAATTTTAACTTCTCACATTTATAGTTAATAATTTATTAAAAGAAAAGATATAAAGTAAAGTGAAAATATTATTGTTTTATTGATTTTATTATATTTATTGGCTTTTAATTATAATATACAATATAAATATCAATAAAATATTACATTAAATATTTTATTTTATTTTTCATTTTAATTATCCATTTCTGTAATAACGTATAATAATGAAACATTTCAATAATTTTATTTTATTACATTATACTAATAAAAATGTTAATGATATGACCATTTTATTACATTATGTATGGTAAATATTATGCAAGAAATTTTTAGGAGAAATTTTTAGGAGAAATTTTTAGGTAAAATTAATGATCTGTTTATAAAATATTAAGGACTTCTTACTTTTCTTCATTGGAGTGTGGTCGACATATATACGTTGCATTTAGTTTTCAGCGGTCTATGATCATAACAGTTGAAAAAATAAAAAGTAGAATTGCATATATTCAAGTTAAGTTTTGAATGTATTCTTATTTTCTGGTATATTCATTTTGTATTGTTGAAGATTATTTGGATTGTATATCTACTAATTTATTTTTCTTGAGAAAAATAAATATTTTAAGTTTCATAAAATATATTTTTTATCGTGGTTTGATATGATCTTTCATATTTTTGTTTATTTTAATAATTTTTAATATAATAATATACAATTAAAGTTCATAATGATCTTAGTTATTTTGAAGAGTTCATTTCAATAGTTTAATTTTGATTATTTTGTGTAAGTGGGTGAATCTCAAACATTGAAATCATACATCATAATTAAAATTCTATGAAGAGTATGATACCAAGAACAGATATATCTATTAAATAATCATTGCTGTCAACAAAAATGTCTCTGAGGAACAAATTGAGAAAACAATCTTATTATTATTTTTTTCATGAAAAAGAAAGGAAGTTGAAAGCATATAATCCATCATTTTCAATGTCCCATTTCATCCTCAAAATTCTTGCTCAAAGAGATATCCTGAAAAAGAAAAAGTGAAAAAAAAAATAAAAGAATAATGAGAAGTATGAGTATGTATAAATTAAGAAAAATAATAAAAATAAAAAAAATATTTTCTTACGTGTTACAGTCGATGTCTTTGGTGAGGGGAAAACCGACATCAACGTTACATAGTTTAGGAAGTTGAATGGCTCTGTCTTTGTCAAGGTTTGGAAATTCACCGACGGCTACCGTAAGACATTGACATGCCTCACGAAGTTCAGGTTTTGTAAGTGCTGACGCTCTCACATTGCTCACTGCATTACAACAAGCACTTGATGGGCTCTCTTGACTGCTCGTCAGAAAAGGTAAGCATGTCAACAATGAAAGTTTTGCTTCCACACAGTTGAATCCATTCGCAGGCTTCATGGCTGCAACTGTGATGAGAAGTAACACAATGAAAGTTGACACTCTTTTCATTTTCTTTTACTCTTTCTCTTTCACTCTTGTTTTTATTTCGATTTTGATGGATACAACACTCTCCAATATCTTACATTTATATACTGTTGTGACTCATGTTTACGTTAATGGCTTAATTGAACATATAAAGAAAAAATTAAATAAATTTATTAATTTTTAAAAAATTTAATTAAAAATAATACCAAGATCTCTCTAATCTAAGTGACTTTCGATTTCTAATTTATTTTTAGTATCTTAACTCTTAACTCATAGGTCCGGGTACATCCACTCGATAAACTTACTCTATATATTATCTAAGAGATATTATAAGATAACCCTTTTAATAAATGATGGCTTCTTTAAAATAAAATTAGGAATTTTCAAGTAAAATTTATTTAAAAATTAAATAAAAATAATATATAGAAGCTAATTTTTTTAAATTATTTTCCAACAAAACTAAAGATGCCTTTTACAAAAATGGTGTGATATTATAAAATTATAAGACAACATTTTTTTTTTATAAAATATGGTTCCTTTAAATTAAAATTACGATAACTAAAATTTAGATGTAGCACACCAGCATGATTTTAGATAATTAAAATTTCACACAACCCTTCTTCCCAATTTAGATAAGAATCTTACATTAATGACTGGATTAAACATATAAAGAAAAAAAAATCAATAAATGATTTTTTTAACATTTTTTATGAGATAAATTAAAGAAAAAAAATAAATATATAAAGAAAAAAATTAATAAATTTATTATCTTTTAAACTTTTTAATTAAAAATAATATCAAGATCTCTTATTTTCAATATTTCAAACTTATTATTGGTATCTAAACTCTTAACTTATAGATACATCTACTTAATAAACTTATCATATATATTATGTAAGAGTTAGTATATAAGACAACCTTTTTCATAAAAGATGGTTCCTTTAAAATAAAATAACGATTTTTCAAGTAAAATGAAACGAATTCAAAGTAAAACTTATTTAAAATATAATTAAATAAAAAGAATATAAAAAACCTAATTTTTTGAAATTATTCATCAACAACTAAGGATGTGTTTTTCAAAAATGATATGATATTACGGAATATGTCTTTAGAGGTTCTTAATGTTTGTTTACGTGAAATTTTAAAGTTGTTTTATTTTATTATTTCAGTTTCTTTTAAAGAAACACAACTTTTGGAGATAAAATCATGCCACACAATCCAAAAAATTATTCTTTCAATATATAAAATAAACTTAATTTTGTTTTTATTTCTTTAACTATTGTGTTTAGGTAATTTTGCTACGAAAATTTTCAATTGCACAAATTATAGTATATTATATTCCTTTTATTAATTACTATAGTAAAAACACATGCGAGTAACTTATGTTTGTTATTTCTTTTTACGAGAACAAAAAATAATAAAAATATTATTATTTTAAAAATATTAATTAATTTTTCATTCTTATTACAAGTGAATTTTATTTATTTTGTAGAAATTTTTCTGTTATAAATAGTTATTTTAGACTAAAAAATAGTTGTATTTAAAAAAATGGTCAAATCAGGAAAATAATTAAATTTAAAAAAAGTGTCAATTAAGGATAAAATAGTAAAACAAGTTATTCAATTTAAAAAACTGTTATATAAAAAATAAAATTGAAAACACGAGACGGACACCAAGAGGAATTTCTTTATATAATAACACTTATTTTTTTCTTCAAACTTAATTAGTTTAATTTCTATACACACACACACACACACATATATATATATATATATATATATATATATATATATATATATATATATATATATATATATATATATATATATATTTGGGTTAAATATGTTTTTAGTCTAAGGTACAATTTAGTCTTTCAACTTTAGAAAACTCTGGTTTTAATCTTTTTTACCAATTTTAACTTTATTTGCTATTTCAAACACGTTTCATTATAGCATTTGGATTGTTTATATTGTTTGACACATTTTTGTTTCAATGTTAACTGAGAAACGTGTTTGAAACCACAAATAAAGTTAAAAAAATTTGGTAAAAATAACTAAAACCAGAGTTTTCTAAAGTTGAAGGATTAAATTGTACCTTAGTTTGAAAATTTACTAAAACCAAAATCGCCCAAAGTATAGAGACTAAAAACATATTTAACCCTATATATTTGTTATAAAAAATATTTGTAAATAACTAAAAAAAAGTAGTCAAGAGAATATTTGTAAATATCTGTGTGTTTCTATAGTAATCAATAGATACAAACACAACCTTTTAGTGTTTGCACTTAAAACGTAAAAAATAAAAACAAAATTGGGTTATAAATAAATTTAATTTAAAAAAAAATGTGACGAAAAAATGAAGAAAATGTAAGACACAGATTATAGAAAATTTTTAATTTTCCAAAAACACATTTTAGTTTTATTTGTAGTGTATCACTCCAATAAGTAATTTCAAAGGGATTAAACACTTATATTATTCTTAATAGACTAATATTATATTAATCTTAATAGAATTATATGTGTTTAATTAATCCTTTATTTATTTTGGACCACATATTCTTCTATTTTGATTCTTAAAAAATTTACTTTATTATATATATATATATATATATATATATATATATATATATATATATATATATATATTGCATAATAAATTAAATTTCAATTATGAACTTCTTTATTAATTTATATTTATATTATCTAATTTATTTGTAATTTATGTATTATTTTAATTTATATTTCTATGATTGAATTTAATTTCAATAACTTAGTGACTAGTGAAAAGTAACTAGTTTCATATGTAGAATGATGTGTTATTTCCATGTGATTAATTTTTGGATTAGGCTGATGGATCTCGAACATTAAAAACAAATGATTCATCATAATTAAATGGAAAGAAATTCTGTAAGAAAAAAAGAAGAATACCAAAAACATATATAAAGTATATTTATTAATGATAAATTCCAACATAAACGTTCATTGAAGGAAGTTCAACAAACAATCTTATTCTGTTTACATAAATAGGAAATTCCATAATGCATAATCCACTGTTTTTATAGCATGGCCTTCAGCTTAAACAAACCTGAATGAAAGAAGAAGAAAAAACAGAAAAGTAATGTAAGGAAAAAGCAAATGATCAGTGAAAAGTAATTGTATACATAAAAAAAAGAAGTCTTACTTTTCGCAATCCAAGTCATTAGGTATGAAATTATCGACCTTGATTTTGCACTCTTTGCAAAGATTATTGGCTCTTTCTTTGCAGAGGTTAGGAATTTCAGAGGCTGCTTTCTTAAGGCACTTACATGCAGCTTCTTTTTCTTTCTTTGTAGGTGATGAATCTATGATTTTTTTCAACCCATCGCAGCAAGAAGTTGAAGGAGCATCAGTTTTCTTTGTTAGATAATCCAAGCATGGCTTCACTAAGTCTATTTCCTGCTTACAGGTTAAGCCTTTTGATGACTCTTTGCCATCAATTCTCAAGACTGACACAGCCAGCAAAATGAAAAATGATACAAACACAATCTTCATTTTCTCACAAACAAATTTATCTAACTGATTTTGCTCTTGTGTTTCGATTTCTCAGATGGATGGAATACTCAGCAAAATGTTATATTTATAGTGCATTCCTATATTTCATCACGTCATCGTTTATTTATGACTATTAATCACTTCTTGTTCTTTTCCTTTTTCCTTCAAGTATGGTCTACAAAATATTTATGACTATTTATGAAGTATGAGTTACATTTTGTGAGTTTAAATGGTTTAGTTTTGATATGTAATGGTAATGAATGTATTTTGAGGTGTTCTTGAAAGGTGGTCTAAATGCTCAAATAAAGTATGAATTATTATGTCTGTATCTCGTTTTGCTTTCTTGATGGTAGAGTTTGGGGTTTTCTTTTTTAAGTTTTTTAAATTGTCACATTTATTGTTAATAAATTTGTAAACTTAAGATGAAATAAAGTGAAAATAATAACAAGGAAAAGAAATATATATTTTTTTTAGAAATAATTAAAAATACGAATATTAATTATTTGTTAATGTAAATATTAAAAATTCTAACTAAAAGAATTTTCTAATTTTATCTTCTGTGTAAGAGATGAGAAAAATTAAGATAACATCAGAAAGCGTTTCATTTAGCTTATGTTTGGATTGTACGATGAATTTAGGGGAATGAAAATGAGTAGATTTAATAAGGAAGTGTGGTTGTTTTGGATTGAAGGAAAGATGAAAATAAATAAATAGAAATTGTGAAAGTTTGTAAATAATTTTATTGATGTTCATGATAAAAAATTGTTTAAAAAATTATAAAAATTCTTATAAAATTTAATAAATAAAAAACAGTTATTTTCATAATAAAAATATATGGGTTAAATATGTTTTTAGTGAAAATTAGAATTAGTCCTTCTTCAAAACTTTAGCCTAATTTAGTCTCCCAACTTAAAAAATGTATGAATTTAATCATTTTAACTAGATTTTGTTAAGTTTATTTGATGTTTCAAGCACGTTTTATAATAGCATTTGGGGGTTGTTTACACTATTTGACACATATTGCTTTAATGTCAACTGAAACATTAAATAAATCTAACAAAATCTAGTTAAAAGGACTAAATTCATAAAGTTCGGGAATAAATTAAGCCAAAGTTTTGAAGAGAGACTAATTCCAATTTTTAGTGAAAGTTAAAAGACCAAAAACTTATTTAATCCAAAATATATTAAAACTAATTATTTACAAAATTTAATAATTTAAGGTATACTATTTTATTATATTTATTATTTTATTTATTTTTAATTATAATATAAAATATAAATATCAATAAAATATATTATATTAATTATTTTGTTTTATTTTTTATTTTTATTTTAATTATTTATTTCTGTAATAGAAAACGTATAATAATGAAACATGAAATTAAAATACTTTATTTTAATTATTATTTCAATATTGTTATTTTTATTACAATTTAAAGTATACTAATAAAATGTTAATAATATAACTATTTAAAATTTATATTGTAAGCATAAGTATTAAAAAGTCATGATTGATTATAGCTTCTTACATGCTTGATTAGCATTTATGTTTATAATCAATTATAAAAGAAATACAATTGCGTATCTTTCTTTAAAATTTTGATTTATGCATTATGGGAAAATTTGTCATCCACCTTTAGGGTTCAATGTAATGTTAGGATTGAAATTGAAAAAAAGTTAACAGGTGACATTGTTATAAGTATTTCTTCACCTATTTAAACATCGAAAATGTCTCTATTTCGACGTAATATGTTAAATTCATGTCGAAATTGTTAAATTCTAATGTAAATTAACGTTGAAAAATAACTCCTCAAACGTTATATAATTACACCAATCATTGTACAGAAATAACCCTTGAGTTGTCAAGGAAGTAATTAGACGTCTGAAAATAATATTTCAATAAACACTAACACAACCTTTTAATGTGTGTAATCATAACTTTAAAAATAAAATAAAATTTATTTGAATTATATATAAATTTAATTAAAAAAGTGAGAAAAAAAAATGAAGTGTAAGATAAAAAAAAAAAATTGGACTAGGAGATTATAGAAAATTTTAATTTTCCAAATGCACCTTTAGTTCTATTTCTAGTATTTGACTCCGATGAGTAATTTAAGAGAGAGTAAAGTTAAACACTTCTTATATTAATCTTAATAGACATATATTATATTAATTTTAATAGAATTATACTTGTTTCATTAATTTGTTATTCATTTTGATGAACATGTTCTTCTATTTTTGATGTTTCTGAAATTTAGTTTGTTATAATATATATATATATATATATATATATATATATATATATATATATATATATATATATATATATAAAATAATTTAATAAAGTTAGGATAAATTCATTCTTTATACTTTCGCTCAATATATCTTAATATTAAACAACATCAAAATTATCTTTATAATTAATCACGTTTATATAATACATAAAAGTAACGATATTTTAAATTCACAAATTCAAAACGATAATCAAGAACTTATTCCATCGCCATGGTAACCTTATTCATCTTTTTCATTCGTACAACATATCATCCATCATGAACTTATTCCATCACCATGAGCTACATTTCTTTATTTGATATGTAATGATATTGTCGAATATTTAATGACTTTTTTTTTCTTCTTTTGTTTTGTTTGTTTAAGGTGGTCTAGATGCATCCAGAAAACAAGATAAAGTATGACCGTTTTGCATCCCAATTTGACTTTTTAATGTTAGAATTTATGGTTATTTTAATTTTTTAACTTCTCACATTTGTTGTTAATAAATTTGTAAATGTTAGGAAGAATTGAAAATAATAATAAGAAAAAAAATAAAATTTATCAATTGTATTATAACTATAATAAGATAAAATAAGTAGATATTTTATAATCATAATCAATTATATCTTAATTATAATTAATTGTAGTTAAAACTTAAATCATAATCAATTATATATTAAATATATTTTCATTTTTTTTGTCTGGTAGTCAGTAATACAGGTATATAATTCGAATTTCATCTGTTACATAAAAGTTGTGCACTTCCTACATTATTTTAATACTGTGTAATCAATTACATATGCTTATAATTGATTATTAGGGATAGAAAACATGTAGTGCATGACATCATGACTTCTTCATCTGAAGTCGTGCTACTTATCTATATATGTAATTAAAAAAAAATCATCTAGAGTGATATTTGAAGTATTTTTGTTCATAAACATAAAATAACCTTCGTAACACACATCAAAACATTACTACAAGCGGAGAACAATCCTTAGAACATGATCTTTTTCTTCTTTTTCTTATTATATCAAATACTAATATATTATAAGGTGTCAATCATGCAATACTTGTCTCATTGTTTTGAAATAAATTTAAAAATAATTTGTGTATTTCTTACATATGCTTCAGTATTATTTCAACACATATAAACATAACCTTTTAAAATGTTTGTAATCATAACTTAAAAAAAATAAAATAAGATAAATTTGACTTATAACTTTTAATTTCAATTAGTAATTTAAGTGGCAGTGACGTTAAACGCTTCTTTATTAATCTTTATAGGATTACATTATACCAATCTTAATCGATTTATATGTTTTCTTTATTAATCTTTTCTTTTGAACCATATATTCTTTTATTTTATTATACAATAATATATATATATATATATATATATATATATATATATATATATATATATATATATATATATATATATATAATCATAGCTTATTTTCATTGGATTAATTTTGGAGTAGGCTCATCAATCTCAAACATTAAACACAAATGGTTGATCATAATTAGATGGAAAGAAGTGAGACAGCAACAATATATATAAAGCATATTCATTGATCATTAATTTCAACACAAATGTTTGTTGACAGAAGTTCAATAAACAATGTTATTCTGTTACAGAAGTAGAAAATTCCCAGCATAATCCACAGTTCCTAGCTTATAATCCTGAAACAAAGAAAAAAAAAAGGAAAATCAATGTGAGGAAAAAGCAAATGAATGAAAACTATTAGCATGAATTGTATAAGTAAGAAAAGATGTCTTACTTTTCGCAATCCGAGTCTTCGGACATGAAATTGTAGACCTTAACTTTGCACTCTTTGCGAAGATTATTGGCTCTGTCTTTGTCTAGGTCAGGAACCTGAGGGTCTGACGTAAGGCACTTACATGCAGCTTCTTTTTCTTTCTTTGTAGGTGTTGAAGATATTATTTCTTTCAACCCATCACAGCAAGAAGTTGAAGGAGCATCAGTTTTCTTTGTTAGATAATCCAAGCATGGCTTCGCTAAGGCTTTTTCCTGCTCACAGGTTAAGGTTTTTGATGACTCTGTGCCATCAATTGTCAAGACTGACACAGCCAGCAAAATGAAAAATGATACAAATACAGTCTTCATTTTCACAAACAAGTTTATCTAAGTGATTGCTCTTGTGTTTTGATTTTGGATGGATGGAATACTCAGGAAAATGTTATATTTATAGCCACATGCATAGTGCATTTGGAGCTTTCATCACATGATCATTATTTATGACTCTATTAATCACTTTTTGTTCTTTTCCTTCTTCTTGGAGTATGGTCCACAAAATAATTTAATGAAGTATGAGTTACATTTTGTTCATCAAATTACTTTGTATCAATGGTTTTGATGATATGTAATGGTAATGAATTTATTTTTACGTTTTCTTGGAAGGTGTTCTCTAACAACATTTTTTTAACAACTTTTTGATAACGTAATATGACAGTTTGTGATTGGTCCGTTTTAAATATTTTTTTAAACTTAAATTCAAATAGACTAATTAAGTGATGACACGTATCCTGTTGTAAAAAAAGTTGTCAAAAAAGTGTTGTCAAAATATCATCATCCAACAAGATAAGATATTAATTATTGGATTGTGATATTTTAACAACCTTTTGACAATATATATGTGTTACCATTTTATTGGTCTGTTTAAATATATTTTTAAGACAATATTTGAAAGAGATTTAAAGTTTGTGAGAATTAACTTAGGATTTGATTGATGTGACATATTTAAAAACTTTGTTTAATTGGTAGAAATTGAAAATTACCAAAATGTCCCTAGTTATTAAAGTAATATAAAATAATAATTGTTAATGTTATATTTAATTGTAAAAATGTTTATAAAGAGTAAAAAATTAAAATTAATTATTATGTAAAACAAATTTTTAATTTAGTAATATAATTTAATCATAATTGATATAATTTTATAATTTTTTGTTTTTATAATCAAATTGAATATTCATAATAAAAAAAGTAAATATATCAATAATATAGTTATCTAAAAATAGAAAAAATATAAAATTTATTTAATTAAAAAAAATATATGAAATGATATGCGGTAAGAACATGTTATCATTGCAGAAAACAAGTTCAATAATAATAACTTCGTTAAATGAAAATATTATATATGTGTACCAACTTTCATCAAAGTAAAAAATAATTTATATTTTTAAAGCAGTAGTGTTTTAAATCAACAATGACATTTAACATAATAAAAACAATATAACTATGGAATGGATGTGTTACACAGAGGTTAAATTTGACATTTATCTATGCAAGATATGAGAAAAAGTATATATCTTGCAAATAATTGCTTTTTACTTGCTCTCAAATTCGTAAAACTGAATATAAAAATTTATTCAAATCCATTTTTCTAATCTGCACCTAAGTAAATCTTCGCAAATGAACCTACGTTTAGGATGTGTTTACTTGGGAGTGGTGGGGGAGAGTAATTGGGGGAGAGTGATTAAGTGGATTTAAGGGGATTTGAGAATGATTTATTTTGTGTTTAGTTGAGTGGATTTGAAAGTAATTGAGAGTGAGTTTGGAGATGAATTTTGTGAAAATTAGTGTACGATTTGATTGATGTGACAGTTTTAAAAAATTTGTTTAATTGGTAAAATTTGAAGATTACCAAAATGCCCCTAGGTATTAAAGTAATATAAAATGATATTTGTTAAAGTTATATTTAATTGTAAAAATGTTTATAAGGAGAAAAAAAATTAATTTTTAAAATATAAAAAAATGGTAATTTAGTAAATTGAAATAATAATAATAATAATAGTAAAAACTATTATTATTATTAATATTATTTTTATTATTATTATTATTATTATTAATATTATTATTATAAAGAGAAAAAATCATTATTATGATTATTATTAATTATTATTATCACTATTATTAATTATTATCATTATTATTAATTATTATTAATATTAGTTATTATTATTATTAGTTATTATTATTAATATTATTAACTATTATCATTAATATTATTAATGATTATAAGCGTGCTTTTTATTTTTTATTTTATTGTCGTTTAATTACATGGACGTAAGTTATTAAAAATAATTTAATGTTATTAAATGTTAATAAATAAAATTGTTAAAATAAATAAAATTATATATATTTTTTCTAATAAAATCCCATCTAGCAAACGAACACTGCATGATCATATGCTTCGTCTATATGCTTCGTCCGTGCAGTGCTTCAGGCCGACGCATCGTCGCATCGTGCTGCCATCCTCCACAATGACGGACATCGTCGTCACTCCTTCAACGACCATGACATGTCATCGAGCTGTCTGCAACGGCTGCCTGCAATGGTGAAATGGAGCTTCTCCAGGTTAGGCTCTGTGCATTCTCCACGTTCCTCATAGTTCAGCTGGCCTCCACCTCCAGCACAAGCTTCCCTCAAATGGAGGAAGGAACGTCACGGACCCCAATACAACTCGTCCCACACGAAACTGGAACCAGATAGCGTTCATGGAACCCAATACGGAGGTCTTGCGGAGAACAGGGAACCGAATACGCTTCGTTGGAACCGAATACCACCGGAGGAGAGATCTGCGACAAAATGGGTAACCGAAAACTCCGACGCTGTAACTGGATACAGCTCCTGCGTGATCTGCGAGCAAATGGGTAACCGGATACTCCTAGGCTGTAACCGGATACAGCTCCTACGTCATCTGCGACAAATTGCGTAACCGAGTACTCCTACGCTGTAACCGGATACAGCTCATGCGTCAATCCTTCAAAGATCTGGAACCGCATACTCGAGCTGTGTAACCGAATACGCCGTTGCCAAACTTCGTGCATTTCTACTGTTCATCGTCTTCTTCAGCTTCAATCTTCAATAACCAACACCAAGCACTTATTTAAATTGCTCATGGTCAAAGCGCTATCAAGTTGTGACTGTGTGTCTGCAGGAATCTTTCCTGTTTAACGCCTGTGTCAAGCAACTTCCAAAGCTCACGGAATCTCTGCAACCATGGGAAGCTTTGCTCGTGAATGTACCGTATCAGTGGGAAACAACTTTGCTCGTGAATCTACGAGTATGTGTAAAAATATATTATTCAACAGTATGAGTATGGGAAGCTTTGTTCTTCTTCACGCGTTTTAATTTATCTTGGAATCGGTTCTCTCCTTTTCAGAATGGATGTTGTATGTACATGCAGGGAAATGTATAATACAGTGAGGGTACTTGTGACATTTCACTCACAATCCCTTCATATCTCTTCAAAATTGCGGGTGATGAAAAAGGATACCATCCCCCAAATCACCGTAAACCATGGCTCGCAAATCCTTTCATCCGAACACGAGTTTCTTCTCAATCCATCGCTCGCAATATTCCGTGAACAGTGAATTATTGTTATTATTATTATTTATTTTTTAAATATTAATTCTTTCGTATCACTGATCAAAACATTACAAGCGGAGAACAATGCTTAGAACATTATATTTTTCTTATTATATTAAATACTAATATATTATAAGGTGTCAATCATGCAATACTTGTCTCATTGTTTTGAAATAAATTTAAAAATACGAGTAGAAAAAAAGAGAACTATATTATGTGTATTTCTTACATATGCTTCAGTAGTATTTAAACATATATAAAATAACCTTTTAAAATGTTTGTAATCATAACTTAAAAAATAAAATAAGATAAATTTGACTTATAACTTTTAGTTTCAATTAGTAATCTAAGTGGGACGTTAAACGCTTCTTTATTAGTCTTTATAGGATTACCTTATATTAATCTTAATCAAATTAATTATATGTTTTTTTTTATTAATCCTTTATTTTGAACCATATACTTCTAAAATTTATTTTATTATACAGTGTGTATATATATATATATATGATAGCTTATTTTTATTGGATTAATTTTGGATTAGGGTCATCAATCTCAAACATTAAACACAAATAGTTCATCATAAGTAGATGGAAAGAAATGAATAGAAGACAGCAACGATATAAATAAGCATATTTATTAATTATTAATTGTAAGATAAATGTTTGTTGACAGAAGTTGAACAAACAATGTTATATATTCTGTTATAGAAATAGAAAACTCCCAGCATAATGCAGCGTTCCAAGCTTAATCAAGTCTGAAAAAAATGAAAGAAAGGAAAAGCAATGTGAGGAAAAAGCAAATGAATGAAAAGTATATACATAAAAAAAGAAGTCTTACTTTTGGCAATCAAAGTCATTAGTGATTTTGCACACTTTGCAAAGATTATTGACTCTGTCTTTGTCTATGTTAGGAATATGAGAGCCTGCTTCCTTTAGGCACTTACATGCAGCTTGTTTTTCTTCCTTTGTAGTTGATGAATTTACGATTTGTTTCATCCCATTGCAGCAAGCAGCTGAAGGGGAATTAGTTTTCTTGGTTACATAATCTAAGCATGGCATCGCTAAGGTTATTTCCTGCTCACAGGTTAAGCCTTTTGATGGGTTTGTGGCAGTAACTGTGAAGACAAACAGAATTAGCAGAGTGAAGAATGATAGAAAGACAGTCTTCATTTTGACAGACAGATTCGATCTTGTGTTTTGGTTTTGGATGGATGAAACAATGAGGGAGATGTTGCTTTTATAGCCACTTACATGTTGCGTTACGAGCTTTCTTTCATCAGGTTACCGTTATTTATTATTTATGACTATTGATGACTTTTTGTTCTTTTCCTTCTTCTTCGAGAATGGTCCACAGAAATAATATGATGAAGTATGAGTTACGTTTTGTTCATCTTTTTTATTTTCTAATGGTTTATTTTTATATATAATGATCTTCTTGTGAATATTAAATGACTTTTTGTTTTCGTTTTCTTGGAAGGTGGTCTAGATGTTCAAACAAAACTCATGAGAGGTTAGACTCATACACATAGAGCTTTAACATTGATAAGATATTGTCTGTTTTAGGTTAAATCCGTAGTTTTACGAATTTGCTTTTGGTATCACTCCAAAAAACCTCTTACTCTTATTAATAAAAGTATTTTATAATTATATAAATTCATGTTTATTTTTTGTTTTTTTCTGTGACGTGGGACTTTGTTTGTACCCAACAATTTCTATTTCACATTGGTTTCTTGACGTTACAATTTGTATTTTTTCTTTAAAAAATAATTAACTTCTCACATTTATAGTTAATAAATTATTAAAAGATAAGATGAGGTAAAGTCAAAATATTAACAAAGAGAAAACGTAAGTTTTAAAAATAATTAAAAATAAAAATATTAATTATTTCTTAATATAAATATTAAAAAATTTTACTAAGAGAGTTTTCTAATTTTATCTTTTATGTAAGAGACGAGAAAAATTAAAATAACGAGTGTTTCATTTAGCTTGTAGGATATATTTAAGTGAAAATGATTGGATTTGATGAAAAAAATATGATTATTTGGATTAAGGGAAAGATGAAAAGAAATAAAAAGAAATTCTAAAAGTTTGTAAATGATTTTATTGGCTTACATAATTTTTTTAATAAATGAAAAAGTTAATTTCAAAATGAAAATATATTAAAAATAATTAATTTTAAAAATATAACAATTTAAAGTATATGATTTTATTATGTATATTATTTTATTGACTTTCAATTATAATATACAATATAAATATCAATAAAATATTACATTAACTGTTTTACTTTAGTTTTCATTTTAATTTTAATTATCCATTTCTGTAATAGAAAACGTATAATAATGAAACATTAAATTAAAATATTTTATTTTAATTATTATTTCAACATTTTTATTTTATTACATTATACTAATAATAATGTTAATGATATTACTATTTTATTACTGTTTAATATGTATGATGTTTGATGGATTCATATCATGGTAGGAAGTATGTAGGGTAAATATTGCGAAGAAATCTTTAGGAGAAGTTTCTTGTGATTCAAGTAGAGTATGTATCGGTATATGAATTTCATATTGAGAGTTAACATGTTGCTTTAATAACTATCTAATCTCGTGTAAAAAAGGATGAGGTATGTGATGAGAGGAGTAGGAAGTTTTTATGTACCGATTTTACCTTAGTCAAAGATGTTAATGGACTAATCTTGTGTGTGGTTGGGTGAAACACATTGCCAACGGCTTTATAGAGTACCTAGAGCCCACCACAAGTGTATAACTTGTCAGAGTTTGGTATCAATACACGTATCCGGATGGTTGAATCTACTATGAGTAATTGTACGTCTTAGGATTGGTTGATATGAGTTATTACACATGTTAATATTTGTATACTTATTGTATGATGACTCTTTTTGCACATTAACTTACCTTTTCCTCTGTTTTTTATTGTCTGTGTTCTTTTCTTGTGAGCAATAATCACATTAATAACGTGGATAAATGAAGATATTCTAGTTGATCCACTAGAGGGTGAGAGTGAGGTAACAATATAGATTAGGATAAAAACCTTGTGTTGGATAATTTTTTCTTTTGAAAAATGTATAGTTTCCATTAGTATCTACATATGAATACATACTCTTATCTATAATATAATATAATTGTTGTATAATTATTCTCTTTTGCTTGATGATTAATAATTATAATGTTTTATTTAGTAGTTATATATGTTAAAATATAATTTAAATATTTTTTAAATTTAATAAAATAATATAAAAAAAAACATAAGAGAAAAATCACACGAGTGCAAAACTAAGTGTTATTAAAATTAATTATCTGTTTTTAAATATTAATGACTTCTTACTTTTCTTCATTGGAATGTTGTCCACATATATACGTTACATTTAGTTTTCAGTGGTCTATGTATCATAACAGTTAAAAAAATAAAAAGTAGAATTGCATATATTCAAGTTAAGTTTTGAACGTATTCTTATTTTTCTGGTATACTCATTTTTTATTGTTGAAAATTGTTTGTATTGTATATCTACTAAATATTTTAAGTTTCATAATATAATTTTTATCGTGATTTGATATGATCTTTCATATTTTTGTATATGTTTTTGTATTTTTTTTATTTTAATACATTTTTATATAATAATAAATAATTAAAATTCTTAATAATCATAAGTTATTTTGTAAGAACGTAGAAAATAAAGTATTAGAGTAGACAAATATATTAAAACAATGAGATCAAGTATTTTATTTTAAAATAACCTTATAATATAAATAGAAATTTCTAAAGCATTGTTCTCTTTTATTTCTCTCGCTTCTCTCTACATATTCTCACATTTGGAGTCTATGTTTGACGATCAAGTGGTATCCAGACGATCACTGCGTCAAGGGTTACAAATTTGACCGATCAATTTCTTGATTTTAGCCGGTAAGTGGTTTTCCCTCTTTCTCTGTACGTTCTTGAATTGTGATCATGCAATGAATTCTGTTTGCGTGTATCTAGTAGCTTTTTCCTTCAATTCCTAGCTCAATTTAGGTTCTAAGAGTCGTTTCCTATCACCGATTGGTGATATGTAGGGTTTTCTAGAGTTTTCTGTGAGTTGTGCAGAGTTTGGCTTAGGTAAGGGAAACTAGAGTTACTTTGATTTATAATTTTTTGTGTATGTATGATGAGTATGTGAATAATGAGCTGTTTGAACTAAATTTTTGTTGTTAAGGTATAGGTGATGTGTAATGTGAATGTTGTGATGTGAAAACTGATGAACTGTGAAATTAAACTTGATTTGGATGATGTTTGATCTGTTATTGTGGTTATAAAATGTTATGAAGTTGTGATTATGTTGATTTGATTATGAATTGATCCATCTAGTTATGATTGTAGTGAATATTGAGGAAGTAGAGTAGTGAAAATGAGCATTTGGGGTTTGGTGTGAAATTGGTTTGTGGGAAGGGTTTTGGTAAGTCAAATAGGACTAGGCTGAGCCTTTAAGTTGATAAAAAAACATGTCAAAAGTGGTAGAATCCCTAGGTTGAGAAATTTGGAGTTTTGAAGAGGTAATTGGTTCATAAGCATTTTAGATTGATATTAGTAAGGTTTAGGAACACTTAGTTAAGTCTAATTAGGTATGTAACACAAATTAAGATAGTTAGAAGTTGAGAAAAATAATTAGAATTGGTAAACGGGGTTTGAGTTGCATAATTATGCAGAATTTGTGCTGCAAAATTATGCAGACTCGTTGAGCGAATAGATTCGCACAACGAGTGGTCATGACGAGTTGCTCCCTGTTTGAGCATTCTTATAATGAGAAGGTGCGATGTGCAAATGGTTGTGGGGGTTGGCTCTCTGTCTGATGATTCACACAACGGATCAGTGCGCTGAGCGCCTGGTTGTGATCTAGGGTCACTGCCAGACTTATTCGAAGAGCGAGGGGGTGCGCTCTGGGAGTTCTTGAGGAGTATGGACCACTGTTTGGGTTTTCGCATAGAAAGTTGGGACACTATGCGAGGGGTTGAGGTCTGGTACCACTGGGAGTTTATTCGCACAACGAGATGGTCGTTGTGCGAGAAACCTCTGGATTCGCTATGCAAGAGTGTGCATTGAGCGAATGGTCCTGGTTTTAGTTCACTCTTTTATTCTTTGCTTTAATTTGATCTAATTGAAGTGTTGAGTACCTTATGAAGTATGTTTGAGTGTGTCTTACAGTATATAATTGATTATTGTCATGAGTATGTTTCCAAGTAAAGGTATATGAATTCTAAGTGGTGAAAGTAAGTTTCAATGTGGAATCTCTTAGTGAGATTCAAGTTTGGTTAGAATGAATATAGGAGCTTAGTTTTGGGGGCTATCCTGAAACTCCAATTGTCTTTCATTCTCAAGTAGAGAGGATTGAACCATGTCGTGAGGAGTAGCAGGAGGTCTTAGTCTTGGGGGCTTCCAGTATGCCTCAAAGCATGGAACAGACTAACCTTGTGAGTGTGGTAGGGTGAAACCTGTTGACAATGACTTTGCAAAGCATTAGAGGCCACCATAAATGCATAACCTGCCATAGCACGACAATCATTCTATGTCCGGATGGTCAAGTCTAGGTCATAACATGTTAGGATGTTTGAAATAGTTTATCTTGCTTGATTTATTTTGAGTATGTTATTTGCTATGCAATTGTATGAATTCTTGTATATCTAGCTTACCCTTCTATTTGTGATTTTTTTTGTATGTTTGGTGTTCCTCCTTTGCAATGATCATCCTGTGGGTGTGAGCAGAGGTAGATGAGGTGTCTCTAGAGCAGACTCTAAATGACGAGATGCTACAACATAGTTGGACTTTAAATTAGATTTATGTATAGTTTTGATAGTTCCTTGTATATAAAGTTTTTAAATTTTATGATTATTTTAAATGATTTTAAAGTTGATACTTTATTTACTCGTCTATAACTGTTCTTTCTTATTATTTATGTGACTACTATAATATGATTTATGGCTATATTTTAGAATGTTACATATTTTGAAGATTTCATATCAATAGTCTAATTTTGATTATTCTGTTTAAGTTGGCGAATATCAAACATTTACATCATAATTAAATGCCTAAGAGAGTCTAGGAAGAAATGGATACCAACAACATATATATCTATTCAATATCATTTACTTTCGACACAAATTCTTGTTCCACACAAGTTCAGCAAAACAATCTCTTTTTTTTCTTTTTCATGAAACGGAAAAGAAGTTCTAAGCATAATCCAGCATTTCAATGTCCCATTTCATCCTTTAAATTCTTGCTTAAAGAGAGATCCTGAAAAAGAAAATGTGAACAAAAATAAAAGAATAATGAGAACTATGAGTACGTATATATTAAAAAAATAATAAATAAAACAAGTCTTACGTATTACAGTCGATGTTTTTGGTGAGGGGAAAACCGACATCAACGTTACATAGTTTAGGAAGTTGAATGGCTCTGTCTTTGTCAAGGTTTGGAAATTCACCGATGGCTGCCGTAAGACATTGACATGCCTCACGAAGTTAAGGTTTTGTAGGTGTTGACGCTCTCACATTACTCACTGCATTACAGCAAACAGTTGAAGGGCTATCTTGACTGCTCGTCAAAAAAGGTAAGCATGCCAACAATGAAAGTTTTGCTTCCACACAGCTAAATCCATTCGCAGGCTTCATGGCTGCAACTGTGAGAAGTAACACAATGAAAGTTGACACTCTTTTCATTTTCACACTCTTTCTCTTTCACTCTTGTTTTTATTTTGATTTTGATAGATAAATACTCTCAAAAATCTTACATTTATACTGCTGTGTGTGACCCATGTTAATGACTTAATTAAACATAAAAAGAAATAATTTAATAAATTTATTACTTTCTAAAAAATTTAATTAAATATAATACCAAGATATCTTTAATCTAAGTGATTTTCGATTTCTAATTTATTGTTAGTATCTTAGCTCTTAACTCAGGTCCGGGTACATCCTATAAACTTATCAGTATCATGACACATATATACATTCATTTGACAATTTAACAAAAATAAAATAATTACAAAAGAATGAAATTTTGTACTTTTTCAAAAAAGAAAAAGTTAATTAATAAAATATAGTATAAAAAATTATATATATATATATATATATATATATATATATATATATATATATATATATATATTATATAAGAGATATAAGATAACCCTTTTAATAAATGATGGTTTCTTTAAAATAAAAGTAATATAGAAAAGATAATTTTAGATAACTAAAATTCCACGCAACCCTTCTCCCAGATTTAGAAATGAATCTTACATTAATGACTGAGTTAAATACATAAAGAAAAAAATTAAAAAATGATTTTTTTAACATTGTTTTATGTATAAAAGATTTTCTTAAAGAAAAATAAAAATTAACAAATTAATAAATTTATTACCTTTTAAATTTTTAATTAAAAATAATATCAAGATATCTTATTTTTAAGATTTCAAACTTATTACAAAAACTCTTGAAATCACTAATGAAATTTTACTGACAATATATTTGTCGATAAATTAATATTGTTGACAAATTTTATCGACAAATTTTGAAATATTTGTCATTGACAGATTTTATAGACGGAATCATTGCTGATAAAGATGCACATTTTACCTACCGATGAAAAAGTAAAAAGAGCATAAATTTTCAACTTATTTTTGTACTTATCGACGAATTTTTCCATCAATAAAATCTATTAGTAATGCATATTTCACTTACTATCAGTAAAAAGAGCAGGAACTTTTCCGCCCATTTTTTCTCTATGTCTGTGAGACGGTATTGTTATGTATCTCTCTCTTGCATTTCTTCCTCATTTGCACGAGGGATCTTCTTCTTACTTCTCCATCTCCCACTCCATTTTTTTTCTTCTTTTTCAATCCATTGCAGCTACAAATCAAGACTGTCATCATCTCTGTTCAACAAGGTCGTCACTTTGTTCAGTCAGGCCACCTCCATCTTGATTCAGTCCGGTCGCCTCTATTCTTTCTCTTTCATGGAACGATGCAACCACACATTGCCACCACTGCACACTATCACCACCGCACACTTTTTTCTAAGTTCGGCCAACACTAAAGTTTATCATTGCCTTTAATGTGTTCAATCTTTTATATTTGTAAAAAAAATAAGAGGAAACAAAACGGAAGAAGATAAATCAGATCGAAATATTTACCGTTATATTTTTTTGTCGATAATTACCGACAAAAATACCGACAAAAAAATTCTATCAGTAAAATTTACTGATAACAATTTTATCAACGAAATCTTAGTCATCAGTAATATCAATTTTTCTTGTAGTCATATATTATCTAAAAGTTATTATAAGACAACCTTTTTCATAAAAGATGGTTCCTTTAAAATAAATAACGTTTTTTCAAGGAAATTTTATTTAAAATATAATTAAATAAAAAGAATATAAAAAACTATTTTTTTGGAATTATTTATCAAAAAACTAAGGATCTCTTTTTTCAAAAATGATATGATATTATACGAAATATGTCTTTAGAGGTTCTTACATTAGTGATGTTTGTCTAGGTGAAATTTTAAAGTTGTTTTATTTTATTTTTTAGTTTCTTTTTAAAAAATATTATGTATAGGCTGATGTGTATACCGATCAAGATATTACGATGAATTGTAAAACCAATCCGTAATAAGTTAGTTATTTAATTAATTTAAATAAGCTAGTAATTACGTTTATGAGTTAGAAGAAGTGAATTTTTTTGTTTACAATTTATAAGAAGTTAGTAATTAATTTGAATTATAACCGATTCTAATTATATGTTTACTAGTTATAAGAAGTGATTATTTTTTTATGTTTTTAAGTTCATTGAATAAAAAAAATATTTTCTTTTACATTATTTTTTGTGTGTGTATTTATTTAAATTAAGAAACATTAGTGCAGAAAGAACTATAGACGTATGTTATTTTGGACTTTTAATGTCTGATCTCTATCTGACGTCCATACGGGTGACGTTAATGAGAAGTCTGACCTAAAGACGTCTCTATAGACGTTGGACCTATATAGGTTAGACGTCTATACAGACGTCTGATCCATACAGGTCAGACGTCTCTGAGGTTGCTCCTGACTAATGGTGATTCGAGTTTACCATTTTATATTTTAGTTGAAGAGAATGTATTGTATATTTTTTTATTGGATGGTTTTATAAACGTAGTGGAGGGAATTAGAGAGTACAAAATGCAAGAAATCGCCGCCAAAGAACGCCGCCCAAGGACACGAGAATAATTGCACCAAAACCCAACGAAAACGTATTTTAATCGGTTCAGATGAAAGATAATGCATCAAAGAGTGTTGTAATCGGAGTAAAACTAATTTAAAACAGTGCAAAAGTGAGAAAATGTACTTGAAAAGCTTAACCCGTAGAGAGAAAACGCGACGAAGATAATGAACAATGAGTGCGCGTAACGACTGTCTCGCGATCACGATGTTTTAATGCCGACATTTAGAAGTCGGTTCCCCTAAAAGGGCTTTAGAAGTCGGTTCCCCCCATAACAGATGTCTAAATGAAGTCAAAAAGTGACTTTTTAAATTTCTAGGTTTAGGGTTTAGACGTCGGTTCCCCCAATAACAAACGTCTAAAGGTCTTTAGAAGTTGAAGTGGCGGGACCAGAAGTTTAAATGGAGTCAAAAAGTGACTTTTTAAATTTCTGGGTTTAGAGTTTAGACGTCGGTTCCCCTAAAAACAGACGTCTAAAGGGCTTTAGAAGTTGGAGTACCAGAATCAAACGTCTAAATGGAGTCAAAAAGTAACTTTTTAAATTTCTGGGTTTAGGGTTTAGACGTCGGTTCCCCCAATAACTGACGTCTAAATGACTTTAGAAGTCGGTTCCCCCCATAACAAACGTCTAAATATAATAAAAAATTATTTTTTATTAACTTTTTCTTTTAGTTTTGGCGTCTATTCGGCGAAGCCGACGTATATGAGGGCCTATAGACATCGGTTATGAGGGCCCTGATGTCTATAATAGACGTCGGGGCCCCTCTTAACTGACGTTTATATTGGCAACTTATTTATGAAAGTACCACTGGTCATTAATTTACGGCGGACCCCGCTTAACTGACGTCTAAGAGGTGACATTAAAAGCCGATTCTGCACTAATGAAATAATGATTTTTAAAAAAACACAAGGATAAAATCATAAACACAAGGATTTATTTATTATATTTCATTGCATAAAATGATTAAGTGATTGTCATTATATTAGTGTAATTATTTGGATGATTTGAAAGAGGAGAACTCATAGTAGATTTCAGTATCTAATTGTATTTTCTTTTGTTATTTTTCAAATTAAAAAGTTAGTATTTATGACCGGTATAAATCTAAGAACCATCTTGGTAGTATATTGTCTCTAATTTATTGATACTAAAATTTTTCTACGATGGTTTTATTTATTGACGTAATATAACAAGTTCCATATATTAATTGGCTTAAGGTGAATAGTGATACTGTAGATAGAGGTTGTCCTAGTTTGACATCATGTTAATATGTTTAGAGAAAGTTGATGTTCATATATGGGGTATTTTTAAGCTTTTTTTAAAGTTAAAAACTTATATTTATGTTAAGTTTATGAGATTATTTATGTTTTAAAACATGTTTAAAGGAAAGATTTTTAAAAGTTTTGGTTGAAAAGTGATTTTTCCTTGTGTTTAATCTCAAACATTAAATATTTTAAGTATCATAAAATATAATTTTTATCGTGAATTTTGTATCTTCTCTAATATTTTTTTTATTTTAATACATTTTTATATAATGAAAAACAATTAAAATTCATAATAATCTCAAGTTCTTTTGAAGAGTTCATTTCAGTAATTTAATTTTAATTATTTTGTTCAAGCTGGCGAATCTCAAACATTGAAACCATACATCATAATTAAATACTAGATAGTCTACGAAAAATGGATACAAACAATATATATATTTATTCATAATCATTTACTTTCAACACAAATTCTTGTTCCACACAAGTTCAGCAAAACAATTTTTTTTTTCATGAAAAGGAAAGGAAGTTCCAAGTATAACCCAACATTTTCAATCTCCCTTTTCATCTTCAAAACTCTTGCTCAAAGAGAGATCCTGAAAAGAAAAATGTGAATAAAAATACAAGAATGATGAGGACTGAGTATGTATAAATTAAGAGAAAAAAAAGAATTCTTACTTGTTACAGTCGATGTCTTTGGTGAGGGGAAAACCGACATCAACGTTACATAGTTTAGGAAGTTGAATGGCTCTGTCTTTGTCAAGGTTTGGAAATTCACCGACGGCTGCTGTAAGACATTGACATGCCTCACGAAGTTCAGGTTTTGTAGGTGCTGACGCTCTCACATTGCTCACTGCATTACAACAAGCACTTGAAGGGCTATTTTGACTGCTCGTCAGAAAAGGTAAGCATGTCAACAATGAAAGTTTTGCTTCCACACAGCTGAATCCATTCGCAGGCTTCATGGCTGCAACTGTGATGAGAAGTAACACAATGAAAGTTGACAATCTTTTCATTTTCTTTCACTCTTTCTCTTTCACTCTTGTTTTTATTTCGATTTTGATGGATATAACACTCTCCAATATCTTACATTTACATACTGTTGTGACTCATGTTTACGTTAATGGCTTAATTGAACATATAAAGAAAAAATTAAATAAATTTATTAATTTTTAAAAAATTTAATTAAAAATAATACCAAGATCTCTCTAATCTAAGTGACTTTCGATTTCTAATTTATTTTTAGTATCTTAGCTCTTAAATATATATATATATATATATATATATATATATATATATATATATATATATATATTTTGTCTGAGAGATATTATAAGATAACCCTTTTAATAAATGATGGCTTCTTTAAAATAAAATTAAGATTTTTCAAGTAAATTTTATTTAAAATATAATTAAATAAAAAGAATATAAAAAAACTAATTTTAGATAATTAAAATTTCATACAACCCTTCTTCCACATTTAGATAATAATCTTACATTAATGACTGGATTAAATATATAAAGAAAAAAATTAATAAATGATTTTTTTAACATTTTTAATGAGATAAATGATTTCCTTAAAGAAAACTAAATATATATAAAGAAACAAATTAATAAATTTATTACTTTTTAATTAAAAACAATATCAAGATCTTAACTAAACTCTTAACTCATAGTGCTTATACGTGTATTTAATAAACTCATCATATATATTATCTATTTTTAAGTAAGATTTGTTTAAAATATAATTAAATAAAAAATATAGAAACGTAATTTTTCTTAAATAAAATTATTTACCAACAAACTGAGTTTGGTTTTTCAAAAATGATACGATATTACAGAATATGTTTGGTGAGGTTCTTTCAAAAATGAGTTATGAGAGGCAGAGCCATGAAAGAGTTTCTGAATTACTCTCTTTTGGTTTGTTGTATTTCTTTCTGTTGTTAAGCTGTGGATTACTAGGTCAAGGAATCGTAATGAGATAAACAATTTGACATCATCAATCTCATTCAAAAAACTGTTCATACTTACACTCTTCCAATTTCACGTAGCAAAAGAGGAAAGAACTCATTCAAAGTGATTTTGCTCAAAATTTGTTGATTTCATAGCTGAATTGAGCTCTACATAATTCTAAATTCAGATTGATATATGATATGCAATTTTTGTATGTTTTTGTCTAATCTTGTTTAATATATAATTTTTTTCATAGTTATCCAATTAAATTCATGATTCAATTATCTTTAATTTAAAATTAAGAAAATAATTTTAAGAATTTTTTGCAATGATCATTTTATCTGTATGATTAAATGAAAAGATATATATTTAGAGTTCTTCTTCTAAGAAACGATGAGTCAATTGTGTAAGTTAATTGTGAAAGGATAATGCATTTTTTTTAATAAATTTTATATAATGATAAATAATTAAAAATCATAATGATCTTAAGTTATTTTGAAGAATTCATTTCAAATAGTTTAATTTTGATTATTTTGTTTAGGCTGGCGAATCTCAAACACTAAAACAATACATCATAATTAAATGCAAAGAGACTCTATAAAGAAACGTATACTAATAACATATCTATATCTATTCAATAATCATTTACTTTCAGCACAGATTCTTCTTCCACAGAAGTTTGGCAAAACAATCTTATTTATTTCATGAAAAAGAAAGCAAGTTCAAAGAAAAATCCTGCATTTTCAATGTCCCATTTCATCTTCAAACTCTTGCTCAAAGAGAGATCCTGAAACATAAAATGTGAAAAAAAAATAAAAGAATAATATGTATAAATTAAGAAAAATAAAAATAAAAAAGAAATCTTACTTGTTACAGTCTATGTCTTTGGTGAGGGGAAAACCGACATCAACCTTACATAGTTCAGAAAGTTGAATGGCTCTATCTTCGTTAAGTCTAGGAAATTCATCGACAGCTGCCGTAAGACATTGACATGCTTCACGAAGTTCAGGTGTTGTAAGTGCTGAAGCTCTCACATTACTCACTGCATTACAGCAAGAAGTTGAAGGGATATCTTGATTGCTGATGAGGAAAGTTAAGCATTGCAACAATGAAACTTTTGCTAGCAAACAGCTGAATCCATTCACTGGTTTCATGGCTGCAACTGTGAGAAGTAACAAAACTCCCAAACCAAACACTGATGTTGACACTCTTTTCATTTTCACACACTCTGCTCAATGATTCTCTGCTGTTTTGATTTGGATTCCAATGGATGCAACACTCTCAAAGATCCCACATTTATAGGGCTGTGACCTCTGTTTAAATTAGCATTTCGCTGAGATAAATGATTTTTTATAATATTCTCAGTGGTAGTTTTTTTTTTTTAAGTTACGAAACAATAACAAAATATATATATATATATATATATATATATATATATATATATATAAAAGTTATCTATAATTTCAAATTTATTATTAGTTATCTTTAAAGTCATGATTACATTCCTTAAATGCAATCTTATATTATTCCTATTTCTCTTTTTTCTTGTTTTTCTCCTTATCATGTCTTAAGAATATTCCTCGAAAAAAAATATATGTATGTAAATTTATTAACTAATTTGTTTTAATTAATATATTCTTTTATTTGTTTTTGTTTCTTTTTATTTACTTTTATTATTATTATAATTTTACTTCATCATAATATTCTTTACAAACTATACCGTTGGTTTTTCAATGTTGAGAACTTATCTAGAATACAAAACATTTTTTCTTACATTAATTTAATCATCGAGTTAAAAGTACAAGATTTTTCAAGTCTTAATTTTGTCAAATAAATAATGTAGTTATTTAAATGTAGTAATTTTGATTCCTTAAGTGGTTTAAAGTTTATTATAATGATATTTATTGATTGAAGAATTTATTAGATTATTTATTAATGTTTAATTAAATATTCAAAATGTGAAAAGATGTATTGAAAATTTTACGACACTTAAAAATATATTAAATTTAGATTATATAAGTGAATATAAATTTTATTTTATAAAACAATTAAGTTAAACTTAAAATTTATCTTTTAAATATTTGAAAAGAATAAATATTTTTAGCTTTAAATATTTCGTTTTTTTACTTTGATAATCTTGAGTTGATAATTTTGCATAACCTTAGACTGATATAATCTTTCTTATGTAGTAAATTGATATTTTTAATCTCAAAATGATAAACACAAATGATAATTTTAATTACATGCAATTAATGTGTAAAGAGAATGTATGGGTTAAATATTTAATAGTTGCTATTTTGGAAGAATTTAACTTTCCAATATCATTGTTTACTATATTATTGTCTTTTTTCTTTAGCTCGAAGTTGTAATGGGAGCCAATAAAAACCTTGAAGTTCTATTAGTTGATTTGGATGTTTGAGAAGTTGCAGCATGTTTATTTGGTAGATTTGAAGTTATTAAACCTTAATGAATATGAAAGTTTATTTGGTGAATTTGAAGTTATAATAGATTTATTTGGTGGAATTGAAGTTATAATAAACTTGAAGAATATAAAGGTTTATTTGATGGATACGAAGCTATCATATGTTTATTTGATGGATTTGAAGTTATAACAAATCTTAGAAAATCTGAAGATTTATTTGGTGAATTTGAAGTTATAACGAATCTTAAAGAATCTCAAATCGTAATTGGTGAATTTAGTAGATTTAAAACTATAACTTGAAGATACTATGATGAAAATTAAAACCAATCGGTAATAAGTTAATTATTTAATTTAAATTAATAGGTTTACAAGTTATAAGAAGTGAATTTTTTTTTTATGTTTAGAAGTTATAAGAAGTTAGTAATTAATTTGAATTGTGATTAGATCAATTCTAATTATATGTTTTTAAGTTATAAGAAGTGAATTTTTTTTATGTTCAAGTTCACTTAATAATTTTTCTTTTACTTTATTTTTGTGCGTGTATATGTATTTAAATTAGAAAAGAATGATGTTTAAAACAAATAAGGATAAGAGCAAAAGCTTTAATTAATTAATTAGAAATAAATTAGAATGTAATAAACTTATGAGGAAAATAAAAATTAATACAAAAGATCAATGTACAAATTCTAATATGGGTAAAAAATGAATCCGCCTTATTAATTAAAAACCCGGTTCAACTGGTTAAATCTTGATGAACTGTATTGATTCACTTGGACATAAAAAATAATTTTTTTAAGATTATTTATAATTATAATTTAGTTTTTAGAACGAAGGATTTATTTATTGTATTTCTTTGCGATTAAAATGATTGTTAATAGATTTCAAGATTAATTTTATTTTCTTTTGTTTCAAATTAAAAAGTTAGTGTTTATGACCATGAATAAATCTAAGAATAATTTAGGTAATATATTGTCTTTAATTTATTGATGTTGAAATTTTTCAATATTGAAATTAAGAAAGGTGATATGGTTTCATTTATCAACGTAATATGACAAGTTTCATATATTAATTAGTTTAAGGTGAATACTTATAGTGTAGATTATAGTGTAGATAAGGGTTGTCCTAATTTAACATGTTAACATTTTTAGAGAAAGTTAGTGTAAATATAGATAATTTTTCAGAAATTTTAGGAATAAAGACTTATATTTATGTTGAGTTTATAAGATTATTTATATTTTAAAACATCCTTGAAAAGAAGAATTTCAAAAGTTTTGGTTGAAGAGTGATTTTTTCTTAGGTTTAATCTCAACCATTAAATATTTTAAGCTTCATAAAATATATTATCATGAATTTTGTATAATCTCTAACATTTAGTATTTTTTATTTTATTTTAATACATTTTTATATAATGATAAATAATTAAAATTCATAATAATCTTAGGTTATTTTGAAGAATTCATTTCAATAATTTAATTTTAATTATTTTGTTCAAACTGGCGAATATACATCATAATTAAATACCAGATACTCTGAAAAATGGATACAAACAATATATATCTATTCAATAATCATTTACTTTCAACACAAATTCTTGTTCCACACAAGTTCAGCAAAACAATCTTTATATTATTTCTTTTCATGAAAAGGAAAGGAAGTTGAAAAAGCATATAATCCAGCATTTTCATTGTTCCATTTCATCCTCAAAAATCTTGCTCAGATCCTGAAAAAAAAAATGTGAACAAACTTAAGTACTAAATCTTTTTTAACCAGAGTATATTTAAACTAGTCTCAATTATTTCTTAAGATAAATTCTTAATTTAAACAAAAACAAAGATTTTATTATCAAAAATAACTAATAGCTACAAAATAACTCAAACTAAAATTAAATGCATATGCGTTAGAAAAAAATAAAAATAAATAAAAATTAAGAAAAAATAAAAAAATAAAAATGAGAATCAAAATATTCAAAATACTAACCTAGTTCCGCAGCGGCCCCAAATTTGATAAGTTATACAAATAAAAGAATAATGAGAACTATGAGTATGTATATATTAAGAAAAATAATAAATAAAACAAAAGTCTTACGTATTACAATCGATGTCTTTGGTAAGGGGAAAACCGACATCAACATTACATAGTTTAGGAAGCTGAATGGCTCTGTCTTTGTCAAGGTTTGGAAATTCACCGACGGCTGCCGTAAGACATTGACATGCCTCACGAAGTTCAGGTTTTGTAGGTGCTGACGCTCTCACATTGCTCACTGCATTACAACAAGCACTTGAAGGGCTATTTTGACTACTCGTCAGAAAAGGTAAGCATGTCAACAATGAAAGTTTTGCTTCCACACAGCTGAATCCTTTCACTGGTTTCATGGTTGCAACTGTGATGAGAAGTAACACAATGAAAGCTGACACTCTCTTCATTTTCTTTCACTCTTTCTCTTTCACTCTTGTTTTTATTTTGATTTCAATGAATACAACACTCTCCAAAATCTTACATTTATACTACTGTGTGTGACCTATGTTAATAACTTAATTAAACATATAAGGAAAAAATTAAATAAATTTATTACTTTTTAAAAAAATTAATTAAAAATAATATCAAGATCTCTCTAATCTAAGTGACTTTCGATTTCAAATTTATTGTTACTATCTTAGCTCTTAACTCATACCACTCCATAAACTTTATATATATATATATATATATATATATATATATATATATATAATCTGATAACCCTTTTAATAAATGATGGTTTCTTTAAAATAAAATTAAGATTTTTCAAGTAAATTTTATTTAAAATATAATTAAATAAAAAGAATATAAAAAAGCTAATTTTAGATAATTAAAATAATCTTACTTTAATTTAAAGATATAAAGAAAAAAATTAATAAATGATTTTTTGAACATTTTTTTATGAGATAATTGATTTCCTAAAAGAAAAATTAAATATATAAAGAAGCAAATTAATAAATTATTACTTTTTAATTAAAAAAATATTAAAATATCTTATTTTCAAGATTTCAAACTTATTATTAGTATATAGACTCTTCCGACACATCTACTTAATAAACTTATCATACATATTTATAAGATTTATTATTTGTTTTTGTTTTGTTTTTATTTATATTTTAGGTGTAGATTCCAGAACCATAATAAAAACATTTATTCATACTTTTTTTTCGAACTTTTAATGTCGTTTTAGGTCTTCGTTGTAATGTTATTCAACCTTCAAGTCATGTGTGTGGGTACCTGTTAAGGTCTATGTTATAAAGTTATCCTCAATTCTCAGAGTTTAAACTCCAAGCTTTACAAATGGGTACATGTCAAAAGATACCTTGATACTTAATATGGTTATATGACCATATCACAATAAAGTCTTAACTTATACACACACATGCGTTTATATATAACTAAACGTGCATATAACATTGTAGTATAATATTATTATATTGTTATGAATTAATTAGTTTTGATTTCTTATATATTTATAATTATTATATTTATATGTTCATACTTTATTATAATAGATACATTATTATTTTGTAGTGATAAAATAATAATAATATTTTTTTTGGACGTTACATAAGGTAAACCTCGTAGTTTGAAAATAAGTTAGAAAAGTAGAATTATAGCTATTTAGAATATATGTGAAGAATAACCTATACTTATGTTACTTAAGAGCATAGTTTTTAGATTTATAAGTGGTCTACTAATCTGCTTAAATGTCTTATTCTTAAAGAACAAACTTGTGTGGTCTTGTCGCATTTTTACCGACACGAAACAAGGTATACACATCTCACAAATAATAGTTTGTGAATTATATATGCTATCGACATGAAAATAGTTATTATGATAAGCTTGATTGAAAAATAGTAGTAGTTCATGATTCAGCACGCGTTGATGTGGGAACTATTAAGTAAACTTCGTGAAAAATATCTTTGGGGAAGGTTAAAATTTTTATCTTTTAATTAATATTTATTTATTATTCATAATAAATTTATTATTGTTCAAATAAATTAAATAATATTTTTACGTTTAAAGTTGTTATATATTTCAAGTGTAATAACATCGAGCATTTACTTAAAATAATTCCCCAATCCCTTATTTCAATGTTATTTTTATTGGTTAGGATAAATTGTTCTCCAACTCGTTAAGGGTATTTGTTAGAATTGATATTAACATAAGTTCAAATTTTATCAATTAAGTGATTAATCTAATAATAAATACATAGTAAAGGTTGTAATAATAATATTTTCGACCTGTATTTATAATTGGATCAACGTATAATTACGATCTAATTATATATAAATATAATTACATACATGTTTAAGCTAGTTAAACCATTAACTGAATCTAATTGTGATGATCCATCTTCTCTATATTTGAATGATTAATTATGGTATTTCGATCTACATACACCGAGTGAATATATATACATAGGGTAGAGTTGTGTTTCTTAAAATGAAACTAAACAATATAAAATAAAAAAACTTCAAAATTTCAGATAAATAAACATTTAAGAATCTTTAAAGACATATTCCATAATATCATATCATGTTCGAAAAACACATCCTTATTAGTTTGTTGATAATAATTTAAAAAAAATAGCTTTTTTATATTCGTTTTATTTAATTATATTTAAAAAATCGTTATTTTATTTTAAAGGAACCATCTTTTATGAAAAAGGTTGTCTTATAATAACTATTAGATAACATATAAGTTTATGAAGTAAATGTATCAGCACTATGAGTTAAGAGTTTAGACACTAATAATAAGTTTGAAATCTTGAAAATAAGAAATATTGTTATTATTTGCAATTAAAAAGTTTAAAATGTAATAAATTTATTAACTTTTTTCTTTATATATTTAATTTTTCTTTAAGAATATGATTTATCTCATAAAACAATGCTAAAAAAATTATTTATTATTTTTTTTTACTTTATATGTTTAATCCAGTCATTAATGTAAGATTCTTATCTAAATTTGGAAGAAAGGATTGTATGAAATTTTAATTATCGTGTGTTACATCTTATATAGAAAAGGTTGTCATATAATTTCATAATATCACATCACTTTTCTAAAACACATCCTTAGTTTAATTCGAAAATAATTTCAAAAAATTTGCATTTAATATTCTTTTTATTTAATTATATGTTAAATAAAATTTACTTGAAAAATCTTAATTTTATTCTAACGAAACCATCATTTATTAAAAGGGTTATCTTATAATAATATCTCTTAGACAATATATATATATATATATATATATATATATATATATATATATATATATATATATATATATATATATATATATATATATATATATATATATATATATATATATATATATATATATATATAGAAAGTTTATGGAATGGATGTACCCGGACCTATAAGTTAAGAGCTAAGATACTAATAATAAATTAGAAATCGAAAGTCACTTAGATTAGAGAGATCTTAGTATTATTTTTAATTATTTTTTAGAAATTAATAAATTTATTTAATTTTTTCTTTATATGTTCAATTACGCTATTAAGGTAAACATACAAGTGACAACAGTATATAAAGTTAAGATTTTGGAAAGTGTTGTATTTATCGAAATCGAAAGAAAAACAAGAGTGAAAGAAAAAAAGTGTGAAAATGAAGAGAGTGTCAACTTTCATTGTGTTACTTCTCACCGTTACAGCCATGAAACCAGTGAAAGGATTCAGCTGTGTGGAAGCAAAACTTTCATTGTTGACATGCTTACCTTTTCTGACGAGCAGTCAAAATAGCCCATCAACTGCTTGTTGTAATGCAGTGAGCAATGTGAGAGCGTCAGCACCTACAAAACCTGAACTTCGTGAGGCATGTCAATGTCTTACAGTAGCCGTCGGTGAATTTCCAAACCTTGACAAAGACAGAGCCATTCAACTTCCTAAACTATGTAACGTTGATGTCGGTTTTCCCCTCACCAAAGACATCGACTGTAACACGTAAGAAAATATTATTTTTTATTTTTATTATTTTTCTTAATTTATACATACTCATACTTCTCATTATTCTTTTATTTTTGTTCACATCTTCCTTTTCAGGATCCCTCTTTGAGCAAGAGTTTTCAGGATGAAATGAGACATTAAAAATGCTCGATTATATGCTTTCAACTTCCTTTCCTTTTGATGAAAAAAAAATAAGATTGTTTTCTCAACTTGTTCCAGAGAGGCATTTTTGTTGAAAGCAATGATTATTTAATAGATATATTTGTTTTTGGTATCATACTCTTCATAGAATTTTAATTATGATGTATGATTTCAATGTTTGAGATTCACCCACTTACACAAAATAATCAAAATTAAACTATTCAAATGAACTCTTTAAAATAACTAAGATCATTATGAATTTTAATTGTTTATTATTATATTAAAAATTATTAAAATAAACAAAAATACAAAAATATGAAAGATCATATCAAATCACGATAAAAAATATATTTTATGAAACTTAAACTATTTATTTTTCTCAAGAAAAATAAATTAGTAGATATACAATCAAAATAATTTTCAACAATAAAAAATGAGTATACCAGAAAAATAAGAATACATTCAAAACTTAACTTGAATATATGCAATTCTACTTTTTATTTTTTTAACTCTTATGATACATAGACCGCTGAAAACTAAATGCAACGTATATATGTGGACCACACTCCAAGGAAAGTAAGAAGTCCTTAATATTTATAAACAGATCATTAATTTTAATAACAATTACTTTTGGACTCGTGTGGTTTTTCTCCTATCTTTTTTTATATTATTTTATTAAATTAAAAAAATATTTAAATTATATTTATAATACAATTACTAAATAAAACATTATAATTGTGATAATCATCAAAGAGAAGAAAACAATTATACAACTAGGAAAAGATTTCTTTAACAATTTCTTTTAACAACTTTTTGACAATGCATACGTGATTATGATTGGTTCGTTTCAAATATATTTTTTTAAATAAATTTAAACAGACGAATAAAACCTATTGTCGAAAAGTTAAAAAATGTTGTTAAAATATCATGATCCATACAACTGTTATATTACAGTCTTATATGGAAACTATAAATTTTTCAAAAGAAAAAAATTATCCAAGAGCGGGTTTTATCTTAATCTATATTGCTAAATTACTCTCATCCTATATTGGATGAACTGGAATATTATCATTTATCCACGTTATTAAGGTGATTATTGTAAATAAAAAAAAGAACACATACAATAAAAAATAGAAGAAAGAATAAGTTAATGTACAAAAAGAATAACCATACAATAAATATACACACATGAACACGTTGTAATAATTCATATCAACCAATCCTAATACAATTATAATAGACTCGACCATCCGTATAATGTATTGATATTTCTGACAAATTATGCACTTGTGGTGGATTCTAGTACTCTTTACAATCATTGCCAATAAATTTCACCTAACCATATATAAAGTTAGTCTGTGAACATCTTTGGCCAAGATAAAAGTCCTTAGACAAGAATTTTCTGCTCCTCTCATCACATACATTGCCCTCTTTTACATGAGATTAGATGATTATTAGAACGACATGATAGCTCCTAATATAAAATTCATATATCAATACATATACTACTTAAATTACATGAAATTTCTCCTAAAAATTTCTCGCATAATATTTACCATACATAATGTAATAAAATAGTTATATCAATAACATTTTTATTAGTATAATGTAATAAAATAAAAATATTGAAATAAAAAAAAAGCATTTTAATTTAATGTTTCATTATTATACGTTTTCTATTACAGAAATAGATGATTAAAATTAAAATCAAAAATAAAATAAAATAGTTAATGTAATATTTTATTGATATTGATATTGTATATTATAATTAAAAGTCAATAAAATAAGGGTTAAATATGTTTTTCGTCTCTTAAGTATCACACGATTTTAGTTTTAGTCCCTACTTGAAACTTTGATGGTTTTTTGTCCTCATAGTTTTGAAACTCTTACTATTAGTCCTTAAATTTGAACAGTGTTAACTTTTGATTAACGGCAAGCCAATTTCCCTTTTTACTCTCTGTCACGTTGCTTTTCTTTTTATCTGGCCAATAAGAATCTGACACGTGTCAGCCCCCTTCCACCCTATATTAGGGTTTGCCAGATTGGGGAAACTTGCCCCTGCACGTGTTGCAGGCGATGGCGCAACTGGATGACCGTGACGGTGCGACGGAGGATAACAAAGCAAGAGAGTGAAAGTCCTTTCTCATCCTTCGTCCCCGACCGCCGACCAAATACATGAACGGCGGAAAACTCCGACGAACATACTGTCTCTAGACCCCAACATTGTGTGCACCATTTTCTCTCTCCTCGACATGTTCGACCTCGTTCGCTACTCCCTCGTTTGCAAACTCTGGTACCTCGCTCACTTCCACTCTCTCCTTTTTTCTTAAGCAATCAGTTTCAATCCAACCATCCTCAATTTGCACGTGCTTTTCTGAAATACGCGCGTGCGTATTTGTAAAGGAACGCCATTGTCGAGTCCGCTCGCTGAGAGTTTTGTGAGAGGAACATAAAGAATTCATCGTCTGAATTTACCGAAAAGCCTTGGAGGGAGGGTAATTTTAGGAGAGATGGTTATGGAGCAGCATAGATTGACTCTTCTAGATAGTGGCTTTTACGTTGATCAGTGGAAGGGGCATTCAACAATGTACCTAAATCTTCCCTCCTTTGCACTTTACTAATGTTTTCAATCTCTTTATTTTACATAACAATTGATTCCTTGACGTTATCATAAAAATGTGAAGAGATTCAAGTGACACCTAATCAATGTTGCCAAAGGTCATAAATGTTCAAGAATGAGAGAGGACTTTCATAGGATTGTCGGAGAAGATGAACGAAGTTATCAAACATAAGCAACGTGGCAAAGAGTAAAGAGACAAGCTGGCATAAGACGTGACTTTGTCGTTTGTCACATCAAACAAAAGCTAACGCCGTTCAATTTTAAGGACTAATAGTAATAGTTTCAAAACTATGAGCACTAAAAGCACTCATAGTTTCGAGTAGGGACTAAATCCAAAATTTGTGTCATACTTAAGAGACGAAAAACATATTTAACCCATAAAATAATAAATATAATAAAATCAATAAAACAATAATATTTTCACTTTACTTTATATCTTCTCTTTTAATAAATTATTAACTATAAATGTGAGAAGTTAAAATTCTTTTAACAAAAAAACAAATTCTAATGTCAAGAAAGCAAAAAGAGATTGAACCATAATGCGTTTTGTTTGAACATCTAGACCACCTTCCAAGAAAACGAAAAAAAAAATCATTAAATATTCACAAGAAGATCATTATATGTAAAAAACCATCTAGAAAAAAATAATAAAAAAGATGAACAAAATGTAACTCATACTTCATCATATTATTCTGTTTACCATACTCCAAGAAAAAGGAAGAGAACAAAAAGTCATCAATAGTGATGAATAACGGTAATTAACCAGATGAAAGCTGATAAGGCAGCATGTAAGTGGCTATAAAAGCAACATCTCCCTCAGTGTTCCATTCATCCAAAATCAAAACACAAGATTGAATCTGTCTGTGAAAATGAAGACTGTCTTTCTATCATTCTTCACTCTGCTAATTCTGTTTGTCTTCACAGTTACTGCCACAAAGCCATCAAAGGGCTTAACCTGTGAGCAGGAAAAAACCTTAGCGAAGCCATGCTTAGATTATCTAACAAAGAAAACTGATGCCCCTTCAGCTTCTTGCTGCAATGGGTTGAAAAAGATCATATCTTCATCACCTACGAAGGAAGAAAAACGTGCTGCATGTAAGTGCCTAAGGGAACAAGGCTCTCATATTCCTAACATAGACAAAGACAGAGCCAATAATCTTTGCAAAGAGTGCAAAATCATTAATGACTTGGGTTGCCAAAAGTAAGACTTCTTTTTTTATGTTCATACTTTTCACTCATTTGCTTTTTCCTCACATTGCTTTTCCTTTCTTTCATTTTTTTCAGACTTGATTAAGCTTGCAAAGGTGCATTATGCTGGAAATTTTCTATTTCTGTAACAGAATAACATTGTTTGTTCAACTTCTGTCAACAAACATTTATATTGAAATTAATAATTAATGAATATGCTTTATATATATATATATATATATATATATTGTTGCTGTCTTCTATTCATTTCTTTCCATCTTATTATGATCAACCATTTGTGTTTAATATATATATATATATATATATATATATATATATATATATATATATATATATTTTGTATGATAAAGTAAATTTTAGAAGTATGAAAATAGAAGAATATATGGTTCAAAATTAATAAAAAAAGACATATAATTCTATAAACATTAATATAATGTAATCCTGTAAAGATTAATAAAGAAGCGTTAATTTGGTTCAATCCATTGCAGCAAAGACTTGAAGGTTCAACAGTTTTCTTGGTCACAAAATCAAAGCATGGCATTATTGAGGCTCTTTCTTCTAACCGGTTAAGCGATTAGATCTTTATTGTTATATAAAAATAAAAGACTCGTTAATTTATTATTTTAAAATTTTAGATAAAGAAGATATCGATCTTTGATCTCTTATAAAATTAATCTGATCACATTTGGTGTTTATGTCTTTATAATAAACTTTCTGCTCGATAAACCCACGGCCAATCACTGACACAAATCCTATACTAAAAAATGATAGAAACATTATCTTCTTTATTTTCACACTACTGTTCTTTTCTGTTTTGATTTTGGATGGATCAAACACTCAGGAGGAAAATGTTACCTTTATAGCCACATGCATACTGCATTCTGACCTTTCATCACCTCACCGTTATTTATCACTATTAATATTTTTTCTTATTTTTCTTTTTCTAATAGTATGATCTACAAAATAATATAATATAATAAGTCTGATTACATTTTTTATTTATTATTATTATTATTATTATTATTCGGATTAAAAGAAATAAAATAAAAATTATGAGAAGTGATGGAAACTTGTTTTTGAATTATTTGAATAATGTAGTAAAGCAATATTTCTTTTTATATTAACATATTCAAAAAATGTATTCTAATATAAAAAAGTTTTAAAAATAATTTTATTTGATATTAATGATTTTATTTATTTTTATTTCATATTAATTTTAATCTATTATTATAATAACATAAAAACGAAAAGAGAAGAAATAAAAAACATACATACTCAATTATGAATACTCCATATGTTTGTCTAAAATATGCATGTTATTATCTTATTATTATTATTATTATATTTTTTTGTTAACAATAAAAAATATATATATAGAAAAATATTTACAAAAATTATCTTTTATTTTTATTATTAGCATAAACACATTTTTAAATATTTATAAATTATTTAAATTTTTAAAATAGTAATTAAAAGAATGGTAATATTGGTAGTAAGGGTGATAAATGACTAATAATAATAATAATAAATGATAGCAGTTATTATGATAATATTGGTAGTAATAATTGATGACATTAACCATGGGATGATAATATAATAATACTTGCTCTAATCGAGATAATATGCTTATAATGATGATAAAATATGAAAACAATAGTAAAATTATTAAGGCAAGTTTTAACAATTAGAGTGCAGGAACCATAAAATGTCTATGATATTGAAGATGATGCATATATATATATATATATATATATATATATATATATATATATATATATATATATATATATATATATATATATATATATATATATATATATATATATATATATATATATATATATTTGTGTGTGTACATACAATTAATTTTGTCTCAAAAGTACCTAAGGATAAATTAACATAATTATAAACAACAATTAATACATGATTAATGATGTTATGAAATTATTGAATAGTCTAATTATGATTAGCTTTGTGTCTCTCTTTCCTTCATATGAAAACCCAAACCAACCACAATTTTTAAAATACAAGAGCTTTCGAATATAATCGTTATTATTGGATAAAAGTTTTAATCAGATTAAATAAAAAAGAGAGTAAAAAAAAGACTTGTCATATAGTATATACATATATGTATATATATATATGTATATGTATATATATACATATATGTATATATATACATATATGTATATATATACATATATGTATATATATATATAAGGAATCAGAAAAACTTGTACATTCGAAAGAACGAGGCTAAAAGAATGAAAAGTAAAGCATCTAAACAAGAGAAAACCGAAATGAACTGCAAGAAGAAAAAAAAAATGCTTTGCCAGAAACAAGATCTACCAATTGCCTATATCAGAATCATACAGTACATACAATATCCATTTTGAGGCAGCAATAATAAGTTAAAAATGACTGCATCTAACAATTAAGGAGTCCACAACATCCTATTCTACATCTAAACAAAATACACTGAACAATTACACAGAAACTGACAAAACTCAAAGCAAAACACTGGCATGCACATTATGACTCCAATGTCATCATAGAAACCGAGTCAGGTTCGTGACCATGAACTCTAAACCGATATATACATGTGTGTGAAGGGCTTCCATGGTTGGATGTAAAATCGAGCCTTACCGTGTCGATGAGACCAAAAGCACCTGAATTCAACACGTTGAATGTCTGAGCATTGCTCTTCTCAAGGTCATACGTAAATTCTGATAGAAGATACATCTTTTCAATGTCAAATGCAGAATCACCATTACCGCCCTGCAGCCAACCAGAGACCCTACAGTCTTTAGGGGCACTTGATCTGTCATATGCAACGCTCTGTTGGACAGAAATATTATCAGTACTAAAATTTAAAAGTATAAAAAAAATGATAAAATACGCCATAATGTTATATTCATCCATGCCAAACAAAAAGCAGATATACATACGATATGATACAGATAAACAGCCATCCTGGAATTTCTATGAATCAATTCATGCTATCTTTAACAATAATTCAATGAATTTCAGCCCAAATGATCCTATCCAAGGTAAAACCATGTCTAGCAACTTCTAGCAGAATAGATCATCAGATCAGAGCGTCATTAAAAACTTAATTTGACATCCAACCGCAATTAATTAATTCACTAAGTAAAAGAACACTGCATCCACATTGGTATTACGCGTTTCAGGCCACTTCAAAGCATTTTTTTCTTCTACAGAGATAAATGTTCAAATGCAAAATGAGCTACCGAAATTCATCCGTAAGCATAGTTGATAAAATTAGTTCCAAATTATATTTTATTTCTAGTGTCCTGTCAATGTGAATAGTAAATGCAATTTAATAGATCAAATCAAAGAAACATTCAAAAGGTAGCATATCATTTACAGTGAATGCCAGCAGCACAAAATAGGAGATATGAACCCTGTCGTTAAACGTGGCTTAATATTATTATCATAAAAAACAGTATCATTATCATAAAACATGATAGTCCACCCCCACCCCCAATGACATACACAATAAGCTTTATACTCTCTTGAATCGAAATGCCCCATTAATCCTTTCTCTTGTTTGATTCCAAAATATAGACTATAACTCCTAACAGCTAATAATCTCCCAAATCACATTTCATCAAGTTTAGCATCACTAGCATAAGTACAAAGTGAAACAAAAAACTGTATCTTTTACAAAAATGTCACCCAGAGGCGAAAACTTATCAATAAAATAGTTACATCCATGTGATGTATTAGGGGATAGATAAACTTAATGCATGGCACATCATCCAATTGCAAATTCATAAACCGAGTTTGCCACAAGCAGAAAGAAGGCCAAGTGCATAAACATGAGATATGCATAATATATTTGCAAACATAAATTTCAATATCAAACATTTCATCTCTTCTAATATTTAAGTAAATTTAAGGAACAGTACAAAAACACGTTATATACCATACTAACAGACTGGCACGAACACAACAATGTTTAGATTTAGAACGAAAATTTGTCACCTTTGCTACATGTTCCAAGGTGACAGCCTCGGGAATGATGGCAGTGCGAAGCCTAATCTGAACAAACCCTTTACTATCCTTCAAGGGGAAACACTGCCCTGGCTCGCCAAAGCTCGGTTTTAACATCCTCTCCGCACTCGGGTGGACACCATCTCTGACCAACTTTAACCAATTTCCGGTCCTCATATTATACACCTCCGAATGCTTCACCACCGCACCGCCGCTGGTGGCTAGAGCATAATCCACTCTCCCAAGCCCATCAGCAGCATGTTTCTCAATCTCCTTCTCAATCACTTCTCTTGCAAAATTTCTTATTTCATCCAAACCACCACCCTGGAACCCACCCCCCTTCACACTCCTCACTTCCTCAACAAATTTCTCAAACTCTTCCTTTGACAACCAATCCTCCCCTTTTAACTCACTCAAATACCTCTCCAATTCCTCACTCCTTGCCTCCAATTTCTTCAACCCACTTTGAAAAATCACCCCTTTCTCCTCAATTTTCTCATTCAATTCCTTTCTTAACCCTCTAACCTCATCTTCGATCTTCTTATCCACCACATCAACTTGCACCTGAATCATCTTAGCCGTCTTCTTCAACAGTCCCTCCACATCCGAAATCCTTCCCTCGAATTCCGACAACCCAGCGTACCCTCCGACATCACCATCAAAGGACTTCAACGCCAGCCGCCGGATCAACTGAACCAGCCCCGCAAGCACCACCAACAGCACTAAATTCTTCCCCAAAATGCTCACCACCGTCAGCCACCGCGGCTTCTCTGCCTTCACGGCAGACTTCCTCGCCCGCCGCTGTTGAAGCGATGCGGAGTTCCCACCTGACCCGGCGACCTTCTTCACCGGAGCCAAATCCCGAGGGATCCGGTCAAGAACCGCCTCGCCTCGAATGGAGTGGTGGCTAAGGTCACGCCCGGCGCCCGTGGCACCTTCGCCGGAAGTCGCGACTGCGGGGGCGGCAGCAACGTCGTTGGCGAGGAGCTCGATATTGGTGGCGGTTTTCCTCTCGGCAGCGAGCATCGGCCTCCGACGCGCCCCCGGGTTCGCCGCGGTGATTGACACCGTGGAAGCCGACATCGGAACCTGCGATACAACTGCGAAGAAGCGAAGCACCGAACCCACGACACAGGGACAGAGCCACTGAACCCGGAAAGCAGTCGGTCCCAGACCCACCGCAGATTTGGGAAAACGCAGCGCCTGAGATAAAATCTCTTCACAGAAACAAACATCAAATAGGGCAAAGTGAGAAATTAACGGGAAAGTGAAAAGAAAATTTCAAAAGCCAAAGAGGACAAAGGAAAAACCATTACCAATTGAAAGCTGCGATTGACAGATGAAGATTCGAAGAGAGAAATGGAGAGAAATTGGAAGGGCTGCTATTGACAGAGGGCAAAGAAAGCTATTTTACATAATACATGAAGATTTGAAAAGCAACGTTGAAAATTTTGAAATTTTGAAAGAACGAGAGAGGATGTGTGAAAAAATAGGTTCATTAAAAAAACCCAGACACTTAAATCTCCGTGTTTAAACCAAAAACAAATGTAACACATTTAGTAATAATAAAAGGGAGATTGTAGACTTTCCTTTTATAAGTCGTTTCCAAATGATTTTTGTAATAATGATTGTGAATTTATGTATTTTTTGGCTTCAAATTAAACCAATGTATATTCAACTATGAGATGAGATAATAAGAATATTTTTTTATTATTATCATAATGTAAATGGTGATTATTCAACATTAAAGAAGTGAGTAACATATTGTACATGCACTTACCTGATTATTCTCTCAAGATGTATTGAAATAATTAGGATTTAAACCTGATAATCAATATTATTTCAATACTTAATTGAGTTTAAAGTATATAATGAATTTAAATATTTTTAATTGAATTTTGTGAAATACCATTTTATTCTTAGAGCAGTTGCGATTCTTATTAGTATTGTCATGACAAAGAAGTTGAGATTGTCATGGCTCTTTACATTGTCAATGATACTAAGTAACAGCTTCTGGATTGAAAATTGTTTGCTGAATATCTTATCTGGGAAAATATTGTGGGTGAACTTATCGTGAGTGAATTTATCGTAGGCGAACTTATTGTGGGTGAACTTATCATGGGTGATCTTATCCTGGATGAACTTATAATAGGTGAAGTTATCGTGGGTAATCTTATCGTGTCGTTGGGTGATCTTATCCTGTGTGAACTTATCATGAGTGAACTTATTTTGGGTGAACTTATCGTTGGGTGCAGTTATTGTTTGGTGAACTTATCATTTGGTGAAGTTATCGTTAGGGGAACTTATCGTTTAGGGAACTTATCGTGGGTGAAGTTATCGTGGGTGAAGTTATCGTGGGTGATCTTATCGTGGGTAAACTTATCGTGTGTGAACTTATTGTGGGTGAACTTATCGTGGGTGAACTTATCGCTGGTGAACATATCGTGGGTGATCTTATCGTGGGTGAACTTATCCTGAGTGATCTCATCGTGGGTGATTTTATCGCAGGTGAACTTATCGTGGGTGAAATTATCGTGGGTAAAGTTATCGTGGGTGAACCTATCGTAGGTAGGGATGGCAATAATACCCGTACCCGCGGGTATCCGCGGGCAAAACCCGTTGCGGGTATCTAATATCCGCAGGCAAAAGATACCCGCGGTACCCGCTACCTGTTTAAAAGACGAAATTCCAATTTTACCCATTACCTTTTTATGAAATTACAAAATAAATTAAAATATGAAATTACAAAATAAAATTAAAACATTTGCTTCTAACGTTACAGAAAGTGAAAGGTCACTTTTTCATTTTTCTTCTTCTCTCTCAAATCTCCTTCCCTTCTTCTTTCTTCTTCTTTCTTGATATTCCTTTCCCTTCTTCTTTCCGCCACCTACCAACAACGAGAATCTCCGCCACCTACCAACCGTAAGAACCACCGTCTTCAACGACGCCGTCACAACGTTTGCAGCTTCTTCTTCCACCATTCACGGCTCTGTCCGCGACAGCTTCTTCTTCCAACAACAGGTGATCCTATTCGCAGAGCTTGAGAGGCTGAAACGCATCGGGAGCGACGACGAGAGGCAGATCTGATACTCTTTGGTGTAGATATGTGGTCCTTTAGCGTAGATCTGAGATCCTTTGATGCAGATCTGACATCCTTAAGTGCAGATCTGAAATGTTTTGGTGTAGATCTGAAATATTTTGGTGTAAATGGGTGTTTTGAAGGAAAGATCTAGGGTTTATAAGTTTTGAAAAAGAAAGGAAAATAGATTTTGGATCAGAACTTAGGCTTGGATAATAATACAGACACGCGCGGGTAGAAAAAAATCTGCGGGCTTTTCTTTTTCGGGTACCCGACGGGTAGCGGGTACACTTTTTACATGCGGGTCAAATTTGGGTATCGCACTATCCGGCCCGAACCCTACCCGTTGCCATCCCTAATCGTGGGTGAACTTATCGTGGGTGATCTTATCGTGGGTGAACTTATCGTGAGTGAACTTATCGCGGGTGAACTTATCGTGGGTGAAGTTATCGAGGGTGAAATTATCGTGGGTGAACTTATCGTCGGTGAACTTTTTGTAGGTGAACTTATCGTGGGTGTTCATATCGTGGGTGAACTTATCACAGGTGAACTTATCGTGGTTAAACTTATCGTGGTTAAACTTATTGTGGGTGAAGTTACCGTGGGTGAAGTTATTGTGGGTGATGTTATCGTGGGTGAACTTATCGTGCGTGAACTTATCGTGGGTGAACTTATCGTGAGTGAACTTATCGTGGGTGAACTTATCGCGGGTGAACATATCGTGGGTGATCTTATCGCAGGTGAACTTATCGTAGGTGAAATTAACGTGGCTGAACTTATCATGGCTGAACTTATCGTGGCTGAACATATCGTGCGTGATCTTATCGTGGGTGAACTTTTCGCGGGTGAACTTATCGTGGGTGATATTATCGTCGGTGATCTTATCGTGGGTGCACTTATCGTCAGTCAAATTATCGTCGGTGAACTTATCGTGGGTGAACTTATCATGGGTGATTTTATCATAGGTGAAATTATCGTGAGTGAACTTATCGTGGGTGAACTTACCGTGGTTGAAATTATCGTGGGTGAGCTTAGTGGGTGAACTTATTGTGGGTGATCTTATCGTGGGTAAACATATCGTGGTTGAATTTATCGTGAGTGAACTTATCGTGGGTTATCTTATCATGGGTGATCGTATAATGGGTGAACTTATCGTATGTGAAGTTATCGTGGTTGAACTTATCGTGGGTGGAGTTATTGTTTGGTGAACTTATCGTTTGATGAACTTATCGTTTGGTAAAGTTATCGCTTGGTGAACTCATCGTTTGGTGAAGTTATCGTTAGGGGAACTTATCGTTTAGGGAACTTATCGAGGGTGAACTTATCGTGGGTGAACTTATCGTGGGTGATCTTATCGTGGGTGAACTTATCGTGTGTAAACTTATCGTGGGTGAACTTATAGTCGGTGATTTTATCGTGAGTGATCTTATCGTGGGGGATTTTATCATGGGTGATCTTATAGTCAGTGATTTTATCGTGGGAGAACTTATCGTGGGTGATTTTATTTTGGGTAATCTTATTGTGGGTAATCTTATCGTGAGTGATCTTATACTTGGTGATTCCATCGTGGGTAATCTTATCGTGGGTGATCTTATAGTGGGTAATTTTGTCGTGGATAATGTTATCGTGAGTGATCTTATAGGTGGTGATTTTATCGTGGGTGATCTTATCGTGGGAGATTTTATCGTTGGTGATCTTATAGTCGGTGATTTAATCGTGGGAGAACTTATCGTGAGTGATTTTATTTTGGGTAATCTAATGGTGGGTAATCTTATCGTGGGTGATCTTATAGTTGGTGATTTTATCGTGGGTAATCTTATCGTGGGTGATCTTGTGGTGGGTGATTTTATCGTGGGTGATCTTATCGTGGGTGATTTTATCGTGGGTGAACTTATCGTGGGTGATTTTATCGTGGGTAATCATATTGTGGGTAATCTTATCGTGGGTGATCTTATAATCGGTGATTTTAGCGTGGATGATTTTTTCGTGGGTAATCTTATCGTGGATGATCTTATAGTAGGTGATTTTATCGTGGGTGATCTTATCGTGGGTGAGTTTTTCGTGGGTCATCTTATCGTGGTCTACCCCAGATAGGTTCTACCTCATATAGGCTCTACCCTAGATAAATTTTACCCAAAATAAATTTTATCATAGATAGACACTACCTATATAAATTTTGTTTTAAAGATTTTATTTTTGGTAAGATAATAAATATTATTGGAAAGTTTCTCTTAACAACTAGATAAATGTAGGTTAACCTAATACAGTTTAAAAATAAATTATGATTAAAATTTTTTGTTGATAATCAATATTGTTCATAATATATTAAACTTTTAATGTCATAAGTTGAAAGTTTTAATTTCAAATAGTGTCATAAATTAAAAAAAAAATTATTTTTGTTTAGTTTGATACACTATACCAACTTACTTATTTTTCATCATTGATTATTCAAACTTGACATATTTCTGATTTACCATTAATTATTTAAATTTAGCTTACTAATGATATAATGTGGCACATTAAATTTGGTAAACTAATAGTAACACATTGTTGAATAGACACTGCCCAGATAGGCACTGCCCCAGATCGGCACTACCCCAGATAGGCACTGCCCCAGATAGACTCTACCCCAGATAGACACTTCCCCAGATAAACACTTCCCCATATACACACTGCCCCAAATAGACACTACCCCAGATAGACATTACCCCATATATACACTACCCCAGATAGACACTACCCCAGATAGATACTACCCCAGATAGGCACTCCCCAGATAGGCACTGCCCCAGATAGGCACTACCCCAGATAGACACTACCCAGATAGGCACTGCCCCAGATAGGCACTGCCCCAGATAGGCATTGCCCCAGATAGACTCTACCCCAGATAGATACTTCCCCAGATAGACAATTCCCCAGATAGACACTACCCCAAATACACACTGCCCCAGATAGACACTACCCCAGATATACACTACCCTCAGATAGGCATTACCCCAGATAGATATTACCCCAGATAGGCACTGCCCCAGATAGGCACTACCCCAGATAAGCCATCTCCCAGATAGGCACTGCCACAGATAAGCTCTACCTCATATAGGCTCTACCCCAGATAGGCACTACCCTGGATAGACTATATCCCAGATACACTCTATCCTAGATAGACTCTACCCCAGATAGAAACTACCCCAGAAAAAAACTATCCTAGATAGACACTACCCCATGTAGACACTACCCCAGATAGACAATGTCAGATAGACACTACCCTAGATAGACACTACCCAAGATAGACACTACCCAAGATAGACACTACCCCAGATAGACACTACCCCAGATAGACACTACCCCTGATAGACACTACCCCAGATAGACACTACCCCAGATAGACACTCTCCAAGATAGGCACTACCCCAGATAGGCACTACCCCAGATAGGCACTACCCCAGATAGGCACTACCCCAGATAGGCACTACCCCAGATAGGCTCTACCCCAGATAGGCTCTACCCCAGATAGGCTCTACCCCAGATAGGCTCTACCACAAATAGGCTCTACCCCAGATAGGCTCTGCCCACTATAAGATTACCCACGATAAAATCACTAGATAGGCTCTACCCCAGATAGGCACTACCCTAGATAAACTATATCCCAGATAGACTCTACCCCAGATAGACACTACCCGAGATAGAAACTACCCCTACCCCAGATAAACACTACCCCATATAGACACTACCCCTTATAGACATTACCCCAAATAGACACTACCCGAGATAGACACTTCCCCAGATAGACACTACCCCAGATAGGCACTACCCAAGATAGGCACCACCCCATATAGGCACTATCCCAGATAGGCTCTACCACAGATAGGCTCTACCCGAGATAGGCACTACCCCAGATAGGATCTACCACAGATAGGCTCTACCACAAATAGGCTCTTCCCCAGATAGGCTCTACCTCAGATAGGCTCTACCTCAGATAGACTCTACCTCAGATAGACTCTACCCCAGATAGGGTCTACCTTAGATAGACTCTACCCCAGATAGGCTCTACCTCAGATAGGCTCTACCCTAGATAGACTCTACCCAAAATAAATTTTATCATAGATATACTCTACCTATATAAATTTTGTTTCAAAGATTTTATTTTTGGTAAGATAATAAATATTATTTGGAAAGTTTCTTTTAACAACTAGATAAATGTAGGTTAACTTAATATAGTTTAAAAATAAATTATGATTAAAATTTTTTATTGATATAATCAATATTGTTCATAATATATTAAATTTTAATATCATAAGTTGAAAGTTTTAATTTCAAATAGTGTCATAAATTAAAAAATTTATTTATTTTTGTTTAGTTTGTTACACTATACCAACTTACTTGTTTTTCATCATTGATTATTCAAACTTGACTAACTGCATATTTCTAATTTACCATTAATTATTTAAATTTGGCTCACTAATGATATAATGTGGCACATTAAATATGGTCAACTAACAATAACACATTTGTTGCATTTCACCTTAATTAAAGATGTAAATTTCTCGATGGAACAAATGCTTTATATAGATCATAACTGAGCATTAGAAGAAATTTTATATTTGACGAAAGATGATATATATAATTTTTAATATTAATTTTTGAATTTTGTAATAGTTGAACGAAGGTGATTTTCCACATTTAAGAAATGTAGTATTTTAGTATGATAAATTTAGCAAATTGTTTTAATAAATTTATATTTTAAAATTTATATCATATATTTTTTTGAAAAAAAAAGTCATTGGTAAAAGAAGAAAAATTGTTTCAGTAGGGATGTGTAGGATTGACTAACCTTTCTGACACTTGAATCATGTGTTGTAGTAACTTTTAAGGGTTTATAATGGTTTTTGAGGGGTTTATACATGTTTTTAGGCGGTTTGAGTGGTTTTTAAGGGTTTATATTGGTTTTTGAGGGGTTTATAAGTGTTTTTAGGGGCTTTTAGTGGTTTTTAAGGGTTTATAGTGATTCTTAATGGCTTTATAAGTGTTTTAAGGGGTTTTTAGTTGTTTTTAAGGGTTTATAATGGTTTTTGAGGGGTTTATAAGTGTTATTAGGGATTTTTACTGGTTTTTAAGGGTTTATATTGGTTTTTGAGGGGATTGTAAGTGTTTTTAGGTTTTTTAGTGGTTTTTAAGGGTTTATAGTGGTTTTTGAGAGGTTTATAAGTGTTTTTAGGTGTTCTTAAGGGTTTATTATGGTTTTTGAGATGTTTATAAGATTGTTTAGGGGTTTTTAGTAGTTCTTAAGGGTTTATAAGTGTTTTTAGTGGTTTTCAATGGTTCATAGTTATTTTTGAGATATTTATAATTATATTTAGGGGTTTTTAGTGGTTTATATTAGTTTTTAAGAGGTTTATATGTGTTTTTATGGGTTTTTAATGGTTTTCGAGGGTTTATAACAGTTTTTGAGGGGTTTATAAGTGGTTTTAGGTGTTTTTAGTAGTTTTTAAGGGTTTATAGTGGTTTTTGAGGGGTTTATAAGTGTTTTTAAGCATTTTTGGTGGTTTTTAGGAGTTTATAATGGTTTTTGAGGGGTTTATAATTGGTTTTAGTGGTTTTTTGTGGCTTTTAAGGGTTTATATTGGTTTTTGAGGGGATTATAATTGTTTTTAGGGGATTTTTATGGGTTTTAAGGGTTTTTAGTGGTTTTTAAGGCGTTTATAAATTATTTTTGGGCTTTTTAGTGGTTTTTAATGGTTTATAGTGATTTTTGAGAGGTTTATAAGTGTTTTTAAAGGTTTTAGTGGCTTTTAAGGCTTTATAATTGTTTTTGAGGGGTTTATAAGTGTTTTCAGGGGTTTTAGTGGTTTTTAAGGGTTTTTAATGGTTTTTTATGGGTTTATAAGTGTCTTTAGGGGTTTCTAGTGATTTTTAGGGGTTCATAATAGTTTTTGAGGGGTTTATACGTGTTTTTAGGGGCTTCTAGTGGTTTTTAAGGGTTTATAATGATTTTTTATGGGTTTATAAGTGTCTTTAGTTATTTCTAGTGATTTTTAGAGGTTTATAATGATTTTTGAGGGATTTATACGTGTTTTTAGGGGGGTTTAGTGTTTTTTAAGGATTTATGCTGGTTTTTGAGGGGTTTATAATTGTTTTTACGGGTTTTTACTGGTTTTTAAGGGTTTATAGTGATTTTTAATGGGTTTATAAGTGTTTGAAGGGGTTTTTAGTTGTTTTTAAGGGTTTATAATGATTTTTGAGGGGATTACAAGTGTTATTAGGGATTTTTTACTGGTATTTAAGGGTTTATATTTGTTTTTGAAGGGATTATAAGTGTTTTTAGGTTTTTTAGTGGTTTTTAAGGGTTTATAGTGGTTTTTGAGGGGTTTATAAGTTTTTAGGGATTCTTAAGTGTTTATTATGGTTTTTGAGAGGTTTATAAGATTGTTTAGGGCTTTTTAGTAGTTCTTAAGGGTTTATAGTGATTTTTGATCGGTTTATAAGTGCTTTAAGGGTTTTTAGTGGTTTTCGATGGTTTATAGTGATTTTTGAGATATTTATAAGTACTTTTAGGGGGTTTTAGTGGTTTTTAAGGGTTTATAGAAGTTTTTAAGAGGTTTATATGTGTTTTTATGGGTTTTTGAGAGTTTATAACGGTTTTTTAGGGGTTTATAAGTGGTTTTAGGGGTATTTACTGGTTTTAAGAGTTTATAGTGGCTTTTAAGGGGTTTATAAGTGTTTTTAAGTATTTTTGGTGGTTTTTAGGGGTTTATAATGGTTTTTGAGGGGTTTATAAGTGTTTTTAGTGGTTTTTTGTGGCTTTTAGGGGTTTATATTGGTTTTTAAGGGGATTAGAATTGTTTTTAGGGGATTTTTATGGGTTTTAAGGGTTTTTAGTGGTTTTTGAGGCGTTTATAAATGATTTTTGGGCTTTTTATTGGTTTTTTAATGGTTTATAGTTATTTTTGAGAGGTTTATAAGTGTTTTTAAAGGTTTTTATTGGCTTTTAAGGCTTTATAATTGTTTTTTAGGGGTTTATAAGTGTTTTCAGGGGTTTTAGTGGTTTTTAAGGGTTTTTAATGGTTTTTGATGGGTTTATAAGTGTCTTTAGGGGTTTCTAGTGATTTTTAGAGGTTTATAATGATTTTTGAGGGGTTTATACGTGTTTTTAGGGGCTTCTATTGGTTTTTAAGGGTTTATAATGGTTTTTAATGGGTCTATAAGAGTCTTTAGTGGTTTTTAGTGATTTTTAGAGGTTTATAATGATTTTTGAGGGATTTATACGTGTTTTTAGGGGGGTTTAGTGGTTTTTAAGGATTTATGTTGGTTTTTGAGGGTTTATATGTGTTTTTAGGGGTTTTTACTGGTTTTTAAGGGTTTATAGTGATTCTTAATGGGTTTATAATTGTTTGAAGGGGGTTTTAGTTTTTTTTAAGGGTTTATAATGGTTTTTGAGGGATTTACAAGTGTCAATAGGGATTTTTACTGGTATTTAAGGGTTTATATCTGTTTTTTTAAGAGGATTATAAGTGTTTTTAGGTTTTTTAGTGGTTTTTGAAGGTTTATTGTGGTTTTTGAGGGGTTTATAAGTTTTTAGGGGTTCTTAAGGGTTGATTATGGTTTTTGAGAGGTTTATAAGATTGTTTAGGGCTTTTTAGTAGTTCTTAAGGGTTTATAGTGAATTTTGAGGGGTTTATAAGTGCTTTCAGGGATTTTAGTGGTTTTCGATGGTTCACAGTGATTTTTGAGATATTTATAAGTACTTTTTAGGGTTTTTAGTGGTTTTTAAGGGTTTTATAGTAGTTTTTAAGAAGTTTATATGTGTTTTTATGGGTTTTTAGTGGTTTTTGAGGGTTTATAACGGTTTTTGAGGGGTTTATAAGTGGTTTTAGGGGTATTTAGTGGTTTTAAGGGTTTATAGTGGTTTTTAAGGGATTTATAAGTGTTTTTAAGCATTTTTTGTGGTTTTAGGGGTTTATAATGGTTTTTGAGGGGGTTATTTTAAGGGTTTATATTGGTTTTTGAGGGGATTATAACTGTTTTTAGGGGATTTTTATGGGTTTTAAAGGTTCTTAGTGGTTTTTGAGGCGTTTATAAGGGTTTTTTGGGCTTTTTAGTGGTTTTTAATGGTTCATAGTGATTTTTGAGAGGTTTATAAGTGTTTTTAAAGGTTTTAGTGGCTTTTCAGGCTTTATAATTGTTTTTTAGGGTTTTATAAGTCCTTTAGGGGTTTCTAGTGATTTTTAGGGGTTTATAATGGTTTTTGAGGGGTTTATACGTGTTTTTAAGGGCTTCTAGTGGCTTTTAAGGGTTTATAATGATTTTTGATGGGTTTATAAGTGTCTTTAGTGGTTTCTAGTGATTTTTAGAGGTTTATAATGATTTTGAGGGGTTTATACGTGTGTTTTAGGGGGTTTTAGTGGTTTTTAAGGATTTATGTTGTTTTTTGAGGGGTTTATAATTGTTTTTAGGGGTTTTTACTGGTTTTTAAGTGTTTATAGTGATTCTTAATGGGTTTATAATGGTATTTGTGGGGTTTATACGTGTTTTAAGGGGCTCTAGTGGTTTTTAAGGGTTTATAATGGTTTTTGATGGGGTTTAAAAGTGTCTTTAGGGATTTCTAGTGATTTTTAGGGGTTTATAATGGTTTTTTAGGGTTTTATACGTGTTTTTAGGGGGTTGTAGTGGTTTTTAAGGATTTATACTGGTTTTAGAGGGGTTTATAAGTGTTTTTAAGGGTTTATTTTGATTCTTAATGGGTTTATAAGTATTTTAAGGGGTTTTTAGTTGTTTTTAAGGGTTTATAATGGTTTTTGAGGGGTTTATAAGTGTTATTAGGGACTTTTGCTAGTTTTTAAGGGTTTATATTCGATTTTGAGGGAATTATAAGTGTTTTTAGGTTTTTTAGTGGTTTTTATGGGTTTATAGTGGTTTTTGAGGGGTTTATAAGTTTTCAGGGGTTCTTAAGGGTTTATTATGATTTTTGAGAGGTTTATTAGATTGTTTAGGGATTTTTAGTAGTTCTTAAGGGTTTATAGTGGTTTTTGAGGGGTTTATAAGTATTTTCAGGGTTTTTAGTGGTTTTCAATGGTTCATAGTAATTTTTGAGATATTTATAAGTATTTTTAGGGACTTTTAGTGGTTTTTAAGGGTTTATAATGATTTTTGAGGGGTTTATAAGTGTTTTTAAGCATTTTTGGTGATTTTTAGGGGTTTATAATGGTTTTTGAGGGGTTTATAAGTGTTTAGTGGTTTTTTGTGGCTTTTAAGGGTTTATAGTGGTTTTTGAGGGGATTATAAGTGTTTTTAGGGGATTCTTATGGGTTTTAAGGGTTTTTAGTGGTTTTTGAGGCTTTTATAAGTGGTTGTAGGGCTTTTTAGTGGTTTTTAATGGTTTATAGTGATTTTTGAGAGGTTTATAAGCGTTTTTAGAGGATTTTAGTGGTTTTTAAGGCTCTTGACATTGTCAATGATACTAAGCAACAGTTTTTGGACTGAGAATTGTTTGCTGAATATCTTATCTGGGAAAATATTGTCAGAAATCCAAGTGTGGTCACATCGTATAAAAATAAGAAATTGAAATATTATATAAAGATAAAAGATTTATAATCTATTACTTTAAAATTTTGAGTAGAGAATAATGTTGATCATTTATATTGCTGAGTTTACATCTCATTATGTTGGAGTTTCTCCTATGAACCTTCTCCACGATAGATTCAATGTAACAAAATGCAGTGAAATGCATGTAATTGGATCCTTCTTTCTTGCGAATTTCAAGGAGACGGTCTTCATTGGATGTTATGGAAATCCAAAGATTTGCAAGATTCATGATGAATAGTTCGATCCTGCCAGCAATTAGAGATTTTAGGACCTCAAAACTTCCAGTATGCTACTATAGACAGTGGACATTATTAATGCAAAATGAAAGAAAGAAACATGTTAGTTTTTACCTGGATGCATTATCTCAGGTATTGAAAGAATGTCAGACGCATTAATCAGAAGGTTTAGACGGCCATATGTCTCTTTTATTCACAATGCAGATGCCTGAAATATTATGAATATACATATCTCTCGTATGGATAACACCATTTGATGATGGATATACGTTGGTGTTTAATAGAATCGGTGAGAGTCCTATATTCAATTCGATAGTCTATTACGAGTTGGTTATTTATTAAATTAATTTAACTCGACTCATTTATTAATGAGTTTAAAAAATTTGAATCAGATTCAATCTATCATGGGTTGGTGGAACAAGTTGACACTTTGATTACAAGTTTTTTCTTTTAATTTAGAAAAATTAATTTTTTATAATTTCACGTTAAACTCTAAAGACAATTCAAAATAAAAAAATTAACATGTAACATTCAAAAGCAAACTACAAATAAATAAGTTTATAATATTAATAATTTTTGTGTCACTTATCTATTTATAATATTTTGTTCTCTTTAAACATTTTTTTTCTTTATTCTCATTTACAATATAATAAAATAAATGTTAATTGATAGTATTGAAACACAAAATAATAAATAATTAAATTAAACTAAGTGGGTTGGTGAGTCAATTGACTTACCACATATTCAACTCAAGTAATCCGAATTCTAAGTGAATCGGATTAAAAATTAACCTATATAAAAAAGTTATTTTTTTCAAACCCAAACCCGTGAACCAGATTAATTAGTGAATTTTAACTCATTTAACAGTACTATGAGACCCATACATATTCATATTTTAAGTTCTGGCCAATTAAATCATATGATACTTTTATTAATTTAATATAAAACAGTGAAACTTCCCATATAACCCAACCATTCAGTGACACCAGGCTCATACATGTAACATTAACAACAAAGAGAATTGTTGGAATAGAAGTAAATTTCCCATCCAGAAAAGTAAGACCTAATTGGAGGAAAATTGGCAAGAGTCCATCCAAGGGGTAACGTGGTTTAGGTGCAAGATTTTCCTTCCTGCATCTCCTTTTTTCTTTTTGCACCATTATAAAATTTATAAATCCAAAATTACCCCTTAATAAAATAGTAAAAGTTACTTCACCTCTTCTCAAATGTGTAATTTAAAAAATATTTTTGGATCCTAAAATTTACTTTTGGAATTACACAATCTCTAATGTATTAAAAAAATCTGAACTATGTAATTCGAAAAGTATTTTTAAATTTTAAAATAAGTTTCAAATTACATAATTCAAAAAATCTTCATTATTCCTAGTATTAGTGATACTCAAATAAATCATTAATCACGTCACACATAATATATTTCATTTGTCACATTTACTCCTCTTCATATAAAAGTCACATTATATATATATATATATATATATATATATATATATATATATATATATATATATATATTTTGTAAATTCATACACTATTTCACAACACTACTATTTGTTAAAATTGCATGACATACTATATTCTCCCTCGCATCACTATTAACAAATGAAAAATCCGAAAATTTGTTTTATTATTATAGGTATTTTTATCCAAGATTTGTCCATAATGGAATCTGTTAAATTAAGATAATAATTGATAAGTCATTTTAATACAACAATAACATACGTAATAAAGGAGAATAAGGAATCCTCCTAACCTATCTAAATTAGAAAGAATTAAACGAGCCAGTTGGGTCAAAAAATGCAATAAGATGTTCTAATAATCACAGCACTCACTAATCACAATTGGTTAAAGTCATTGTGGTAGAAATCAATGAAAATTTCCATGCACTTCGTAAATGTCTATCTCTAGTGTTGTATAGTTTCTTGTCAAATATTAAAGAATCTACATGTGATCTGATTTCTATTACACAGAGGTGCTTAGCCATGAAAAAAAGTTATATGTTTAATAGAGTCTCTATTAGATTTCTTTTTAGCATTAAAAAAAGTTATATTTTTTAATTGAATTAATGTCCCGTTTAATTTTTTTCTTTAATTAAGTGACAATGATTGTTTCTCTATTATCTTGTTTACTTAAATCCACTTAGTAAAAGATATGATGGTTTTAGTTAATAGAAAACGAAAATAATAGTTTAATTTGATTATTTTGTTTAGGCAGGGAATCTCAAACATTAAAACCATACATCATAATTAAATGCGAAGAGAGTCTACGAAGAAATGGATACCAACAGCAAATATATATATATATATATATATATATATATATATATATATATATATATATATATATATATATATATATATATATATAAAGTAATAATCATTTTCAATAAAAATGAAAATAATCTTTTTTTTTATTTTTTTTTCATGAAAAGGAAAGGAAGTTGAAAGCATAATCGAGCATTTTCAATGTCCCATTTCATCCTTTAAACTCTTACTCAAAGAGAGATCCTGAAAAAGAAAATGTGAAAAAAAATAAAAGGATAATGAGAACCATGAGTATGTATAGATTAAGAAAAATAAAAATAAAACGACCATGATATTTTGATAAATTTTTTTAACAACTTTTTAACAACATGACACGTGTCATTATTTTATTGGTCTATTTGAATTTATATTTAAAAAAATATTTGAAACGGACCAATCACAAACTGACACGTATACGTTGTCAAAAAATTATTAAAAAAATGTTGTTAAAAGAACTTTTTCCAAATAAAAAAAATATTTTCTTACGTGTTACAGTCGATGTCTTTGGTAAGGGGAAAACCGACATCAACATTACATAGTTTAGGAAGTTGAATGGCACTGTCTTTGTCAAGGTTTGGAAATTCACCGACAGCTGCCGTAAGACATTGACATGCCTCACGAAGTTCAGGTTTTGTAGGCGCTGACGCTCTCACATTGCTCACTGCATTACAGCAAGCAGTTGAAGGGCTATCTTAATTGCTCGTCAGAAAAGGTAAGCATGTCAACAGTGAAAGTTTTGCTTCCACACAGCTGAATCCATTCACAGGCTTCATGATTGCAATTGTGAGAAGTAACACAATGAAAGTTGACACTCTCTTCATTTTCACACTCTTTGTCTTTCACTCTTGTTTTTGTTTTGATTTCGATGGATACAACACTCTCCAAAATCTTACATTTATATACTGTTGTGATCCATGTTTACTGTTAATGGCTTAATTGAACATATAAAGGAAAAATTAAATAAATTTATTACTTTTTAAAAAATTAAAAAAAATTAACATTGTTTTACGATATAAGTGATTTTCTTAAAGAAAAATTAAATGTATAAAGAAAAAAATTAATAAATTTATTACTTTTTAATTAAAAATAATATCAAGATATCTTATTTCAAGATTTCAATGTTATTTTAATATATAAGTTATTTATGGTTTCAAATTTATTATTAATTATCTTTAAAGTCATTATTACATTCCTTAAATGCAATCTTATCTTATTCTATTTCTTTCTTTTTCTTGTTTTCTGTTTTTTTCTTTCTTTTTCTTTTTTCTTCTTATCTTATCTTAAGAATATTTCTAAAAAGAATAATATATTTATTAACTATTAATTTTAATTCATAAATCCTTTTATTTGTTTTCGTTTTTTTACTTATTTTTATTATTTTATTTTAATTTTACTTAGTCACAATATTCTTTAAAAACTATTGCATTTGTTTTTCTAAATTCAGATCTTATAATACCAAATATTTCTTTTGATATATAAATTTAATCACGGACTTAAAGTTTATTTTTTTCAAGTTTTATTTTTATTTAAGTAAGATAAAATAAATAGTATAATTATTTAAAAATGTGATGTTATTCTTTAAGATAATATCATAGTTTCTAAAATTTATTATAATAATATTTATGGTTTGAAAGACTTAATAAATTATTTATTAATATTATATATATATATATATATATATATATATATATATATATATATATATATATATATATATCGGTATAAAAAACTGTATTAAAAAATTTACATTAAAGAAAAAATTAATTTAAACCTTATAAGTCAGTTTTATAACGTTAAGTTAAATTTAAAAATTACATTCATCTCTTAAAAGATTAGAAAAAATAAATACCTTTATCTTTTAATATTTGTTTCTTTTTTTATAATCTTGAGTTGATAACTTTGCATGACCTTGGATTTGTGTAGCTTTTTTAGTAGTTAATTGTTATCTTTAATCTCAAAATGATAAACACAAATGATAATTTTAATTACATGTAATTAATGTATGGGTAAAATATTCAATGGAAAATAATATTTTAACGACTTCTTTTAATAACATTTTGACAACAGATTATGTGTCACTATTTTATTGTTTGAATATTTGAAACAGACCAATTACAAACTGTCACAAACGATTGTAAAAAAGTTGTCAAAAAAGTTGTTATAGATACGTTTTCCAAAATTCAATAGTTATTATTTGTAACATAAAACGTTTATTTCATATATATTGCCAACAAGATATTTGAGAAAAAATTAACTTTCAAATATTATTGTTTATTACATTATTGCCTTCTTTGTTTTAGCAAGAAGTTGTAATGGGAGGCTATAAAAACCTTGAAGTTCTACCAGTTGTTTGGGGTATTTCGAAACTTGCAACAGGTTTATTTGGTGGATTGGAAGCTATAACAAGCTTTGGAAAACTTGAAGGTTTTTTTGGTGGATTTGAAGCTATAATAAATCTTGGAGAACCTGAAGGTTTATTTGGTGGATTGGAAGCTATAACAAACTTTGGAGAACTTGAAGGTTTATTTGGTGGATTTGAAGCTATAACAAACCTTGGAGAACCTGAAGGTTTATTTGGTGGATTGGAAGCTATAACAAACTTTGGAGAACTTGAAGGTTTATTTGGTGGATTTGAAGCTATAACAAACCTTGGAGAACCTGAAGGTTTATTTGGTGGATTGGAAGCTATAACAAACTTTGGAGAACTTGAAGGTTTATTTGGTGGATTTGAAGCTATAACAAACCTTGGAGAACCTGAAGGTTTATTTGGTGGATTGGAAGCTATAACAAACTTTGGAGAACTTGAAGGTTTATTTGGTGGATTTGAAGCTATAACAAACCTTGGAGAACTTGAAGGTTTATTTGGTGGATTTGAAGCTATAACAAACCTTGGAGAACCTGAAGGTTTATTTGGTGGATTTGAAGCTATAACTAATGACTTTAGTAGTTTTGGTCCTTTTGAAATTATACCATCATTTGAGGGTGAATCTGGTTCAAAAGCTGTAATCGTAAGGTCCATACAAACTAAAAGAGCTAGAAAAACTAAAAACACCTTCATTTTCTAAAGCTAATTTTTATCGCAAAAGGCTTTTTAAAATGGATGTATGTTTGATATCAAATGGAACATAAGTATGAGCTATATATAGTGATAATCGTGGACCAATTTCAGCCTTTATGACATGAGTTGTTTTTTATTTAAACTTGTCATTTTGTCTATATTTCTTGGTTTAATAGGTTCGAAGGTCCCTATATTTGGGGGTTTGTTTCAATTGGGTCATCCAATTTTGGAAGTGATCAATTAGGTCCCTAATTTTGTCAATTTGAATCAAGAAAAGCCTTTTCGTTAAATGCAGTTAACGTCGTGAAGTTTTTGAACATGTGGTCCGCTGACGCATTCAGATGGCACCGTTTCAAGTGCATATGAGAATTATAAAAGGGTGAAATCCCTACATTAAAGGGTGTATTTGAAGGTGAAATCCCTAAATTAAAAGAGATTTCACCCTTTTATAATCCACCTATGCACTTGAAACGATATAACCTGAAAGCGTCAGCGTGCCACATGTTCAAAAACTTCACGGCATTAACTACATTTAACGGAAAGACTTTTATTGATTCAAATTAACAAGATTAGGTCAGTTTCAAAATTAGAGGACCCAATTAAAACAAAAACCCCAAATATAAAGACTTTTATTAAACCTTATTTCTTTCATAGTTTTTAGTTGTCATTATAGTGAGAAAAAATAACTGAAGTGCACCCAACTATCATTTAAGTCTGTAAAAATGATTAAATATAAGTTATAACGTATAAGCATTCATTGTTCATATTCATCTTTTGTTTGAAAGTCATTGAATAGTGATGACGTTAGAATTTATGGTTGTTCGGAGCATTTAATTTCTCATATTTATTGTGCCATGTGCATTTAATTTTTGTTTTTACTGTTAAAATTACAAAAATAAATATTTTTAATGTTGATAGTGGATAATTTGAAATGGGTCATGGTTCCAAATATGTGATAAAGCGAGAATAAATTTCATAGTCGTAAGTCAAATATTAAGTTTGTATTAAGTCTGTTTTCATGTGTGCACGTTATATGGTATGTGTGAAGGATGAGGTGGGGTGGATGTGTGTAAATATACATGTTTGTTTTTGTTGTGAAGTTTATGATTAATAATATTTATAATAAAAAATTCTTCATGCATAAAAAGATTATAAAACCTCTCAAACTCTAAATAAAATATAATTATAAAACATGTGTATAAGTGTAGTCAATAAGTCATATTATATGTGTAATTATTGTTCGATCTTAATCTTGTCACAATTATACTTTTGAATTAATTTATGATCAATAAATTTAAGGTTAAATCTAATTTTAGTTTTAAAATTTTAACATAAAATTGAAATTTGACTTTGTTTTAAATTTTAATCTAATTTATCCTTATTTTTTTAAAAAAATGAATGAGTATAATCATTCTAACTTAACTGTATAAATTTATTTGACGTTTTAAACTATATTTCAAGCTTATTTGTTAATTATTTACATTATTGGATACATTCTAAATAAAATATCAGTTATTGAAATCTCATTTAATACGAATAAATTAATATAGTTAAATCAAGAGAAATATGTATATTTATTTTTAAAATTTGAGGTTTAAAACTCAAGATTTCGAATATGAAAGAGTTATAATTTCTAGACCAAGTTAACCACTAAAAATAAATTTAATTTTTTTTGTTTCATGTTTAGTGTAAATGAATGAATTTATTAGTTAAATATAATTTTTAAAATATTAGGAAATATAATTAAAAAAAAAATACTTGACGTGTATGCATACAATTTTGATCCTTATTCATATATTAAATTTTCTATTTTCATTCCTCATACAATGTGATTCTTACTTCTTTTTTCATTGAAGATGAGATTTACCTATCTAAAAAGTCATTTTTCCCAATTTGTTAATACATATAAATTATATTTATTCTCCTACATTTGACTAAATTTTTATATTATTTTGCATTAGTCTTCATAATACACAAAATAAAATGATAAGTTAACTCACACTTATAAATAGACATTTTAAAATCTTTTACCATCATATGGAACATTCCATATAGGTACTACCCGAGATAAGCTCTACCAAAGACAGGCTCTGCCACATATAGGATCTACCCCAGATAGACACTATCCCAGATATGCTCTACCACAGATAGGCTCTACCCCTAGATAGGCTCTACCTTAGATAGGCACTTCCCAAGAGAGACTGTACCCCAGATAGACTCTACCCCAGATAGACACTACCCCCGATAGACACTATCCCAGATAGACATTATCCCAGATAAGCAATACCCCATATAGATACTACCCTAGATAGGCACTACCCCAGATAAGCACTACCCCAGATAGGCTCTACCCTAGATAGGCTATACCCCAGATAGACTCTACCTCATATAGACTCTACCCCAAATAGACTCTATCCGAGATAGACTCTACCCCCAAATAGACACTACCCCAGATAGACACTACCCGAGATAGACACTATCCCAGATAAACACTACCCCAGATAGACACTCCCCAAGATAGGCACTACCCCAGATAGGCACTACCCAAACAGGCTCTACCCCATATAGGCTTTACCCCATATAGGCTCTACCACAAATAGGCTTTAAGATAATATCATAGTTTTTAAAATTTATTATAATAATATTTATGGTTTGAAAGACTTATTAAATTATTTATTAATATTATATATATATATATATATATATCGGTATAGAAAACTGTATTAAAAAATTTACATTAAAGATAAAATTAATTTATAACTTATAAGTCAGTTTTATAATGTTAAGTTAAATTTAAAAATTACATTCATCTCTTAAAAGATTAGAAAAAATAAATACTTTTATCTTTTAATATTTGTTTCTTTTTTTTATAATCTTGAGTTGATAACTTTGCATGACCTTGGATTTGTGTAGTATTTTTTAGTAGTTAATTGTTATCTTTAATCTCAAAATGATAAACACAAATGATAATTTTAATTACATGTAATTAATGTAAGTGTAAAATATTCAATGGAAAATAATATTTTAACGGTTTTTTTTAATAACATTTTGACAACAGATTATATGTCACTATTTTATTGTTCGAATATTCGAAACCAATTACAAACTGCCACAAACGATTGTAAAAAAGTTGTCAAAAAAGTTGTTAGAGATACATTTTCCAAAATTCAATAGTTATTATTTGTAACATAAAACGTTTATTTCATATATATTGCCAACAAGGTATTTGAGAAGAAATTAACTTTCAAATATTATTGTTTATTACATTATTAGCTTCTTTGCTTTAGCAAGAAGTTGTAATGGGAGACTATAAAAACCTCAAAGTTCTACCAGTTGTTTGGTGTATTTCGAAACTTACAACAAGTTTATTTGGTGGATTGGAAGGTATAACAATCTTTGGAGAACTTGAAGGTTTTTTTGGTGGATTTGAAGCTATAATAAACCTTGGAGAACCTGATGGTTTATTTGGTGGATTGGAAGCTATAACAAACTTTGGAGAACTTGAAGGTTTATTTGGTGGATTTGAAGCTATAACAAACCTTGGAGAACCTGAAGGTTTATTTGGTGGATTGGAAGCTATAACAAACTTTGGAGAACTTGAAGGTTTATTTGGTGGATTTGAAGCTATAACAAACCTTGGAGAACCTGAAGGTTTATTTGGTGGATTGGAAGCTATAACAAACTTTGGAGAACCTGAAGGTTTATTTGGTGGATTTGAAGCTATAACAAACCTTGGAGAACCTGAAGGTTTATTTGGTGGATTGGAAGCTATAACAAACTTTGGAGAACTTGAAGGTTTATTTGGTGGATTTGAAGCTATAACAAACCTTGGAGAACCTGAAGGTTTATTTGGTGGATTGGAAGCTATAACAAACTTTGGAGAACTTGAAGGTTTATTTGGTGGATTTGAAGCTATAACAAACCTTGGAGAACTTGAAGGTTTATTTGGTAGATTGGAAGCTATAACAAACTTTGGAGAACTTGAAGGTTTATTTGGTGGATTTGAAGCTATAACAAACCTTGGAGAACTTGAAGGTTTATTTGGTGGATTTGAAACTATAACAAATCGTGGAGAACTTGAAGGTTTATTTGGTGGATTTGAAGCTATAACAAACCTTGGAGAACCTGAAGGTTTATTTGGTGGATTTGAAGCTATAACTAATGACTTTAGTAGTTTTGGTCCTTTTGAAATTATACCATCATTTGAGGGTGAATCTGGCTCAAAAGCTGTAATCGTAAAGACCATACAAACTAAAAGAGCTAGAAAAACTAAAAACACCTTCATTTTCTAAAGCTAATTTTTATCGCAAAAGGCTTTTTAAAATGGATGTATGTTTGATATCAAATGGAACATAAGTATGAGCTATATATAGTGATAATCGTGGACCAATTTCAGCCTTTATGACATGAGTTGTTTTTTATTTAAACTTGTCATTTTGTCTTTATTTCTTGGGTTAAATATGTTTTTAGTCCCTATACTTTGGGGCGATATTGGTTTTAGTCCCTCTTTCAAACTAAGGTACAATTTAGTCCTTCAACTCTAGAAACTCTGGTTTTAGTCGTTTTTACCAAATTTTTTTAACTTTATTTGTTGTTTCAAACGCGTTTCTCATTTAACATTGAAGCAAAAATGTGTCAAACAGTGTAAACAATACAAATGCTATAATGAAACGTGCTTGAAACAACAAATAAAGTTAAAAAAATTTGGTAAAAATGACTAAAACTAGAGTTTTCTAAAGTTGAAGGACTAAATTGTACCCTTAGTTTGAAAGAGGGATTAAAACCAAAATCGCCCCAAAGTATAGGGACTAAAAACATATTTAACCTTTATTTCTTTCATAGTTTTTAGTTGTCATTATAGTGAGAAAAAATGTGCACCCAACTATCATTTAAGTCTGTAAAAATGATTAAATATAAGTTATAACGTATAAGCATTCATTGTTCATATTCATCTTTTGTTTGAAAGTCATTGAATAGTGATGACGTTAGAATTTATGGTTGTTTGGAGCATTTAATTTCTGATATTTATTGTGCCATGTGCATATAATTTTTGTTTTTTTAGTGTTGATAGTGGATAATTTGAAATGGGTCATGGTTCCAAATATGTGATAAACTGAGAATAAATTTCATAGTTGTAAGTCAAATATTAAGTTTGTATTAAGTCTGTTTTCATGTGTTCACGTTATATGGTATGTGTGAAGGATGAGGTGGGGTGGATGTGTGTAAATATACATGTTTGTTTTTGTTGTGAAGTTTATGATTAATATTATTTATAATAAAAAATTCTTCAAGAATAAAAAGATTATTAAACCTCTCAAACTCTAAATAAAATATAATTATAAAACATGTGTATAAGTGTAGTCAATAAGTCATATTATATGTGTAATTATTGTTCGATCTTAATCTTGTCACAATTATACTTTTGAATTAATTTATGATCAATAAATTTAAGGTTAAATCTAATTTTAGTTTTTAAATTTTAACATAAAATTGAAATTTGACTTTGTTTTAAATTTTAATATAATTTATCCTTATTTTTTTAAAAAAATGAATCAGTGTAATCATTCTAACTTAACTGTATCAAATTTATTTGACGTTTTAAACTATATTTCAAGCTTATTTGTTAATTATTTACATTATTGGATACATTCTAAACAAAATATCAGAAATCTCATTTAATACGAAAAAATTAATATAGTTAAATCAAGAGAAATATGTATATTTATTTTTAAAATTTGAGGTTTAAAACTCAAGATTTCGAATATGAAAGAGTTATAATTTCTAGACCAAGTTAACCACTAAAAATACATTTAATTTTTTTTTCATGTTTAGTGTAAATGAATGAATTTATTAGTTAAATATAATTATTAAAATATTAGGAAATATAATTAAAAAAAAATACTTGACGTGTATGCATACAATTTTGATCCATATTCATATATTAAATTTTCTATTTTCATTCCTCATACAATGTGATTCTTACTTCTTTTTTCCATTGAAGATGAGATTTACCTATCTAAAAAGTCATTTTTCTCAATTTGTTAATACATATAAATTATATTTATTCTCCTACATTTGACTAAATTTTTATATTATTTTGCATTAGCCTTCATAATACACAAAATAAAATGATAAGTTAACTCACAGTTATAAATAAACATTTTAAAATCTTTTACCATCATATGGAACAGTCCATCTATCAAACAACACAAAATAAAAATTATAGATTAAATTAAATTTAGTAATATGAATTATAGTGGTAACTCATGAAATCTTCTAATAAAACTCATCTAACCCATAAATTATACAAACTAAATATAAAATATTCGCATTAAGATATTATCATAACATTTAAACTCACCCACCCATACAAATTGTGAATTACACTCTTACTACTCCTCTGAATAAATAAAAAGAAATAGTTCGAAAACACTTATTTATAAGTTTATTTTCTAGATTTTAGTTAACAATTTTTTGATCATGATATGTTAAAAATGGTATGTTAATAATTTTTTGACAAGTGTCATTATTTTATTAGTTTGTATATTTAAAACGGATCAATAATAGGTTATCACTTAAACGATTATAAGAAAGTTGCCAAGAAAAAAAAAACTTTTTCCTTCTTAGTTTATTGGTGTCACTCAAAATTATCATCTAACGTCTGAGAAAACCGATTTTGTTTATATCTCAACCAATTTACAATAGTATTCTTATTCTTATTTTACTAGTGCAGTCATTTTCTATTATATATTGTTTGCCCAACGAATGATATTTTATAATTTTTCAAGTGGTAGTATTTGGAAGGAGCTACTTTAACTTGAGAGAAATAAAAAATCTTTAAGAAAAGAAAATCTATGAAGTAAGAAATTCAATTGTCGACTCATAGTACCACAGTAAATAGAGATGAATAATCTCAACACAGAAAACATATTATTTAGAAGATCTGAGGGCAACCATTTTATAAATGATAATTCCTTTAAATAAAAATATGATTTTTCAGGCAAAATTAAACATTTTTTAAATGAAATTTAATTAAATAATTACTAAAAATAAAGAATATTTTTTTTTTCTGTTTTGAAATTATTTACCAACAAAACTGAGGATATGTTTTTCAAAAACTTTATGATATTATGAAATGTATGCCTTTACAATATATGTTAATTTGACTTATGGCTTATAGATCAATGCAATAACTCATTCTTAAACAATTTTTTTTATTCATCATATAAATGGATTGAAAAAGTCTTAATCTTTTTTAAATTTTACTTAGAAGTAGATTAGGATAAAGATTAAAATAGGTTTAACCTAATATAAAATTTTAATTCATTTTAAATATTTTTATAATATCACACTTTTTTTTGAAATATTTTAAATTGTAAATTGACACAGATTACATTAATTATAAATTATTTTTCATTAGTGTTAGAAACCAAAACAAAATCGAGTCAACTTAATTCAACTTATATTTGGTTTAATTTGAATTATGATCACCTATGTGTATGCTTTACTTTGGGTATTAAGATAACATTAATTAGTCACAAAGAAATAATTTAATATTATTGAGCGTATTTCAAAGATATTATTTTTTATAATTTAATGTTTTTAATTTTATTTTTTACATTATTATATTATTTCAAATATTTGTATAATGACTCATGTATAAAAAATTTGTATATTATTTCTTTACTGTAGGATCTCTTGGCACCACCGGATCAAGTAACCGACCATGCAGGCCAATCCTCCAGATTGACCATCAGTCGATCACATGGTTAGATTATAGACGATAATAATTCATTAAACCCCTAATGTAGATTAAGGTGTGATTGGACCGTCATTAGGCCAACAAAAGGTAAATGTCCATCACAACTAGCATAAATAGAGGTCTTAGGTATGACTTTAGGACACAATGCACAATTTATGCATTACTTGTTCTGCCAACCGTTTTGTTACATTACTAACTTGCCACCTACTTGGCTTGGACAAGGAGAAGAGAAAGCAAACAACTTAACTTGGAGGATAGAGGACAACTAGGGAGCTCGTCCGATCTTCGAGACAACTTGGAGTGCCTTGAGTAAGGTCCATCTGGTCTTCAAGGCAACCCGGAGTGCTTTGAATAAGGTTCGTCTGGTCTTCAAGATAACCTAGAGTGTTATGAATAAGAGACATCAACCCTATATCCGAAACAATTTCAAATGTCTATGTAATGACCAATATGTAAATAATAATTTTTTTTTTCAAAATCAACTTCTTTTAAATTGTAATTGTGTTGTATTATCGTGGAACAAAACATTTTTAATTTAGTTGCGAGTTATTACAAAATGGAAATATATTTCATTTTGTAACGATTAAAACATATTGCAATTTTTAAACTAAATGTCATTAGACGTCTTAGTTTAGTGAGCAGATCGGTTAACAACAAACTTTGTTAAAATTTACAAAGTACTAAAAAAAACTTATTAAATAAAAATGAAATTAGCATATAAAATCTCTTTAGAATCCAAACATACGTATAAATCATAATTTTTAGATTAAATGTGTCAACTTCAACTAAAGATTTTTTATTTTTTTTTAATTTAAGACATCTTCTTAGATAGAGTTATAGCTTTCAAATTTGAATCTTATAAGATCGATGCAATTAACTATGTTAATATGACCATAAATAAATTTAAGATATTCTGGCTTGTTTTGGGTGTATAGGTAGAGATTAACAATCCCAAACTGTGATGATGTTCAAAATTAGAAAGTTATTGTTATTTGTCACGTCCCATTTAATTCTTTTATAAGTGACGTTCACGTGTCACTCTCTCGCAGCGTCCGGGGAGCTGTAGTGGGAGACAGACTCTGCTTTGCATTAAATTCCCCAACCTCGGGAAGCGTCCGGCGGCGAAGAGAAGAAGGAAGATCGTCGGTCAGTGGAATCCAGGTGGCGTGCTAGGAGTAGACAGACGTTTTAGTGGAAACCACGTGGCGGCCTGAGAGCAAACCGACCGTTCGGTTTTGGAAGCGTATTTAAGGTAAGCAGAAATACCCTGACGCCACTTTTCTGCATGCAATCTTCTTCTTCTTTCTCAAACTCAGTTTTCTGAAATTCCAAATTCTCCTCCTTCTTTCTAAAAGCTTAAAACTTCTCTCTAGAATTATTAACCTAAACATTGTTCCGATCATCAACCACTTTTCAGAATTTTTACTCCTGCTGTCAAGGCCTTTCATTTGCACCGATCAGTTTTTCCGTCAGAGCTTTTCGGACGTTCGATCAAGCTTAAAGTAGAACCCTAGAAGTCTAGCTGGAATATAGAGGTAAGGGAAGCTTATAAAATTTAATTTGAATTTTCTGTATGTTTTGAATGTGTAGTTGATTAATGCATGTTTGATATATGAAGCATATGGTTTGAATTTTATGAATGGAATATGATATGTTGAGTATGAGTTGTATGATGATTATAAACTTAGAGAAAATGTGAATCTGAGACCGAAGGTCATTAGGACCGTTCGGTTTTCCCCTAACGATCGTTTTTGGTATTGTTGTATCGAAATTCTAATGACTTGTTTATTTAATTGTAGTAATCTATCTAATTACAGAACGTTCGGTCTTATACTGAGTGTTCGGCTTTAACGTATTCGGTCATAGACCGATTACCTAGCATCATATTGAATATGTTTATTATAGTAGCGTTCGTTTCCTTTAAATGTTCGTTTTTATATTGATAATGTTTCTTTTAAAGTACTTAGTCATAAACTGAGGACTTGGTTTCATATTAATAACTTTTATTGTTTATAACGTCCGGTCTTATACTGACGTTCGATTTGGGGTTGCTTAGTCATTCACTAAGTATTTATTCGCATATGAATTGTATAGAACGGTCAGTCATACACTGAGCGTTCGAGTTTATATCAATGAGGTTTATTAAAAGTGCTAAGTATTACACCAGTAACCAACATTTAAGAACATTCGGTCATAAACTGTACGTTCGGTCATTCAAGTGTTCAGTATTAGACTAACACTCGGCTTATGAAGTATTCGGTTTTACTGTTAATGTTATTCTTCCTGAGGACGTCCGGTCATGTAAAGTAATGGTCATAGATCTAGTGATCGGTTTTATAAGATGTTTGATCAGCAACTATCTGGTATGAAGTATCGGTATTCTTCTTAAAAATCTTAACAAATTGTGAATAATAACGAATGACGAATATGTTGAAGTAAGAGAATTCCACGGGTGGAATGTCTCATGAACTCGGAATTGATTGGTAAAGTATGAATGTGGGAATGACTCAGGCGTTGTCCTTGATCCTGATATTCCGTGAGGACGTTTTCTCAAGTAGAGAGAGGTCGCTCATGCGTGAGAATGGCAGGAAGACCGCGGTTATAAGAGTAAATAACCGTTTGAGGGCTAACCTCGGGCGGCAGCTGGGAAACAGTTACTACACCGCCCGGGTGCTAGGGACAACCGAGCTACATGTTCATACCATCCGGACAATGTCTTATGGTCGGTCTTGAGTTTATGAATGACATGTTGTATGATTGAATTGGTTGCATTATATGTTTACTTGCATGGTGATTTGATAAATTAAATTTACATAAGCTTACCCTTATCTGTTTTTGCCTTATGTATGTTGTCGTTCGATATCCGACCGTTCGGCTTTTCTCTTCATGGCTGTGATCATCCTTTTGGATGTGAGCAGAGTATACTTTGGAAGCGGCGTTGGAAGAAACTCTGGAGGACGTTATGCCGGTCGAAGAACTTGTGGAAGCCGTGCCAGAGAATTGTGCAGGACCGTCCGGTCCTTAGTTTAGGCTTTCCCTTTTATCCTTGTAAATTTGTAAATGTACGACAATCGCACCTCTTTAACGTTGGCCTTTCGGCCGTTGTTTTGTATTCGGGACCGATCGGTCTACCTTTGTAACGGTTATATATATTTGATCGTTCGTTTTAAATTCTTATTATTGTTCGGACTTCTTTATTCATCACTGTTCTCCATTATTATTTCTGTTAACTCTTAAAATAAATTATGGCTTTGGTTATATTTATTGGGATGTTACATTATTTAATTTCTAAACTATTTTGATCTTTTTGTCCAAATTGATTAGATAATATCTATAAAAATCATTCAAATTTTAAAATCAGTAAAGAGTTGATAGTTTTGATATTAATTGTACAATAAATATGAATCAACTATCTCCTTATATTTATAGGTTTTAGAGTGAGTTTTTGATCAATACTAGCTTAATTATAGTCAAATTATGCATAATCACATTTTATCTCTAAATTGATCAATATTAAAGTTAAACATGCCAACTTATTGACCGATCGGTTTGTCCAATTGGTTGATCGGTCTCCCCAATGGCTCGTTGGACGACTTGCATAAGAGTTGATTAGTCGGTCTAATGCATGACCAATCAATCTCGGTACAATTTTTTTGAGCAGCTTAAGTAAGAGTTTAGTGTATAATTAATTGATCTCGCTGCTAGCTCGTTGAGTAGCTTAAGTAAGAACTTATTATTCTGCCTAACATATGATTGATCAGTCTCACTACTAACTCGTTGAACAACTTAGATAAGAGTTCACCATTTAATCTAACATATGACTGATCGATCTCGTTACTTGTTGAACAACTTAATTAAGAGCTAATCAAGTACATATTTTAAATAAAACTTTGGATTAAAAAAATTAGATTAAAAACATTTTAAACAATATTTCACAATAATAAATATTTAAGTTAAAACATAATTAAATTTTCATTGACAAAGTAAACAGTAAAAAAGATGTGATGTAATAAAATCAAGAGTAACTAAATTAAAAGAATGTTATGTATTATAACTTTTACAATAAAAGTGCTTCTAATAGAAAGCTTCATTTGGCACCTACTTAAAATTTACAAAGCTCATAAATATAAAAGATACCGACATTTAAAAACACTCTTTATATCTGAACTTACATATGAATCAAGCTGATTCTTAGACCAAACGTACCAAGAAATTTATCTTTTCAGTTAACAAACAACTAATATTCATAAATATTTATATAAAAACCAAATTTAAATTATAGATTAAATTAACTCGTACATAGATATTTTTCATAAATAATCTCATAAATTTTCTAAATATTTTAATTTAACAAAGTAATTTTAACTTAAAAACAAAACGCTTTAAGAAAAATACCATACGCATGTTTGAACTTCTCCTGAAAAGTTTTGGCAAAAATAAGAAGGGAAAGGGAAAGGGAAATGCAATAGGATTTTGAAGGGTTCTGCATCCAATTTCAATCACCACACGCACATTTACAAGAGAGTGTGAGAGTGCAAGTGATTCTCTCTGTGTGTGAGGACAACAGAACCAAACAATTACTTCCACTTTTAATGTTTTCACCAACCAAGATACGTACGCACACAGCAGAACCCACTGCCCTTAACTTCAGAGAAAGCCTTTTTCCTTTCGCTCGTTCTTCGTTTCTCCGAATCTGATCCAGCAAAAATGCGCCTCCGCTTCTTCACGTTGCTGTGTTTGTGCTGTTGGTGGTTCGTTTCTAGCGAGGGCGAAACGGTGTCGTGTTCGAACATAGTGCCGTCGAAGTTCCGCAGCGACAACATTTCCATAACTGAATTCGGCGGCGTGGGTGATGGCCGCACCCTCAACACCAAGGCCTTCAGGGAGGCCATATACAGGATTCGGCACTTGCCACGTGTAGGAGGCACGCTCCTTTACGTCCCTCCCGGAGTCTACTTAACGGAACCCTTCAACCTCACCAGCCACATGACGCTCTTCCTCGCCGCCGGTGCCGTTATCATGGCCACGCAGGTACACTACACAATCAAACCATTTTTATTTGTTATTTTTCTGTATTAATTTTAATTCTCGATTATTAATTTTTAATTCACTGTTTAACTTTTGTTAATTTTGATCTACATTTTACACGAATTATTATTATTTTTGTTAATTTAAACATTTTAAATTTTGTATAAACATGACTGTGTATGCTGCGAAACAATGTCGGCTAGGTCAAGCGTCTAAGAGGAGAATGCGGAAGGAAAATACCAGAAGGGAACGTGAAATGGTAATACGATGTGACAATTTAGAAACATTTCACGTGCATAAAGAAAAAGAGACGTAAAATATGAAAAGGGTGTAGTTATGAGGGATTCGTTGTTTATTCGTATGGTGGGTGGTATGGATCGTAATGGAAGGTAGGAAACATACAATCTCCATGATCATGGTGGGTCCCAAGTTGAGAGGATAGAAATTAGTGAGTGGTCTCGTCTTCATCAATGCATGCCACTATGTGCATCATCACATTGTAGATTTAGCAGCTGGAATTTCTGACTATTACTGTGTCTTCTTTCCTAATCAAGTGGTGGTGGGGTAGAGACTTGTTCTGCTGGTGCTGCCACATGCTACTGTAATTTCTGTGTTTTGATTAAATAACAACATGAGATGGTGATTATTGTACATGTCTACGCTAATTTCATCTGTTTTGAATGCACCATGATCTAGCTAGATACAAAATTACAGTAAACAACTTTCATCATTTCTTCCTTTTCTTACAAATTGTATTCTTTGAGAGAAGCAAATTGATCAAAAGTTTCAGATGAACTAGGACTCAATTTCTAATGACTAATGTCCTTCATTGTTTGGTTCATTAGGATTCATCCAATTGGCCTTTGATTGCACCCTTGCCTTCTTATGGAAGAGGAAGGGAGCTGCCTGGTGGAAGGTATATGAGTTTTATGCATGGAGATGGAGTTAATGATGTGGTCATCACTGGTGGGTATCTAACATTAACTGTTTTTTAGGACACACTTCAAAATTAGTACTGAATCTGGTTTCGTGGTGTGTACTATATACCACATAATATCTAAACTATGATCATACTATGATAACGCTTACAAAATATATATATATATATATATATATATATATATATATATATATATATATATATATATATTATATATATCTTTTGTTTATCTAAATTTTCTTACACCTTTTAAATTAATAAGAAATAGTTATAATATAATTGTAAAGTAATTATTATAAGAATTAACAATTTTATGTGAAGGTGAAAAAAAAAACTATACTGCTTACTAGAATTTTGTATGAGAGCTTATAGAACACACTTGTATTGCTTAATTAATACCCATCCATGGATACTAATGATCTATGTAAATATTTAACTCATCCACTTAACCATTTTTGTTTTAAGGTACACTTCTTTGTAAATACATGTAAATGTTAAATATCTTTGTAATATATTTTAATATAGAATTTTAATAGTAATTTATTTTTGTAAAATATATAAAATATTTTATAATAAAATATGTTGTTTAGTTAAATTTTGTTAAATATTAGAATTTTATAAAGTTAATTTGATTATTTAAAATTATAGAATTTCAAATTCTACCTAAAGTACATATATTCTTAAATTCATATATTTTTTCTTTATATTCTTAAATTCATATATCTTTTCTTTATATTCTTTCCTCAACTTAATCATAGTAGGGACACTTTCACTAAGACGGTACTATTGAGGAGGATTATTTTAATTGATGTTGACCAACAATTTTTTCATCCTAATGATATGTTAGAACTTCTTTTAGACATTATTATCTCATTCAATATTATATAGAGATTTTTTTATTATTATTAATGTTGGAGATTATTTTTTTTTCATGGTTGCATATATTATTTTTTATCAATATGATTGAAATTTAACTTTGATCAAATACTAATTAAGATCTCTTTGTGAATAGAGGAGAAGACATTTCTCTTTAGTAACATCAATTTAAAATAATTGTGAATGTCAATATAAGTTAAATTCTTTTAATACATTTTTATTGAAAAATAACATCAAAATGAACTAAATAGATAATCTACATTGACATTTTTTAATTATTAAATATATTTAATATTTAAACATTATTTTTACAAATTGAAATATTTTACCCATATTAAAAATTAATAATTTAAATTATTCAAACGAAATATTTTAAAAAATAAAATAATTTAAAATTAGATGAATTGAAATTTATTGTATTTAAATATTTTAAAAATTATATATTTTGTATCCAAACTAGCTTACCCCTATAATTGAGTGCTGAAAATTTATTTTATTAAGAGCAGTGGGTATCGTGTCCAAACTATATCTGTGTCTCTCACGGTCAATCATATTTTTCACAGGTGAAAATGGAACAATTGATGGGCAGGGAGATCTGTGGTGGAATAAGTGGAGGCAGAGATCTCTTCAGTTTACCAGACCAAACCTTGTTGAATTTATAAATTCTAGAGACATTATTATTTCAAATGTAATCTTCAAGAATTCTCCTTTCTGGAACATACACCCAGTTTACAGCAGGTATAGATCATCGCTCTTTATAAGTTTTTGTTACTTTGTTTCTAGAAACCAACTGGTTCTCATCCTTAGATCTGATTCCTAATTGTCTGACTTCTTTGCAGCAATATTGTTGTTCGATTTGTCACCATTTTGGCGCCACGTGACTCTCCAAATACTGATGGCATTGATCCAGGTAAGTAGTGGTTGGTTTCTAGACAGAAAAATATTCAAATTTTTGTATGAGTGTTACCTTTTAAGTTTGGCATGTAAGTTTATAGTTTTAATTAATAATAGAGATTAGGAGAGAATGAGTGCTACAGAGCACACCTTATGCAGATAGTGAAATTGATACAACAAATAGCTTGCACATAGTGTTCTAGGTGACTAACTGGTCTTATTTTATTGTTTGTAGTCAATGCATTTTAGTTTTTGGAATTCTTTCCCTTCCTAACACATTTGTCCTGTTTGATACTGGTGACAAGATGCACTCAAATGTAGTCAGTGTGGCTTAAGATTTGACATCATCTCAAGTTTTGTATTTATGTTTGCCTCCCTCCATCCAAGTTAACAACACTACAGTGCAGTAGTTGATGGCAAAAACCCACGGGTTATCTGGTGGTTGAAAAATTATGGTACCATTTGGCTGGTTAGACAAGTAAAATAAAAATCATTGCATATCATTCATACAAGTATTTCACTGATGCAGATTCAAGTTCAAATGTGTGCATAGAGGATTCATACATATCTACTGGAGATGATCTTGTGGCTGTGAAGAGTGGATGGGATGAATACGGGATTGCTTATGGCCTTCCTAGCTCTAACATCACCATCAGGCGTGTAAGTGGATCATCTCCATTTGCTGGAATTGCTGTTGGCAGTGAAACCTCTGGTGGGGTGGAGAATGTACTTGCTGAACACATCAACCTTTACAAAATGGGAATTGGTATCCACATTAAGACCAACAGTGGCAGGGGTGGATTCATAAAGAATATAACAGTGTCTCATGTGTATATGGAGGAGGCAAGGAAGGGAATAAGGATCGCAGGTGATGTTGGGGACCACCCAGATGACAAATTTGATCCCAATGCTCTCCCCCTTGTGAAGGGTGTCACAATTAAGAATGTTTGGGGTGTGAAGGTTTTGCAGGCTGGCTTGATACAAGGGGTGAAAAATTCACCTTTCACTGATATTTGCCTTTATGATATCAACCTTCGAGGAGTCACAGAACCTAGAACTCCTCCTTGGAAATGTTCTGATGTGTCTGGATTTGCTCATCAGGTTAGCCCTTGGCCATGTTCTGAGCTTAGCAGCAACCAGCAGGGATCATGTGCCAATTATTCCTGAGATTATAGGAATATTTTCACCTTTGTAGCACTGAGAGCAGCAACCATTGGCTTCTTTTGCTGATTTATCACAATGAAAGCCATTGCAAAATGAAGACTTGTTTGTTTAAATTTTAGTAGAATTTATTTAGACTAATAATTTTAAATTGTTAAATGTAATTGAAATGTATGTCTAAGTTAATTTCAATAATAAAAATTATGTTAAAACATCTCCCAATTAAATCATGTTTTTTGGGTTTAAATAAACATGCCCTAAATTTATTAACATATAATGAGTGTTATATTAAGTAAAAATTAAGGTATTCTTTGATGCATTATAGGGAAAACACAAAAAAATCTAAATAAAAATCATATTTGAAAATTATAAAGATTACTCTTTGAAATATATATTTCATTTACGATAAAATCATGGGAATTAATTTAAAAAATTGTGCCTTCGTTATAAGCATTCCTGTGAAACTAATATGTTTATCTCTTAAGTATTATTATTTTTCTGTTTTTTAAAACAAGAGTTCATATTGGAAAAGTTAAAATAAAAGTATCAAAATGGGACAACCAAATTCTATCTTCAATTTCTGTATCTAGCATTCATCCAAGAATAATTTTATAATCGAATATTCTTTGGAGATAAGAATTCAACCTACATCATACACAAATTTAGAAATAGGACAAATTTATGATTTTGGAGCCAAGCCCACTTTAAATTAACTCAAAGCCATACCTACCTTTTAAATTAATTTGGTAATGCTAGTTTGCTATGTATTTCTATCAGGACCAAGCATAAATTAATTGACAAAAAACAACCAAAAAAATATCATCAATAAATATTTATTATATCATTAATATTAAACTTATTTATTTTTAATGTACAAAAATAACTGAAAATAAAATTAATACTGAAGAATTTAAGTCAACAACGTTGATGAATGAAACCAAAACTTTAAGTCAACGTAGCTTACGTTGGAAGCGAGGGTAAAGTAGGCAAAGTAAATCCTCTGTGGCCAATACTATATGCAGCAAAAATTCATCTGAATCACGACCGTTGATCATCCATCATACCGCATTTAAACAGCAGCGAGAAAATTACGAGCGCTCCTGATTTTTCTTCACGGAATATGAAGCTGGAGATGCGGGAGAGGATCGAAGGAGTGGGAAGTGAGGTTATAGTGTTTACTCAGAAGCAGAAGTAGCACTGCAACAACACAAGCACATGCCATCGTCATGTCTGTGCTGGAGTCTTCATTAGTTATTGCTTTCACTGTCACATAAAAAGCGAGATACGCACACACTCTCCCTCTCTTCTCAAATCGTCGTTGTCTTCCATGGCTATTCGACCTCCTGCTTCTTCTTCACTTTCCTCACCTTCTGGTAAGTTTTTCGAACTCTTATTTCTACGCTATTTAATTTCCGAATTACTATTACTCCATCAAATAGACATTCCGTTAATTCATTTCACAATAAAACGATTGTTCCTAAGGAGATCCTCGTGCTCATGCATGCTTATTTAACTGTAGTCAGATGAAAATGTTCTCAAGTTATTAGGCTCAATCGAGTTTTTAGGTAGGAGAATGCTTCATTTGCTTTTACAATAATAGAACTGTGGAGTTCGCCGGAGCAAAATAAATAACTTAAATGTTTTTACGGTTTTCAGATTGTGAAGAAGTCTAAAAGTTTTAGGGCTAAATGCGGATTTTAGGAATTTGATAACTAGAAGGAGCGCAAAATTTCGATCGGAACTGTGTTTTTGTTATGGAGTGATAGAACTTATACGACTTTAGTTATTTCATACATTTTGAGATTTTCTTTTGTTTTATTTGATTTGAGATACTACTTACCTACACTACACATGCTAGGAATTTGATTTTGAGAGTGCGTGCAATTTTTTGACGGAGACGGGATTTTTGTTCTCAAGTGATAGAACACCATAGATGATTTATAATTAATTTACACATTTTAACATTTCCGTTTCTTCTATGTGTTTTGAGATATAGTACACTCGTTATCGTCTTTGACTTGAGGATTTATGTTATGTTCAAATGCTCTCCTCTGATGGTGTTTTCATACTTGTTCAACACTGTGTGTCTTGTAGAAGGGATATGTTACTCTACGTCATATGGAATAACAAGCTATTCAATCAAACTTCCTATTGATGGCCGAAGATGGCATGACCATGCCAGCACAAGGTGCTTATATATTGCATAATTGATGATTATTTACCCTTGTTCAGAAAATAGAATGATCAGTTTGAAAGTCAAGTCACCCTTCTACAGGTGGGATTATTCAATTTGTCTCTAATTAGAGACAAGGAAATGGGGGAAGATATTTTACATTTATTTGCATCCATATTCCATATCAGTATCTCAACAATTTTAGGGACTTCTTTTCTTTTCTTTCTTTCTTTCCTTCCCTTTTTATTATTTATATAGACTTTGATATCATTGTTAGGTTCTTTCAAGGGAGATACATTAAGAAGATACGGCACCAATGAGTCATAAGCAAAACCGTACTCCAACCTACAACTTTAAGTCAATGAGTTTGTGGGTCTTCTTTGTTATATGTTGCTCAACTTTTTTATTTCTGCTCAAAATATGATTCAAACTCACTTAGATTCCTAACATCTAAATCCCTGAAATCAGTAATGCTATATTATAATGGGTTTAAATTTTATTTATGTCTAACCAATATTTTCCTTAGTCTCTTCCTTCTATTGATTCTGCAATCAAATATTCCATTTACTGTGTTAGTTGAAAATTCACTAAACCATGATTACCACAATTATTTATATAGGCTTGTTCTCGTCACTTGTGAAATCTTGTTTATGTTATTATTCTTCTTGAAATATCTTAAAATGCTTTGTTTCCTGAAATAGTTTTGGTTATCTTTAGGTACAAAAGTTCATGTTTTGGATTGCCACACCTCCTTTGGCCATCCACAGGGCATGATCAGTGCCTTTCGAAGGTTAATGTTGCTGCAGATTATTCAGATTCTATACCCGATTCTTCTGATCACATGGACAAACAAGGTTATCATCCTCTTGAAGAACTGAAAGGTTCTGATGATGTAAAGCCAGCCAGACTCTCTCCTCCTGAAATGGCAAAAACAACTGTAGAGGTTTGTGCCTAAATGCATTTGTGCATGTGAAAGGAGTCAATTTGCAATATGTAAAGCTACACATATTATGATTTTTCTATTTTGCTTAACGTATTCTGGTGGTATCCATATCCTTTTATCATCATGCCTGTTTGTTGGCATTAGGCTAATAAAAACGCCTTGCTAGTATTTCCTGGAATGGTACACTGTGAACCACATGAGCAGATTTCATGGGCTGAGTTTCAATATCATATTGATGATTTTGGAGGTTTGTTTTCTTTTTGTTATGTATATATTTTGTTTATGAAGTGAGAAATATTAATTACCTTAATGAATTCATGATTTAGTATTAAACATTGAGAATTTTAACTTCTTCTTTAATTTGTTTTTTGTTCTGTAGATGTATATTTTGAAATCTTTGATGATGCAAACATTTTGGCAGATCGTGGAGCTAACAATCCTGTGGTAGGAATTTAGTAGCGGTTTAAAAGTGATTTCATTGTTAGTCATGCAAAGAGTTGACCAACTATGCTTAGCTGTTGAGATTTCTCTTTTTCTTCTCTTGTCTAAAGATTATTCCACATACTTTTTCTTTTACTTCTTTGTCTCCCACGTGATGCAAATTATGATTATTATTATTACTATTATTATTATTATATATATATGTGTGTATGTATGTATGTATATATATTGTCTTTTTAAATTTGAAGTATATGAAAGCTGCATATATGTGTAAGGGAACCGTGTGATACATTTGTGTAGTATTTCTAGTTATAAGGTCCAGGCTTCTAATCTCTTCCACGTACTTCTCTCTTGTTTCTTTTCTTTTCTTTATTTCTTTTGACTGATGTGTTTGGGACTCCTTGTTAGATTTCATGTTTTCACTCAAAATAAAAGGCCAATTTCATATATGGTATAGTCATTTGAAATTATTAATTCAGATCATGAGATTATGTAGTCATCTTAAAAGTATTATTTTTTTAAGTGATTCAACTTTGTTTTCATGCAACAGCTTGAAGAGCTATATTTGTTGTTTGGACGGTAAAGTGAAGTAGTTTTGGCATGGTCTTTTTGTTTCCCATCCTTATCTATAAGGTAGAAGTTGTGAAATTGATATTCAGGTTCTGTGTTTCTTCAGAATGTTTTCATTGGAATGGACATCCCAATATATGATAATAATAGAAGAACTGCTAATGAGTATGACATTTTCAATAATGGCAAGGATGATGAATTATTCACATTTGATGATGAAGATGATGTTATTGAGGTTTGCATTTTCAGATGTTTAAATTATGGAATTTAGAAAGTTGTTTTAGTTACCAATCGTTTCTTTTTATGCATGTGAGTAATTTGAATCTGAAGTGTATTCTTCTGGGAACAGGTCTCAGACATGGAGGAGTTTAACATTTCTGTGAATTGGGGACATCCTGACACTGCAAACTCTATTCATCCAATTTATTTCTCGAAGTGTTTAACAAAGGTCCTCCATCCTCCCCAAAAAAGAACACAACAAGAACCGATATATAGCTAATATCTCAAGTTTCAACATGAAAATGATTTAACAGATTCATAGGTTCTGGAAGAAATAACATTGATCTCTGATTTTTCTTCTAGGCTGTCAACAACGTGGAATATATTAAAAGAATGAACCATCCTACAAATGGTGTTTCCATTATAGGGTTCCTTAGACCCATTTATGATGAAGAAAGGTCTTATCTAAGATGGATGTATCACACTGAAGATGGTGCTGTATACATCTCCGGCTTGAGAGGTATCAGTTAACTACAACATCGATATCTATGATCTACAGATTTCCTTTATACTCATTTAGCATAAGAACATCAAGTTTTTCTAATATCATCTAGCGGAGAATCATATAAATTCCTAAACTTAAATTTTGTAGAGTGTTAGAGATATTATATTTAGTTTATATTTATCTCTTATCTTTAGTTAGTTTGTTTATATTTTTTATTTAATTTGTTTATATTTCTTATTTGTATTTTGGACTTAGTCCATATTTCTTCTATTATAGATTTTCATGAAGGGGCCACTTTTAACTTCTGTCACTTTCATGTTTTTATTTATATGTAGACCAATTAGTTTATTAATTTGTTGGTTAACTTATGTGTATTTTATTTAATACTTTCTTGTTATGGCACATTTATGAAGAAGTGTGTTAAAGGACTCTGAATTCCTCACAATTCTGTATTGTAGAATGATCTTGTTTAGTTGACTAAAGTTGTGCTGCTTTTTTGAAAACTCGAACTTGGTTAGTTGTTTGGGTTCACTACTGTTGCTTTTTGTTTTTTGTCTAGTCAATCTAGTATTTCAATATCACAATCAAGCTTGAAGTTTGTCATTGCAGTTCTCTGAGCATTTTGCATTTATGTAACCTGCAGACGCAAAGGCTCTTCTTTTTCAGTGACATGAAATCTTAGTTTTGACAAAAAGACTGTACATTCATTGGTAAATTGATTTTTAACTTTGTTCCTTTTCAATGATTGTATGGCGAAGATTCTTACTCAAATAGTATTGATGACCAAGGAAACAGTAATTCGACACTATATAGATTAGAGATCCTGAAAATCAAGCTCTACTCCATGTATGGAAATCAGGCACGTGTCACAAAACCTGTTCTTTCTTTCTTTATCTATCTATCTATATAACAACACCTTCTTTGTTATTAAGAGAGTGTGTGTTAATAATTTATGACTTCATTTTTGAAAAATATACCAAAAGGTGTAACCTGCTAAAATACCCCTAGAAAGCAAATGGGGGTACACTAGTAAATCCACACAGTATTTTTCTGTAACTTGAAGCATCATTAAGTTTGTTGAGACCTATATTCTAAATTTCAAATTATAAATGTTCTACATGTACACAATAATTGCAGTCTGAAATTAGTGTGCTAGAGTTTCAAGATGCTGAACCTGATATTCTTGCACACTCTTCTTCGGAAATTCTGGAACGGTTCAATAGATTCTGTGATGATGATCTTAAAGCACTTTGCAAGAAGAAAGGTCTTGATGCTGAGGTAATCCAATTTTTCCCCGCTTTATAAAATAATTCCACATTTATTTACATCTTCGTTTCTTTCGTTTATGACATCAAATAAATGAAGGAAAGCCTTCCTTGTTTTCCATTGGATATACCAAACAAGGAAATTGATGACTCTTTACTTCTCTTTTCCTTTGTATCTTACTTCCTCATGTCACGATGCCAAGCAAATATACTGTTGTAGGAAAAGACTATTATTCTTTGATTTTTTGTCTACTGTTAACAATTGGTTTAAGCCTATTGTTTATTTTACTGTTACTATTACTTGGCTTCCAGGGAGCTTACCTGGTTGGGGTTGACAGCCTTGGCGTGGATGTTAGAGTTTTCTCAGGTGTAGAAGTAAAAACTCATCGCTTTCCATTCAAAATCCAGGTAAGGATTGTGGGTTTCATAAGACTGTACATTATTCGAGATTGATCATGGACCCCACCTGAACATCCTAGTCAGAACATGCGAATTAGTTATTAAAACAATCTAGTTGCGATCAACCTCTTAAGATAACATAATTTGAGGGTTGACTGTGTAAGTTTATGATTCGTATGTTATCCAATGTTTGATGCTGGACATTTACATGAGCATGTTAAAATAAGTTCAGTGGAACAAGGAAAACCATATACATAACCAAAAAATATTGATGATTTTGTTTTTATAATATTTTTTGGATTTCTGAGGCTCCTGAATTATCAGTAATATTTGAAGCAAACCTACAAGCCTGAGGTGCTTAGTGAACCAATGTGTCACGCACATATATCATGCTTGCCTAGCACATGGGAAGATTTGAACTGGATTCTCCGGAAATATTTTTTTGGTAGCATTTGGGAAGTGGGCTTCATAATTAACGGTTTAATATCAGAAGATTAAATACAGGAAGGTAAACAAACCTTTGTCTGGGGTAAGGTGATGAAAATTTGTGATCAGAAGAGTAGGGAACACTGTTGTGTCTGTGATTGACCACATGTGAAAGAAGCCTTTACGGTCCACAACCGTTCATTTAAGGCATTTTAATCTAATGGTTACCAAGAGCCTACAACATAGGCTACTCCATGAACTTGACTTATATAAGCTTTTGTAACTGATATAAATTTGCTAAAAGAAGAAACCTCCGGCCTGGCATGTTTTCTGATTGATTAATGGATTTTTCTTCTTCAATTTGTAGGCCGCCACCATAAACGCAGCTGCAAAACAGATTTGGCAACTCCTGTTTCCTCGATCTCAACGCAAGAAGAATATGAAGAAGTGGCGGACCACCACCATGATTTGATAGGTGATTGGTCCTTATTTATTCACTTTTCCCTTCTCAAACTACCCCTAGAGTCTGTTCTGAAGCAATTGATGTCTTTATGTATGAATAGTTCTATAATCTGTACATTTTTTCCTGGGTAAATCCTATACAGCATTTTTGGGTACATCTTCAAAGTTTAGGAACAGAGACAAGGGTTGTGTCACTCTTCAAAGGAGTATTAGTGGCTGCAAATATTAAACCCAAGTTTACGTAGGTTGATCTTTACCAATTCACAAAATTGAGAATCAAGTACTTGTGTGTTTCTTTGCAGTTTGAAGCTTGTCAAATGGAGAGACACATTCCGATCATAAAACTGAGTAACGAGTATTTTATCTCATTGAGATAAACACGTGGTACGGTGAACGTAACTTTTATCCAGAGAATATCCATGTTGCCTTTATAATTTTATTTAGGTTGAAAAGGGCACGATTGTCCTCTTTTTCCTCCTTTACTCCGATATAAATTAGAAATTTTAAAATGTTTAGCTTTCTGTTTGATGCATAATAAGGATAGCATTTATTCATTGTTTGGTGAATAATAAGTGATGCTTAAGGACAGCGTTTATTAATAAAACTGTTTCCTCAGGAGATCATATTTTTTTAAATTTACATTTATTCTGTGATTAGTACATTGTATATATACTTTGAATTTCAGGATGATCTGCAGCATACAACAATATTTCCACAAATTATTGTTTAGCTCCCGTCCTTATATAGCACGAGACGTATTATTTTGGCAACGGCATAACCTGTATTCTTAGTAAATACTATTAAATATTCATTACACACTTTTGTGCGTTAGGCCTGTTTTTTTTTTGGGTGGTGGGGATTCGAAGCCACTTTTAATCTAAATGTTGCTTAGCATGAAAGGTCTTACGTTTTTAGAATTAACTGCAACCTTGCATTTTAATAATATAATGTTTGAAACTTATATCATTTATACTTATGTTTGAAGCTTCTTTTTTTTATATAGATTTAGAAGCACGTTTAAAATCGTGCTATTTCAATTGATGGGCTTTCAGTTAAGTGTCTAAAGAAGCTGCAACCATCAGGTTTTGAACATCTTTTATACATTATAATACCAGCGAACCATTATTCAGTGATCATTTTAGCTCCAACTAAATAATATATCCTCATCTACTCTATGTTGGTGCTCCTCATAATGCTGAGGCCAATGAAAGGTTTGAGCTTTTGCAAGGATATCATTTTCGACTTCTGCCAAATGGCAACTATCATGGGATGAAGACATCTTGCTCTTACGTCTTTATGACTCCTATGTTGTTACGTCTATTCATTTATGGTTATTTATTGTAGTTGACTATCTTCTCTGGACAATAAATTAATAACAACTGTCCTGGGAGATAGTTTGAATTAAGTAAAAAAAGAAGAAAAAAATAGTATAAAGAGAAAGAAGAAAATTAGTGAAAGATTGTAAGTGATTTATTTGGTATGATAGATTTTTGTTTTGTAAATTGATATGTTTTGAAAAAATTAACGAAATGTTCCTGTGTTAAAAATAACATAATTAAATGGTAATAAGTGTTTAAATATTTATCACCTAAGTCGAGTTAAATCACTTGTCTTGTTATTAATGGGTATCCGTCTATAAAAGTAACTGTCAATTTAAAGGGATAATTTTTTTTTAAAAAAAAACATAAATTAAGAATTGAAATAAATTTCAAATTAAAATAAGTAAAAGTCATTATAAAATTTTAGTAAAAGAAAAATATACATTTCAAAACAACATATTAAAATAAGCTACTCACCAAAATTCAAATTAGTTATTATTTATTATTCATTTTATAATTATATACAAATGTAATTATTGATAAAATATTATTTATTGAATCAATTGTGTAAGATATGAACAATGTTTAGTACGACTAATAAAATAGCTAAGCTGATTTAATGAACATAAAAATGAGTAAGATAGTCACAATAATTTATTCTAGGAGTTTATAATTTAAAAGTTATAATTTACTTTGTGACGTTCAAAATATTAAATAAATAAATTTATAAATTAAACTAATATAATAACATAATATATTAGATATATAATAAAATATGATAATAATAATTTATTATTAAAGATATTTTTATAATATCTCGGGAATATATATGCTTTTAGCTAAAAAGTAGGTAAGTAGCTTGTAGAAGTCATGTGTATCATAACATATTTAAAAGAATATGTCTAGTTATAATTTTAGGAGAAATAATTTGAACTAAGAAAATACATATCTTTCCATAAAAATGTGTTTTCAAAGTACTTTTTGAGATATGTCCAATATATATATTCGTAGTTATGTGTTATTAGATGATATGAATTATGGAAATTGTAATACTATTAGTAGTAATATATTTTAAATTGGGATGTTACAATTTTTAAAAAAATAAATAGAAGCAAAAATAATTTTAATAATAAGAATTTAATTAATTTTAAAAATTTTAAAATATAATATATTCTTCAAAGAATATATAAGTCTTTATAAATTTTGGTATCCTTTTATTGAATCGTATTAAAAAATTTGGTGAAATGTGTACTCTCAATTTTTTCATTAATTAAATAACTTTTTTTTTCGTCATTTGCTTATTTGTTTTCACATAGTAAAATATATAAGGTTTTTTTGGTTAGTAAAACAAGTAATTTATGATCCCATCAAGAGTAGTGCCGAGGAGAGTCCTTTAATAGTTTGTTTTCATCATGTTACCTTGTTAATGATAAATCTAAAGGACAACAACTCAAATTAAAAATATAAATATTAGTACTAATATAGAAAAAAATTAATAACAATTTAACTTAAAATATCTTAATTCTTTAGTAACTTGAAACTTAACTAAATTTTATTATATAATAGTATATTTTGTGTAGAAAATACAATTTTTTTATATAATAAAATTTGTAGTTAAATTCTTATCATATCTATTTCTAAATATTTTAATCTAATAAGTTATTTTTATTAAGGTTTAAATATATTTTTAATTTCTAAACTTTAAATGAAGAAAAAAATGAAATTCATTTATACGTGAAACTTTGATATAAATTGGTATCTCAACTTTAACAAGTAATATATATATATATATATATATATATATATATATAAAAGTTTTCTAATTATGTTATATTTTTTGACTGATAAATGTGTTTTAAGATGTTATTTGAGTTTGACCAAGATAAAACTCCTAAATTAAGACCTCTTGTGATACTCACATTTGTCTACTTGAGATTGAATGGTTATTAGAGTGATTGGATAACTCACAATACAGAATCCATACATCAATACATACACTACTAAAATCACTAAAAGAAACTTCTCCTTAAAATTCCTTCCATAACATTAATCATACATACAAACATGTTATCAATCCATAATACATATTAAACACACCTCATATCCATAGTAATTCATCTCAAACAAATCAAAACATCTGAAATTCATAACATATATACTGGTGTTCAAAAGTTGCGCTCAACGCTAGATCTTTCGTAAAAGGTAGCGCTCAGTGACAGTTCTGACACTCAATGCCAAACTTTTCACAAAAGCCCTGCCACTTAGTGCCATTTTTCTCGCAAAATGTCGTGTTTAACGACACCCTTCTACCGCTCAACGACCTGAAATAAAATTATTTCATACGTATAGTGAAAAGTGACGCTCAGAGCATTCACATTTTTACGCACTTAACAATACAAGTGGTCTATAGCTAAAATGCTTTGAGACTTGCACAAGGATCTGGCTCTCAGCACCAACTTGTCATTGCTCAACACTGCATCAAATTTTAGCCGACTTAAAACTGTTCTTTTGGAAAAGAAGGATATATTCAAATGATCAAATTGGTATTCCCTACTTTGTACTTGGTTCAAAATCAACTTTCAATGTCATAATACATACAAACTTGCTCAAGTGATCAAATCCTAAGTTCCTTAATTCAACACCAATTCAATCAATGGAAACAACACACATACATCTACACAATCAGATTATTCATCAGTCCAAACACAAATATCAGCAAATCAACCAATTTCAAACAAACCAAACATGCAAATTAACATTCTCAAAGCATTTGTAACTTTAAAACAAGGTAAGTAGCTACCTTATGAAAGATGACCAAACGACTTAACAATCCTCGAAATACCTTTAGATGCACATGAAGTTCTATTTGTCCATATAAATAACACAAACATGATCAAGGAACGTTATTAGAACCACTTATCAGTATTAAAGAAGACTCAAACACCACATGATCCTAGATGATTCACATGCATAAAAAGACTCACATGCATAGAAGGACTCAACAAACCAATAAAAGAGACAAAAAATTAATTTACTCTACTAAAAAAATTATCCAATGAAAATGGAAACTTCGACCTAAAAATCATCCTAATTGTCTCCGATATTTCAAACAAATGAAAAATGGATTAGAAACTCTAGAAAAAAATAACTAAAGACAAATAACTATAAAAAAATTTAAAAAATTAATATGATTTAAAATAATAAAATTCGTTTATAAATATTTTATTTATACTTTAAACTTTTAATATCAAAATAACCTATTATTTGAAACATGCACAGTAAATTCTAAAAAAAAAAATACAAGTTTTAGAAACCATCATTCTTAAACTAGATAGTATACATAATTAATTATTATACACAAAGTTTAATAATATACCTTCTTTTTTTCTTCGTTTCTCGTCTTTGATTTTTTTATTTTCACATTTAATTTCACACACATTTGTTTTCAAATAAGGGGTTAGTTTTAATACGGGTAAAAATGCATTTGGAGTGGAAGACATATTTTTCAGGAAAATGTTACCTTATACTATTTTCAACATCAAAGAAACAGGGTAATGGAATAAGATAAAATGTTCCCACTCGTGTTTTGAGATAAATGTAATTTTTAGTCATGAACTAATATTTTACTGCCTTGATTTTTTTTTTCTACATATTAAAAACATTATGTTTTTCCCTTAATTAAATAGATAATCCTGTTACAAAGTAAGCTAGCACTATTGAAGGAGAAATAACTGTACGAGTTTTGCATAATTCATGTAACCTCCTCCTGATTATTATTATTAAATAAAAGTTAAGTAGATTAAACAATTATTGGATAACTAAGAAAACACAAGCGTGCTAGTATTTATTAAAAATTAATTATGTTAATGTTAAAAAATTAATCACTCGTCATAATCTTATCTTATTATACACGTGATTTAAATTATTTGGTATAAACTTAAAGTATAATTTATATAAATAAAACATATTTATATAATTTATAAAAATACACGTGACATATTTTTTTAAAACACTTTATCTTTTACATTTTCATTTTATTTTTTTAATTATAAATAAATCAATATCGGTGTTAAATATTTAATTAAATAAAAATTAAAGAATTATTGTCTTTTAAGTAATTGTAACATTTATTATACGTTTTAAACAAAATTTTAGATCATAATTTGCTTTCCAACCGATTTATGGGTTTGAAAACTGGAAAATAACACGGCCAAAATTTGTGTGTAGTTATTTTCCTAAAGTGTGCTATTTGGAAAAAAAAAATAAACGAAAGGAGTAATGTTAAACGTGTGAAAAATTCAAATAAAATTTCTCTCTACGTTTTTTTTTATTCTGCTTTGTTTTCAAAGAAATAAATTCAGGTTTGTTTGTTCAGAAAAAAGAAAAAAAAAAAAAAAAAGAGAAGAAAAGAAGATGTCTTCTTTTTCTTCTTGACTTGTTTTGCAGAAGAAGAAGATCTGAAATTCTGAGAAACGACAAGGTGTGAGAAAGTAGTTGTTGCAGTGGCCGTCCAAGGTTGAATCTTTGGCATATTTAAATGAGACCCCATCATTAAAAATTCAGTCTTTGATAGTCTTCTTCTCCTTGTTCTCATTCTCCCATCTTTGTCTGTTCTCTTCCGTCAACGTTGCTTTCTCTCTCCTCCAGTTTTGAAATATTGAATGATGACGCCGGAGAAGGAGAAGGAGAAGGAGAAGGAACAGGATCAGGTGGTGGTTGATGCAGGGATGAAGAGGTACAGAAATGGAGAAATCTGGGAGTTTGAGGATGACTTGGGTGTCTCAGACGGTGACAATGGTGTCTTGTTGGGTTTGGACGGTGGAACTACCTCCACTGTCTGCATTTGTATGCCAATGATTCCCTTCTCTCACTCTCAGCTCCATTCTCTTCCCACCCTTGCAAGGGCCGTTGCTGGATGCTCCAATCACAATAGTGTTGGAGGTAATTCATAATCCCCTCTCTTGTGCACTTGGTGTGTTTGATGATTTCCCTTTGGGGGTTTGTTTCGAAATTTGATTTTTCCAATGGGTTTGTTGGAATATTTGCTGTACTTGGACATTTTTTATTGATTTGGTTGTCTACATTAATACACTGTTTGGTTCAGTGTGTGTTGTGTTTCAATGCCCTTATTGGGTTGGGAACTATGGGGAGGATAAGAGACACCAATTAGGTTGGATATACACTTTGTTTTTGCATACCACAGTAGGATGCTGGTTAAATAGTTATGGCTTAGGCAATTTGGTTAAGTGGCTGTTCGGTTATGAAGCTAAATAGCGTGTTGATCTAAGGTAGTCACAAGCAACTGTGGCCTGTAACTAAACTGTTGGAGATTGATCATTTAGGAAAAGCTGCAATCTTATGCTACATTCCTTGGTTTGAGTTGTTAAAGTCTTGTTAAAGATTACATTCTTGTTATCGGGTTTTCTATCTGGCATTCTAAAGAAGCTTTGGCTACAGTGTTTTTGTGTTTAGATATGCCTATTTTTAATCTTCACTTTGTGCTCTCTCCCTTATTTTATAATAATGAAGTTCTTGTTTTAACCATCCTGCTCTCCTTCCAAAAAATGGTGATAACTTATGGTTGCTGGCCAAGTACTCTTGTAGCATCTCAATTAGCTCTTTTTTGTGTGTTAACTTTGTGCATAAACAACAGACAAAGTTTCATGCATTCAATAGTTTTAAAGAATTATACCTGTCATAGAAAACGAAGATCGAATTCCAGGAGAAATGTTTTATTAGCTTTTATCTTTAATCACTTCTTCTGCAGAGATTGCTGCAAGGGAAACAATAGAGCAGGTTATGGCAGATGCTCTTTCAAAGTGTGGTTCAAAACGATCTTCAGTCCGAGCTGTTTGTTTGGCTGTATCTGGTGTTAACCATCCAACAGATCAACAAAGAATTCTCAATTGGCTTAGGTTGCTAAGCTTTATTTAAGTGTATCTTCATTTTTTTTTTGTGTTGAAAAGAAGGCATATAAATCTATTTTTACTCTTGCTTTTGGAAGAAACTAACAAAGTTATTTATTTTATTTATCTCTGAGCTTTTATAAGTAATGAATATACTGTGTTTTTATATCTAATGGCATATATGATCTGTATGTTAGTTTTTGTTATATATTTAATTGTGGAAGGATTCAACTGAGTTTTAAGTTGTTTATCATAATATTATGGAAGAGAATTGTCTTCCTAAATAAAAAAATAGAGACCACAAATAAAGTTAGTTAATCCTATAACGAATAACAATGTTACTACTGAACTCAACCTTTATAAAGGAAAGTGAGGACATAAACATCTGCTATATCAGTTTACCTATATAACAAATCTACTCCATTATACCAGTTTTATATAAGATTGAAAGAAACTGACTTTCTTCATTTTTTTTTTAATTTGCCAAAGCAGTATGCGTAAAATAACTAAAGCCAGGACCACAATACAAGTGGGGGGACTTATCTGTAAAGAATTGAAACTTATTTAAACTGCAGTTTATTTGTACATTCTGCTGGTTCAGTTCTTTGAATATGCTGTGTCATTTAATATCCATTATAGTTTATCTGTTATTCTAAAGACTGAACCATGCTGTGGCCTTATGTAAACAGGGATATATTCCCAAGCCATGTGAGGTTATATGTTCTGAATGATGCTGTGGCTGCTCTGTCTAGTGGAACAATTGGTAAACTTCATGGATGTGTACTAATTTCTGGCACAGGGAGCATTGCATATGGATTTACTGAAGATGGAAAAGAAGCAAGAGCAGCAGGTGCCGGACCTGTCCTAGGTGACTGGGGCAGGTAACACAAACCTTGAAAATTAGCTTTTAGTAAAAAGTGTAATATGGAGACTAATAATTTCATTAGCCAGAAAAGGTGTTAACTTTGCAAATTGATCCAACCTTAATCTTCTTAAAAGCTCTTTCTGCATCATATATATTGGCATCTCCCATACATGAGTACAAAAGATATAAAAAGAGCCGTGGGGAACGTCTTTCTCTTGATGTCCAATTTGATTCCATCTATTGCGTAGTTGAAAGTTTGCTTTATTATTTGCAGTGCCTATGGAATAGCTGCAAAGGCTCTTACTGCAGTAGTAAGAGCTTATGATGGTCGTGGTCCAAGTACAATGCTTGCAAGTAGTATTTTGCAAAAACTTGGTCTTTCTTCTGCAGAAGAAATAATTGGGTATATATTATAGTTGTGTAATTGTTCATTTATTTGCATTTGTGAAGTAAATAGCTAGTATTTGGAAATCTTACTGTTAGAAATGCAACAAGAGGACCATCCTTGTGTCTTTCTCTAAGAACTAGAACTTACTACCTAGCCTATCCACACAGCAAATGCAAACTAAGTTGACTTGTATATATTTCAGAGATGAGATTTTTTAAGTTGGAAGTAATTTTGTCAATGTAATGTAATTTAATGTCATCATGTTATGTTCAGATGGACCTATGCAGATCCCTCCTGGGCCCGCATTGCAGCCCTTGTTCCGGTTGTAGTGATCTGTGCAGAGGCTGGGGATGAGGTTGCAAATAATATCTTACTAGAATCTGTCCAAGAGCTAGCGTCAAGTGTCAAAGCTGTTGTAAACAGACTTGGATTGTCTGGTCAAGGTTAGGGTATTTAAATTCTTGTAATTTTTAGTGCATAACATTTATAGTCAGTTTGGATGAGCTTCTCCATAAGATCCTATTAGGGAAAAAGGTGAGATAGCTTCTCCATAGGCTAAACTTGTAAAAGTTCTCTCATAGTTTCTCTATATTTTTGTTTTTAACTTGTGCATAAGCTAATTTTAGCTTTTGGAGAAATCAAATTCATTTTTCCTTGTTTTTATCTCTTATAAGAGTTTATGGAGAAGTTCATCCAAACAAACATCTAAGGCTAACTTGTATTGACAATGTGATTAAAATTTGTACTAATTGAGTTGGCCTCCAAAACATTCTTGTAAAATATAGAAGTGTTCTTTGGCTTGAACGTTTGGATCATTTACATGGATTATTGATCTTTTCTCCTTCTGTAATGAATATTGTGCAATGAGTTGTAGTCTGTAATTTTGGCAGATGGGAAGAGTGGCTTTCCCCTGGTGATGGTTGGTGGTGTTCTGACAGCACATAGGGGAAGCTGGGATATAGGAAAAGAAGTAATTAACTGTATTACCAAACAGTTTCCTGGGGTTATTCCCATCAGACCTAAGGTCAGCATATTTATCATATCTTTTATCTTTTTGAAAACAATTGCATATTAGATAAAAATCCCTTTTTGTAAATTGTTTCAAAGTTAGTATTTTTTAAACTAGAAGATATACTATTTGGAATATAACAACACTTTCTGTAGAATATCCATTAAATAACTTGAAGAATCGATGTTCAAATGTTCTTTAAATATCCATATTCAATGTTTTTAACATGTTTGCTTTATTCCACAACAGGTGGAGCCTGCTGTTGGTGCGGCATGGTTAGCATGGAATTTTTTCATGAAAGAATGTCATCACAAGGCTGAGAATTGATGAAAAGCAAGAAAATATAATTCTTGATGATTAAAAGTGTATATTAGACAAGGACGAAAGTGTGGATACCTATGTGATGCCATGTAGTTTATGTATGATCCAATATCTCTGCTGTTATTGTTCATGGCACATGGTAGAGGCTTAGCTAAGGTGGTAACTGTGCTTGTGTATATAATTTTTAGTGCCATAAACATGATAGAGAAGTGTCTTCGTTGTCTAGTAGCTGTTGATACTTTTTCATCGTGAATTGTTTAGAGAATGAAGATCAGCATTTTGGAACAGCCAATCGTGATGGTTTAACAATTTAAAAATTTGTTAAACTGTGTAAAAAATAGATCAACCAAGTTTAACTAGAATTTAGTTTAGTTAAATATTCTTGGAACTAGTTTCTATCTGATATGTATGGATTACTTCATTTTTTGAAGTCTAATATCACTTTTAATATTTATATTTATTGGAATTATTCAATGTTTTCTTAATTTTAATATTTATATTTATTGGAATTATTCAATGTTTTCTTAATTTTAATATTTATATTTATTGGTATCGTTTAAAGAATAACGTGACTATAAATAATGTGACTCAGTTATTTAAAGTGATATCTACTATTCATTATTACGTGTCATTTGCATTATCACGTTACCATACCAATTCAACAAGAGACTAGATTAGTTTTTTTTAACAAAAATGAGAATTATATTAAAAAAATTTAAGAGACAACATTTAACCATTCCAACAAATATTAGGACAAAAGGTAATTTTAAAACATTTTTTAAAAATACTTGTCCTTAAAATATGGTTCTCGCAATTATTGTCTTAGTGACCTCAATTTCTGTTGTGGAATTGGAGGGTATATAATACAGTAGAGTATAAAAACAAAATATTGTATTTAAATAGCAAACTTACAAAATGCTGCTGTTTTATGCTGTATATATATTTTTAAAATAAAAAGTACCTTGCTTCGGATTTCTTAAATGGTATTAAATATATTAAACAACTTTAAAAGTTTTAAATACATTATCCGTGTCTCCTGACTTTTATTTTTTCGGTATTGTATAAAAGATTTAAAACATTATGATTAAAAAATTGAGGTATGATTTTAGATCAAATAGGGAAATATTTAAATAATAGAGTTAACCAAGTTAAACTATTCTTTTCACCAAACAAAAACTTCTAAATTTTCACAATTCACTTTCCTCTCCACGTGTAAGGTTTGAAGGGGCGAAAATTAAATTGCTTTTAGGTCAAAATACATATTAGATGAGAAATTTCTAGCATAATAATTTCAGTATAAAATAGAACAGTATATCTCCCCATGATTATCCAAAGCATTTTACCTGCCATTAACTACTTTAAGCAACATAAATAGACTAAATAAATTGAATCACCACTTCATACAGCTCCCTCTTCAAAACTTTTCATGCACGCATATATTTGTGTACATATTTTCAGGATCATTGTGAGATTCAATGTCCATGGATGGAGGTGGAACCCTCAGAATACAGCCTTCCTTTCTCCTTTTTATATAGATGTTTCAAAAAAATAACAGATCTAAGACTGAGCCAAAAGTCCCAGAAAAGAAATATCCTATGGTCGTAGAACTTCTGATTGTGTGACCTTCCCAAATTCTTACTAATTAGTAATACAAGGGCTAGCCAAGAAGCCGCCTTTAAGTTTCAGAGAAAGTGACAGATGCAAACTCTACAAGAACTAAACCACCAAGAAATAAGGGTAGCGCAATTTTTTTATATTGTGATGTTAAAAAGGTCTTCTATTGTTCTGATTACTACCACGAGAATCACCAAAGCCACTAGATTGACCCGAGCCAAGTTCTCCAAAACCTCCCGAACGATCTGAACCACCAAATCCCCCAAAATCATCTTGACGACTAAACCTAGACCCACCGGATGATCGACCAGATCTACTTCCTGATTGACCTGACCCAAAGCCACCAGATGAGCCAAACCTACCAGAGCTTGGTCCACCATATCTACTCATTTCACCAGAAAACCCCCCTCCTGATTGACTGGAACTAGAGCCACCAAAACGATTATAATTCTGTCCACCAAACCTTTCACCAGAATCTCCAAAGCTGGGGCGGCCAAATCCACTGTTATTGTAGCCACCAGAACGGCCAGATCCAGGACCACGGCCAAAACCTGTGTCACCGTAACGACGATCCCTAGTTCCTCCGAAAGACCCAAACCGCCCACCACCCATGCCAACTGTGTCCATGGATGCACTATCAACAGCTATCCTTGGTAGCTGAAAAATACGAATACAGGAACAGAAAACAATCAATAAATAATTATATAAATAAAAAATACCAAACTTTAAAATGTAATTAGCATATTAGTGAGAACACTGGAAAACGGTAATAATAACTATGGGATAGTAGGTCCCTGGCTGTTTAGATATATTGAATAGAGAAAAATACAATCTGAGTTTATCAATTTCCAGGGCAATCTGACTCGCAAAATGATCATAAACAGGTTCAGATCAAATTGTGCATAGGAAGGATGGGATTTTAGGCAGCAGGAATATATGCTTCCTAAATAGTGTAGCCTCAATCTCAATGACCAGAAAATTAGTAATTAACAAGGTACAACTTCCAGTGCAAAAGATAGATAAAATTCAATAAGATGCCAGCAAAGGATATCACCTCTGTAAATCTACTTCCCACATCACGCTCAATAAGCCTCACAGCCCTTGATTGATCTTCTGTATACACAAGAATAGCAGTTCCTTTCTTACCAGCACGACCTGTCCGTCCAGATCTATGAACAAATATTTCTGAAGAATTGGGAAGATCATAATGTATTACCTATAGCAGGAAAGCAAGTCAAAATTTCGTATCGATAAATTGCATGAAACGATAACAATATTGTCCATAATATATCACAGTATTTACATATGCACATGACATTAAACATTAAAGAATGGCACATTGAGAAAGACTACAAACACGGAACAATAAGAAATCAAACAAAGAAATACAATCTAAGCGAGGTCCAAAATTTACAGAACCATGAACAGTACAGGCCGATGACAGAATAAACCAAGAGTGTTGCATGATTATCAAATATATCAAATACATTGACAAGAAAAATCAATAACTAATAGTCAAGGATATATCATCAAGAAAATGATACCTTGTCTTCAAATTCAATCAAACATACGATAATTTCCAATAGAAATAAAAAAACAGTAAAACAGAACTCACAAGATCAACATTGGGTATATCAAGCCCACGTGAGGCAACATCAGTTGCCACCAAAACATTAAAATGGCCATTTCTGAAGCCAGCAAGAGTTTTTTCCCTCTGAGCTTGTGATATGTCTCCGTGCAAAGCCTCACATTGAACACTTTTTGCCATGGTATATGATAATCGGTCTGCATCACGTTTTGTTTGAGTGAAAACAATACACTTTCCTCCTTTTGCATGTTCCTAACAAAGGATATATCTTTAAGAAACGGAGAGAAAGAAAGAAATCCAGCAAGTTTCCTCAAGTAGTTTATTCTAATTAAAATACATAAAGGGCAATCTAATGCCCAAGGCTACCACCTAGTGGGGTCTGAGGACAGTGGGTGTACACAGATTTACCACCACAAGCAAGCGGCTGTGTCCAGGATTTGCACCTGTGACCTCTGGGTCACAGGGAACCAACCTTACCCTTGCACCAAGGCTCACCCTCTAATTACACACATATATATTCTAGTAAGAGCTTAAGGGAAAAACGTAATAAAACTCCAGAAACCTATTTGCAATACAGTAATTTTAGTCTAGGAATTTAGCTTTGAAACCTAACTCAACTCCACAAAACTTACTTATAAAGTAAGGACTCGTCAACCTTTACAAGCTCTATTTAATTTTATATCATATCTCTAGCTGAGGAGGGACTAAGCACCACCATTGAGGTTTCCGTTGAGGCAGCCACCTTCTAACACAATGCCACTAAGGCAGGCTATGATTTGACCACTAGTAAGGTGGTTCTCAAACACATTAACAATCACTAATCAGAACTACCAATCAAGTCAGTAAATGATGGTTTTAGAAAGCATACTGTTATTAGCTGCGCAAGAATTCCCGCTTTAACATATAAGTCAGATGCAATGGAATACAGCGAAATTCCATCTGCTAACTTCTGATCAGAATCTCCAACCTACAGCACCAATAAATTTACAGTTAAAAAATAACTCTCGTGTACTCCCACACATGCCCACAATGTAGAGACGTTAATACATGATAAACTTATTACTCAAAGAAGTTCATGCGCCCTACAACATAATCTACTATGTTTATTTTGTACATTATATTCAAATCAAACTAAATGATATCTCAGAATTGCACAGGTTACAGGCATTTTCCTAGTGCCTAGAATGGAGTTTCAAGCTTACTAGATCAATGGTCAGGGGATCATTCAGGTAATTGCGTGAAATCTGCTTTATCCAAGATGGCATTGTTGCAGAGAACATAAGAGTCTGACGTTTGGCGGGCAACCTTTCCAAGATCCTCTCCACTTCCTCCTGGAAGCCGACTTGAAGCATCTGATCAGCTTCATCAAGAACAACAAATTGAACTTCCTTAAGATTTAGAGCACCTCTGTTGAGAAGGTCAATAATCCGACCAGGTGTTCCCACAGCAATATCAACCCCATAATCGAGCTGCCTCATCTGCTTAGAGATTGGCGTACCACCATAAACACAAATTGTATCCAAGTTAGGTGCCGACTCATAGAATTCCTTCTCAACCTGCTTAGCAAGCTCCCTAGTTGGAGCCAGAACTAAAGCCAAAGGATCCCTCCCCCGCCTGCCACATCAATCACACAGAAAAAAATGTATAGTTAAAGACACAAAAAACATTCCCATGATTCTATCCACACCATCATGATTTACCAAGTCCACATTCAACTCTAACAGAGAAACAAGTGCAAAATTTAGGTAATAAGGAAACATAAGTATCACGATAACATAAAAAAAATAGAACCAACCCATGCTTCGCATTAAACTGAATGATCTTATCCATGATGGGTATCCCAAATGCAAGAGTCTTCCCAGTTCCAGTCCTAGCTCGACCAATCATATCACGACCTTGCATAGCAGGTTCCAACACGGCCCTCTACAATACAACAACCCAATTAACTAAAAAAAACGTTAACAAAACTCAAAGCTACTAAACTACACGTCTTTAATCATTATAAACCACATATCATGCTATGCACCATCGCATAAACCCTTAGAAGCAAAGCAAACCTGAATGGGGAAGAGCTTGGTGATGCCTTTCTTGGCCAAAGCTGAGACAATATCCTGAGAGATTCCGAGCTTCGCGATCTCGAGTCCTTCCTCGGCGTTCCCTTTAGACCCTTCTTCGTAAGGGAAATCGTCTACAGCATATTCCGCGCGGTGATGTAAAGAAGAACGGAAATTCAACGGACCCGATTTGGAGTGGAAGTTTCTGGGAATGAAGGCCGGGGAGAGTGGCCGGAAGTCGTTACTGGCGGAGATTACAACGGCCAGCAAAGCGCGCCTTGAGAGGGTGGAAGAAGTTCTTCTAAGGATTGTGGTTAACATGTTGTAGTGTTGTGGTAAGAAAATGGAAAATGGAAACCCTAACAGACTGCAATTCAGGGTTTAGGGTTTTATGACAATAGAAAATTGGAAATGAAGAAGATATTTCAGTTCAGTTCACAATCTTCTGTGTGCTACTCTTCTTAATGCTCCTGTGACTTCTTTTATTCCACACCATAGATTAAGCATAATATTTTGCTCCAAAAATAATAATAATCTCATTTTATTTTTTAAAATTAATTTGTTTATTGTAACAGTTGATTGATTTATTGAGAGTGAATTTCTCAACTGTTTTTTTCTTTTTAGTGCAGCCCTGAAAGCTTTGTCAGAATTTGGCAAAAACAAATTCTGAAGGGACTTTATGATTTTCTTTTCTAGAAAAAATATATTAAATAAAAAATTAAAATTGTGACAATTCTACTTTCTTAGTCATTCTTGTACTAATTATAATTAAGATTATAATTCAATAATAGCATCAATAATTATGACTAAACTTAGTTACAATTTAGTTCTTAATATTAATAATTTAAAATATGTATTTTAAAATAGGAAATAAAAGTTTAATACAGTTTTTCAAAAAGTTAATATATATTCTCTACCATATTTTTAAACTACTTTCTCAATGGCTAGTTAGTGTCTTCTGCTCTATTACTATTACACAATATACTATTTTGCAAGATTGAGAAATAAAAGATACATAAATATAAGGACAGACTAATTATCATAAAAATAATCTTTAATTGAAAGATATCATAATATTCACCAAAATTTTAAATTAAATTTAATTAACTAAAGTTTAAGCATTAAATTATAAAAAAAAAATTCTAAACTTTGAAAGATTAATATATTGAATGCTATGTCATACTCTTATCTCCACTTTTTATAGAATAATAGCTCAATTGAAATATCATGTATCTCATCCATTACTAATAGATTAATTTTATCAACTTAGTGAGTATAATCTATTTCATATTATACTTTAAGAGTTTTGACAGAGAGTGTTGTAGTTGAACTTAAATCATTAATATTATATATTTTGGTGAACTTTTTTTATAAAATAATTGAGTTTAGTATTATTTATTTATGTATCTTTATATGAGTTATTGTATTTTATAAATGTTTTAGCATAGATTTTATATGATTTAATTGTTTTAGAAATTTTTTTCACATTAATTTTTGTGTTTTATTTTTTATGATGATGTAAACAGGAAGAAATAAGGGTTAAAATATCTTTGAAAAAAAGACAATAATATAACAAAATTTTTCTTGTGATTGTTTATAGTAATTTTTCATATTGATTTTAAATATATTTTATTACAGTTATTTAATGTAACATCCCAAAATATATAGCAATGTATATAGATATAGAATGCAACAGTCATAATTAAAGAAAGCAGTGAGAGTAGTAATAGATAACTGCATATGTATAAATTACAGTCGTCCAAAATAGAGGGGAATTAAAACGAATAATAATGAAAGTACAAAGGTCTAAAGTTTCTCAAAATATGATAGTACAAAAAGAAATAAAAACAAGGCGAATGCCTAAGAAGGCATCCTAAGTACTGGTGCTGGATCTTCCTCGGTCTCCAACGCCTGCTCCAGAGGTACATCATCACCTACTGCTCACATCCAAAGGATTGGATGATCATCGCAAGGGAGGAAGGCAAACACACACAACATACAAGTGCAAGGGTGAGCTAGGTTTCAAACAAACATACACATCAAAGCAAAGTGATCTAACATTACCGAAAGCGTAGATTTACATTCAAGCGTACAAATCATCATAATCATAAGCACATATTTCATCACTTAACCAAAATCAATCATCTTAACATGCAAAGACTCCTAGACACGTCCAGACACAGAATGAATGTAGAGCTGGGGCGGGTTGTGCACTTGTGATGACCCCTACTGCTTTGCAAAGTCATTGCCGAGGGGTTCCACCCGACCATACACAAGGCTAGTCCGTTACCGCGGTATAGGCCTACAGTGAAAGCGCCTACCCTAGGACCTCCCACTACTCCCACCACACGCGTCAATCCTCTCTAAGTGAGAATGAAAGACCGTTAGAGCGTTAGGGATAACCCCCATATGGAAGCCTCTCACCATTCAATCAATACACTAACAGATCTCACCGAGAGATCATAATTTCATAACTAAATCCAACCACTTTAATCAAATGATATACCTCTTTGATTCATCAAACATACAATTTCATAGTAATTCAAGTGCATTCTTACTAAATTGTCTCATATCAAACCCATATACCATCATACAACATCAACCATGTCATAAAAACAACTCATGCATTACATACTTTCACAAAACCAACACTTATTAACACAAATTTCTTTAGGACTTTTAGTTATTAATACTTAAGTAACTCAAACAGCCTTGAGACCCTCACCAATGGTTCCGGAAGGGTCAAAAACCCCCAGAACGACCTAGAGAACGTCTAAAACGGACCTCCGAAACTCCCGAAACGTCAAAAACAAAAACGACAGCAGAAACAGTGTGCTGAATGACCGTTCCAGCGCCATTCAGGTGGCGCCCAGCGCCAGAAAACAGAACCAAATGGCGCCCAGCGCGAGTTAGGTGGCGCCCGACATGGATTCTGCAGGATTTATGCAAATTTTGCACAACTCACACCCCTAAGTTCCGTTTTAGACCTTTTTATGAATTTATAATCATTATAACTCGAAATTTAGGTGTATTTAAACTTGTCTAAAGGTGTATAAACATTCCTAACCTCAATTCCTAACAACTATGCATAGATTTACACTCAAAAACCTCAATTCTCTCAACTTATGGGCTCAAACCTAGATTTAACACTTGAGGACTGTTCTTGGCTATTTTGACACTTCTCACAAGTCACTTTGAACTTACATAAGTTGTCTTAACTGCCTAATTCAAGTTATAACCCCTAGAGCTCAAAACCAATACCTCACTTCCTCTAAACTCCCCCAAAATACTAGTTTTTCCTCAACCTAAGAACTCAACTTCACTTCTACCATTTAGAACCTCACTTAAACCAATTTTATAGTTCTAACAAGTTATAATTAACTTGCCTAAGCTGCCTCAACAGTCCAAAAACGTGACAAACCTCATTTTCTCAAAATCATTACCTCACTTTCTCTAAAATAACCAAAAAGTGACCCTAAGACACTTGATTTTCATTCCTTACAATACCACAACAGATTTTTCACACTAAAACAGTTCCAACATGCATAATCCATCATTCAAAATCATTCCAAACAGTTCATATCCATCAATCACCAAATTCACATAACACTCACACTTCCATACATGCATTTCAAGTTAGCAAAAATCAAAATTATGCTTCCAACAACATACCAATTCGAAAATCATCATGCCTTCACATCACACAACTAAAATGGAAAGTAAAACTAGCTCTCCTTACCTCTAGGATGCACGGTCAACTCAAGGGATGATCCTAGACCAAATACTTTGACCCCAAGGTGTGAGAATCACCTAAAATCATCAATTGATGATGGAAAACGAATTTTAGGACTAGATTGAAGTTAAATTAAGAAAGAAAACGAGATGGGTTGCATGCAACAAGAATTCACATGCTAGAAACCCTGGGGCAAAGGGGAAAGAGGGCTTTCTTACCGGTTGGATGAAACGAAAAATCAATCGGTAGAAACGTAGCTCTTAGAGTCTTGAATGCTTAGGTAGCTTCAATTTGAGAATCCAATGGTTAGATTTTGAGTTATGGTAGATGGAAGGTAGAGGAATGAAGAAGAAGAAGGAGGAGGAGGAGGGAAATTGTATGTTTCTACAAAGTGTATTATTTTATTTTTTTCAAGGCTTTACATTTAATGTAATAACGGTATTAATAATTTATATTTATTTTTTTAGACAATTTATTCTTTTTTATCAAAATCTTATTTTATCCGTTATAAGTTACTAAAATTAAAATGTTACAATTATAGAATTCAAATTCAACCATATTTAATTCCTGATTCATTATTATTATTATCAAAATTTATTTTTAAAAGTAATTACGTATTTGAATATTTCTCATAAATATGCAATTATATTTTTGTAATAATTTAATTATCTATCAATCCAAACAAAGATAAATATTCACTGCCTATCTGTGTGAATGTTAGAACAAGTATTCTCTTTAACCTCATTAATTTATAATCAAATTTTATTTTATTTTAATTTTTTTCAACTTCTCAGTTACTTTCATTTAAAAAAGAAATAATCCTGAACTCTTATTTGTATTTTTTTTTTCTATTCTTTCTTATTATAACTATGTCATGTGATACAATTTAACCTTTTCTATTAATATAAAACTGACTATGTTAACTTAGTGTAACAGTGATTTATTATTATTATTATTTATTATTATTATTATTATTATTTTAGTTTTTTTATTTATTTTTTAAACAAAAAAAAGAGTGTTCCTCCCTGCACTTCCCCCTCTTCTTCCTGTACCTCCAAAATTACGTTTTTACCCTTCAATCATTTAATAAAGTCAAACATAATTAATGAATAATAAATGATATTCTAATTCCTAACTGTCAACAACCCTAATCCTTGTCTGATTAGTATAAACTCTACACCCCCTCACCCCCTTCCTGATCCACATTTGAGTTGTACGAGCATTTGAGTTGTGTTACCTTCACTTGAGTTACTGTTTTATTGAGAACAAAATAGTATTTTGTGTTTCTAATCAGTGCTGGTGATTGTGCTTGTTCTTGATCGTGGTGGTGGTGTTGTTTTCTGCTGGTTCGGCTTTGGACATAGACAAGAGGAAGAAGGAGCTCCCAGGTTAGTGCATTTTTTAATTTTGCCGCATTTCGAGTTGCGGCAGATGCAAACCGTCATTTGAGTTGCGGTTCTGAAGAATTACATTTTTACATAGCCGCATAACGAGTTGCGATTTTCACATAGCCACAGAACGAGATGCGACTGCCCTTAACCGCCGTATGAATTGCGGTTTGATTTGTCTGCCAGCTTTGATTTCATATTTCACTGTGTTTCATTTCAAAATGGAAAATTAAGGAGAGATAGGGGAAATGAATCTTTAGTTCTAACATTATTATTATTACCATCAAATAGTTCATTCAGCTAAAAGTGATGATAGTTTCATAGATGGAGATTCATATCTCCTATATCAGTAAAAGTAGTCTGGCAACATACCATCCATCTATTGAATGAAAAAATTAGAAAGCAAATTACATATGTAAGAGTGTACAGTGGCAATCAAACAAATATATGAACTGCAGATGCCATATGAATTAGCTACGTAGAGTATAAAACTAGACTAATTGTAAAGTAGATACTTGGCCAGCTTTTATACTGTAAGATGTAAAACTAACAATTAATCAATATAGATAGAACATCATTTTGGTTGGAGAACCTGGAGATGAAGGGAAAGGCAGAAACAAAGTTATGTTCAGCGCATGGATGTTGTTGCTTCAGTGTCTTCTCTTATTCATGTTTCCCAAAAATTTGACCTCAGATAATTCCCTCTTGCCGCATTAATAATAGATAGAATCCTGAAATTAAATAGTGTTGGCTTCAGATAATAAAATGAGTTAGGAATGACTAAATTTTTAATTTATTCAAACAAATTCATTTGACTTTATGGTTTAACCAACAATTTGAAAAAACGAACAAAAAAAGCCATAACCGCAGTCTGATCTACGTTTCAAACAACCGCAGTCTGATCTGCGTTTTTCCCGTGCACCCCCAAACCAAACCAACCGCAGATCGAACGGCGGTTGGTTTCAGACGCTGTTCGACCTGTGGCATGCGTTAACCGCGAACCCATTTGCGGTTCGACAATTCTTCTTAACCGCAGTTCCATTTGCGGTTTTGTATGCCGACCTCAAAACCCTCCCCCATTAGCACAGTTCAATCACAGTTTCAGTTCAGAGAAAATGCCACCACAGATCAAGCAAAGAATATGATTCTTAACCCAAAATATTAACCAGATCTGAGAAGAAAAATACTAACTTGCACGCCAGATAAACTTCAAAAACGAGAAGAAGTGATGCCTAACTTGGTCTTGGAGCAGAGGAGAGCAAAACGAAAAAAGGGGCTATAAGGTTTTTTTTTGAGTTGCGGCAGAGTTATAAGGGTTGACTTATCTTTTTATAAAAACAATGAATAATGAATAGGGGTAGGATTATAGGGGTACAGTAAGAATTAAAATAAACTAGGGAGGTGCAGGACGAGACCACGGAGGTGCAGGGAGAAACACTCCAAAAAAAAACGTCACATGATAGAGCCAGTGTGACTAACCATGACAATGACATCTAAGTAAAAAATCTTAATTTAATTTTTTTATTTATAATTGATCTCATTTTAATCCCAATAATTTTTTTAAATTGAAGCAATTTAATCATTCTCAAAATTAAAACCAAATATATATATATATATATATATATATATATATATATAATGATATCTTTATAAAAATTGATATTTTTATTAAATAATTTTTACAATATTAAATTTATATTATACATTAAACTTTATTTAATTTTTTTTAAATATTTATATATTAATAATTTCTATACAAATGTTAGGATTTGTTTAAAAATAACAATATTATAATTTCAATATAAAATTTTGAAATATTTTTATAACAAATTTAATGTAAAATATTAATTTAAATAAACTTAATCATATTATAAAATATTAATAAAAATATGTTTTATTAAAAATATCATTATAATAATAATTATAAAATTAATGAACTTTGATTATTTTAATATTAGAAAGTTTTAATATAAATAGTTTCGTTACAAATTAGTTTTATTATTTTAAAATCCACAATTTCTTTAGAAACCAATTTTTTAAAGTTTTTCTTACTTCTCTTTAGGAATTCTTCTTTTGTGTTCATGTAATTGAAGATCAAAAATCGCTTAAGTGATCACAGAGACAAGATTTTCAAGTATTATCAGTTAGTTTCTTCAATAAAGTAAGTTGGTTTTCTGCTCCTTTCTTTGCTTGGTTTTGTTTTTTCTTGCATGCTAGCTTTTTTTGTTTTGCATGTTAAGTTTCAGTTTTCTATAAGACTCTCTATTAATTAGTAGTCCTAACAGCATACTTTGATCATGATTATGTTGTTTGTAGGTGCAATTAATGTCATTTCATCTGTGGGAGGTGTTTGGGGTTCTTTATGGTTGTTTGGTCTTCTAGCACGTAAGGAAGCTAATGATTTTCTTTACTTTCGAATTAAAAAGTATGAATTGTGGTTGCTAGGTTGTAAGGTTGATGTTCGATTGATTTTATTATAATTTGAAATGGTTGTTTAGTGATAATTGTGTTTTGATGAGTGTGTTTGGCTAATTGATGCGTGATGCCATGAATGATTATGAATTGGTGCTTATATGATCTTTTGAATGTTATTGCTTTGAAGTGTAAATTGTATAAAACTGATGTGGCATTGGGAAGTAGAGAATAAGATGAGTTATAGGTTGGTTTTAATCTTAAAAGGGGTTTTTGATAGGCGAGAACTTGAGGTAATGGTCAAATAGGAGAAACTAGGTTATTGGGTCTATTTTAGGGTCATTTAAAACTTGTCTAGACTTCTAGTTAATCAAAAAATTATTATTAAGTTGGTAAGTAGTAAATAAGTTGAGTTTTTGGTTCATTTCAGTGGTTTTAACAGGTAAAAATCTAATGGAGTAGGTCTATGTTAAAAATGAAGTTTTTAGGTTTGTTTTTGAGTCAATTTTGACTTGTTTAAACCCTTAGTTTGCTAAATTCTGATTTATAAAGTGTAGAATTGGTTATAGTGATTCTTAAGTGGTTGGGTTGGTTGAGTGCATCTTGTTTCTAACCAAATGAACGATGTGGTACTCCATTTTCATCTATAACATGCTTTCGTATCAATCCTAGTGTTAAAGAATTCAAATTGGTCATTTAGATAAGTGTAAGGTACACCAAAAAAATAGGTTGTTGTCATCTGGTATAATGTTAAGCAACCTTGTGTGGCATTCAATGTTGTTAAACCAGAGAGCCACTATTATTTGGACGCTAAGTGCTCCCTTTGGCCGTTGAGTAATGCAAAACCCGAGAGTAAATGCTCTTGGGGGCACTGAGTGATATCTTTGGCGTTGAGCGCCACTTTTTCAGTGGTGTTGGCGTTGGGTGCCCTATTGCTAGTTTTGGTTGTGCATTCTGTTCTCTTATTTCATGTTGAGCTTGAAATGTTTTTAGTACTTTGATGAAGGTTTAGTAATATTTATGGAATTGTATGATGGGGCTTACGTGAGGTTATATATGTGGATAAATATGATTGGAAAAGAATTTCAAGGAGGAAATTCTTAATGGTTGTTTCAAGTATTGTATGTATGAATGAATGTAGAAGTTCGGTCTTGGGGGTTATCTTAACACTGATGGTCATCCATTCTCAAGTAGAGAATGGTGATGCATGTGGTAAGAGTAGCAGGAGGTCACAGTCTAAAGGCTTTACCTTGGCTTAAGACACGGAACGGACTAACCTTGTGAGTATGATATGGTGAAATTCATTGGCAATGCTTCTGCAAAGCAATAAAAGTAACCACAAGTGCATGACCCAACATAACTCGACATTCATACATGTATCCGGATGGTCAAATCCAAGTTTTAATGATATGCTTAGGATGTTTGTTTGATTGTGGATGAAATGTAATATATGATGATTTATGAAACTCCATATTTAATTCTTTTAACATTAGCTTACACTTTCATCTTTGTGTTTATTTGTCTGTTTTGTTTCTTCTCTTTTACAATAATCACCTTAACCGTGTAAGTTTAAGGGGATGTATCTGGTGAATAGATGTTAGGAAAAGGTGAAGCTAAGATGTAGAGCATAATGTTTGGTTTCAGGTTTCATTCGTTAATGTAGATACCCTGTTACACTTTTGATTTAGTGTAATATCTCATAGTAGTTTAGATTTTAGTATATATTTTGCTATTATAAGTCAATTTTAAATTATTTGTAATAGCATCTTATATATTTTTTTTAGTTAACTATTTTATATTATTAAATATAACGAATCCTATGATAAGATGTTACATATTCGGTAATACTATTAATATAATTTTCTTTCAAGCATAACTTATAAATATTTTAAGGCTGCATCTTTCACTGATTTAATTGGGTTAGAACATAAACAAATGAAAGATTGTTTTCACCCAAAATGGAAAATGAAGCATACTATTGAATTCTGGATTTGACATGTGGAATTTATTGATTAGAATAATGTGATTGTGAATTTTAGAGAAAAGCACTTTGGAATTTATTATGCAGAAATAATAAGAGAAAACAAGGTTACCCAGTTGGATGAAGACATGCATTGATCTTCCAAAATCTCTAAGTGAAGCACAAAGTGTAGCTAAAGCACTTCAGTTTTAGTGGCTTAATGCCTTCAATGGGTCCTAATTCCACTACCCTTAACACAACAAAACAAAACAAACAATTCTCACAAATGGGTCCATCATCTTTTCCAATCACTCTCTCATGTCTCTAATATTTTGTTTTCTCCATTTTCAATTTCTCATTAAAAAACAATAAAAATGTTTAACGTTTAAACCTAATTTGCAATTAATGAATCAAACCTCATTAAAAAAAACAAAATAAAATGAATATAATTCACACATAAAAATGAAAACAACTTGCACTGAAAATCTTTAAGACTATGAATTTTTAAATATCCAAATTGATATAATCTTAGACTTAGACTCAACGGAGAGGCATTAAAAGATCAGCATGATGGATCCAACACTGTCTCAAAAGAAGAATCGATGGCTTTGCCTTTTCTTTTTCACGTTACGGTGTAAAGCGAAAGGGTTAAAAACAACCACTGACCATCCTTGTACAACACTGTTCCTTTTCGATTTTTAGTTTTATGTCTGTAATACAATTATCTTTTTATGTATCATGTTGAAACAATAGTGTATATAAAATATCACTTTCGAAATATTTTCCATGAAGAAACAGTATAGTATTTTTGTTATACTCCTATGTATGTGACAAAGGTAAATACAAGGAAAGAAAGAAAAGGGTGGAGGGGACCAATGGTTGGAGTTTATGAGCTGACCAAGGTTGCTTTCTTGCATCCTCATATCCTCATTATTCAGTCATCAACATTGTCTTATGCATACTATGAGTTGGCTACCACTCACTTCATATACAAAAAAACCATTTTTTTTCTTCCAAGTTTCATTTTTTGGGGGAGGAGCTGACAGGGATTGGGAAGTGGAAACTAAGATTCACTTTCTCAAAACCCCAGAAAAAGAAATTCAACATAGGTTTCTAAGATTTGCTTTCTCAATTCAGCAATTGGGTCTCTCATACTATGATGTATTGATTGGTAAATTGATGACCTGATTGCTACATCATGGCAAGTTCTTAAAAGTTGGATTTTTAATGCAGCCAGATCAACCCCATCACACGCTTTAATTTTCATTCCCTTTTCCTTTTTTTTATGTGTCTTTTTTTAGATCACTCGTGACGTAATTTCTGCAGAAGAACCTCCATCCATCTGTTTAAAGATGATTCCTAACTTCATCTTCTGATTGAGCATAACAGTACTGAAAATAGCTTTTTTTCCCTTTCTTTGCTTGATTTAAATGAATGATGCTCTAAATAAACAAACTTTTGGACATGCCAAAGTGAACACGTGCTGCTACAATGTGTTGTTCTGATTGCTAACATCAATCGAACTGTGTTATCAATCACCGATGGATCGAATTGCCTAAAAATAGGTTGCTCAGAAATTTCTTTCTCCATTTGTGAAACAAGTTAGTCACATCTAGTGCTATATTCATACATGCCATGTTATTTTTTTCATCTTTTTCATCACATCAGTTAATTCATCTCACTATGAACACAAAGAAGTTACATGAAGTACAATTCCTGTGAGTCTCTAAGAGATGTGCCTTTTTTCTGCAAAATCATTCAGGTGTCCTTATTCAATAATTTAGCCCTATGAAATAGATTATTTATGACACAGTACACTGGCTTCTATGGCTATATAGATATAGATATATATATATATATATATATATAGAGAGAGAGAGAGAGAGCGCTTAATCGTGGTTATTTTTGTCTCTCTTTTTTAAAATAGAAATTAAGTTCCATTCATGACACCCCACCACATTCTGTTTTTCAAAATCCAGAAAATAATAAAAAAATGAAGGTACACTCAGCATGCACATTGTATCAATTTATTCTTGCCCATGATTGGTATCTATAATTTGGTCTAAGATTACATCCTATCATCCAAATCTGATTCATCAGCAGCTCTGGTGGACTTGGTTTATGAATAAACAAAACAACAAAGAAAAAGGTAAAGGCAATGGAGCTACTAGGCTCAAAAACCGACAGAACACAAACAAAAGGAGAAAAAAAAAAATAACTGGGTTGTGAAACGGTCCATGGTTAAGCATTTTCTATCCAAACACTGCTTTTACTTTTGCTTTTTAAAAGCTAAAGATGACACCAAAGTAGTGTGTATGTATGTATGTTTGTGTGGGAGAAAAGAAGAGAGGGGAAAGAGAAGACGACATAGGATGCTGCTACACTGTTACCTCTGAGCTCTTAACAACACATAACACTTCTCACACGCACTCTTTCTCTTTCTCTCTCACCATCTGCTACTTCATATTCAGCACAACTCTATGATATTGCTATTATTCCAACTGCACTTCCTTAACTTGTAAGCCAGTTATCCCAAAAATGGGAACTTCAACTCTTGGTCTTGTACTTGTACCACTTCTTTTGTGCTTTGCTTCTGTTTCCTCTCTTCCCATGTCTCTGAGAAGGCAAGCCTCTATCTTGGTTTCCCTCAAACAAGATTTTCAGGCTAACACTGATTCTCTCAGAAGCTGGGACATGACAAATAGTGTGTCCCTTTGCACTTGGGAGGGCATTGAGTGTGACCAAAAGAATAGGTCAGTGGTGTCATTGGACATAACCAACCTCAACCTTTCTGGCACACTTTCACCTTCCATCACAGCACTCAGGAGCCTTGAGAGTGTATCACTTGCTGGGAATGGCTTCTCAGGAGGGTTCCCTAGTGATATTCACAAGCTGGCAGGGCTGAGATTCCTCAACATATCCGCCAACAAGTTCAGTGGAGACATGAATTGGGAGTTCTCTATGTTGAAAGAGCTTGAGGTGCTGGATGCTTATGACAACGAGTTCAACTGCTCCCTCCCTCTTGGTGTCACTCAGCTCCCCAAGCTCAATACCTTGAATTTTGGCGGGAATTTTTTCTATGGTGAAATCCCTCCAAGCTATGGAGACATGGTTCAGCTCAACTTTCTGTCTCTTGCCGGAAATGATTTGAGGGGTGTCATACCATCTGAGCTTGGGAATCTCACTAACCTGACACAGCTTTTCTTGGGATACTACAATCAGTTTGATGGTGGAATCCCTCCTCAGTTTGGTAAGTTGGTTAATTTGACTCATCTTGACCTTGCAAGCTGTGGTTTGACAGGTCCAATTCCGGCTGAGTTGGGAAATCTCAACAAATTAGACACTCTCTTTTTGCAAACTAATCAGCTCAGTGGCTCAATCCCTCCCCAACTAGGCAACATGAGTGGCATGAAGTGTCTTGATCTGTCAAACAATGAGCTAACAGGAGACATCCCCAATGAGTTTTCAGGCCTTCACCAACTCACCCTCTTGAACTTGTTCATCAACAGGTTGCATGGTGAAATTCCACCTTTCATTGCGGAGCTGCCTAACTTGGAAGTGCTGAAGCTTTGGCAGAACAACTTCACAGGGGCAATTCCCCCAAGACTTGGCCAAAATGGTAAACTGGTTGAGCTTGACCTGTCAACAAACAAGCTCACTGGATTGGTGCCTAAATCTCTTTGCCTTGGGAGGAGGCTGAGGATTTTGATTCTGCTCAACAATTTTCTCTTTGGATCTTTGCCGGCTGATATTGGCCAATGCTACACACTACAGAGAGTTCGTTTGGGACAGAACTATTTGACAGGGTCAATACCAAATGGTTTTCTGCACTTGCCTGAGTTAGATCTTTTAGAATTGCAGAACAATTACCTCAGTGGTTGGCTTCCACAGGAGACAAACACTGCACCGTCTAAACTTGGACAGTTGAATCTATCAAACAATCGCCTAACCGGGTCTCTACCAACCTCTATTGGAAACTTTCCCAACTTGCAAATTCTGCTGCTTCACGGAAATAGACTCTCAGGAGAAATTCCTCCAGATATAGGGAGGTTAAAAAATATCCTCAAGTTGGATTTAAGTGTCAACAACTTCTCAGGCACCATCCCTCCAGAGATAGGTAACTGTTTGTTGCTCACCTATTTAGATTTGAGCCAAAACCAACTATCAGGTCCTATCCCAGTTCAGCTTTCTCAAATTCACATAATGAACTATCTCAATGTCTCATGGAACCACCTAAACCAAAATCTTCCCAAGGAACTTGGGGCCATGAAGGGCTTGACTTCAGCAGATTTTTCTCACAATGACTTCTCTGGTTCAATACCCGAGGAGGGGCAATTTTCAGTGTTTAACTCTACATCCTTTATTGGGAATCCTCGACTCTGTGGATATGAAATGAATCCATGTAAACATTCTTCAAATTCAGTATTGGAGTCCCAAGACAGTAGCAGCACGAAGCCTGGTGTTCCTGGGAAGTATAAGCTTCTTTTTGCAGTGGCACTGTTGGCTTGTTCGTTAGCATTTGCAACCTTGGCCTTTATCAAGAGCAGGAAGCAAAGGAGGCACTCCAATTCATGGAAGCTCACAACATTTCAGAAACTGGAATATGGAAGTGAAGACATCATAGGGTGCATAAAGGAAAGCAATGTCATAGGAAGAGGAGGAGCTGGGGTTGTGTACCATGGAACCATGCCAAATGGAGAGCAAGTAGCTGTGAAGAAGCTGTTAGGAATCAACAAAGGATGTTCTCATGATAATGGTCTCTCTGCAGAAATAAGGACACTAGGCAGAATCAGGCACAGGTACATTGTGAGGTTGCTGGCCTTTTGCTCAAATAGAGAGACCAATTTGCTTGTTTATGAGTACATGCCAAATGGAAGCTTGGGAGAGGTTTTGCATGGGAAAAGGGGAGAGTTTCTCAAGTGGGATACCAGGCTGAAAATAGCAACAGAAGCTGCAAAAGGACTTTGCTATTTGCACCATGATTGTTCCCCTCTGATAATCCACAGAGATGTGAAGTCAAACAACATACTATTGAACTCTGAATTTGAGGCTCATGTTGCTGATTTTGGACTTGCCAAGTTCTTGCAAGATACTGGGACATCAGAGTGCATGTCATCCATTGCTGGTTCTTACGGTTACATAGCTCCAGGTACTTAATTTTAACATTTAACCATATTAATCATTTAGTCTACAAAATCATACCTAAAACATGTATTTTCACGTTGGCTACTCATACTACACAGTAAATTCAAGTTTATGAGACACTGTTGTTCATAATCTCCCCATAAAAGGTCTAGGGACAGAGATATCATTGTTTAGATAATTGATTTGACCAAGTGGAATGATTAAGATCAAGATATTCTTTTTATATAAAACATCATAGGATAAACTAAATTTGAACTTAGAACTGCGTGTGAATTATTAAAACTAGGAAGACCGTTAATGAGGTGAATGGACATCAACATACATGATTATATAACAATCAAATACATATTCATAGGAAAACAAGTCAATGAAAATGGAATTACAATAATTTTCTGTTTGTTTTTTTAAGCACAAAAAATCTTTTATCTCTTCTACCGTTTTATGACTTTAGCATTTACTTGCTACTTTCTGGGACCACCATGTCCCACATGTACGTGAATTTCTAGATTGGCCGAAGGCTCCACTAATACAAAGGGAGATTCTTTCAATCTTTAATCTTTTGCTTTTTTTCTCACCTTAACTGGGTTTGTGCTTTTGCATGCATTGAAACCATAAACCAGGATTCAAACCAAAGCAAACCACAACCATTCTTTTTTTACTAACACCCTTTTATCATATCTATAACAGCCACCAAATGCACATTAACCAAAAGCATATGTCTCGTTCATCAAGGCTCCAGATTGAGATCAAAGATTTACTTTCTCAAGACCCCAGGAAAAGAAATTTGAACAATTTACAGTAACAAGGCACCACTACCTTGTCTTGTTACAAATTTAATTTGTTAACTTGAAATTGAAAGTATGTAGTTTTTCCCTAGTTTGACTCTAAAACTGTTAATAAGCCTTCTTTTTCATCATCATCATAACCATCATCATTAGCATCATTATGGCCATTACATACTCCTACACTTTTTCCCCAGTCTGACATTCATTGTACTGTCATACATAGGCATGGCCACTTTAACTTTTGAACTAAAAATGTGAAAGGCAACTATTGTGGTGTACTGATTTTGATTTACATCACAGAATATGCATACACGTTGAAAGTTGATGAGAAAAGTGATGTATACAGCTTTGGAGTGGTGTTGCTAGAACTACTAACTGGTAGAAAGCCAGTGGGGAATTTTGGGGAAGAAGGAGTAGACATTGTTCAGTGGACCAAGTTGCAAACAAATTGGAGCAAAGAGAAAGTGGTGAAGATTCTTGATGAAAGGCTATGTCACATTCCCTTAGATGAAGCAAAGCAGGTATACTTTGTGGCCATGTTATGTGTTCAGGAACAAAGCGTGGAGAGACCAACAATGAGGGAAGTGGTTGAAATGCTTGCACAAGCAAAGCAACCAAACACATTCCAAAAGCAGTGATCTACTACTACCAAAGAAGCAAAAGAAAAGTTAAAGAACAAATAAAGAAAAAGCTGAGTCTATGCATGTGTCTTGCATGTGTTAATGTTGTCGGTTGGTGATGATGTCAATTTTCCTAACTAGTTTGCCATTTGAGTTTTAAAGGGTTTTTTTCTTCTCTTTATTAACACTTAGTTGTGGGAACATGGGACTTGCAAATGTTGTAGGAATACTGCAGAAATTACTATAGTTGGAGAATGATGCTAAAGGGGAAAGAGAACCAATGTTGATAATGTCATAGGAGTGAGTATGTACAATACATGGGGATTGGAGTTAGGGTCCTAGCATCTCTTTTGCTACTTACTTCCTTATAATAAGCCTCAAAATTACAATTTTCTTATAACTTCTAAAAAAATTATTAAATTAGATTAAATATGATTTTAGTTTTTAAATTTGAATAAAAAATTAAAATTCGTTATTATTTAATGTTTTGTTATATTTTATTTTTTAATTTTGAAAATTACCATATATAATTCTCTTAACGTAAATATATTAACTTTTTTTATGTATTAAATGATATAAACAACTCAAAGAAAAATTCAAATACGAATTTAACATGGATTAAAAAAATTATATTATTTTTACAGTTAAAAAACAAAATTGGATCATAGTTTTCAATAACTACCTTTTATATGATTATAGTTGAGATAAAAAAAAACCTTAAAATTATGATCTTAAAACACCTTTTAATGGTGGTCTCCCACTTATTCTGACAAATCTTCATCGCCATCACACTTTTCACTAGAACAAGTATTTTCTATTAATAATAAAACAATATCATATTAGTTTTATAATTAATACTTTTCATAACTAAATGACTTTTTAATTCACTATGATTAAGAAAAATCCAACAATATAAATTTGGTTAATATAATTCATTTGAAGCCCATAGAGTTATGTTGGGTTTTGTTCTTATCATACTCAATAATCTTTCATCGCTTAGGAGTCATGCTTAAGACAGTTTAAATATTCATTTTATTCTCGGAGATATCTTTTAAGGACAAAATCGTGACGGAGCATAGACTTAAAAGCGAGCAATATTCTTGGATGAGGGATGATTGACCCTAACAATGTCACTTAACGGATTTGGGATCAGAACATTGACACCTACCGTAGGGCCCACAACAAGGTTCTAAAATATATCATATATCACTTAAACTCTCAATTGGAAATGACATATCATTCCCCTTAAACCTCAATTAGGAGGTTTATATTTCTATCATACCGAATATTCTCACATCATTTAAGTATAGAGGTTTAAGATCGTTTAAAGACTCCTTCCATCATCTGATGTGTCTTTTAAGAAAAAAAAAAACCATGACAGAGCATAAGCTCCAAAGCTGACAATACTTCGGATGAGTGAAATGATTGGTCATCCCGAATGAAAGGCTTAAAAGACCAATTGTTCGTCTAGTAACCTCATTATCGATCCCACGATGGGTGCTGATGTTCCAAATCCAAGTTCATTTATTATCATCGTGGTTCCTGAAGTATTGTCTGTCTTGGAGTCTAGAGTTCTAGTTTGTCCTTAAAAAAAAGAAAAAGTATTTAAATTACTTTAAGTTTAGATGCTTTAATTTGAAACTATTCAACGTAGTAAAAACATAAGTTTTCAATCTAGATACAAAGAGAATGAATATTAATTTCTAATGAAGAGTTTAAGGAATCTATGATTTATTTTATAATCTCATTATTGTTCCGATAGATCAAATTTTTAAAAAAATAAAATGTGGAAGAAAAAAAAGTTAGGGAAATAAAAAATAAATAAAGGAGATACGAGGGAGAAAAAAAAAAGAAAAAATAAACATTGACAGAAAAAAAAGTTACAATATTTTTAATAAATGTTTTATGGAAAACACTAAAAGAAGTATGTAAAAATACAAATGTTAAAAGAAAAATACATGTGTGGTGATTAAAAAAAAAAAGTCGATCGTTCTTTTTAAAATCTTTTACGTCTTTTGTTAAAATTCAAAAATAGAAAAAGAAACCATGACATATCTTTTGATAACTTTTTATTATTGATATTTTAGAAAGGAATTAAATAAAATTATTGTAAATATATAGAATTAGTTTTTACTATTAAAGCTAGTATTTTAACCTGCACGATATATACCGTAAATGTTTATTTTTTAGAATTAAATGTTATAGTAAATAATCTTGAATGTGTAAGTTATATTATAACTAAATTTTTAAAAACATAAATTATACTTAATATTTATAATAATAATTTTATCATCATATATTTTTCACGCATACATTTGCTTATAAATAGCATTATAAATATTAGAGAATAAATAAAAAAATGAATTTTTTTTGCATGATGTAAAAATATATATAAAAAAATCCCACAACCTCTTTTTCTCACTTTACTAAGTCACTTGTGACTCATTATTTTTATTTCATTTATTTCTCAGCAACATATTTTACCATAATATAAAGAAACGTAGAATAGTTATGTTTAATTAGAATTGAATTTAGAGAAAGATTATTTCTCTCTAAAAGTTTTATACTTTTTATGATATAAATGTAAGTGTTGAATTTTAATTTACTTTTGTGAAAGTGTAAGTTTTTACTCCTTTTTAACTGGCCTGGTCATAGGCCTTTATGTATTTAATGTCATAATTTATTTAGTTATTTCCACTTATTTTTTAAAGGTTTAATTGCTTCTTTTGTCTCCAGTTTGGTTAAAGTGTGTCAAATTCGTTCCTCTTTTAGAAAAATGTCAATTTTGTTCCCATATAAAAAAAATTTGTGTTAATCAAGTCATTTCCGTTAAAAATCATTGCTTTCAAAACTCACTTTATCCACTACAATATCAGGGATCAGACCCATTTAACGGAAATGACTTGATTAACACAAATTTTTTTTATATGGGAACAAAATTGACATTTTTCTAAAAGAGGAACGAATTTGACACACTTCAACCAAACTGGAGACAAAAAAAGTAATTAAACATTTTTTAAAATATGTTTAAATAATAAAATAAAGTTATTTCGTTTATTAAAGAGAAAGTAAATAGTATTGAACTAGAGTGGATGAAACTTTAAAATGAATGTGGGTAAAAATTATTATCGATAATATATTTTTTAAAACGGGTTGGATAAATTGAAAAAAAAAATTAATAAAGCTTTTTACAAATTCTCCCCTCACATTATTATTAATAAAGGCTGACAAAAAGATTCTCTCAGTCTTTCATCTGCACACCATCGTTGTTTAAACCCAATTGCTTTGTCGGTTTTACTCAAAGTCGTCGGAAGTTACCACCGCCATCGACGCCGCCCCGCGAAGCTCTCCGCATGGATACGCTCATCGTATAGTGATTGGGTTTCGGAATAAGAATCGGGGAGTGAAAACTCGCGTGATCGTGCGAGTTTACGATCTCACTCGCGATTTTAACAACATTGCAAGCGGCGCTCCTTTGCATACCAAAAGGTTTTTTGACATGCATTTGTTGCTGCTGATTTTGGATGGTGTATTTGATATTTGGAACAATGCTTGTGATTTTAGATTCTGTTTTATATTTTTTGGGTTTGTATAAGCAACCGCATTGGAGTTGTTCTAAAAAGGATTCTTATTTTGGGTCTGGATTACTTGTTTTGTTTTTTCTTGGCTTTCTTATTGCCAATAGTTGCTAATTGATGTGAGTTTCTTTGTGATGCATTGGAAGTTTAGACAAAGTTCTTGATACATAGCGCTGTCGTGAAGATTGTAATTGTGTTGTTTCATTCGTCCCCTTCTATCAGCTTTACCCATTCCTTACCTCAACTTTTCAACGTCGTCAATAGCACCAAATACTATAATAGAGTTTTGTTTGCATTAATTTTTCCATGGAAGCTCAACAGATTATTTCCATATTTTGCCCAAAATCATCACTAGCTCCATCAATTCCAATGGTGAAGCAATCCTTCTCTTTAAATTTCGCTCCTCTACACTCTTTATCGTCATACCCTTTTCTCCAGTCTCAGAATCTTGGCTTCCCTGCTGGAGCTTTACATGCTGTCAGCTTTGTGCACAAAGAAGTTTGTTCTAGTTCTTGGAGAATACGGAGTAGCAAGAGTAGTAATACTGCAGAACTAGAGGAGGACCATGAGGTCAGGGCTCAGGTCACAGTGAGAAGGAAAAAGCTAGCAGTTTTCGTGTCTGGCGGAGGATAAACTTCAGATCAATTCACGAGGCCTCTAAAAGGGGATCGCTTCATGGAGATGTTACTGTATTGGTCACAAATAAAAGTGGTAATTCTCTATCTTAATATCATTTTACTTTCATTTTTTCCCTTTTTGTGTCATCATTTAGCTCAGCTAAATTCCTGCTTTTCCTAGAAGCGTATCTATCTCCTTCAATCTTAGCTTATAGTAATCACTGGATAATTGGATTAGGGTTGCATGCTTGCTAAACTTCCTTGTGTTGTATGAGCCTTGGTCTACTAAAATGTGTTTCTTGTTTCATATATTACAGAGTGTGGTATGCAAAAAATAATGGTATACCAGTTATATTGTTCCCTAAAGCAAAGGATGAACCTAAAGGGTTATCTCCTAGTGACCTTGTTGATACACTAAGGTTTGATGCTTCTTTAATTGGTTTCCTGTAATTGTATTTAACTTTAGACTTCAGGGTCTTTATTTTTTATTTTTTACTGTATCTGATGTGTGGATTCTTTGCAAAGCTGAAACACAAATAAAGAAACCAGTGTAACTCAAATATGGAAAAATCTGTGAAAGGAGACAAAGGATCACTTTCAATCTGCTTCATGAAGAGGTTACATTATTAACATATAATTCATTTTTTAATCAGGAAATTTGAGGTAGATTTTGTTCTTTTAGCTGGATACCTCAAATTGATACCAGTGGAATTGATCCGAGCTTATGAAAGATCTATATTCAACATTCATCCATCACTTCTTCCAGCTTTTGGCGGCAAGGGCTATTATGGCATTAAGGTTCATAAAGCAGTCATTGCTTCTGGAGCAAGGTATACATCTCACGAAATATCTCAAGCACTTCAGTGAAACATTATTGTATTTGGTTCTTGATACCATTTCTGTGCTTCATTTTTCTGTGGTGGTCAGGTTTTCAGGTCCTACCATTCATTTTGTTGATGAACACTATGACACAGGGCGTATCCTTGCACAGCGTGTTGTCCCTGTGCTTGCTAATGATACTGCAGAAGTGTTGGCTGCAAGGGTTCTCAACGAGGTAATGGCAGACTATATCATGTTAGAAATAATATGCATGATATTTAGTTTATATTTAATTTCCTAAAATGAGATGATGCACTTGTAGGGTCATCATTTAGTTGTTAGTGTCTCTTTGGTTGTACAAGTGTCTTCCTCTCACCTATCAAAGGAATAATAAATATTAATGTTTAGGTTTATCTTCTTTATAGCTTTCATTACTAAATTTTAGAGTAGTTTAGTTATTTGCTTCCTATCAATCAAGATGGACTCAATTGATTACTGTTTACTTATTTATTTTTTAAATTTAGGAGCATCAATTATATGTTGAGGTGGTGGAGGCTTTATGTGAAGATCGTGTCATTTGGAGGGAAGATGGTGTTCCTCTCATCCAAAGCAGAGAAAACCCCAATGAGTTTCACTGATTATCATTGATATGGTATGATACTCTTTTACATTTCCTTGAGTGCTGTAAAAGGTTTTTGTATACTTAATCTTTTTACTATGATGAAGTTTTGCATCTGATGGGACTTTTATTTCTGTTATAGGGGATTTTGGTTGTGAAAACTTCACATTTACCCCAAAGCTGTTGTAGCTAATGTTGTAACTATTAGGTAGGTAATTTCCGGTGCACTCATGTCACATCTCTAAGGAGACATATAATAAGCAAGAAGTCAAAAACTTATCTCCTGATCTGATCTGCGTATATATGCTCTCGGTGGATTCTAATATCGGGTCACAGGGCATCTTTTGGGAGTCTTTCATTCCTTGCACAGGTTTCCATTAACATAACATGATTTTTCTCCTTAATAAAGAATTTATCTACTATACTATTTGGATAAGAAATTTGATGTGCCATAAGATATTTTTTTAATTTATAAATATTTAGTCTGTGATTGAACTGTTTCTGAATGCTAAAGCTTTTACTGCTATGCATAAGTTCTTTGCTACCCATTTATTCACAAGTATTCTCCTGCTACTTCAATTGTTGAGCATACTTGATTTGAAGATTGTTAAAGGTAACCCAAATTAAACTTTGATTGATATTACTGTGGAAGGTTGTCATATAATGTTATTTTTGCATTTAAAAAAAAATAAAAAAAAGTGCTAAATATAAGAAGTGGCACTGTTAAAACGAGATCACAATAGCCAAGGTAAAACGTTAACCAATAAAATTTGTAAGTGAGCAAAGGAAGGAAGTTAGGAAATGTTAGAAGAATACCTGTAGAAGCTTTGAAACTTAGAATAGTTGGTTTGCCATAGGGGATTTAAATTCATATTGAATATTCATATTGGCAAACAGAAGCATTTATATAATTGATTGTAGGAAAATCACGTTTCTGAATCGTAGAGTCCGGATTCATAATGTGTAATCCAAAAGATATTTTACAATGCTTCCATAATCCCCACCGTATATAATTTCCATTCAGCACGCCTGTGTTGTTATGTGTTGCTGTCATTATCATGGTCTCTTACTCAGCACAATCACTTGCATTGAAGCATTCCTCACTGCAACTTCACTAAGAAACGTCCAACAACACCTTAGCCACTTCAGTTTCCTGGAGCTACCAATGTTCAGTCGTTCAATTGAGGTTGACAGAAGAGAGGAAGAAGAAGAGACTGGGAATCGGGGATAACACAGTAAGCCAAACCATGACCTATGATATTCCTTCTTCGTTTTCCTTCTATTTGAAGCAACTATAGGATTGTTTCCAGATTCCACAGTACCAAATACTGACTTGCTGCTACAAATTTTCTGAATTGTGTATTTCCTAATATAATTTGGACTTTTGAATTATACACTGTAGAATTAATAATTTATGTTAAAAATTGACTTTAGATGGTGGAATCTAAATGTTAATTTCTAACATTATATTAATAATTTAAATTCTATAATTTAAAATAGTTTTTCAAGTTCTAGATTACATAATTAAAAAAGATTTCACATTTTGAGAATAAAAGGTAAAATAGGCATTTTGAAATTTAAACTAAATAAAAAAAAATCTCTTATAAAAATAGGCAACATTGATAGTGTGTTTGGATTGAGATTTTACTAGGGCTATTCATTTTTTAAGAGACTTAAATGTTTTATGGCAAAATATGTTTGAATAAGAAACTTTTAAAGGAATTAAATTTTAAAATTTTATTAGTTTAAGATTAGACAATTTTAAACACTTAAAAATTAAGAATTTGAATCTTTTTTATATTTTCAAATTTTTATTTAACTCAATTTTGATTTTGAACGACATTGATTCGATCAAGATTGAGAAATTGTCGGGATGTGAGTTTTCTCGTCTTGGTTTCGTATTATGAGCAACAACAGTGGAGTTATTCTAAAAAAATGCATAAAAGAACAAAATTATAAAACTGAAAAATAATACAATTGTAAAATTACAAAAATTAAGAAATTACAAAATTATAAAATTAAGAAATTATAAAATTATAAAAATAAAAATATATAACCATAAAATTATAAATAATTTTATAATTTTGATTCATTTTAAAAACAATTTCCGTTAAATACTACAAATATTGAGATTGCAAGGAAATATTATGTTGCAATATTGTCACATTACATAATAAACAAAAAAATTCTAACTGTAGAACTCAATTAAAAAAATTTAAAGTTTTAAAAATTAATAGACAAAAAAATTTAATAAGAACTTACTTATAATTTTCCAAATTTATTAAAAACTTAAAATTTAATTAAACTTTAAATTTTACCTAACCTAATTACTATAATGGTCTCTGTATGTGTTTTGCAATCAATGTTAAGACTTTTCAGGACAATTAGTTTGAAACACGTGTCTACACTGTGGATGTTGGTGTGTGGTTTTATTAATAGAGATAAAAGAAAAAATAATGAATATTTTTAAGTTTATAATTAAGTTTGAAATATTATCTAACTTAAAAATAATTTATATAGGTTTAAAAGTCATTATGTTTATAAAAGTATAAAAGATAAAACATGTGTGAAAAATAGAAGGATACATAAAAATATGTAGAATTGACTCATTAAAAGTATAAATTAATGTATAAATAGATTGATGTAATGTGAATTGGGAAACTTGTCTAATTAATGCATTGTCAAACTCATTCAATATCTGCTGTTGGACTTGTTTAATCAGTTTATGGATACATTTTTTTTATGTAAGTTATTAAACTCGTCTAATTAATATGTGCACAAACTTATATAATGTATATTGTAAGACTCTTCTAATGATCTAATAGATAAAATCCTTTAATGTGTAATAATATATTAATCTAATATGTGTATGAATAGATTCGTGTAACATATATTGTTAGACTAATGTAATCAGTATATGGACAAACTCATTTAATGTGTGATACAAAACTCGTTTTATTAGTTTATGGACATATTTGTCTAATGTATATTCTTAAACTCATCTAATTAATGTATAAAATGACTCATCTAATATTATTTTTGTTATACTTATTTAACCATTGTATGGACAAACTCCTTAATATGTATTGTTAGACATGTGTGATGTTTTTTGCTATACTCGTGTAATTAATGTATAAATTGACTTGTCTAGTGTTTATTACAAGATTCATTAAAGTAGTAAGTAAATGAACCTATTTGTCTAATGTTCATTATTAGACTGTACAATTTTATGTGTGGGAAAATTTGTATAATATATAGTGTTATAATTGTCTAATAAATATATGAATAACTCATATAATGTGTGACTCCTCCTATCAATGTATATTTAATATATATTTATAAACTTGAATAATAAATACATTAGTGATATATTTTAAAATAATTAGTTTACTAGTTTTTACTTTTCATTTCAATCTCAGTCAAATCTTAGATTCTACATTTTCAAGTTGAAAATAGAAAAAAGTGAATTTAAGTACAATATTTAAGTACAACATTTACAAACATCTTATTTAAACCGTTTGAAATGAACTATTAAATACAATATTTAAATTTATTTTGTAACAAATATAATTATTTAAAACTTTATACCAATTCATATTTATAAATTAAAAATTTGAAAAATATTCAACAATAAAAACATGTATGTTATAAATTAAAATAAAAAAGATAAAAGTAATTTGTTTAAGACAAAATGATTGCATTACTATCTATTCGATATCATAATGTAAACAATTTTGTATTATTAATAAAAATATACTATCTTTTAAATAATATTAATTTTAAGAAATAAAAGTAAAATATATTTTTCTAATTTTTATTTTATTAAATGACCAAATAATTAGAAATTATAAAATAATAGAATTAAAAATGAAAATAATAGTATAGAAAAAAGGTTAATACTTTAAATATAAGTTATTTTATAGAATATTTGTAGTTTTTAGTTTCATCTACATATATTTTAAATTCATTACAATATAAATACATTGATAATATATTTAAAAACAATTAGTTTGTTAATTTTTATTTCTTGTTTTTATTTTATTAAAGTCATGAGCTTTAATAATTTGAAATTAGAGTAAAAAATGAATTTAGTGAATATAAACAAGATTTATAATATTAAAAAGTGTGATTTTTTTTATTACAAACATTTGATAGAATATTTTAATTTATTTTGTGATAGATATAATTATTTAAAAATCAAATATATTTTTAGTCTCTTAATTTTAACATAAAATTAAAATTTGTTATTATCTGAAATTTTTATAAAATTTGATTTTCAAACTTTTTAGATAAATGAATACACTCCTTTTAACTTAATTGTATTTTTTTCCGCGTCAATTGGTGTTTTAAGTTTATGTTTGAATTATTTGCATATTTTAATATATTGTAACTCAAATGTTAGTCTAGAAGACAAATTAACATTAAAAAAAATAACACAATTGAATTAAAAGAATTATATTCAATTATTTTTAAAGTTAAGATAACAAAATGTATATAAAAATTTTAGCCATTAACTAATTTCAATTAACATTCTTAATCTTTATTTAAAACTTTATATGACTCATACTAATTTTTATTAAATAATATTAATTTAATTTTTAAAAAATAAAATTATGAAAAATATTTAATAATTAGAATATTTATATAATAATTATGTATATAGTTTTCTACTCAGAATTTGTTTAAGATAAAATTATCACATGACAATTTTATATATGATATTGTGATTACTTTTAATTTTATTATATGACAGTAAGTAAAAATCACAAAACCACAAAATTAAGAATTAAAAAATAGTATAAAAAACAATTAATACTTTTAGTAGAAGTTAATCACGGATAACGTGTTAAATGATTAAGCAATTAGAATTTATGAAAGGATAAAATTAAAAATTAAAGAAATAACATAAGAAAAATAATATTTTAAACATATAAGTTATTCTTTAATACTAAGTAATGATAAAAATAAATTAGATAAAAAATTTTAGTTATGGCTAAAATGTATCTGATAACACAAATTAAAAAAAGTAAATATTTTTTATTTTAAAAATTAACTAATTTTTAAAATAATTTTTAGAATTGTCTATCATGTTTAAGTTGATTAAGAGAAAGAAAATTATATGACAGAAATTTTTTTATATGAAAATATAAATTGTTTGTATTGCTAATAAATAAATATTATTTTTTAAATAATGTTACTTTAAGAAATAATTTTTTTTTAATTTAACTTTATTAAATGACCAACCATAAAAGGATAAAATTAAAAAAAAAAATAGTAAAGAAATAGTTAATGCTTTAATATAAGTTATTCTTTGATAATTTATTAAATGATTAAGTAATTAGAAATCATAAATAGATAAAAATATAGAGAAAAAGGAACTAATATTTTTAATTTAAATTATTCTTTAATAATAAATATATTAAAAATACATTTCAATTTTTTAATGATAATTAAAACGTGTCTAAGGACACACATTAAAATAAGTAATAATTTATTTATTTTAAAAATAAAAAATTAAATATTTTTTAGGGATGCATGTAACGTAATAAATTGATTAACAATATAATTCAAACTTTATGCATAATTAAAATATTTTAAATTAATATGAAAATTTCAAATTCTAAAAAATAATAGTTATATTTAAAAATTAAAATGATAATTTATTAGATATTAAATGATAAAGTTTAAATATATTGTTATTTTTATGTTTTTAAATTAATTTTAACAAAATCAAATGAAAACAATCGTAAAACAATTTTTTAGAAAGACAGTTATTTATATGATAATATAAATAACTTTTGATACTTGTTTAACAAAATAAATATAAATAAACAAATAAAAATGACAAATAACTAAAAAGCTAACTTTTGAGACATTGGCAATAAATTGGAAAATAAAATTATTAGTATTTTCTTTTCTTATAGCAAAATAAATATAAATAGAAAAGAAATTAAAAGTGTCAAATGATTAAAAAACTAATTTTCGATACACTCATCAACAGAATAAAATTAATAATAAAATAAATTTATTGTATTTTTTATACTATAATAGATTTTGATTTAATTATCGTAATTTTAAAAAAATAATTAAATAAAGTCATGTATAAAGAATGACATGTTGACTCGATACCAAACACAAAATATATTGAAAAGTAATAAGTTAACTTTACTTATTGTTTGAATTATGTAGAGTAGGATATTAGGTGGTAAAATATTAATGAAGAATTTGACATCGTTTAAATACGATTTTCATGCATAATTATTTATGCAGTGGAATCGTTTTAACCAATTAAATCAAGTTTTATAGATCAAGTGTACTTAAAACTGAGATGTTATTATTTAGTCAAAAATGTTTAATAAATATGTTTTGGAAAAATTCTATTCAAAATTTCCCTATTATATTTATTTCAAGCTCGGGTTTGGATAAAAGTTATATCAAATGAATCAGGTTAAACAAGTTTTTTTTTTTTTTTTATTACAGTGTTTTAGTTGTTGTTTGTCACTGTATATATATTTGTGTTAATCTTAATCTTCAATATTTTAAATTTAGTGTTTTTTTTCTTATATATTCTTTTATTAAATAAAATATGTTTAAGACAAACTTAAGACTTTTTGTTTCAACTATTCATGTATTCATGTATTTGTAGGGATAAGTATTATTCTCTTAAATATATACGAAGTATGTATAATATAAATGTGTTACAATTACTTCAATTTATAATATATATATATATATATATATATATATATATATATATATATATATATATATAATTACTTTATCAATTTTATCCTTGTTACAATTTTTTTTTCAATTTAACCATTTTTTAAAACTTTGAGATTTTCTCATTAGTTGAAATGATAATATTATGATATCATGTAAGGTCATATAGTTTGTTCAGTAAGATCACCATTGGATCTAAGAGGTTTAAAATGTCATGAAAAATCGTTCAACAAGATTTGTCTCATCTAATCACTATCAAGTCAGGAAACTATATGCATTTAGTCTCGTCCAATGAGATTATTCTCGCTCAGCAGATACCAAGTCAGTAGTTCTATGACTTTGAGCTCACCTAGCGAACATATTGCCACCCAACGAACATATTCTTGTCCAATGATGACCAAGTAAGTAACTGTCTGACTTTGAGCTCCCTTAGTAACACGTGCTCTCCGAATGAGTCTGCATAATTTTGTAAAACAATAATTTATAACTTTATACCACATACTCCTCTTAAATTCAATCTAACAAAAATTATAGATGCCAAAACAACCATTCAATGACTTTATTCACTTCAATGTAATCTTAACCATACAACATATCACATTTTTTAAAGACAATTCAAAACACCTATCTTGTGTCTATTTCATCGAATAGCTCAATTACACAAATCAATTGTCATACAAGTATAAATCAACAATTATTATCTGTACACGAGTTAAAATAAATGTAATTAGCTTCCTTTACCTAAACGATGACTAAATTCGATGACTTCTAAAACATTCCTCACACACGTGTAGCTTGATTTGTCCCTGTGAACAATGCAAACACGACCAGGACACACATTATGACCATTGATCAACATAGACTGACTAAACGAGCACAAACATTGTATGCAAGCTGAATAAAAGCCACATACAAAAAAGGATCAACCAAGAAGGGACAAAAAATCAATTTACTCTATTTAAGGAATTGATTAGATGAACTTTATGAGTTTACCACCATGAGAGATCCCACTATCTTTGATATTAAAATATGACGGTTTGTGAGATATCTTAGAAAAAAAATGAAAAAGGATATAAAAAGAATATTTATTTTAAGATATTAAAATTTATTTATAAAAAATCTATTTATAAATTAAACTTTTAATATTAAAATAACCGAGTTTCATCGTATTAAACAACGTTCAATTTTAAAACATAAATTTCTAGACTTTCACACGTCAATTTTTTTATTAAATTTAATATAATATTCTTTAAAACTTGTTGTAATTTTTTAATTGTAGGATATATAATATCATAAAAAAAGTATATTTTATAACCTTCTATTAATTATTTTATGATTAAAGCATGTGAATAATTAATATAATAATAGAGATATTATTTTATAATAAAGTGAAGTAACTTCTATAAATCAACTAGCATTAACAAAATCATCATATTCTAAGATGTTCACAAGAAAGTAACATTCTCATCATATGCAAGGCTATATAATTATATGAATTTATCAACTTAATAGACACTTACATTTTTCAAAAACCTCTTTAGAAACAATATTAGATGTCTTTAATGTTTTTTCTCTTTGACATGTGTTAAAATTTTGATACCTTGTTTCTTTTTACTTTACAAATTGTTATGTAAAGTTGGTTATAATTAAACATTGGTGTAAGTATATAATTTGATGTTTTCTACCAATTGAATTTAGTAGGAAGTTGTCTCATTATAAATTTAAATGAATATATACATTGAGAAAGAGACACAGACATTTTAAATAATATTGACTTATTATCAATCTTTAAAAATATAATCATTACTTCAATAACGAGGTTAGCAATAATCGTACATTTAATATTATTGTTTTAAAGCTTAATAAGATTTTTATCCTTATATTTATAGTAATATTTTTTATTTATTTTTATTCAAAGTGTTCTTGTAATTTTTAAAAGTAATCATTTTCTTAGATTAACATCAGAGATGATAAACTAATATTAATACAATCACATATCTAATATTAAAAATGAAAACGAAGGCTTGGTCTAAGTTTTTTTTTTTTAATTATATTGAATCAGATATAAATAAAAGGAAAACATAGAAAATAAAAGATGTTAAACTTTTAAATTTCTTAACAGCATCATCAATGTTTCAATTTGACCAAGTGTTACTAGATAGTTAAGAATTATTTCATTTCAAATTTAAATATTTCACCAATTGCATTTGACTTTAAATATTACTGATTTTTTTTACATAAAATCATTTAGGAATAATGAAATTAATTTTGTAATAACTAAAAATTATGTGCACTGTCAATGTTAACTTTGCATTATTATTATTATTTTATAGATTGAGTGAAATCAATGCTAGAACACTGTCATTGATTTGATAAACTGTTTCAATGATTAATTCATAATAGTTTTAGATTGCAAAATATCTATCATTTTTTAATTGGTGCATAAAGTCAAGACATATATGGTTTTCATAGTTTGTTATTAAAAGGTTTTGTATAATATCAATAAAAAGTGCATATACTCTATCATTTTGTGTATGTAAAGGATATATTTTGAAATTTCATTTTCAACTTTTCAACTTATCTATATCTAAACAAAGGAAATATTTTATCATTGAGTATATATACAAAAGATATATTGTGAAAATTCATTCAACTTTGTGCAAAATATCTATCTAAACAAATACATTATTTTGTGATAGTTAATACTTAACAATAATACCAAATATATGATGCATTACATGAATAATCTCAAAACTAATTCCTCTTAAATTAATTAGTTTATTTTGTGTGAAATCTTCTCACCAAAAATCTCTCTCTAAAAATGAAAGAAATTTTATGATATAGCTTTGCAATATTAATTCTTTATAACTATGATACACATTTTAATAATTTTTCTTGTGATCTTTTAGGAAAAAATTTTAAAACGAAACTTATTGTAAAATTGTAAAATTACTATTTACTATAAAAGCCATCATTTTAACTTGTAAGATGAACAATTAATAATCTACATTGTATTATAATTAAAATTTTAAAATTAAAATTTTATTTATTGATAATTTTATCCATTAATATATTTTACAATACAATAATTTTACAATCATACAATGCTATTTTTATTTATTGATATATTATTTTAAACAACATTGAAATTTATTTAAAAATAAAGAAAAAATGATAAACAAAAAAGATTTCATAAATTTTAAAAAATAAAATATTAAGAAAAGCTAGTAATAAGTAAAAAATATATTGATTTCTATTGATTACAAAATAAATTGTAGATTGATTTTGTTAAAAATATCAGATAATAAACTATAATGACTATTAGATCAATTGATTTATATAATAATAATATAATTTGAATTGATTTATGTATTTAGTAGTATTTTGAGTTTGTTATTATCACCTAAATATAAACTAAAAATATATGTAAAACAATATAAATTTTTTTATGAGACTTATAACAATTTAATAATTCTTAAAAAAGACAATAATTCTTAAAAGTATTTTAATTTTAAGTGTTGTTGCAATTATTTTTTGGTGATACATTCTTATTCAAATAAAGATTTATTCTTAGAATATTTCATGATTTTATAGATACAAATAAAAAAGATAATTATTAATTTAAAATAAATAGTGTAGGCTGATTTACCTCAGCCGTTACCTTTAATCAATAAGCAATGCTATTGACACATGGAATAATGTGGTTGGCTGAATGTCATGAAGTCAAATTAAAATAAAAAGCGTAAATAAATAATAAAAAAATTACAAATTTTTCCCTCACATTATTATTAATATATCCTTTTCTTTTCTCCGTGTGTCTCTCCCTGAGGAAAAAAAAAAGGGCTAACAAAAAGACTCTCTCGTCTTTCATCTGCACACCATCGTCGTTTAATCCCAATCGCTTTGTCGTTTTACTCTCTAAATCGGAAGTTACCACCCGCCGCCGACGCCGCCCCCGGCGAATCTCTACGCGGCCGCTCCATCATTCGAATCTCGCTCTGTCGCGATTCCTCCAACACCAACCGATTCCCTTTTTTTTTTTCTTTTCCTTTGATATTCGAAGCCGGCGATTCCATTTCCGACGTGTCCTTATCGGAGGAGGAGTGCGCACGATTATTAACCTGCGCACTGTCGCTTGTCGTGGTTCCTTCCGCTGGAACCAAATTGCCGGAACTCCCTTCACCTCTACCAGGTGGAAAGGTGAGAGTCGCTTGCTCTTGCTTGCATCATCGACGAATGGATTTGGTCATTGCATAGTGATTGGGTTTCGGAAGAAGGGTTCCGATTTCGGATTTAGGTAGTTTTTTGTTTGCGAGGTTGCGTTCTCCAAGCCTTAAGGGTTTTAGCGACGAGCTTCGTGGAGTTTGATTCTCGATCCGTTGCTTTCTCCCTTTCGATTCGGTTATGCCGTTTCTTTTTGGAGATTAACTTGTTTTTGATTCGGTGATGATCATTTTGTGCATTGAACAGTGTTGAAATTCGATTCTGGCAAAATACGAGTCTCAACGGTATTCAGTTTTGACCGTTAAACTAGACACTCGTTTTGAAGCAGTGCTTTCACTCCTTGATCAATGTGGTTCGTCCGTGAACTTAGAATAATACATATAGGACTGTTTTTAACCTAGAATTTGAAGTTTGAATCGAATTTACCCCACCTTGGTCAAGTTCCACTTGAATTCAACCCGAAACGAGGTCTTCTTTTTCATTTCCATCTGCCCATTACTTGATTGCTAGAAAATCTTTGGAACTATTAACATGTGAATTTTTAACTTACTAATTAACGAGCGGTCTGTGAAGGACTTGCAACTCTATGGAGTCACCACTGGATGAACACCTGAACCTAACTTGACTACTTAAGAGCTAAGCATGCTTGGTGGTTCTATGAGCATGTATTTGTAAAAGTCTTTCAGAAGATGTAAACTGGTCCTATTATTTTCCTCTAAGTCCTTTTTATCATGCTGGGTTGTTGTAATACGGGTTTTCTATTTTGTTAGTTAATTCAACTTGCATTCTTCTGTATTATATTTACATTATGCCTGCGCCAACCATCATTAGGTTCCTGCTGACCTTAAATCGTTTTCTCTGTTGTTCAGGTTTTGTGGAGTCAGAAGATAACTGAAGGAGCACGTGATATTCTTTTTTTATTATGATTAATCACACTTACAGTGAGGAGACTGGAGTAAAGATAATTGTAGGTTAGTCATATGTTATAGGATGGCTTTCTTCAGGAACTTTACAAATGATACAGTCTCCCATGGTGTCATGGAAGATAAAAGCCAAGGACAGAATGCAAATAGAACTCATAGATCAGTAGGTAATGAGTGTACTGATGCAACTTCTAGCGAGAAAGAATTTGATATGAACATGGAGGCACAGTATGAAAGTGAAGGCGAACCAAATGGTTCTGGGAGACTGCAAACTGAGGCAACAATGGATGACAGAGATGCTGTGAAAGACTCAAACTTGCAGACTGCTGGTAGTAAAACAGCTACTATGGGAAGGTGGGGTTCAACTTTTTGGAAGGACTGTGGGCAAATGGGCCCTCAAAATGGTTCTGAATCTGGGCAGGAATCAAAAAGTGGTTCAGATTATAGAAATGCTGATGGGTCTGAAGATAATTCATTGGATGGAAGAGCAGAAAGATTAGACTCAGATGATGATGATGGACAAAAGGAGGCAGGAAAAGGTCCCAGAGGTCTCTCAGATGTTCCTGCAGAAGAGATGTTGTCGGATGAGTATTATGAGCAGGATGGGGAAGAGCAAAGTGATTCACTGCATTACGGTGGTATCAAAAAGCCATCTGAATCAAATTCATGGCCACAACGGATGTCATCCACTGCAAATAGAACTTTGCATAGGAATTCAAGGTTTTCAGACGATGCTGAAGAAGATGACGATGATGATGGAGATAATGATAACGATGGTGATGATGCTGATTATGAAGAAGAGGATGAAGCTGATGGTGTGTTAAACATTCTCTTCAGTGTGGAATACTGTTTCAAATTAGCCAATATCTGGCTCTTGTTATCTAGTTCTAATTAGTGATGCACTTCTGTGATTTGTTTTTTAATTTTAACATCTTGCAGAAGATGACCCTGATGATGCAGACTTTGAGCCTGCCACAATTGGCCATGCTGGAAATAAGGTAATTTATGCGTGCTTGTTGTTGCAATTTATGTTGTAAGGGGTTGCATAAGTCTATTAGAAGCTAAATTTTTCTTTACTGTTAGTTTTGAAGTTAATGTGTCTGGTGGGTGTTTCTGAATATAAAATGTGTCCCAACCGAAAAATCGGCAAAATTGGGTGTTGACAAAATGCTTTAACTGTTACACAGGATAAAGATTGGGAAGGTGAAGGCTCGGATGAAGATGATGACAGTGATGAAAATATAGTTGTCTCAGATGATGATGAGTCTTTCTATGCAAAACGGCCTAAAGGAAGGCAACGAGGTAAGATTGGACAAAGCATAAAATCTACCAGAGATCGCAAAGCGTATGCTGTGTCTGGACGGCAAAGAAGACTTAAATCATCATTTGAGGACAATGAGTCAACAACTGAGGATTCTGACAATGACAGTGATGAGGATTTCAAAAGCTCAAAAAAGCGGGGTGTTCATGCTCGCAAAAATAATGGTCGTTCTTCTTCAGTTACAGGCCTTTCTATGCGCAACAGTGAGGTTCGGACGTCTAGTAGGACTGTTAGGAAGGTATCATATGTGGAAAGTGAAGAAAGTGAAGAAGTCGATGAAGGGAAAAAGAAAAAGTCCCAAAAGGTACAATCTTTACTATTCACATCTGAGCATGATTTCTATCTCCTTTTGGGGTGTCTGTAGTTTGGTGTAAATGTCTTGTGGTTTATTTATCTACTAAAATTCCGTAAATGTTGATTGTAATATATGTAAGACTCAAATAATCATGTCACTTCGTATAATGTAAATTCCAAGGGCTGTTTTACTTGCATAGTAAATGACTACTGATTAGACACATTTTTTCTTATTTGAGTAAATAATTTTGGCAGCGTATTCTGAGGAAGTTATGGGTTTATTTAACAAGGATATGTTTTACATATATTTGACGACAAAGAAATCACATCTCTTTGAAACAACCATTAGTAGATCCGAGTAATCTATAGAGGAGCCAAAAGCACAATCCTAAATGAAATTAAGCTGCAAAGTAGTGAAATACCACTAAATTTGCAGTTTACATCAGAACATGAATGGGTTGCATAACCTGTACCGTCCTGCAGAATTTTCTCTTACTTTTAACCTTTCTCATTTTGAACCTGACCAAATAAAACTGTTCCAAATCAGGAAAGACCAACAACAACAAAACCTTATTCACTAGGCGAGTTTGGCTACAAATAGATACATAAACAATTACAAAAAATTATCCCAATAATTTTCGTATCTGTTACTAGCATCTTCTGTCCTTCTAAGATGTTTGTTTTATCATTTTGGAGTGAGGGTGGATGTGGCATTGCATGATTTCTTGTTCAGATTAATATGTTTTGTAGGAAGTTGAAGGTCTGATTGATTGCTGTTGAAATCAGAAAATAATGTATTTCTATTCCTCAGTTTCAGTGTGATGTGGAATAAAGTTAGGAAATGGAATTACATGTGTGATGAACCGGTGATTATGAATTTATCTATTATTTTTCTGTTTCTATTAATTTTCATTATTTTTAGAATGAAACATTGTGCATAAGAGGTAGGATTATTTTATAAGGTGTTTTAGTAAGGAGAATTGGTGCAAATCCAATGCTTGTTTTAAGTTGGCATTCAGAAAAAATATTGAGGTAGGATAAGTGGAGAATTGGAGAATGTATACTGGCTTGAAATATTGTGCATAAGAGCTAGGATTATTAAATTTATAGGGTGTTTTACTAAGAAGAATTGGTTCAAACCCTGGGCTTGTTTAAATGTGGCATTCAGACAAATTAATGATTTTTTAAGGATATAGGTAACGAAGTGAAATTTTTAAGTGGGAAATCAGAGAATGAATACTGGCTTGAAGAAAGCTTGTGAATTTGAATATTTTGTCTAAATAGAGTGGTATACAACCACTTACTTGGTGGAAGATCATTGGTGTTTGTTAGTAATTTTTGTCAGCTGTTTTATTCCTTACATTTGGTGTGGTGGTTGTGGAGAGACCTCAGGTATGAGGTTTTCCGATTGCTTGACAGGATTTATTCCCAAGTGGCAAGATGGTAATTTCAGTAGCATTTGTTTTGACATTTGAGATTTCTCCAAGCTCTCCTTTTTAAGGATAATAGTTTTGTTTGAGTACAGCATAGAAATATGCTGGATCTGTGTGATTTAATCTAGAAATGAAGATTTTATAATCTAATAACATTTTTATTTATATGGGAAAGGCTTGTTTGTGGGGATTTTATTGAGTTTTGTTATTATGATACATCCTATTGACTTAACATGTGCTTATATTATGTGATTCTTTGTGTTCTTCAGGAAGAAATTGATGAGGAAGATAGTGACTCCATTGAAAAGGTGCTTTGGCATCAACCAAAGGGCACAGCAGAAGATGCCGAAAGGAATAACCGATCAACAGAGCCTGTTTTAATGAGTCACTTGTTTGATTCGGAAATTGATTGGAATGAGATGGAATTTTTGATAAAATGGAAAGGGCAATCACATTTGCACTGTCAATGGAAATCTTTTGCGGAGCTGCAAAACGTATGATATTTATTGTTATTGTTTACTATGAATTATAAGAGTTATGCTGTCACTACTTTCTTTCTTTCTTTCTGTCTCTGTTTTTATAACAATAATCCTACTTCCTATCGTATGGTTATTTTAATTTTCCATGTATTTTTATTTTTTTATTTTTTTTATTTCTTTCTGGCTGAAATGTAATACATCCTGTCTATACGAGAGATTGCAGCTCAGTGGTTCTAAGAAGGTTTTGAATTATACAAAGAAAATAATGGAAGACATGAGGTATAGGAGGTCAATCTCAAGAGAGGAGGTAAATATTTTAGTTCAGCCAGTCAATTCAAATGCTCTGATTCATTTAATAGGGCTGCAGGCTATAAGTACTGCAGAACTGGAAATTTATTTGGAGTAAATGGTTTATCTGTTAACGAACTTTGATATTATTTGTGTTTTTCAATATTTTCTTGTTTGTCTGATCCTTTATGCAGATTGAGGTCAATGATGTTAGTAAGGAGATGGATTTAGATATTATAAAACAGAACAGTCAGGTTGGCTTTCATTAAGTGCAATATTTTCATTACTCTGTTCTTGTTTGTGTGTTGCATTGTTAATTGGATTGTTATTGTATTTTTAGGTGGAAAGGATAATTGCAGATAGAATCAGCAAAGATAATTCTGGCGATGTTATTCCAGAATACTTGGTCAAGTGGCATGGACTATCTTATGCTGAAGCGACTTGGTACATTTCTCTAAAAATTTAGCAACGGTGTACTTTATTTTTTATTGATTTTTTATGAATTGTTTTGCTTCATGTTAGAAGCAGGGTGGATTGATCTATATGAATTGTTGTACACTGCTTTAAACTTTTAGATCTTATAGACATTGTTTTTAACTGTTAATAGACATCTATTGTTTTATTGATACTATGTAAATTGTCACTCTTAATGTACTCTAGGGAAAAGGACACTGATATTGCTTTTGCCCAAAATGCTATTGACGAGTATAAGGTAAGTCTCCTTTTCACTCTATTCCCGTTACAATATCAGTTTTGAAAAGTTCATTACTTGGGTTTAGTAATTCTTGTGGAAGTTATCATCCAACTATCTGTCTTGTATTTGGGCTTGTGCAAATTACGATGGCATGGCTAAATAGAGATTTTTTGTTGAGCGTGAGTATACCTGTAGTTTAGGTATGATACAAAATGGATACAAGGACTTGATTGATTTACAAAAATGGGATAGTACGTGGCAGGGATACAACTAAGTGAACAATTAGATGTTCTTGGTGTTTTTTCATGCCTTGGATATCGGATTTGACTGTTTACTTTTTTATTTTTTTTTTATTTTTATGGTCTAGTGGCAGTGTCCAAAATAAGGAGCTTCAGAAATACAAGGCACATTAACTGTACTACTAGACAACATTTGTATGTGCTGGTTTTGCTTAAGCGTCCATGCTTCTTTATATTGACCACTTAATGGCACATCATCTTGAAATGAATAGATAATTTGCTTAAAACATAGGATACTGTAGCAAAATTTAATTGGATTTGGATCACTATAGATGTTCCCTCTGTTTCATTTGATTGAAACTTTCCGTTTTCGTTCTTTGACCTCTGATGTTGGATTTTCCTTTTAATGTTCCTGTCGAATGTGCATTTTTTCTCCTGTATTTGTGCCTTCAGTTGGATTAAACTCGTGGTTTTGTGCATGCTTGAGTTTTAGACTTGCAGTAGCCTTAGGAGTTTCACATCTCAACCCACTAGAAACAGGACTGGGCTTAGTTGTTGCATTTATGTTTATAAGTGCTGGGCAATGCATGCACGTGGATGAGATTTATGTACATTGTTATATGATAATTTGGACACTATCTGTTTACCTTTATGTTCTGGCATAAACAGGCTCGTGAGGCTGCTATGGCAGCAGTTCAAGGAAAGATGGTGGATTCTCAGCGTAAGAAAAGTAAAGGTTGGTAGACTCAATAAAATCCAGAAGTTTTCCACAAATTCTGTGTATGCACTTGACATGGTTGCTGGTGTGGAAGATTTATGTTATTGTCATTTATCCACCATTATTTTCTATGTTCTAGGCATTTGTAATTTAAATTGCAAATCAAAAGACCTACAATATTTTGAACAATTTTACCAATTTGTCCAGTGCTCCAGAAGTGAATGACAGTTTTGGTAATATCACTAGGAGCTTGTCAGTCTTGGTTTACTCAATTCTGTTTAGTAGAATGTCTTTTCCTATTAAACATGGTTGTGAGGAAAATTATTACTTTTTTGTTTTTTCTTCTACTTAGTATATTATTAGCATACTTTTAAATATGCAAAACCTCATTTTTTACTTGCTTACGTTTAGATAAACTGTTTAGTCAGGAAAATCCTCAAGATATAGGTCTAATTTTTTTTTTACTGTTTTATGTGTCACCATTTATTTTACATATATTCTTATTATGTAATTTTAACATTATATTATATTTGCTTAGTGAATTTAACTGATTTTTTTTCCCATTTTTTTTCTGTTTCTGGGCAAAACTTATGGTGTTTGTAGTTTTAACAATAATCATAAGATCTTTTACAATGGTGCACTTTATCACTACTTAGGCTTAAATTAGAGAAAGTTGGTTAAAGGGGGTTATTTGATTGTTTATCTCTTTTTTTTTTTTTTTGTATTTCCTTACTTCTGAAGCCTATTTCCTTTATTAGTTCTTTGGTTATTTTAATGCCATACGTAGATGTTTTTTTTCCCATTTTTTTTCTGTTTCTGGGCAAAACTTATATGGTGTTTGTAGTTTTAACAATAAGCAGAAGATCTTTTACAATGGTGCACTTTATCACTACTTAGGCTTAAATTAGAGAAAGTTGGTTGAAGGGGGTTATTTGATTGTTTACTTTTCTTTTTTTTGTATTTCCTTGCTTCTGAAGTCTATTTCCTTTTATTAGTTCTTTGGTTATTTTAATGCCATACGTAGATGTTTTTGTTCATTATGACATTTACAGAATAGCATATGCTATATTACCTATGTAAATTCTGATTTTAATATTTGGTTCTGATGCTTAGCAAGCTTGCGGAAGCTTGAGGAACAACCTGAGTGGTTGAAGGGTGGAAAGCTCCGTGATTATCAACTTGAGGGTCTGAACTTTCTTGTTAACAGGTATGCATGCTTGTATTTGTTTGTCTGTCACGTTTTGTTTTAAATTTTTGATGTTCTAAATCTGTCTCTTGCATTTTGCAGTTGGAGAAATGATACAAATGTCATTTTAGCTGATGAAATGGGCCTTGGAAAAACTGTTCAGTCAGTCTCGATGCTTGGTTTTCTACAGGTGTAATATCAGTTATCTATTTGATTACAATTGCCTTTGCAATTTAATAATACATGCTTTTTTGTTCCTTACACAGAATGCCCAGCAAATCCATGGTCCTTTTCTTGTAGTTGTTCCGCTCTCCACTTTATCAAATTGGGCCAAAGAATTCAGGAAGTGGCTTCCTGAAATGAATATTATCATATATGTTGGTACTCGAGCTAGTCGAGAGGTGAGTCATATGGGTTCATGTGCAAATGAAGCTATAAAATCTGTTGATATGTGGTACATTTTCAGTGGATTGTCTTATTAGATTGCAGATATGTATGCTGAGTGAGATAAATGCAGGATGTAGTCCGTAATTAGTTACTGCATTAATGCTTAAAATGTTAATGTTAACCCAGCTTAGACTATGTTTTTTTTTCGTGCTGATGGTAACAGGGTTCTTCTCCATTGTTCAAGAACATGTATTGTACCGTACAATTAGGTGAATAAATGAATTATTAAAGCATGTTGGGGGGGGGGGGGGGGGTAGTTTAGTTTGGGGTTGTTCTGTGGAAAGCTCTAACTGAATTAGTTTAGCTGTGATGATTTTATAATGGTAGAGGGTGTGAGTAATACTTGTTTGGAACGTAGTTGTCATTTTTGTTAATGGAGCGGAGTGGCCTACCCCATAATTGGCATAGCGGGATGATTTCTGTTCTAATCCTAGTCACCATTAATAATAATAACTCAGTACTTGAACAGATATAAAAGTCAAGGAAACAAAGTCTTCATGGCCTTGATTCTGCTGTGCAGAATATAGAAGTGTAAAATAAAAGAATTCATATTGCTGCAGCCAGTGATGAAGGAGAAAATGGAAGAAGGAAAGAGAACAGGGAAAACGAAGAAAGGGGGCATAAGATCAAAGAAAGGGGATCATAATATATATATATATATATATAGGCTATAAAGGTTGAGACTTCATTTTCAAAATAAAGGAAAAATGAAGAAAGGATGAGAATAATAAAAGAAGAAAAAGTGATTTTGGCTGGTTGCTGGAAAATGAAGATCACTAGCGAAGAAAGGAAGAAGGTGGAGTTGTTGGTTGGGAAGTTGGGGAATAGGAGTTGTGCTTGTGTTCTGTGGGGAGAGAGCCTGTTTCACAATCTAACTAAAGCCAAAATATAAGAACTGTAAAATCCTAAATTACCCTCACTAAATGAAACAGCAAGGGCATTTTTTGGGGTTTCCTCTGAATTGCCGATTGTGAACCCTAAACCACTCCGGAAGTGCAATCATACCACTCCTCTCTGATGGGAGAGCGGCTGTGATGGCAATGATTTCAAAGTGACTCAATGATGTCACTGGCGTGCTATATTGTCTCCATGATGTCTATTGATGTCCTAGGTTTGGAATTTGGACATTAATTCATGGTTGCCCTTACCCTTTTTCTTCATCTTTGTTATTGTGATCGTTGAGTTGCTGTCAACTGTGATGATGACTATATTTGTTTTTCATTATTATAACTGTTTTTAATGTTGAACCACCTTTGTTTTGCTCTTGATGGATATAGAAGTTTTTCTCATGCTCCTTTTCAATTTTTAGGTAATATGTTCATAGTTAACTTTGTTCAGGAATTGCTATTTTTTCAATTTTGTTAGGCACACTGTATTTTTTTGTCTTGCATATATTGAAATTACAACTTTGTTTCGTGGAACACATCCTTAAGAAATAGAGATCTTTATGTCCAATTATGAGCAATTAATGATTGTCATTTTGCTAAAGCTGTCAAGCGTTTTTAATTACTTTGAAAAACAGAGTACAACCTTAGTTTTTGATTTATGAATTTTGTCAAGTCTTGCACGATTCAATTTTTATCCCAGCATTTAATCACCTTTTTTTTGCTTCACTATGGATGTTTGCTTGTCTTTGTTTTGCTTGGTTATTTCTTGCGAAGCTGAATACATAGTGTATGTGGTTTTGATAGTTTTATTTCAATTGAAATTAACTGTTTTAAGAAGCCTAGACTCGAATAGTTCTGTATGGTATGCTACCTGCAACGGTGTAACACTCAATGAATGTTGGTTACTTCAAGCTTTTAATTTTATTTATTTCACATATGATTTTTTCCTGGTTTACATTTGTGACAGGTTTGTCAACTGTATGAATTTTATAATGAAAAAAGACCCGGGAAGCCAATAAAATTCAATGCACTTTTGACGACATATGAAGTAGTTTTGAAGGATAAGGCTGTTCTGTCCAAAATCAAATGGAGTTACCTGATGGTGGATGAGGCTCATAGGCTAAAAAATAGTGAGGCACAGTTGTATACGACACTTTCAGTATGTAACATTTCTCTTATTTTATTTTTGTGCAATTATTTATGATAGAGTTTTAATTTTTATGGTTTGTTTTTATACTAATCTCCTAGGAATTTAGCACCAAGAACAAGTTGCTTATCACTGGTACTCCTCTACAGAACAGTGTGGAAGAACTATGGTATCATTAACATTTCCGTTCATATTTGACTTGTGAAAAAAGAAACTTGTATCTTTTGTGGATATGTTGGATTTCTTAATATTATTGCATGGACAAGTGCTAATAAATTTTATCATAGAAGATTCCTCCTATCTATTGGTGAAGGTGCCCAGGAAATTCTTGTAAGGATATATACTTAGGCTCGATGCATGATGTAGTGAATGATATGTATATCATTGATGTTAACCATTTAAAGTGCATTTTACATTATGTTCCCCCAGTCTTGATGGTGCTTCTTGTCTTGTTTTTTGTCTGTCATTAACGTATAATTAATGTGTATGCATTCTGACAAATACATTTTTTTGGGAGACATCCCTGATTGATTGTTTCTTTTCACATAGAATTCCTGGATGTCTGCATAACATGTCCAATAAATTGATTTCTATTTAGGTTGTGTATGTTGTGAGTTATTTTATTTGCTTTGTTTTTCCTGGTTTGTTTGACAATTCCCCAACCCCATCCTCCCCCCCTGTTTTGTAGGGCCTTACTTCATTTCCTCGATCCTGATAAGTTCAGGAGCAAAGATGAATTTGTTCAAAACTATAAGAATCTGAGTTCTTTTAATGAAAATGAGGTATAAGTTTTTATTGATACCCTCTGCTTATTTCTCTACTAATTGATTTTTTTTTTCTGAATTGTAAGTTGAAGTGCATAAATTATTTTTTGTTAGCTTGCAAATCTTCACACAGAGTTGAGACCTCACATACTTCGAAGAGTTATCAAAGATGTGGAGAAATCATTACCTCCCAAAATTGAACGTATCCTTCGGGTTGAAATGTCTCCTCTTCAGAAACAGTAAGTGCAATTTTAGGTTCTGAAGTATTTTTCTTTTGAAAAAATGATGTTCTTGTAAGTTCACTTTCTTAATTCCTGTTAATGTATTCCATCATGTAGGTATTATAAGTGGATTTTGGAACGTAATTTTCACAATTTGAACAAAGGAGTTCGTGGGAATCAGGTTAAATTTCTATTCTGTGTTCCTAACAATCATTTTTCATAAATACATGGATTGCAAGCTTTCTTCATCATGATTATTGAGATAGAAATGCCAATACTTGGCTATGAAACTTGGTTTCTTCCCACATTGCAAACTAAACTTCTTTGTTTGTCAAGAGTAGGAAGCCAGAGATAGTGTGGTTTTTTGTTGGTATTTAAGATTTAATTATTTTTTATTTAGGGAAAAAAATACATTGAGGTAAATTTATGTGCATATCATGAAGCAGAGTTGCATTTCTTTCTCGATTTTGGTGTGATATTAAATTAGAGGGAGAAGATATTCATAGGAAATGTTGCGTCTGTTGAACATCACCTGGACTGACAATTTTGAGAAGTTTGATTTCATAATGTATATTTCTATGTCTTTTGAGTTTTCTTTCAAAACATGATTACTAATAATTTTGTGCTAATTTTCAGGTTTCTCTTCTAAATATTGTGGTGGAATTAAAGAAGTGCTGCAACCATCCCTTCTTGTTTGAAAGTGCTGATCATGGCTATGGTGGGGATTCGGGGAGTAGTGATAACAGTAAACTAGAGAGAATTGTTTTTAGCAGCGGCAAGCTTGTCATACTTGATAAGCTGCTTGTTAGATTGCATGAAACCAAGCATCGTGTTTTGATTTTCTCTCAGGTTTGTTCTTGAAAATTAAAACTGATATACTGAATGTGCTTCTTAGTATTTCTTTGTATAATTGGAAGCTTTTAGCTCAAAAATATTTCATCATACTTTTTCTTGAGTAGTGTTGTTTCTTGTTTTAACTCATCCTTGTACATGTTTCTATTTAGGGTTACTTATAGCCGTTAAAAATGAAGTTTACTTTTTGGTTGGTTTAAATACTATTCACTTGATCGTAATGTGTTCTTCAGTTGTTTTACATATTATTCACTTAAATTTATGAATTTTAGTAGACTAGATAATGTAAACTCAGTTTTTGGTCTCTTGGTGTTATTGGACATACTCATTTAGCTGGTATTGTTAGCATGGTCATATTTCAATTTTCAACAACCCGAACCCCCCAACTAATTGACAAGAAGTAATAATCGATATTATGGTTCTTCCCAGTCACCAGATACGCATTAAATATGGTCAGGCTTGGCCTGAGCATGTGTTAGGTACTTTCTTTTTCTTTGATGAAGTATGGGTTTTTGGAGATGAAGATTGAAAAGTAGTGTGGAAAACATTCTATAAAACAGCCCAGTGATTTTTTACAATAATTAAAGAAAACAAAAACAACATTTTGATCAGTATTTCCCTTTAAGACCTCAAATCCCTTTTAAGTATGAACTGAAACAAAAAACTCGTTTAATTGATTAGGATAAAATTACTGCTGATGAAAATACTAATTGATCTTTACTGATTTCTGATTAACAAAGATGATTGCTGATCTCTTTGAAGTCTTAAATCTTTCACTATTGATTTAGGACTGTGCTTGTACAAAGTTCATAAACAGGTAGATGTTAAGATCTTAAATAGCTTATTGATGTTGCTTGTGTAAGCATCCTAGTCTGCTTTGATTTTTGTTTGATTGTAATATGCTGTAAGGATTAGTTTATGATATACTAACTTGTCAGAGGTGTATTGCAGATGGTTAGGATGTTGGATATACTGGGAGAATATATGTCACTTCGAGGATTTCAATTTCAGAGGCTTGATGGCAGTACAAAAGCTGAGCTGCGACAGCAGGCAATGGATCATTTCAATGCACCTGGTAGTGATGATTTTTGCTTCCTTCTTTCAACACGGGCAGGAGGTTTGGGTATCAACCTTGCCACAGCCGACACTGTTATAATATTTGATTCTGATTGGAATCCTCAAAATGACCTGCAGGTATTATGCTGCTGATTTAATTTTACTATTATTAATCAACAAAATATTTGGTACTTACTGTCACTTCTATGTTTTTAGGCAATGAGTAGAGCTCATAGAATTGGGCAACAAGAAGTTGTTAACATATATAGATTTGTGACAAGTAAAAGTGTTGAGGAAGATATTCTGGAACGTGCTAAGAAGAAAATGGTATGTTATAAGTCACTGGATATCCAGTGACTGTTTTTGTTTCATCCCTTTCTCTCTCTAACTTTGGCGTCTTATATTTTGTATGTATGTTATATGTCTATATATATTCTATAATGTTCGTAATAGACCTTCAATGTCTTAATGACTTGGCTTGAGGTCAATAATTTCTTGTCCTTTTTCATGTGAGTGTGTTCCATAGGTTCTGGACCACTTGGTGATTCAAAAATTGAATGCAGAGGGTAGATTGGAGAAGAAAGAAGCCAAAAAAGGAGGCAGTTATTTTGACAAAGTAAGGACATTTGTAAGAGTGTATACTCATTAGTTTACTTTCATCATACTATATCATGTTTTTTTAGATACTAAAACTCGATTTAGGTTCTGCATACTTTACTTTTTTTACTTAATTGCACAATTACTACACCAATAATTTGCTTCTGAAATGACAGAATGAGCTGTCTGCAATCTTACGATTTGGAGCTGAGGAGCTTTTTAAGGAAGAAAGAAATGATGAAGAAAGCAAGAAACGACTCTTAAGTATGGATATAGATGAAATTCTTGAAAGAGCAGAGAAGGTTGAAGAGAAGGAAGCTGATGGGGAACAGGGAAATGAGTTATTAAGTGCCTTTAAGGTAAGATTGTGCAGATTACCATGAATTATGTTGTTTACGTTTTTAATCTGCTATTTTGGTAATATTATTTTTATTTTGGGTTGGGTAAGATATAGTTTTGGATATGACGAGGAAATGCTAATAATTCTCTTTACCTTTTAAACTGTAGGTTGCCAATTTTTGCAATGATGAAGATGATGGGAGTTTCTGGAGCCGATGGATAAAACCCGATTCTGTGTTCCAAGCAGAGGTTTGAACCTGTACTTTATAGATGTATTCTTAAATAATTTTCTCTAATGCTGTTGAGTTTCTAAGAATTATGTGTATGTAATGTCTGTTTTAATTGATGCTTTACCTGTCTTATCTTGGTTCTTTTAGGAAGCTCTTGCTCCTCGTTCTGCTAGAAATATTAAAAGCTATGCAGAAGTTGATCCATCAGAAAAAACTAATAAAAGAAAAAAGAAGGAAGCTGAACCACCTGAACGAGTTCAGAAACGTCGGAAACCAGATTATTCTGCTCCTGCAGTACCGATGATTGAAGGAGCATGTGTTCAAGTGAGAAGTTGGTCATATGGCAATTTATCTAAAAGAGACGCGCTTCGTTTTTCTCGTTCTGTAAGATTCTATTACTTCAAATGATTTTTTTTTTTTAATATTATCTTCCTATACTGGAAACTTTCTTAGCGTTCCCTAGATCAGCATATTGATAGTCTTCATCCCAACCATTCTCATGCTGTTTCTCACTTCCATTCCTGAAAAGTTTAGCTAACTAGGTGATATAGGATCTGTATCTGAACTTTTACTTGGATTTGAGCAGAAATAAAACAGAGTAGTTAAACATTCATATTGTACTTAATTACAATTTAATATTAAATTATAATTTGTTTCCACATGACTAAAGCAATTAATGTTTTTGCATTCTTCAACAACTGTATAAAGCCTAATATGGGCATTTGTGTGCACGTTATGGTCTTGGGCTAAGCTTGACTTACTCTAAAGCTGGCTCAAAGTGGATATCATGTGGCCTGGGAAAGTGTCTGCTTTGTGAAATTTGTCTTTTTTGTTTTAGAAATGGCATATTTCTTTTATGGTTTTTTATTTTCTGTTGAAGTAGGGAGATCTACTCCTTGCCAGCATCTAATCTCTTCCTTGCTCCTTTTGTTGGATAAGGTTAATTGTTGTACTTCACTTTTGGTCATAATAGTAAATGGGTGTGTAAACGTTGCATTTTCATCTCTTTTGAGTTCATATATAACCTATTCTTTTTATTTTTTGTTCTTTGGACTTATTATGCCTTGTCAGTTTGTGTTTGGTGTTTGTGCAATGGGTCTTATGTATGCTTCATTTTGTTATTCTATTTGGTAGTAAATAATTTTCTTTACCAGGTTATGAAATATGGCAATGAGAGCCAAATTGACTTAATTGCTGCCGAGGTGGGTGGTGCTGTTGGTGCGGCTCCAACTGGAGCACAGGTTGAACTTTTCAATGCTTTTATTGATGGCTGTACAGAGGCAGTGGAACTTGGAAATTTAGATGTGAAGGTTGGTATAACATTAAGTTCCCTAGAATATGGGTTGAAATGGTTATTAGTATTCTTTTTTCCTCAGAATCCTTAGAAGCTTTTCACATGTAATATTGCATCCAGGGGCCTCTGCTGGATTTTTTTGGTGTCCCTGTGAAGGCAAATGATCTACTTACCCGTGTCCAACAACTTCAACTTCTGGCAAAGCGCATTGATCGATATGATGATCCTATTGCACAATTTCGTGTTCTGTCTTATCTCAAACCATCAAACTGGTCCAAAGGTTGTGGATGGAATCAAAGTAGGTTTATCCTCTTGTATAATTTGTGTTTATATATTCCTTTTACTTAATTTCTGCTTTGCTAATTTTATTTTACTTTTTCACAGTTGATGATGCTAGATTGCTTCTTGGAATATATTTCCATGGTTTTGGTAATTGGGAAAAGATAAGATTAGATGAAAGACTTGGGCTCACGAAAAAAATTGCACCAGTAGAACTTCAACACCATGAAACTTTCTTACCACGAGCTCCAAATTTAAAAGACCGTGCTAATGCCCTTTTGGAGCAAGTATGCAATTACTTAAATTTTAATTTCATCATGCCTTTTGTTTCTTCTGTATTAACAATTTACAATTCTACTAATGGATCTTTAATCCCTTCCTTTTCCTTTGTTTTTTTTAGTGCTTTTACATGCTACCTATTCTTCTATAATTTGTTAATTACCCTTCATGAGTTTGTTTGGTATTGAATGCTAGACACTTATATCCCCAATTACCAAGGTTTTTACTAGCAAGAAGAGAAGAGCTGGAGAAGTTACCGTAGTAGTTGGGGGTGGTCATAATGTTAACTGAGGGTAACATACATGTTTATAGTCTGTAGCATAACAAGATATTGAGTTGACAGAGTTATGAGAGAAGGTAGTTTTGTTAAGTGAATGAACAAGGGTGTCATCTCAGACTGATGTAAATAGTAGATTTATGAATTGTTGGCTTTATTTGTTTCATTTTTGTAAATTCCTCTGGGACTTTGAAGTCCAACGCCAATGATTGTCCTTCACCTGATTTTCATTTTAGACTGATGTAAATAGTAGATTTATGAATTGCTGGCTTTATTTGTTTCATTTTTGTAAATTCCTCTGGGACTTTGAAGTCCAACGCCAATGATTGTCCTTCACCTGATTTTCATTTTAGACTTACATTCACGGTGTCCATATTTCTATGGCATGCTCCGAGACGTATGTTGGCATCTTTTTTAACACTAATTTTGTGTATTCCAGTAGTTTAAGATTATTTGAATTTTGAAGTAATGCCCTGATCCTTTTCATGTTTATGCTAAAATCCCTCCTACAGCAATTTAAGATCTACTTCGTACTATTTTTTTTTTTTTTTTTTTTTTTTAACTCTGGGACCCGTCATTTGTTGAATCTGTTTTCAGTATTTGTCCCTTACCATGGTGTCTTGATTTTTGTTGTATAGGAACTTGCTGTTCTTGGTGTGAAAAATGCCAATAGCAAAGTCGGACGGAAGCCTTCAAAGAAAGAGCGAGATAATATCATCTCATTGGTACGTGGGCAGGAGAAAAAGAAAAAATCAGGTTCTGTTAATGTCCAAATGAGAAAGGAAAGATTTCAAAAACCGCAGAAGGTTGAATCTATAGTAAAGGAAGAGGGTGAAATGTCTGACAACGAGGAAGTATATGAACAGTTTAAGGAGGTGAAATGGATGGAATGGTGTCAAGATGTAATGGTCGATGAAATGAAGACTTTGAAACGTCTTCACAGATTGCAGCAAACTAGTGCCAATCTTCCCAAGGAGAAGGTATGTCTTTTGGCTTTTTTCCTTGTAGTTTGTCTTTTCTTTTTCATGGTTGCATTGTTTATATTCCTCCGTGCTCAGGTGCTTTCAAAAATACGCAACTATTTGCAACTTCTCGGGCGAAGGATAGATCAAATTGTGTTGGAACATGAAGAGGAGCCCTATAAGCAAGATAGTAAGTTTCCATTCCACTTGGGAAGGTTTCTGCTTTGTTTGTGTATGGAATTCTTTTGTTTTTGTTGTTTGGCTCTCATTTTCTTAAAAGGATATGTCAACATTTGTTTTAGTTAATCATTTTTAGGATTCTGTTGTCTCTTGTTCTTATTGATTTATTTTGTTTGCTTATTTACAGGAATGACTGTGCGACTGTGGAAATACGTCTCCACTTTTTCCCATCTTTCAGGGGAAAGGCTTCATCAAATATATTCCAAACTTAGACAGGAGCAAGATGAGGCAGGTGTTGGCCCTTCTCACGGCAATGGATCGGTATCTGCTTCATTTACCAGAAACGGAAACCCATTCCGTCGCCATATGGAGAGGCAAAGAGGATTAAAAAATATGAGTACATATCAAACGCCAGAACCAGTTGATAATAGTGGGAAATCTGAGGCATGGAAACGAAGAAGAAGAGCTGAAAGTGATAATCAATTCCAGGGTCAGCCGCCACCTCAAAGGACCGTAAGTAATGGACTCAGGATTACTGATCCTAACTCACTTGGGATACTTGGTGCCGGTCCCTCGGATAAACGCTTTGCTAATGAGAAACCTTACAGGACGCAACCTGGTGGATTTCCTTCAAGACAGGGCTTCTCTTCAGGTATAAAGTAACCAGGTTGGTGGGATTTGAGTGGCTGATTATAAGTGTTGGTGGATGGATTTCCCTCTGCATTTATACAGCTTCAGCTATTGTACATTCTGTGGAAATTTTTTCTTCCACCCATGGGAATAAGATCTTGCGGATCCCTTTTTGGTGTCTTTTGGCGGATATGAGAAATATCCCTACACTGGGATTCACATCTTTGAACAAAATGGCTGAAGCCCAAAAGATCTATAATGCAAGATGAAAAGCTAGTCTTGCCAATTGTTTCTTTTTCCCTTTTGATTTCTACCCCTTTCTTTGAAGATGACCAAGAAAAGTGACATGGCGAAAATCTTGAAAAGCGAAGAGTTTTACCCACTTGCTATAGACATACTTAGGAAAGTGTACATTGTCAATTCTGCAATTTTATTGGATTTTACTGCTCACTCCATAAAGTATGTTAGCTGATGTAGACAAATGTATTTGATTTTTTGTGGTAATTATAGCTATAATTTCCAAGATTTTGTAGCTCGTTCAACTGAGTTTCATTAGTGAATAGTCAATGGAAAGCGATTTCTCGCCTTCTTGCCCAAAGTTTCTTGCATTTGGTTAGGATTCTTAATGCCTTTCAAGTAATGCATTTTCCATTAGTATTTTTAATTATTCCCTCACCTTTATATTTTAAGGTTAAATATTTTATTCTACTGATTCATGTATGGCTTCTATTCTGCCCTTGCTTAGGGTGTTGTGTTGTAGTTCGTCGGACTTTTCTTCTTAAAGTTAAGTTATTTTCGTGAATTAAATACAGTTGAATGATTTTGTATTTGTATGTAAATCTAATCTACCAAAATAATTATATTTTTAATTAGTTAAGGTTATTGTAAAAAAAATGTTATTATTTGTTACTTTTTTTCTATTCATGCTTCTATATGAATGCTATTTTGCCTTATTTAATATATTTTTCCATTTTCCGCTCTTTTGCTGGAAAATAAAATTGAAGGCTTTATCTGGATATCAGTAACTTGAACCGAGTTTAGTTTAATCTGGTTTAATTGTAAGATTCAATGAAATACAGTTAAATTAGGTTGAATTGAACCTAACCTGAAAATGATTTGATTTTAAAACTATATATAAAAAAAAAAGAAAAAAGAAAAGGGTAGAAGATCACGGGAAAGTGAAGTCTGGAGGAAAAATAGCAAGTGTAAAATAACTTCTAAAACTTAAAATCCTTTTATTTTCAAATTCATTTAAAATGGTGTGAAATTAATTTCAAACTATTTCAACTCCAATTTATTTAAACAAATATTATTTTCAAATTTAAATCAGAAATGATAAACTAGAAAAGCACTGGAAACTGAGCTTTAATGTTTCTTTCGTTACTAAAATCTTAAATTTATATTGATCTCAATTTCCCCTTAATTAAAAAAGTTGTCGTATTAAAATTAAAATTATTGGATTTAACTTCCTTAATTGGTTGCCGACATTGTGCTACGATATCTACATTAAACAAATCCTCGCCCACCACCCAAAACCAAACACGTGTCACCACTATTCAGAACGTTGACCCCACGTTCCATTTGTATACATTCATATACTCACATGTGCTTCTTCAACCTTCCCTCTTACCCACCTCACAACTCAACACGTGTACCCTTCTTTCGATTCCGTGCACCGCTCCTCACGGTAGCTTCATGTGCACCACTATTGCGCCCGTTCAACTCAAAAACCCCCAAAAAAAAATTCAACACGCGCTCCTATTTATATTTTTAACTCTTTTCTATAATTAAAATGCCACAACTTGTGTAATTTTTTAAAACATAGTTTTATTTTGATGATGTGTACCAGGTTGTAAGGGGCCCACTTGTTTTTTCCATTGAAATAAAACTTTTATTTGATTGAAAAATACTTAAGCCTATACAAAATATTATTACGAAGACAATTTCTCACACAAGAAATGAAAAATCCTGTGGAAAGTAAAAGACAAATGTCAATTATTGTTCGATGGAATGCGATAAAACATTAAAAATGAGTACTTTAAATTAGATTAAAAATGTTTTACTACATTAATTATTATTTTTGTTAAATAAATAGAAAAGATTACAAGTATTAAACAATGTGACATGTATTTAAGAAAAAGTATGGTAAAAATATATACTTAGCATTTTGGAATTAGTTTATATGGTTAAATAAATAAGTTGAATTGTCGGAAGGAGAATTGATAGTCAGAATTTGTATGCGCAATAAAAGAGAAAATGGTTAAAAATAACAAGTGGGGCCCTCATGGCGGTGTAGGATAATTAGTTTGTGGTTGTTCGCAGTCTATCTTTTCCTGCTTTCCATGCCACAATCATGAAACAGGTAATGATGATGATCTGAGGAACCGTGTTTGTCTCGTGTCTCATCCATGAAGAGAAGGAGAAGACGAAGACGAAGAAGATATTCAAAATCTCAAGAGAACCACGATTTTTCGTGATGGGTCTGTCCAAGGAGAATCTGAAAGGTCTCATACTGGCTTTGGTGTCAAGTGGGTTCATTGGGGCAAGTTTCATCATTAAGAAGCAAGGTCTCAGAAGAGCTGCAGCAGCTTCTGGTGTCAGGGCTGGTCAGGGAATTTCTTATTTTTCTTATTTTTTCTTTATCAATTAGAATTTCTATTTGGAAGCTTGTATTTGGTTATACATGATTTTCTTTTCTTTGTCATTTTGTAGGTTTTGGTGGGTATTATTATCTCTTGGAGCCACTCTGGTGGGTGGGAATGATCACAAGTAAGCTTCCATTGTTGTTTTAATTTTGTTTTTAAGCTTAAAGCTTTGTTTTTTAACATGACGGGACGGGGGTTCTAGAATCTAGATTTTCTTGTACCTTTTGTCTTGTATTAATAATTGGTTTTGATTTTATCAATTAATTGTCTGGAGTTTATTGGATTTTATTTTTAATAAATTTTTTGAATCTGGTAAGTTAGGATCAACTGACTTGTTTTACATTCTGGATTTCATGTTTTACATGCTTTATTATTAGCTAGATGCAAATATTTGTTTGTCATGGTCATTTTTTCTTTATCTGATTTCTTGCAGAACCTGTTTCTGTATGGTTTAATGTACAGTGATTGCTGGAGAGGTTGCAAATTTTGTTGCATATGCGTTTGCCCCAGCGGTTCTAGTTACCCCTCTTGGCGCATTAAGTATTATTGTCAGGTATTCCCCTTTGTTTTCTTTCTCAAGTGGGAGTTAAGGCTATATTAACTTCTAACATTGGCAACATGGTTTCTTTTTCAATGATCTTTGCACGGTATTCTCCAGTGCTGTGTTGGCTGACATTATTCTGAAAGAGAAGCTACACCATCTTGGGATATTGGGCTGTGTAATGTGCATTGCTGGTAGTATCATTATTGTTATTCATGCTCCTAGGGAACAACCCATTAAGTCAGTTCAGGAAATATGGGATATGGCTACTCAACCTGGTTAGGATGCACTTTCTTTTTTTAATAATGCTATTCATTGTAGCTCCTTGATTACGAAGGTCTTCTCCGTGCTTGCAGCTTTTCTGGCATATGGGGGCTCAGTAATAGTATTGGTATTCATTCTGGTCTTCCATTTTGCACCGAGATGTGGGCATACAAATGTGCTAGTTTATACTGGCATTTGTTCATTGATGGGTTCCCTCTCTGTAAGTAAATTAAATGTTTTCTCTCCTGTTAAATCTTATGTTTGATGATTGATCTACACTTCATAGTATACAATCCGAGGAACATGATTTCATGTTCAAAGTAATCTGGTCTTTACAATTCACTGCTGTGTTCTAGTAATGAATTTCATAAATAGACTTTCAGCTTCCATATGGTTTTTATATATTTTTTACTTGCATAATTATTTCTATAATAATACTTACTGAAAAATGTTTGCGTTGTAGTAACACTACAATAATACCGAGGCTGATCTACGTTGGATTGCTATAATTTTGCAGGTGATGAGTGTTAAGGCCCTCGGGACTTCTTTGAAGTTAACTTTTGAAGGGAAAAATCAGTTGATCTACCCCGAGACATGGTTTTTTATGTTAGTTGTGGCTATATGTGTCATCATGCAAATGAATTATCTTAATAAGGTTTGTTACTTAATGTCTCAAAATTCTCATGCTGGCCTTGTCTGTCGTACACATACTTTTATCAATGACCTCTTGGTGGTTTGTTCAAACCTTTGATAAATTCTTAAGCTGGAATATAATACCTTCTCCTTATATATGTTAATATATAGGGAAAAATGATCTCTTCTCTATTTTTTGTGTTGTATCTATGATATGATATATTGATCCATATGTATTCCACTTGAACTGCTCTTTTTTCGTGTAGTTAAAAGAAAGATTTATTAAGTGTTAAATATATTATTTGAAAAGACGAAACATATGACAGATTGATTATTACTTTGACAAAGACAAAGTCATTTCACAAAATATTTACTAGCTTTTTCATTATTTACATAGTTAGCTTCCACAAACAACTGACTAACATGTTTATTACATCTCTCGAAGGATTTCACACTAATGATATTTGTAACAAGCTTGTCTCATGATATATATACTCTATGATTTGATTATGTTACATATATGGTTCAATTACAATAAATAAGGATATATGATATGATTTGATAGGGAAATATCTTACCAAATATTTTTCCATTATTGTTGCACCTTTTTTATCATAAATAAGAATATTTGTGTGTATACATAATACAAGAAATTCATTATATCCTTCTGGGATTCCTTCTTCTTAACATGGTAACAGGTACGAGGTACCATCCTTCGTGACCTATTGTGTAACTAATCCTTTCAACAGAAAGCATGGTGGAACATTACTATGGAGGAGGATATCATTGGGCCTAAGTTTCAAAAATGAAAAATGCAGCTAGGTTGTCTTTTGTCTGTATATATGAAGGAGAACGCCTTACAAACTCTATATGGGGGTATGGTAGTGGCAAGGATGTGAAATTAGGCTCATGAACAAGGGTCTGAGAGATTATGGAAGAAGAAATATACATGTTGTACAGGATGCAGAAGAGGTGAGGAGTGAAACATGGGGATGTGGTGGAAGGAGAGAGAGAAAGAATAACAAAATTTCAAGTGGCTAGAGGGTAGAGTGAGGAGAGTGAGAAGGATTATATGACGGGTGTTGTAATTGAATCTGGGAATGGGGAAATCAGTATCAATATTGGGTAGCCTTGGTGAGGAAGTTGGTTCTTCCTCGGGAAAGGGGTTCTCTAATTTCTGCTATTTTCTTGGTTTCTATTGTCCATCTTGTAAGGAGGTAGTCTCCAGCCATTACCCTAAATTCCTTTTCCATTTTCTTGGGTTGGGTTTATATATCTGATATAGGAGTAATGGAGTATGGATATTAATTTATACCAAGTATTTCCGAAAGAAAGTTGGATTGTTGGAGTGAGAACTACAAGTTGGCTAAATGAATCAAAAGTGAGCAAAATAAAGCGTCTTAAATATTGATTCATGTCTATGGTTTCACATGTATTAGTATAGTTCTTTTTGGTGTCTTGCGATTAAGGATAATGTTGTAGCAATAACTATTAGGGATAATGTGACGGAAACTTGCCTATGTTGGTTTCCTATCGTGTCGTAAGACTAATAGAAGATCCAAAGTGGAAATGGTATCATGAGGTGGTTTAAGGTCACAAAAATATCTAGAGAAGTGTTTTAAAAACCAATAAGAAAATTATTCTTCTATAAGATTGTACTGAAAACTTAGTTTTTAATAGAGCCTATAGACGTTGATTGATTCATGTAAATGAGCCTAGCTAATGGGATAAGGCGATCTTTGTTTCCAGACCCCTTTGAATTGGTATGCTACAACTTCTTATTGAACTGAAGACAGATGAATATAAATCAGAATGAAAAATCTTAGGAATTGAAATTCCGTTAAAAGATCTGGAATTCTTTTCATGCATCTTTTCATGATTTCTTGAGTTAATCGTATCAGTAAGAGGGGAATTACATTCCATTGGAGGACTCTTTCTGATAAGGTTTGACATCAATAATTCCTTCTATTATTTTACTAGTTTCATTTTCAATCCTCGATTCAACATACAATATTACAACATGCAAATTCCTACGGAACCAGAGCATCGAACAAACCTCAGAACTAAGATTAGTCAATAAAACAAAAGTGAAATCAAGAAAAAACAGAAGTAAATGGCTTTGCACCATGCAACAATTAAAGGTTTAGTCTTTGGTACTCTATCATTGCTTACTGATAATCTTATCTGAAACAGTCCTCTATCATTCCTCCATACAGCGTGCAACGTGATTTTATTTCTATTTTATTATGTGATTTCTTCTGAGTTCTGAGGTTTACTGTTATGTTCTGTATGATTTCATATACAAAGGAGATTGGATACAGGAGAATATAGGCTGACTAAGGTTGCTATGTTTCTGTATCTTTACTTTTGTTAGCTTCTTAATCAGTTTGAATGAGCTGTTTCTTGATGTAGTGATATGATCTTTTAGAAATTAGAAATGAAATAAATATTTAATTTGAAAATGCTGGCATCCCCATTGCTAAATTGCTGATATTTATAGCTCCTTCCAGTGACGTAGTGATCAATTAAATATTTTACGTTTTCTATTCTTATTTCTTCGTTAAATTTATATCAAAATGATGTTCAACTTAAATTCAATTGAAAAAGAAAGCAATTACAGATTATTCAGATTTGAAAATATGAATCGACTACATGCATCACTGACATGATGGTAATGTTCCAGGCTCTTGACACCTTCAACACAGCGATTGTATCTCCTATATACTATGTCATGTTCACAACACTTACAATACTAGCCAGTGTAATAATGTTTAAGGTATAATCAACTAGTTTTGGCTTTTAATGGTGAATGCAGTATAAGATATTTCTGTTGTCTATGAATTGTACAAGAAACTATTTACATTTAAAAACAATGCTTACAGGATTGGGACGGCCAAAGTGGTGGAACTATAGTATCAGAAATCTGTGGCTTCATCGTTGTGCTCTCTGGAACAGTAATGTTACATGCAACCAAGGACTTTGAGAGATGCCCTTCTTTTAGAGGTGTGTGGTAAATTTGATCATACAGCTGAAATCTGCTGCCACTGACTAACCAGATGAATGATAATATTTCATATTTGCATTTGTGCTGAAACAATTGCAGGTACTGGCCCTTCCTCGCCTACGCTCTCTACCCGGCTTTATAGTGGAAATGCAGACTTTTTAGTTAAGCAAGATGAGGAAAGTGGATCTCCTGACAGTAATTTCTGCTCAAGAAGGCAAGAATCCTATTAGATGGTTATAGATGTTAATTCATTTAGCTGTAGAGTGAAGGGTACATTCCCTGAAGAATCTGAATGAGAAGTACATCAGGTGAAGCCACTCTTTTATCCTCATAGATTTTAGTTTTGTGAAGCCTTGCAGGGTACATAATGTACATCTTGTGTCATGAATGGTTTGGTTTTGTTCACTTTTTCCAAGTTACTAATCTCTGCTACATATCAGTAGCAATTAGATTCATATCAGTAGTTTGTGTGAGGCTCTCTTTACACGAACCAAGAAAGTGAATGGGGATAGAGATAATTAGTTTTTGTGAAAACCATAAGTATGGAGATTTTTGTTTTTTTTTTTTAATTATTTTATTTATATGACAATTTGGCTTAGCACTCAGTATTAATTGTGATTTGTAAGTAATGAAAATGTACAGGGAGCTAAGCATGTTCCTTCAGAATTGTAGTTTGTTATGAACAAGAAATATGTTATCATTCTTAAATGGACAAATACAAACATGTTTGTGTTGTACTTGCATGAGTGAAGTGTTAATAACACATTCTTCATAACCAGAAATTATTAATGCAAATTTTCAGTCAAAAACAGAGTTTTCAGGAAAACATGTTCCCAACATTTTTCTTAAGGTTAAACTTGTTCGAAGAAGCCAAGAAGAGAAGCTTACCTCAAAAAGTGGGCTGTATTGTTAGCAAGGCACCTTGCAATTTCCTATGCCAAATCTTTAGTCCTTGTCTTGAGAACGATGTTAAAAGCGTGTTTTTGCGTGTAAAATAAATAACCATGATAATAAACATCATCTTCTAGTATTTCTAGTATGTGAAAACAAATTTTTAATGTACATTTTTAAAAGAAAAATTCTACATCGTTTCTTGGATTCATAAGTTAGTCAAGGATGACAAAATCAATTTGTTATTGCGAATATTGTTAGAATTTGTTTTTGTTTTGAGGAGCTCGGATTGATTGAATATGTGTAATACTAAATTTTTTTAATCAAGAATAAGAATATATATATATAGTTTTATAATAATTTTTCTTTTAGCTACGCTTTTTTTTTTCTTTTGGAATTGTTTGGTTTATCATAAAATTGATTTACATTTTCAAAATATTTTTGTGAAGTAATGCTTAAATGAATTATCTAAATAAAATTTTTTCCGTCTTATAATATTTCTATTCATTTTTAATATTTTTATTTATTATTATTTTTTTTACATAACAAAGTCTAACTTTTAATTTAAGTTTTTAATACTATAAATCATCGTTTTACTATATAATATAAAAAATTTATCTTATTTATTGTTAAATTTTTAAATTTTTATTTTTATTTTATTTGACAAGTTATTTTTGTTTTACTAAAACAATTTTAATCTCTCAACAGTTTTCAATATTTTTTATTAACTTTTTAAATTTAATAAATATTTTAGCCTTACAAATATTATTTAATATTTTATAATAAATATTTAATATTATAAAAATGAAAATATATCGTTTTGTTTTAAAATATATAATAAAATTATAATATAAAAATTAATTTATTAATATTAAAATAAAATGAAAATAAATATGATTATGAATGTATGTATGTTATCCAATAAAAATAAAAATTTGATGAAAGTTTCATACTTTATTAAATTTGAGTATAGAGATTTTTGGGTGTAAAAATGAAAATAAATTTTTCTTTTAAAAATAAATATTGGCTACAAATAAAGAAGAGGTGTAAATTTTTAGCAAGTGGATTGTTTTCTGACCCCACAAGACTTAATTCTTAAGTTTTCAAAACCCGACAATAAATGTTCAATTAAATAGAAAATAAATAATAACTATTATTATTAATATTATAATAAATAATAATATATTTATGGGAATAACATACTACTATGAGAAGGCGTGTTAGCATGAAATCCAAATGGTCTGAGTTTATCTAAAGAGGGAGCGAGTTTTTGAAGTCAAATAGAGTGAGTTGAATTCGGTTGAACTCGGTCAGTGTTGAATTCGATGGCGAAGATTGAAGCGAAGCTAGGGATGATCATGGATTCAGTGGGTCAGTTCTTCTCGGGCAAAGACCATCTTCCTTATTGCGATTCTGACATCGTCGCAGTATGTTATCTTCTTCTCTCTTAGGGTTTTCATTCCCAATTCAAAGTTGTTCAATTCGATCAATTTGTTACCAATCACACATTATATGTTTCTGTGTGTTAAGTGTTTGAGATTGCACTTGCAGGGGTGTGAAAAGGAGGTACTGGAAGCAGAGAAACTATCTTCTGATGAACATATGCAAGATTGTCTTTTGCGTTTATCATGGGCTCTTGTGCACTCCAAACATCCCCAAGATGTGCACCGTGGGATAGCCATGCTTGAAGGTTTCTCTCTTTTACTCTTTCATAATGCTATGCAATTATAATTCTATGTATGTATCCGTGTCCCACACCGGGATCCTTAGGATATTTTCCTCTAATATATAAACTGGTAATACTGATTTTAATTTGGATTCACATTATAGTAAACATATATTTATTATGATTTTAAGAATTTTTGTACAATGTTCAATGTATTGTTCAATATGCATAAATATCGTGTTCTATTATTTTAAATAAACATATGGCATATCAGATCACTTATTGTATGTGATGCAGGTATGTATATCTGTGCATTATAGGTATGTATGTTCTGTGTTGATCGATAGTAAAATAACATTTATGTATGTATGCATGTGTTTACATGAAAATGGCAGCATCTTTGCCTTCTACGAAGGACCCACTGCAGCAAAGGGAGAAGCTTTATCTTCTGGCTGTTGGATACTTTAGAAATGGTGACTATTCAAGGAGTAGGGATCTTGTCGACAGGTGCCTCACGGTATGTGTCTGTCCATCCATCTTATTTATGTTTGTCTGTGTGTTATTTCGGATCTGACTTCTCTAAAGCAAGTATGGATAAAGTAAGGAATCTCAATCTTGACATTTTAGTCTCTGTAATTTCTTATGCATGAGTTTCACATATCGACTGATATTACTTACTTTACCTTTTCACATATTAGAGGAGTCAAGTCCTAGTTATACAGCATAATGATTTAACCCTCTTTTTTTGTGTGAAGCACAAAGATCACTGGCCTGTGTTTTTTGCTATTGATTTCCCTTAATCAGTGTGAGAGAGAGGTTGTGTGTTGTTTTACATCTGAAGGAGGTTGTTCTTGGCTTGTGTCCGTAGCATAATATCTAACCATGTTTTGTAATGTTGTTTTACTACTTTATTTTTTGAGTTTTGGGTGTTTTATGAAATCCCTCTCCAAATCCAACAACAAATTCCAAGCAAGGACAAAACGAATCCTCAAATCTTTTTATATATGACCGATGATGCAGCATGTTTGCATGTATATAGTTTAATGTGACATCGTGATAATGTTTTGTTTTTTTCCTTAGATTGCACCCGACTGGAGGCAAGCAGTGGCACTCAAGAAGGCAATCGAGGATAAGATCACAAAAGGTCACCATTAATCGTTCATGATCTACTTATTAATTTTTGTGCTGCATTTTCCTCTCTCTGCAAGAAGAAATCAGATTGATCTTGACTCTGATAAAACAATGACACTTTTTTTTTTCATTGCAGATGGTGTAATTGGCTTAGGCATTGCTGCTACTGCTGTAGGACTTATAGCAGGTGGGATTGCAGCAGCTGTGTCTAGAAAAAAGTGACAGAATACTTTCTCTCAAACACATAATCTGATATGTAAGAGGCAAACATATATCATACTGGGAATTTGCTGCATCTTACTGCTTTTATGAAAAAGAACGTGTGAACAATAATGTGTACAAAGCGGTGGATATGATATTTAAGTGCTAGATGAGATTTTGAGAGATCTAATGCATGTTTGGCATTGAAAAAATCTTGTCATAGTTATAATTTGCTCCCTTTTTTTATGTTTTCGTATATGTCCATGCCCTCTCACTTATAATGCAGTCCTGCAATGCAATTACTTTGAATCACGCTTTAGAAAATGTATCCATAATTTGATGTTCAGTTTAATCATTGTTGAAGGCTTCACTCATTCAACAAGATAAAGAATGACCAGAATGAAAGCAAGTCATGTGAGAGATTTAGTGTTTTTTTTTTTTTTTTATTACAGTTAAGAGAGAGACTCAAACTATTTTTACTTCTAAAGCAACCACGAGATTGTATCAATTTTGGGAGAAATACAGTCCAACAGTTCGATTTAAATTTAGTTATCTAAGTCAACATTAGTGAATACTTTGCAAAAATTGATCATAAATATAGTTATAAGTGCAGAATTCAAATTGCTACTGCAGGATAAATAAGGGGTGTCTTTTGTCTTTTAAAAGTATTGTATTTTATTTGTCTGAAAAATTGTGCTTTACTTTTGATGTTTTGTAAAATTTATTTTATGGTTGTGATTTGTTTTTTTAGTTTATAAAATGTTCTATATTTTTGTTTTTAATCTGTGTTTCTGTTTATTTAAATTAGTTTTCAAAAAAAAAAATTGACAGGTCCAAAAGCAAATGTTTTACAAAATTTTAGAAAAAAACAAAAAGGACATTTTATAAGGACTAGAATAAAATAATAGTAATCAAAATATTAGAGTGATAAGAACCAAAAAGCGCAGATACTTTAGAGATTAAAAGTAAATATAACTATATTTCAAGGATTAAAAACATTTTAATTTTCTTAGTTTTCTAAAATAATTCTACAATATTTTCTTAGAAATTGCTTTTTAAACAATTAACAATAAATGTATCGTGTATATTAAAAGATTCGAATGTTACTTTGAATAGGCAAGTATTTTGAAAAGCAAAAGCTAAAATTAGATAGAAAAATTATTTTCATCTTCTTAATTTATCATGTTTTAGCTTTCCTTTTATAATATTATTAGCTGTTCCTTCAATTCTTATTTAAGAACAACAAAATAATATATTTTTTTCTTTGGTTTAATAGTCTATCCCAGTCTACTATTTAAGTTATTTTCAACATCCCATTATTTTGTAATTAGGTTTCATTTTTCAAAAACGAAATAATGTAGTCGATTTCATCGAACGTGATTAAAAAGGTAACAAATGTATTATTGACACGTTATTGTATGGTGGTTAAACTATGGGTCGTTTCATAGAAGTAGAAAGTAGTAGTTTGGCAGAAACAAAGAAAACAAAGGAAAGAATGGAGGAAACTTATAGGCAACTTCCTACCCCGACAAAGGTAATTAAATGAAGGAAAATTCCCTGCAACTTCCTCCTCACTGAAGAGTACAGACAAACCACAGGGAACAACTATTTCATATTTGGTTGTGTTTAAATATAAAGAATTTGATTCTTAAGTCAAATAATAAATAAAAATAAGCATTAGTCTATGTTTCTTATTTATTTTTGATAGGCCATGGTATTCTATGCTTTTGATCACTACACTATATATAATTGGAGATGGTAGAACTACGAATTGGCTTGGCCCTTGTTTTTTTCTCACTTGTGGAACAAAACTTCTTAAACTGACTTTTCTCCAAGGTTGAGAAGAGAATTCAAAAAAATATTAGGTTACATTTTGGCATCGATTTCTTCCTTCAGAACAAATTCAAATGCTTTATTTTGCCACGCAAGGGGAGATGGTGGAGAGTCCCACGATGATGGAGACGATGGAGGAGAGCTCCATTGCATCGAATAGTCCAACCGATCAGAAAAATCTGACATTGGCAATTCTACTGGTTCTGGGTAGCATCGAGGGGATTCAGGAACCTAAACAGAGAAGATCACGAAAATGTTAGACAAGGGAAAGATAACAGTAAAGTGTAATAAAAAAAATGCATAAATTTACATAAACTTCTAGTGATAGATTACTGACTGCTATGTGTGTGTGTGACAGTGCAGTAGTTCTCAAAGCATCCTTTCAGCTTATTTCTGTAACCAAAACAAAACAAACCTAAAAGTAAAATGGGTGAAAGAAAGATAGCAATAATACCTTTATCTGCTCTAGAATAAATATGGAATCTGCAGACATAAAATTCGGTTAGGAATTTTATCAATATAATCTCTTAATAATAATAACCATCAACATGATAGACAGGGAGTGGCATCCAAATTTAATTCACCAAAAGTTTGAGTAGGAATGTATTCGGGTATATCTTAAGGGAAGTCAATTTACAAGAAATATTTTTTGTCAAAAGTTCCTCGTGCCAAACTTATCTTCATTGCATTCTCCCATAGTGTTATGGATTAAAAGTTGCAGAAAATGGCAAAAAGCCCATAATTTGCTATCATACAGTGGATGGTAGACGTACAATGGAAATCACATAATGGTTTAAATATACGTAAAAAAAATTACGTTGTTACGCAAATGAAATACATAAAAATCGGGGCATAATATGAACTTGAAAGTTCAATTGGTGGAGGCTCGTCAGAGATGAGAAGAGGATGCAAAACACATGCTGCAACTACAATAACGACAGTGGTCACAATAGCCGAAGGAACGGCAGATCTGAGAAGTTCCACTATGTAGTGCCAAAGGGCTTCTATTGGTGGCCATTCAACTACTCTGGTATTCTCTAATACAAGAGAGCTAGAAAATATTTACTTCACTTAAGAACGTATTCATGCCAATATACCGCACATACAATCTCATCCTAAAACTCAAGACAACAGTTTACTTGTTAGTTCAAAGCTAAAACCTAAGACTTTGATTTAGGTGATATCAAAATTAGAAGGTAACTGAAAATAAAAAATAATAAATTCTGAATTGCTAAGCACAACATACATTCACCCATTGAATGCTGAAGTAAAATCAAGGTATGAAGGATTACCATCTTTTGGAAGAACTGTCTCCAGATCGAAATTTCTCATTGCAGCTTTTTGGGCCTCAATGCACTTCTTGTGATCATGCAAAAACATTTCCTCCTTTACATTAATATCTTCCTTAGGTAAATTCTTTATCTTAATTGAGGTTTCAGGGTGCAATGATGCTTTGTTTGTTATATCATTTAAAGCTTTTCGACTTGCAATCCCTGAACCACCTTTCTTTCCACCTGTCTTAGAATTCTTCGACTTGACAATCTCTACCCAAGCAAACAAAGGATAAACAAAACCCATAATGTTACAGAATGCAAAGACAAATTCTAAACTGGTTGATTAGTTGAAAACTTTTTCATCGGTAATCAAGTAATAATGACAATCAATAGAATCTACTGTAGTTAATGGGAATTGTTGTTACAAGTAACATAACATAAAAGGCTTACTTTTGGAATGAATATCCATGTTTTCATCTTTGATCATCAAGTTTCCAGGAGCAACAAATTTAGCCATTATCCTGATTCACCTCCTTTAGAAAGCAAAGACTTTGTTACTGGACACTGCAACACAAACTTAAAAAATAAAGTTTATGACGTATGAACGCATGAGAGTGAACAATGCAATATCGCACATAGGAGTAAAGGATGAGCCATAAGAATCTAAAAGGAATGAGTTGTGAAAATCTCTTTTAATTGAATAGGGTATGAAAGTCTTTTAACTCAAGCAAGCACTGACTAGTTAGATCGATGTCACCAACATCAAATTTGAATAACTTTTTCAAATGAAACCGGGGATAAAATATTAGTAGCAGTAGCTGAGATTTGCATAACGTAGGACGATTGCCCCAATGGTTACATATTGACCTAGACACAATTTCAAATTCAAATAAGAGCACGGGTTCTTTGGTGAAATGAGAACAAAACAAGAACTCGAAAAAAAAGGCTGTTGAATAAACCATATTTCCTGAAAATGACTTTTCTAAGTTAAAATAAAACAAAATTATTAAAAAAATATCATATTAATCTCACTAACTCATTTAATGTGGTGAAAAAAATAAAGATTTTAGTATAATACCTATACCACTGCTAATACTTTCTTTCCCATAGTCAACCCCACGAGGCTTCTAGGTTTACTTGTATGGTTTGAAATTTCATGTATGAATCAAGTACACCAACTCAAGCAACACAAATTCGAATTCAAAATCATTAAAGAAATTGAATTCAAAAACATTAAAGAAATTAAATTCAAACTATAGAGAAGGAAAGCAGAAGCGATAGCCCTACCCCAAAATCGCAGGAAGAAAGGTGAATGAGATGCTGCGGTATCAATTACGAATAAATTTGAGAAACCAGCGATCAAAAGCAAAAGCAACAATTCAGTGAGATCAATAGGAAGACCAAAAGCCACAAAATAAAAGCAACGAACGCGATGATGCAAACGAAAGTGAAACACGCAGTAACGAAAAGTGATTAATATCTGCAATTAGGTTTACTAATTATTAAGTTAAATGAAGAAAAATAAATAAAAATATGTAACAGAACAGTACCTGAGAGGATGAGGAGAGGAAGAAGAAGAAAGGCAACGTCACCTATTGGTTTTGAAATCCTAGTTAGAGCGCGCTAGTGTGTGTGTGTGTGTGTATATATATATATATATATATATATATATATATATGATTTCTTTACTATGAACAATTTTTTGGAATCAAGGTAAAAATGTTGAATTTTTCAATGATTCTAATAATTTTGCAATGAATAATTATGATTAAATAATAGAAACAATTATGTTGAATAGTTGTTTACCAATTAAAAAATAAACTTTTATATATGCAATAAAATTAAAAAACGTATTAGTAAATATAATTTATCTGTCACTTATTCTACTGTCAGAAAACTCTGTTATAGTTAAATATAAATTCTGAATTTAATAAAATAAAAAAACCACCAAAAATTTTCATAATTTAATTTTAGTTAAAGGGAATTAAGGTAGTTTGACATACCAAGAACCCTTATTGGGTAAAGCGAACGTTGAAGAACAAGTTCAGACGGAGAGACAGAAATGTTGAGAAGCTTCTCTTCTGCACTGCGGGGATGTTCTAGAAAGTTCCAAACCCCAATCTCTTGCAAGAAGCTGTACACGAGCGAAGGCGAGGGTGCACGTGAGAGGCCTCCGAAGCTTTTAGTGGTTCAGCCACGCTTGCGGCCGGAGAAGCTGTTGCAGGCGAAGCTGAACGAAGCTCTGTGCCTGGCAAACTCCCTCGAGGACCAGCGCGATGGCTATTTCCACACCGATTTCTTCGACAAGCCGTTGCCACCTCACGTGCTCGTTCAGAACCGCGTCCCACGCGTCGACTCCTATTTCGGCCACGGAACGGTGGATAACATCAAATGTCACGTGAATGCTGCTGCGGAGTCTAAGGTTGTCTTGTCTATTTCGTGTGACTGTTATTCGATCTCAAAATACTGTGAAGTGTGTAACTCGTGTGTTACAGGATGAGGTGGATGCAGTTTTTGTAAATGCGATACTGTCTGGGATTCAGCAACGGAATCTTGAGGTAAGTGTGTGTTGCTTGGTTTGACGTGATTTTTGAGGCATTTTGTTGCATTAAAATGGTGATTGAGGTTTGCGTACATGGCAGAGGGCTTGGGGGAAACCAGTCTTGGACCGTGTGGGACTTATCATTGAGATTTTCAATGCCCATGCGTTTACCAAGGAAGCGAAACTTCAGGTAGGTGATCTTTGATGTGCCCTTCTTCTCGAGTTGAAATGGATTGAATGTTGTGTTGCATTGTTACTGTGTGTTGTTTGGCATCTGTGAGTGCAGGCTGAACTCGCTGCTCTGTCCTGCAAGAAGACCAGACTTCTTCGTGTTCGTGGCCCTGATGGTCGCTACACGTTTGGTGCTTCTGGAGAGGCTGAAGTTGTTAGCGCCCGAGGGTGAGTTTATTTCTTAATTTTCTGTTGTAAGGAGTGCTGCCAATTCTCTCTAACACACTCAATTGTTGCTTAACATTTATTAAGAACTACAAAAAGATGATAGATGCTTATCAAATAAGAGAAGAGACCTACACAATCTTGTTATTTTCAACGAATTCCAACCAATTTTAGAGAGTTTCTTCAAAAGAACCTGTTACGGATATGCTGCTAGAATTTCTCGCTATGCTCTTTGATAACGATGATATACTTTGAATTGGACCGTTTTTATCTTTATGCATAATTGATTATAAAAATTTGGGGCCTGGCAGGATGTTGTCGTATTTTATAAGTGTGATGTTGGCTATAGGCAACACTTCCTCTCAAATTTGGTGAATTTGTTTGTGGTCCCTTCAGAGGATTATCTCACAACAATAATTAGGCACAGGCACATAGTACATTAGTTAAACATGCCTCATTCTTGCAAATTATTATATAATGACTTGAATTTTTGAAACTTAAATTGTTCACAGGAATCCATCTTTTTCTATTTTACATGTTGTTTTAGATCTCCAATTTTTTATTTTCCTTGATTTTACGAATTATGTACATGGTTGAAACTGAATTTAGTTTTTCTTTCCACTAATTTATGAACATATACCTGTATGCAGTTGTTGTTCTCTGAATTTGTGTATTCTTTGGCCTAGTCTATTGTATTGTAGTAGTAAACTGATAGTTAGAGTAACATTTTCTAAATTCAATACTTGTCAAATTCAGGAGAGGCGGCGGGGGACAAGGTTTTATGAGTGGTGCCGGAGAAACTGAGCTTCAGCTTCAGCGACGAAGGTATGACTGTCATATTAATTTTTTTGCATATTATATTCTTAAGGATGTATTTCTTGTTTTCCCAGTAAATCTCATGGTTTCCTGGTGTTATTTGCATAATTATTTTTCAATTTCTCATCGCATCACGCCATTGCAAATTGTCGCTGTAATTTTCTTGATCCTAATAACATTTCAAAGGGGTGAATTATGAGACTTTAATCTGCATTGAATTAAAGTTCAATTCTGCTGAGCACAGTTCGCACTGAGTGTCATTATATATAAAAATCACAAGTATGGAATATGATCTCTTTGTTTATGTGAAATCTAACAGTTTTTATGATAATTTTATGTTGTGCATAATTGAATCACTAAAGTGTAAAATACCTTCAGAATCCTAGAGAGGAGAAATTATTTATTATCTCAAATTGAAGAGGTTCGCCGCACCCGGGCTTTGCAGCGTGCTGGTCGCAGGAGGCGTGGAGGTTCATCTGGACAAGGCTTAGCCACTGTTGCTGTTGTTGGGTATACAAATGCTGTAAGTGGTCTCCATATTATGTATTTGATACTTATTTTAACCAGAAGGTTAACTGCTATACCCTTCTACATGTTTTTATCAGGGAAAATCTACATTGGTTAGTAGGTTATCAGACAGTGATCTGTATAGTGACAGTAGGTAAAATCACCTTCACCGCAACCTTTGTGCACTTACATCGTCTAATTCTAATATATTTTCACATTAAATACTTAAGGGCATTACATGAATTGCAGATTGTTTGCCACAGTTGATCCTAGAGTAAGAAGTGCAGTTCTTCCGTCGGGGTAGTTTTACCTTTTTTTTTCTAATCTCAGCTGCAGTGCCCTCCATTTTGTACATTGGCTGGTAGTTTTGAATACATAATCCTAAATTCTTAATTTTGTCTTTCAGAAAGAAAGTGCTTTTCAGTGACACAGTAGGATTCATATCTGACTTGCCTGTGCAGGTAATGTCGAAACATGAGCAAATTGTCGTATCAGCGAAACTGTTCCCGGATTATGTTTATCAATAATATTCTTCGACATTCTTCTGTGACAATATTCTAATTTAACCTTTTTCTCTCTTTTAATTTTTGTAGTTGGTGGAAGCATTTCATGCAACTCTAGAAGAAGTGGTGGAAGCAGACCTGCTTGTGGTATGATTTTCAATTCCTTTTAGTTTCTTGAGAACAGAACTGGTATTTAGCGTGTTTTGCCTCTCGTCGGATTTTATTTCCGGTACCAGTCTCAAAATTTCACAAATCTCTTATTTTATCCCTTAACTAAACAAATAGGAGAAAAAGAAAAGGAAAACATTAAAAATGAACGGTAATAAAAAGATGGTGATTGCATTGAAGATTTTCATATTGAGTTCTTTTTCTACAAGTATAGCTGATATTCATATTCATGGACTGTTACTTTCTGTCTAGTATGAATGAGTGTGCATTTAAGACTCTTTTTGTCTTTATAGTAACTATTGCTCTGAAAATTACAAAAGTCAACTATTTATAATTAGTCTTATATTTAGTAATTGACAAGTCAACTGTTAAATTTATTGTTCCTTGAAGCATGTTGTAGACTCAAGTGCTCCCAATCTTGATGAGCATCGCACAACAGTGTTACAAATTCTACGACAAATAGGAGTGTCAGAAGAGAAGCTTCAGAGTATGATTGAAGTTTGGAACAAGGTGATACAAGTATATAATTCGTCTAATCATTTACCAAATTGCAAGAAACAACGGTTGACTTTATATCTCTTTTCACTCAATCTCTGAAAATGTTCAGATTGATATGGAAGAAGAATGCATGGACGTTGATGAATATCTTGATGATGAAGATGAAGATGAAGACGGCTTCGAGGTAGAAGATGATGTGAAATCTGAATTATTAGCAGAAAATGAAGGCATGAAGGAGGTTGGTTTTGAGGCCATGGAAGAAAAAGAATATTCTGACGGTTGGTTATATGATGATAATGATTTGGGCGATGAATGGGACCGACAAAATGAGTCCGTTGAAAAGCACAGTAATCTTGACAAACAATCTGGGCCACATGTGAAAACATCTGCTATCACAGGAGTTGGGTTGCAAGAATTGCTCGAATTAATAGATCAGAAACTTTGTATTCAGAACAATAAGGGTGCACAGGTGGTTGGAAGAAGCATCTATGAACGAAAATGGAGGCCTTCCCAAAATCAGGAGTCTGGCATACCAGTGGAACAGTAGATAGGATACTGCACTGACTCTCCTTGCTTCCTTGCCATGTCCAAGTTTGATCATCAAAAACTATTGAATTGTGATCAAGGGGCACGATATTGCCTCTACAATCCAGATGTTGCGCATGCCGCCATCTTCCATTAATTTAGCACTTCAAATTTTAATAAAGTTGATGTAATGAGTAATAATAGGTCATCGGTGTATAACTGAAGTAATAATAGCAGAATAGTGGTACACAAATAACTATAGTTTCATTCATTTGTTTTCAAAATATATTTTGTTTGAAAGAATTATTACACTACAATTTTGTATACACAACAGAATCACGCATGTAAACGTCATTGCTTATCACCGTTCGATTAGCTCGATGTCATTATCTCTGCTTAAAATTCAATTCTACTATATTTGATGAAGCAATAATAGCAGTGCATTATGGAACAAAAAAAAGAAAAACTGACATCATTAAAGAGTTTTTTTCATGAAAATAGCTGTGATATATGCTGTAAATTTTGGTATATAAGAGGAATTCACTCTGCACAACACAGATATTAAAAAATATAATGAAAATGAAAAAACTTCCGTTGCCGGGAATCGAACCCGGGTCTCCTGGGTGAAAGCCAGATATCCTAACCGCTGGACGACAACGGATTTTTGATAAAATTCTGTCCATTAATTTATTTGACCAAAGCAGACTAATATTTAGATTAGTTAAAATATCCTATTATCATAAAGAACTATGTTCATATAAAGTATAATCTCCCAACTTAATGTCATATTATTTAAATTACTACTAACCTAGTAGGGTTAGTATAACTAGGTATATGAACACATTATCAGCAGCATATCAAGATAGAATTACTTTTAAAAGTAAATGAAAATATAAGAAACTACACTTAACGTTCAACGATTTAAGCAAAATCAGTACGTAGTTAAAATTCATAAAATAATTTTATACTTCCGCAAACACAATTATAATTTTAAACTTCAGAAAGCACATACAAAATAATTTCAAACTTCAGAAAGCAAATAAAAGATAATTTCAAACTTCAGAAAGCACATAGAATATAATTTTAAACATGAAAATCCATATAGAATTATTTTAAATATCAGAAAAGTACAAAAAAATAGGCTTAAACTTGAGAAAAGTACACAAAAATTAGCGATAAACCTTTCTAACTTCATTAGGTATTAACATAAAGAAAATACTTTAAACTTTACTGGAAGGGGCCGCGCGAACGCAGGCCCCCACTGCCACAAATTATGACGTAGGCTCTGCCACTTGGGCAGACCTTAGACAGGCACCCTTCCTAAGTGCAATGGAAGTCACATGTCTAGGCCATAGACCTTCTTGATCATCCATTGACCCCGTCCAGGTAAGTATGTTGCTACATCCCATATGCCTTTGTTTTATAACCCATCAGTGCCACTACTCCAATAGAATTTATCGATGTGGGATATCTTTCTTCTCACATGCAACCTAAGGAAGGAACACTCTAGTCATAAAACAACATTAACACGAAACTTGAAGTATGCTATACTATGAGGCATAGCCAGAATGAGGTTCAAAGTATGCTTCACCCTGTACTGAGAAAACCTGAAGAAATTAACTTGAGCTTTACATGAATTGAATTAGCATAAAACTGATAGTGATAAGCTGAATAACACCCTTAAAAGTTTTATGCCTTAGCAATTGTATTAGCAGCAAAAATCAAACAGCACTTTAGCAATCATATCAGAATAGTTAAACTTATCATTTCATTCTTTTACATCTGATGCATCAAAAAGTTTTCATTTAGCATAAATAACATGGAGAATACGAACTCAACTTAAGATTACTATTGAAGCCCAAAGAGAGACTGAGAGAAACAACTTGGGAGGAATTAAAACACTAATCATCGGTGAATAGTTATTGTGTAATTCATTGTGTTGGTCAGTAGTTATTTCCTTTCCCTCTTTCAAACTTTTATGCTCTGTAATAAAATGTGCATTGGTACAAAACTTTACGCTGTGTAAACTATTTGGTGATATGGCCAGTAAGATCAACTCAGAATGTGCTTCTGCACACAAGAAGATGAGGCAAGGAGACAGAATTTGACCCTGACATGATCATCTATGTGGAGTAAACTCTTTACACAGTTGACAGTTGTGAGATATAGAAAAAGAGATCATAATTATTAAACAAATTCATATATAGATAACCAGTATGAAGGACCACTACACTGTCATATGCCTTGAACATGTCTAATTTTTTTTCATTTGGAACGTGTATAAATTGATGGCCATAGATTCTAGCCTACCCTTATTTTTTCTATGTAATGGAAACATATGAATGTTACCAGTGTGTTATCTGCAATAAGACTGTTATGAACGAAAGCGCTATGTGTCTCTTTCACCTCAGAAAGGGAGGACCTTTTTAGTCTATTTGCTATATACGCTCTGGCTAGGTTTAAGATCATATTGCACAAGATAATTGGTCGAAATTCCTTTCATGTATTGCCTTACTGACCTAAGGGATTAATGCACTGAGGGTTTTGTTAGCAGGGCTTGGATCTCCTTCTTCATTCAAAATTTGGTTGCCATTTGAATAACTACAGTTTCACAGAACCAGTGATGAAGGGGATGCATTTGCTTCCTCTATCTAAATTATTTTTATGAGAAGTAGGAGAAAAGATGCTTCAGCATCCTAATTCATTTTGTTTCCAACTGCACGAAGCACGGTATCTTAAAATAGTGGATCAGAAGATGTGTGAAAAGTCGATAAATAACTTGAAAGTGAAGAAGCCATGGCCTCCTCTAGATTATCTTGGATTCAGACAATTATCTTCCTTTGATTTCTGACATGTTTTCCTATGGAAAAGTTTGGTGTTATTATCTGTTGTACATGGCCAACCCATTACCTTGTGCCTAGAATATATATTTCTTCTGTCTCACTATTCCTGAGCATCATTTATACAGTGAGAATGTAGTTTGAAAATGAAGAACAACAAATCTTTTGTTTACACACAATGAATAACAAGCTTACACATTGACCAAGATATTTCGTATCAAGGATTACTTATCAAATATTTTACAACAAATTGAATATTGAGTGATGGAGAGAGGAATCACGTTACTGGACATTTCATAACTTCTTCTGAAGTGATAGAAGTTATTATTAAATAAATCAAATCCTGAACTTTTATATTCTATAAAAATTAAACAATGCTCCATGGCACTTATCTAGTTTGACATGTCATGTGAAATTAAAAATGTAGACAAATTCGTACTGTGTGATATGTCTGCAAAAACCTGGATTACTTAATTCTTATATTCATCTAGAGAAATTGACAATTAAATTTATAAAAATGAACAGGATTTGGCTTCTGATGTGAGCTGATAATACACACACAGAGGATTAAAAATTGATGAAAAAAAAATCCGAGTTGGAATAAGTGCAAGAACAGGTAAATGAAAAGTAGGCAAATGGCAGGGCCATGTAAATATATTTAGCTAATTAGTGGCGTTGTTCCCATGGCTTAAGGAATTTATATCCCGTGTAGAAGAAAAATTTGCAAATGCATTCGCTTATGAAATTTACACTGCCGCTCCTTTCAACCAGAGCCTGCAACCTACTAAGAATTTACATTTCTCACCCTCAACCCCCACACAAGGTACATATAGGGAAAAAATGGAAAGTGAAATCAAAGAGGAAAAGATGAAGAAGAAAACCAAGAGGAATTACAAATCACAATCAATCCCTATTCTCTCTCCTACTATGCCAAACCCCAGCTTCCCTCGTCGTTTATATTAGATGGAAGCCAAATGAAATTGATCAGTGTGGTCTTGCTCTAATCCCAACCAAAATGATGAAAAACATCTCATTTACAGGTTGTCGTGTCAATGAGCCAGGTCCTCACCCCCAACACCGACAGAAGACTTGTCAATCATTAGCACATTGTACTGTTCATATACTCTTGCACGATTCTCAGCCCACCATTGCTCTGCTTGCTTCTCACTGAACCTCTTCCGACTACATTCACCAATGTTAAGGATACAAATTAGGTTATAAAATTGCTAATCGTGAAATGCTGTACAGTTATCTGGTTTGTCCCACCAATACCAACTACAGACATTATGGCGGAAAGTAAATCAGAGAAAATATGTAACTGATCACAACATGCAACACAGGAATATATGCAATTAAATTACCATTAGAATGAAAATGTCACTGACGTATGAATAATGCTCGTCAAGGCTTTTAACACCATGTATATTGTATCCTACTTTTTCTTCTATAAAAGTATATCGTATTTAACATTAACAAATTTCTCACGTTTAAGTTATGTAAAACGTAAAATGGCGGGAAAACAACGTCTACAAAACATTGCATACCTGAAGCGAACTCGCTTAAGCTCTATTTTACCTCCTGGAAGGGAGGTGAGCGTAATATAAACACCAGGTTCGTCTTGCTCAACCCATTCACTTTCACTACGGGATTCACAGTCTTTTGTTCTGCTCCCATTTCTATTTGTTGAATCAGACTGGCTCATTTTATTGTGACCTGCACTTCGGTTACTAACAGTGCCTGATCCATTTGAAAGTAACTGGTTGTTTGATGCAGTTAATTCTGCCTCTGGACTTAATGCTTGAATATTTAATCGGTCAATGGAAGCATAGTTAACATCATTGGAACAAGGATTAGAACCAAAAGAAGAAGCAAGAGACGGTGATTTCACACTCCTAGCAGGTCCTACAGGTAGCCTCTCAGCCATGTCCTTCAACTGCTCAGGACAAAAAAGAAATAAATGTTGGATCAATTAGCCTTGCTATGATACATCCAGTGCAAATCTAAAACAGAGCTATACAAGCTTAAAGATTTTAAAAGATCCGCTATGTTGGGGAACAAAATTGATTCAGGCTTGACTGTAACTCTGCAAATGTCACATTTCATGGCTTTACGATTTTATTTTAGGGTCAGTGATGAGCATATTTACTCCCTTATTTAACCTTTAATGTAAAGATTCTTTTTTCGCTTTCTTCATGAGTATGTTTTTTGTGGTAATAGTCTAGTTAGTAATTTAAGAGATTAAAGTTTCAACCTGAGCAGTGAGTGACTTTATTACTTCCTTTGCTGCTTTGCATTTGGCAGTTTCTTCCCCAGCAATTGCTATTGCATCTTTTAGCTGTTTAGTTGTTCTTTCCAGCTCAACTTCTTGAAGTTGGGCCTTCCGAGTCAGGTTTTCCACCTACAAAGGAAAAAATTTATAAGGCACAAACAGACAACCAAGTGATTTAAACATCTTTGTTGGAAGTTTAGAAAAGTAAATGGGAGAAAGGAATGTGGAAAGAATCAGTTGAAGCCCACCAAAGTATGTTATAGAGATGGGGTATCCTCTATATCAAACAGTCAACCACATATGAAAGAATAATACTAGATAGGTGAAAAGAAGCTCTCTATAATTCCAAAACACAAATGGGAAAGAAAGAAAGAAAAAAAAAACAGTGTAAAACAATCTACCGAGTTACTAACTGTTAACCTTTCTATGAGACAGAAGTATCACAAACCCTGACTACCTTCAACAGTGTATTGTCACATGTTCTGCATTGGAATAATACATTAAAACTTATATGGAAATGTTTCATATCTAACACACGGAAACTTTATGATCTCCTGGATTTCAAATTGCAATTTATCTCTAGATCATTATAATAAAATACAGAAAGTAATTGGGCAACTCACTGACTTGCAATGAATAAGAATCTTTTTACATGTGTCCGGGCATAATACTATAAATATCATAATAGCATGTAAATTCATTATTGTCTTCATGGTCACACATGTCTAGCCCATTTCATCGGACAAATTCACAAAAATTAGCATAAAGGCAAATGACTAGTTTTAATACAAATACAGAGCCATTGGAATTCATTTTGTCAGAATTATATTACATTTACAGCAAGTGAATACAGAGAGTGAGTGCATAAAGTAAGATACCTGTGATCTTAATTTAATAACCTCCTGACTGAGGCTATCGTTAGTCCTCTTAGCATCATCCACAACTATCTTTGGTGATGTAAGACCTCCTAGCGTTGGGGTCGGTGTAGTTGAACGAGGTGGACTAGGTCGTCTAGATATCGGGGATGTTGCTCGGGAAACAATTCTAGATCCAGGAACAGAAGCTGAGAAAAATTTCTTTGATGATCCAAAAACAGGATTAAAAGATTTAGAAATATTCAATGCTCCCCATTGTGAACCCCCATTTGGAACAGGTGAGACACGGCTGCTGTTGAATTCCAATTTCTTGTTTTTCTTTGAAGATCTGCTTTCCACTTGTTTGAAGGATTCAATTGAAGAAAACCTGGCAAGCTGATTTCGAGATCTAGAATCTAATTTGTCATCCTTATCAATTAACTCCAGAGACCCATGATTAACACTTCCTCTTCTGCTCACAGAAGAATGAGACGAAGAATCAGTTTCTACTGTTTTCCTAAGTTTGTTAAAACAATTATCACAGACACGATAAGGTTTGTTCGGGTTTGGTGCCATTGAAGCCTTAAGAGACTTCTTACTGCTACATGAATGGCAAAAAACAAGTCCACAATTATAACAATTGTGGCGCTTTCTTTTGAAATTAAATGGCATTCGACAGCCAGAACACATAGACTGGTCAATACCAGAAACCCACTTATGGAGACATATAGCTGCAGTGAAATTAGTTCCACAAGCAATACTTTTGACATCTTTGTCCTTCAGAGCTTCTACTAATGTTGGGGAATTTCTATCATCTGTATCCCCATGGCCTAAACGGCCATTTGCACCCTTTCCCCATGTGTAAACTTCAGTCCTTGAAGTTAAAACTGCAACGTGATATGCACCACAAGCTATCTCCTCCACAAAACTTTTTGACAATTTCCCTTCAACACGAATTGGTAGCTTCCCATCTGCCTGAGGATTGCCTAATTGGCCATAGACAGGACTGCCCATTGTATAGACATGGCCAGAGGTGGTAAGTGCAACAGTGAGACTATGTCCACAAGCAACTTGACAAAAATTGTGTTCAATGAGCGCAACACAGGTAGGAACAAGTTTTTCTTCCTTACTACCATGCCCAAGTCGACCTTTGTCTCCATCACCCCAAGTAAACAGCTTCCCTGAAGAGCAGTTGCTGGAACTTGAATTTCCAACCATGACTTCCACAACTGCAGCCGTGTGCCAAACACCACACGCAGCCCGTACAGTACGAAGACCCTTGAGGGATTCTACTTCCCTTGGTAATGAAACACTTTTTCGGTCTCCATGACCCAAAGCACCAAATGTTCCATCACCAAAAGTAAATAATTGACCAGCAGATGTCACAACAGCAGTGTGCCATGGTCCACAGGAAATATATGAAACATGTATGCCTTCCAAGGGACCATTTACTCTCTTTGGTACCCAGTGGCTCACTTGATTTCCATGTCCAAGAAGGCCATAATTGTATGCACCATTACCCCACGTATAAAGATCACCAGAAAGTGTCACAGCACATGTGTGATATTCCCCACAGGCTACAAGTTCAATATTTGTATTGCTTAGAGCATCAATAAGCTTCGGATGGAGCACATCAGAGTCAACACCATGCCCAAGTCTGCCACCTGATTCCTCCCCCCACGAGAAAATTTCACCTTGTTTGGTCACTAGGGCCGCATGCCGTCCACCACAAGCAATATTCTGCACATCAAGAACTACTGCAGACTCCAAGGCTTTAGGAAATAGAGAATCCATTTTCACACCCGAACAACTCCCAACTCGATGATTCCCACCACCCAGAACACCATCACCTGTGCCTTCCCCCCAAATGAAAACATCCCCTAGAGCATCACCATCATCATGACCAGAACCTTGGCTAGATGTGCTAACAGCACTTGATAGACTAACTCTAAAAGCATCCATCCCCATTGTCTTCATGTGACCATGCATACTGTCTGATCCTCCAGACGACACAGAATGTACTGAAGCACTGGCAGAATCTGGAGGATAGAAAGCCTTTTGAGGGACAGCATATAAAACCACATCCAATGCTTTATCCAAACCATTCTTAGGGGGACTCTCGTATGGGCTATGAAGGCGAAGGTGATCCCCACTATCCTGAATAGAACAAAGAAATATTCTATAAATAAACAATTTCAACTGCCATTGAGAGGGTCGGAAAAGAGAAAGGACATAAACAATATGTTAACACCTTTTTCAGGCTTTCATTACTGCCAAAGGGAGAATTTAACGGAGAACTTCTTCTTGTGTAGGTTCGAGGACTATTAGCCTCAGATGGAATACCTTCACTTCTTGACTCTGTTCTCCACTTCCGGTGATGGCTACGGGATATCAATGCTTTCAAACCACTGAACCAGACTTCAGCTTCATCTTTATCCTTGCATATCTAGTAGAAAATAATCAAACCATCAGAGTGTTATATAAAATTTATTGATACTGTTCACAAAATCAATAATATCTGTACAGCAACAGGACTACTGCAGCAAAAAAATCCAAACGGGAGAGGAATGAAGAAACTCATACCAAGTCCAGTGACCTATCATTGTAGATAAGAGAGAATGACTGGTATTCTTTCTCAGGTCGTGGATATCTTTGAAAGATAGGCTGAAAAGAGTAGGACCATCTTTTATCAATCATAACAGAGAACCTTATCACTTGAAAAGAATTCACGGTAGATGCTGAAAGTCAAAAAGGCATGAGTAATGTCTTTGGATTTAAATGCCAACTTATTAGAACAGGACACTGAAACGGCAAACATCATGTTCCTCAAAGCAAAACACAATCTAATAGTTACCACAAACAAGTATATTGTAAACTATTCATAACACTAAAGAAACAAAGCATTTTACTGTAGATGGATAATGAAATATATCATATTTAGAAATCTTGACTTCCAGAACATGGTGGTCACTCACACTCACACCACAAGTGCATATAGATATAGGTGACAAACTGTATTAGTCATACAAACATCAAATTGAACAGAAATATCTTATAACTGCTTATCTCAGCATGTTAAGGCACTGTTGGCTAAATCTAAAGAAGCAAAAAGATAAAATGGTTTTTCTTGTCAATTTTGAAAACTTACTGTGCGTTGTCCAGATATAATTCTAGAGACATGACTCAGTTTAAGGTGTTTCTCTTCTTTCCCTGAGAACCATATCAAAACAGATTCATCCTGAAAAAAGAAATAAAAATAGAGGACTCAAATTTTAACTTTCGGTTACTGGAAAACATCTAAAAAAATAAATTATGAAAATAACATAAGTAGACCACACACAAGATTATGGGAATAACAAAACAGTCGTACATACTTAGAACCATGAAATGGCATGAAAGTAATTCTGTAAATGGTATGCACAACCACCAAATACAAGAGTTGATATGGCATAGTGGTCAATAAGGTAGCATGGATGCTTACGTTCAAACTCTAGACATGTGGATTAGAGTAATTGCATTAACAAGATTTGGCATGTTTTCTGAAGGCCACCTTTCAATTTTTTAATGTGCCAAATATTGGCACAATGGATGTCTTAACCAGATAAAATCATTCTCATGTTGACCAGAAGTTGTATCCCACTATACACTACTAAATTTTCTCAGTAAGACCATTTCCAAGGGTTTTAGTAAAAGAAACGTCAAGTTACCATATTTTTAATATGTTGCTGAAAATCCATGTTAAGCTCAATACCATAATCATTGTGACTATATTAAAATTTCATGATGTTGTTACTGCAAACCTGCTGAGAAACCTAGTCTTAAGCTAAACTAATTAATGGTGAGCAATTGATTAATCTTTCTTTAATATGTGTAATTTTTCTAGTAGAGCATGAAATATTCGGATCTCCTAATTTTCACTATCTAATCTGTTTCAAGGTCCCCTACAATCACTTATAATAAATATTTTCACCACTATTTAACAGTAAATAAATACAGAATAAAATGTAGAAGGACCAAGGATTTTTCAAATGCCAAATACAATTCTTTGAAGAAAAGAAATTTGTTAGCACACTTTAACAAGGATTCGTTTTAATTTAAAAAATAAGAGTACAAGCTCACATTGGAAAGACGAAAGGGGCAAAACTTGGGTTTTCCCCTTCTTCCATACTTGAGCAAGCAGGCCCCTTTCTTTAAAGCAGTAATGGCCTGTCAATAAGATCAATAAAAGATTTCAGCCAGCACGTACAGCATATCTGAAGATACGAGAAGACTTATAACAGAGAAATCACTGAATAAGCATAGCACATGGATAACATTGCTGAAAAGCACCAAGAGCAGTCTGCTAGAGTCTAAAACCGAACATTAAGAGCAACGACTGACTGAATGCTATCGCAAAATTTACTACAACGAGGCCGTATAAAAGAGCACATCCAACTCTTTTGTCATTTTGTCAATATAATAGTCAAACAGCGTCTTTTAGAGCCATACAAAATAGCATTCACCTTGTCTTCCTATGGCACATGGTAACAAACACCCAAATAATCCATGAAAGTGAACGATGATCAATTAGAAAGGCCCATAAATGGTAATATTAGTGAAACAAATTAAAAGAAATAACTAATCTAATAATCACATAGTCAAATATCTAATTATTTAGCCCGCAAAAGAAGTAATCAAAACATTGAACACGACACACTTAACTAACTATTAACACACTCGTTACTCTCAAATTTTAATTAAAAGAAGTAAACTCAGAGTAACAGATCAAAACTACCAAGATTTTTCACTACCAATTATAAACTAGCTTGACCTGAGGATACAGTCCTAGCTGGCAGTCAAACAAGCGAATCATAGACATTCATCAACATATCCATAATTCTAAGTTCCAAACGAAATGAAGCTAATTACCTATTCCCTCCCTCGTCCCATTTACAATGCCCCTACCAACAGAAAATAAGAACATTGCCACCACTGTACAACGCACGCACAGCACACAGATTAACAAAATCTAAAAGCAAACAGTACTCCAAAATAAAATTCAAAGCACAACGCTACAGAGAAAAGTTTCCAAGGAAATGGACAAAAAAGAAAACATATTATATACCTGCTCAATGTCTCTTTCCACAGGGCCGGTTCTGCTAAGATCCGAAGCCATTCTACCAGTCCGCGACATCACGCAAAAACAAAACCAAAAAACGCAAGAAGAAAAAAAACACACAAACAGCACTAATTAGAAACTTTCACTTTCTCCTCAAATCCAAACACTAATCTTTTACATTCACCCGTTCTCGTACCCGAACCCTTCCATTCATCAATTCACCCACTCAAACCCTCGCTCCAACAGCTCCGAGCCTCCTCCAGCACGCGAATCCACCATAATTACAGCTCCATCTCTCACTCACCCAATTGAAGCTTTGCTCCGCAGCTTCGCGCGGCGCAGGAACCACTCTAGCGCTCTCCGACGCGGCGATTGGCACCGTGGCAAGGCACTAGGTTGCACCGGAAGAAGGCGATCGAGGAACGACGGCGACTCTCGGTGGATTCCGGTGACGTTGAAGTCGGCGAGCTCGCGGCGAGGAAGTGCGCGTAAACGGAATGGGAGAATCTAGGGAAGTATGATCTGCAAAATCAGTTGCAGATGAGAGAGAGAGCAGAAAGAGGGCGCTAGAGAGAGAACTTGAGGTTTTAGAGAGAGAAAGCGAAGGAGAATTATAAAAAAGCATAGAAAAAGAAACACAGTGTACGTCTATGGCTGAGGAATGAGTGAGTGTGTGTCTGAGAGAGAGAGAGAGAGAGAGCTCAAAACAGAAGCAAGCTACATTCATTTTTTTTTTTTAAATTGAAAAAACTAAAAAGCTAAATGGATCAAAAATCACCCTAAATTTCGCATAATTTACGACCTTGCCATTACCCTCCGCTTTTTCTTTTTACAAAATTCTTTAAAAATTAAAAATATTTTTGTTTGGTTCATTACACTGTCAAGAATATATCGACACAGAAAATTAAAAAAGAAACTGAACTTTTTTAGTCATTAATTAATATTTTAAAAAATATATACGGTCGTGATTGAGTCAATAGTGTGTGCATGAGTACTTAAAAAGAGAATTTAAAATAAATAAATAAATTAATTAAAGGTAGCTTAGGAAGGTGATTTTAATACAATACATGTGAATATAATTGCAGTGCCGAAAATGCCGGAATGGCTATGTCCTGTTTGCGTGGAATATGATTAATCTTGTAATATTATTATTTATTCTTTTATTATGTATTTTTGGATAAAACTCACTGTAATATTTTTTTTTATTTAATGTCTGTGTTCATATTTAATAATTAATGTGAGATCACAGTAATTTTTTAAAATTTAATTGAATTTTAAAATGTGAAGAAATTAAAGTAGTGACTTTAATTGTTAGTAAAGAAAAATAATAATTGATATTATATGACCATTAACGATATCTTAATATAAATAATTATTTTTATTAATGACTAAAATTGTAACCAACCTACTAGAATTGTCATGTCAAAAATAATGGCCAACCTACTAGAATTATATGCACCTGTACTTATAACCAAAGTTTAAACCAAAATGCAAATAAAAACGCGTATATGAATACAAGTTGAATACATGGTAGTTTACTGTAAAATCAACAATTTAATAAAGTTATATTAACTTTAAGCATGCAATATTAAAATTAAATATATATATTCTAATATGTACTTTGATATCAAATTCTTTAGTTCATATATGGTAGTTTATGTATACTCAGGAAGTTTATGTATCTCTTAATTTAGAAACATATGACAATAATTTTCATTGATATGATTTAAGTGATAATAAAACATATCAACATGCAATTTTGGATATTTTATAATGAAATACTTAAGTTATACTTGTTCTCCTAACTATCATCTTTGATGTTATTACATCATTAATTTCATCACATACAAGTATAGACATTAATCCATTCACATTTAACATACATATCAATGTTATCTGAAGTGAGGTATAATAATTTTTAACACACTAATTATAACCTTTAAATATATAACCAAAAAGAAAGAAAAAGTAATCTTGAGAATAAACATGCCATTGTGAGAGTTTTACTCATGTTATCACTAAATAAAGTTTAAATTCTTTTTGTGGAGATGTTGATTGAGCAAGATATTTTTAAGTTTAAAAAAGAACTCAGGTTTAAATTAACCCTCTTAAATGGAATATCTCTTGAGATAAAATGGATTAATTACTTGGATGATGGTTTATTGAAATTAGTAAATTTTGCTTGAATTAGTCATATTTTAATGAATGATCTCTTAAAATTGGTCTATTTATTACTTGTTTGAACAAGATCATACGTAAATATATAAATAAGTAAATCATTCTTTTTAAGTGAATGTTATCATAACATATTGCGATTGAGGTATTGGATAAATAATCTTTAAGAAAATGAAATATCATAATTTTATATTGTTAATTATATCATACAGATAAATATATCTTGTGATTAAAATTATATATATATATATATATATATATATATATATATATATATATATATATATATATATATATATATATATATATATATATATATATATTAAATGCAAAGAACCAACATTACACATGACATAAATGAGTCCGTATAGATTTTAATATTGTTTATGATGAATTATTTATTGGTATAGATTTTAATATTGTTTAGGATGAATTATTTATTAGTATTTAACCAAACATACTTAATACAAATATTTTGAAAAATATTGATTATAATTAATTATTTTGATTTTAATATTATAAGATACATAATTAAATATTTTTGTAATATTTAAATTAGAATATGATTCAAGAGAATATTTATGATTTTACACTATTAGAAGAAAAAATACATATCAGGTTTCGATTCCATAAATGAAACATATTAAGACAATGTAAAATAACGAAAAGATTTTTTGTTTCGGTTATAAATCGAAACAAAAAAAGTGATATTTTGTTTTGGTTAAAAATAATGAAATATTAAATCACAAATAAATAGATGAGGAAAAAAAATGGTTATTTAGCTTTCGATTGTGTTTATAATTAAGACCATAAAGATTAAATTTCTTTTTTGCTTCGCTTATAAAGATAATCGAAGCTGTTTTAAAAAAAATAAAAAATAACATTTTCTGAAAAGGTATTGGATTTCTATTATTAATGAACTCAAGTGAAATATCATTTGTATTTTAGTTATAGAAGTAACCCATATCTTGTAATGTTGTTGTTTTTTTCTTAATTTTTTTTTTTTTCTAAAAGGTGTTTGGTTTGAGTTAACCAAATACCTCTTTCTGCTCCAGTTTTGGTTATCACTGAAATTTATTGTTGACATTTCTTTAACTATCTTTTTATTATTTTTTTTCATCCTATAAATTAAACTTGAATAAAATTCAACACAGAAACCCAAAATAAAAATAACATAAACCATAATCTAGATATTTATAAATGCGATAAATGATTGCAAAACCTTACAAATTGTGATATTTTTGTAACAATTAAATACTATTAAACGTTTCTATTAGATATTTTGCACAAGCTTTTTTTAAATAATGAATAGATTTACCAAGAACTTGTATTTCTTTACAAAAGACAACTTTAATTAGTATATAAAAGGGCAAATGTTGCAAAATATTTGATTTAACGTAATTATTAGCATTTTATAGTTAATTGTAATACAAACACGAATAATAGTTGTTATCTGATGTATTACATAATAATCACACTCATTTGAACCCGTTTCTCTACTACACTATAATGTATTTGCATAATTATAAATAAATTAAGAAAGATTGTTAAAATAAAACAATTATAATTATATGGATCAAAATATCAAACCATAAAGGACAACTATGCAAGTTTTTTAGCCTTAGCAATTAGTTTTTCCGATAACATCACATGTCATGCAATTGAGCAAAATGAAAAATGAAATGTTTTAAGACACGCTTATATAACAGAAAGTTCATATCATTAAGATAACATTGAGGTTTTTACCAATCTATTACGTGCCTAATATGATTGGAAGATACTTATGTAAGGAGCAAAATCACACAACCATGTTTTCATAAGAAAAATCACAAGTAGTTGTTAATGACGTCTGAATTGATAATAACTTAATTGTTATACCTTAAAATCACAAATTATACTTACAAGTCAACAAATTACACTTGCATAATAATATAAAAGACAAAATATGTTTGTTTTTCTCGTATAAAGTATTTAGTGACGTATGTTTGAATATTATCAAATTTGTTGTATTCACAAGTGACTTAGGAGTCTATAAACTCATATATATCATTCACCCTATTTATTGTGTTTCGCAGCTTAACGTAAATAATAATAATAATAATAATAATAATAAAATAAATAAATTAAAAACGTTATCCTTAATTTCTACTAACACATTATCCTCTTAGAATAAATATTCAAAACTATAAGATGAAAATAAATGAAAAAAAACACTTAATTAAAACATGGACAATCAAGAGAACATCACATAATAATCATAGAAAATAAAACTAAAGTACAACTAAACCTATTAAAATCAAGGTTGAATATAATGATAAATCCAAAATAATAATTTAAAAAATAGAGAAATATAATTTTATTTCGAAATTATTATTATTATTATTATTAATATTATTATATATTTAATCATCGGAAGCAATTAGAAAGAAAAAAAAAAGTTTGATTTTGGTATACTAATAATTTAAAAAAATCGTACATTTTCAATCAACTAGAAATTACCATACACATGATTTTTAAAACAATTATTATAAAAGTTAATAATACATTTTAACTGAATTTCCATGTAATTTTAATTAAGATTTAAAAAAGTCAGTACAGTTCAAAAGACTAATTTGTTCATAAATCATTTAAATTTAAAAATTGTAAAATGCATAAAATACTCTATAATTATATGTATAACTAAAAAGTTATCACCGTAAATTATTATCTTCGTTCATCCTTCCTTTATCATGTTCTGAAAATTATATTTTTTCTTTCTTTCGGTAAAAAATGATGTATGTACAACGAATCAGTAACACATTAACACTTGAAACATTGAAACATCATCGTCTAACAAGTAGAGCTATCTGAGATGCAACTATCAATTCCAATTTTCATGTCTCACTTTTGGTGTGACAAACCAAAATTATAAAATAAATTAATTTTAAATATTTGAAAATTTTAAGGTTGTTGTTTTTTAATATTTCTCGTCCTTATCGTGACAGTGCTCTAAATTTTTTGTTATTATTTAAACAATTAAGTCCACATCTTGTGTACTTCAATTACTTGATTTTTATTTAGATAAAAAAAAAGTAGAGAAATTATTTTCAAGTTATTTTTTAATAAATTTTATCATATAAACTTAAAAATCATTTTTTACACACTGATATACGTGGCTAGAGATATTATAATAATTATTTTCATATGCAGAATATGAAAAAAAATACTGGTATATATTTCTACATTTATATTTAAGTACAAATTTTAATTTTTATCTGCATACTTATTAAATACATATTTATACTGATTATTCACGCTTTACTTACACGTAAAGTTAATAATTTAATAAATGATATCACTAAATTAAAAATTTATTCATACATCATCAAGACAAGATATATATCGAGTAGCGTTATCGAAGCATAATATGAATCATTCAAACATAATTTATAATCAAATAACATAAAAAATTTAATAATTTTACAAAATCGTTTTCAGAAGCAACGTTTAAGATTTGACTTTTTAACGACGTCAAATTTAGAGTAAATAAATAATATAATAATTAAAATTGAAACTCTGTCCACATGTCCTTAAGATCTCACATGCAATTTTTAATATTTAATAAAAAGATACACTTATATATATATATATATATATATATATATATATATATATATTCATTTATTTATTTTCAATCTTTAAATTATTTTTTTAAAATTATAACAAATATTTTAAACTCCAAAACAAATAAAATCTCATATAAATTATTATTCAAACAAAAAATAATAATATTTCAATATATGCAATTTCTTTTATTTATTTAAGATTATCTTTCATTATTTTTTCTTTTATAAATAAAAAAATTCATATTCTAATAATTATTTTATTCCTATAATGTAAATGAATATAGTTTACTGAAAAGAAATGAATGTAGAGTATTGGTAAAATATAGTGCATGTGCAGCATAGATGGAGTTGATAAAGAGGCATGATACCCTTGGCAAGGGCACTTGTCTCTCCAACCCTTGTGAGTGATTGAGACCAACACCACTGTCCACTCCTCTCTTACACTTTTTTCAAAAGTTCCCCTTAGCCACACCTCAAACTTCATGGTCCCCTATACCTACCTTAAGTGCTTCTATATATTATCACTTTTTTCATCCATTTAATATTCTCCTATCAACACTTTTTTAACCTAATTTTCTCTATCAAAATTATTATGTTTAGAAAAATGTATCTTTTTTTTTATAACCTTTTTACAACCGTTTATGTGACAGGTTGTGATTCTTTTCAAATATATGAACCAATAAAATAATAACAAAGTTTATAATATAACTTCCTTATTCATAGAACAAAATACATGCAACTGTTTCATAAACTAAACTAAATTATTTTTTCATATTAGAACAATGATAAAGTGACATACTTTTATATTTATTTAATATAATATATTTAATATAATATGTAGTATAAGAGTAAAATAGTTATAAAAAAATCATATTTTTTTTAGAAAAAAAAATAAAAAATAAAAGGATATGTAAAATATTTATAAATGTCAGTATTATTTTTATTTATATTAACTATGTGATACAAGTTATTTCTTATTACATATGCAAATCTTACTTTGTTTATATGTTAGTTTATTTTATATGAATTCCAACACAAAGTTACATGTTCTAATGCTTAAATATAGAAGGAAAGGTTTGTCACTTTTTAATTAAAACACTTTTAAGCTTTTCTCTAGTTTGAATAAAATTACAACAGGCTTGGACCATCTTGCCTTTAACCACATGAACAAAAGGTTTGCTCACCAAAACTATTATTATGTTCAAAGGATATTACGTGTAGAATTTGGAATTTTTTTTCAGAATTAAATTGAAACAACAATTTTTTAAAATTAAATATAAAAATAGATTTTTGATTCAAGAAAATAAATCCAAATTTAAAGTCTTACTTTTTTTTTATGTTGTCCAAATATTCTGTTAAAGAATTAAAATATAATTTTCAAAATAACATACTCAAAATTCTTACTTGTACTTATATTAATTTATTTTGACTGATTAATTAAAAGTCGAATTTAAAATGAATTAACAGCTAATAAATATGTTTTGTAAAACTTTTGGTATCATGTAATTATATTTTACTGGTAATGTTTTTATATTTATTGAAATAAGAAAATATATTTATTTGTAATTTTTAACCACAAAACTGAGTACTCAAGTATACACTTTTGTCACTGAAAAAAAAACTTGAAAATATCACCGTCTGTAAAAAAATACATGTATGACCTGTTGAAGAGATTTGGACATTATTAATTTATTACAATTTAATCATATATGCATGTAATGATTAATGAAACATAAGTTGAATCATGCTATTGCTTTATACCCTATATAGTATTAAAACAAAAACTTTGAAGATTTATAAAATCAAAACTTTAACACTCTATTTTTTTGTTAGTTGATGATATAATTAAATACAATTAAACCATGATAGAAGTTATTATCAGATAACTATATTTTGATGATATAATATATATATATGATTATATAAATTTGAAAAATTGAAGTAATGTTTGAGTTTGCAATTATTTTGTGATGTGGACCAAAGCTTTAAAAAGGTTAATTGTCAATTTTGAACTATATGGGAGAGAGAACCTAACATTGATCCAATGTTTGAATTATATATATAGTGCTCTTCTTTTAAGCAAAACTATTATAAGCGGTTATTCTGCATGCCTAACTGTGGTCCTTGCACACCAATTATTAAAGAGAAACTCTCTTTTGGTGTAGTTTCATGTTCTAGCTTCATATTCATAGTACCTTGGAAATTTTAAACTTATATTCAATTTCATTAAAGATATATCTATCATACTATTTTTATTAAGTTGAAATCTTATATGAATATTGAACATGGATTTACGAATAGTTGACAATATTTTATCAGTGACTTGAGAATTACTTGTGAAAATGAAATTTTTTGTTGTTCAGAAAAAAAATATCTACTTACAAAAAACTCTTTAATACTCAAATCAATAAGAGAGTTTAAGATTTTTATGAATATAGTAATGGTATGAGTGATTATAAAGTAAATATTCCTTGAGGAATACTAGTTATATTTATAGGATTGACATGGTCTGTGAAGATATATTCTTATTGAAAAAAATACTTATTTCATCGTATAATAACTGGTAGTTGATAATAACATAATGATATTTGATCATAATTAATAAACATAATATCAAAATGTTGAAATTATTTATGATATGTGAATATTAACTCAATAGACATAAGTTTGGATTGACTCAGAATAAAAAAGTTTAATAAACTTCTTTTGGTCGTGTTCTTTAGTATGTGAATTGAACAAGGAACAAATTCTTATCCTAATAAAATTATATAATACGAATTCAATCTACTTATATATAATATGATAAATCTTTATTACTCATCAAACACAATTTTTTTTCAAATTGATTTTTTTCGACTTTAACTACTTTTTTTTTTTCTTCAGTCAAATATTAACAAAGTCTAGATAATTTTTTTTTTTAGAATTCAAAATTCAATTACGAACCTAAGCATTTTAACATAGTGTTTTCTATGTAAAAATACTTAACGCACCACATGTTATATAATAATCATTATATCGTATACTTTCATTCTTATATACTTCGTCAATTCATAAAAAGAAATTTTAATTTTGTTAATATTCACTTATATATTATATATATTTCTAGTCGATAGGACATTTGTAACATTAAGTCTTTAAAATTATTAAGTTGATATTAATTTTATAAAAAAAATAATATGTATTAATTTAAAAAATTGTTATTAAATGATTGTTAGATCAACTAATTATTGGGTCACTTCCTAATTAAGACAATAACATAAAATACGAAAATAGAATTTTTTTCTCTCTCTCGAAACATAAACTATCTGTTCACTAATTAGGTTTTAAGAATTTTGTATACATAGATAAATAAAATTAAACACGCGACTCTCTATTAAAAATGGATGATTTCGTATTCACTGCTCAATTAATCAAATTACGTGTAAAAGATATAAAACATCCCAATAATATACAATTTAACAATTTTCATTGAGACATATTAAGTTACCTACATCATAAAACAACCATACATGTAACACAAATTATCTAACTATGCAAGCATGGAATCTAGTATATATATCTAATTAAGAAGGGTTGAGTATAATTTATGAACTAATTAGCAAATTAGATTTAGGAAAGTGTAATAATACTCTACATGAAACCTTTGTTTGATGAGCAAACATCATAGTAGAAAAGAAAACATAGGTTTGTTAAAATTGATGAAAACCCTCTTTCACATGCTGTCTTTCTTACGTGTTTTATTCTGCATCTATTATTTAATTGGTTCATGTTATTCGTATCTTCATTGCTAAATTAAAGAACATGCAAGTACACTGCTTAAAACACACATCATTAAAATGTTTCTTAGCCATGTTTCCATGGTACTAGGATTTGGTGATTGGTGCAGAGAACATCCAAAGGGTGAGAACCATTTAACACAAAACAACATGTACATTTGTACATTGTACTAAATTGATGAACATTTCAAGTAAGGATTTATTGGAGTAGTACAATATTATACGAACTCAATTCGAATAAGTTTTACATTTCTTTTAATTCACAATTTTGTAATAAAAATTTATAGGTTTTCTTTCTTCTATTTTCTAATTTTTATTCAATATGAAACTTATATTTGTAACGTAACATATAATGAATTAATGACACAAATATAACTGAGTTTTATCCATTATTATTTTCTTGTAAAATTTAGAGATTTGGTAGTTGAATTAAAACTTTTATCGTATGTGTTTGGTCTTGTGGATATTTTCCAATGTTAGCTTCTGGTAATCATTCTAAAATGTTAGTGAAAATTAGAAAATATGTTATGTATTCAATGACACATTTACTTTTAAAATTAACTTTGATTTTGTTTGACAACCTTAAAAGATATTTCACTTAAGTGAATTTTATGAAAAATAAAAACTAGAATGCGTAACCAGAGAAGATATCAATGGTTTATAATTGTTTGGTTACCATAGATATGTTTTTCTTTATAATATTAATAATGAAAAATCGTATAATATTTTTAAAATGTAAAAAATGTGTAGAATGGTTATAATTTGTGAGAACTCAGACAGTTAAAACTTTCTATAATATATGTTTTCCAAAAAAGTTTAATGTTTTTTTCTCTTTAAAAATGTTACGGTGCTTCACTAATATAAGTTTTTGGATCCGTCACTAATTTAATTTAAATTTACAAGGGAGTGTCCCTTTCATTATAAAATGATTAATTAAAATATAAACAATTATATTTGAATTAACTTTTTTATGATAAAAATAATGTAAAGTGATTTTTATAGAGTGCAAGAAGAAAATAACATTTATGAGTTGTGATTTTATCACCAAGAACACTACTAATTCACAAATGAAAAACCCACAATAAAAAAAACTAACAAATATCATCTCCAAACTTAAAAATGGAATGCTTTCTCTGAATATTATCCATGAGAAAAAGGTATTTATAAATAGAGAAATAATATTTTAACACAATTTTTTTTTATATTTATTTGACATTATCTTTTTTTAATTTTAATGTAAAAAAAAGTACAAAAATGTATTCTTTTATAATCATCTTACTTTATAATATAATAGGTCAAAATGAATGTAAATATGTTACTATTACGAATAAAGAAAAAGGATAAATACTATTACCAAGTGACATTTAAAGTCATCATAGACTAACTCAAGACCCAATTAATTACAAAGAACTTACATAATCAATTAACTAAATTACATCTTTTTAAATTAATACAGAACTAATGAAACAGAGATTGTTAAAGCAAAAAGTAGAAGTTGGCATTTAAACTACCAATCAATGGATCAAATTAGCATATCAAACGCACTACCATCATAATTAAACCAGTAAAAGACAAATAACAAGTATATAAGCTGGAATTTAACCGACCACAAGGAGCTTCAGAAAATTAAATTTTACACAAAAAAAATAACATGGGGGGCGTAATTCATTTTTTTCATTTTTTTTTTACAAAGGAAAAATAGGCTGTCAGAACACAAAGAACAGTAAATGGAGTCACTGTTATGGCTGTCAGAAACAGTGGTTTCCATGTTAAAGGAAAACGTATGTGTCGTTTTAGAATGTACATACCCAATGGATTAAGACAAAACCCTCACACTTGTTACCATCTATCAGCAGCATTTAATAATCTAATGAGGAACTGGTTTCAGCAGTTTCATCCTCACTAAAGCTAGAAGGCATCTCTGCAGCAGATCTGCATGACCATACACAATGCCATTAGAAAAACACTACTTTTATGTTTACAAGCCTTTTTTTTTTTCTAGGAAAGTTATTTTAGGCCTAACCTTTGAAGACAAACCCAAAAAAGGTTCAAGCCAAAAACTACCTAAACAAACATCATATATTGTCATGTGAGACAAAACCAAACATGATGAAATACCCACCTGTGAATTTTCCTTTTCTCCATCTCAGCAACAGGTGATGGTTTCACATGGTATTGTTGAAGCATGTCAACTTTAGCTCTCTTTGCAACCTATACACATAGTAAAGCAAAACATTGTATACATGCATGGAAGGAGGGGACTGAACTCATTAGGAAATCAAATAATCACATTCCAGAAGGAAAACTAACCAGAATTTCATTTGAAAGCCTCCCTGCTCCATCTACGTTGCGGTATGTATTTTTTGCTTTCTGGTCCACCTTAAACATCTCTTCCTGCACAAAATATTAACCTTTTAAACCATCTGTGAGCAGGAGAAATTGATCATTACAAATATAACACAGAAAGTGCAAATATATTGATGAACCTCTGCCATCCTAGCAGATAATCCCCTTTCTTCAGTATCTATGGGAACACGGGAATTTCGGATTGAACTAGAAGGTTTAGATTTCACATGTCCACTCTTTTGTATTCTCTTTGGATTGATCTTATCATAAGCGTGCAGCATCAAGTCTTTCGTCTTAACCGCAAGCTTCTCCTCAAAGTGATCACTGTGGTTGGAAGCAGAATCAGATCGCATCCCCTCAACCCCGTGCTTAGTGCTCATTCTATGATTCTTAGCACTGTTATAGCCAGATGCTTCTCCAGTAGAATCTTCATACAAATCTGGGAAAGGGTTCCTTCCCGAAACATGATTGGTATAACCGTAGTAAGGTTGCCTTTGTTTTATATTCTGACGGGCTTTCTTATCTTGTTTATCCTGGAAATCAGATTCATGCAAGGAGCCAAAATCAGCTCGTTCCATATGCAAATCTTGGGAATTCAATTTAGTATAATGCGAATCATATCTCTGCAAATGCACAGGTAAAAAGAGAGTAAGAAAGCAGGGATATATGTATCACAAAATCAATGCTATGTTTAAATCCAAGATCATTTTTGTTAATAAGCTATTCTATTAGTTCCATTTTGGTCTCACACTATAACAAACACCAACTGTCTAGTTTACTGAGTCACTCCAATCCATTTCTTTATCATTACTACTAATCTAGGAAGTACCAGCACCTCTACGGAATAGCACATTGCCGGGTCCAACACTCTTTTTGACATGACACTTGTGGGAAAACCTCCTACACATGTTTAACAATCTTCAACTAAGTCACAATTTAAAAAAAAGTAAAAAAAAAATCGGTTCAAATGCCTCTTCGATTTGGTTTGAGTATAAGTAAAGAAAGTAAGCAGACACCCTTTGTTGGCCAAACACTTCCTAAACACTACTATAACAAAAAAATTAAAAAAAAAAACATTAAAAGAAAATAAATCATTATAAATGCATCACCACTCATCTTTTAGGTTTGTTTCCATTAGATTTAACTTGTACTTGTAACTACGAAGATGTGTTTCTTATTTAGAATTCTACTGTGAAGGGTGATATTACAGGGAAACTAACAAATATGTTTTTATAGTGTGAATTATATAAATCATAAATATTAATTGAGATTTTCATCAAGTTGATTAAATATATCAGTGGTGTCGCTGTATCCTATACTTTGGACATTACTTGTGTTCTGGTGTCCCTATCCATGTAGGAGCACTAAAGCCTAAACCATTCCATTTTCCCAGCCACTTTTGAAGAAATCCAAAATGTAAAAAAGAGAGAGATTAAACAGAAAATTCTGGTCAGGAGTGGGTGACAGGATTAATGGCTATCAAATATTCGTTATATGGATATGGATAAACTGTAAATAATTGTTTCAAAGAGAAATGGTTTTGAATAATGTCATAAATTTCAATAGTCAAAAAGTCAGAACACAAATAATTATGTCACTGTCTAATCTTCCAAAGATGAATTGAATAATTTAAAGAAAAAGTATTAATTACTAAACTCATAAAATAAATGCATTAGAAAGGTCACTCACAGAGCTAAGATTGTGTTTTTTTGCAGCAGAGATTTCTGGAGAATTCATAAGCGGAGGATTCGCTACAGAAAATGGTTCTGCCATAACACCAATAGATTATAAGGTAGGAATCAATCTATTCTTAAAATGACTCAATGCATTTAGAAAATGGTCAAGAGTTAACGAGGGAAAATAAAACCCCACACCGTAACTAAGATGGAATGTTTCTAGTAAAGCATCCAAAGGAGAAAAAATAAACTATCTTGACCTAAACAAGCAAATAGCACACCGCACACATATTAACATACAAAGGCTCTGTGTTATGAATATTGAATTGCAGCATCAACCTTTAGGAACAAGCTTTCCAAATTTCAAATTATTTACTGTTCCAGAAAAATTCATCCCCTACACACCCAAGTCTATCTTCAAGCATTCAATGCCAATGACAAAAAAACAATGCTTCATGCTCCATGTTTTTTCACAATTTGATGTGTAACAGACAACAACACATTCCTTTAACCAAAAATGGAAAATTACATTGTTTCAGTTTCCACACCAAACAATATTCAATCTTACAAAATTAACTGAATGAATGGATAGAATGTGCAACCTACCATTAGCTGGATCTTCAGTTTGACACTCAAAGGCCCCTGGAGGAAGCGGATCAAATTCTATACCAAGTAGTGGACCATCTTCCTCGTAATGCCTTCCTAATTGCTTCTTAACAGCAGTTATAGCTGCATGTTCTATCTCACCCTTCACTTTCAAATATCCTGATGGTTTGTATCCCAGGTTAACTGCACCTTTGGGATTCAGGGGTGGTAGAGCTCCGTTAGGTGTAAGATGTCTAGAAGGCTCCATATCATATGGATCCTGACCTTGAGCAAAAGCCCTTTCTTGCAAAAAGGAGCTGCTCTCAGATGATGTGTCATCCACTACACTAACATTTTCAGCATAATGGTTCCTACGTCTGTGTGTCATGTCTGCAACAGATATTTCGTTGTTGTAGAAGTCGTGGCTCTCAACCTCCTTAGCATCCAGATACCTGTAATCAGCATGTTTACTGCTTCCACAAGAATCTTGCCCAAGTCCACTGCCACGATCCTGGATGACACCACTTGAACGATCTTGCCGTCCGTTAGCGACGGCTTCGTCTTTCATCAATCTTTTATCCTTTAACCTTCTGTGGCAAAACCACCCAGATATTTGCTTTTCTGTCAATCCTAACTTCTCAGCAAGTTCTACTTTCATTTCCTCTGTGGGGTACTTGTGCTCTGGAAACGAAAAAGGAAATTCCTCAAAAATTACCACTTTGCAAAATGCATTAACAATATATACATGACAAAAGAGTATTCTTACCATCATAAAATGTCTCCAAGGCAAAAAGTTGGGATTGTGATTTCAGCTTTCTTTTCTTATTTTTATCATTGGAGACTTTATTTTCTTCTGATTGCAGTTTACTTGATTCTGAACACCAACAGAATTCGGGAAGTTTAGTACATGTGTTGTGTTGGAAGGAAAAAAGTAACTACAATAATATATGTCACACAAAACAATCACGAAGCATCTTGTGTCATTAACTGCTCAAGTTGATTCATAAATGTTATGGAATTAAAACATACAACTATATACTGAAGTGCCGAACAGTTATGACAATATGGAAAAGGATGCATACAGTGGAATTGAAGTCATGTTACTCGTGTGAAATGTTGATAAGATTATAAGAACCAGAAGGTTTCTTTCCTTAAAAGTTGAATCAAGAAGTAACTCAAAACCTCTACCATAATATCATTTGTCACATGATACAAGTTTGACACAGCCAGCTCATTTCTCAAAACTGGCCAGTTTACCTGCTGCTCATTCTGTTAAAGTTTTCCAAACTTTAATAATTTCAATCCAATTTATAATCTCAAAGGTCTTTCACAGAGAACCCACGATTTGTGCCAATCAAGACCAAGTGCAAGTGAAAGAAGAAAAAGAAGAAGAAGAACAACAACAACAAAGCCTAATTCCAAAAATTCAACACGGAAAGTAGATCCAACAGTAGACACCAATTCATGGTCATCGAAAGAGGAAAATAAAACTTCTCCAATCCATACAAAAAGAAAACACGGAAGAGAATAATGTATGAAGACATCAAGTACTAAATTTCAACTATGATCAAAATCAACCAAACCCCATTTGAACCCTTCAGTTTGACTCACTTTTCCAGACCACAAATACCCCAAATTGAGGAGCTTGGAGGCACACCCACCATTACAACAACCTAATGCAAAGGACCCAAGTTCCCGGTGCCAACAATCAATTTATAAAGCATGGAAATTGGAGTAATCTGAGAAAAATGAAGCAGAAAAATCGAAGACCCAAATCTGTAATAAGGTGAAAGTAGAAGATAAACACAATACCTTTCATTGGGGCGAGGAATTGCGTTGAAGAAAGATCCTCTGTTAAAGTTTAGGGGCGAATTTTGTTGAGTGGCTTGTGAGAAAAGCGAGGGAAAGGAAAAGAGAATGCAAGGACATTAACAAAAACAAAAACAAAAACAAAAACAAAAAACAAAAACGTATGTTGTTTGTAACTGGATACGTTTTCAATTTGACCCCCTAACTCCGCTTAGGAACAGAGAAAGGAGCTTCTGGTGAAGGTGGAAAGACAGAGCGAGAAGAAACAAATTCAATTCGTCTTATGTCGGATTTTCTTTGCTCGCGTCTTCCAATCAATCTTTGCATTCTTCTTACAAAATAAATAAATTAATCAGATTTACCTCACTATATAAAGTAAAATGCATTTCAAACAATTATAAAGCTTCTTCTTTTAATCATACAAACAATTCAAATTACACACATTTCTATTATTCTTGCTTGCAAGTATAGATATCACAACAAAGTTAATGCAAAAAATAAAAATAAAGATATTTATTATTTAGATCAACCCCATCAATATGAAAGTAAAAAAAAAAAATCATATAATATGAAAGTAAAAAGAGATTAAATGCAATGATAATGGATTATCTGTGATTCATAAACTTAATCAACAGAACCAATTTAGTGATATATTCTTCTAACTAATAAATTTTTTATATGATTTTTTTTTTCATTTTTGTTAATATTTAGTTAGTGTAAGTTAATTAAACTGTAAAATGTTGTTTTTCTAACATAGAAATTATCTACGGATTTGTAGGATAAATTATGTATTTTTATGATTTTGTAATATGCATAGTCCAATAATTTTAATGAAATTAATCTGTTCACAGCTTTAACTTGAATTTTAAAGTTTGATTTTTTTTTTATTACTATTTTTTTGTTTTGGAAATGAATTCAAACCGATGAAAATTGAAAGGTTAAATTTACTTTTTCTCTTAAATTTGATGTGAATACGTTGATGAACCTATCCAGGAAGATTAATAGAGAATAGAAAGCATGATTGTTAATGTATAGTGAAAGAGTAAACTAGATTAATAAAATGTGAAAATTATACTAAGATTTTTTTTTACTATTGTGACACTGTGATGGATTATTGTTGTAAAAGAGTACAAAGTTTGAATTTGAATTTTATATATATATATATATATATATATATTTATTTATTTATTTATTTATTTACATGTTTTGCAAACTTAACATATGATATAGATATAGTAAGAATATAGAGATAAAATAAAAATCACATGCAATTATTTATGTTTTTTTTTCTTTACGAAGGTGTTGCATTGTTCAATTTTTACGTTATACTTGTGAGAAACATTAGATTCTTTCTATTTTCATTTGTTTTTCTTTTAAATAAAAAATGTATTGAAAACATATTTACAATTTTATAATTACAAAGTATAAATAAATATAAAACAAACAAGTAAAAAATAATATTAAGTGTGTATGGAAAAGATAATCTAATCAATTGTATTTAAATTTCAATGGGAAATACAACAGAATAATCTAATAATTATTTTTTAATCTTTTCTATATTGAGGCTAATTAGAACATAAATCGTTATTAAAATTCATATAAAGTTGAAATTAGTAGGAATAGAAGTAGATGTTACATCTAACCACTATCATTTAATTTCTACCAAACTAGAAAAGAGGCAAAAACATAACATTAACTTAACATCAAACTAGAAAACGTTGTTGGACTATGAAATTTGATGCACTTCACATGATTATGAATTTTTTTTTTTAAGAAAGAAGTTAGAGAGTCTTTATATCAATAAATTTATAAATTTATGTAAGAGATTAATAAATCATTGTTAATTGAAATGTTATGATAATATGTTTATGCATCTTTTTTTTTTTATTTAAATATTGTTTATTTTATTCAAATTTATCTATGAGATTTTGAATTTATCTTAAATTTTTTATTATCAATTTTTAATAAATTTAATTAAATTTGAAGTTCTAGTAAATTTGATAATTTTGAATTAAGTTCTTATTTAAATTTTTATAGTCTATTAAATTTTATAAAATTTAAAACTTTTTAATCGAATTTCTGTTGCTAGACTTTTGTGTTAATTAAACGATGAGATTTTACTTAATTTTTGCCACTACTTTCATAATTTTATAAGAATATCATTTAATAATATTATACTTTTAAAAGATATAATTTTATAATTTTACAATTTGTAAATATGCAATTATATGATTTTATATTTTTTAATTCTATAATTTGGTAATTCTTTAATTTTTAAAAAATTTTGTAATTATATAATTCGATAATTATATAAGTTTCTAATTCTATAACTTTATATTTTATTATTATGTTATTTTCTAATTTTTTAATTTTTTAATTTTATAATTGTTGAAGCTTATACAAAATATATTATAAGTTATAGTATATTCTAAATATTGATACTCATTTATTTTAATATTAAAAATTGAAAAATATAAATAGAATTTCAAGAAGTTTCATTATATAAAATATATCATCCCTCTAATGTATGTTCTTTCAAAGTACTCTATCCTCTTTCTAAGTCTTTTAATTCATAATTCATCCATTCGAATATTAAGTTAAGTTAAAACCATGTTTAAATGATCACTTCAACAAGTCTTTAAGTCTATCCCATCAACTATTATAAATGAGTAAGTTAGTTTTTGTTCTTTTATCTAGTTTGTACGTTTTTTTATTCATGTGAGCAGTTGATAAGTGCATGTGTCATCTAAGTACTTTCTATTGATTAGTGGTACCAATAATATGCTCTCATATCATGATTTTGTGGTTTATAGGAATAGACAGCTTTTTAAGTTGAAAGAGTTGTTTTAGGTTCCTAAAACAATTTGAGTTTATAATAGGTAAAATAAGCTAATTATTACATTTTAGAGTTGTTGAAATTTGGGAAATATATGGTGTATGCTTGAATTATAGTATGAAATTGGTAGACCGAAATGAGGAATTTTTGTGTTGATTGCTTTTTGAATGATACTTGTTTCAGTTGCATAATATTATGAAATTGATTATTTGGTTAGTTAAAGTTGCAACTCAAATCTAGTTATCTACTATGTTGTTGTGTTGTTTGAATTTGTTGAAATTGGAGTGAGCAAATGTATGGAGTCTGTGGCTAATTGAGTAAATTGGTATTCAATTTGACATTTAAACATATTTTGAACCACTCATTGGGTCAAAAATATCAATTTAGTCATTTGGATAGGTCTGTCAAATCACATCTTGAAAGGTGCAAATTTTATGATATGACACTGAGTGTTAGTTTCACCGTTAAGTGGACCAAAATGCGATCCCTATTTGGTTTATGTGATTTTTATGATTAAGCGCTCCTGTTGTTAAGCCAATGGATGTTTTATGTGATTTTTATGTTTCCTATTTGGTTTGAAGTTGTTTATATGAATTCAATACATGTTCACTGTAACTATGGATGATGGTACATGATGTGAAAATAATTTTAAGAAGAAGTTCTTATAGTGATTTCATGTAGTATATGTATTGATGTAGGGATTTTGTATTAGGAGTTATCTTGACACTATAATAATCATCAAAACTCAAGAAGAGAAGAATGTAGTATGTCGTAAAAAATAGGAGAAGGTCCTAATTTATGTGTTTTTCCTTGGCCATAGATGATTAACGGACCAGCCTTATGTATAATAGCTTGAGTAAGTAAATTACTCCCAAAAGTACAAAATCCTAAAGTTTGACACCAATACATGTATCCGGATAATTAAACCTAAAGTAAATGACTATATAACTTGTGATTGATTGATATAAATTAGATGTGTGTTAATAATATCTTTGTTTTTAATATATGATAACTCTTTTTAATAAATAAACTTACTATTTTGTCTTTATTTAATTTTTCTTTTATAATGATTACTTTAATAATATAAGAATTTTTTTTTTTGTTAATCAGGTGTTCTGTGGCAAAGATGTAAACGTATAAGATAGTATTTACATGTTTATTTATAATATATATATATATATATATATATATATATATATATATTATTTCTTTGAATTATATATTAGTTAAATACATTAAAATAAGATATTACAATAATTTTATGATTTATAGTTTTATACTAAAAAAATGTTATAGTTTAATTTTTTTTAATTATATACTTTCATAATTTTATAGTTTTTGCAAACCTACAAAAATTTCTAACCACCCTCGATCTATATAGAACCAATTAAGACGAATTTTTTTTTTAAGGAATTTTTATTGCCATGGAGATCAATCACTAGGAAAACTATAAATGAAAAATGTAACTATGTTTAACGTTAAAATCCTAAGCACTGTTGCATTTTTTCACGTCTCGAAAATAATGTGAAGGAATCGAACCGGAATCTCACGCTGATATTTGTATGAGAAATTCATCCAATTAATAAAACCTCTGATAAAGAGGTCTAGAAAATTAGAGTGAAGAGAGTCATTGATTTTTTTTTTTTATGAAATTGTAAAATTAAATAAGATAAAAATTAAAGTAAAGTGAAAACTCAATTATTTTTTTAATTTTGAAAGAATTAATAAATCATGAAAGCTTAATAAACACTTTTAAAATATATGAGAATTTAAAACTATAATAGAATAAAATTATGCTGTGTTGAGGCGTCAATGGCATCAATGGCGAAGACAGTGTTGAGGCGGAACCTACTGGCGCGCTTTCTCAGACCTTGTGTGTTGGCAGTTGTTCAATTTCATCGCAGCTTCATCCACGCGGCTACCAATCCCACGCTCCACGACCTCCTTCGCACCGGGAACCTTCCAGAAGCTCAGGCTCTCCTTCTCAGAATGATCAGAAAACGCGGCGTTTCGCGTCCCCACCTCATCGATTCCCTTCTCGCCCCTTCTTCTCAGTCTCACACAAACGCCATCGTTTTCGATTTACTCATAAGAACCTACGTCCAGGCACGGAAGCTTCGAGAAGCTTCCGAAGCCTTCCGCTTGCTGAGGCAGCGCGGCTTCACCGTCTCCATCAACGCCTCCAACGCGCTGCTCGGCGCGTTGGTGAAAGTGGGATGGGTCGATTTGGCGTGGACGGTGTACGAGGATGTTGTCGCAAGTGGCACAACGGTTAATGCCTTCACTCTCAACATTATGGTCAATGCTTTTTGTAAAGAGGGTAGGTTCGAGGAGGTTAAGGTTTTCTTGTCCCAAATGGAGGGTAGAGGTGTTTTGTCTGATGTTGTCACGTATAATACTCTCATCAACGCGCATTGTCGTCAGGGGAATGTGTGTGAGGCTTTCGAGTTGTTGAACTCAATGCGGGGTGTCGGGTTGAAGCCTGGGGTTTTTACTTATAATGCTATTATTAATGGTTTGTGTAAGAAAAGGGATTATGAGAGAGCGAGGAGTGTTTTGGATGAGATGTTGGGGATGGGGTTGAGTCCTGATGCTGCCTCGTTTAATCCCTTGCTTGTGGAAGGTTGTAGGAAGGATGACATTCGTGAGGTTGAGAAGGTATTTGATGAAATGCTGAGGTGTGGTGTTGTTCCTGATTTGATTAGTTTTGGTTCTGTGATTGGGGTGTTCTCTAGAAACGGGTGTTTTGATAAGGCTTTGGACTATTTTAGGAAGATGAAGGATGCTGGGTTGGTCGCCGATACTGTGATTTATACTATTCTTATTGATGGATATTGTAGAAATGGCAATGTGACTGAGGCGTTGAACGTGCGGAACGAGATGGTTGCGCGGGGTTGTGCGATGGATGTAGTTACTTATAATACTCTGTTGAATGGGTTGTGCAAAGGGAAGATGCTCGGTGATGCTGATGAGTTGTTTAAGGAGATGGTGGAGAGGGGAGTGTTTCCGGATTATTACACTCTCACCACTCTCATTCATGGGTATTGTAAAGATGGAAACATGAGTAGGGCGCTTGATTTGTTTGAGACGATGACTCAAAGGAGCCTTAAGCCGGATGTTGTGACGTATAATACGTTAATGGATGGCTTTTGCAGGATTGGTGAAATGGAGAGGGCTAAGGAGTTGTGGTGTGATATGGTGAGTAGGGGGATATTGCCCAACCATGTGTCTTTTAGCATTTTGATAAATGGGTTTTGCAGTTTAGGAATTATGGGTGAAGCATTCAGGGTGTGGGATGAAATGGTAGAAAAAGGTGTTAAGCCTACTTTGGTTACTTGCAACACCGTTATTAAGGGTTATTTGAGGACTGGCAATATGTCTAAGGCGAATGACTTCTTCAACAAGATGGTTTTAGAAGGAGTTTCTCCTGACTGCATTACATATAATACTCTTATAAATGGTTTTGTAAAGGAAGAGAACTTTGACAGAGCTTTTGTCTTGCTTAACAACATGGAAGAACATGGGCTGCTGCCTGATGTTATCACATATAATGCAATACTTAGTGGATATTGTAGGCAAGGCAGAATGCGGGAGGCTGAGATGGTATTACGCAAGATGATCGACAGTGGTATAAGTCCCGATAGATCAACGTACACATCATTGATAAATGGGCATGTTTCTCTAGACAATCTGAAAGAGGCATTCCGTTTTCATGATGAAATGCTGCAAAAGGGTTTTGTGCCAGATGACAAATTCTAATATCGAGGTACACATCATTGATAAATGGGCATGTGTCTCTAGACAATCTAAAAGAGGCATTCCGTTTCCATGATGAAATGCTGCAAAGGGGTTTTGTGCCAGATGACAAATTCTAAGATTTCTACCTTTGCAGCTCTTGTTATCTAAAGGTTGGACTTTCTATCATTAGAAAATTTCGCTTCATTCTGTTGTAAGCATTGATGTCGAGGACCATGGTTACGTTTTTCTTTGGTCCTGGTTCGGCATATCAGAGGAAACGCAACCCTGGTGGATGCCTTGTGTGCTCTAACATATAACATTAACGTTCTCACCCCTGGTTTGTAACATAATAAAGAGACACTCGTCTTTTATTACTGAAAAGTGTCAATGTTAATTAAATTCGAATGAGTTTATACACTTATCTGGATTATAATGATTTAATTTCTCTGAAGATATAGATATAGTTATAACTTCTGATGTTATATTTCTTAAACTTATTTTTTTGCAGAAGATAAAAGAATTGAAAGGTGAGAAAGTTTTTGCTTGAGTGCGAGAAACCAAGCTTAAGAGAAGAGAAGCCATCTGTCTCTACATGTTGGTCATTCAAATAGTGAGCTAGCGGTTGAGCGATGCACACCAGTGCTGGAGCCATGAATAACATATTTAAACATGTTTTGGAGCGAGTAAGCACATTTCTTGAGCCACAACACGATGTTTAAGAGAGCAGCCAAAATTTAATTCAAATTATAGTGACAATTCTCTTTGCTCAAAACAATACTCAAACGAGACAAGGAAAGCAACCTTCAGAGCCCAACAAGCAGGTTTCTTAGGCACCCTCATGTGACATTGTTGTTATTTATGGAGAAGCAATCACCTCACTTAAGCATCCAAGCAACGATTAAGTGAATGGTGGCCACTGGAAAACTGTAAATAGGACTTGTTTATTGTTTTGAAGAGATATACGTGGTTTAGAATAGAATTTAGAATATGATCTCTCTCTCTCTCTGCACTTGTTAAATTAGTATTAGGAAGTGCACGTGTTCGGTCTATGTTGCACGAATATCAAAGAAAGGAAGTGACAGATGACTTCAGACACGACTCCTCTGCTTATCCTGGTGATTTTATTTTACCATGAGTTCCTATTTAGGGATTGAATATAGTCTTTTTATTGGTTAATTATTCATGTAGCTTAATGTGATCTTATATTTGAGGTTGGTGATTTAATCTGGTCTTAATGTTTGCATATGTGTGATGGATCCATAATTGATCTCAAGTTTCCAAGGAAAAAATATGGAAAGTGATTTTTAGAATTGGACTTAAGATATTTCAGTTTATTAGCCTGGTAGGAATGGACTTTAATATATTGATTTGTTGTGGTGTTCATTATTCTTGAATTATGAGAAGAGTCCATAGATTAGAGTATGACTTTAAATCCTAAGGATAGTTCTGAAAAATGATTCTTAGGATTAGATTTGATTAATTTCACTCTACATGTTAAGATACATGGAGTAAATTTTGGATATGTTAATTGCTTATAAAATGACTGCATAATGCAGAAATATTTATGTAATATACAGGGAATCCATGTTTGATAAATATTCTTAGACCTTATGAGAAAACTTTAGAATTATGTTGCAAGAATATTAGTTAGAATATACCTTAGGTGAAACCATAGATAATTTAAATTATTTTCAATCTCATATTCATAGATTATTCAGTTTTTTTTGGCGTCAAACGCAGTCTATTAACATAAAACAGCAATCTGAACTATTAAATTGGAAGTTTACAATTAATGGAATCTGACGAGTAATTCCCTCTGTATATGATACTCTTATACTTATTCTTTTGAAAACTATAAGACTTTGATAAGTTGCCTAGTAAAACAATTATTTATACCAAAATTTCCTTAATTACTATACATTATGAATGCCAAGTGCTGCTAGTTCCATGCCTATGAACGCATTACAGAATAATAGTTATTAGGTTATCCTTCGTGATTTATATTTCGTTTTTGTATTATGAATATTTAGATTCTATCTTCCAAATTTCAATTTGCGCAGAAGAATCCTTATAGTTCTGGATGCTTGGAAATGCAACCCATCCATGTTTCTAACTTATAAGCATGGTTTGCAGGAGCCAGGAGGGGGACTTCACCATCTTTTACGAACTTCAAACTAATGTGTTTTAAGCGTATTTTACCTGGACTCGGGATTTACTTTTGGGAGGCGATGCAATTGGGTAAACAAGGCTACTGTGGTGTGGGATTGCTGTTTTAGTAGCCAAGCTTTAGCTTTAGTGGTTATATTTATTCAGCGGTCAATTAACCTAAACTTTATTATTGAACGCAATATGCATCACCTTTGTATGAAATTTGTAGTTTCCATTTTATTGAAGCCTTGTAGTCATTGCCATTGTGCAGCGTAGCATGCGAGTTGATGCATATTTTTTATAGCTCTCAAGTAGGCATGGGACTGGTCACTGCTCACCACCGAAGGTATGTTTGAAGTTTATTAAATGCAACAATCACATACCAATGTTTATTTGACAGATATAGGAGAAATTATATGGAATTGGTCAAGGCAGGTTAGCCCATTAGAAAAGCAAGCAGCAAATTATAGAATTTATTTGTTATTTTTGAAGATGTTCCCATATAAAATTGTCTTTCCCCATTTGGAACTCTTTCTGATGTATCCACTGGTTAAGAGGGATGTTAATCTTTGAACGCATTAGTTGCATCTGCATTGTTGCCTGAAGGTCACATATTAAAGTCATAAAAACAGTTTACTAAGATCCAATTACAAGTCATGATACTCGAGTTACATATTGAGTATGGGATTCTAGTGTGAAATTTATAAGTCACAGAGCTCTCCAAGTGCAACTAGCTTTTTGTGGTGCAGTGCTCCCAATGTTTTCATCAATTGGTATTTAGAGCATTTCATTATATCTCCTTGCTGCAAAAGACTGAGAGAAGTGGTGACACTGGAATTGTAGTTTGTTCAGGACTAGCAAAAGGAGCCACTAATGCAGGGGCTTTGGAGGTTGATGGGATGTTTGGATCAGATTACAAGGTACGAGACTGGACTCTCATAGTAGGTATAGAATTCTAGTACAAGTTTTATACGGCTCTTGTGCTCTACAACTACAATGGATTGCTTTTGTGGTGTGCTAACCACACACACAAACTCATCACATTTGATGTCATTGAGATTGGAATTCTGTTTGATGTCCACACTTAGCATAAGGGACTTTAGCAACATATGTCATCTTTCCCCAAGTGCCTACCTCCTTTTTATTTCCATGTGGGCTTCTCCCCTAAAACCTCCACCGTGATGTCGCCATGCCTCCACCTCCCTCCCCATGATCTACTCACCACATTTCCTGTGACCCCTCTGTGAGCATACGAGTGATCTGCAATCAAACTGGACCTACTTGTGTTGTTGTTCATTAGAGAGTTTAAAGTTTATTTTTCTGGAAAAATGTATGCTTGATGGTTGTTTTATAAAAAAGAACTCATCTTCCAAAAATCTGTTTTGGTTTTAGTGCAAGATTTTATAAAAATCAGATATTGTTTTAAGATATCAGTTCTAGATCTTGAATTAAAATAGAGTGAGATTATACCGTGTAATCAACTATGAGTGAGATTATTGGTGCATTCTATTATCTTCTACAGTATATTTTAAACAATTTAGGAGGGTTAAATTATAGTCTATGCATTTCAAGTGCCTACTATCTTTGCATGTCTAAGTTGTTTTATATTTCGGTCCTTATTTCTCTCACCCCCTTTCTCATCTATCTATCCACATACATGAAAAAGATGGAAAGATCTTGCTGTTCTGATACAAAACGGTGTGCACTTTTTCATTCACTGATCACGCAGAAAGAGTTCTTAAATAGGGATAATCCCTACCTACTCAGGGATCAATCTGTCATATAAATCCATTGCAAAAGCAAAATAAATTGCTTAATATTTGCTATAAAAATAATTTTCATCAACTATTATCTTGTCAAGTGTAGCGAAGATAATTTGGGCTTCAATTGTGGGCTGAAGTAGAAATTGAATGCATGAAGTGGAGGGACTTAGTAAGAATGGGGCTGCAAATAGAAAGTAAAACTTCTTTCGCTATCTTTCAATTCTCCCGCAGACTCTTTTCCCCATCCCTTAATAATTTGTATTTAGTCTACAAGCTAATTAAGGGAAAATTTAAAGCATCAATTTACATAACAATGACCAACATTAGGGATTTCTAATTTCTTGGATTGATGCATCTTTGGTAGTCCACTTAGATGGATTTTTGTTTATACGTATAATTTAATTTTAGTACAGTAATACTATTAAGATTCTTATAAATAAGATGAGAAGTTTTAATGGAGGTGGATTCACTTTATAACAACAAATTTTAATAGAATTGGATTGACTAAATAACATGATGCATTGAACTATATCAAATCAATTAAAATAAGTCATTTTCATTATTAAAATATTTTAAAAATATTGACCCTAAACGTTTAAAATATATTCAATTGATTATTAAAACTTTAAAATTTCTTGTAAATCAGAAAAAAAAATGGATGAATTTGACTCAACAATCAATAAATTAAATTGAGTATTTGTGAAAAATTAGAGCCAACTTGCAACTCTACTTCCTATTTAAGAAAATAATATTGTTTTTATTGGCTTTTAATTCCTTTTTCTGCCTTCCACATTATAATTTCATGTGCAAGATAGTTTATGCATATGTATATGTATGTATGTATATATTTGTAATAATGACCTAATCTTGTTGTAAAGAATGGATCAATTCACCTTTGCCTTCCTCTTGAAGTCTAAACAACCCAAAATCACATATTCCATTTTACACAACACAGTGTCGCAGACAACCAACTTTCTATTATTAATAAAATTAAGAAAGGAAGATGAATGTCAGCTTTTCATCATTATGTCCCTTTGAATGCTGAGATTCTTACCCAAATCATGCTCCTCAATGTATATATATCATGACGATCAGTGGGATGATATCATGATGATTCAAGTCTTCAAAAGCCTTCAAATTAGAAGAAACCACAATATCAAAATGGTTTATGACCAAATGAATCATCTCATCCATTCACCTTAATGTGCTTACTTTTCGATAGTATAACCATTGTTATATGTCTTTTAATTGTATTTTTGTATGGCTTAATATATATAAATCTTAATTTAAAATAATGAATATATTATTTATAGTTTAATAGTTTGATTTAATTATTAAATCTAAAAAAATATGTACATCAGCAATTACATTAACATATTAAACAAAATATATTAGAAAAACACAGATCATTATGCTAATCAAACACAAAATATATATGAAATCAAATTTTCAAACACAATCCACCAGCGTTGAACCATCCACGAAAAAATGTTTTATGTGATGAAAGACCCTCCATGGAAGAAGGTGCTAAGAACAATCCATAGTATGGCTACAGGGATTTTATTCTTTCAATCCAACGACATCATTATTGCAATGTCCAAAGATGGCATACCAAATCAAGAATATTGTTTCCAATTGACTTGTATTTGCCATTGGAAACATTGAATGTGGACCCAATTAAGAACAATTTTAATCCACCAAATTGCTCAATAAGACAAATTCAATTTTGCCCAAGCAAGTGAAAACTTTAATCATATATATACATATAAAATTCAACCCACATGCCACTTTTTTTTTTTTTTAATATTTCTTCCATAAATATGTTACAAGAGAACCAGAAACTGCGGCTGCACATGATGTTTATAATAACGGCTGAGAGGTTGAGACTAATGATGAAATTGACAATGATGTTAATGATGTTCATTGGATGAACATTTTGAGACTTTCAACTTTTTCAATTAAAGGGGAAAATGTCAATAGCTTGATCATGATGAAGAACTATTACACACACAAACATATCTATATATATATATATATATATATACACTGTGGAAATGGATAGACATGTATCTAGTCACACTAAGTTATTATCTTTAATTTTTTCATTAACTTTCCCTATCTTTGACTCAATTTTTTAACTATTCAAGTTGATCATATATAAAAAGTTAAAAACCACTCTAAAAAGAAACCTGACAAAACAGTATGCACAATGTATGACATGTTTTTACCATTCTTAGTAATTAAAAATTTATATTTGTGGGAGCAATTATTGTGGCTTGGACAACTACTACTGATATTGAATTTTGTTCATATTATGTGTTTTGACCATTGCTTTTAGCACAGAGTTGTTAACTGAGAAAGTTGAAAACAACTGCTACATTTGACAACAAAACCAGACAACATGAGAAGTGCCTCGTTGTTGATAGTTACAAGAATGCAAGAACAATTTCTTAAGTATGTTGTCATTTCACCAAAAGATTAATTATTAGAATTCATGATCGATATATTGAAGTTAAAATGATATAATATATAATATCATAACATGTTCTTTTAGTTCCTTTTCTTCCATTTGACTAATGCAGATTGTTTATAACTCCCTGCTTCAAGCTGTAAATTTTAAATGCCACTCTTCAACTAATGCATAACCAAAAATTTCAAAAATCAAAGTATATTATTCTACGAATGACATAGATCATATCGTTGATTTAGATAACAAAATCTCTACCATTTATATTAAGTAAAATTGAATTCAAAAGAAGATATAATACAATAATAGTAATTAAGTAAAACTTTGTATATGAACTTGATTTTATTTGATCACTCATTTTTTAGTAACCGTTATAAATGTTTTTTTTAAATGTATTTGTCAAATATTATATACATAGTTTAATATTTTAGTTATTGAAAAAGAAAAAATCAGACCAATTGTAGGAAGTTCAATACACATAAATCTTTACACGAATAAGATATTGTCTGCTTTGGGTCAAGTTTTTACGGATTTACTTTTGTACCACTCCAAAAAATTTCTTATCAAAGGAGATATCTTATGTACATATAAACTCATATCCATCTCTTGTTTTATTTGAGACTTTGTTTTGTATCCTAACCATATATAATTTAATATTTTAGTTCTTTATTGATAAAAAATATTTTAAGAAGTGAATTTTAAATTTAATCGAATTTTATAATATCAGTTTATAAAATAAAATTTACATTCATTTATCACTTTGTATATTTAATTTATGTGAGATTTTCAATACATTCTTCACATCAAAACATATATCTCAAATGTGATACTAAATACTAATAGTGATTTAATAGTGAATGACATGATAAATATGACAAAAAAAATTAAATCAATGTGTAAAATAAAATTTACACTTAGTTATATATTATAAATTCATCTTTACCATATGATTTTTAATATAACAAATATTATTATAGTTATGAGTTAGAGTGGTTGAGAGTAGTATATATGTTGATGTCAGCTCAACTATTTTTTTGTTTGGTTTTGTTTAGAAATTTCTTGTCTTTTGAGTTTTGATGACAAATCTTATACATATAATCGTATTAAGATTAGATATAGTCTTGTTTGAAGTTACGTTACTGATTTGATTTGATTAATTCCACCGACTGAAGAAGAAATTAAGTAGACATCACAATCAACAACCAAAGTGTATAGTTGAGGAAATTGCGCAAAGCAAATTTTTCAATAATTTATTCAAGACCAAAATCTCTGTGCATCTTCAGTTTTTGGTTAATTAGTATTAAAAGACACTTTGCTTTTTTTTATAAAGGAATTTTTTTTTAACAATTCTTTTTTGACAACGCATATATAATAGTTTGTGATTGGTCTGTTTTAAATATTTTTTTAAAAATAAATTTAAATAGATAAATAAAATGATGATACTGTTATTAAAAAAATATTGATTATGGCAAATACTAGAGGTCATAATTATAGGGTTTTTTTTTTTCTCTTCTATTTTCTTAACGATGATGACATGATCACAATGACTATTGTAGATTAGAGGAGAAAAAAACAACATTGATATTAGTAAATTACACTAATAACGTTTTCTTTGAAAGTAAACTTTATTGCAACTAGTTCAGAAATCTAGAAACATAAAGAAACTTTAAACAGTGATGAAAAGCCAATTCAAGAATGGTGCAACTAACCTTAACACTTTGATTGCTGTTTTTATAAGATATCTACGACAAGAAATATATATTCTCTTTTCAAACTACTTAGAATTTATCATTCCTTTCTCGTCAAAGTTTTTAAGCAAGACAGATCCAATTGATTTTGGTAACTGTTGATCAATTAATTGGTTTTTTCACAAAAACAATTACTAATTATAATTTTTAATTATTAATCTATTAAAAAAACTTGATTAGTCATTAATAATAAAGTTGTTTTCACGATTTTGTAGTAACATTCTTTGTATATCATATTAATTATCGAAAGAAAAAATCTATTTCATAATACTTTTTTTAATTATGAATTTCATTGAATTCAAAACTGATACATTGAAAGAATCATCAAGTCTTCCAATATCAATAGGTTGATTGTTCTGCTCGTGTATCTTTCAAAAGAAAAAAAGTGTTTCGGTATAAATTGGGGGACCGAAAGGTCAAACCTTGATCACGTCACTTTCTGCTCTTCCGTCTGCTTCTTCTTCTTCAGGACCGTCCGGCTGGTACCTGCTGCGATCGTCCGGCTGGTATCTGCTGCGACCGTCCGGTGTTGCTCGAGCTCTGACCGAGAGGGGGGAGTACCTGAAAAGGCGCTCCGACGCTCAAGTTAGGCGTGAGTAGAGAATTAGACCCTCTGTGAGAGAGGATTGAGAGAGTTCGATAGCAAAGAATATGCTAAGGAATTATGAGTGGAGTGTATTTGAAGTGTGAATAACTCGTACCTTGTTTGGAGTCCTCAAGCCTTTATTTATAGGCTTTGGATGAACAAAATATAAACAGAATAAAATATAATAATATAACCTTACTTGGTATATTTCTGATATGATAAAATAAAATATAATCTTGCTTGGCATATTTCTGAATAAAATATCTTCGTTTGGATTTTATTTGTGCTTGTAGTATATCTGGTTGATATATTTCTGTTTAGAATATATATGATTGATATTGCAATATATCTGGTTGATATATTTCTGTTTAGAATATATGATTGATATACCTGGGAATCTTTTACTCTGGTGCTGGGTTTCGAGCCCAATAACTATTGGCACTGTGATGGGCCCCTGTAAGGCCGGTCGTTTGACTTTGGGGATACACCACCGTACATCATCCCCCCCAAGTCCGAGGGAAAGGGAGGGGTTTGCTTCCTTCATGACCGAAGGACTTAGTTTTGTTGGCGCTCGGTGTATCTTTGCCGCATTGTTGTGCCGGTCGGACTGTGTCCTGAAAGTGACGGGCATGTCGCCCGGTGGGACATTGCGTCCTGAAAGTGACGGGCTTGTCGCCCGGTGGGACGTTGCGTCCGGGACATTGCGTCCTGAAAGTGACGGGCTTGTCGCCCGGTGGGACGTTGCGTCCGGGACATTGCGTCCTGAAAGTGACGGGCATGTCGCCCGGTGGGACATTGCGTCCTGAAAGTGACGGGCTTGTCGCCCGGTGGGACATTGCGTCCTGAAAGTGACGGGCTTGTCGCCCGGTGGGACGTTGCGTCCGGGACATTGCGTCCTGAAAGTGACGGGCTTGTCGCCCGGTGGGACGTTGCGTCCTGAAAGTGACGGGCTTGTCGCCCGGTGGGACATTGCGTCCTGAAAGTGACGGGCTTGTCGCCCGGTGGGACGTTGCGTCCTGAAAGTGACGGGCTTGTCGCCCGGTGGGACATTGCGTCCTGAAAGAGGAAATCTGGCGGACATGGCGCCCGGTCCTGCAGTGTAAAGATGAATTGCATATAGAATTTTGAACTGAAATACCTCGTTGAAATCGTTGGGCGGAAGGAAATCTTTTCTTTAAACCTGCTTTTGAATCCAAACCTGTTTTAATAATCTGAAAGATATAACTGAGACCGGTCGGTTGAGATGCAACCGCTTTAGTAATCTGCAAGAGATATAATATTAGAGATATAATTGAGACCGGTCGATTGAGATGCAACCGTAAGAGATATATATTGAAGATATAATTGAGACCGGTCGGTTGAGATGCAACCGCTTTAGTAATCTGTAAGAGATATAATATTAGAGATATAATTGAGACCGGTCGATTGAGATGCAACCGCTAAGAAATATATATTGAAGATATAATTGAGACTGGTCGGTTGATTGAAACTGGTCGGTTAAGATGTAACCGCTTTTAGTAATCTGCAAGAGATATAATATCAGAGATATATTGAGACCGGTCGATTGAGATGCAACCGTAAGAGATATATATTGAAGATATAATTGAGACCGATCGGTTGAGATGCAACCGTAAGAGATATATATTGAAGATATAATTGAGACCGGTCGGTTGATTGAAACTGGTCGGTTAAGATTGTAACTGCTTTAGCAATCTGCAAGAGATATAATATCAGAAAGATATATTGAAACCGGTCGGTTCTTTGATTTATGGTAAGCTCCAGATAAGCCAAATGATTTGTGTGCAAGATCCTGTCATCTTCTGCATCATGTTCAGTATTCTTGCGGCTATCTTGATTTATCCTCGTATTGCCCCTGAAGTTTTTCTTTTACCTTGATGATATAATAATGAAAAGTGGTATCTTGATACATGATTACCGAATATATGTAAATAAATCTTGGAATAAATCTTGAGCAGTGATATCAAAATTAGTTTTGAATACCATGGTATTCAATTATGCAGCAATAAATTAATGATAATTAATGATGATTCTGCATGAAACAGAATAAATCTTGAAATATTGGTGAAGAGATTGCCGTATGTATTCTTGACACTTATATAGGGCAGTTTTAATCTTTCCAAGGATTCCTGATATATTTTTATAATGAAAAAGGTGATTGGTGCTCCCATAGAATTTACGATAGGTTTTTATTATTTCATTTTTTAAATAAAAAAATACTTATCTTGTTGAAGATGTTCCATGTAGAGATGATAACTCATGTTGTGTAATCTTCGCTTTAGTGAAATTTCTGGATGTTGACATGGAGTAGTGATGTTGAGACCGAACGCTCGTCTTTGTTTATTATCATCTTTCTGGTGTTTTGTTGTTCCTCCATGCTCCTCGTGGTCGCCATTTGGGTTTGCCATTCGGCCCCACGGTGGGCGCCAAAATGTTTCGGTATAAATTGGGGGACCGAAAGGTCAAACCTTGATCACGTCACTTTCTGCTCTTCCGTCTGCTTCTTCTTCTTCAGGACCGTCCGGCTGGTACCTGCTGCGACCGTCCGGTGTTGCTCGAGCTCTGACCGAGAGGGGGGAGTACCTGAAAAGGCGCTCCGACGCTCAAGTTAGGCGTGAGTAGAGAATTAGACCCTCTGTGAGAGAGGATTGAGAGAGTTCGATAGCAAAGAATATGCTAAGGAATTATGAGTGGAGTGTATTTGAAGTGTGAATAACTCGTACCTTGTTTGGAGTCCTCAAGCCTTTATTTATAGGCTTTGGATGAACAAAATATAAACAGAATAAAATATAATAATATAACCTTACTTGGTATATTTCTGATATGATAAAATAAAATATAATCTTGCTTGGCATATTTCTGAATAAAATATCTTCGTTTGGATTTTATTTGTGCTTGTAGTATATCTGGTTGATATATTTCTGTTTAGAATATATATGATTGATATTGCAATATATCTGGTTGATATATTTCTGTTTAGAATATATGATTGATATACCTGGGAATCTTTTACTCTGGTGCTGGGCTTCGAGCCCAATAACTATTGGCACTGTGATGGGCCCCTGTAAGGCCGGTCGTTTGACTTTGGGGATACACCACCGTACAAAAAGTATATTTAAAAGTTCTTTTCTAGATTCGAAAGAGAGTACTTTGATTCTCCCAACAAGTAAAAAGTATATAAAAATTACGTGGGAGATTGTTAAAAATTTTAATATGTATTGAAAGTTTTACATTAACTAGAAATGAAAAAATTGTATAATATTTTATCAATAATTCTTAATTTTGATATAGAAATTAATGAAGAACTAATTTGTTAGTGTAAAAGTAAATATGTTTTAAAGTTTTTTTAATTTCAATTTAAACATGCATTTAGTATTTTTTTTTTGGAGAATATTAGTTTGATAAAACAATCTATGTATCAGTAAGAAAAATAGTGACTAAATAATCAGCATTTTGTTCTAAACATTTCTCAACATGCATTTAGTAATACATTTTAGAAATGTCAAAACTAAAATCACATACAATTTGATAATAAACAATTACGAAAAATGGACTAGTCAACCTTCGATCGATAGTTCCATAAACACGAAAATTTTTTGTTTTAAAACATGAATTTGGTTTATTGTTTAGTGAAAAGTATTTAAAATCTTTGAGGTGTAATATTATATAATAATCAATTTGTATTTTCGTTCTATAACATAATGTTGAATTAAGATCTTAAAATGAAAAATAAATCACATTAATATTTCCTAAATGTTTTTCAAATCACTATTGCATTGTTTCTATAACTATATGATCTTCTTTAAATGGGCATTGCTAAGTAAAATGGAGATTATTTGAAGATGTACTAGGTAAAGGAAATAATAATGTAATGTTTTTAAAACAAAAGAGTGACATGTGTAATTTTCAAAAGAAAAGTGATTTTTTGACTCACCTAACTTTTTTACATTCATTTGATATTATCATTTTCTATTTTTTTACTTTTTCTTTTTTGAAAAAAATACAAAACTTTACACTTTTATAACTATTTTACCATTATACTTTATGTCAAATGAATGTAAAAGTATGTCATGATACCATAATCTGGAATGTAAATATGTGATACAAAAGTAACAATTCTTTTTCAATATTTTAATAACTAATTGATTTTAATGTTCACATATACAAATATGATATTAAACATTAAATATGATATTTTTCTATTCGTAATACTTGAAAATTTTGTTCGAAGAAAATTAGGTCAGATTATAATATATAAATAAGATATAATCTTTTCTTTATAAATTGACTTTTTAAAATTGAGTTAGATATAAATTTATTATATATAAGTTAAACATAGGTCCATTAGTAAAAATGGCTTATACAAATTATGATTATCCTTCGAATAATTTTTACTTCTTCCATAAACTATGGTTTTAATTTGTATACAATTTTAACTAATGAAATTTCAAAGTTACATAAATTATAGTCATAGATTCGAGGAACATAAGATTTGTGTAATCACAATAAAACAATTAAAATTAATGGTAGATTGTATGAACACATTCGATTCGAGACTTTCTGACATTATACGCAAGTTTACCTTTAGGGTTTGCAGTGATTTTCTCTATTAGGCACATGATATAATATATAGCGGATGTGAATGTAATTTTTTTAATAATTTAAAAACGATTACTAATATGTATTTTAGAAAACAATTAGAAATACACTCCATTATATTGTATACTGTATATTATATATTATATATTGATACATATTTGAATTGGCTACCTGTATGTGTGAAGATGCCTAAAAATCTAATAACTGCGTAAGTATGAATGTTCATACATTTAACCTAGTTTACGAGATAACTATAATTAGTATGATTTTTAAATTTTATTTAAAAAAATCCAACTATATATAACACCTATATTATGTCTAACATATTTTTAGGTAACTTAGAATATATATATATATATATATATATATATATATATATATATATATATATATATATATATATATATATATATTATTGTTTATAAAAATAATAAAACTATTAGCTTTTGTCCTAAACGTTAAAAAGAAAGTATGAACTGGAGAAGGGAGTCAAAGGATACATTTGTCCTGTAAAAGGATTTTAAAGTTTGATGGAATATTCAACTATTTAAGAACAATGATTAATGGTCAACAAAATAAAATAATCATGTGTCAAAATCCTGATTTGAAAAATAGAAAAAAGAAATATAATGCAAAAGAAAAGGCCACCAGCACTACAACTAGTCTACACTCGTCACCTGTCTTAATAAAATAATAAATTCCAACTGCTACGGTGTTAGAAGTCATCACATTCCCCAATATGCATCCAAAACCACACTATGATAGGATTGTTTTCTGCAACAATTCAGATTTTATAGGAATATGTATACACAGATATAAATTTGTATTATGCCTTTTATTTTTCATAAGCATTTTTCATAATTACCACAATTACAAATTTAAATCAGTTTAAATTTTTATTATTAATTCTCATTTACTATACAATCATCTAAAAACTCACAAAGTGAATTGTAGATTGGATGGTTAACTAGCGAATCTGGTTAGTTATGTATAATTTGAGTCACAAACTAGTAAGTTTGGTCGAAATGTCAAATAGGTCGACTGGTCATACACCAGTCAAAATAAATGTCACATAATTTGTATTTTGTATCGCACATCTTAAAGTGCAAGTCATTGAGATTGGTTAGTCACCGAACAAGTCGATTGATCATGTACCAACATGAATAGTTAACCACTAGCTCAATGAGTAGAATAACAAATTTGACCAGTACCAAACAAATCAGTCGGTCACCAAACAAACCGGTCGATCATGAATTGGATTAAGTAGATTAGTCTTAAAGTTGATCAACTTAAAAGTAAAATATATTTATTCAAATTGGATTATAATTAGGTTAACCTTAATCACAAGTCTACCACGAAACTTACAAATAAAAGTTTGAAGTAAGAAAGAAGATTACATGTATTTACTATTACATTAATTGTTAACTATCTAACATTAAGCTAAATTTGATATTAGAATACATTCTACAAGTATCTTTCAAATAGTTTGGACAAATGAGAACTTATTTTCTGGATAACATTTGAACTTTTCAATAATGCAACGTAACATGAACTAGACTCCATATCTGAAATAAAAATTATTCTCAGTTATTTTTTTCTCTTTTTATTTTATTTTGCTTTGGAACTATTTTCTTTTCTCTTCTTCTATTATGTTATTTGAATTTATAAAAAAAATAGATAGATATCGTACCATTCTTATAGGTATGGATTGTGTCAATATAGTGTTTTTTGCACGGATTCTCCCCTACGAAAATTTGAACAACTTTCAAAATTTTATATATCTCTTTCATGTATATTTTTTAGAAAATATTTTAACTTAAATGTACTATAGAAAGGTGGCACTTAAATGTACTATACAAAGGTGGTACTGTCACGGATTCTCCCACTACTGTTATTCAAAATATTTTGATTATTTTATTAAGTTGGCACTAAATAATGATGTGATAACTTAGTTATATTTGTATTCCTTCGTTAAGGGACTAAGTATAATTAAGACATATGAATAAATGTGTCAAACAAAACATTACTATTACTATATCATTAATATGTCATATTTCATTGTTAAATAGTGAATAAAAATTTGATAAAGAGGCCAAATTTTTCAATACTAGAATATACCAATTTAAAACTTGGGACACTACAACATTTTTCACCTTAGGTTAAGATTACAACGTTACCATAAAACCAAAAATACAACAAAGCATTTGACATTTATTTTATTATTTTGGCTTAATATGCATTCTCTTGACCTAGTTTTATTTCCGTGGCTATATTTTTCTTATGACCAAGAAATTCATTTTAATCTCTATCAAATAGCTAGTGGTACTCCTTTTTATCTTTTCTCTTCTTAAAAATGGAGTTTTATTTCTTCTTCCTCCTCCTACAAGTTATAGTCAATGAAGAAAGAACATAATTTCTTCTTTAAAAACATTTATGTATGTGTAACCATTGTTGGTTTTATGCTGTTCTATATATTGACATTGTAAAAGTCAACTGTTTATATGTGTATCACATGCAACTTTTGAACATTTCTCCATATTAACTTGTTCCCACATATATATTTCTTTTTATTGCTTCAAACAACAAAACCATTTCAAAATTCATAATCACATGCGTATATATTATATCTTCTCCTTTCTTTAAGAAATAAAGCATTTATTAATAGCTATTACATTATTTTTTAATTTTGTATCCGAGAGAAACAATCACATTATCTAAAAACAATTAAATTATATCTTAATTATAGTATTACATTTATAGAAGACACAAATATATAAGATTGGAACACGAATCACGAATAATATTTGACTTTCAATGTAATAAAAAAAAGCAACAAATTGACACGTGAAAGTCACAAGAATGGTCATAAACCGACAACTTGGTTTGGGTTGGAATAATACGAAGGGAAGTTGAACCTTTGAGTGACTTACACTATTTCCCAGAAAAAAATAAACCAAACCATTTTGAAATATTATTCACTCCATAAAAATTAAGAATATTAAATTAATTAGTTGGGTTAATAATACATCAAATCAATAAACTTTTAATTCGGGTTAGATAGAATCAAAAAATTCAAACTTAGGTGCCTCGTGGATGATTTCTATTCGGTGGGTTCATATTTTCGATGACGTTGACACAAATCATAGAGATTAGGTGCTTAATTTTATACAAAAATAAATAAATTAAAAAAAATTGCTGACTGGAGCTTACTTGGTCGTTGGATAATGATTAAATTTCTATACCATGTTACGTGTTACTTTAGTTTTAAGTAGTGAGATAAAGAAGAAAAATTAGGTTTTTGATTATTTAATTAAACTGCTTTACTTATCAACTAGTATTTTAATTAGTTTCTGCAAATGATCAATATTGATTTTCATAATAAAAATACATATATTTTTTTTAATTATGCAAATATTGAAATCATGAAAATTATTAGTCTTTAATTATGCAAAGTACTCTCTGCCCCCCGCGCTGGACCGTAAGTACACAATATTCAAACGCATTTAATTACATAAAAGCGAGTTTTTTTTTTCTTCTTTTTTTGTATTTATTTTAGGTCTTTATTAGTAGAAATTGTCAGACTTACATTAAACTATACTCTCTATAAATATATATATATATATATATATATATATATATATATATGCCATCAAGCATAATCAATTTTCCGTAAAATATAAAATATTGTTAAAAACTATATATTATGTAAATAATAGTTTAGTTTGATTAAAAAAAAAAAAAAGTACGTGACCTAATGTTTACGCCAAAAGGGGAAATTAAAAGCCAAAATACTCCATGCTATGATATTGATGGATGAAGAAAAAGGTAAGCAACTTTTTAGGTTTGAATCTAACAGTAGTACAAGGAAGAGACAGAAGAAGGTCTAGGGTTATTTAAGGTTGTGAAGTTCGTGTGTGGGTTGGCAACACAAGAGTGTGTGTGTGTGTGTTCTTAAAGCGTCCCACATCGATCACGCTGGAAAGTGAATTTTTCAAAGCCGGCATGGCTGACCAGACAGACCTTCGACCCCATCAAACATTAAACTAAATAAAGAAAGGACCACATTATTTTATCCAAAGTCAACATTATCAATTTCTCTATATATAATCAACCTCACCACGCAACCTTCTTCTTCTCTAAACCACTTGTCTCTTTTTCTCTCTCTCTTTCTGTTTTCAGTGTTCAGATGGGAAATGCAATGAAGACTCCATGTTTTCACCCCAACAACAATTGTTCATCGAAGAAAATGGTGAAACTGGTATTCTGGGAGGGCACGTCAAGATCCCTGAAGGGGAAACACATAGCCGGTGAGATCATGTTTGAGTTCCCTGAAATGATGGTGTGCCATGCAGACTCTTTCTTCATCGGACACCCTATCCCTGCTCTCTCCATTGATGATGAACTCATGCCAGGCCAAACCTACTTTGTTCTTCCCATTGATCGTTTTGCATGCACCACCCTCTCCGTTGCCTCCATTTCAGCCTTTGGATCTTGCCCTAACAAGTCCCCCATCAAGTTTGGGGCGTGTCCTTTTCAGTACTTGAAAGGTTCTGATGGAAGGATCGTGATCAAGGTGATGCCAGAGTTCATCAGCAGGCTCATAACTGGTGCAGACAAAGAGAATATCGGTCCTTCGAGTTTCCTCTGCAGCACTCCTGAGTTGCAGAAACACTACGAACAGCTTGTGAAGTCCAAGGATCAGGTCTGGTCTCCTAAGCTTGAAACCATTTCAGAATACAGGATTAGGTTTTCGCCATGCAGATTCATCGAGTGGAAAGAAAAAGAAAAGCCTGTCGAAATTCTTACTAGATAGTTCGTTCTTATAAGTCTGTCACAACCAACCACACATAACATCAATTTGTACACTGATTTATAGACCGTAATATACACATTACTCATCTTTCTGATCCTGATTTCTAATTTTACAGTTTTGAGAAATGATATTATAGAAATCAATAGTTTCTGTTAAGTGCTTTTCTTAATAACGAAGAAGCTTGAACTTTGCAATATTCTATAGATTGTATATGTTAGATATCAGCATACATATAAAAGGATGAGAAGAAAATGTTTCCATTACTGATTACTGGTGTGAGTGGAAGCAACAAGGTAAGACATGAATGTGCCTAATGTTATTAATTAAAGCAGCAAAGGGGAGAAAAAGTCTGTTTTTGTAAATTAAAGACTTAAATAGCAGTCTACCTTAGAATAGGGTCCAAAATAATAAATATCTGAAAAGAACTTATGCCCTATAAGAACTTTTAGATATTTTCTCTTTAATTAACCATTTTTACAGGCTAACAGAAAATTAACTTTGACAACCAATTTCGGAGCAACCAAAGAGGTGCTGAATATGTATGTAAAAGGGTATGTAAAAGGGTATCCTAGTTTGGTAAGATATCATCCGGCGATCCGCCGTTACCGACGTACTCGTCCGCCACTAGAGACGTACTCGTCTCAGTCCGGTTATTAGACCGGAATCATGGACTCTGATACCGCTGTTAAGGAAGTTTGACAGACACATAGATTTTCATGTTGATAAGATATTGTCCACTTTGAACCAAATCATCGAGGGTTTGCTTTTGGTACCATTCTAAAAATCCTTCAATTACTACTTTGTTTGTATCCCCCACAAACCTATTGTAATGTTAAGTTTTGGCCACTGCTTCTACGTGTCCTCAATTTTGGCCACTGCTTCCTTTGCTTATCATAACACAAAACCTATTAATTCCTTTATCGTCCATGATATATACCCTTAATTTTGATTTGACTTAAATTGGTTTCTAGTTACTGGTTGTGATAATAAAAAGTGGATTTTGAAACTTGCTTAGATTATATTTAATGAACAAACATTTAATTTATTAAGTGTAGAGTTATTCAATATCCTTACTTTTTACTTAAATTAATTATTTGTATTAAACTAGGCATCTTAGTTTAAAATAAAATTTCATTCAACTCAAATGTACAATTGTAATCAGACTAAAGTAATGTTTGTAGTTTCATTCGGATAATTTTTTCCAATTTTTGTTTATTTATTAAAATAATTATGAAGCATTTTCTTACAAAATGAAAATGGGTGAAACAGAGAAATATGTTGAAAATTATAGTCATTATATTCATCATTTTAATTTTTATATATCTACAAATAAATATATATAATTTTATAGTTGAAGGATATAATAGAAATTAACTATTTGTTTTCATAAGTATGAAATTAGTGTAAATAAAATATAACCACAAAACAACCTTTAAAAGATATACTCAGGTAGGTTTGTTAATGGTTATAATTAACTTTATATATATATATATATATATATATATATATATATATATATATATATATATATATATATATATATATATATATATATATATAATATCATACTTATTTATGTAACAAATAATATTTGCTTTATTCTTGATATTTAACCTAAAATTTAAGTCAAATTATTTGATTTAGGTAAAAGTAAATTAAACAAATTAAAGAAATTTTGGAATTTAAGATTTTTTTTAATAAGTTTCTAGTAAACTTTTTATCACCACTCTCACAAATATTTAAGTTAGTGAAGTTTATTTAAATTTTTATAGCATAGTAAAAAATATAATATTATGAGATCATAAAGTTTTTTTTTCTTCAGAAAATAAGAGTGAAAGGGATTCTTAAATCAGTCGATTGATAACCAGTTCTAATATTATATTTTACATTTAAACAATAACTAAATTATTTACATTTCATAATTATCAAAATGGTATCATGTGAACAATTCAATTATAACATTGGTTAATTATGAATTCTAACAAAAAAACATGCTTCAAAATTTAGGATAAGGTTGTAAACCAGCAAAATGTTTATAACTTCTATTTAAACATAATCAAACAAAAGAAGACTTATATATATATATACATATATATATATATATATTGTTTTTATGTTGTTTTCTTTTTTAAAATATTTCAAATAGAGAGTGAAGGAAAAATAACCTGGACGATATATAATACTGTTCTATACTTTTATATTACAAAAAAGTAATTATTTTCTTATATAAAAGTGTCCTATAATTATAACAAAAAGGCAGATATTTATTGGAACTTCTAATAGTTATATCGTGAAAGCACATTCAGTGAATAATTAAATTTCCATTATCCTACAAATTATTTTATACTTTCCACATATTTTCATTGTGTATAAATTGTAGTGTTTTGCATGTATAAAAGCTTTAGATATTTTTAAGAAACTAAGAAAGGGAGTAAAAGGAAAATTATGAGCCAGAAAAGTCAGAGCTCATAACACATTGATTGAATCTTATTTTAGTTTTTTTTTTGTTTGACAAGGTTTGATTTTGCAAATTGGACTTAAGGGCCCAATTTGTTATCTGTTAAGAAAAGCAACTCAATTTAATGAAAGCCCAGTTGAGTGTCTGAGTCTAAAAAACAAAAGTAGTGTAATAATGAAAATATTGAAGTTTGTATGAAGAAAAATGAATGGAGTTTGAGCAACTGAAATGTACTTTAGTTCAGTGCTAGAGTTCTCCATCACGAACACGTCCAAAACAATTGAAGTACAAGTGACACTGTCAATTTTACCATCATCAAAAAAGGTTTTTTAATGATGAACTCAGGACCAAAATACAACTAAAAATAGTTTTTTATTTTTCAGAATTTAGGGGGAGACAACCTTTTTCCTTGTCTTTTTTTAGTTTTAGAGAAATAACTTTTAGATGCTGCATGATAAGAAATGACGAACACCTACAAGAATCATTAAAATTTAAGATTAGGTTAAACTAAATTCCAAAATCTAGTTAATAAGTAGGTAATATTCTTTTGGTTAAACATGTTTTTGTCCCTTATTAACTTTAAGTGAAAATTGAAATTAGTTCCTCTTCAAAACTTTGGCCTAATTTAATCTTTCAATTTTAGAAATGTATGAATTTAATCCTTTTAACCAAATTTTGTTAATTTTATTTGATGTTTCAAACGCGTTTCTCAGTTAACATTGAAGTAAAAATGTGTCATACAAGGTAAACAACCCAAATGCTATAATGAAACGTTCTTGAAACATCAAATAAACCTAACAAAATTTAGTTAAAGGACTAAATTCGTCGATTTTAAAGTTAGGAGACTAAATTGGATCAGTTTTGAAGAGTGATTAATCCAATTTTCGCTGAAAGTTTAAGGACCAAAAACATATTTAACCCTATTCTTTTCGTAATTTAAAGATTTTGAGTCTAATTCAATTTCACAAAACTGACTTATAAAGTAAAATTTATACTTATTTATATTTTACAAATTAATTTTATATCTAGTCGGTGTAATAAATTTTGGTATCACATATAAAGTCTTTAGTTAAGGGTTGATAAATGTAGTGTTAGGAAGAAAATTGAAAAAGGATATGGTTAAGTTTGAGAAAATATGAAGAATGACAGTGAAATTACATAAGAGAAGAGAGAGAGAGAGTGTGTGTAGGGGTCTGCACTGAGTTAACTGAGTGAGGCAAACAAGGGCAGCCTTTTTGTCTGCAACATTTATGTTAGGGACCACTCTACAAACCAAACCACACTTTATAGAGCAGAGCACTGTAGATTGTAGCTCATTAATGCATTTCATTCTTTTCTTCTATTGCCATAACCTTCTCCAACAAAACATCCTTATCTTATTGTACAATAATGTAATTCTACATACATATTCATTTTGGTACGTTTTAAGGGCAAACTACTAACTTTTTTTCATTCAGATTATCAAACCCACTCCACTCAATTTCTTCATGTCTTCATTTCTTTCCTTTGCTTTTTAAATACTAACATGCCTCTCTAAATATGGTATAAGTATAACAGTAACAAGTTCAATTATATCTTTTTAAGGACACCGAATTTATTAATTTCATTCTTCAATTTTCATTATTTTTTATTGTTTTCCTGAAAATTTTATCATTTAGTTTTGTACTGTGTACATTTTTCTAGTTAATTTTTTTTTAATCTGATAATACTATTAACTATATATGTATGTAGCATGTATGTAGAATTGTTTGTGTTGTGAAATGGATAGGATTTTACATAGTTTTGTATAATTCCTCCCTTCAATATATCATGTTTGTTAATTTAATATTTAATTTGTAAAACGTAATTATTATAAGTTAAGATATCAAATTCTATGAAATCCACACTCAACAAAGTGTAAAACACTATTGTTATAAGTGTCAGCGCCTTTCAGATACACGTATTTCTTTATCTAATAAAGGAAGGTAGGTTGTATATTAGTTTTGTTTGATCAAATCTAATAAACCAAAGAACATATCATGGTACATTTAGATTTGTTGGGTCAAGGAAGAGGTTTATGACACATTTTAAACTTAAAACTTTCATATACGTACATTTTTTCTTTAACAAAAGCATTTCTAATCAAGACTTGGTTAAGGAGATATAAACACTAATGATATCTAAACTTAATTATATAAGAGATTATAATACTTTTTATTCAAAATCTTAAAATAATGAGTTGACAAGTCTTTCATCTTTATATAATGTTCTACATTTTATCATTTTTATCTAATTAAATTCTCAACAAGACTTACATATGATAAATTTTGTGTAATCTAATCATAAGTATATTTCATTTCACAAGTGTTTTTTTCTTCTCTTTTTGTTATATTGAGAGTGTTGCAACATTTCTATTTATGGCAAAATTTGCCATGATTTCTTTTCCTTTCCATTTGAATGCTAATTCTTGTAATTTGATTCCAAATGAATTGGAAGTTTAATTTAAGGGTTAAATATGTTTTTAGTCCTTATATTTTGGGGTGATTTTGGTTTTAATCCATTTTTCAAATTAAGGTACAATTTAGTCTTTCAACTTTAAAAAAACTCTGGTTTCAGTCATTTTTACCAAATTTTTTTAACTTTATTTGCTGTTTGAAACGCGTTTCACAGTTAACATTGAAGCAAAAATGTGTCAAACAGGATACACAATCCAAATGCTATAATGAAACGTGCTTGAAACAACAATAAAGCTAAAAAGATTTAGTAAAAATGACTAAAATCAGAGTTTTATAAAGTTAAAGAACTAAATCGTCCGAAAGTATAGGGACTAAAAACATATTTAACCCTTAATTTAATAGTTAGTTTGCACGATATATACACATGTGATGAAAGGATAAGTCTTAAGTAATTCTTAAAATCACGTGATTCTGTAAATGTTTTCTTGGGGTCGTTAAGAAAAAAAAATTTAATTAAGAGTAAAAATATCCCTTTATTTTGTCCTTTGAGTAGATGAATTTATGTCAGAAAAAGAATTAGAGTCCGGATGATTTTTTTAAACAACACAAAAAGACAAAAAAAAAAGAGTTAATGAGATAGAAGTCAAATGTACATAAAAAAATTGACATTATTTTTAATTCAAAACCTTAAAAATAAGTTATAAGTTATTTTATTTATTTAATATTTAACTTTCTCGTATTTATTTAATATAGGACATAGACTCTTGTTTGAATTTTTAACAAATCTATGAGTTCATGATATGCAAATTTCGCAAATTAGTTTGCTTAGACTCTAGATAGTTTTATATTGATTTAATTGGTCTAAATTTCATGGTTGATTTCTTTGAACACTTAGATGAGCCAAACATGTTACTCATATTTATGTACAAATTTTATATTTTCATAGCTTATCTAAGGATATTATGAAACTCTCTATTTAAGCTTTATTTTCTTAAAATTAGGTTTTTTATTATGTTATGAAATTCACAATTTCGTTAGACGAAGTTGTCTTATAGAGTTTTTTTCTTTTTTCTTTTTTTATAAAAATTTGTTAATGTATGTACATAATCCTCTATTCATAGCAATATAAATGAATTTTATCTAACACACTCCTTATCTACTAATCATAATTAAAAAACAACTTATCATGCAAGCTACTATAATAATTATCATGGAGAATAAGCAAGTAATACGAAGAAGACTCCAAGCTTTAGCTCCCTTCAGTCATATATTACAATTTTCCAGAAGTTTAGAATCACATGTGTGAATGTTGAGTAAAGAATACGCTGAACACAACATTCATTAAAAGAAGAACACGGTTAAACATCTATTTCTAAAAAATAATGAACTTTGACAATATTTTAACACGTCTATGTGTCATTACGTGTCATTTATGTTAATATTTATGATTATTATTATTAATTGTAAAATAATTTTGAACCAATTATAAAATAATACGTAAATAGTATTAAAATATTGTCAAAAAAAATATGTTATTAAAGTATCATTCTCCATCTCTAAATAACACAAATAGAAATATTTCTTTTTGGCATGTTTATGATCATTCTATTATATTCCTTCATCAATGCTTAATATTTTATATTCTTGAATTAATATTATTGCATTTTTATATATTATTTTATAATTAATAACTTTTATGAAGATTTTAATTAATATCGATATGTTTATTATTTGTATATTTGTAGTGAAAAAAATTATGCATTGATATTTTAGATCTTTAATAGAAAAACTGATAAATAAATAAAAATTAATAACAAGAGTAGAGGTATAGTCGGTGCTATTCACATGTATAAAAATACAAAATACAAGATGCAAAGACATGAACAATATATAAATATATTGCATACATAAGTAATTAATAATAAATATATATTGTTTTCATAATCATGAACATCGAAATCAGTGAGGTCTGTGTATGATGATCAAAAGTATGCATATTTATTTATTTTCTAGTTGATGAGTGAGATTTTCAAGGAGAATGTAATAGAATGGTAAAGAATTTGAATCCCAAGAGTTAAACAATATTCCCAAGATGTTGAAGGAAGGATTGAGAGACAGATGACAGGTGTTGAATTCTTTAAGCTTTCTACAGTGTGGATGTGTATCTTACCAGTAGTAGTATACAGATAATTAGGAAAATGATATTTCAATACCAAATTTTTAATACTACGTGCCAAAATATGATTGGATAATTTCAAATTAAAAAAAAATCTTTGATTTTTCTGTTTCAAATATATCTTTGTATCAGTTTTTTTTAATTTGAAATCATCTAACCACATTTTGACTATGTGTACAGTGTCAAAATAGTATCAAAAATTGGTGTTGAAATATCATTTTCCTAATAATTATTATTTCAATACAATAATATAATAATAATAATAATAATAAAAATAAAAATAAAAAAATGATGAATGTTGTAAGGAGAAGGAGGAAAAGAAAGGAGACGCGCGGGTGAGTGAAGAAATGAAGCGCGTGAGGAGATGAAAAACACGACAAGAACAAGAACAGTAAGAGGAACATAGAACAAGAAGTACCCAGATTGAATTGCAGGGCTCGAGGCAGCAGCGTTATGTTAGTGTACCTCGTCATCTGTGTTACCTATATATCCTTTTCTTTTCTCTACTAAATATTTATTTATTTATTTATTTTTCTTAAACACTTGTTCAATTCTGTTTACTGTTTAACCTACTCTATCCTACTCTACCTACTTTACCTTAGCTTAGCTTAGCTTAGGTGGTTTCCACTACACATCCCACACCATTCCCATAACTAACTCATTAAACCTAACTAAAAAAACTAATCATTTTTTTTTTCTCTTTAATGTAGTCTCAATCTATATTTCTTTTTTGTTATTATGTTATCAATACCAATTTTTTATTAATATTTTTTTTTTCGAAATTTTTTCTAACTTTATTCAATTTAATTTGAATCAACTATTAATTGTTAATGGGATATGTGGACATTTATAGCAAAGACAAGTTTGAATTTTGGTTTTTTTATATTTTTTTGTTTAATGTGATAGAAAGCATAAGAGGATGAGAAAGAAGTAACTGATATAAAAAAAATGGTGAGATGATATTAAAGGAAAGAATTGCTCTGATAAAAAAATTAACATTTAAAAATATAATATTAACCTATAAAGGTCACATCTTTAAAGGAATTATATGTTTAATATAATAAAATAGTTAACAAGAGAAAAAGAAAAAGTTCAAATCAAAATTATACAAAAAATAATTACAAAATATAACTTTTTAAACGTCCAAAGTAACAAAATTATATACATATAGATAATTTATACGAAACTAGGAATTTGTCGTCCTTTCGTTCAAAATATGTTCTATAGTCACGTTATCATCTTCTGTTCATACCCACCAAATGATCATAGTTAAGTCAAGAACAAATGAATATACCAACAATACACAAACAAAAGAGTAAACTAGTGATACAAAAATATTCATAATATACTTAAACATTTTATACATGCATCATATATCATATAAACTTCTTAACATGATAAGACTTAGACTATATTATTCGAATATCGTATGAATGTCAAACTATAGTAGTTTATGTACTTGTACTGATAATACAACTAGCTCAATCGAAGCTACCACACAAGATTAGTCTTTTATACTGTCTTTAGCCAAGAAAAACATCTTACTACTCTCACCACATGTAACATGGATGACATTAGAGTGTTAGGATAAACTCCAATACTTAATTCCATACATTCAACACTAAATAACAACACGGAGAAATTCCTCTTTGTAATTCTTTTCCACCACCTTTCATTTGCAAAATTAATTTCGCATAAACTTCGTAGTCAACTATTAATATTCATTAAAGTATCACAAACAATGCAACAAATCTCATAAACCAATCATAAAACACATTAAAACAAAGACCAAAAAAGGATGCTCAACACTAGAAAGAGGCGCGAGAGTTCACTGGAAAGGGAAGCTCAGCGCCATTCTTCTCGGTAGAACGACGCCTAGGGGCGCTTGGGGATTTCTTCTCGAAAAAAGGGCCTAGGGGGCGCCCTGCGGGACACCATATTTTGATATACACCTAATATGACATTTTCTACTCTCTATATAAGGCTAATTATTCTTTAGGACCTTCTAGACATTGTGAAACATCTGAAAACACATTTCTATATTAAAATAGGTACCCCAAACCCATTTGATCACCATAAGCTACCCAAAATCAATTATACTCCTTCTACTTCAAAATCTTGAAGGTTAGGGGTCTAAACCAATTTAAATAAGCATAACAACTCACCCGAAACCATCCAATTCATCATAAATGTACTCCTTTAGAAATTCACCGCTAAAACTCCCATTTGGACCAAAATATGCAAATACACACTCGCTAAACCACTATTGAATTCCACATCATATTTTACTGGTTTTAAAGTTTTAATAAGTCTTAAATGACTTAAAAATTGTCTCAAACTTCTATTTTTCTCAACCAACCATTTTCTCATAATTTCACCTATTAAAACCCATAAGATACCCTTTAACCAACATGATAACCATTCCATAATGATCATTATTCCACCTAAATAATATATAAGCTCATTCTTCTTCTAAAACAGTGACAAAAGACCCAATTAAATATCCTAAACCTCAAATCTTCCCTTTAGGCCAAAATTTCAACAATTCATCTTTCAACCCTCAAATTTAGACTACAAAATGACTTATAATTATACTTATGTCTTTTCTCTTAGCCTTGCAACCAAGATTCATGCCATTAACCTCACACCAATTATTTCCACACAATTTCTTCAGTTCACACAAGATCATAAATGGAATCAAGCTTCATTATTTACAATCAAACACAATTGGTACCAAAACAACCATTTCATATATAGTCAACCATATATACAACAACATACATTCCCATAATGACAATTTCATACATTATAACCCAATTTAAGTACAAAGATTAGCTTCCCTTACCTCATAAGGTACTATCAAGCTTAAGAATCACACTCTCGTTGCTTCACTCACAAGGAACTCTAGAAACGCCTACTAAACATCGAATTAGGAGCGGAATGAATCCTTAGGACCTTAGATTATCAAAGAATCAAGAAAGGAAAACGATTGATACATGCGAAAGGGTTTCCCTAAGCATGATCATATACTGAGAATTAAAGGAAAAATGAGTACAAACTGACTTACTCTAAAACTAAATCTGATCGGTAGAGAATGGAGATAACTTAGTTGTGATCTCCTAAGAATTTCCTTATCGTCATCGAGGAGTAAGATAATATAGAGAGAATGAAGAGAGAGAACTTAGAGGAATAGTTGTAGAGAGATGATTTGTGTTTTAAGTAATGAGACGGATTTAAAAAATTCTATATTATTGAATTATTTTAAAATAAAATAATTCATTATTTTAAAACATCCATCAATTATAATAGTTTCTTACAACAAAAACTATTACTTCTTACTAAATTAATACATATTTTAATTAGTGTTTATAACTACTACTTCTTACTAAATTAATACATATTTTTAATTAGTGCTTATAACTACTAGTTAAAAATTTAATAATTACAATGGAAGTACGTGGCTACTATTTTCTTGTAAATATATGGGTTAAATATGTTTTTAGTCCCTATACTTTGGGGTGATTTTGGTTTTAGTCCATTTTCAAACTAAGATACAATTTAGTCCTTCAACTTTAGAAAACTCTGGTTTTAGTCCCTTTTACCAAAATTTTTTAACTTTATTTGTTGTTTCAAGCACATTTTATTATAACATTTGGATTGTTTACACTGTTTGACACATTTTTGCTTCAATGTTAACTGAGAAACGTGTTTGAAACAACAAATAAAATTAAAAAAATTTGGTAAAAATGACTAAAACCAGAGTTTTCTAAAGTTGAAGGACTAAATTGTACCTTAGTTTGAAAATGGACTAAAACCAAAATCGCCCCAAAGTATAGGGACTAAAAACATATTTAACCCTAAATATATTTCACTTTTAATTCCAATGCATTAGGAGAACTTGTTATTGTTTTCATAAGTTACCAGTGTTTTTTTTTTCTTTTACCTGTCCTCCACAAAAACCAATGATGGAATTGTAATAAGTATTTTCATGATATAAATTAAAAAATTACAATATATGTTATGTTGATTAAATAATATTATAGATTTCTGAAGTATTAAATACTTATAATGTTTTGTTTAATATCAATGTTTTCTTTATACATATCTTAAAAATATATTAAGCAAAAATATTGGAGTAAGGTAAAGCAAAATAGTGAAATAGTGTAGAAATATTATTAGTATGATAATATGGCAAAAAATTTGTACACTATATGTCTCAACTATTTTCTGACGGGTTATTAAGAAACAGGGCCCAATTTTTCTAATGAGTAAACGGGCTGAAGCCCGTTTGGCTCGTACTTAGAAAAACTTAGTAATGTATATTTTTAATTTTATTTTCTGTATAATTTTTCATAATTATTGTCTGTTTAAACAAACAATTATTACATCAGTAAGCATACTTAACCATAAATACTTTTATGCATACAAAAGATACTAGAGTTATTTTTCCACCTAATTGGTTTAGTTATCGCAATGCACTAACGATATTTTCTCTCATTTAATTAATTTGTGATTACCAGTAAAATAATTTAAAATTACTTTCAGGATTTATTTCGGATAATATATAAAACTTTAGCTTCTACAATGAAAGAAATAAATAAGAGTCGATTTGAAAAATCGTGAAAGAAACAATCACCATCCAATTTGGCCATATAGTTTCTTAAATATTTGATACTCTATATTAAACATATTCTATAATGGTAATTTTTTTTTCTTTTCATTTCTAACTACTTCGATATCAATTATATACAAAAATCAAACTTATATTAATACTTTCCGGATCTAAAAATCATCTAAGAGATGAGAATCAATTAAAAATTAACTTGGTTTTATTCAATCATATTCATATTAATTACTTACTATTTATACTCTACTAACAAAAATACATCTTTATGTTAGGTTATGCGAATGACTTAGTTATTGTAAGAAGTAATATTTTAGACATACATTTTTGGTTTAAATCCTTTTTTAGTCCCTAAGTTAAGTTCTGATGTTCAGTTTAGTCCCCGCTTTTAAAAATGTCAACCTTTAGTCCCTATGATATAAAAAATGAATCAAATCAGTCCTATCCGTTAACAAATCACAAGTTTTTCATTAAGTGATTTGTTGTTCATAACACCTTCCGTTAACAAATCACAAAATATTGGATACCTAAGTATGAAAACTTGTGATTTATTGTTCATTAAGTGCTGTCATGAGGACTGATTTGATACATTTTTCGTATCATAGGGACTAAAGGTTGACATTTTTAAAAGAGGAAACTAAACTGAACATCCGAACTTAACTTAGGGACAAAAAAAGGGTTTAAACCTACATTTTTTTAATCCTTACACAATTTTTTGTTCTTATCTAAAGAATCTAGGAGTCTTAAAATATTTTATGGAGTTGTAGGTAGTCGGTAATCTCGAGAGGTTTTATCTTTATAAGAGAAAATATACATTAGAAATAATTGATAACACGAGTTTATATATTAGGTGTCAAGCTTGTGGGTTTTCCAATAAAACAGACCATAAGTAAGTATTTGAAGATTGAGAACCTATTGATGGTTGATTAATCTTTTTGCATGTGACTATATTTGATCTTATTTAGAATTGATTGAAGGTTTAATGCTGAGCTTGTTATCACATTTTTTTTATGGTTAGAATTATTATCTTTCAAGTAACAAAGGAGTTCCTTGAATGAGAATTTTTTATTGATGGATTAAAGTATTAGTTAGAAGGTCCACTCGTATATATATTTTATACATAAAAGTAGAGTAGTTTTGTTTTGAAGTGGCATATGATATGATATTATATGATATGAATGTGTAGAAATCATGAATAATAATTGACATTGTGGCTTAAGAAGTGCAAGTTGTATGAAAGGTTCATCTTTTTCTTTCCTTTGAGATTTGGCATCAATAATATAATCGATTTTCAAAATCTTCACATGCATCAGAGTCATACATTTTCATTATTACTACGTTCTTTAAGAATCTTCTTGAGCTCATAACCATGTCCAAATCATGTTCCATTTTCGAACGCAATAAAACACACTCCGCCGTTCAAATATTATTTTTAATTCCATTTTCCCACTTAATTAATACATACCTAATATTATTTTATATAGCATTATCACTTAAAAAAAAATCTCATAATTCATATCATTACCATTCCTATTTTTACCACCACTACTGCATTACAGCTTAGCCTAGTATTTCCTAAAGTCTATTCAAAACAAAACACAAACACTACTTATAAATAACAACGAAGGTTTAATATATATATATATATATATATATATATATATATATATATATATATATATATATATATATATATATATATATATATATATATATATATATATATATATATATATATATATATATATATATATATATATATATATATATATATATATATATATATATATAAATGTTTAATGATTGTTGGATTAGTTATGGATTGAGCGATCAACGTATCTTTTGATTCACTGTGAAATGTTCAATTCCATAAACAAGATTAGTAATAATAATAATAAGTATGTTAATCTTAATTCAAATTATTATTGTATTGGACTATAATTAAGTCAATACTAATTAGAAACCCAACTGAGAATTTATAGATACATATTTGATATCTAGGTAGTGATTATTTTTAGGTTTAAATCCTTTTTTGGTCTCTAAGTTAAGTTATGATGTTCAGTTTAGTCTCCGCTTTTAAAAATGTCAACCTTTAGCCCTATGATATGAAAAATGTATCAAATCAATCCTCATGACAACACTTAATGAACAACAAATCACAAGTTTTCATACCTAGGTATCTAATATTTTGTTATTTGTTAACGGAAGATGTTATGAACAACAAATCACTTAATGAAAAACTTGTGATTTGTTAACGGATAGGACTGATTTTGATACATTTTTCATATCATAAGGACTAAAGATTGACATTTTTAAAAGCGGGGACTAAACTGAACATCAGAACTTAACTTAGGGACCAAAAAAGGGTTTAAACCTTATTTTTACTAGGATGAAAAAATGACAAAAATAACTTGATCTAAATTTAGAATTTAGAAACTCTTTATAAAAGAACACTTAACCTCGACTTCATGAACCCAATTATAGTATACTTAAATCAATAAATATTTAAAAATAAATAAATAAAATAAATGCTAGGTTAAAAATATGAGAGTTTAGGAAAGTGATTTTATGAAATAAATAAAGTATATGTTTAGCATTGGTGTTGCTATCATTATGTGAATTGAAGACATAGGTGTTGGGTCTATCAAGGAGGAGGTTCACCGAAGAGACACAATAACAATGAGATATGAGCCTAACCATATGAGGAATTGACATCACTTTCTACCCAAAACCTTAAGGCAATGAATTAACGGGTCTTTCATCTTTATATAGTGCTCTACTTTCTCATTTCTATCTAATGTGGAACTTGGACTCGCACTTGCATTCCCAACAATTGGGAAAGGCAAAAAGATTATTTTTGTGACGGAAATAAAACGATATGAAGTAAGGTTTAGATTGAAAGTTTGTGGTGAGCTTGACTTTTGATAAAAACATTGAGATGATGAAGTTGTTAATGTGTATGGTTTGGCAGTGAAGACAAAAAGCGATATTAATGCACAACACAAACGTGGAAGAGACAACAAAGTTAGGGCATGCACGCTAGGTAATTATAAAACCAACAAAATCAATCATTTTAATATTACAATGCGTGGACACAATTCTTTAATCAATCCCATGTGATTCAGTTGACAATACACACTCTATTTATTGCAAAAAATATCTATTCTCCTTAACTCTTTATATATCATGTTTAAATTTGAATTAAAAAATATAAATTTTAAATTATATATTTAGTCTTTCATATTTAGAGAAACTGTTAGGATCTCGTGGAGTATTGTTGAAAAGAAAAAAAATTTTACATTCATTGATATTTTCTTTTTACATTTTTGTAAAAAAATATACAAGTTTACATATTTATCATCATTTTATTCTTATACTTTATGTCAAATAAATAAAAAAGTATGTTGTGATACAATTACTTTTTAAAAAAAAAAACTCAAAATCATAATTACAATGGTTTAAAAGAGGATTATAAAATATTAACAAAAGAAAATATGAAAAATTAGACTTTGTTCTTTATATATAAGACTGAAAAAAAATAGAAAAGACAGTTTTCCTTTTAGGTATCAAATAAGAAAAATTTCCTTTCTCGATGATTAATAGAAAATTTTTTTTTGGAATTAAATATTTTAATATAAAAGTAAAGAAATAATGAATAGTGATAAATTAAAAAATAAACATTATAATATAACCAAAAAAATAAATTGAACATTTTTCAATAAAACATTTATTTTCGTTAATTGTTGTATTTACTTAACAGAGAAGAAACTTTTGCATTTCCCTATCCAAACATCTAGAACATCCTTTGTTTAATAAAAAAATAGATATTTTGACAGCATTAATTAATAGCGAATTAAGCAAGCCAAGATACAATGTAGCTAACTCATCTAGAATTCTACAGTGAATTGGACTTTTGAACTGGACTATTAATTATAATCTAATAAAACGAAGATATAAAAAATAAAAAAACAGAAGCACTCATGAGGACACAAATCTAGATTTTTCAAGTATAATTATGATATATGGAATTTAAACTTAATCTAATCTCATAATCAACATCATATAATTAACATCACATCAAATCCTTTTATATATTTTAAATTTGTGTTATTTTTAGATTATATAAAATTTTAAACATATATAAGCTAAAAAATATTCAAGCTTTAAATATTTCTATTTTTATTGAGTTTATTCAATTTTTTTTTTCATGTTCAACAAAGTCTTAAAGTCAATTTAATTTTTTTAACAGTATTTAAATCGTTAATAGAAGATAAATTGTGTCATATATTTTTTTAATATTTTTCTTAATTTAAATTTTTTTGATTACTTATCAGTACTAGGTGGGAGTGGCAGCACTATGTATCAAATCAATATAAATATTTTAAATCAATGATACAGTTTAAATATTATAAAAATATTTTTTTATCAAAATTCACAATTTTTAGTTTTTAAGCCTTCTAAATTCTTACAACTAAATTAGTTTTATTAGTAGAGAATATTTGTTATGTAAAATTTTTTTCTCATACACCAGTACCTTTTTTTTTTCTATTTTTAATGCAATTAAAAAAAGTTAACAATTATGAGTTATATATTTAGTTTTTAAATCACCGATTTAGTGTTATTTTTCTGTTTCATGTGTTTTTTTTAAGAATTTGAAAGTGAATGAGAAAATTTAGATTTTTTTTATAAAAATTAGTATAGAATTTGATTGAGTAAGAAAAAATAATTTTAATTGATAAAAATAAAATTATTAAAATATTCTTAATTATAAAAGTGATATAAAATATTATTTATTAATAATATATTTATTAGAAAAAATATTATAAAAAGAAAAAAAATCAAAATTATTTTTTAAAATTACATAAATTTGTATTTAAGTATAAAAAAATTAGTAATAAAAAATTTATTTATCATTAATATTATTATTCAAATTATTTAAAACTAAAATTCATGAAAACTTTAAAAAAAATGAAATGGAAATAGAAGAAGAAAAAATTGTTGCAGTGATTATGATATGATAAAAGGGTTTCAAAATAATGGTATATTTCATAGGATACTGATATATTATCATTTTTTTTTTCACAGTGTTACTATTTTATTAATCTGTATAATTTTATTTTTTAAAAATATTTAAGACGAACGAACCACCAGTTCCGTATATGTATTGTAAAAAGGTTATCAAAAGAAAAAATTTAACAATTTTTTCTTTCCTATTTCATTTCAGAATGGTTTTGGTCTCACAATGCAAATGATTTAGAAAGAAGTTTTTTGAAGATAAAAAGTTTTTTTCCCAAAATTACCCCAAAGTTCTTTCTATCATACAAGTACCATTTGTTGGGTTGGTGAGAAAATAGAAAAGAAACCCAAATGAAAAAAAGAGAACACAGAGAGAAAAAACAAAGAAAAAAATATCTGAAAAATGTTTCGAGATTAACTAATCCAAGCAACAGCAATAACATAACAGAATGATCAAACCTTCATCAGTAAAAGACCGTTCGGTCATTAACAGTAGAGACCAAACATAAACCGAATATAACAAAGACCGAACAATTACGAAAGGACATTCGGTCACAAAAGAACCATTACACAAACAAAACCAAACTATTACAAGGAAACCTAATGGTCAAAACCAACGAATAATAGAAGAGTTTAATCTACACCATTAAAATCTGAAATCCATCTTCTCTAATACACGTAAACAGATATATTCACCAAACAAACATATTAATTTTACATAGAGGATGGAAGTATGTTTAGTAGTCATCCTTATTAATGTTTACTCATTTATTTTAAAGTTCAAACTCCTATCATATACTTCAAATCTTTATTTTTAGGATTGGAGAACTACATGTGTAGTGTAGGCAGGTAGAGTCAAAGTATAGGGAGGATAGCAGTCAAATTGTACAGAGATATGAGTTTGTACTTTGCAGAAGAGTATCAATAACATAGCTAGATTTCATAATTAAGCACTCATAAAAGAGATGGAAGTTTCTTTTTTTTTTTTTTTTCAGATATATATACTATACCATAGCATATAGCATCCATGCATGGATAAGCCCCCAGCCACTTGTTCATGTTTTTTATCTTTAAGCAAAAATATTTTAAAACTAATTGAAAAAGTTATCTGAATATAATGTTCTCGAAATCCACAAAAACATTGCATGGCAGCAAATGCGAAATGTGTTCAGAACAACAAATGATATGTAGCTCCATTCTTTCAGCTCTATCATCCAAACACACCTTTACATGAAGCTTACATGGACACACGGCTGAACCAACAAATATTATTCATATTATTTAGAATATAAATATTCTAGTGCTCATAAAAATTATGGATAGCGAATCTAATGCTATGTGTTATCCGCCATTCATATTAAGGTTAATAATTTGTGTTATTATGGGCTTAAAGTTAACCAATCGGGAAGAATGACAAATTGTAGGAATAAAGTTGAGCAAAAGATGGGCAAAAAAACATTTTGAGAATGTTCAGTCGCGACAACCGTTGAACAAAGTTAAGACGCAATCAATGTTATAACGGTTACGGTCAAATGATTAAGATTTGGATTAATAATCATTAAGAGATAAATTAATTCGTCAAATTCTTATAAACTCTGTAAATAGGAGTTTACTTTCGAGATAACTTTACTTTGACTTACTATTGAGTTACAAAAGATCTACAGAGAACAATTCTAACTTGAACATAAAGATGTGTTCCGCATGTCACCTCTCTTTAAATCGATCAATTGGTTTGAACATGAAACAAAGAGAACGTTCGATACAAAATTAGTACACAAACAGTTATTCTCGTCCAATTTCAGCATAAACAATGTCTTATCAAATATTAACATTTTGATCTATTGAAATTTAATCAAGAATATTAAAAAAATTCATCATTATTTTCTTGTATTGAAGAAATTCAATGATGGAGAATTTGGCATGCTGTCTGTCTACCATGGGCAAAGGAAATTATGTTGAGCATTGAGCCCACTCTCTGACCTTCCTCTCACCATTTCAGACACCAAAATCTCCAACAAATTTCATTTACAACGTTACGACAAAAACCTAGATTCTGCAACTTTGTTCCAATAACCTTATAATGCCTTCTACATACCCATCACAACATTGTTTTCTTATAACAATCATGGTATAATTACCATAACACGACCATATTTTTGGAGTAATTTATAAGAACATGTTTTAAAAAATCGAAATAAGTAAACTGTGTTGAGAAACATGATTTTTTTTATTTGATTGATGAAAATGTGTCCTACCAGTTCCAGGAATTGAGGTGACTTTGTCCTTCCATAGGTTTTATTAATTGAAATTTGTGGGATTTAATGTATTTGATTTATTAATGTTGGTGTTGTACTGCTACTGCTGCTTTTTTTTTCTCAGTCATTCATTGATTTCGTTCGTAATTTGTGGCACACTGTTTAGGGGTCAACGGTGCGTATGAGATTGGACGGTGATGCGACTTTTGTTGACATTTTTGGACTTTACTTTTGATGTGACTCACTTTCTTTCCTCACCTATCTGTCTTCCATTCTCCCCTTTTTCTTTTCTTTGGGGATTTCTTAATAAAAAAAATATATATGTTTTGTGTTTTAGTTTATGAATCATCACTTTTAATTTCAAAACAAATAACAAAATCATATGAAAGGAACAAAATCATTCATTATTAAATCAAATTTCATAAAAAATATAAGAATCAAACCACATTTTTTCAAGGATTAATCACTGCAAATTTTTCCACTGTTGTAAACCCATGCTACTCATAATAAATGTAATTTTATCGATAAAATATTATACAATAAGGATTTATAATTTTATCTTAAAAAATTGTATAAAGTTTGTAATTTTTGTTTAAAAAATAATAATATATTTATTGAGTATTCTAAATGTGAGATTTAAGATGTCGAGTTAGTTAAATTTATGGTGTAGATATAAGATTTAAGATGTCGAATTAGTTAAATTTATCGTGTAGGTATAAGATTTAAGATGTGAAATTAGTTAAATTTGTTGTATATTTTTACTAAAATTTTTGTTTTTATTCACATGTGTTTCTCTTTGACAACATTGTTTTCTTATCATATAAAGAAATTATTTTCTTTATTATGTGATTTTCAAACACGTGGTAAAATTTATAATTTTGATCTATATAATACAATTTGTTTACTTGACATAAATTACACATCTATTATTACAATATTATTATAAATGTATAGTATATTTATATGAATAGAATATAATATAAACATGTTTAATTTTTAAAATAAAATATGTTAATTAAGTCTATATTGTCACGCCCCACTAAATATTTCATTTTAATGGAGTACACTTGTCACACTCTTCCAAATTTTCTGTATAAGTGGGAGACAAAACCTCTCAGCCATTTAATTCTTTGTCCTGGGGAGACGTGTGGCTACAAAGGGAATGTGGATTCCCAGACAATGAAAGTCATGTGACAGGAAGGGAGTGGACCGAGCGTCAGAATTGGTGGCCAATTTAAAGTGGGATTTTAAATTTGGCACCACTTTTAGAACGCAACCTTTCTTCTTCCTCAAACTTTCAGAAAACTCCATTTTCTCCTCCTTCTCTCTACACCCTTCCAACTTCTCTCTAGATTTCTGACCACCATTTCTCCTCCGATCATCAACTTCATTTCAGATTAATTGCTCCCGACGTCAAGCTCTTCAAATCGCACCGATCAGATTTCCGTTCTGAATCGGTAAGTATTTCTGGCCCTTGAAACCTCTTGGTTTTCTTGCATGCACGCACCGTTTAAGCTTGCTTGTGACTGTCAAAGCCATTTCTCTGAACCCGTTTATCTTGTAATTAGACTCTGGACTTTGGAAAACCCTAGAAGTAGTTGCTGCTAAAGAGGTAAGGGAAGCCTAGCTGGAAATAGAGGTAAGGGAAGCTTATAAAATTTAATTATAATTTCTTGTATGGTTAAATGCATGATTTATTGTATGTTGGTTGATTTAAATGGTATGATGAAATGTTATATGCTTCTGTATGAATTGTTTTATCTTGGTTAAGAACTTAGAATAAATGTATTAAACTTAGAAATTCTGGAATCTGTGATCGAATGTCATTAGGACTGTTCGGTCATCTCCCTAAACCATTCGGTCCTCCCCTAAACTATTCGGTCTTGTGATGTTCATATTGTTTTGTTACTTACTTTGCTTAATCTGTCTTTTAATAATTCACGGGAGTCTTTCCCTCTCAGTTTTAACATTTATAATATGTTAAGAACGTTCGGTTGTAAACCAAGCGTTCAGTTATACAAGTGTTCAGTATTAAACTGACACTTAATTTATGAAGCATTCAGTTTCATATTATTATTATTTCCCACTTTAAGAACGGTCGGTCATTAACCAAACATTCGGTCATACAAGTGTTCGGTATTAGACTGACACTTAACTTATGAAGTGTTCGGTTTCACATTTTTATTATTATTCATCCAGAGAACGTTCGGTCATGTAAAGCACTCGGTCATAGATCTAGTGCTCGGTCTTATGAAATGCTTAGTCAGAAACTAGTATTGTTATGAGTTAAAGTACTTGGTCTTACACCAAGTACTCAGTCTTGAAGTGCTCGGTCATAGATTGGCCTTCGGTTATTTTAGTGTTCGGTCTTATACCAACACCAATTCATTAAGGTATTTTGTTTGTAAAGTTACGTATTTGTGAAAGTGTTCGGTCTTATACTGACACTTGACTTCCAGAGAGTGTTAGGTCTTGTACTAACACTCGCTTTATTGAAGAGAACTTCTAATGGTCATAAAAGTATTTGGCTAAAGTTATAAACTTTGTATTCGTTTCCTTCCAAGAGTTACTTATGTTGTTGATCGTTCGTTATTCTTCATGTATAAAATTTATGTCTGATTTTCAAAAGCATTCGGTTTTATTCTCTGTCAGACCGTTCGGTCACCTATTGAAGTTTTCTTGGTACTCCATTTCCTTCTGTCTTAGACAGTTCGGTCATGTACTGAAGTTTTCCTTAATACTTCATTTCCCTTCTCCGAGTTAGACCACTCGATCATTCCCTTAATTTTGTTTTATTGTGATGAATGTGACGATGTGAAATTGGATTGAAATTGGTTAAGTAAGAGAATTCCACTGGAGGAATATCTCATGGTTGATGATGGTTGGTAAAGTATGAACATGGAGAAGACTCTGTTGTCGTCATGATCCTGATATTCCGTGATGACGCTTTCTCATGTAGAGAAAGGTTATTCATACGTGGGAATGACAGGAGGTCTGAGGTCATAAGACCGTATGATCGTTGTAGGACTAACCTCGGGTGGCAGCTGATAAGTTCAGGCAACTACTACACCACACTAGGTGCTAGGGACGTCGAGCTACATAGTTCATACAGTCCGGACAGTGTCTAAGTGGTCGGTCATGATAGTTAAACGTTCGGTTTATTGATATGAATGTATTGACATATGTATTGTTCGGTTTGCATGTTTATATGTATGTTGGAAATTATTAATTAAATTTACATAAGTTTACCCTTATCTGTTATGTCTTTATCTATATTGTCGTTCGGTATTTGGCCGTTCGGTTTTCATTCTCTTCACTGCGATAATCATCCTTTGGGTGTGAGCAGAAGGCGTTATTGAAGATACATTGGAGGACGTCCTGCAAACTGACCAGCCAGAAGATATTGTATCTGAGAGTAGTGCAGGACCATCTGGTCCTTAGTGTAGATTCTTATCCCTTATCTTGCTTAGAATGTCGTTCGGTTATCTATATTTTGTAAAACCGTTTGACTTAGCCTTTTTGTTTCACCGTTTGGTCTTAATGAGCTCATGACCGTTCGGTATTATGTGTACATTCAACTCTTGTAAAAAGTTTTTAATTCTATATGATATTTCATATTTCTTATTCATCTAAGTGCTTATTCATCACTGTTCTCCTTGATTATTTATGTTAACTCTTACAGTAAATTATAGCTTTTGCTATATATTTATTGGGATGTTTATATATTGATAATTTTATGGAATCATCAATTTTACATGTTTTCATAGGGAGAGCACCACCGTCGAAATCTTATTAGAATCATAAACCATAAATTAAATATTATATAGAATAAATTTTCATAGAACAATGGTCATCTTTCTTTAAATATTGAAGATACATATAATTACAAGCACTTTTAACTTTGAAATAAATCTACTATACACTTCATTATTGTACAAATGTCTTTTGTCTACGTAAGAGTCTTATAATTGTTTCTACCTTATAATTTACTATAAAGATTTTGGACTGCATGCATGTATATATTCACCTTCCACAAAAAGTTTCAACACTAAAGATTTTTTAGAGAATAATCGTGTTAAGCTAAATTCACCCAAAATTAACACTTAACTCATACTAATATATAAGTTAAACTTGATTTACAATTTTTAAAACTTAAATCAATCTACTGTTCATACCAACTCACATAACACACTACACTATACTTCGATGACCGACCGACGGTTAAACAAACACTAGTCAGGAAAGGTAAATATCATTAATGATCAATTAATATGTTTAATGGTCATATTAAATACATATATACATTATTTATGAGTGATTGACAGGTGATATTACACGAGAATATGATATTAGTAGAAAATTAGTAGGTATATTAGCAAAGTATTATTGGATTTGATTGTCTGACTTAATGATTAATCGATGTGTTTGACTACCACAAGCCCTTATTGTTTGGCTACGACAAACCTTATAATTATACTATTGACGTTTAGGTAAAATAACTTTGATCTATCCTAATAAAAAGACCGATCTTTATAAAACATATCTGACTTGAATGTCAGATTATATTTTGCAGGGTCAACCATCCATTAGAGAATTATGTTATCAGAAAGGATTAAAATGACCGAAAAAAGCAGAGAAGGAATGTCAACCGACCCTCGGACCAATTCCACCAAAACACACACCCTTTCAAAACACACATTAGGTTTAATAACACAAAACATAATTCCACATAAAGAACAATACCACTTAAGCATTTAATTTGGCTTTTGAGACTCGTATAAAAGTTATAACAAGCCTCTTTTTTTTACTATGAACCACGTTCTATTAGATGAAATTTGATAAAGAAAATGTTATATGACATTCGATAAGAAAATGATAAATAATATAATACAGAAACCAATAAAGTCAAAGATTTATAAAACGAATAATAATTTCATGACATAATTAAATTTCATCTTTATATACTGAAATTTTAATATTCGTTATTTAATACACTCCCCCAAATTTTGTAAAAACAGGTCTTCCACTAGACTTATAGTGTAATAATCTTCTACACAAATTTCAGCCAAACAGTTTAAGCTGTCACACTAAATGATAATAAAGAGAGACAGAAAAATGATTAAACGTGTGCTTGAATATTTATTCATAACTTCTTAAACGGAAAATCTTTTTTATAAGAGTTACAAAAGACAATTATATTAATGTAAAATCGTAAGCTAATCTAAAAATTTTCTGAAAGTAACCACTAATCTGCATTGTTTTTCTGTGTTCTTTAATTTTTTATTTTTTTCTTTTATCATTTTACACCCTTAGTTTTTTACTTGATGTGTGAAATTTGTTCACTCAGATTCATCATTTTAACATAGGGTATTATGACAAACTATCCCAATAAATACTTTATGACAGATTCAAATAGAACTCTATGATTGTAATTGTGCATTTCACAAATCGATATTGCACGGATGAATGATGGCAGTTATGATGAAAATGACAATCATTAATTGTTGAAATCTTATCAGAAATCATGGGAATGGTGCGATATAGCTTCCGGTAGCAGAAAACTTACTTTAATGATGTACATTATGTTGGAAATTTTAACAGACTAATGTTGTTTTAATCGTTAATCTATTTTCTAACTTTAGATTTAATGATATGTTTTTTCGTTGTGTAAATCTTTTGAGGAATAAAAACTTCCATAAATTAACTTACTTTTTCAAGTTAATTTTATAGAAAATAATAAATAAATAAAACAGTCATTTCAAATACAGTAATATCGCTCATGGGCACTATTTTAATTTTGATACAATTTTAAATAAATTATCTTCTCTTCTTCTTTTTGTGTTGATACTTGTGTGTTTTCATTATATTTTCAAGTTATTAAATGTGATAAATAATAATTGCATAAACTGTGTATGAATAAAAATATATGCTATTCCTAATGTTATATACGATATACGATGTATTAAGAACATAATTATTTGTTATTATGTTGAGATATTTTAATTTGCATATTGAATTGAGAATTTTAAAAGAAATTATCATGACTTTATTAATATTGTTAAGGATAGTTCTAAAAAGAAACTACATACAATAAGTCATATAGGTTTATTGTTATTTGATGTAATTTTGTTTTGGTGAGAACTTAATAAAAATAAAAATAGTATGAAAGAAACAAATCCCTGAATTTAATTTAGTGCATGAATATTTCAAAAATAGAAAAAAAATATATGATGTCTAGAATTTACGAGATGAGAATTAAATAAAAGTATAAATATCTAATTATTTTATACGAAGAAACTAAGTTTATCATCACATAATATATATTTTGTCTATAAACACAAATTTCATTTGCACAATTATATTATATTTGCATTTATTAAGTAAGTTTAACAATAACAGTGTATTAGGAAATGACAAGAATTTAAGGAAATTGTGGAAGGTGATATTCTATTAGATAATGATACTTTCATAATATATTTTTTACAACATTCTAACATTATCTACGTGTCATTCTGTGATTGGTTTAAAATTACTCCATAATTAATAATAATAATTATAAAATTTATTGTAAACTAAGTACAGAATGATACGTAAATGATGTTAAAATATTGTCAGAGTATCATTATCCTACTCTATTTATAGATGTTTGTGAAAGAAAAAGCACATTTCTAGAAGAAACGTACGTGTTTGTAGAAAGCATAAAGAGAAGGCCATAGAGTGAATTATGAGATGCATGGTTTGGTTTTGATGCTTTTGGCTTTTGATTTTGAAGTGTAAGATAAACAATTTTTGGTCGGTGGAAATTAAAGGTATGCTACTCAAGTAACACATTTACGATTATAATATCATGCACTTTTTCCTTTTCTCTTTCTCTTTCAACCAAAAACAATAACCCTTCTTATCTTCATCATGGAGAATCATCAAATCCACTTCTTTAACATCGCATCCATGCTTCTCCAAATATAATAATAAACATTTTTAAAGCATCTAATTATAATTATAATCGATTTAACACCGACCCCACAAACACAAACAAAATAATAATAATAATAATAATTGCAAAGAAGGCGAACATAAATATTACTAATTAAAGAGTTATAAGATGGGTTTAAGCAGAGTTTAGAGAATGGAAAAGAAAAGATTAGTTTTTGAAGTGCATCATTAACTCAATGAGAGAGAAGATTATACTTTCACACACACTTACAACATGTGTCTTTAAGACCATACAAAGAGATAATTGAATGAACCTTGAGACAACTCACTCACTGATGTGAACACTCAAACACCATATTTATAACTCATGCCCCCACAAATTTCTTTCTTTCACTCTTTCTTATCACCTTTTCATTAATCTCAATCTATTGCAAAAACAATACCTTTAAAACAATACAATAAAACTGATTTACAATGTAAAATTTACAAAAAAGAAAAAAAAATGATGTTATCTGACAATTATATAGTACCATACCATGTTGTTTTTATTTGTTTAATGTGTTTCATCAAATATTTTGAAGTCATTCTTCGTTAATTATTGAAAGTTCTACGTCAATTAGAAATAAAGTCAATTCATAATATATAAGTTAGTGCAAATCTTATTTTATAAATTAATATGTATATATTTTAATGATTTTATAGAATTGAGTTAGGTTTAAAAATCACTTTATAGTATTAATCGACTTGGCGAAAAGTTTCACGGCTAATTAATGGCTCTTAAGACATGAGCTTAGACAAAAAGGCAAAGAAGTGAAAGCTTTTTTCCATTATGTTCTTTTATTTTTCGTTTTCGTGTTTCTTTCTTTCTTGTTTTCTCACGTAAAAGTTTATGGCTACTTACTTACAGCCACCATGCATCATCTTACACGCGCCACGCCACTCATTAAACTTTTTCATTCCAAGCTTTTTTATTTTATTTTTTAGAAAAGTTTCATTTTTACTATTCATAGACACGTTTTACGTATAAAGTTTAAATCACCATACTTTTATAAAGTATACATTTACAGTTTTTTTATATTTTCATACATCAGTTTATCAAGTATACAAATATATTTATGTAATGGTTTTAAATGATAAATATTTGAGAAATTTTTTGAGTCATACATATACTTACTCTTACAAAAAGTTTAGTTTATTTATTTCTTGGGTTATTTAGAGATTTATTTAGCTTGAGTTTGTCATGAAAAGAAACTAACCACAGAAAAAATATATACAAGTGGGATCAGCATATTTGAAAATGAAATAAATTACAATGAACACATATACAAGTTGAACCTGTCTTAATTAAACTCCGACTTCTATTTTGTTGTTTATTTAACAGACAAAATTTGAGGTTGGTTTGATTTATTATCTAAATAGAATTAAACTTGGTAATAAAAGTTGATGAGAATTAACAAATATAAAAAAATATTACCTAGATATTCTCTTCTGCCAATTTTCTTTCTAAAATTTTCTGTTTTACCTCATTCGGAGTGTGTACACTATGAAAAACAAATCTTTCACTTGCTAAATCATTCTTTAATTCAAGTTTATATTGTTCAGCTGTGATTTCATTATTTTTAATTTTGATCACTTCATTATGCAGTGAATTTGCTAATGGTAGTAGAGAATTTTGTCTGCTTGTCTTTGATCTTTCACTTTCATACTTTTATGAGTGTATGAGTTTTATAGAAAATACAATTTTTATGTTTTTATGTTTGTGAGAGTGTCCCAAGTTAGGTAAGGCTGGTGATCTATTAAAAACTCCGACAAGTGACAGATTTTGTTACTTTCATTTTATAAATAATAGATTTGTTAAGTGTAATTATGGTTTTAAAATTACATAATTACATCGAAAAATACAAGTGTTTTTTTTTTCCTAATGGGCATGAATAATACTGCGCATATTAGTATTAGGAAATTTATATTCACCAAGAAAAAAAACTCATTAAACTGAAAATTTTATATTAAATACTTGTCAAATTCATGTGTTTTGATCATCAAACATTGATGAAAATATTTTTAATGTTATTGAATTCATCGCAACATTAGTAATAACAAAACTTAAATTATGTACAAACTTATTTTCTTTTAATACAAAATCATAACAACACAAATGTTGACACACATTGGATATATATATATATATATATATATATATATATATATATATATATATATATATATATATATATATATATATATATTATTAAGAGTATATTAGAAAATAAGGTTTAGTTGGTGCTTGTTAATTTCAATTTAGCTTTTATATTCAAGCATTCATTAAAAAGCAGTCCAACTACGCTTCACAACTATATAAATTGAGTGTGTATAACAAACTATATTATTTGCATGTGGTAATTGAGTTTCAAGTTAATATAATCCATATTTATTTTCTTAACTCCTCATTCATATTATTTTGTTAGACAAGAAAAAATGTTAAAAAATATATATAACTGCATATATTATGTTATTATTTATTTTAAAATATTTCGTTTGGTGAAAGTATATAAGGGTGTTTGTGGTAGGTACACATTTTGCAATAATACGTTTATTAGTTAAAATAATTATAAAATGGAAATGTTTCGTATGTATTTATTTTTTAGTTAAAAAATAAAGAAGAAAAGTTACATTCCACTTTAAATTTGATAAATTTGACTAATTAAAATAATTTTGATATGTCCTTTTTAATCTTTGAAGACAGAGAAGCATGTGAAAGGAAGAATTTGACAGTGAAGAGCAATAACATTGGATGATATGCATGCACAGTGACGGAAGATTTGAAGGGTCTTTTCCTCATATTCTTGTTTTATGTATTGTCCTTGTTGCATAAGAAACTTGCAGAAAACAACACTGTATGAAATGTAAAGCAGCAAGCACATTCATTTCATCTTGCAACCTCATTTGTAAAGGGAAAAAGAAGAAACTTTTGTGACCAATAAGTACCTTGGAGGATTCCTAGAAGTACACAATATGTGTACATGTGAATACAATTAATATAGTGTTTTTTTTTTTGAGGTACAATGAGTGCTGTAAACCACAACAAAAGATTGTTTCTTAGTGGACTTTTAAATTAATTTAGGTTTGATGCTTTGCTTCATTTACACCACAATGTGTTCATACATTTTCATTCTATTTTTCTGACTTTAATTACAAACATACATGATCACTTATTTGAGTTTATATGAATTTAACTCACTTATTGATTGTTAACCACTTTCGATTTTGTTAAGTTTGATTAAGGAAATATGAATTTGATTAATAAAGAAAAATAATTCCTCTCTCAAAATGATCTCGTATACATTTAACAAAAAAACACAATTAATAAGATTATTTTATAAATATAAATTTTAAAATACGTAAGTTAATTCATTTAAAACATTTAGTTACCTTAATAATTATTATACCTATTAATTTTATGAGTATATATTATAAATGATCCATCACAAAGCAAAAACACGTTTTATTTTGACATAATGTGATATGGTAAAGGGTTAAACAATCCAAATTTAGCCATTTTATAGATTTTTTTATAATTAACTTAAAAATCATCTTAACATAATTTGTGATTAATTAAGCATATAAATTTTTTTATATTATGAACAAAATAATTCCTTTTTGGAAAATAAAGTTGAGTTAGATTTTATTTATTTATCCAAGTTTATTGTATGGTTTGGTCTGAATTCACATATGATATGATGATGATTTTGAGTGTTTGGTGTTATTTATATGAATCTGAGCATGTTCAGAAAAAAAAAATGGTGATATTGTTTTGTCCCTTCAAGGAGTCTCATCTGAATTTATCGAAACTCATGACATATTCCTTTTGTCTTTGTAAAAATAAAACTTTTTCTTTTTTCAAATTTGATAGATGCATTTTATTTCAAGCAGAGGAATTTTCACTGCTCCAGATTTGTACCTTATCTTTCTATTTTAGTAAATATAAATATTAATTTCATGTCTCTCATACAATGTCTATAAAAAGACAACTAACTTTGGAACTGCTTATATTAGGTTCGAGAAAAAAAAAAAAAAAAAACTAGTAAAAGCTTCTCAAATTTGTCACAAAAACTGTCACCACAAATGTGATTATTTTACTTAAAAAAATTAACTCCATCATTCTATTTACTCTCATGCAAGAGGATGAATTTAGATTCCAATATGTTTTAGCTTTTATAAATTTAAATTAATCTATGAAACAAATATATAGATACCTGGAATCATGTACAAATAATGCATTAATTGTTACTCAAAAAGTATTTTTTATACCATATCAAATAAAATAGTTTTTAAGTAATATTAAAAATATAATAATACAAAAAATTTCATTGATAGAGTTTAATTTTATGTATTATTATCAAAGCTGTTACTTCAAGCATGTCAAGGTATAAAATTCAGTGTTATATTTCCTCACTCAAATCTAGTTGTAATGAGAAATGTGTTTGAATTGATAAGTTTAACAAAATTATATTAAAGAGTAATTTAATCTTATGCTCAATTTAATATTATCAAATTTTTCTTCCCATTTTATTTTAAACTAGTTTGTAAAACATTGTATGTGTTTTATTGATACGGAAATTTCACTTCAATTGTCTTGTATGCACTGATTTTACCTTTTAAACAGAAAGGTTCAACATTTGAGCTATATTCCCCATTAAAACAAAAATATATCATATATATTGAGTCTCACAGTGACAGAAAACTATACTATTATGTAATGGGATAAATGAAATTTACAATAAAGAAGAACTATTCTGATAACTATACTCTTTTTTAATACGGAAATTGAAAAGATTAAACACAATATTCTATACATGTAAATATCTTTCAATAATATAAGAGATATATATAACTTTTGTTCTCACCAAACTAGTTATTTTTTCTACCAAGATGAGATAATATTTTTAACTAGAATTCTATATTCAAATTTAATATCAAATATTAAAAGAGCTCATCAGTTTATCTACGAAAACACAAATATCATTACAATATAATTTCTATAAGCATATTTGTATTAACATTGAAGAAGACTAACAGTTCCCATTTTCACCATGGAATAAGTTTTGTAAGAGGTACAAACATCCATGCATTACTTTGTTAGTCAATATAAAGTAATTATCAGTGTTAACTTTGATTATATATGTATATATAACAGTAAACGATTCCTTAAAGTGCACAGTTTTGTATACTTCTAATCCAATGTTATGTCTGTATTGTATTGCTTCTTGATATTAATGTATTTATGAAATAAAAAGTATAATTGAATGCCTTAATTTCTAGTTAAGAAGTTGCACACGGACTACAGGCAAAAAAGCTAAATCTGAGTACAATAAGTGGGAAATTTCGGCTACATAGTTATTGTCTAGAAACAATAATATGAAACAGGCAACAACCAACAGCAAAATGATTGAGTATTGTATGAAATGATAATGTGAAGTTATTTATTGAGTAGTATGGTAATTATTATTTGGTGTAATAGAGAGAATGTATATAAGGTGAAAGTGAGAAGATTTTGGTATAGAATGATGAAGAAAGAAGATATGAGAACATGCAGAAAGAAAAGAGAAAGGTTTTGTGAGAGTGAATAAATTGAAATCTGACAAAGACGATCTATAGAAAAGAATTCATAGATATGGGTTGGAAGGACTATCTTAGGAAAAAAGGAAAAGATATGGATGACACCTTAGATTATAGACTACAGTATATAGCTCAGTGCTACTCAACAGCATGCTTTAATTTTATTCTCAAAAATAAATAACATCCAAATACCCTAATTGTGTGCACGCGCCTCTCTTTTAAAGATTGAGACGACGTGAGTGGTGGGGAAGTGACTTCCACGCGCCAGAGCCCACAAGTAATGAGTGGCGTCATGTGAGTTCTTAGAGAGTCCATAAAATTACAAAAACAAGAGAACAAAAGTCTTTATGCTCTCTTTCTTCTTCATTCTCTTTCTACTAGTTATTATCAGAAGCTGATTATTGGAGAGAGAAGAAGAAAGGAAGCCATTTTCAGTTTCAGTTTCCATAAGAAGAGAAAGCCATAGCCCAGAGGAATCGAGGAAGAGATTATAAGGTTTATGTTGTGGAGGAGAAGGAAGAAGAAGATGAAGAGAGATATGGAAAGAAAAAGGAAAGAAAGAGGGACACAGTAAGTAAGTAAGTAAGAAGTCGTTATTGCATTTTCTCATTCACTGCTCCCTCTGCACTCTGCTGGACCCTTCAGAAACTGATTTTCTTTCTTTCTTACTCAGAAACCAAAACTTTTTCTTCCTGTGAAAAAAGCCAAAGTGACAGTAGTAGTAGTAGCCACAATAGCAGCAGCAGAAGAAGCAGAAAACAGAAGAAGCAGAGAAGTTGTTGGTTTTCCCTTCCTTTTCATAGAGAGAGAAAAATCTAAGTTTACTCAACTCTCATCTTCCAACAAACAACAAGATCTTTCATCTCATCTCATCTCATCTCTCATCAACAAACTCCATCAAAAGAGAACTTCTCTTTTCCCTCCACCAACAAATTCTTTCCCTGCCACAGACCCCACACAGAGAAGAATAACACCCGCATTAGATACACCCGAAAATATATATATAAACCATTCTTAATATATAAATATATATATATATATATACACACACTCACACAAACACCACATACCTATTACAAGATCTATGTTTCATCTTCTTCAATAGTTCTGTGCTTCCCACACACCATACATCCTACCCTTCATCAACAGTACAAGGAAACTCTATCTTGTTTTTTATTTTTTTTGTTTTTGATCTGAGAAATCAAGCACTTTCAGTTGTGGCTACTACAAGGAGGTTATCTTCAGATTCTGGTGCCTTTGCGGACTGGGCAGGGACTGGTTCTTCTGCTGCTGCTGCCGGTGGCCGTGCTGTCCCCGTGGACGACCTCTCCCTTGGTTTCAATGCTGGTCCTGCCGCCCCAGCAGCAGCCACCGGACCCACCACCGGAATGTGGTCCGGTGCCAATAGGTCGATCAATTACCCCGAAATGGGAATGTTCGTGGTGGCGCCAGCCTCCTCTTTCCACCACCATCACCACCACCAACAACAGCCCCCGCACGACCCCGTCATGGCAGATTCCCTCAACCCCGCCACTGCACTCGGCGTCGGCGTCATCCCTCTTCTTGCCGCCACGCCGTGTCTGGAATCCGACAACTTCCTCGGCAACAGGCCACGTGGTGGGGGAATTCAGTTTTGGCAAGACCAAGGGCCCCATCAGAGCCACTATATGAAGAAACAGCAACAGCAGGGGCTTCTCGACCAAAGTAACACTAGTTCTGGAAACTTGGTTCAAACCAGTGGCGGCTTAACTGCTTCGGGTACCAGTAGTGGGGGAACTACGTGCCAAGATTGCGGAAACCAGGCCAAGAAAGATTGTACCAATAGAAGGTGTAGGACTTGCTGCAAAAGTCGAGGTTTCGATTGCCCTACCCATGTTAAGAGCACATGGGTTCCCGCCGCACGCCGGAGAGAGCGCCAGCTCATGACTGCGGCCACTGCGGCGGTCGCTGGTTCCAGTGGCTCCACCTCCGGGACTAAAAAACCTAGGCTTATTGCTTCACAAACCACTACAACATCTCACACTTCCACTTCTAACACCACCCCTCCCAGAAGCTTTGACACAAGCTCTAGCCATCAAGGTTTGTACTTTCTTCTCTCAATAACATTTTTTTCCCTTTGGTTTCCCATGTGTTATCCTCCACAGTCAGTCACAGTGTTAGATGCTAAATTTTGCAGATTTTCTTGATAAGTATGCATGATAACACACAAACATAAACTCATGCATTGTAGTTTTTTTGGGTTCATGCCTTGACTAGGAGTTCGGAGGTTGTTTAATGTTTAACTGTGGCTGTTTGGTTGAATTGTGTGCAGATGCGGGCTTCAAGGAGTCATTACCTGGGCAAGTACGTGCACCGGCGGTTTTCAAGTGTGTTAGAGTGACGGCGGTGGAGGATGGGCAAGATGAGTACGCGTACCAGGCTGTGGTGAAGATTGGTGGGCACGTGTTCAAAGGGTTTCTGTATGATCAAGGGGTGGAGAATAGGGATGTGTATCCAAACCTATCTGAGTTGCATTTGGGTGGTGGAAACGGCGGAAGTGGAAGCGGAGGAAGTGGTGGGGTGGGGAGAAATGGGGTGTCTTCTTCTTCTCCGATGATGGATCCTTCTGATGTTTATGCAGGTTCTGGTGGAGGGTTACTTGGGGGTTCTTCTGCTTATGGTAATCCAATGAATTGAACTTAAAGGGTCTTTCCAAGTGCAAGATATTAGTACATGGGCTTGGAGTGGCTGACGTAGGTTCTGATTCAAAATCTTTAATTTTCTTCTAGGATTTTGTATCTCTATTGCGTATGTTACTCTTTTCTTTCTGCTATTTTTCAACTTGTTTTTAATTCTATTCTTTCTCGCCCAATTTGGCCACTGTCATTTGCATGAGATCATCATGGAATGTCAAGCCTGCCTCACTATCTAACTGTTAAACAAATAGTTTCTTTATGTACTGAATTAACTCAAAATGGAAACAAAAGGTGGATAAAACTTGTTTTACCATTATTCATTGCAAGTTTCCAACGATTATCTCTTTTTCTTTTCAACCTAAATCACTTTTCTTTTGCATTTTACTCCTCTTTATTTTCATTATTATAGTTTTTAATTGGTGAAAGGTGAAATCTACAGTAATCTTATACCCAAAATCAAAAAAGCTACAGTATAAAGCACATCTCAAAGATAAATTTATATATGTTATAATTGTTATTGATGTGCGTTCAGTCCTTTGCGTGCCAGATGTATTTTCAGCATGATTTCTCTTTATTTTGGATTGCTTCCATTTTTCTGAATATAATATTAAATTTCTAAGATATATATTTATATATATAAATATATGCTAATTAATACTTACTAAATTGTCATTTTGTAATAGCTCGGTTGGTTCATAAATAGTAGAATAAATAAATGTTGATATAACATGTAGATGCTGCATTAGACTCGAGCAATATAAGTTGTTGTAATGTCACCATCATTGTATGTCTGTCCTTTTCATCCAAGTTTATTGGTCATCTCTGATGCGTAAGAAACCTGCAAAGTTTCTGCATTCATGAAGACTTGATGTACTCTTATTTCCTTTTGTTCTTCGATTAGAATTTGGAGTTCAGGCAATACCTGTTATCGCATCTTTCATTTTCTAACCCTTATAACACTTAGTTTTGCATTGCTCCAACTCGAATTAGGGCTATTTAATTCTTCTGTTGCTCGATTTTGGTCTGCTAAACTGCTAAACTTCCATTACCAATAAGTGCACCTCATTGTTGTCCTTTTAGTTGATGTTACATTTATTTCATTTGCAATTTAAATCCATTTAAGATTTAAAATACCATTCCTTTCTGTTTTAATAGTAACATTTGCAATATTATAGTAAATGATGTTGATATCCTAGAAGTTACCTGGTATGTTTCTTCTCAACAAGATAAATTGATGTCGGAGTTGCATACTCAGCTTTTATATACTTTATTGTGGGGAAACTGCAGTTAAATATGTGACACTTATTTTTTTGGCTAGATTCTTGGTTACTGATTTCGACCATGATAAACAAATGAATGATTGTCTCTATTCATTGCATATTTAGATTATCTTTCCCTGCACATGCTTCCCCCTTTTAGCTGTCTGAAAGTATTTTATATATCAGACGATTATGTCATGTGGATTGCAATACATTATATTTATTTATTTATTTATTTATGTTACCTGTGTTTGCTACTTCTGAAAAGTGCATGAAGCATAAGATTGTTTGTGGCATGGTATGATAGTGTTCATTAATAGACTAATATGAAGAATGCAATCACATTTTTGTACTAGACCTTTTTCTTAGTGTTGTGAGGTATTGAATCATAATGCTGACCTGTCCATCATTCCTATAACATGTCAATGAAAAAGTGATCATTGGGTATACTTTTCACTGGTGAAGAATCAATTACCCTGTCTTTAGTTTAGTCTATTTAAGGGTTTTGTTAGAATTTTGAACAATTTGTCTGTGCCCTAGAGAAGGCATTTCTTGTGTTGATGTTAGTTCTAGTGGCTATTTGGTTTTTTCCTTTCTGGGATTTGGAGTATACGAAGATTGTGATCTTAAGCACACTATATATATATATATATATGATTTATTTTCATCTCCATTGTAAATGATTGGGTAACTACTCTTCCCATTATCTGCTATAAGCTACTATTTTGACACATGGTTGGTGCAAAAGTGTTGGTACGTTTAGGTACATGTCTGAGTTGGTGAGTACATTATTCTTGAATTTCTCAATTTAAGTAGTACAGGTGAATTTTATGTGTCTACCTTGGTGTGGTTCTGCGAACAACTTGGTTATGCTTCCTTTGCTTGGTGCTGTGATCAGTTATCATTTCTGCATTTTGTCATGTTCTGAGACATTTTAAATTTTTTTGAAAAAAGTGGTTATATTTTTTGTTTGTGAACCCTTCTACACACACTCTCTGTTGTATAGATATACATTTTCATTTTGGTTTATGTTTTGCCCTATCTGTTGTTTTAGTTAAACTTGTAGAGATTTAAGGTCTTTGCAGTGCCAACTTTTTCCCTTCTGTGTTTTGTTGTTATTTGACAATGCTTATGTGCAATGAATTATTTCATCAAACATCATGGTTCTGCCAGAATCTAAAAGTTTCGATGGAATATATAATTTTTCCGAAGACACAGTCTTGTGGTTTCTAGGAAAATGATTGTTTGTGTAAGGTTATTTCTGCTGCATATTCTTTTCACTTATTTTACCTTCTTTTGGGTTTTCTCAGTGTTTAAAACGCTGCATTCATATTCTTCTGTGTCAGTGATTCTTTGGAGAACTTTTTTATCAGTGTGGGCAGTGTACAAGATGATTTTTATTATGTAAGAAACAGTGAGAATTTTTTAGGTGAATAAATTAACTAAATTGGTGTAGTTAGTATGTGTGCTCATCATGTTTGAATGTTGCAGTGATTAGTTGATTGCTTGATTCCATCATCTACATACCAAGTGAGCATTATATGTTTTTCATCTTGTTCTTGCAGAGACACCATTTTCCTTTTATCTTTTTGAATTAATTAGGTCGTTTTAGAAGGAAAGTTCCATTATTCACCATAATTCTTATTCTATTTGTTTGTGGTTATTGCATGTCTATGTTTTGGATTTAGCTAAACAGTCTCTTGTTTATTAATATTTTTTTTTTATGATTTCATGTTTATCACTACAAGAAAATCTTTATATGATAGTAATTTTATAAGCAAAAAATAATTAGTCATTGAAGTTATTATCTAAAGGGATCAAACTTGGATGTTAATTTATAAAACCAAAAGTTATTAGTTATTAAAATAATCAATTATTATTGATAATAATTTATAATCAATTTGTAAATTGGTCAATGAAATTAGTTACTAGTTTTTAGATTGGTTTTTAATTAATTAAAGAGTAATTTAGAAACTAATTTTTTTGTTATTCATCTTCCTAGTTAAATTTAGTGATCAATATAGATATTGATTATATTTTTTTTGTTTATAAAAATGATTGTTTTAGTAATTAATAATTTTTAATTTTTTAAATAAGTATATAAATTATTTATTGCAGCCTATCATAGTTTGTTCCCTAAAATTGGTTGTTAACGGGAGATTTTCTAGTAGAGCATGTCATTTTGTTTAAACTTGAGTTTTTGCCCTTGGATAATGATAATTAGACAATATTTTTTTAACAATTTTTGAATATTATTTCCGTGTCATTATTTGATTGGTCTAAAATTATTTCATAATCAATAATAATAATCATAAATATCACTATAAGTAATTTTAAACCAATCACAGAATGACATGTAGACGATATTCAAATGTTGTCAAAAAATGTTGTTTAAGTGTCATTATCCTTTGTCTTAACATGCCAATGTAATTTTAAATAATTGTTAATAAGATTAATTTTAAATTTTAATATGTTATAATATTTGACTTTGATTTATTTTAAATTTTTATTATACAATATTTATCATTATTTTTAATTTTGTAATTTTTCGTACTACTAGATTTGGATTATTATTCGTTGGAATTGGATTATGATCACCAAAAATAATGGTTGAGGTTAGAGCTATGTCATTCAACCATTATTTTCGTTACTTTTATTTAAATTTTACAAGTTCTTCAAAAAATCATTATTTGTCATATCATCTTCCTCTCTATAAGTATTTACATAGATATTTGTATAAATGTTTCGGTATTTGAATTTTTCTTATATTGTACACATTTATGATTTAATGGCCGTTATTGTGTACGTGGTTTTTTTAATCATTTGATTGTGGTAGATTAATGTACAATGATGATATTATTCTCTATCATTCTAAATAATTTTTAGTCTACTGTTCAATTACAAATGGTTAGATATGATAAGTGGATTCTTTATATGATAATATCATCACATTGAAGACATTTAAATATAACATTAATTATATTTTGATTTATTTATTTTTAACTCGTGTAAGCCACTTTTGAAATCAACAATTAATTTGCTTGAAATACTTTAAGATTCATTTAAATGTACATCTTTTTATGGGTGGTTTTTTCAAAGCATTATGAAACATGAAATAGCTAAGCTTTTAAGGAAAATGAACCATTAACATTTTTTTATTGGTTAGTTTATTCCATTTATATAGACAAAATGCTAATTAAACCTCACAACACTTATATATTATAATTTAGTTTTACTTTTAGTTAAGGTGGAACTTTCAACACACCTTCTTCACACTGAGGTATAAACATCTTGAGTTAGACTTAAAATCTATTTCTAATCTAGTCTTATTTTTAGTTAATATAAAATTTTCAACACATCCTCTTTACACCGAGATATAAACATCACGAGATAGACTTAAAATCTATTTGTAACAGTTAATATGAAAGTAATTAAATTAGTATTTTGATTTATTTTTGCATGAATGTCCATACGAAATTATTCACATGATAAGAAAAGTGTGCAAGTTGGTGAGAAGAATTTGTTGATTGATTGTATTATGAAGAAAATTTCTTTGATTTCCTAAGCAGAAGTTTGCAGAGTGGGGTCATGATAGTGGTGATTGAAAACATGGTTTGAAAAGAGATTGGAAAATGCATGAATTCCAATGCAAAATTTTCTGTAAATAGGCAAGTTGTATCAGACATGGGTGTATGAGCATGAGCTCCATTAATGGCGTGAAGGACAATAAAACCTGCACAAAACATAATTTTCACCTAAAAACTGTCATATCCTAATTCCAAGGTTCATATGCCATATCGTACGAAAAGGAAACAACTTCAAACAAAGAACAAAAGAATATATACAGCAATGATAATTAATAATAATATAAATAAGTAAAGTTCTTCACCAGTGTTAATGGGAGACAAACTAACTTTCACGTGAAATTATATAAACATGCCCTATGATTCATTTTTTTTTTAAAAAAAAGAAAATATTATTGAAAAATAAAAAGTAAAAAATTCCAGAAAAGTTATAGTACTGTGTGAGAACATCAAATAATTATTTGTTAATGAAAGTGGTAGGGTCGGAAAAAAAAACGTAAACATACAAAACTGTTTTTGTTTGCGGAAAGTAGAATGATTGAAACTATTATGGTTTTTCAAAAACAATTTATAGAATATGCGAAAGAAAATATTTGTTTTTGTTAAAGCAGAATCTTAGCCTGCACAATAAACTACCAAAATGTATATATTATATTAAACATCGAACATATAATATTCTTTTTATTTATTTAATTTAGTTTCATGATATTTTAACTTTTTTTATTTCGGATGTGGGTTTGTGATCAAAATGAAACATTTAACGTCCCCTTGTACAAAACATTTTGTTAAAAAATATTGCAGTTTAATTATTATTTTAGGAAACCAGCCACTTTTTCCCATTTTATCCACTTTTTCTTCTTTAAGTAAAATAAATAGTCGCCATCATCATGTATAAGTAAAAGACCTTTTTACAAAATATTAAATTCAACCTCATACACAATAAAAATAAAAATAAAAATACTAATAGATAAACATATCGACGAATCTTTCTGCTAATGGTAAAAAAAATTCATTACTTTTGGTGTATTCACATAAAATAGTTTTTACATTCTAGCTGGAGAAGATAAGAGGACTAATATGTTTAGTTTATCTCGTAACTTTATTATTTTTATAATATTTAAACAAATTTAGTTTCTAAAATATAACTTGACAATGTCTTGTTGCTATCAAAATTTCAAAGAAATTATCTTTTCAATATTGTTCTTGAAGCGAATTAGAATTATACATAATTTTAATGTTATAACTAATTGTTTTATCTCTTTTATTATTATTATTATTATTATTGAACATATTGTTATATGTTGTGGGAATAATAACAAATTTGTGGAGTATGTCACATTGAGATTGAATTAATTTCTATCCTTTTTTATATAGTTTTTTAAAACCAGAATCATACTTGTTATTAAGTGTCACAACCACTTCATACATGACTATTAAGTTTGATGAGAATGTAATAGTATAGAGTTTTAACCACTTAACTTTTGTCACCCTCCTTCCTCTCTCTCTATATGTATATATAATTAGTAATTTAATTTTTCAACCTTATGATTTATATTTTTTAAATAGAATTAATTATATTAAATTGATATAGTTTGAATATGTCACGCGTTAAAATTTAAATTATCTTTATCTTAAAACTTTTGTTTATTTTTTTCTTATATTTTTCCACTTTCCACCATTTGATTTCAAATATAAATATAAAAATTAGTAATCAAATTTATATATAATTCTTATATGGGTTTAATTGGAGTAAGAAAAAATGAAGAGAAAAATAATGTGGAGGTGAAGTGATTTTATGGTGATAATAAGTGTCCCCAAAAGTGGTTCTACATTGTATCGACATAGTTGAAGGAATTTTGTTTTTTTGTTGATCATTGGAGACACGACTCTAGTTTATTCTTTTTGGTGATGTCTTTTCCCTTTTCGTCTCTAAACTATATATTCCATTCATGCCTCCTTCTTTACATCCTCTCCATAAAACGAGGATGTAATAATTAAGAAGTAATTTATATTTATGGTGTGACTTGTATGGATGGAAAACGAATAAGAAAAAAATGGAAAGGAATAAACTTTATTGCCGTCAAAATGGAGGAAAAAGTGAAATTTATTATGTTAATTGGATGAAGTTAGTAAGAATTATTTATAGAGACATTCTAAAAGCACATTATTGTTATTGGTGTATGGAAGATTATTAATATGGTTGGTTTTGTGTGGGTTGATGAAAGCTTTAGTTTATAGAATACAATAAGAAGATATTACATATAGTTTTGAGCATCTTTTATAAATCAATCGTTGAGAATCAAACTAAAGTTTTGGTTGGAATCAAATTTCATGCTTTTATTAGAATCTCTCTAAAAGTTTCTTTTTGTCATCTTAGTTTAGTGATTCACCTTCTAATTAATTGCACACCATTAAAGTTGCTTTCTATTTTATATTTTTAAATAAAAGCAAAAATATTCAACACACGAATATGAGTGAGTCACATGCAACTAGACATGACAACGGGTCGGGTCGAGTATACATAGTGTTTATCCACAATTCAATCCGATAAAAAAAATTGACCCACTACTCAACCCGCACCCGCACAGATATCCATTTAAAAAATATTCGTGGGTATTTTAAAACCCCCAAATATCCATGGATACCCATAGATACTTAAAAAATATATTTTTATAAATTATTAAAATAAAATTATAAAAAATATATAAAATATAATAAATTAAATTCAATATAAATAAAAATTTAATTTTAATTAAATTTAACCTATAAAATATAAATTAATGTTAACTTTAATTAAATTTAACTTAATAAAATATAAATTAAATTTTTATTTTTATTTTTGGCGGGTAACGGATATCCGCAGGTACGGATAATATATTACTCGCACCCGACCTGTTTATAAGAAGGTACTAACCGTAGGTAGTAAAAGTTCACAGGTACCAACTATCCGTCACAAATTTTATCCAAAGATATCTAAGGGCGCAGATTTTTTTGTCATCCTAAATACAACTCTCAGTTAGAAAATCTAACTTTCTTTTTGTTCTGACTAAATATATTTTTATTTTTAAATTATTGTAAAAATTTATGTTTGGTCTTTAAATTAAATTATAAAGTATTTTCTTTCTATACTTTATAAAAACATGTAAAATATCTCTTTCAACAAACATCCAGCAAACGAGGAGAGTAGAGTATATCCTCTATGAGAAACAAATTTCATAATAAACTATAATATAAGTATTATCCATATAATAAACGAAATTTTAGAAAGAAATATAATATATAATATTAATATGTTATTGATTGAAAATATGTTTTACATTCTTTTCATAAAATATTTTTCTCAACAAATGGAACTTGAATTGTTTCACATGAAATAAAGAGAGTTTCAAAATAGACTATATAACATGAATATTTCTCATATAACAATCAGGATTTTCAAGTACACTATAATATAATCTTAATATCTCGTTTGTTTTTTAGAATGTTTTACACGACTTTGATAATTAAAGTACTGAAACTAAATACCTTATAATTTGATTTATGAATTAAATATAACTTTTTTATAATAATTTAAGAAGGAAAAATGTATTTAACTATTTTATTTCTATCACATATCATACCTATTTTTTTACAATATAAAATTTAAACTCTACTAATAAGTTAAAAAAAATTATTATGTATTGTTGTAATTATCTTTTAATCGTGTATATTTCTATTCTTACCTATCTGATCGATTCCTTTTCTAAAAGTAATTTCATTAATTTCTTTCTCTTGTTTTTCTTTTTTCTATAAAAGACAATCCTTGTCACTGTAGTGACATAGAACAGCATCCCCCCAATACGTTGTTAATTATACTAGGATGCTATATTAACGATAAAAGGAAATAGTTTTGAAAATTTTAAGGATTATGAAGCATAAAGTTAACATTTTAAAAATAAATTAATTAAATTTAATCATGACATAATCATAATTAATTAGTGGTTTTGGAGCCGAGGAAGTGCTTAAGTGCTTATCTAAAAACATTTACAATGATTCTTATATTTTAGTTTTTGCTGGGTTTGTTTTGATAAATAATTTTTGATCCTGTTTAAATTTTATTAAAAATAAAATATAAAAATTCTGAATAATTTTTTTTTATCGAATAACAGGAATATAATTTATTATGACTTTGCCTATAGATGGGCCAATCAAAAGTTTTAAAATAGCAGTTATACCCAAATAAAATGAAGCCCGTAACTATACATGAAAGTTACTGGACTTTGTGTAGGTTGATTGTCTGGGCCATTGTTTTATTATTCTTGAGGTCATTTCTTATAGCACCTCCTTAATTTTAATATGCACCCATCAATTTTGTATTAGGATATGCAGATTAAAATATATTTTTTGGTATTTTAATAAAATGTGAGGAAATAAGAAAAATAAACTATTTTTATTGAAGAACAATAAAGAATTATAAAAATTTCATTTAAGTAAACTTGCTATTATTATAGCATTTGAAGTTTATAATATTTCATACAAATTACTTGCTTGTAAATAAACAATTATTTGTTATATAATTTGAATTATATACAATTTATATCATATTGAATTTTTTTGTAATTACATTTTATTTAACAATATATAAATATAGAAAGTGGTGTGTTAAAAAACACATTCAACATTTAGTAAATGTAATAAACGTAGTATGTTTAAGAATTTTCATAATTAATAATCAGAGTAAGATTTTCTGCCAATAGAATTAAATATGAACTTTGTTAAGTATGGAGTGAAGTTATTATATATATATATATATATATATAATATGAGATAAATTATTACATTTTATAAAAATAGGCGTGTTTTAAAAAATTGACAAATTTATTCACGAGTATTTGCACTAAAGTTTTATTAGATAAATAAATTGAGAGATAGTTACAAAATTGATAAATATATCAAATTATATTAGCAATAAACCAAATTGTATTAGTAATAAGGTAGATAAGTTTTGATATCGCTCAAAATCCTTATTTTGTTTTGTAATTTTGTGGAAGAATTGAAGAAGTTGATTATCTTTGTTCTGGAACATCCCATTGATCTGTCCAACCACGAGTAAGGAGTTTGTTCAACAATCAACTTGACACACTCCCACATCCTTGGCCAAGGTGAGACTCGCAACTAAGACTTATACCGAGTTTGGTTATAAGACATTTTAAATTTGAACACTAGTGAATTATTGTACCAATTGAAACCTCTAGTACAATATTGGTTCCTGCGCCATTATTGTTAGACGATTTGTCAACATGTGGCTTCCACGCTTGGTCTGGATGGTTGTCTTGTATTGGGAGCTCAACAACAAAAACCGTCAGGTGTTGTCCTTCGATCGAGCTAAGAAGTTTGCACCAAAGACTGAACTATAATAGTTCTACTGACTAACTCACCATTCGTCCAGCCAAGTTAGGCTTCCACAAATTATTTGCAATAGGGTGATCGATGCAAACGACCACAAGATGACTCTAGAAATACAGCTTTAGTCGGTTAGCTATCGTGAATAGCGCTAGCACGTCCTTTTCAATCTCCTAATAACGTGTCTTTGGATCTTGCAAAACTCTGTTAATAAAATATATTAGTTTTGTTTTGAGGACCTTTTCAATCTGCTAATAACGTGTCTTTAGACTGACCAAGATTGTCAACGCTCCAAATTGTGGTAAGTTGTCCAAGGTCTGAAAGTTGTCTTCAACTCTGAAGCTTTAGATCTAACCCCTTGTCCAAACTTCTTGCGGGATACCTATAGAAAGCACTTTAATGCCAAAGTTAGCTCAACTTTGGAACTTAGGAATTAATGGTGTAGTAAATGCAACATCATCAACCTTTTTACCTCAAATTTGTATTTATAAGTTTTAGAGTGAACTTTTAATTAACAGTGACCTAATCATGGTCTAATTGCGGACAATCATACTTTACCTCTAAAGTTTATCAGCATTAAGATTAATTCCAATGATTTATGACCTATCGATTTGCTTCATGACAAATCGGTCTTATACGTGATTCGTTGAATTATCCAAGTTAAAGTTAATAGTTAGATAAACGGTTATACAATACACTTCTTATTTTTTTTCTAGGTCATTAATATATATATATATATATATATATATATATATATATATATATATATATATATATATATATATATATATATATGCGAAAATTCATGAAATTAGATAGTCTGATACCCGAACTCGATAAAAGATATTCAAAAATATTCATTAAAAATATTCATTTAGTATATGTCACATGTCTTATCCGCAAATATAACCGTTACATTTGATTTGGAAATTTGATAGACCGAAAATGAACTTTAGAAAAATAAATTTTTACTTTTTTTTATGTAAAGAGAATTATAAATAAAATCAATAAAATGTTTTTCTTTTGTTTTTTGTTTATAAAATAATTTTTCAATTTTTTTAGTTGTTAAAAATAGATAAGAATGGCAAAGAATATGAGTTTTTTTGACCATTTCATTATCATTTCTGAAATAAAAATTTATGATTATCTTCGTATTTATATTCAATAAATAACATCTTTTTGTCTTGTTCTCATTTTCATTAAGAAACATATATTCTCATACATGTCTTCAAATGTCAAATACAAAAATAATAATTATAATTATATAAATATCAAATATAAAATATACAATATTAATTGGATTAAAAATCAAAGAATTATAAAAAAAATAAAAAACATAAAATATGTCTCACAAATAAGTTACAAAACTAAAACAAAATAAAATTAATAAAAATTTGTTAGATTATCTAATAAATTAAATATGTTGTGGTAATTATATATATATATATATAACATTATTTTTTATATAAAATATACTACTCTTTTTCATGTGTTAAAAATGTGTTATAATTATTTGGTACGAAAGTTATATTACATTTTATTAGAAACATGATCTTTAGTAAATTTAATGGACAACTCTAAATACTGTATTTATTATATACTTTAATGTGAGTTATTTTATATGTTAAAATATTGTATACATTAATAGAATATAATAAATGTCATGTTTAATAATATATTATTATTGCTAAATTTGATCGATCGATCTCATAAAATACTTTATTTACTAATTATAACATGTAAAATTATGTGAAATTTATTAAAATATCAAATATATTTTTATTCGTTGAACTTTTTGTTTACAAATTTAAAAAATAACAGACATAGTTTTTTTAACTAATAATGTTAATTTCTTTTGACGTGTGAAATAGATTTCTGCTTTTATATTAATTGAAAAATGTATTGGATATGTCAACAAAATTTGAAGTGATTAATGAATACATAAAAATGATATATCCCATTATTCAAAATGAATGCTTTCAATACAACTAAGTAGAATTGACGACTCAGTGTAGCAATGGTCCTAACAATAAGCAAAATGACATTTTTTGGGTACATTTTTCGTTACAAAGAAGCTTTTCTAAGTTATCCCATTCTCACTTATTTTAACTTTACCATTCTCAACAAAACTTCTTATTGAAACTCTGCAAAATTATCCCAATAATAGTACACTACATTTTTCAAATATTCTTTACCTAATCTTCACATTCATCCTAGGCACCTTTAATTTAATTTCATCTAACATTAGTAATAAAGTCAAAAGATATTTCACTTTTCATGACTTTCAAGTGAGAAAAACTTCTTCTAGGTTCTAGCTCACAATTTATGGAAATGCTAGCCACACATGTCACTAATTAACCTAATACATTATTGCAATATTTTGGCAAAAGAAATTGATTGCAATTTTGACCAGACATTATGAGAAAAATCTATTATATGGTTTAATAATTTAGATGAATTATTTTTTCAATAGATAAATGATTATATATTATGCATAGAAAAATATTTTTTTATATATCTTAATCTTTTACATTTATTTTGATACTTATTTTTTTTATATACTCTGTGTTAAATAAATGTAAAAATATACCGTAAATATAATATTAATCTATAAAATGATGTGTTGATAAAAAGTCTAACATTGATATTGTTGTTAGGCTGTGGCTTACAAGTGACAACGTAGTTAGGAAGGAATAAAATTATAACAGTTGTGTTCCACTGGGAAATGAAATAACCCAATTAATTAATAAATTATGGGGAAGTCTATGTCATCACGTCTCATCTTGCTATGCATGCATGGGGTATGAGCAAATTTGACAGTGATGTGAAGTTTTCTTTTTCCCACTAATTCTGCTGTTTCTCTCTTTTCTGTTCTACTGGGTAATACTTTTTAGCATGTCTAGTGTATATATATGTATGTGCATTGATTACCAATGGCTACCAGTAATGAAAAGAAACAGTCAAAGGTTATGATTTCTGATGTTTCCAACATTATCTTTTTGCTTAATCATCATTCAAATTAACAAACTGAAATGAATTCTCCAACAACAACTCCCAAAGTTTGATGCACATGAGAAACTTTTTAAGAAGAATTACAAGTAGCAAGAATCAGAGTTTAAGGTCATTCTTCTTTTTTAGGTATATGATCATGAGAGACTTAGTTCTTGACTTGAAGTCAAAGATATCAGAATCGAAAAGGAAAGAAGAAAACAGAGAGACAGGGTAATCTATGTTGTCTGAAATGTGAGGGTAGCATGAAGTGAAGAGCAGGGTGAGTGATAATGAAGATGGTGGGAAGTGGGTCCTCCAACAGCATTAGTGTGTGGTGTGAGTGGAGGAAGTTGTGCACTAGAGATATATGGAAGCTGCATTGTCAAGCAAAGCAAACACCAAAAGAAAAGTGGCATCCAAACAAACATGTACATCATATAACTCTTCTCTGTTCATTTCCATGCTTCATCCTTCATTTTTCACCTACTACCACAATTTCTTTAAACCCCACTTCCATTCAATAAAGCAACCCACTTCATTCAACTCAAAGTTTCTCTCTTTATCCATGCTTCTTCCTTAATTCATGGACTCATTTCACAAATCTCTCTTTCTCCAAACTACTTATCTACCTTTCTGTTACCATTCATTCTTCTAGGTGAGCTGCTGTTTAATCCTTTACAAACTTCATCTTTTTGCCTACTTTCTTCCACTGATTTCTAACTTTCTCTATAACTCAGTTTTTGTTTTGCTTTGATTTGGTCTTTTATGTATCTTCAAGGTGATCATTGATGATTCAAATATCTACACCTACTCTTTTTCTCTGGTGTTTCCTGATTTTGGAAACCTTTTGGATTGTTGCAAAGCAAAATTCCACGGCATAACAAGGGTTGGAATGGATTCATTCAATCAGAATTGTCAGAACAGCAGCTTCAGTTACAATCCAAATTTGAACACAGGGACACATGCTGATGAAGAAGCTCAATTCTCAGGGATTCTTGATATCTTTGTCCATCATGCCAGGAATATTCATAACATATGCATCTATGACAACCAGGATGTTTATGCCAAGTTCTCTCTAACTTACAACCCTGATGAGACCCTCTCTACCAGAATCATCAATGGAGGTGGCAAAAACCCAACATTCAATGAAAACATGAGGATGAAGATCAGCCAAATAGACGCTGTTCTCAAATGTGAAATTTGGATGTTTAGCAGGGCAAGGATTCACATGGAAGACCAGCTATTGGGATTTGCTTTGGTCCCAATTTCACAAGTCATTGGCAAAGGAAAGGTAACCGAAGATTACAGCCTTTCTTCCACTGATCTTTTCCACTCTCCTGCTGGAACCGTTCAACTCACACTTTCTTTAGACCCCTCTTTGGCACTCGATTCTTCAATGAATTTGATACCTGAATCGGCAAAGACTTCATCCATATCATCAGAAGTCATCTTTCTTGATAGAAAGATCTCAGAAGTTATGTTGGACCCAGTTGAGTATGCAAGAATTGAATTTCCTGACATGAGTGTTGTGAAGGAGAACCAGCAAATGGTGTCCGAGTACTTCAATCTTGCAGCTCATGGTACTTGTTCTGCTCCTTCAAGGTCCAACATTGGAAGACCTCTACCATTTCTCCACCTTGGTGCATCTCCTCAACTTGATGATTACGAGATGACTATGAGTCCCCCAGATGAGAATCATGTAGGGTCTCTTTCTCCAAACGAGAGCATTCAGAATTCATGCTTCCTAGGCTCCACTATCACAACCTTGAGTGATGATAGAAACTCAGCAGATTCAGTCGAGAAAAAGAACCCCTTGAGCACTGGCGACTCCTCCAATTCTGTCACCGTGTCAATCACTGTGGAAGGTAGTCAAAACTCTGGTGGTGCTTGTCCAGATACCCCAACTTCTAAGAAAGAAGGTGAGACCCCAAATGAAAAAGATGCAACCTTCTCAAGCAACGAAAAGGAAAGCAAAATCAGCAATAAGAACACAACAGAAGCTTCAAAGTTTGGTCAAGTTTTTTCGGCTCCATTAGGGAACATCAATCTTGAGGCCGAGCAAGCAGCTATGCAAAAACAGATAGTGGACATGTATATGAGGAGCATGCAGCAGTTCACCGAGTCCTTGGCAAAAATGAAGCTCCCCATGGACCTTGACAAGCCTGAAAAAGTTGATCATGGCGATGGTGATGTGATTCAGAATCATGAAAACAGCAAATTAGAAACTGATAACAAGAAAAAGGACGGATCTCGTGTGTTTTATGGTAGTCGAGCATTCTTCTAATCATCTCTTATTGTTGAAAATAGCAAGAATGATATTGTGAGAAATTACTTATCGTAACATCAGGTACTTACCTCAATTTGCTCAGTGATATTTATTAAAGATTTTAGTTAGTCCTGGTTTGTTTGACCCTCACTTTAGATGATCACAATAATCTTCTGTTTTAAATATCTTGTTGATTGTTTAACTCATGGCTCTGTAACCCCAAAAACACCATGAGTATGCATAAGTTTTCGTGATCAAGGCAAAACTTTTGTCAATTTACTACGCCATTAAAATCAGAGTGCACTTTTCTACATTTATATACATATATTGTTGTGTTGGAAATATGAAGTAGACTAGATATTAATGGTGGTCCGATAGCGGTCCGATAGCTGATCGAACAATATGTCTAACAATATGTCCAAAAAACAACAAATATAGTTAGGATAGGCTTTAACGATGACTATAGTTAGCATAGGTTTTAACGATGACTCTGATACTCTGTTAGAAATGGACTTTAATCCTAACTCAACTCTACAAAACCGGCTTGTAAGGGGAGGTTTGTATCCACTTATGTTTTATCTCCAGTCGATATAGGACTTCCAAGTCTATCATTCAAAAAATAGTGATGAGCAAGTGTAAGAAATCTTAGCCAAATTTTGTTAATTATTGTAATTCTGGTGCATGGTGGGGTAGATTTACCAATTTTGTCAACAGGATGTGTGGAGCTGATAGTGAGAACGGTGCAAGAAATAGAGTTGATGAGAGGAGACAAGGAAATCTAATATAATCCATATCCATATTGGTGTTGTCATTGCTTATTGCACAATCAAAATTGCAAAATGCGTCACAATTGTCAACGTAACTGCAACAAACTAAATTGAAGTGAAAAAGAATTAGTGAGGTTTAGGCAAGTAACCATAATCAAAGTAGGCACATCATCAATCATACACTATTTTGGTTAGTAGTGTTGCTTAAGGAATAAACAATCTATTTTTGTGTGCTTAGGACAAAAAAATCGACACCTCCAACTTTGTTTGATCAAGCAAACACATTGAATTGATTGGCCAAGGAACTGGTCCATACTAAGATGTTGATGTTGACTATGAATTGTTTGCTTTATTGTTAACCATTTTTCAATGCTTTGCTTTGAAATGTTGATAACCGATCATCGATTCACGACTAAATATCTCACTTTCTCATCAGTTATGGGACAATACTGTCCCAATTATGCTTTTATTTCATCGGAAATTTCTCATATACATATTTATTATATATTTTTTATTTTTTTAATAGATTTGAAAATTCCTCTCAACGGAAATATTTTTTAATTGGTAATAATTTTAATTTAAGAAACTTTTTTAGTTTTTTTCTCCTATTTTATTTTATTCTGAATTTAAAAGAGTTATGAGGGTTATCTATGAAATAACCCAAAGTGTACCAATATCAAGTCAACCAATGCACCAATTTTAAAATATATGAAACCATAAATTGTCACTACTTTTATAATTGAATTGGATTAACAATCCTTGTCCATATTTACAAGAATAATACTAAGGATTTTCTCAAAACTAATTACAAAAATTGATTTGGTTTATGTGTTGATTTTAAACCTAAAATGGGTTTTAGGTTGTGACCCAATTGTAAATCCAAAGTTTTTTAAAACATTTTTAACTAGAAGCTGGTTTTTCAAAAAGCAGTTTTAAACTTGGAAAAATCAGTTTGTCTAGAGGATCTATCTGAATTTTTTAAGAAAAAAATGCTTTTACTTCTAGAGGGTTTGGTGGAAGAAATTGAGTTTAAGTAATTGCATACACATGATGGGAAATAAGTCATTCAAGATGTTACTCCTTTTATTTTATTATTAATTTAATATTATCTTATTTTTAATTAACTAAATAGATAAGAAATATTTTAATAACACGAAAAAGAATGGAGAAGAAAGTAACAATTTAATTTTACAAGTTTATGTTTATTTAATAGGTTTTTGAAAAATATTTTCATCCAATTGATTTTTGAAAAGTTTTCAATTATTTATTTAAATTTTATTTAGTAACGGAGGTGGTTCAAAAAATTGAATGTAGTGTTGAAAATAATTTAAGTATAAAATTAAATCTCATATTAGATAAAAAGTAATAAAGTTATTTATCATATAAAACAAAAAAAATTCATAACTCTAATATCTTAAATTTTTTATTAAAAATGATATTTCTTATATTGACTAGTTTAAGTCATATTTATATAATCCTGGTGTACATGTCATTCGTTAACAGTTAGAATGAATTTTTTTAACAACAATTCTTAAAATATAAATTTAGATCAAAATAATTAATTTAAACTGCAGTACAAATAAAATTATAAGGTAACAAGTTTGATCTTTTAAGAAATAAATTTAAGGATTTGTTCACTTCAAAAGAAACTACCTAGATTTGCGAAGATGGATTGTAATTAAAAGTCGTGTTCATTTGATTTTCGAAAAAATGAAAACGAGTAAAAGTGAGATTGTTGTTTTCTTCCATCCTATCATAAGAGGTGTGATTTGTAGGAGATTATGAGAAATTCTCATATATACTCGTACCACAATTCATAATTTCTTATGAAACAAAGCTTCCATACGGTGTTTTTCATCTATTATTATTATTATTATTATTATTATTATTATTATTATTATTATTATTATTATTATTATTATAATGATAATATTATAATAATAATAATAATAATAATAATAATAATAATAATAATAATAATAATAATTAGGAACATTTTGATAATTTTCAATTTTTATCGATTAAATAATTTTTTTTATGTATCACATTAATTAAATTTTACACTAATTCTCACAAATTTTACTTCCAATTCCACTCTCATTTACCTCCAAATTCACTCAAATAAACAATAATTAATTCACACTTAAATCTTCTCAAATCCTTCTACTCACCCTCCCCAAATCCTTCCTCTAAGTAAACACACCCTAAATGAGATCTATCAAAATATAAAATTTAAAAAGTTATTATTTTTTGAATAATTTCAATTTCATAACTCTAAATAAAAAATTAAAAATATATAAAATTGAATTGTAAGCTATTCTTTAATGAATATTACTTTTCTCATAAATGAATTTATTTTTGTCACTTGAGTTTTTTAAAATATTTAAATAAATTTCACTAAAAATTATAAACAAATAGTGAATATTCAAGAAGTTAAATAGTATGATATGTGATCTCAATAAACAAGTAAATACTCGTATTTATTATTCAAAAATATTCATTAAAAACATTCATTTAATATATATCATATATATTATATGCGTATACAATTCTTACATATTTCTTTGTCATATACCATATAATAAAACTTAAATATTTATAATGACAGTTTTAATATTAATTACTTTTAAAATGATTTTAAAGAAAAATTAATATAAACTCAATTCACATTATTATTTGTTTTTTTACCTCTTCTAGAATGTTGGATTTGGAAACTTGATAGACAAAAAATGCAGTTTAGTAAAATAAATTTTTACTATTTTTTTATATAATGAAAATTATAAATAAAAACAATAAAAATGTTTTTTTTTTGGTTTTTTTTTTATAAAATAGTTTTTCAGTTTTTTTTTAGTTGTCAAAAATAGATAAGAATGATAAAGAGTATGAGTTTTGACCATCTCATCATCATTCTTTGAAATAAAAATTTATCGTTATCATCGTATTTATACTCAATAAATAATATCCTTTTATCTTGTTCTCATTTTCATAAAAAAAACTATCTACTCATAATGTCAAATACAAAAATAATAATTATAATTAAATAAATATCAAATAAAAATACATAATATTAAATGAATTAAAGATCAAATAATCATAAAAAAATAAAAAACATAAAATATGTCTATCAAATAAGTTACAAAACTAAAATAAAATTAATAAAAATTTATTAAATTATCTAATAAATTAAACATGTTGTAGTAATTATATATATATATCATCGTTTTGTATCACTAGCTTACCCTTCTCACAGATAGGAAAGTCTTGAACATAAATAGTATGATATCTGATCTCAATAAACAAGTAAGTAAATACTCGTATTTACTATTCAAGAGTATTCATTAAAAATATTCATTTAGTATATATCACATGTCTTATCTGTGAATACGACTGTTATATATTTTTTGTAATATATGATATAATAAAACTTAAATATTTATAGTGACGATTTTAATATTAATTACTTTTAAAATGATGTTAAATAAACATTAATGTAAACTAAATTTACATTATTATTTGTTGTTTTACAACTTCTAGAATGTTGGATTTGGAAACTTGAGAGACAAAAATGCACTTTAGTAAAATATATTTTTACTAATGACAATTATAAATAAAAACAATAAAAATGTTTTATTTTTGTTTTTTTTTATAAAATAGGTTTTCAGTTTTTTTTAGTTGTCAAAAATAGATAAGAATGATAAAGAGTATGAGTTTTGACCATCTCATCATCATTCTTTGAAATAAAAATTTATCGTTATCATCGTATTTATACTCAATAAATAATATCCTTTTGTCTTGTTCTCATTTTCATAAAAAAAACGTATCTACTCATAATGTCAAATACAAAAATAATAATTATAATTAAATAAATATCAAATAAAAATATATAATATTAAATGAATTAAAGATCAAATAATCATAAAAAAATAAAAAACATAGAATATGTCTATCAAATGAGTTACAAAACTAAAATAAAATTAATAAAAATTTATTAAATTATCTAATAAATTAAACATGTTGTAGTAATTATATATATATATCATCGTTTTGTATCACTAGCTTACCCTTCTCACAGATAGGAAAGTCTTGAACATAAATAGTATGATATCTGATCTCAATAAACAAGTAAGTAAATACTCGTATTTACTATTCAAGAGTATTCATTAAAAATATTCATTTAGTATATATCACATGTCTTATCTGTGAATACGACTGTTATATATTTTTTGTAATATATGATATAATAAAACTTAAATATTTATAGTCACGATTTTAATATTAATTACTTTTAAAATGATGTTAAATAAACATTAATGTAAACTAAATTTACATTATTATTTGTTGTTTTACAACTTCTAGAATGTTGGATTTGGAAACTTGAGAGACCAAAAATGCACTTTAGTAAAATATATTTTTACTAATGACAATTATAAATAAAAACAATAAAAATGTTTTATTTTTGTTTTTTTTTATAAAATAGGTTTTCAGTTTTTTTTAGTTGTCAAAAATAGATAAGAATGATAAACAGTATGAGATTTGACCATCTCATCATCATTCTTGAAATAAAAGTTGATCGTTATAATCGTATTTATACTCAATAAATAATATCTTTTTGTCTTGTTCTCATTTTCATCAAGAAACGTATCTATTCATAATGTCAAATACAAAAATAATAATTATAATATATAAATATAAAATAAAAATATACAATATTAATTGAGTTAAAGATCAAATGATTATAAAAGAAATAAAAAAAATCAAATATGTCTATCAAATACGTTACAAACTAAAACACAATAAAATTAATAAAAATTTATTAAATTATCTAATAAATTAAACATGTTGCAGTAGTTATATATATATCATCAATTGTTTTGTATTACTAGCTTACCCTTACCCTTATTACAAATAGCGAAGTCTTGAAGTTAAATAGTATAATACCTGATCTGAATAAACAAGTAAGCAAATACTCATATTTCCTATTCAAGAATATTCATTAAAAATATTCATTCAGTATATATCACATATCTTATCTGCGAATACGACTGTTACATATTTCTTTATCATATACGATGTAATAAAACTTAAATATTTATACCGACGGTTTCAATATTAATTACTTTTAAAATGATTTTAAAGAAACATTAATATAAACTCAATTTATATTATTATTTGTTTTTTACCTCTTCTAGAATGTTGGATTTGGAAACTTGATAGACCAAAAATTCACTTTAGTAAAATAAATTTTTCTATTTTTTAATGTAATGAAAATTATAAATAAAAACAATAAAAATGTTTATTTATTTTTGTTTATAAAATAGCTTTTCAATTTTTTTTAGTTGTCAAGAATAGATAAAAATGATAAAGAGTATGAGTTCTGACCATCTCATTATCATTCTTGAAATAAAAATTCATCGTTATCATCGTATTTATACTCAATAAATAATATCTTTTTGTCTTGTTTTCAATTTTATCAAGAAACGTATCTACTCATAATGTCAAATACAAAAATAATAATTATAAATATTAATATCAAATAAAAATATACAATATTAATTGAGTTAAAGATCAAATAATTATAAAAGAAATAAAAAAACATCAAATATGTCTATCAAATAAGTTACAAAACTAAAATAAATAAAATTAATAAAAATTTATTAAATTATCTAATAAAATAAACATGTTGTAGTTATTTAATATATATATATATATATATATATATATATATATATATATATATATATATATATATATATATATATATATATATATATCATCAATTGTTTTGTATCACTAGCTTACCCATGTTACAAATAGTCAAGTCTTTAAGTTAAATAGTATGATACCTGATCTCAATAAACAAGTAAATATTCGTATTTACTATTCAAGAGTATTCATTAAAAATATTCATTTAATATATATCACATGTCTTATCTGCGAATACTACTGTTACATATTTCTTTGTCATATATGATATAATAAAACTTAAATATTTATACTAACGGTTTTAATATTAATTACTTTTAAAATGATTTTAAAGAAACATTAATATAAACTCAATTTACATTATTATTTGTTTTTTACCTCTTCTAGAATGTTGGATTTAGAAACTTCACGAACCAAAAATGCAGTTTCCTAAAATAAATTTTTACTATTTTTTAATGTAATGAAAATTATAAACAAAAACAATAAAAATGTTTTTTTTGTTTTTTGTTTATAAAATAGCTTTCTAGTTTTTTTTAGTTGTCAAAAATAGATAAAAATATAAAGAGTATGAGTTTTCACCATCTATTTATCATTTGATATAAAAATTCATGGTTATCATCGTATTTATACTCAATAAATAATCTCTTTTTGTCTTGTTTTCAATTTTATCAAGAAACGTATCTACTCATAATGTCAAATACAAAAATAATAATTATAATATATTAATATCAAATAAAAATATACAAAATTAATTGAATTAAAGATCAAATAATTATAAAAGAAAGAAAAAAACATCAAATATGTCTATCAAATAAGTTAAAAAACTAAAATAAAATAAAATTAATAAAAGTTTATTAAATCATCTAATAAATTAAAAATGTTGTAGTAATTTAATATATATATATCATCAATTGTTTTGTATCACTAGCTTACCCTTGTTACAAATAGCCAAGTCTTGAAGTTAAATAGTGTGATACCTGATCTCAATAAACAAGTAAATACTCGTATTTACTATTAAAGAGTATTCATTAAAAATATTCATTTAGTATATATCACATGTCTTATCTGCGAATACGACTGTTACATCTTATCTGCCATATAATAAAACTTAAATATTTATACTAACGGTTTTAATATTAATTACTTTTAAAATGATTTTAAAGAAACATTAATATAAACTCAATTTACATTATTTTTTGTTTTTTACCTATTCTAGAATGTTGGATTTGGAAACTTGATAGACCAAAAATGCACTTTAGTAAAATAAATTTTTACTCTTTTTTAATGTAATGAAAATTATAAATAAAAACATTTTTTTGTTTTTTGTTTATAAAATAGCGTTTCAGTTTTTTTAGTTGTCAAAAATAGATAAAAATTATAAAGAGTATGAGTTTTGACCATCTCATTATCATTATTGAAATTAAAATTCATGGTTATCATCGTATTTATACTCAATAAATAATATCTTTTTGTCTTGTTTTATATTTTATCAAGAAACGTATCTACTCATAATGTCAAATACAAAAATAATAATTATAAATATTAATATCAAATAAAAATATGCAATATTAATTAAGTTAAAGATCAAATAATTATAAAAGAAATAAAAAAAACATCAAATATGTCTATCAAATAAGTTACAAAACTAAAATAAAATAAAATTAATAGAAATTTATTAAATTATCTAATAAATTAAACATGTTGTAGTTATTTAATATATATATATATATATATCATCAATTGTTTTGTATCACTAGCTTACCCATGCTACAAATAGTCAAGTCTTTAAGTTAAATAGTATGATACCTGATCTCAATGAACACGTAAATATTCGTATTTACTATTCAAGAGTATTCATTAAAAATATTCATTTAATATATATCACATGTCTTATCTGCGAATACGACTGATACATCTTTCTTTGTCATATATGATATAATAAAACTTAAATATTTATACTAACGGTTTTAATATTAATTACTTTTGAAATGATTTTAAAGAAACATTAATATAAACTCAAGTTACATTATTATTTGTTTTTTACCTCTTCTAGAATGTTGGATTTGGAAACTTCACAGACCAAAAATGCACTTTCGTAAAATAAATTTTTACTATTTTTTAATGTAATGAAAATTTTAAATAAAAACAATAAAAATGTTTTTTTTTTGTTTTTTGTTTATAAAATAGCTTTCCAGTTTTTTTTAGTTGTCAAAAATAGATAAAAATGATAAAGAGTATGAGTTTTGACCATCTCATTATCATTCTTGAAATAAAAATTCATCGTTATCATCGTATTTATACTCAATAAATAATCTCTTTTTGTCTTGTTTTCAATTTTATCAAGAAACGTATCTACTCATAATGTCAAATACAAAAATAATAATTATAATATATTAATATCAAATAAAAATATACAATATTAATTGAATTAAAGATAAAATAATTATAAAGGAAATAAAAAAACATCAAATATGTCTATCAAATAAGTTACAAAACAAAAATAAAATAAAATTAATAAAAATTTATTAAATCATCTAATAAATTAAACAAGCGGTAGTAATTTTATATATATATATATATCTATATATATATCATCAATTGTTTTGTGTCACTAGCTTACCCATGTTACAAATAGTCAAGTCTTTAAGTTAAATAGTATGATACCTGATCTCAATAAACAAGTAAATATTCGTATTTACTATTCAAGAGTATTCATTAAAAATATTCATTTAATATATATCACATGTCTTATCTGCGAATACGACTCTTACATCTTTCTTTGTCTTATATGATATAATAAAACTTAAATATTTATACTAACGGTTGTAATATTAATTACTTTTGAAATGATTTTAAAGAAACATTAATATAAACTCAAGTTACATTATTATTTGTTTTTTACCTCTTCTAGAATGTTGGATTTGGAAACTTCACAGACCAAAAATGCACTTTCGTAAAATAAATTTTTACTATTTTTTAATGTAATGAAAATTATAAATAAAAACAATAAAAATGTTTTTTTGTTGTTTTTTGTTTATAAAATAGCTTTCCAGTTTTTTTTAGTTGTCAAAAATAGATAAAAATGATAAAGAGTATGAGTTTTGACCATCTCATTATCATTCTTGAAATAAAAATTCATCGTTATCATCGTATTTATACTCAATAAATAATCTCTTTTTGTCTAGTTTTCAATTTTATCAAGAAACGTATCTATTCATAATGTCAAATACAAAAATAATAATTATAATATATTAATATCAAATAAAAATATAAAATATTAATTGAATTTAAGATCAAATAATTATAAAAGAAATAAAAAAACATCAAATATGTCTATTAAATAAGTTACAAAACAAAAATAAAATAAAATTAATAAAAATTTATTAAATCATCTAATAAATTAAACATGTTGTAGTAATTTAATATATATATATCATCAATTGTTTTGTATCACTAGCTTACCCATGTTACAAATAGTCAAGTCTTTAAGTTAAATAGTATGATACCTGATCTCAATAAACAAGTAAATATTCGTATTTACTGTTTAAGAGTATTCATTAAAAATATTCATTAAATATATATCACATGTCTTATCTGCGAATACGACTCTTACATCTTTCTTTGTCATATATGATATAATAAAACTTAAATATTTATACTAATGGTTTTAATATTAATTACTTTTAAAGTGATTTTAAAGAAACATTAATATAAACTCAAGTTACATTATTATTTGTTTTTTACCTCTTCTAGAATGTTGGATTTGGAAACTTCACAGACCAAAAATGCACTTTCGTAAAATAAATTTTTACTATTTTTTAATGTAATGAAAATTATAAATAAAAACAATAAAAATGTTTTTTTTTTTTGTTTTTTGTTTATAAAATAGCTTTCCAGTTTTTTTAGTTGTCAAAAATAGATAAAAATGATAAAAAGTATGAGTTTTGACCATCTCATTATCATTCTTGAAATAAAAATTCATCGTTATCATCGTATTTATACTCAATAAAAAATCTCTTTTGGTCTTGTTTTCAATTTTATCAAGAAACGTGTCTACTCATAATGTCAAATACAAAAATAATAATTATAATATATTAATATCAAATAAAAATATACAATATTAATTGAATTAAAGATCAAATAATTATAAAAGAAATAAAAAAACATCAAATATGTCTATCAAATAAGTTACAAAACAATAATAAAATAAAATTAATAAAAGTTTATTAAATCATCTAATAAATTAAACATGTTGTAGTTTAATATATATATATATATATATATATATATATATATATATATATATTATATATATATATATCATGAATTGTTTTGTATCACTGACTTACCCATGTTACAAATAGTCAAGTCTTGAAGTTAAATAGTATGATACCTGATCTCAATAAACAAGTAAATATTCATATTTACTATTCAAGAGTATTCATTAAAAATATTCATTTAATATATATCACATGTCTTCTTTGCGAATACGACTGTTACATATTTCTTTGTTATATATGATATAATAAAACTTAAAGATTTATACTAACGGTTTTAATATTAATTACTTTTAAAATGATTTTAAAGAAACATTAATATAAACTCAAGTTACATTATTATTTGTTTTTTACTTCTTCTAGAATGTTGGATTTGGAAACTTCATAGACAAAAAATGCACTTTCGTAAAATAAATTTTTACTATATTTTAATGCAATGAAAATTATATATACATATATATATATATATATATGTATATATATATATATATATATATATATATATATATTTATATATATATCATCAATTGTTTTGTATCACTAGCTTACCCATGTTACAAATAGTCAAGTCTTTAAGTTAAATAGTATAATACCTGATCTCAATAAACAAATAAATATTTGTATTTACTATTCAAGAGTATTCATTAAAAATATTCATTTAATATATATCACATGTCTTATCTGCGAATACGACTGTTACATATTTCTTTGTTATATATGATATAATAAAACTTAAAGATTTATACTAACGGTTTTAATATTAATTACTTTTAAAATGATTTTAAAGAAACATTAATATAAACTCAAGTCACATTATTATTTGTTTTTTACTTCTTCTAGAATGTTGGATTTGGAAACTTCATAGACCAAAAATGCACTTTCGTAAAATAAATTTTTACTATTTTCTAATACAATGAAAATTATAAATAAAAACAATAAAAATGTTTATTTTTGTTTTTTGTTTATAAAATAGCTTTCCAGTTTTTTTTAGTTGTCAAAAATAGATAAAAATGATAGAGTATGAGTTTTGACCATTTCATTATCATTTTTGAAATAAAAATTCATCGTTATCATCGTATTTATACTCAATAAATAATCTCTTTTTGTCTAGTTTTCAATTTTATCAAGAAACGTATCTACTCATAATATCAAATACAAAAAAAATAATTATAATATATTAATATCAAATAAAAGTATACAATATTAATTGAATTAAAGATCAAATAATTATAAAAGAAATAAAAAAATATCAAATATGTCTATCAAATAAGTTACGAAACCAAAATAAAGTAAAATAAATAAAAATTTATTAAATCATCTAATAAATTAAACATGTTGTAGTAATTTAATATATATATATATATATATAAATATATATATATATATTTATATATATATATTATCAATTGTTTTGTATCACTAACTTACCCATGTTACAAATAGTCAAGTCTTGAAGTTAAATATTATGATACCTGATCTCAATAAACAAGTAAATACTCGTATTTACTATTAAAGAATAGTCATTAAAAATATTCATTTAGTATATATCACATGTCTTATCTGCGAATACGACTGTTACATCTTATCTGCCATATAATAAAACTTAAATATTTATACTAACGGTTTTAATATTAATTACTTTTAAAATGATTTTAAAGAAACATTAATATAAACTCAATTTACATTATTATTTGTTTTTTACCTCTTCAAGACTGTTGGATTTGGAAACTTACCAAAAATGCACTTTGGTAAAATAACTTTTTACTATTTTTTATGTGATGAAAATTATAAATAAAAACAATAAAAATGTTTTTTTTTTGTTTTTTGTTTATGAAATAGCTTTTCAGTTTTTTTAGTTGTCAAGAATAGATAAAAATGATAAAGACTATGAGTTTTGACCATCTCATTATCATTCTTTAAATAAATTTCATCGTTGTGATCGTATTTAAACTCAATAAATAATATCTTTTTGTCATGTTTTCAATTTTATGAAGAAACGTATCTACTCATAATGTCAAATACAAAAATAAGAATTATAAATATTAATATCAAATAAAAATATACAATATTAATTGAGCTAAAGATCAAATAATTATAAAAGAAATAAAAAAACATCAAATATGTCTATCAAATAAGTTACAAAACTAAAACAAAATAAAATTAATAGAAATTTATTAAATTATCTAATAAATTAAATATGTTGTAGTTATTTATAATATATATCTATACCTATATATATATATATATATATATATATATATATATATATATATATATATATATATATATATATCATCAATTGTTTTGTATCACTAACTTACCAATGTTACAAATAGTCAAGTCTTTAAGTTAAATAGTACGATACCTGATCTCAATAAACAAGTAAATATTCGTATTTATTATTCAAGAGTATTCATTAAAAATATTCATTTAATATATATCACATGTCTTATCTGCGAATACGACTGTTACATATTTCTTTGTTATATATGATATAATAAAACTTAAATATTTATACTAACGGTTTTAATATTAATTACTTTTAAAATGATTTTAAAGAAACATTAATATAAACTCAATTTACATTATTATTTGTTTTTTACCTCTTCTAGAATGTTGGATTTAGAAACTTCACGAACCAAAAATGCAGTTTCGTAAAATAAATTTTTACTATTTTTTAATGTAATGAAAATTATAAACAAAAACAATAAAAATGTTTTTTTTTGTTTATAAAATAACTTTCCAGTTGTTTTTAGTTGTCAAAAATAGATAAAACTGATAAAGAGTATGAGTTTTGACCATCTCATTATCATTCTTGAAATAAAAATTCATCGTTATCATCGTATTTATACTCAATAAATAATCTCCTTTTGTCTTGTTTTCAATTTTATAAAGAAACGTATCTACTCATAATGTCAAATACAAAAATAATAATTATAATATATTAATATCAAATAAAAATATACAATATTAATTGAATTAAAGATCAAATAATTATAAAAGAAATAAAAAAACATCAAATATGTCTAACAAATAAGTTACAAAACAAAAATAAAATAAAATTCATAAAAATTTATTAAATCATCTAATAAATAAAACATGTTGTAGTAATTTAATATATATATTTATATATATATATATATATATATATATATATATATATTTATATATATATCATCAATTGTTTTGTATCACTAGCTTACCCTTGTTACAAATAGCCAAGTGTTGAAGTTAAATAGTATGATACCTGATCTCAATAAACAAGTAAATACTCATATTTACTATTAAAGAGTATTCATTAAAAATATTCATTTAGTATATATCACATGTCTTATCTGCGAATACGACTGTTACATCTTATGTGCGATATAATAAAACTTAAATATTTATACTAACGGTTTTAATATTAATTACTTTTAAAATGATTTTAAAGAAACATTAATATAAACTCAATTTACATTATTTTTTGTTTTTTACCTATTCTAGAATGTTGGATTTGGAAACTTGATAGACCAAAAATGCACTTTAGTAAAACAATGTTTTACTATTTTTTAATGTAATGAAAATTATAAATAAAAACAATAAAAATGTTTTTTTTTGTTTTTTGTTTATAAAATAGCTTTGCAGTTTTTTTAGTTGTCAAAAATAGATAAAAATGGTAAAGAGTATGAGTTTTGACCATCTCATTATCATTATTGAAATAAAAATTCATCGTTATAATCATATTTATACTCAATAATTAATATCTTTTTGCCTTGTTTTCAATTTTATCAAGAAACCGTATCTACTCATAATGTCAAATACAAAAATAATAATTATAAATATTAATATCAAATAAAAATATACAATATTAATTGAGTTAAAGATCAAATAATTATAAAAGAAATAAAAAAACATCAAATATGTCTATCAAATAAGTTACAAAACTAAAACAAAATAAAATTAATAGAAATTTATTAAATTATCTAATAAATTAAATATGTTGTAGTTATTTATAATATATATCTGTACCTATATATATATATATATATATATATATATATATATATATCATCAATTCTTTTGTATCACTAACTTACCTATGTTACAAATAGTCAAGTCTTTAAGTTAAATTGTATGATACCTGGTCTCAATAAACAAGTAAATATTCGTATTTATTATTCAAGAGTATTCATTAAAAATATTCATTTAATATATATCACATGTCTTATCTGCGAATACGACTGTTACATATTTCTTTGTTATATATGATATAATAAAACTTAAATATTTATACTAACGGTTTTAATATTAATTACTTTTAAAATGATTTTAAAGAAACATTAATATAAACTCAAGTTACATTATTATTTGTTTTTTACCTCTTCTAGAATGTTGGATTTGGAAACTTCATAGACCAAAAATTCACTTTCGTAAAATAAATTTTTACTATTTTTTAATGTAATGAAAATTATAAATATTAACAATAAAAATGTTTTTTTTTTTGTTTATAAAATAGCTTTCCAGTTGTTTTTAGTTGTCAAAAATAGATAAAACTCATAAAGAGTATGAGTTTTGACCATCTCATTATCATTCTTGAAATAAAAATTCATCGTTGTCATGGTATTTATACTCAATAAATAATATCCTTTTCTCTTGTTTTCAATTTTATAAAGAAACGTATCTACTCATAATGTCAAATACAAAAATAATAATTATAATATATTAATATCAAATAAAAATATACAATATTAATTGAATTAAAGATCAAATAATTATAAAAGAAATAAAAAAACATCAAATATGTCTATCAAATAAGTTACAAAACAAAAATAAAATAAAATTAATAAAAATTTAGTAAATCATCTAATAAATAAAACATGTTGTAGTAATTTAATATATATATATATATATATATATATATATATATATATATATCATCAATTGTTTTGTATCACTAGCTTACCCTTGTTACAAATAGCCAAGTCTTGAAGTTAAATAGTATGATACCTGATCTCAATAAACAAATAAATACTCGTATTTACTATTAAAGAATATTCATTAAAAATATTCATTTAGTATATATCACATGTCTTATCTGCGAATACGACTGTTACATCTTATCTGCGATATAATAAAACTTAAATATTTATACTAACGGTTTTAATATTAATTACTTTTAAAATAATTTTAAAGAAACATTAATATAAACTCAATTTACATTATTTTTTGTTTTTTACCTATTCTAGAATGTTGGATTTGGAAACTTGATAGACCAAAAATGCACTTTAGTAAAACAAATTTTTACTATTTTTTAATGTAATGAAAATTATAAATAAAAACAATAAAAATGTTTTTTTTTGTTTTTTGTTTATAAAATAGCTTTTCAGTTTTTTTAGTTGTCAAAAATAGATAAAAATGATAAAGAGTATGAGTTTTGACCATCTCATTATCATTATTGAAATAAAAATTCATCGTTATCATCATATTTATACTCAATAATTAATATCTTTTTGCCTTGTTTTCAATTTTATCAAGAAACGTATCTAATCATAATGTCAAATACAAAAATAATAATTATAAATATTAATATCAAATAAAAATATACAATATTAATTGAGTTAAAGATCAAATAATTATAAAAAGAAATAAAAAAACATCAAATATGTCTATCAAATAAGTTACAAAACTAAAACAAAATAAAATTAATAGAAATTTATTAAATTATCTAATAAATTAAATATGTTGTAGTTATTTATAATATATATCTATACCTATATATATATATATATATATATATATATATATATATATCATCAATTGTTTTGTATCACTAACTTACCTATGTTACAAAGAGTCAAGTCTTTAAGTTAAATAGTATGATACATGATCTCAATAAACAAGTAAATATTCGTATTTATTATTCAAGAGTATTCATTAAAAATATTCATTTAATATATATCACATGTCTTATCTGCGAATACGACTGTTACATATTTCTTTGTTATATATGATATAATAAAACTTAAATATTTATACTAACGGTTTTAATATTAATTACTTTTAAAATGATTTTAAAGAAACATTAATATAAACTCAAGTTACATTATTATTTGTTTTTTACCTCTTCTAGAATGTTGGATTTGGAAACTTCATAGACCAAAAATTCACTTTCGTAAAATAAATTTTTACTATTTTTTAATGTAATGATAATTATAAATAAAAACAATAAAAATGTTTTTTTTTTGTTTATAAAATAGCTTTCCAGTTGTTTTTAGTTGTCAAAAATAGATAAAACTGATAAAGAGTATGAGTTTTGACCATCTCATTATCATTCTTGAAATAAAAATTCATCGTTATCATCGTATTTATACTTAATAAATAATATCTTTTATTCTTGTTATCATTTTCACCAAGAAACGAATCTACTAATAATGTCAAATACATAAATAATAATTATAATTATATAAATATCAAATAAAAATATGCAATATTAATTGAATTAAAGATCATATAATTATAAAAGGAATAAGGGTTAAATATGTTTTTAGTCTTTATACTTTGGGCGATTTTGGTTTTAGTCTATTTTCAAATTAAGGTATAATTTAGTCCTTCAACTTTAGAAAACTCTGGTTTTAGTCCTTTTTACCAAATTTTGTTAACTTTATTTGTTGTTTCAAACGCGTTTCTCAGTTAACATTGAATCAAATATGTGTCAAACAGTGTAAACAATCCAAATGCTATAATGAAACGTGCTTGAAACAGCAAATAAAGTTAACAAAATTTCGTAAAAAGGACTAAAACCAGAATTTTCTAAAGTTGAAGGACTAAATTGTACCTTAGTTTGAAAATAGACTAAAACCAAAATCGCCCCAAAGTATAAGGACTAAAAACATATTTAACCCAAGAAGTAAATAACATCAAATATGTCTATCAAATAAGTTACAAAAATAAAACAAAATAAAAGTAATAAAAATTTGTTAAATTATCTAATAAATTAAATATGTTGTAGTAATTTAATATATGACAATACAAATATTTCCTTTCAAAATTAAAACAAATTTAAAAAATAGTCGTAAGAACACGAGTTCATTTACCATCATTACTTATGTTATATTTGATAGAAATAAGATTGTATGACTTGGTAGGTGGTATAATGTTAAAGAATTGAGGTCATTTGAGTCTACAACGGTGACAGAGAAAAAGTAGTAAGGACGATTTTGTGATGGTATATTGAGATTTAAGATTTTGTTTAGATCTTTGGCTATTAGTTAAATAGGTTAATGAAAGCTTGGATGCAACATCACAAAACAAAACGAATCCACTAACTACTAATTTGCCAACATGGATGAGATTAATTTTTTTGCATTGTATAACTAAAAGATAAAAAATATTTAGGTGAATGGGTTGGACTTGTGGTCGATCTCTAATGTTAAGTATTGGCGATTATTAGATTTTTTTGTTTATGTTGTTTGGGTACTCATCTCGCATTTTGTGACTGAATAAGTGTTGGGTCGAGTTTCTTAGTCTAGTCGGGTAGTACCTGCAAAATGCTAAACTCAGAAGATGAACTATCCGTATAGTATTAATGTAGTGATGCATGTCATTGAAAGTCATATGGTGAAACTTTATTTATAGTGATTGTTATGAACTTTTGTCTCTTTTTTTCGATCTAATCACAATCTAATCATACTTTAATCAATACTAACAGATTTATTCGTGATTATCATTTTACTAATCTAATCATACTACAATCGATCAAATACATTGTTTAGTCCAAAAGATCAACTAAAGGATAAACAATCAAAGGTGATCGACCAAAAGAGATTAATCCAAAATGATAAACTCATAATCAATCAGAAATCATCAACCAAAAAAGTTCGACTCAAAATTATTGAAAAATAGTTAACCAAAAATATTCACAATGAAACTCAAGCAAAAATAATCGGTCTTAAAATGAAACCTTTTAAGTGATGGGTGGCCCTAGACTTAACCAAACATATCTACAATACATATATATTTTAAATGAAGAAATCATCATATTTCTTGACTTAAACATATACACATATATCCATCGGAAAATGATATTTTAACACCAATTTTTGACACCATTTTAACACTGCACATGTGTCAAAATGTGGTTGGACAATTTCAAATTAAAAAAAGCTTATGTAAGGACATATTTGAAAGAGAAAAACCAAAGTTTTTTTTAATTTAAAATCGCCCAATCACATTTTGACATGTATGCAGTGTCAAAATAGTGTCAAAAAATTGGTGTTAAAATATCATTTTTCATATCAAAAATAAAAAAAGTGAACTAAGGACGAACCAAGAGTCTATTCATACTCACTTTTTTTTTTATTGAAACGGAACAAGCTAACTTATTATATCACTTCAAAAATAATATTTGCCCATATTCATTATATATATATATATATATATTTATATATATATATATATATATATATATATATATATATATATATATAATATGTAAACTAATGAATAAATCAACGGTCTATTTATATTTATTTATTTTCATTATGACGAATTAAAACTAACTTATTTTATGATTTTTTAAAGTTTGTTCTGATATTTATTTTTCACATTCACACATACATGCATATATATATATATATATATATATATATATATATATATATATATATATATATATATATATATATTATAGAACAAATTAAGAATAATATATGTTGATTAAATTAAAATATTTTATCATTTCTATAGAATATGTCTACACTTACTTTTCTGTTATCTATTAAAATGAAATGCAATGACTTATTTTATTTTCTCTAAAAACAAATAATAAACAAAGGCAAAAAACATAAATAAACAAATGAAAATATTAAGATATAAGTGATAGTAACAAATCATGACATTACATAAAACAAAACTCATTGCTAAATTTGTGTCTTCAAAAAATGTAAAACGCCACTGTGTTAATAGTTCAAAAATTTTAAAGAAATCAAACTTTAACTTATTTAATCATCATATTTATTTACATTAAATATTTTGAAAAAACAAATATACATCTAAATTAAATCCCACATTATTCAATCTTCAAAACTGTTCTATAAATAACAGCAGCATATCAGCACATTGTATCTCTAATCTCTTTCTCTCTCTCTCTGATATACTTCACTCAAAATCATGGAAAAGAATGTTGGTGAATCCTTGGTTTTTCCACCATCACCTAGCCCTCCCCAGACACCAAACATTCCTAGCTTGACAGAACCAAATGAAGAAATAGAACCAGAATCTGCCATGGTTGAAACTGCTGAAAGTTCACTTAACTCAGAGAATGAGCCTAATCCAACCATGGAGTTCCCTTTCTCATCCACTGATGATGAAAACTGGGAATATCTAAAACCCATAATCATGATTGTTCCTGCTGGGGAAGACATCGTGAGTACCATCCTCGACTATGCTCGTGACCAAGATGTCAGCATCATGGTGCATCATGCTTCAGGTCCTATATCTGAAGTTCACATAAGAAACCCTTTGTCCCCTTCCAATGATTCTACCTTTCAAGGAAACATGCACATGTTTTTTCTCTCAGGTGTTTACACCAAATGTCTCTCACCTTTACCACCCAAGAACGTTCCCTTCTCCTTCTTCAACATTCAATTCTTCAGGGAACACGTTCCTCAAGTCTATGGTGGCCTTGTCGGAAACAAACTCATTGCTGCACAAGCTGTGATGGTCACTGCTACTGTCTTCAAGGAGCATGACTACTACGAGTACAATGGTACCGTGACTCATATCACTGCTCCAAATGTTCAACCTTCCATTGTCAGTAATGATCCTGATGCAACCACCACCGTCACCACCACCGACAACAACAACACAGTCCATCAAAATGGATTCCTCAGAGGAGATTCAGTCTCATATGAAAACCACCCAACCAATCTTGGAGATTATTACTAGGTTTAGATCACAAAGCTTCATATGCAACTTTGTCTGTCATGGATAATCAATAATACTTTTGTCTATGTACCCATGTGCCTTTAGGCAAGAGTAATAATAATACTATAATATTTTCTATGTTCTCAATTTTGCATGACAGTTATGGAGTTCTTAATTCAGTGTACTGTGTCTGGTTTTCTTTAACTGGTTTACTTTACTGTTCTTTTGTTCTGCATATTTTTCAATACTGATGTTTTTTGTCTGTCGTGGTCTTGATATCTTTGCCTAAAACTTCGGTAATACATTGAAATAATCTCTTAAATCTTGATTAGTAAAAAATCTTGGAAGTTTAATAAATATTTGCTTTCTGTCTGAAGATACTGAGTGGTAAATATTTTAGTGGCTAAGAAATAACAGTGATTTTAATAGTTGAAGTTACGAAAGCTATTATTCAATTAATCTTTAGAGTTAAAGTATCAGGAAGAAGGTAATGAAAATAGTAGTTTGTATTGAAAATGATGATTATTGAAATATATTAATAATTTTAAATTTTGGATTTTTGATAAAGCATTTTAATTCATTCATTAATTAATGGGTTAAATAAGAGTTTTCTACCTTCAAAATTTCAATTTAGTATCAAATAAATTTTGAGTGTTTGTTATACTTAAACATTTAACAGTCCTTTGACTATATATTAGGATATAATATTACAGGATAATATACACATATCAGGTAAAAAATGTGAAAGCATAAAAGCAATAAGCATGAATAAAAATCAGGTAAAAAATGTGAAAGCATAAAAGTAATAAGCATGGATCAAATAAATAAATAATTATATATATATATATATATATATATATATATAAATAATTAGAGAGAAAAGTTTGTGAAATATATGACTATCTCCATAACTAGTTATGACAAAAGTGACATTACCATGATAAAAGTAGTGAAATTAAGGTAACAGAAAAACTCTAGCTAGTTATAATTGCTATACCATAAATATAATACAATGATAGTAGTAATAACAATAATATTGACAGAAGTGACTAATAAGCGTAATTTTATTAAATAATATTCAATATATTATATATAATAAAAATATATAACATTTTCAAATGAATAATTTGAATTGTCAAAATTTTACAATAAAATATTTCTTAGTTTTATCACTATATCTTAGCCTACAATGTACATGATTTATAACAACTATTTTTAAATTTCTCATTAATATTTATTAAATTAGATTAATGACAATAATTAATATTTGTAACTGCTTTAACGTGTAATGCACATTATTTAATAACATGTTTATTTTCACTATTTTTAAAAGTTCTCTATTAATATAACTTTTTTTAAATTAGATGGATGACACTAATAATATTCGTAACAACAAACACTAGTTGTCATACTTATTTTAAGTATCACCTTAATATTTAATGGAAAAATTATTCATGGACATCCAAAATATTAATCAACACTTGAGATACATATTTAGAGATAATAAAAGTTAATAATTTTAATAGGTGTGTATAAAATGAAGATATACGTGTATCATTGTCCTATTTAACGTACACTAGTTCTTCAGGAAATATTTTTAAATGTAAACATAGATGTTCACAAATTTTGGAAGGAAAAAAATTATAAAATTTGCTAAAATAAAAAATAATTATTTTTATTTCTATATTAATTTATATGTCTAAAGAAAGTTAGGGGAACAAGGCCCTCTAACTTACACAAACTCGATCATACAAAAGATAAAATAGTTAAAATATTTTATGGTGTTAAACTATAACATTTTTATCAATAATACTATATTTATAATATATGATCATATACAATATTTTTTAATTGAATAAATATGATTGAAATATTGAAATATTGAAATTAAACAATAAAATATTTTTTTAGTCTAATAATAATAACAATTATGATATTGAAGGGTTAAGTATGTTTTATATGTTTCATGATAACAGAAAAAGGTTAAGTATGTTTTATATTTCTTAATTTATTTATGATATTGAATTGTTTTATTCGAAAAGTTTATATAAAATGTATTAATATATTTTAGTAATGCATGAAACAAGAATTATATAAATCATGTTTTTATTATGTTTATATTTTATCTTTTATTGATATTTTATTTATTATTTAAAAAAAAATTGTTAAATATATAACTACCTTTTGCCGTTTAGAAGCTATGACAATAAAAGTGACATAGACAATAATGATAATAAAAGTAATAAAATAGTAATGGTTTCTTGAATAACCATGAGAAAAATAGTATAAGTGATACATACATACATATATATATATATATATATATATATATATATATATATATATATATATATATATATATATATATATATATATAACATTTTCAAATGTGATTGAAATGTAAAATTTATACAAGAAAACATTTCTTAGTTTCATCACTGTCAGCATCTTAACCTATAACGTACATGATTTAACAAATATATTTAATTGAAGTTCTCAATTAATATTTATTAAATTAGATGAATGACAATAATTAATATGTGTAACAGTCTGTCTTAACTTGCGCATGAATTAATATGTTTCTTTCCACTATTTTTTAAAGTTATTCCATTAATATATTTTTTTAAATTAAAAGGACAAAAATATAAAATTTACTAAAATTAAAAATATATATATATATTATGTGGTGAAAAAAAGTTAGGGGACGGAGGCCCTCTCACTCTACACCAAATTTGATCATTTACACAAGATAAAAATAGTTGAAATATTAAATATGTATGGTTAAACTATAATATTTTTATTAATATATTAATATTTATTACATATGATCAAATATAATATTTTTGAATTGAATAAATGTCATTGAAATGTTGAAATTGGACAATAAAATACTTTTTTAATCTAATTTGACTACTATCAAGTGTCTTTTTCACGTGTAGTAAAAATGGTAAAAAGGTTTAAGAATTTATTTTATCCCTCTTTTCTTAGTCTCAATCAAATTTTTAATTGAAATGGATACATATTTACTATTTATAACTTCAAACACCATTTTTCATTCTTAATTTAATAAAATTAATATTTAATATAATATGTATGTAGAGTACCCAATTATAAGGCTTACTATCATTTTTAGTCTCTATATTAGTAAAATGATTAAATATTTTATTTCTATCTGTTATTTATTCAATGTGGTATCCATATTTAAAAAAAAACAATTAACGTTATTAATTCATTAGACCAGTGGTAATCTCATTCTTTTTATTTTACTTCTGAGATTGAACAACAAACATATAAAAAAAAGAGTAAGTGATGGTATTACTAGATGTTAACTCATTATCAATGTTAGCGTGTTTATCTAATGAAACAGACCACGTTGATTAAAAGATAAACAGAAAAAGATTATTATTACTATTATTATAAATATGTGAACCAAAAAATACATTTAAGTCAATTTAATAATTTTTGTTAATAATATTAAATTTAGTATATATGATCCATTATCATTTCTTTAATTTGAATAAACACTAGTGGAAAAACGCTGATTAACATCGGTTATTTTGGGCTTTTAACGTCTACAAAACAACCGACATCATTTCCGGTGACGTCAATGGGACGTCGGAAATGAATATAACCGATGTCTATCGTGACGTCAGTCACTGCCATATCCAACGTCACTAAATGTCGGAGTAGGACTAACTGAACGTCTAAAGACATTATATAGACGTCGGTCTGACCAATAACCGACGTCTACGAGGCACTAAAGACTTCAAAAATGACACAGACTGACGTCTAATCCAGTGGTTATGTTTTAGTGCAGTTTTGTTCCCGTCTTTGGATAGCCTAGTAGCATAATCTCCTTTTGCTAGTTTCTCCCCAAAAAAAGCTTGCGTCTTTTGAATTTCTTACGAGTCCTTTCAACCCAAAACCGAACATGGGTTGTTGCTTAATTTCATTTTCATCCGCAAGAGGGAAAAATCACGGTGAAACGATAACTAGGCAATGACCCAAGGTCGTTTTTGGGTTGAAACGACCAAAAGAAATTCACAAGACGCCGCTTTTTCTAGGAAGCAGCTAGCAAATGGAGAATGTGTTACTATGTTACCCCAAGAAAGGAACAAAATTGCACTAAAACACAACACAAGAAAGCAAATTTTAATCAGTTGAACCAGAAGATAATCGATGAAAGACTAAACAAAGTTTAAACGGAAAAAAAACCATGCACCTGGATGCCGCAAGAGAGAAAATGGTGAGGAGGAAGACGATAAAGATATCAGAAACAACAATAGAATGTCGCAAGAGAGAAAAAAGAAGAGGTGCCGCAAGCGAGAAAAAGAAGAGGTGCCGCAAGAGAAAAAGGAGAAGAGGAAGACGATATCAGAAACTGAATGCCGAGAAGAGTTTGTGGTTTATTTAAAATGAAATTGGGCATCGGTTGCTCCAGAAACCGACGTCTATAGTCGCATAAACGTCGGTTATATCACTAATATGACGTCTAAGTTAACATTTAAACTGACTTTTTGAATACCCATTAGACATCGGTTTCGAGGGGATCTGACGTCTAGGAAGCTGAACCGATTGACGTTTGATTTCCTGTCAGGGATGTTCACGACAATTGTGATGGGGCGCCGACGTCTATAATAACATAGATGTTGGTGCCCTTCTAGCCGACGTCTAAGTCCCTCGAGTTTGGTGAACATAATTAATTACAGGCACATAGACGTCGCTTCCCCTCACCACCGACGTCTAAATTGAAGAATTTTTTGTCTTCCCGCCTTCCAGACAAGCCTTAGATGTCACCTTTTGACTACGTGACGTCTAAGCGCCTGAGAATTAGGTGAAAAGCATTAATTGCAGCCCAGTAGACGTCGGCCCCCGTTAACACCGACGTCACTGAACTGTCTTATCACCTACCTCAGGCCATTAGACATCGGTTTGCGGCAGTGTGGACGTCTACAATGTCATAGACGTCGCCTTACCTTAAAACCGACGTCTAGTTTACCAAGCTATTTACGATAATGCCACCGTCCACTCATATACGTTGGGTTATCAGGAAACCGACGTCTACTGGGTAACGTTAAACAACATTTTTGCACTAGTGAAATTTGATTTATATGTTGAAATATTACAATAAAATATTTATTTCACTCAAATATCATTAATATTATTTATTTTTTTCACATATATTAGTCCTACAGTGAAGTGAAATACAATTTATATATATATTTTTCCTTCCATGGAAACATCTTTCAAAAACAAAATAGTGAAAGGAGTCATAGATTCAAAACGAACAATATCCACACACAATACATAATTATTTATCCTAATAATATTATCTTAACGAGAATATTAATTATATTTAATATACACGGTAGAAGATAAAAAAAATGTTTAAAAATTTATTTTGTTCACTAATTCTAAAGTTCTCAATTATTTTTAGGTGTAATTAATATTTTTAAGTGAATGAATGTGATTAAAATATTAAAATTTGACCATAAAACATCTTTATTACTCAATTTTATCACTATCAATTAGAGTTATCAAGACCGCTCACTCGACTCAACCTGATGGTCACTTAGTGAGTCAATTTATCCGGTTCACTTATTAGCAAGCCAAAAAATTTGAATTTGATCTCGTTGACCACGGGTTGATTAATTAAACAGGTTGACCGACTCACTTAATTACAAGTTTTTTTTTAATTTAAAAAAAAATACAATATTTTTCTAATTCAAATCTAAATAAGTTTGAATTCAAAATTATGCTAAATTTCAAAGACAATTCAACATAAAAAAAATATAATACAATCCAAAATCATCTTAAACTCTAAATATAATTCAAATGCAAGCACAAAAAATAAAATGAGATGTGTTAATAAACCGACTCATCGCAGGTTCAACCTAAGTAAGTCGAGTTCTTAGTTGTCGAACTCAAAATTTGTTCATATCAAAATTTCAATTTTTTTTAATCTAATCTGACCGAACTCGTGGTGAGTCGGATTAACTCACGAGTTCCAATCCATTTTAACAAAACTACTATCAATTATTTTTAACTATAATATACATGACAAAAATGTTTAATAATATATTTTGTATTTTTTAATTATCATCAATATACTTTTTCAACACATAATATTTAATATACTAAATTATTGTCTATGGAAAAATGTACTGTTTTTAATAAAATAAATGTGATTGAAATATTGAAATTTGATAATGAATATTTTTTTCACTCCAATTCCATGTCAATCACCTTTGACGGATGGTGATGGTGTACATGATAAAAAAAAGTTTAAGAGTCTATTTTGTTTCTTTATTTTTAAAATTTTGAGTTAAATATATTTTTAATCTTAAATTTAGACAAAAAAAATTAGAATTTCTCTTTCTAATACTTTGATACATTTTGATATTCAAACTTTAAAAATGATTGGGTATAATCTTTTAAAACCAATTATGTTAAATTTTTTTTATGTGCCAAATGTGTTTTCCAACTGATATTGAAACGAAAATGTGTGTTAAACTGTTAAACATCTTAGAAGTTAGCATGAAGAGTGTTTGACATTTTAAAAATATAACGTAGTTAGACTAAAATGACATATTCATTTGTTTTTAAAGTTTGAGGACAATAATGTATTAATGTTTTAGGCAAAAACAATTTATAATTTCACATCAAATTAGAGAACTAAAAATATATTTAATTTCAAAATATTTAATTTAATTTTTAAATAAAGTGAATACAACCTAACTTAGGACTTCTCTTTTCCTTCCTTACTTTAACCGCTATAATATTTAATAGGCATAAAAAGCTAATAGTATTAATCAATATTATATATAAATGTTGTGAGTGTTTTTAGGTTAGGTTGAGTAGGATTTACAAACTCATTGTTCAACTCTTCCATTAGGAATGGTTGAATATTTATACTTTTTATGTTAATAGTAGTCTTACTCACTATTTTTTGTATGGATTAGATTAACTTGATCCATTTAAATCAAAATTAATTTAAGACATTCATTCACCGGAAACAAATATGCTTTTGTTTTAATTTTCTTAAGCGGGTTTGGGCTTTTTTTAAGCTGTTTTGGAGATGGTTGGATATTTATACTTTTTATATTAATGGTAGTCTTATTCACTATTTCTTGAATGGATTGGATTATCTTGATCCATTTAAATCAAAATTAATTTAAGACATTCATTCACACCCGAAACAAATATGCTTTTGTTTTAATTTCCTTAAGCGGGTCTGGGCTTTTTTGAGCTGTTTTAGAGAAGGTTAGATATTTATACTTTTTTTTATGTTAATCGTAGTCTTACTCACTATTTCTTGAATGAGCTAAATTAACTTGATCCATTTAAATTAAAATTAATTTAAGACATTCATTCATCCGAAACGAATATGCTTTTGTTTTAATTTCCTTAAGCGAGTCTAGGCTTTTTTAGTTGTTCAATAGTGTTTTTTTTTTAATTCTTCTTAGTTTCAAATAATTCTCTAGATTTTATATTTTCAAAATGTTTATGATCCATTTCCAAACCAAACATAAAAATATTTTGACTCTCACACTTGATCACTTATAGAAAATTTACCAATTTTTATAAAGTGAGGATTGGATAACCAATCCTAATAATCCAACTTGAATAAAAGTATATTAGTCTAGATTGTGTCAAATTTAAGTTCAATCCTAAATTAAATCCAACCCAATCTAATTGGATTTGAATGGATCTCACATCAAGTAAACCAATCCAATAAATCCATTTATTAAAAATCATAAGTATGTTTGTAATATTCAATTTATTATACGCGATTAAATATAAAATTTTAATTAAGTAAATTGAAAATTTGAAATTTAATAATAAAATAATTTTTATTAATTAAATTTTTAAATAAAATAAATAATGGCCTATTACATTACATCCTTACTTTAATTAGCTTAATATGTAATATACATAAGATAAAAATATATTTATTAAAATACTTAATTTACTATGTATGATTAAATATGATACTTTTGTTAATAATATATGTATAACTCAATGTAATATTTTTAATTGAATGAATATGACTAAAATATTAAAATTTGATATTAAAATATTTCTTTCATTTTAATTCCATTACTACCAATTACATTAACTTTAACTAATAATATAGTTAACCGTGTATTTTGACCCACCTTTCTTTTAAGTTTTCTTATTACATTTCATGTTTTAAACATTGTAATATAATGACTTCCACTATATTGAAAAAGACGTTGTTAAAAATGTAATGACGCAACTTCTTGATGTATCTTTGGTAATGATGTGACACAAAAGCCACATATATTTTTATAATAGTTCTTAACAAAGTTCAAGACTTTATTGAAAATATAAATTTTAAATAGTAAGAGATATTTAAATTCTTTTACATATTTTTATTTATATATAAGTTAATTTAAACTTATAAAAAACTATTTCATTTGTTTATGTAAGTAGTTAAACTAATATCTCAGTTAGTAAAAGTAATTAATACGATGTCCAACGATATTTCATTAACTTGGTTTTCGTTAATTAAAGTATTTTCAAATTAATTAATATTTTAATCAAAGTCTGTTTAACTTAATTTTAATTAGAACTTTTTGACTCCGATCTCAAAAATAAATTGTTTACAAAGGAACTAAATTAAAACAAAAAATCTGGATAGGTTCACTTTTTATTCTTTAAAACACTAACAATTTTAAGAATTTAGCACAAGAAGATTAGGTAAAGTTAAATTAAAATATTTTTACACTGAATTTTACTTTTTTTATATGAATTAGTTTATATAGTGCACCAACACATGTGTATCATATCCACATCCAAAAATGATAAAGTGGTTTGACTTAAGAACCAATTTATATTATTTAGTGTTTTACTTGATTTGGTTTAGGCTAAAATTTGTAGAATTTTTTGCACAACCCTAATTATAAGAACCCTAATTATAAGAATTCATTAACGAGTCGTTTGTCTATCATATGACAAAGTGGTATATAGAACCAGCAAGTTTTGCCATGGTTGCTTTACAGATATTGCTGTGGTTCTAAAATAAGCAAACACCCATAATGGTTATTTAAAGCAGAAATTTAGAGTTTATTTATATATTCCCTCATCACTGATCATAATGGTGCAATATTTGAAGAATATATGCATCATCATTTAACATTATACTTTTTAGGGCACATGCTTCAACTGTTATTAACTTTCTCAAGAAATCAATACATATATTACCTGAAAATTAACAGATGAAATCAGAGATATTGCAACATACATCATACCAAAATTATCTAAAAAGTACTTTGATCTATAAAATAATAAAATATTTTTTCTTGATTATGTATTTTATAAAGAAAATTGCTTCAGATCCAAACCTCTAGCTTTCACATATGTATTTTATAAAGAGAATTGCTGCTTCTTCTGACATTATTTATCCAGATATTTTTTTACTGAGAATCATATAGTTATAAATTTTAATAAATTTTAATGATAATAAATATAGTTATTAAAAGAATGTATGAAAAAAAGATAAGGATATACTTGGGAGATGAGTATATAAAACCTATTTCTAAATCCGAAATATTCTTCAAAGAACCTTCCAAAAGAAACAGTCACATCAAGATTCATAAAGAAACCTCATATTACAAGTTCTAACAAAAAGTTTAAAGAAGAAGAAGATGTTACAATGCCTTAAGCTTTTCCTCCGCTGCCATCTTGACAATTATTTCAAACCAAAAATCAAACAAAAAGAGAAAAAAAGAAAGTGACGGACATAAAATGCAGCAGGAGCAGCCTCATGATGCACACGGCGGTTCAAGTCGACTTCGGAGGCGGCGCCGGCTTATTCTTGGTTGGAGAAACGGCGGCGCGAGGGGAATCTTTGATCTCCTGGTTGGTCGGAATGCGTGAGGCTTGGGAAAGGGAAGCGGCGGCGGTGGCGGCCCCTCCGGCTTGCTCGGCGACGGTGTGTGCCAAGTCAAAGGGCTTAGTGATGTCGTCGCCGGCGAAAAATTCCGGCGGAAGGGCTTGGGAGGGTTGGCGTCGATGACGGGACATGACTACTCGGAAGTGAGAGATAGAGAAAGAGAGAGATAATAGAGAGAGAAAATATGAGAATGGATGTGAATACGAATGTGTTTGGGATTTTATGGGGATGTTTAGTTTGGTTTGGACAGAGAAGTACACTCACGCGCTTTTGCGTTTCGTGGTTTTTGAAACTTTTTTCTCTTCTTCTTTGTTTTTGGTTTGGTCGAGGGATTTGTACGAAGGAGAGAAAAACAAAAGCAAACTAGTTTTGCAAGAAAGACAACATGCCAAGTGCCAATGTCTACGCCTTCATGGTTCCATGTTACCCGACGTGCTTCTACAACTTTTTAGCTTTTTCTTAAATGTTCTTTTGTAAGAGATAATTTAATCAACTTATTTCTAATGTTTAATCAATGCAATTCTTCATTTCTAAGCTTCTATTATATGTTTCTTCACATGATTTTTGGTTGTTTCATTGAACATGCATAGATACAACTTAGTTAACTTAAGAACACTTCTTTGTTTTAATTTTATATTTAAAATAGATGTATTTTTATTATATTTAATAGTTCTAAAACAATTGAAATATTTTTTTTATCATTCTCTGATATTTTTTTAAGAATAAACTTATGACGAAATTTAAGTTTTCAAAATAGATAATATCTTGTATGTATAATTTTTGAAATTAACCAATGAATTTGAGATTAAAGTATCGGTATACTTTATAAAACTAATAACTAAACATTTTCTTAAGTATTTTATTAAAGATTTATATTGTTTTAAATCTTAATTTCTATTGTGAAATTAACAATGAAAATAAAATGATTCGATCTAATTAAAGTTGTTTATTATTAGTTAGAATTGAACTTCTTTTTACATTGAAGATGGTTGGATTATGTCCATTAAATTGTAATGATCTTTCTTGATCTTAAGGTTTTGAAATAGGTAACATCACCTTAAAGAAAAGCAGGACAAAGTTATTAATGTGTTTGATGGAGTTTTGATGTGATTTTATTTTTATAGTTCTGCTAAACCTTCATACTATTGGTGTTTTAAAAGCTTATGTGATGTAATAGTTACTGCAATAATGATTTTGAGAGGAAAATGGTGAATGAATATATTGCATACATGTCTGAATGGGATTTATTAAACAAAAGTTAATGGAAAGAAGACGACTTTATTGTAATTCATATCAAGACTAGAAATACTTGTCAAAATATATTAGAATATTTTCTGTTCTCCCCAGATAAATGCTCATGTAATTTTCTTTTCTTTAAACAGAAATGTCTAAATATGAATAAAATATGAAATCAGTTCTGTAATCAATATGTGCATGCTCCATAATTATTACAAAGAAACATTGACGCAACTCTCTTTTACAAGTTTCACAAAAGTAAGCAAGTTTGAAAAGTTTGATAGAGGAACAGAAGCCTCTCCAATGCCAATGAACAAATTACGTGGTAAATCTTTTTCCATCTTCTTGAAAATTCTAAATATTTTTAATATTTTTTTCATATATTTTCATTTGATAATTTAATTTTTTAAATACTATAATATTATTAAATAAAAATTAAAATTTTTTATTTATTTATCAAAGGTTGACACTATAATTTTTAAATAATATTTTTCCAATACTATAATATTTTTGAATTCGAGCAAAATGTAAGCTTTTCACACTTGAACTCTTGAGTTAATGTTTAATTTAAAAGAACACATCAGAAAATGGTGGCATATAGGAAAAGTTGAACGAGATTTTATCAAAGTGTTTATGTTTAAGGAAGGAGTCCAAGAAATACAAATGAGAATTGAAAAATGGAAAATTAGAAAGTGAAATTCGTTAAAGTATCAAAATCAAAACAGGACATTGATGGCATGTGGTGTATTCTTAATCAGAGACATTAATCAGTAGTTTGTCCAAGAATAATAATTGCATATTTTGTGGGGATCTTATAATCCTGCAATGAATTTTTCTTTTGTATAAATACTCCAGTCTGAGTTTAGAAATGAAAATCTGAAAGATAAAAAACATCTATGTTCAGGAAATTGTTTTCAGATTTTCAGAGTGAATAAGCTAGTTGTCTTACCATTAATGATAGTTCGAACCATATTAAAAAATATTTAATCCTAAAGAAAAATAAAATAAGAATATAAATAGACAGAATACGTTATTTAATTGAAAATAAATGGAAATTAAATAAATTTAATTTTTTTTAAATTGATTAATTTATTTCAATATTATTACTAAATTATTTATTTAGTATTATTGTACTATATATCACAGAGATCATTTAGATAAAGTAACGTCATGTTGACAATAACATCTTAACCAAAGTTTTTAATAAAGATCAAGTGTAATTGTTAAAAGTTAGTAAATTAATGGAATCCTAAACAGATTAATAAAAATAATTAGATACAAACTCATAAATTTACTATAAATAAAAATATTGACCATGTAAATTATATATTTATTATCATCTGATAAATATTTCTGACTTTTTTAGATATACTTAGTTTGAATTGAAACATATCTCAAACTGTATATATCTTAGATTACCTAAAAACGAAGAAATGACAATTAGATTCAGACAAAAAATAAAAAGAAGAGTTTCTCGTCAAATTTCAACGGTGTAATTTCGGCTCATAGTATTATAATTTAAATCAACTAAAAATTATAAAATAGCATAATCTACCATGTTTATCATAACCAAATATGGCATTTCAAAATCAATAGCATTAATTAGTTGTTCTTTAAAGGAACGTACACATAATGTATTATTTCAGCCCCATACTCTTTTAATACTTTTTTTTCATAAATTTTGTACTACTATATTCAAAATTCCAATTACGTCTTTTTTTCTTCTTTTTTTTTTTTGACAAATTTCAAATGATTATTATATTTGTAACCCTTTTCATACCTTTGTTTTGCATGTTCAATATTCGAATATCCAAATTTTGTAGCAATAATAATTTGGAGTACGTGTTATCTTTAGACAGGATATATGTGGTAGGAAAAAAATATGGTTTAGCTATACTCGATTATAGAAAAGAAGTGTAAGATTTGTTTTTTTTTTTCTGGAAGAAGAAAATCACAATAAATTCTTAAATATAAAATTGAAATATTTTAACTCTAAATTATGTGTAGCAGACAATCTGTTAAAGAACATTGTTAGACTATTTAAGAATAAGGTCTAATGGATGGATATGATGGAAGGTATGATAGAAGAGACAATACTTAGATATTGTCTAGTAATAGTGTAATAGATAGTCGTGTACAAATATTTATTATATTTTATCTCACTGATTTTTTTTAGTTAGTTCTATACATAGAGACGTTTATTACTAAAGCAAATTTTCTAATTAGTAATAGAATTTTACTACGAAAATACAGTCAATAAAACTAAATTTATTGATAAATTTTATTAATAGATTTAAGAATTTCAACTAAAGATGAAAATGTTCATTGGTAATGAATTTGTTATTAAAATTCGTTAGTAATATTTGTATTAAAATTTGAATTTATATTATTAATGTTATAAATTTCATTTACAATTTATAATTCTTAGTAGTGATACATTTGTTTGTTTATAAATTATGTCGATAAAAATAATGTCAGAATTTCAATTTTGGGTTTTGACCCCATTTGTGTGAAATTTATTAATAAAATTTCTCGATAATTATATATTTTAAAATTTGTTAGTAAAATTTATTAATAATTTATAATTTTCATTATCGTCAAATTTTTTATAAGTAAATTTTTCAAAAATGAGTAAAAAAATTATTGCCAAGTTTGATTTAGACGTGAATAATTATTAATATATATTTAACTGAATTTTTTTTACCATTAATAATTATTGATTGATCGAAAAATCTATTAATAAAATTTATTAATGAATATTTTACTACGAAAGTTTTAACTATCAATAAACTCAAATTACTAATAAATTTGTACTATTATGGATTATGAATGTGTCTTGTTAGTCTATAATTAACTATTTTATCGTGGTATATGAAACACTAAACTTGTATTAATTCTATGTTTAAAATCTTCCAAAATCAATAAAAAAGTGTTTTATTTCAATTTTGTTCTGTATTATTATTGTAAAAGTTTAACAGAATCATTATGGTTCTCTTGTAAAGATTAATTTGAATTAACACTTTATAAAACATAAAAGAAAAACACTTTTAAGTAGAATCCAAAATAACTTAAATGGATCAGTGACAACAATTAAATATCCTTAATAAAAGTAATGATATATAAAAGGTATACACTAATTTGATTAAAAAAAACTAAAAGAAAATGTCCTCCTTCCATTTTCAATCTCAGCATATTTTCACCATAAGTATTAAAGTTCAAGACACTAATCTTATTTGTCATTTAAGATTCTAATTAGGTTTACGTTATGATCGTTCACTTCATATACCAAATAGTTTGTTAAAAGGCAAGCTACATATCACTTTTTCTTTTTATTATTTAGGTTATTATTCTGTCAATTATTATTACTTTTTATTTTCAAAGAAATAAAAATACGATAATGATATTTTGAAAATATTTTTCTGAAAACATTTTAACATTATTTATATGTTATTTTCTGATTGGTTAAAAATTATTTCACAATCACTAATAATAATCATAAACATCATCATGAATCAATCATATAATAACACATAAATATTATTAAAATGTTGTTAAAATATCATTATCCAAAATAATACAGTGTTTTCTGTACACTTGTTTTTACCACAAATCCAAAAATAATCTCAAGAAATTTTTATTATTTTTCCTTTCAATCATCACAAGTGATGAATGGTTGGCACAGTCGAAGCATCATCATCATGTTGAGAGTTTGTATTTTGTTCGGCAACTTCAATTTCAAAATTGGAAATAACAGCATAAAGAAAGACATTACTCCTTGGAACATGGTGAAAACAAGGGAGATAGAGAGACAGCAGCAACGTTGTTGGGTTGCAAAATGGAGGATGTGTGTGAAATACGATGGTTGTGGAAGCAGTGACACATGCAAAAACACGTTGTGTATAGTAAGAAACCAGTGGTTGATGATGATGGTGTTGGGAAAAAGAAGGTGCAAAAACAAAAATTATTGAATATTTATTTGTAGCAGGTGTGATGGTCTTGTTCTCCATTAGACAAAGAAGGTGCAGTGACGCGCGCGCGTGGTGTTGGATAGGGTGGAAGATTGAAATTGAGATGGTTGAACGCGTGGCAATAAAAGAGCCTCATGTTAAAAATCTATTATCTTTGTGGTGTGGGTCTAAAATGTATATATAGTTCAACTAACCAAATCTAAAGCATACATGTGCAACAAAAATAATTCCCACAAACACCTTTTTTTTTCAATCTCTTCTTTCAAAATGGATCAATTAAAAATCCCAATTATTTTTTAGTTTAAATTAAATTGAAAGCACGTGCCTTTCATAGTTTCTTATGGTTAGGTACTTGTTAGATGGTTCATCAAAATCTATCCACAGAAATCAAAATTTAAAAAGTAATCAAAATTTAGAATAGAATGTAATTAAAATATGCTAATAGTTTAAAAAGTTGCATTATTACTTAATCACCAGTTGTTATTTATGATGGTTTTTTTTTATATTTATATAAAAATCGCATTTAAAATATTTTCCTATGCTTTGTAGTAAAATAATATTTTCATAAAAACTAAGTAAAAGAAAATATGCAACAGCCGTCTGACATCCTGTCTGACATCCTGCACAACTATAGAAATACAATGGATGTTGTGCATAAGATATAAAAGTATGATAACAAAAAATTGTCTTTATTAAATTTATTTCTATAAAAACTTAACCAACATGTACAATCTTTTTAATAATTTACGTATTTCTCAAACAGTGCATGTTGTGTTAATTGAATATATAAGATATAAATTGATTATGTTTTAGTTGATAAGAGGTTTTTTTTTTATACAATTACAAAATTAGGTATTAATGGATAGGTCTTTTAGAGGATGATTTATAAGAATATTGAATTCATTTAAAGAATTAACACTAATTTTAATTTAAAAAATTTTAATGTGTAGATTTTATTTTTTATTTTACTTAATGTAAGATTAGATTTTATATTTGGATTTTAAAATATTTTTTATTTAAAAATGACTTCCTTCTACATTAATATACTCTCATTTTCAAACGAAAATATTTTCTATCGTAAGTATCTTAATATCGATCTTCTTATACTTTGAATTCAAAACAAAACATTTTTTTATATGACTTTTTTATCCACATTGTACTTATCTAAATTGCTCACTAAGACAAACTAGTTATTCTAATACTATTGATAGGTCTTTGAGAGAAAAAAAATTCATAAAAAAGACACAACATGATGATAAAACTCATAATCAATCAATACAAGGATTTACACCACCTTTAGAAAAAATAAATAAATTTATAAATCAATTATAAAAGTATAAAATACAATAAATTATATATATTCAAATAAATAGTTGATATTATACTCAATTATCAAATAGATTTTACTGTGAATATATACTTGTGATGATATTTATACTTCTAACTCATAAAAAAAAGACGATTACCTTAATACAAGTCTTTTTTTTTTTTCTAGAACTAAATAGTCTAATATTAAAACCTCTCGTATTTTCATCTCTTAACTATTTTTCCTTATATGAATTAAATAGTTAATAAAATATACTAATTTTTCATATATCAATACATAGTATTGTTATACTAATTTTTTTTATTTGTACTAATAATAAATATTTAACATCAATTTTTTGACACCATTTTGACACTGCATACATGTCAAAATGTAGTTGGACGATCTCAAATTAAAAAAAAAATTAATTTTTCTTTTTCAAATTTTTAATTTAAAATCATCCAATCACATTTTGACACGTGTGCAGTGTCAAAATAATGTCAAAAATTGGTGTTAAAATATCATTTTTCTAATAAATAATATGATACATAGGTTTTAGTATATATATTATGTTAAAGTTGATTATAAAATAGATTGTTTGGTGGATTTTGAATTGTATTAAATAATGGTACATATGGCAGTGAAAAGAAGAGAAAGAAAATCCCAGAGTGTTGGGAGGATCCATGAATGCAGTGGAAGCAGAATAATTGATGTACGATGAGAATTTGCTAAAAATAAATGAGAGTGGACACTCATCTCTGGACACGCTTTTGTCTTCTTCCTAATTTATTCTTCAACAAACCACAACACTGCCAAAATATCCCTAAACATTATCCATACATTATTTCTCAATCTTTCTTTTTTATTTTACTGCATTATTATCCATACTACTCTTACGGTTCTACACGTGGGATGTCCTTCTTTTTTTAAATCATATCATCCAATGTTCCATTGTTTTTCATAAATGAAATAAGAGAATAAACTCTTCCAAGTTATAAATTAAAACTCTAATAATGACGAATATTTTCTATTGATGTTTAAAACACCATTCCTACATCAAATTCTCTATATTATTAAACTCGGATGATTTTTTTGTTTTGATTTTAGGTTTGTTTGTTTATTTTTTCCGAAAATAAATGTTATGATTTATACAAGTCAAAAATTTAAACTAATTTAATTTCTCGTATAAGATTGAGTCACCTAAATCCTACATAATTTTTTCCGAATTCCGTTCGGTTATAGCCTTAGCTTCTGTTCCTCCGTTATCTTATCCGGAGATACCTATCAAAGATTTTCCAATACTAAAGTCAATAATGATCCGTTCGATATTTTGAGTGTGGTAATAAATGCGCAATTAATGAGAATATTTACCTCTTACATTTAACCTGTATTTATAATTTTGATTATGGGCTTTGAATTAGCAAGACCTTAATCAAGGCCCAATCACCCTTAACTAGTTTTACCTTAATCTTGTTTGGAAGCTTACCTATTATGATCATTCGACGTTATCAGTATTTGTATGCCGTTCGTCATGACGTCCAGGGAGTATAAGCTAAAATTATGTAAACATGGTTTATGTAAATTTAAATTTTTGATTTGATTGAGAAAAAAAATATATGTTGTGATAAATATTTTAATTTAACAATCCATGATGGTTAAAATAATTTTTTTATGTCAATTTTTGAATTATGGTAAATATAGCTGACGTAGAAAAACTATAATTGTAAACTTGTTATAGAAAGTAAATTCCTAGTATGGTTAGAGTTTTAACTGTAATAAAATATATTATTTTTTTAGGTTTAGAAATGAAAGAATGTAAATTTGAAAGCATAATCTTGAATGAGAAGTAAATCTAACAACAATGATTCGAATATGAACTAATGATAAACATGACGATGATAACCTATAAATGAAGAAAGCAAACGAAAGAAGGAAAGTAATAAATAAATCAAAAGAAAAAAAAAACTTGGAAACAAAAATAAGCTTTGGTTATTTATAAAATCGAAGTGTGCAGTTTCTGCAAATAATTTCAAAAGTGTCCATGCATTTTGGAAAAGTTTATTTATTTTTAAATCGAAATCTATTAGATAATTTCAAATACTTTTTTTGTGATGTAATCAATAATGTTTGCATATATATTTACATGTATCTCGTCACATATAACCTGTATTCATATAATTTAATGGCTGACATAATCACTAAAAATTAAATACAGAAAATATAATAAAATTGATGCATTATAAAGGAACATAAGTTTGATTTGCATCTCATATATTTCTTTTGCATTCTCTTACGCACTTTACTTTATCTTTCTTGTCACTTTCTTTTACATTGCAAAATGTAATTATTTTATCACAATTCAAAAGTTTAAAATATCTTTTAAATATATTTTTCCAGGATGATTTTTATTTATACAAAATTTTTTTATAAAAGAATTCATTAGACCGAACTTATTAAAGATTGATTCTTGTTTCGGTGGTGGGTCCGGTCACACTCACCTACACATTTACTTCACACTCCTTCAAGCCGTCCGCTCCTCTGCCGCTTCACGATCCTAAGTCTCCTCTCCAAACTGGCCGGTCGGGTACCTGTTAAAGACGCTCCGACGCTCAAGTTAGATTATGGTCGTTCGGTTTTTAAGTTCGCAGTATTAAATGCTATTCAATTTAACGTACCTACCTCTTCCAGTTGACTTCTATATATAGTGCTAGTTTTGGGCCTGTGATTAAGATTTTACTAATCACGGCCCAATACCCTTTTAATCAGGGCCCAAACATGTTAAACTCTTATCAGAATTAACCTACCTCACGGTCATCGGGGATGACCGGCCGACCGTTATGCTCTTGATTATCCCTGTGGCCGGCCGACCATAAGTCCTGTGGGTCGGCCTGAAGCCGGGCCGGGTGACCAGTACATCAAGCCCCCCAAGCCCTAGGCAACTAGTTGCCGTTGGGTTTAGAATGGTGTGGAACCTTGAGTTGGAACTTTGAGCGGAAAAAAGAAGCCGGCCAAGTCTTAAGCGCGTGGTCGCCGCTGCATTTAAAATGTTTTGGAACTTTGCGCGGGAAAACTTTGGAATTTTGGGCGGGAGAAGTCGTGTCGCTTTGGGATTGGTTGAGTTTCTCGGGCAGTGGAGGAGTCCTTCAATCTGGGCCCTTAATCGTGGTCCTTATCGACGGTGGAGATGCATGGGCGGTTTCAAAAATTTTCACTATAAATAGGGGGGGGACTGTTACCTCATTTTTCACCTTTCTTTCTACTTTACCACTCTGACCGTCGGCTCTCTCGAAGATTTCTTTGTCTTCAGGTAAATAAATGGCTACGGTTTCCTTGTCTTCCTCTACAGGGTCAGCAGGTGGAGACGGTGGGGGCTCCTCCAACAGTGGCGGGGGGTCATCGTCCAGCGCGAACTCAGGTTCCTCGCGTTCGGGAGGTGACCGAGTTTGGCATGGCGCCATCCTTTTTCTCCTGGAAGGCGGAGTAGTGGTTGACGGAATGGATCCGCCCCCGGCCGGGGGGTGGCCGGCCATAAATGGGTATGCTTGGGCGTCATCCGAAGTAGCGGCCCATGAAACCGATATTAGAAGCCGGAGAGACTTACTGGCCTGGTCCAACCAGTCATTTGTGGTTCGGGACGAAGAGGACGCCCGGTTGATACGTCTCGGCGTCTGTCGTCCTAACGAACGTGTCTTCCACGGGAAAGAGTCAAGCATTGAGGATTTCTTCTATGTATATACCTTTTTATTTACTAGGATGTTCGTTCGGATTCCTTTTTCCAATTTCCAGGCGGCAGTACTTCGCCGTATTAACGTCGCCCCCTGCCAGTTGCACCCGAACGGGTGGGCCTGCATCCAAGCGTTCATGGTGATGTGTGCGGCTTTGGGCATCACGCCCACTCTTAACGTGTTCTTCCATTATTTTCATGTTCGGCCACCACCGAAACACGGATGGGTTTCCTTGACATCGGTACAAGATGCTTGCCTTTTCAAAGCGTATGCCGATTCCTTCAAAAAGTTCAAGACTAGTTATTTTAAAGTAATAATAAAGGAGGCCGGTCGTTCCCAGTTTCGCGACTCCGCCGGCGAACCTCTGTTTCCATACTACTGGACCGAGAACCCCGTCAGGGTTTGTGCTGTTTCTACCGATGACATGACCCCCGCCGAACGGGATGCCGTGAAAATAATCAACGACCTTCCCCGCCGTCTCCATGCCCGACAATTGGTCGGCTGTCTTTGCCACGAGGATTTTACCCGCGTGGCGTTCGGTATGCTATTTTTACCCGTATTCTTATAGGTTCGTTGTCGACTTAACTGAATCTTCCTTCTTGTTGCAGATAGAATGGCGCTTCCTACCCCTCGCCGAACAAGCTTTATTCCTCCTCCTCCCAAAAGAGAAATTGGCCAGGCCGGCTCCAGCAAAGTGAACACGGCCGCCGAATCCCGCGCGCCGTCTGCGGGAGCTGCTGGCCCGAAGACCACGGTGGCCGCCCACCAAGTTCCCGTGGTGGAAATTGAATCGTCGGCGGCGGCCACCATCCCTTCCGCGCAGGCCAATCCTATCGGACAAGCCGGCACGTCTCAGGCCACTCCCTCTGCTCATACCAACCCGTCCTCCAAGAAGAAGAGGAAATCCAGAGAATCTTCTTCTAAGAGGAGTCGGCGAGAGGGCAGTGATCCTCGCCCTCTGACCGGGGGTCTGCTTGACGCCGCCTTTGGCGTGAGTGACCGGATAGACTTCCGGATGAATTCTGCCCAGAGGGAGATCGTGGAATCTCTTTCTGAAAAGGAACTTACGAAAGCCGCCCTCGAGTTCAACTGTCGCGGCGCCATGTTGAACTGGTATCTCAACCGGTTCGCCGATCGACGCGGAGCCGAGGAAATTCAGCATGAGCTGACGGCCTCGAAGAAGGAAAACGAAGACCTTCGGAATGAGCTGACCGGGCTCAGCTTGGAGCACTCAAAGTGCACAGAAGTGCAGGCGGCCCTGACTAAGAAGTATGAAGGCGCCTGCATTGAGGTGGCCACTCTCACCAAGCAATTAACCGGCTTGCGGACAAGATTCTCGGAAGTTGCCGAGGAGAATGACCAACTGAAGGTGTCCCTCCATGAGGCGGAGGGGAAAGAAAAGGAGCAACAGGAGGAGATTGCTCGGTTGGCCGGAGAGGTTGCCTCGGCCAATGATTCCATTACGGTTCTCCGCGCTGATGTTCAGATCGAACACGAAGAGGGTTTTAACAAAGCCCTCCGTCAAGTGGCTTATTTGCTCAAGGCCGATCCCATGACAGTCGGTTTTGACATCGCCCAGGACATTTTTGACGGGGAGATGAGGCCTGTTCCCGGGCCGGATGAAGCGATCGGGGAGGCGGCGGAGGAAGATGTGGCGGCCGAAGACGAAGAGGACGATGACCGAGCCGGGCAGTAATGTCCGGGGATTAGGTTTTTAGATAGCCGGGGGAAAGGGATATACCTTTTACTTTTTTGAACATTGTCCTCTTAATTGGTTAAGCCGGCGCGTTTTGTGGACGTCGGATTTATGTACATCCGCCCCTTTTGTTTTAATGCAATGAACATTTTCATTCATCTTTAATGCAAGTTACGCCGTTTTTGCTTTTAAATCGTATTGTTCTTGTTTGATACACCGTCCCAGGACGATTTCTTCGTAAGCCGGGGCGGCAGGGCATTGCCGTTCACCGCCCCGGCCAGGTCGAGAGGATAATTCCATTCCTCGACCTGGACTTCGCAAGTCGGGACGGCAGGGCATTGCCGTTCACCACCCCGGCCAGGTCGAGAGGATAATTCCGTTCCTCGACCTGGACTTCGCAAGGCAGGGCGGCAGGGCATTGCCGTTCACCACCCCCGGCCAGGTCGAGAGGATAATTCCGTTCCTCGACCTGGACTTCGCAAGACAGGGCGGCAGGGCATTGCCGTTCACCACCCCGGCCAGGTCGAGAGGATAATTCCGTTCCTCGACCTGGACTTCGCAAGTCAGGGCGGCAGGGCATTGCCGTTCACCACCCCGGCCAGGTCGAGAGGATAATTCCGTTCCTCGACCTGGACTTCGCAAGTCAGGGCGGCAGGGCATTGCCGTTCACCACCCCGGCCAGGTCGAGAGGATAATTCCGTTCCTCGACCTGGACTTTGATTGCTTGAATCCGTAAAGGTGTTGCGTTCGCGTTTTGGACGAGGTCAGTGTTAAACGTTTCGTCGCTGGTCCGAATTGACTTGGAAAATGCTGCGAATTTCATTACATAGATAATGTGAATACATAAAAGATTTTAACTGAAGTAAAATTTTAAATGAGAGGCATTCCACGTGTTCGGTATGGGCCGCCCGTCCGGTTTACTCAAACGGTAGGCACCATTTCCCAGTGCTTCGGTGATTCGGAATGGACCCTCCCATTTGGCCGCCAGCTTGCCGTGGGACGCGTTCTTCCTAGCCTCCCCGGTCTTCCGCCAGACCATGTCTCCGTCATTAAAGTTCCTAGGTCGCACCTTCGTGTTGTATCGCCGCTCCACCATACGCCGACAGGCTTCCGCTCTCAATACCGCCCGGTCTCTTCGCTCGTCCAGAGTTTCCAGCTCCACTCTGAGCTCTTGGTCGTTCAAATGTATATCCTCCATCTGCCGACGTAGAGACGGTTCTCCTAACTCGACCGGCAGCATGGCATCGGTTCCATAAGTCAGGTTGAATGGCGTCTCCCCGGTGGTGCCGTGGGGCGTGCAACGATACGCCCAAAGGATCTCGGGCAACTCCTCCACCCAGGCCGTCTTTTTCTCCCCTAGACGTCTTTTCAATTCGAGAACAATGGCTTTGTTCGCGGCTTCGGCTTGACCGTTCGTCTGCGGGTGCTCGACCGAGCTGGTGGTGTGTTTTATGCCCAAATCCTGGAAGAAAAGTTCCAGCTTCCGGTCGATGAACTGTCGGCCATTATCGGTGACGATGGTTCGTGGCAAACCGAAACGACAGACCAGCTTCCAGCAAAATTTCTGTACCTGGGCTGCTGTAATCGTGGCGAGTGGCTCGGCTTCCGCCCACTTAGTGAAGTAATCGATGGCGACGAGGAGAAACTTCTTCTGAGCTTGGCCGGGAGGGAATGGACCGACGATGTCCATTCCCCACTGGGCGAAAGGCCAAGGGGATACGATGGAGTGTAACTCGTGGGGCGGGGCGCGCGGGTTGTTAGCATGAGCCTGACATCCCACGCACTTCTGCACAAATTCCTTCGCATCTTCCTCTATGGACGGCCAAAAATACCCGGCCCTGAGTACACGCCCCTTCAGGGCCCTCCGGCCAGTGTGAAATCCACATATGCCATGGTGAAGCTCGTTCATCACGTAATGAGCCTCCTCCGTGCCGAGGCACTTAAGCAGCGGCGTTGAATATCCGCGTCGGTACAAATCCTTCCCAATGATTACGAACCGCGCGATCTTCTTGGTATCGGCGACGGATAGTGTTGAGCCCTCATCTTGAGCCTTCATCAGCCTCCGGATCTCCGTCCTCCAGTCAGTCCCGTCGCCCCCTGTTATAGCGTTGCATTCGATGGACGGCTGGAGCAAGACCTGCCTTATAATCGTGGTGAGTTGGCCCTTTTCTTTCCCTGCACTGAGCTTGGAGAGGACGTCTGCCCGGGCGTTCTGCTCCCGGGGAATGTGCTGAATTCGAATGTCCTCGAACTCTCTGGCTAAGGCCGACGCCCGGTGAAAATATTTAAGCAGGTTCTCCTCCCTTACTTGGAAATTTCCATTCATCTGACCGACCACCAACTGGGAATCGGTCCGGCAAGTCACCTTTCTCGCGCCCATGTCACGGGCTAGCTCCAAACCGGCTATTAAGGCCTCGTACTCGGCCTGGTTGTTGGAGATCTTGAACTTGAACACCAAAGAATGCTCGAGGAGGAAACCGTTAGGCCCCTCCAATACCACCCCGGCCCCGCTGACCGTTCGCCCGGATGCTCCATCCACGTATAGACTCCAATCCTCATTTGCTCCCGACGGTAGCTCGGCGGCGAAGTCCGCCAAGTGTTGGCCCTTGACCGATCCCCTAGGCTCGTATCGAAGTCCGAATTCAGACAATTCAACTGCCCAACCGACCATTCTGCCCGCGAGGTCGGGCTTTCTCAGAATCTTGGATATGGGGTGGTCGGTCTTAACCACTACTTGGTGACTTTGAAAGTATGGCCTCAACCTTCTCGCTGCATGTAGGAGAGCCAAAGCTACTTTCTCGACCTGATGGTACCGGGTTTCGGCATCCAGCAGCGCTCGGCTGACGAAATACACCAGCCTGGGCTCGCGGCCGCCCTGGAGTAATGCAGCACTCACAGCTGAATCCGATACTCCCAAGTACACTTGCAGTTCTTCTCCTGGAGCCGGTCGGTTCATGACCGGAGGGTTTTGAAGTATCATCTTGACGTCTCGGAATGCTTGCTCGCACTCGTCGTCCCAGTTGCAGGAATTTCCCTTTTTTAACTTTCGCAGTACGGGACGCACTCGTTCGGCCATCTTGGGAATGAAACGTGAGAGAGTCGTCAATCGACCGACCAGCCGCTGGACCTCCTTTAAGGTGCTCGGGCTCTTCATGGTTATAATGGCGTCGCACTTCTCCGGGTTGGCCTCGATCCCTCGCGACGTCAGCATGAAACCCAAAAACTTACCGGCCGACACTCCGAAAGTACATTTGGCCGGGTTAAGGCGCATTCCATACTTTCTGATCTGCGCGAAAACTTCTTCCAAATCTTGTATATGCGCCTCTGCTCCTCCCGACCGTACTACCATATCATCAATGTATACGTCCATGCAACGGCCGATCTGTTTGGTAAACATTCTGTCCATCAAACGCTGATAGGTAGCCCCGGCGTTCTTCAACCCGAAGGGCATGACCTCGTAACAATAACTGGCCTTTTCGGTGATGAAGGCCGTCTTCGCTTGGTCGGGCGCGTACATCGGTATCTGATTGTATCCCGAGTAAGCGTCCAGGAAACTCAAAATTTTGTGGCCGGAGGCCCCATCGACAAGGGCGTCAATGCTGGGTAAAGGATGAGAATCCTTGGGACATGCTTTGTTGAGATCGGTGTAATCCGTACACATCCTCCATTTGCCGTTCGGCTTCTTCACCATCACAACGTTGGCCAACCACGTGGTGTACGTTATCTCCCGGATAAAACCCGCTTCCCTCAACTTCCCGACTTCCTCCTCGACCGCCCTCCTTTTTTCTTCGCCAAGCCTACGCTTCTTCTGGGACACCGGCCGAGCTTCCTTGAACAACGATAGTTTATGGGACGCCACCGAGGGATGAATCCCTGGCATGTCGGCCGCTGTCCAGGCGAACAAATCTCTGTTATTCCAGAGGATGTTTCTAAGTTGCTCCTCCACCTCGGCCTCCAGGCCGCTGGCAATCGCCGTGGTTTGGTTCAGGTCTTCGCCTAACATTACTGGCTTGGTTTCTCCAATCGGCTCGAGCCGATCCTCCGTATTCGTTCTGGGGTCTAGGTCGGCCATGGCTACCTCGGAGCGGCGGGCCTTCCTCCTTTCCTCCCTGGGGTACAGCTTCAACCCGGCGGCATAGCATTCCCGGGCTGTTTTCTGATCGGCTCGGACCGTGCGTATGATCCTCTTATGGTCAAGGTATTTTAACGTTAAGTGCGGTGTCGATACGATAGCCCCGAATGCGTTAAGGCATGGTCGTCCAAGGAGGACATTGTACGACGTATTCGCCTCCACCAGCAGATATCTAACTCTCCTCTCGTCCCCCTCCCGGCCGGTCCCCAACCGGGTAAGCAGATCAACGTAACCCCTTGTGTCTACCCTTTCTCCCGCAAATCCAACAATTTGCTCATTATACGGTACGATCAGGTCTTCGGATATGTCCATCTGCTGGAAAGTTTTCCAGTAAAGGATGTTGACCGAACTTCCTTGGTCAACCAGTACCTTCCTGACCCCATACCGTGCGATCTCGGCGGTTATCACCATAGGGTCGTCCTGTTCGGGGTCGGGCGCATGGAAATCGTCGTCCGTGAAAATGATGGGGGGCATTGTCCTTCTGGGGGCATCGACGGCGTGGACCGACCGTAGCAAGCGGATGTGTTTTTTACGGGCGTTGGATGAGGAACCCCCGCCGGCAAATCCTCCGGAAATGGTGTTGATCATTCCTCGCAGCGGACGGTCGTTCCCCCCTCCCCGACTCCGGCTACGTCTCCTGTCATCAGGACGGTGCTCCTGCGGTCGGTGTTGCGGGTTCCGGTCACGGGCACCTCTTCCATCCTCCCTTCGTCGAGGACTTGCCCTCCGGGGGCTTCGCTCCCGCACGGGCGAACGATCCGGCCGATATGTCTTCACGTACTTCAACAATTTCCCGGCACGGATTAACTCTTCTATTTTGTCTTTCAGGGTGACGCAATCCTCAGTGTCGTGTCCCCAATTCTGGTGATATAAACAGTGTTTAGTGCCGTCTGCATGGAACGGTGTCTGACGCTTCTGCGGCGCCTGCAACAGCTGGGTGCTCAAAGCCTCGTGGAGTATTTGGGCACAGGGGGCGTTCAGAGCTGTATACTGCTGAAAACGGGGTCCTCGAGGACCGTCCCGAGGCCTGGGACCCCCGGCCCGATGGGTTTGGTTCTCCGTCCTCTTCCCCTCACTCTTCTCTCCCTTAGCCTCCCGAGTCTCCTTTTGGTAACCTTGCTTCATCTCTTCCACCCTGATTTCGTCAGCCGCCCGTTCACGCAGTTCCTCCATCGTCTTGGGTGGCGTTCGGCACACGCTTTCTTTGAAAGGACCGGGCCTTAACGCCGGCATGATATGTTGCAACGCCAATTCTAGGGTCAATCCCTTCACCCTCCGGACGGTTTTTTGGTATCGGTCCATAAAGGTTTTCAATGGTTCTTCCTTTCCCTGCTTGAGATTCATCAAGTCGACGACGGTGATGTCCCTGGCTATACACGCGGCAAACTGTTTTTTAAACATAGCCTCCAGCCCTTTGAAACTGGCTATGCAGCCGGTCGGCAATGCATTAAACCACTCTAAAGCTTCCCCCTCCAAGGAAAGAGAGAAGGCCCGGCACCAGATGGCATCACATCCGGTGCGGAACGACATGGCGTTCGTAAAAGATTTGACATGGGCGTCCGGGTCGGTGGTACCGTCGTACATCTTGAACTGAGGTGGGACGAACTGTTCGGAGATGTGCACGTCCATGATAGCCTGAACGAAAGGGACGGGCACGGACGGTCCCTCGACCACTAGCGGCGATGCCTTTTCGTCCCTGTCACCAGTCGGTTTCTCCCGTTTTTCCTCTTCACGGGAGGGGGCGCTACTGTGCTCCTCTCTATCATTTCTCGTCCCAACCACTGTTTTCTCCTGCCTCCGATCGTCCACATCATCCTCACCTCGGGCGGCAATGGCCCTGGTGATCTGCGTCGCGCACTCCGCCCTCACCGCCGCCATTTCCTCCTCGTGTTGCTTCCTCATCTCATCCAAACGTCTCTCCAACATCCTCATCATCTCTCCCTGCTCGTCAGCGTTAGTGGTTCTCGTGGTCACCATTGGTTTTCGTCCCCGAGCCCCACGGTGGGCGCCAAAATGTTTCGGTGGTGGGTCCGGTCACACTCACCTACACATTTACTTCACACTCCTTCAAGCCGTCCGCTCCTCTGCCGCTTCACGATCCTAAGTCTCCTCTCCAAACTGGCCGGTCGGGTACCTGTTAAAGACGCTCCGACGCTCAAGTTAGATTATGGTCGTTCGGTTTTTAAGTTCGCAGTATTAAATGCTATTCAATTTAACGTACCTACCTCTTCCAGTTGACTTCTATATATAGTGCTAGTTTTGGGCCTGTGATTAAGATTTTACTAATCACGGCCCAATACCCTTTTAATCAGGGCCCAAACATGTTAAACTCTTATCAGAATTAACCTACCTCACGGTCATCGGGGATGACCGGCCGACCGTTATGCTCTTGATTATCCCTGTGGCCGGCCGACCATAAGTCCTGTGGGTCGGCCTGAAGCCGGGCCGGGTGACCAGTACAATTCTATTTTTAACAAAAGAGGAAATATTGAGTTTATGATTTTTTTTTTATCTTATATTATATATAATGTTGTTATCTTTATATAATGTGACACTTAAACTCACTTTTTCCTTTGTAACTTAATTTAATAGGATCTCTAAAACTAGAAAACTAAAAGTTTTTTTCTTTTTTTTTTCCATAAACAACTTTCAGAATCACTATCAAATTACATAATTTGAAAATTACTTTCTAATTACAGAATTCAAATTCATTAGAAAATAAAGACTTCCATCATAATAGGATATGATATGTTAAACATCTCTAAGATGAAAAAGTTTAAGATATAAAACGTATAAACAGAACAACACATAAGCAATGAAACAACGGCAAAAGGACACAACCGAAGGACCAGCGATGACGATGTAAAAAGACATGATAGAGACCAAGGATGGTCTTTTACACTCTGTAAACCTGCAGAAGGAAATAATTTGGGTGCAAAAAGGAAAATTCGATACTTTTTGAAAACGAAAATAATTACTTTGGGCCTTATTTTGGATATGTGTGGTTGCAAAGTGGCCTGCAATTTAGAGTCCTAAAGGTATGATCGGGCATAGTTTTAATGTGTTATTGGGTCAATTCAATAAAGGCCCTTACTGCATATATCCATCAAATTTCTTTCTACACCCAATCATTTCAGATTTTATTAACTCTAAGCTTTGATGGAGTGTAGGAAAAAAATTGATGGTTCAACCACATGGATAATTCAATGTCATAACTTAATCTAACTGAATTATAACTGTCTTAGGTTACTAAATAAGAAAACTAACACAATTTAATTAGATTGAGTAAAAAAATTAAACTAAATTTTATTCTATTCAAATTATTTATATCTCTACTGAACAAAACAGTCATCTTAGAAATCATTACTATAGCAATTCTTCTTACTAATGCTTTAAAAGTTAATACTGGAATCAACTTACCTTTGATCTCTCTGCAACACAGAAGGATCAATTGGAATAATTTTAAATATATTTTCTAGATTTCATTCAAATCTAAATTTATAGTTTTAGATTTTAAATTCAGTTTAGTTAATTAAATTTGAATTAAATATAAATAAAACATTTATTTATATTTTAAAAAATTATAGGTAATACTCATCTAACACATGGGATTTTAATTGTAAGTGTCATTATGTCATTTTTTTTAATTATAAATCTCATACTTTAAATAATCTTTCATTTTCACATGAATTTTTCAAGACTTAGAAAATTGATGTAACATCCCAAAATTATATAGCAAGTATATAAGCATGACAAGCACAGATGTAATACTAGAAAGCAATAAGAGTAATATGGTACTAGTATAAATATATACAGTCATCCATAAAATGAGTAATTCAAAAGCTTTACTCAATCGCAAAGTCTTTCAAAATATAAAAGAGAAGGGAGAACAATAAGAAATAGAAATAAAACTAAATGAACTAAGCTAAGAAGCTACTAAGTGTTTGGGGCTGGCTCATCGCTGTCCAAGGCCTGCTCTAGAGAGGTGTCATCTGCTGCATCTGCTCACATCCAAAAAGGATGATCATCGCAAAGGGAAGAACCAGAACATACAAAACAAACAACATACAAGTACAAGGGTGAGCTAGTATTCAAAACCATACGAGTTCAGTACATTTTTAATAGACAGAGTATATAAACAACCACAAATCAAACATATAATTTCCTGATCGACCTAGACTCGTCCGGACTAGGAATGAATATTGATCTTGGGCAGGTGTTGCACTTGTGGTGGACTCTACTGCTTTGCAAAGCCATTGCCAAGGGGTTTCACCCGACCACACAAAAGGCGAGTCCGTTACCGCGGAATAAACCTACAGTGGAAGCGTCTACCCCAGGACTTCCCACTACTCTCACCACCCGCGTCAATCCTCTCTATTTGAGAATGACTGACCGTCTGAATATTAGGGATAACCTCCCTTGAAGGAGCCTCAATATTCATTCATACACTAGATTGATCTCACCTAGAGATCTTAGTAAAGTTCACAAAGTTCATGATTTTTCACAACAACATTGTCTTCACTTTACCAACATCATCCAAGGCTATACTAAGTCATATACACATCATAATACATCAACCAAATCATCAAAACAACTCATACATACTCAAACATTACATGTCTTTACAGAAACGTCATTTATTAACACAAATATCTTTATAATATTTAATCACCAATACTTAAGTAATTCAATTAGCTTGGAGACCCTCACCAATAGATCCGGAAGGGTCAAAAACCCCCAGAACGACCTAAAGAACGTCCAAAACAGACGTCCGGAGCTCCCAAAACGTCAAAAACATCAAAAATAATCATTCTGTCGTAGAAAATTTGCTGAGCGAAAATCCTGCTCTTCGCTGAGCGAATTTCTGCTGGAAAACCCAATTAATTTTGGGTTCTCGCCCTCGCTCAACGAATCTGCACTTCTGCAGATTTGCAGAATTCAACTCCTCCTATTTTGTTTTAGGCACTTAGATGAACTTCCAATGATCTTAACTCGACCTATATGTTGATTTAAACTTGCTCACGTGGTCCTAACCCTTCCTAATACAATTTCTTAACTGTTATGCATTGATTTCCTTCCTAAAACTACAATTTCATGAACTAAGGAAGCTAAATCTAATTTTACTAATTACAAGTCACTTTGAACCAGTTAATCTGTCCCTATAAGTCATATATGACTTACCTAATTGTACTAAACTGACCAAAACAACATACAATCATAGAGTCAAATTCTTGCTACTCTAATTCCTTAAATTTAGCCTAAATTGTCTAATTCACCTAGCTTTCTACCTATGAATGCATACAACATAATTTAACTCATATGAGACTAAAAGGAATCATACTATATTAAAACAAGTCATACATGGATCAATAACCAAGAAAGAGAAGAAAATCAACAAACCACAGCGAAGTGATTCGCTTAGCGAATCATGCTCACTATGCGAATGCCCAAACAGAGGCACCCTACCAGGGCCTCTCGCTGAGCGAAAAGATTCGCTCAGCGAATTTGCAAAATCTGCAGAATTGAATTCTGCAGATTTTGAGGAACTCACACCCTCAAAATCCATTTTAGGCTTTTTAATGAACTTTGGACACTCCTAATTCAAAGTATAGGTGGAATCTAACTTGCCTAAAGTATCTAATCACCCATAATCATCTTACTCTATGAATTATGCATCCTTTTATGTCCAAATTCTTAAGTTTCATCAACTTATAGATTCAATTCTAATTCTAGTACTTAGAATGCAATTTTGACTAAATGAACTCTCCTAACAAGTCATATATAACTTATACTAATTGCCTAATCTGACCAAAACTAACTACACACTCAAAATCAAAATTTGGTCCCCCTAGTTCCTCTAATTTGTGCCTAAAACCCACACAACAGAATTTAATTCTAATTTTATTTTTCTCTTATAATAAAACAATGATAAAGCATCATTTTATATCTAAATCTCATACCAAAGACATTCATCAGAACCATGTTCATAATATCAAGCCACAGTATACCAAATTTCTATTCTATGAGTCCAGTTCCAGCACCCAATTCAGAAATCAAATCACACACATGCATGCATTCTAATCTATCAGGATCATCCCTATTCTACAATTCAGTAAAGAAAACAAATATCACAGGCTAGCTCCCCTTACCTCACAGCAGAATCGTTCACTCCGCAAGAACAAGCTCAGTGGAAATTTGCACCGGAAAGGATTTTCTAGAAATTACCTAAAGATCAAAAGGTGGAAAATTTGTAGAAAATTTCAGATCCTGATTAAGTCAAGAATTTGAGGAAATAAAATTGGGTCACATGCAACAACATCTGTTACATGATCATGGCCCTAAATGACATTGAGAATGGAAATTTACTCACTAGTTAGGAAAAGGGAGAGTTGATCAGTGAGCCTGCTGTTTCTGGAAATCTAAACCTCTCAAAAAGTTCCAAATTCAGCAAAACAAAAGTATGAGCTGGTGGTGTTAGAGAGAAGGTGGAGAAGTTGATTTTAGAGAGAAAGGATAAGTTTCTGAATTTTGAAGGGAAATTATATAAAATTTTCATTTTATAAAAAGGAAAAATTGGGGTTATGATAATCGATATAGTTATGATACTTAAATATTATTTTCATGCTACTATGACTACATAAAAAATTATCACAATTAAATAAAGTGATATTATTATGTTATAAATTTAATAAATTAATCAATACAACTAAATTTTAATTTATAAACATTAAATATAATGAATAATAATTATTCCAAAGTAAAAAATATAATTATAAAATTCACACAATTCATTTATTTATAACAGATTACTAGGAAAAGTATTTCTTTAAACTTGTAGGTAGAAAAAAAATATTTTTAACACAAAATTTTGGATATGATCCTACCTTTGATATGTGTATCTTGCATTGTATCTTTTAAAATGTTACAAATTACAATTTTAATAATTTCTTTTAAAATGAAAATGTGATAAATCCAACCATTAGGAAAAATAATCAACATTTTCCATCTTCTTAATTTTTTGTTTCTCATGTTTGTTTATGTTAACATATTGAAATTTTAATAAACGAAAACGTTTTCTCAAGTTTGAATTATGTTATCTAATAATTAAATATAATATTCATTCGTTAGACACGCTATTAAAAAAATTCATCAAAGTCAATTATGTTACAATAACTATAAATATTTATTATATCTATCAGTTTAATAACTATTTAAATAAAAATATTATTACATTATAGATTATTTTAATGATTGAAACGAAAAACATTATTAAATTATATAAATTAATTTTAAAAAAAGGTAATTATACAAATAAATATATGTTTTTAATTTAATTATATATTTATTTTATAAATAATTATTATATTGTATAAATAATTTTTATTATGAATAATTATTTAAATTTGAAAAAATATTTAAAAGGTAAAACTAAAAACATTGTGACACCAAATAAGAAACTTTTGTTATTAATGATATAAATAATTGTATACTTTATTTCAAATTAATATATATTATTTGAAATCTAAAATTTTAAATATCATTCTATATCAACCTATTCCAGTAAGGAAGTCCTATAAACTATGATGTGTATGACATGAGATAATCTTAAATGTAAGAATTAAATTGCCATTTTTTTCAAGTGAATATTATTATGACTAAAAGAAAAACAGCATTTGTAATAATAAAAAACAAAGCAACAAAACAACGTAGTAATATAGATGGAGACAAATTGGTATATGTCCGGAATTTGCGTTCATTCCTTTCCAATGACCAGACTTTCTTAAACTTTCTTCACTTTTCTTCTTTTCTTTTCATGTTTGTGTTGAGTGTTGTGTTTTGCACTGCTTTCTCATCACATTCATCTCTTTCAATTTTGGAGTCAGACGTAATACACACCATCTCAGTCTCTTCAACCTTCAAACCTCCGCGTTTTCTAGTGCCTGCCTAGTTGCACCATTCGTTGAAAAGTCAACCTCCCAGAAATCCCTCATCCTCACCCCACCACTTTCTTCCTTTCCTTCCTTTAATACATTTTCCACCCTTGTATTTTCTCTACCAAAGTTTCAATCTTTTTCGTCTTTGCACAGCCAAGGATGGATTTTTCCCCACTGGGATGCTCTGAATATATTGCAAGTTCAGATCTGTTGACGTGAGTCATTGTTCATGTTCTACCATGCGTTTGTCCCCTTTTTTGGGTTTAGGTTCCTGGGGTTTATGTGGCAGTGTCTTTTTTTATTTTGTTTGGTCTGTTTCAATTGCATTAGATTTTAGTTACATGGCATATTAATCACTTTATGTTGTGATGCAGATTTTTCTTGTGGAGCAAATGACTGAAGGATTCTGTTTATGTCTATTGACTATAGTTATGCATTATAGCTGTAATTTTCAAGGACTGTAGTGGTGTCAATGAATTTTAAATTTTAATTTAATCTGTAAGGGTTGGTTTCTGGGACTTTCGGGATTGGAATTGGACAAGATTTTGAAAATGATTGTGAGGAAAAGCGTCGGACGGGTGAAGTCACTGCTTTTTCTGCTTACGGTGCTTCTGTTTTTCTTTGCCACTTACAATTTGGTAGCTACGATCATGGAGCATAAGGCAGATGGGTTGGAACAATCAAATAGAAAATTGATGAGGTCCAATGCAAAGTTTCATGTTGCCGTTACTGCAACCGATTCTGCTTACAATCAATGGCAATGCCGAATTATGTACTATTGGTATGAAAAAGTGAAGGAAATGCGTGGATCAGAAATGGGGAAGTTCACCCGCATACTACATTCTGGTAGGCCAGACCAGTTAATGGATGAGATTCCTACTTTTGTAGTTGATCCACTTCCTGAGGGCTTGGACAGGGTAAGTATTTTTCTGTTTCCCCAGTAGAATTGTATGTTTTTTTGGCTCACCTAAACTTGTCTCTTTTTGGTGAATTTCTGACCTAATAGCAAATTTACTAATCGTGACATACTGAGCCAATTCCTTCACAACTTTGGGGTGAAGGGAGCAATAGGTGGGAAAAAGGAGATGGTTGTCTGGCTATAGTAATATGATTTAATTTGTTGCTATTTAATTGTGAAATAAGCTGTCTGAAAGAATTCAGAGAATGGTCGTAGTTCGGTGCCTTGCTAAATGCTTTCCTGATCATACATAGAAGAGTTTATTTTTTAAAGTGACTGGACTTGATTAAATGCAATGAGATATTTTTAGAGTGAAATTGGATTATGTCATGGTTTTTGTTTGAATATCTTGTATATTTCTTCTACTGTTATAGACATGATTATTTCTGGCATTTAATTTGCTTTATATTGTAGTAGTAATAATGATTGTTGCTAGTTTTTGGATTTGAAAAGTCATTTCCATTTTCTTGTTCTTGTGACTAAATTAATCTCATAATTGCTGATGGTGATGGACACTCAACTGCTTATATATCTAAGTGTGTTGCTGTGCTACTATTCAAGTTCTGATGCAAAAAAAAATTATTGTGTAGTGGGGGCAACAGAAGTGCAGAAATATAATATCATAATATGCTGCTATTTTTTTTGAAAATTTATGGTATAATCACGTGTTCATAGTGAAATGTTGGAAGATAAATATATAATTTTTTAATGTGCATTTAAAGAAGAGTGTATATTTTGTGTAACCACATGTCATTGTATGAACCTTGGTGGGCTCTACATGTCATTATCCTTCCATACTGAATTGTTCCTGTCAAATAGTGAAGGCTTTTGCACATGGAGAAAAGGGGGAATATAGATGAGAGTTGGTAGTAACTGCTGCAGTTATTTTGCCTCCCTTTTTTCTGAAATAATGTTTCCATCCTTGAATAAAACAGTCAATAACTTAGTGATTTTAGTTTCTTCCTCTCTCTCTTTTCCTTGCTGACTAACTTTTTTAAGCAAGCTTATGTTAGAGCTAAAGATTATTTTCTCACTTTACTGTGCATCTTACTGTGTGATTATTCCAAATTGTCAATGCATACTGGTAGTATTTATTGATGTTTTTCAGCTGAGGAACTCTCTTAGCTTAGATTAGTTTTTAAACTCACTAGTCACAGAAGGGTAGGTGCCCAAATTAGCTGCTTTTTAGCAATGAGTTTGGATAACCTAGATTTAGGTTCATATTTGATTGCAGGCATGATTGTCTAGTGGCAATTTGGTTGACTTGACATGTTCCAAGCCATTGATGATTGTCAATTGTATCATGAATGCCAGTATTGTGGTCTTTCTATGTTTTTCCTATCAATTCATGCTGTCATAAAAAATTTACATCCTTTTATTTTTGGTGCAGGGTTATATTGTCCTAAATAGACCGTGGGCTTTCGTTCAGTGGCTGGAGAAAGCAGATATTCAGGAAGAGTAAGTGTCATAGTTATGGTTTTATACAATTCTTTTTGCTCTCCAATAATGAAATCTAATTAGCAGTGCATTTTATGATTGGTGCAGATATATTCTGATGGCAGAACCTGACCACATATTTGTAAATCCTTTGCCTAATTTGGCTTACGGATCCCAGCCTGCCGCTTATCCGTTTTTCTATATAAAACCAGAGGAAAATGAAAAAGTACTTAGGAAATTTTATCCTGAGGAAAAGGGTCCTGTCACTAATATTGATCCAATTGGCAATTCTCCTGTAATCATTAAGAAGGTAAAGTCTGAATTAATAGTTTAAATACAGTGCTGTTATGGTTGTTGTTATTAGTTGCTACTCTGTTACCCTTATAGCTGTTATAGTTACTATTATAACTAATATCAGATTTTCTTGATTTTCCATAAGCAACATATTCTTTCATTTAAGGCATTGAATTTTTTTCATCACCAGTCTTTGATGGAGGAAATAGCTCCCACTTGGGTAAATGTTTCATTGAGAATGAAAGATGATGCAGAGACTGATAAAGCTTTTGGATGGGTGCTTGAAATGTGAGTAATACTAGACAAATTCAAGATTTAGGGGCTTTATTTTCTTGTAGTTATCATTTACTTGTATTCTTTTCATTTTATAAATTTTCCTGGACCTGCTCTAACTTTCTGCTCCTTTGATTCTCTGTTGAGTAAAGGTATGCTTATGCAGTCGCATCTGCATTGCATGGTGTGAAGCATAATCTGCGAAAAGACTTTATGCTGCAGGTTTGAATTGCTTGTGTTGTGTTGTATTTGTTACTTGAGGAAGCCATACATAAGTCCATGACATGTATTGTTGGAATGTTTCAGCCACCTTGGGACTTACGTGTTGAGGATAGATACATCATCCATTATACATATGGATGTGACTATAATTTGAAGGTGAGTTATTTTCTCCTTTATGCAGTATGATGTAAAAGTAAGGTAGATAAACTATACTTCTATGGTTAGTATTCCTTTATGTTATGTCTTTCCATGTGAAAAATGCTTAATTGTTTTATGTGGAAGTTATTTACTCCTTATTTCTTCATCTAGGGGGAGCTGACATATGGGAAGATTGGTGAATGGCGTTTTGACAAGAGATCTTATCTTATGGGTCCTCCACCAAGAAACCTCCCCTTACCACCTCAAGGAGTTCCTGAAAGTGTGGTAAGTCATGCTTCAAATTTCTGGGTGTTTTGCTTTGAAATTGTTAATCATAGCCAATCTTGATGAAGAGCTGATGTTGGAAAGTTGCTATTTTCCATTCAGTGTAAATTGTTATGCTCTTTCTTGATCTTAAGGTTTTGAAATAGGTAACATCACCTTAAGAAAGCAGGGCAAAGTTGTTAAATTTGAGATTCCACTTAAGATGGGAAAAAGGATGAAAACCTGCTACTCGGGGACCATAAATGCCATAAGATACTACTTTCTTATTTTCTGACAGATATATACATATAAGCTAAAATGTTTATTATATGTGGCTGGAGTTTGTGGTTTTGTATGTGTTTGATGGAGTTTTGATGTGATTTTATTTTACATTCTCTGCTAAACCTTCATACTACTGGTGTGTTAAGTGAAGCTTCATTAGTGTGATTTAATAGTTACTGCAATAATCATTTTCAGGTGCGCCTTGTAAAAATGGTGAATGAAGCTACTGCAAACCTACCTGAATGGGATTTCATTAAACAAAAGTTGATGGAAAGATGAAAGACCTTATTGTAATGCAAATCAGGACTAGAAATACTTGTCAAAATAGATTAGTTTAAGCAAATAGGAATGGTGATGAATACAAATGATGTTTTGTGTTTTCTCTGAAAATATAGTTTTTTTTTTCCAACAGCTTGATTCTTTTGCATTCAAACGTATACCAGACTTTTGCAATCTATTGCACTGTTGTAATTTTGCCAATTGAATGATGTCACAGTGCAACAAATGTAGGAATTACATTTTATCTCTTGTGTTTTCCTTCCTTTTGAGGCATGAAACTATTGTTTTACCAACTCTTGCATTGTTTATTTTATGTAATACGTACGAGATTAATTGGTATCAAGTGCCATTTTTTTTTACAAAATTTAGTACTATAAAATTTTATCATATAATAATGTTTTATTACAATAACGATTTTAATATTATTACCCAAAGATAGGTCATATTATTAATGATAATTCATAATCTAATTTTACATATCAATTTGTTAAAATTAAAAAAAACATAATGCATAATTACCACTTCCAAAAAATTATATTCTTCGGATTGTTCTGTCATCATACAAAATCAATACCAACGATGATGGGATTCATTCTAAATAGTACGAAAAAATAACGCAACCAAAATAGTAGAGATAAATGAATTTGTTAATATGCTTTTTTTATGTAACAAAATGCTTATATGTCAGAAATCACGTCCTTAAATCATATTTTTGAAAAAAATAACATTATAATAAACATAAATGTTTCTTATTTTTTTTTTTCCATTTAACGTGTTCTTAATTTTTGTTATTCCCACAGTAAATATTATATTCACTTGTATTAAAAAATGTATGTAAATTTAATAGGATAAACTGCTCATTTATATTTACATATTTTATCATTCTTTCGTACCTTCTTTTGCAAATACTGACCAATAACTAATGCACCCCCTAAAATAAGCTGCCTTGAAAAAAACAGTAGATTACAATATGTCCGACCGAAGCTGTAATCGCTTCACAAATTGTTTCAAATTTGCCCGACGTTTTCAAATTCAAAGAAAACTTGAGCCAAACATAGAAAAGCTTTTTCTCAAGTATTTCAACTCTTCCTTTTCTAATAGTTTAAGCTCAAAATTAAATTCTAACAATCAATTAACTCTTATTTTAAACTTTGGGACTTTAAAATAATTTTACACAAAAAAATCCACTACCGAAGAAAAAAAGAGACATTCATAACAATCTACTTGTAAACTCCAGGCTACTTCTGAACGGGGTAGCAGGAAATAAAAAGAGACAATGGAACTTTTACTTCAGGTAATGAACCAAGACATCCATAATCCATAATCCAAAATTCGAAAGGGATTATTTATTTTTAAGTTCGAGAAAACCCCGACTAGGTAAAAAGGAAGAAAGTAAATCGTACATCACTGGTTATGTAAAAACATAAAAGCCATAACAAGATGCAACCACTAAACACTTGTACTTACTCAAGCATGCTTCACAATGTCATTATCATATTCATATCCCATTATCCAGCTTAGAGGAGCGCTTCATACCTACCGATCTCTCCAACTAGTCTGAAGCTTTGAGGAGTTAGAAACAAAAAGGAGTAGAATCATGTATCACCGGCAGCTAGATAGTATCAATTCTTACAGGTGTAGAGAAGTGAACAAACCATAGTAGCATACCACCAATCCCAGAGGATACACACAAGCTCCAAGATGACTGTACTTTATTTATCACCCTCTATCCACCCTAAAGATGCATGTTTATCTTCATCCACCCGGACTTTAGAGCTCAGCAAATTCTACAACAATTTACAAGCAAATTATGCCAGAGTAGATTTGGCGCAGTTAACACAAAATGTCCAATCAACAGTTAAGAAGATACAGCTTTGATTCCTAAAAATCCCAACACAGTTTACGAAGATAGTAATAGAGGCTAAGCTAAATCAGACGCAAGACAAACTAGACACATAAGATGGGAATTTGAAAAAATTAGAGGAAGGGGATATGTTTCATACAGATTATCCAAATTTCAATGTGTTTAGGCCACCTTTATGTAACCACAAAAGAATAATTTGGTACCCACCTTTTGTAGTAGCAACCTTTCGCAAAATGTCTAGGCCAGATAAACTCCAACATTCAACGACAACGAAGTAGAGCTGGAGTTTGACGGGGTAGCAAAGGGATGCAGCACATTTAATAATCCTTCAAGGACCTATTGATGTTAGCAAACCAAATGATTAAACAAAAAGACACCCTTCAAACAATAAATATAGATCTTCACATATCGAATCCATTTAAAAGAGAAAAAATCCAATCCAATGGCTTAGGTTTTCTTGATTTATCATCCAATTGACTTGATTTAAAATTTAAATTCAATCCATTTCAGTTTGGAATTAATGAGTTTTTATTTTTTTTTAAACAGTGAACATGCATAAGCTGTATAAGGTTTGAACTTAATCAGTTTTCAAAATCTAACCCATTCCAATAAAAAAAAGTAATTTTTTTTAATTCAGTTATTTTTTTGGTTTAGCAGGTTTCCAACTTTTGGGGTTGGTTATAAATTAACCCTAGCAATAAAAACAAATGTGAAGCATACCACCCATATTCTCATACTGTGGAGCGACATCACACGAAGTGTTGACCTGTCCATATTGATTGTCCTTGGAATTGCTCAGGCAGAGGAGTAAGATGCTGATTTCCATTTGTCAGAACCTGTGGCTGCAACTGCTGATTTTGGTGTGCTTTTAAAAGCTCAAATGTCCGATGATCATGCCAGCCATTCTGTTTCTCCACCTGCAGAGACGGAATTTGTTTTCCAGTATGGGAAAAACAGACTGTCCCATTCAAACCATTGTTACCAACTTGATGGGAATTTGACTGAGAGTATATAAGAGGACCGTTTGGACCTAAACCTTTGGTTGATACAGGCAACTGATATCCATCCAACCAACTGTAATCATCCATAATTGAATTTCCACTAATTGAATCTGGACCGGTGGGTTCAATATCTTGTTTAAGAGAAACATGACTGAATCCAGGAGGAGGTCCAAGGTGCCTAGAAGGTCGACTGATAGGAGATTTTTTCAAACCAGCTTGCATGGTGGATGGCGTTCTCACAACGGAGTTATCAGTAAGTGTTCCAGTAGATGCATTAGCATCGACTTTGAATGAATTTCCGAAGTCTCCAGCTTTTGAGAGATCATGAGCATAAAGCATACTAGCACCAGCACTTACAGGTTGCTGGGTAGGAACTGCAAGTGCAGGACGGTCAGAGATTGGTACAGCTTCTTTAAATGGTTGGTCAGGTTTCATCATGTGCCCATTCTCCAAGAATCTAATACCTTTCAAACTGTTAGCAAGAGATATTTCCTCCTCTAACCACCTCAAAGAATGTGGTTGAACTGGTAGTAGGCGTTGAGGAACCATTGCATTGACAGAAGCAGGTAAAGAATTTTGATAAATTGCATCATTGAGAGGGTTAGATGTAGAATTTTCATTAAATTTCATATCCCCTACAGAAGCTGTTGGAACTGATTCTAAGCCTTCATGGGGTGCCCATGATGAGGCAACCACCATATCAGCTTGTTTCTCAGATACTATGGGCTTGAAAACAATAACCTCATCATCGTCCTCTCCTTCAATATAAGGATGGTAATCTGCACTAGGTGTACCAGAAAGGGAGGAAATAACAAAATCATCTGAGATTTGAGGCTGAACACCAACAACAAATTTCTTTCGCTTTGAGTCAAAATATATCATTTTCTGATCAACCCTAACAACATTTGCTAAAGCCTTCCCTGCAGCTAAAATCCTTTGAATCCGACCTTTTCTTTCCTTTTCACTATCACTTCCAAGGGCATTCTTCCTTGAAAAATCCAATATGGTTTGTGCAGGGAGAAGTGGAACAAATCCTCTTAACTCAAAATCCTCCCACAAAGCAAGCCGATTTTCCGTTTCCCCCTCTTTATACCTGCTCATGTTGTTAAAGCAAGTTTCTTCTTCATCATCTTCTGTCATGGGCAAAAGTGAAAGTAACTTGTTCAAGAAGGATAGACAATGATTCCAAAATTTTGATCTAATAGTTGTCACGTTATCTTCGTCCTTGCTTTCAGCAATATCTGGATAACATGCCAACCACTCAACAAAAACCAAAATGCCTGGTAAAAGATAACTGGAAGAAGGATCCTGCAGCTGCATACATTTCTCTACTACTAAACTCATCAATTCAAAAGCTGCAGTGAATGCATTCTGAAGTAGAACAGCACGCTGTAGAATTTCTGCATACGTTTGACCTTCAGATTCCTTTTTCACATTATGAACTGTAAATATGATCATGGAAACAATTCTGACAATGACCAGTTTGTTCACAAGAGTATCTAAGCCCAATTTCAGTTCTTCATCTTGTCCTGGTGATAGAAGTTCATGCAGGCCAGCACTAACAAGAGATAGAACTTCAGCAAAGGTCTCAAGGCTATCATCATGACATAAGAAAAAAAGAAAAGTCAGTTTAATTTTTCTCAATGGTATTGCACACAAAATCGTGAGGTAGATTGTGTTCATTAATAATATGTACCTTGTTCGCGTGAATAAGATTCCATTAAGACGGACAAGGCATGTGCAGAAAGATTTGTAAGTTTCCTGTATATTGGATGCTCCTTCCTTTCTAGGGCAGGTTTCCATACCAGTATCCTGGGCCACAAGTTTTGCTTCCCCTTTTCCCATTCCATTGACTGCATGCACTTTAACATCACCAGAGAGCTTAGAGTAACTTTGGCGATTCTATCATGGTATTGTAAAACAGATAGTTAGAATGCCGACAGCACTCCCAAAGTATGAAAATAAATAGATGATCAAGCTCAAGCTAATTCTTCACCCACAATCATGCCAAATAAACAGAACTCCTTTATGTGAAAAGGTATGCTGTGTTGCAGTTTTCAATTCATGTCTGAACTGAATAAACAAAAATCAATGCTTGAACAACTTGCAAACCAATGTGAATTTAGGGCTATAAAAGAATGAACTGAACTAAACTAGTACTAAAATGAACAGTAACTAATGAAACCAAACTGGTTTTTAGTTTAGTTCTTAAAAACTAAACACTTAAAGTGAATTATTCAAACTGAACTGTAACTCCTGAAATTGAAACATGCTTCAAAATAAGATGTATGCTCAAAACAGTTCAAATTCAAGGAGGTAAGAGTATATTGGTTAAGTTCAGTCAGTGTTAACCGTTACACAGTTCAGTGCAAGTCGCTTGAATAGTTATATGGTTCAGTGCAGTCAAACCACTATTATAGTTTAATTCAGTTCTTCATTTGTGTTGTTCAGTATTTGTATTTTGCTCATCCCTAGAGAAATTTACAACTTGTACTTTCAATGCATTCCGCTCTGACTACCAAACAGTATAAGTAGTAGAAAAGACAACTTGAAAACATCATTATTGTACTTTAGTTTGAAAGTAAACAAAAACACACCAAAGTTTAACACATCAAGATCAATGAACAATATACATCTCAAAAAGTTGAGACTTGTAGACAAAAGAATCCAAGAATTTCAAAACCAACCCCATATTCATATTACCTTCTCAAATGCAAGTATCAAATTATCCCTGGCAGTTGAGAATGGACTATCCACAGCCAGACTCCGAAAATAACAATAAACAGTAGTCAGCTCATCCTCATTATATGAAGCCAACAAGGCAAGCTGAAAATAGCAGACATGTCAAAATGGAATACAATAGCTATGAACCATGACTCAACAATAGATGTGAAGTTGCAAACAACCAAAAGCAAAACACAGCAGAGACAGGAATGCCAAAAACCTGATGATAGGGGTTTCCACTTGAAGGCCAAATAGTTGCAGCTTGTAGATAGTAACTAGAAGCTGCGGCATATTCACGCTTTTTTGAGTCACCTCCACCATATAAGCCTTTGTAGCGAGCGAGATCACCCAAGTATATCAAACAACGGTGACAGGATATTAAACCTTTCTTCATCTCAGAAGATTTCTTTTCATCCTTCCCCATTACAATTTTATTTTCAGAGTCCTCAAAGTAACCAAGTGGAAGTCCATACTTCGCTCTAATATTCATTATAAGATCATGGTAAAATCCAGTTGCTTCTGAAAGAAAAGTCTTAAATTGCAGCCTTATTTTAGTTATCCGGTCAGGTCGAACAGAACCTTTCCCTCCCAGAGATGATTTTGAGCTTACAGAAGTATGGGCAGCATTAAAATATGCCCTCAATTCCTCAATCCGCTTATAGTGCAATTGCCACAGAGCATACTCAATGTTATGCTTCTCAGAAAAGGCATGATCCTCCAGAATTATTGCTTCATAATTCTCACGTATCTGTTGCCAAGCATTTGGATCTGATGGAACCTGTGCCTGAGCTGATCTCCTTCGCTTATTCTCCAATTCAAGGTTCTAAGTGAGAAAACATTGAAATTTTAAAAAAATAGCTTTGGACTCATCCCGTATAACAGAAAAAAGAAGTAAGCCTTGGCAAGAAAAATAATCTCTGGTTCTGCATTCTACATGGTTTTCCATGACAGGTGACAAGAACTTCTGGGTTGCTTTGAGTTCTTAATTTTATTCAGTTACTTGACCTTCAAGAACCAGACAAGTGCTTACCAACCAGTGTGATACTGGATGCCAATTGCAAAAGCCCAGCTTAAATAAAAGGGCCAAAACACTACACAACAGTTCTTGGCGATGTAAATATACACTACACAGTACTGATAACAAGGTCTATCGTTAGTTCCAAAACTAATTGAAACTAAAGACATCAAACCAACCTTGCAAAGTGGGGTTATCTTCCCATTAGAGGAAGAAGAATAACATCATTAATGAATCCCAAACCTATAACATCTAAATAGCTCAATCAACAGTGGACACGTCCTCTAAACTGTAACTTCTATATGCAGATACGTTATATGAGGATAGTGCTGTTAAGTTAATTAAGATCAGATTCCTTTAAATTTGGCAAATTTTGAGAGATTTACACAGATGATCCCTTCTTCAGTGATTACATGTGACACAGTGACATTGTCTACTGGGTGAATAAATGAGAGAGACAGAGATAGACAGGAGTACCTTCTCATAAAGGCGATGGGCACGCTCCCAAGATGAAGGAGCAGACACTTTATCCATCTCTACTATATTGACAAAACTCAAGCTACATATAACCTACAGATAAAAAAACAAATGAATAAACTCATTTCAAAGAATAGGGTTTCGTGTAACAGAGAAAAAGAAAAGAAAAAAGTTGCACGGCTGTTGTGGCACCAAAAGCACTGATGATCAACAAAATAACTATGGTCTCCACACTATAAAAAAGTACCCATTAAAAGTGAAATTCAAAGCTAGGGTTCAATAAAACAAAATTAATACCAATTTCAGTCGTCAGCAGCTATAACCGTTAACAACCAGTGATAATAATTCCAAAACAAATCCCGGTTCAATTTACCACAACTCAGTGAAAGCTCTACTTCAAACCCAAATTCCAGACATCAAATTAACGTTGACCACATAACACGCACAATCAGACACGGAAATAAAGCGAGTGAATTCCGAAATCAGGTTTACTTATGCCTCTTACTGTAAGTGTTCTTGCACGAAATCAGTTAAATATTAAGAAACATACAAAATGTGAGAAAGGCACAACAATGATTCTAGTACTGAGAAACAAAATCAGATCCACGAAATTCAATTCAACAATGATACATACTAGAGAGCGAATAGGTTAAAAAAAAGGGAGAAACGAAAGAGAAAATTTTGAAAATATAATTAAAAAATTGGAAACCGTAAAAGTCACCCGCGGAGACGATCGAAAAATCGATCAATGGTAGTAGTGTTGCGTGCGTGAGTAGAGAGAGAAAGAAAGAGAGAAAGAGAGAGAGAGAGGAGAAGGCTTGGTTGAAGTGGTTGTTGTGTTGGAGGGTCCTAAAGGGATAACGCGTATTTCTTTATTTCTTCTGGGTTTTAGTTTTCTCCATGCACCTGACGATTCTCTAACGACGCCGTTTAAATAAATCATAACAACTTTGACCTCCTCCTGATTCTTCATAATTCTTTTCTTTTAAAATTTCTCAAATTTTCAAAATATATTAATACTGTTTATCTAAAATATAATCACTTCATAAATATTTTATTAATATATTTCTACCTATATATAAAGATATTTTCATATCTATTTTTAAATTTTACCTTTTAAATAAAAAATTTAAAATTAAGATAATAATTTTATTATTTAAGTAACCGAATTTTAGGAAATAAGTTATTATATGGGTAATTATGAAAGGGATGCGAGGATATATTTTCTTTTGAAAAAAATAAATTTGAGTTTTGAATTTTTTTAATTTAATTAATGTCTTAAATTAAAAGAAATATAGTAAGCTATTAGTAGCATGATGAAAGATTAACTAAAAGATAACTATAACAAATAAAATATGGTTATGATAAAATATTTGTGTTTATAAAAAGTAATGTAATAATGTATTTATAAATTAATTAAATTAAAAAAATTTAAAACTCAATTTTCTTTTTCCAAAAGGAAAATATATCTTAGGATCCTTTTTATAATAACCATATAATAACTTATTTCCTAATATAATAATATTAAAAATTTAAATTTATTGTTATTATATATTAATTAGTGAAAACACATACATGTTATTTTTATGATAATAAAAATAATAAAATTATTATTATTATTATAAAATTCAATTAAATAAATAGAATAATTTTATGTTGATAAGTTCATAATTAAAAAATGTTAAATATATAATTGGGTCACTTAAATAACGAAATAATTATTTTAATTTTATATATTTTTATTTAAAAAGGTAAAATTTTAAAATAGATATGAAAATATCTTTATATATATAGAGAGAGAGGTATAAATATATTAATAAAACATTTATGAAGGAGTTATGTTTTAGATAAACTTTATTAATATATTTTGAAAAATTCAGAAATTTTAAAAGAAAAGAATTAGGAAGAATCAAAAACCGGGTGAGGAGGTTAAAGTCGTTAATAATACCATAGTATTTGGTTACAATGCTAAATACATTGCAAGTGATAGCAAAGTCATGATAAACCTCAATTTTTGGTTGTAAATTATAAGAAATGAACAACATTTAGATAAAATGCTTGAGTTAGTGTCTGATAAGGAAAATTAGAATATTTTTTAATTAATAAGGACACGATTAATTCTCTTAAACGTGTCATAATTGTCTTATAATTTTAGTACATGTATTTTTTATTCTTGGTTCACTGTGTAATTTTTTTCTATTCTTTTTAATATTCTTTTTAATGTTCACATTTTTTCTCTTTTGATGACAGAATAAGGATTTGAATTATGACAATTTGACAACTGAGTTAGAGGTAATTCTTCAAAATGATAAATCTGTCTTATAGTATAATAAACATTTTATTAATTTAGTAATTTTAATGAATACTAACAAATTATTAGTAATATATAGAAAAAACTCTATTATGTGATAGTTGAAAATTCGTAGTACCCCTCATAGGTAGTTTTTTCCAATAAGTTAACAGGTAATCACCAAGTCAGTATAGAATATTCTCTCTTAACACTAGTGGAAAAATGTTGTTTAACGTCACACGGTAGATGTCGGTTACGGGTATCTGCGATGTATATCAATGACAGGTGGCATTTCTGTAAATAAGTTGACAATATAGGCGTCGGTTAAGTTCATCTCCACCGTCTATAGAATTTTAGACGTCGGTCCTTCAAACTTGATGTCTATATTTCTGATCGTTAGGTGAAAAGTCATTTCCATCAGCCTTAAATAGACGTCAGTTCATTTGGGGCCCTGACGTCTAAATGGCGGAAATTAATGATGCTTATCCTACTTATCAAACATATAGATGTTGGTCCCCTTCTAACTAACGCCTATAAGTTTGTCAGGCAGGTGAATAGTCACTGTTTTCAGCCTTATAGACGTCGGATCCTACCACATTGAAGGGCCCCCGACGTCTGTATGACGGACATTAATGTTCATCACCAACCTGTCAGACATATAGACGTTGGTCTCGTTGTAACTGACGCCTATATGTCTGTCGGACAAGTGAATAGTCCCTTTTTTCAGCCCTATAGATGTCGGATCCCGCCACATTGACGTCTATATACAATTCTAGACGTCAGTTGCATCAGCACCGACCTCTATGTACAACATAAAAATTAATTTTTAAATCGAATAGACGTCAAATTAGTTAGGTGTCCGACGTATTTGATAATGTAGACGTCGGATTTGTGTACAACAGACGTCCAATTTCTTGTTAAATAACATCAGCAGTTTGCGAACCAACACATCATCTTTGCCTTTTTCTCTCCGTTGCTCTGCATTTTCCAGGTAAGTTTCCTCTCCTCTGCCTTTTTGTTGTCTTTTGGTGTAGTTTTTTTGTTGTGTCTATGTGTAGCGTAGTGCACCTTCTCCCTTTGCTAGTTTCCTCGTAAGGAAAACTTGCGTTTTTTGGATTTCTCACGGAATTTCAATCCAAGGACGAACTTGGGTTGTTGCCTAGGTCCATTCCGACCGCCAATGAAAAAGAATACGTGTATTCTTTTTCATTGACGGTCGGAATGGACCTAGGCAACAACCCAAGTTCGTCTTAGGGTTGAAATGCCATGAGAAGTCCAAAAGATGCAACTTTTTCTTACGAAGAAACTAGCAAATGAAGGAAGTGCTACTACGCTATCATAAGACACGATAAAAACCACACCAAAACACAATGATCACTTCATAGATGTCGGTTAATGTACAAACCGACGTTTATATGGCGGAAAGACGTCGGTTAATGCAATGTTTTGACGGCTTTATAGATGTCCAATGTGTTACGGACCGACTTCTAAGGTCATCTTAGACGTCGGTTAGTGCAATGTCTTATGTCTTTATAGACGTCGTTCTTTTAACTGAACTGATGTCTATATCGACGTCGCACCTGCAAAAAACTGACGTCCTATTAACGTCACCCGTATAAACGTCGATTATGTTATTGACGTTAAAAACCCAAAATAACCTACGTTAAACAATGTTTTTCCACTAGTGTAAGCACATGTAACTGGATTCACTGTTATATAAAGAATTATAGCTGTCATAAGATATTATAATTATAAATGGCTGCAACAATGTCTAGCAACATGTTTACATGATCCACCAATTTTAATGACTATAACTTTCCATTAGCAACAAGGTGATATGTTTGTGCATAATTTTCCATTAGCCAGGAATAGATCCTGTCACTCAAAAATAATGATCAGACTTTTAGAGTTTTATCTGTAGTAAGTATTGTTTTATATCTGCCACACATTATTCTTTTTATCTTGAATATATTTTATTTCATAGTAGATAATTGTAAAAAATATATAAATAAATGTATTATTTTTTTATGGTATATTCATTCACTTTATTTTATTATTTATTATATTTAATTTTCCTTGAGGATGTGACACTATTCGATGTATCAAAACTATCATTCAAGCAAAAATTTATGATAATTACACAACTAATGTATAAATTATATGGTTTTATTAGGTGTTTTTAAGTTTTGTTTAGATTACTTTTTAGACTTAACAGTTAAAGTAGACTTTTGTTTACACTACACGTTAGACATATTATTTATTTTGATTTTGAAATTCCTTATTATATACTTGAATTAAATAATTTCAAATATATTTTATGTTCAGAAAAATTGGCTTTAGTTTAGTGATTAAATAAATAAATAAAATAAATTTAAATCTGATCACAACATATTTAAATTCGCTATCATTTTTATTTACAAATGTACGAAAGTTTAAGTCGGTTGAATAATATTTAAGTCCATCAGTGAAAAATAAACTTAAAATTTAAGTTTAAACTTAAAAATTTAAATTTTCTGAATATAAGACTTAAAAAATCCAATTAAACAGAATTAAAGAAAGAAAAAACATGTTTTATGTTACTGAAGTTGTTGATAATACAATAGTATTTGGCTACACTACAATCCATATAAACAATGCAATTGATTATGCATGGACCAACTTAGATAAAAATATGAGTTTTTCTCCTTATCTTTTGCAATGAAGACAAAAAAAAAATAACCATCAATGTAAAAAGGTTGTCATACATTTGCAAATAAAAAAAACTAAAAAAATGAGCTTCAAACATCAACCATTAATAGAAGGAAACAAATCGAAGTCTGAGTCATGTAAGAAACAAATCCGAGTCTAAGTCAGGTAAGCATTGTGTATTTAATTCCTGAGAATTTGGTACCCTTCTTATTTGGTCCAACTTATTATTTTGTCATTCTTGGATTGATTTGGATTTTTCAAAACACACTGCCTATGAGATGTTAGGTAAAAGGTATTAATTGCATGCGAAGGTCTTAAGATGAAAAGGTGTGAAGTGATGGAAGTGTGTGAGTGTTGCATATATTAATTTGTTTAGAAACATTTTTGGAGTGAATGCCCACTTTCTTTTCCTTGCCATATTCTTTGCAACATAAAAAGTTAGTAGTTCTCAATCTTATATTGAATATCTGGTTTATAAATGGAAAAATGGTTGTCTTTTACTCAAATAAAAGAATCATTTTATTTAAAAACGAAATTAAAAACTTAATATTTTCTATCAATTAAAACAAAAATGAGATGATGGTTGAAATCATTTTATTTAAAAACGAAATTAAAGAACGAACGAAATTAAAAACTTAATATTTTCTATCAATTAAAACAAAATTAAGAGATTAAGATATTTTAAATTTATCATTTACATAAAGTTTACTCTTTATTCATGTTTATATACTTTTTTTTTTCCACAAATATCTTAAAATACTTTATATAGAAAATTAGAAGGCTGTAGAGTTTTATCATGATAATATTTATTTAATTTCTTATTATTACCTTTCCTTCTATTTCTTATTAAAACGTAAAAAAATTAACTAAAATATGTCCTCTGAATATATCTATCAACTATTTATATTTTTTTTATAACTATAGAGTATTATTTATATAATGGGAGAGTAATAATCAATCTAAATAATAATTTATTTATTTATTCTTTAAAATTTATTTTAAATTTCTTTTTATTATAACACCTTCTTATAAAACTTCAATAAATTAAATTTAAGTACTACTTTCTTTTGTGAATATTATATCATATAAAATTTTTGAGTTACGTTTTCAAACATATAAATAAAAAACTGCTTATTATTCATCCTTCAAAGTTTCATGCATAGTGTGAGAAATATGATTAAATATAATCAAAAGTTTCATGCATAGAGTGAGAAGTATGATTAAATGGGTTGGACAATATAATAATGTATAATCAAAGTTTTATGCACAAGCTGAAGAGGGCCATCAAATCTGGGTTGGACAATATAATTATGTATAATCAAAGTTTTATGCACAAAATAAGAGATGCTATTAAATTTGTGTTGGACAATATAATCACAGTGTTCGAAAAGATGAAGCCCAAATTACAGCATGTAACTAACTTTTTAATAGTAATAGATATTGTTTTACGATAGTTCTGATGGCAGCTTTTTTATAAATTTTTTATTAAGAAAACATTATTTATTTGTATGATTCAAAATTGTTTATTAAAAAAAAATATTTGTTTTTATTCTCTTTCAAATGGAAGTATAAGTATTAAAAGATATTAAGCAACCAAACCTTTTAAAATAAAATTGATTATTTACTATTTTTATTAGTATATCTTATCATCATTCATAAAAATCCAAATAATTGTACAATTAACACATGATTTCCAATTATTTCCCTTTCTCTTCAGTTTATAGTTTTTTTAGTGTAAAAAAAAATAATTTAAGAGAAATCAACTTTAATATAATTAATATACACGAAGACTTTGAGTTATAGATGAGTAATAATAGAATTTGTGTTGTCACATTAAAATTAAAATTAAAATGTACTATAATTGAGTGTATGATGGGATTTATAATTTCATTTGTCAATTTTTGAGCTATATATATACGATTTAGTAAATCCGTATATTTAGGTAATGAGATTAAATTTACTTAAGTGTATTTTATACTTTTGATCATGTTAAGTCGTGATAATTAAATCAATACAATTTTTTTTTCAAATTATAGGAAAACTACAAATTTGTCTTGACGTTTTTTTCAATGCAATATATTGAATAACATTTTCGCAGTTATGTATGTAACAATTTTTATCTTATGATAAAATTTGAATAACTTTTGTTTTAAGTAGTATGATTTTCAAACAAATAAATAAATGGGATATTATCTGTAATATCTATTTAAATAACACAATATTTAAGTAAATACTTAAATATTTACAATACATATATTCTTGTTGATTTTTTGTATGGTATAAATTGAATATTAGAAATATTAAAAAAAATGTTTGATAATCGGTTTACAAAATAATCATCTTTTTTAGATTTTTAAGAAAATCCCAACGGACATAAACTGTTGTGATTTTATATTTTATATCATGTTATTCTATCTGCCCTGTATTTTAAAATATTTTCAAATTTACTTTAAAAGAAAGTAGTAAAATATACCACAAACTTTTTAATTGTTTAAAATTTTCTGTTTTTTTTCCCTCTTAAAACTAACTTACTAATTTTTTTTACTTTATTATTTTATTTGAAAGTTAAGTTTTTTATTTTTGGTTTAAAATTTTAATATGTTTTAACTTGAGTGATGTATGGAACATCAAATGCAAAGCAGTACGTGGAGAATAAATAAGAAAGGTTTTACCAGATTAGACGTCATCCAACATTTTATTATAACTCATATTTACTTACAATAATAATAATGATATTGATGATACGAGGACAATAATATTAGTGATAAAAATAATCTGGAGATAAATAAAAAATATTTATATGAGAGTCAGAATCAAATTCATATGATATAAAAATTAAATCTTATACTATATAATAAAATTTCTCCAATTCGATTTATAAAAATGGTTTAGATTAAATATAATTTTAGTCTTCAAATTATCTAATATGAAACAGATGTGCAGCTGTTATGTTGACAACCGGTCACTAAGAACTGACTTATATTATCTAATACTATTCACAAATGGAGCAAAATTTACGAAGTTAGAAAGGATAAAAAAATGTTTAAATTACGTTGAGATTTTGTCATTCACACATAGGTTTTGGTGATAATTTCCTTAACCCAATTTCAAAGGATCAAGGTCAAACAATGAGGAGGTGCAAACAGCTAATGGAAAGCAATCACAGGGAGTGCAAATAGTAACTATACTCGATAAATACCAATTTGGTTGGTATATTGGGCTCAGGTTTTGGACTTTTTAAAAGGCAATTTTTTCCAGCATTTCCATAACTTTCTTTCTACCCTTCCTACGGATTTTTTTCATTTTGTCTTTTCTATACTTTATATATCTAAAAATTAAAAATAATTTTTAAAATGTGCAATCCAAAAGTTAAAAGTTATTTTCAAATTATTTAATTTAAAATTATTTTTCTCAAAAAATGAATTCGAATTATACAATCCAAAAATTATTTAAATTTTGAATTATATAATTCATTTTTTTTAAAAGTCTGAATTCTTTTTTTTTAAATAAATTTTAGATACACAGTCTGGAAGTCAAAGAAATAACTTTCTACAATATGAAAAATAGAAAATGGAAAGAAATTTTATGAGGTGCAGGAAACAACCTATGGAGGTGCATGAAGAAACTTGCTTTTTAAAACCCATACATGGTTAGAACTGCTGTGGTTAGATTTCGATATTTTTTTTCTCAACTATTTTAATTTTTGCATTTTGAGAATCTTTCTGGTTCAACACTGCCACCACTTCCGGCGGTCATTTCCTCCTATTTCCGTCGACGCCAAGGTTCCGTCGCCGGTAACCTCACTGTCTCTCGCTGTCTGCATCTTAATTTTTCCTCTTTTTCTGGATTGATTTCTTTCCGTTACTGAACCAAAGATGTGAGATCCCACGGCTTTTGTTCTATTCACTTTTCGACAATCGCGATTTTCGAATCCCATTTCTTTTATCGGAGTCTCTACTTCAATTTCGCATTCAATTTCGAATGATTTCCTTCATCTGCTTTCGTAGCAATAGCATGGACTACGTAACTACGTTTTCATCAGTGGTGTCTTTGAAATACTAACGTGGAATATCCTATGGTTTGTTGTTAAAATGCTTGACTACCGTGGAGGAGAATGATCGATTGCACTGCAATCCCTGGCCTCTGGTTACTTCCAGTGTTCTCAGTTGTTATTCTACTGAAATTTATTGTTTTGAAATATGAAAACGCTAGAAAATATTCGTGTACAACGAAAAATGACTATTTGACGTATTTCTACAAATCTTTTCGCGTTTGGTAATTTTAGCTTTCTAATTGTTTGCTTTCTTTTACGTGTTTATGTATTCCATTTCTTTTTTGAAATCTATGTTTTTAACCATACGTTATACAATACCTTCTGCGAACATCATATGTGTGACGGTACATTTTGAAATGGATTGATAAATTTAGTGCTTAGTAGTGTATTAGTTTTTGTCGGGACTTCAATTCTAATTTATAGGTCATGAGTTTTTATTATGTAAGTTCTGTTGGGGTGGATTAAGGAATGATGTGAGTAAAGGGAATAACTTTCAATTTTTGAGCCTGGATTGGGTATTGATTATTGAAGTTGCCAGCTTTGATCATACTCGGTATGTATGCAAAGAAAATTTATGTTTGGTTTTTATTTCTTTTCTAAATACGGCGAGGTTCCAGAATTTGGAAAAACTCAACTACTCTAGTTTGTGGATCAAATGAGAATATAGTGGTATCCATTGTTGAACTCTAGTTTATGGATCAGTGAAGAATATAGTGGTATCCATTGTTGAACTCTAGTTTATGGATCAGTGAAGAATATAGTGGTATGCATTGTTGAAGTTGATTAACTGATGTGGCCTTTCAGTTTCAGAATGATTAGAATATTTGGTTGTACGGTTTTAAATTAAATGCACGTGTTCTAGTTCATGGGTCGTTGTAGTTTCCCTTCTCTTATACAGTTATACTTATAGTGCTGAACACATTGGATTTCCTTTCTACCTTAAACTTTTGTTGCTTGTATAGTTGCCTGTACTTTTTCTATGGACATAGGAAGCCTTATATTTGTGATCTATTTCGTTTGAAAAATTTGATATTTTAGTGGCTGGGTAACTTGAGCTTTATATTATAATTCATTTGTTTTTGGATTTGAACTGTGTTGAACTTTTAGCAGTTCGTCGTCCTAGCATCAGTTTTTGGATTAATATTTTCTATGGTGGCGGTGCTATAGTATGCTCTTTAAATAAATTTGTTCATGGAGAATATGATTCATATTTCACACTCATTTATAACAGAGTTTGGTTATTTATTTGGTGATTCAGTGAAGGCAAGGTGCTTGATCTTCTGAGTTGTTGGTAAAATGGTTTCTTTTGAGATGAATGATCGAAAGAGTAAGTGGAATATGATACTTTCATTCTTTTATCTAGAATAATGATATCCTACTGCTTTTGAAGTGATCTAGCATCTTTAATGTTTATCTGTAAGAATGAAACATTGTGGAGCTAGCTAGTTCCATAAATTACTTACCACATTCAAATGTTCAGTTGAAAAGTTACATGGTTTTGATTTATTTTGATCCTGTTCAATTGTGCAATACAAGACTCCCACAGTACAGTGCGCACTCAGGGTCTGGGGAAGGGTTATTACCCTGCACCCACAAGTAATTACTTCCACAGTTTAAAAGTGATCACATGGTGACAACCCCAAACATTACACCAAGGCTTAGGGAGTGTATGTCTCAGTTTAAATAGAAGCAACTAGAAATAAGGAAATTAGAACACGATTTCTTACTAAATTTTTTTGACCAAGAAGCTAGAGATATAAGATATGGTAGCCATTTTATAATCTAATGGCGGTTACCAATTCTCTTGTCAAAAAGTAGTAGTCACAACAGTGCTTCTACTTTTATTGAGATATTATTTTTCTTATAATTGGTTATTTCAAAGTAATGGCATCACCTAATGAAGCTAATTGAGATTGACCAATAATGGCATTGTGTTTAACATTGTTAATATTGGTTCTCTTCTGGTTCTTGGACAAGAAGACATTTAGGATTATGTTATTAGTTTTTGCTAACTAATGACATTGTACAGTTTTCAATAAATATATTAGTGTCTTTATGGTGTTGTATCATGGTGGCTGGCATGAGTATTCATTTGACAAAACTGTGGATTAATTATTTTTCTGTATACATATTTGATATCTACTACTGTCCTTTTTTTTTTAACTTATTTGCAGTTTTATTATCTTACTATATTTAATGTATGTGATTGGCACATGATACAGAGATCGGATTAGGGTTAACTGGCTTTGGTATATTTTTCTCATTCCTTGGGATTATCTTCTTCTTTGACAAGGGACTGCTAGCCATTGGAAATGTACGACTCATTTACAAATTACTTGTTTAAGTAGTTGCTTCTTATTTGATTTTTCTTAGTTACATATTTTTTGAGGCCTTGTTGATGCTCAAATCAGATCCTGTTTGTTTCTGGAGTGACCCTAACCATTGGGCTGAAGTCCACTATGCAATTTTTCATGAAACGAAGTAATTTCAAGGTAAACTTGTTACATTTTATCAGTCTTTTAACTTGGTGGCCCGTACTTTCTTCATGGTAAATTTTCCCCACTGACAGCTTTACTCTTCTTCAAGGGGACAATCTCTTTTGGTGTCGGGTTCTTTATTCTTATAATCGGGTGGCCTATTTTGGGCATGATTATTGAGTTGTATGGATTCATCATACTATTCAGGTTTAGTGCAAATTTAAAAGAATTCCATTATGTTTTGAGTATTTTACATGCTTAAAGCTAATTATGAATTGTACTGCGCAGTGGATTCTGGCCTACACTGGCCGTTTTCTTACAGAAGATTCCTGTTCTTGGTTGGTTGGTTGAACAACCATATATTCGATCGGTATGTTTTTGTGATGAATTTGCCTGTCATCTTAAGTCTTCACAAAAGTATTTACTCATTCAGCGGTCTGGGTTCTTCTATACATGTCAATAGCCAGTGTTCGTGAAAGTTATCAAGAAATGTTTAGTCACTTTGATTGATTGATTGATCAATCTTGTTTTTCTTCAATAGGTGTGAATGTTGATATAAAGAGGAAAATTGACTATATAATGATCAATCTGACATTAATTGTTGGTTCTATATATCTGTCTAGAAATTGTTGAGTGATGCTTCTTCTGTTTCTTTCTATCAATGCCATTAGAAGGATAACACCCAGGTTAAGAAATATAATTAACATAATTTATATTAAAATTATTTTTACTTGCTATCATTTCTGTCATTTATGATATTTGTGGAAAGTATATCAGAATTTGGTAGAGATAACGTCATGGTTGAGAACGTATTAATTGATGATATGAAGTGCCACACTTTCTAGATATTGAAGCCCTTTGCTTTTACTTGTCCATTATGCTGAAATTTTCAAACTGATCCTGCTAATTTTCTGTGCATTTGCAGTTGTTTGATCGCTATAGAGGCAAGCGAGTGCCCGTATAAGACAGGAATCTATGGAACATAATGTAACTGCTAGCAGGTGCATTGTAAGTCAATGTAAAGAAAATACTCTAGTATAGATATCTAACTGAATTGAGTTCGCTTTTTGATGGTAGAAAATGATTATCATTTCATCATGATACTCATTCAACGGAAAGGAAAAGTGCAAAGGGAAAAGGTTTTCACTTTACTATGATTCTAATACTTGGTGGAAAATCAATTGATATGGAGAGTGGTGGTCAGTTCCATTTACGTTACGATTCCAATCAGAAACCTTCGGAGGTTTTCACGCCAAGTATCATCCTTTTGCTTTTTGTTCACACTCGTAAAAGGAATATAATGGTTTTAGATGATGTCATTGCAGCAATATAGAACTATTTTCTTTCTTCCATATTCTTCCCTAAATATTGCAGTGTAATTTACTTTAAATATTGCACCTTTGACTACCATGGGATATTTTGTTTCTTAGAATTGGGGTTTTTCTTTTTAGGCTGAGTTTTGTTATTGATGTGACAACTCATACATTTTATACAGTATTTTTGTGTTCATCATTTCTATTATATCACTTATTACATTTCTTTTCTACTTTAGATGAATAAATTGTTTTATACCTTATTGCACAAATAACATTTCTTGTATAGATTTAGTAGCACTCTTAGTATTTTAGTTTCAATTCTATTTTGAATTAATTTTTGTATTTCATTTTCTTGAACAAAAATTGTACATTTTTTTTTCTCTTTTCAATTTTCTATTTAAGATCCTCAAAATTTTATTGTCTTTTTAAATATTTAAGCTGGATTTGGGATATGCTATTATTTTGAAAGTTAAAAAAAGTCAAGATTTAATAAAATTTGAAGGATTTAGTATAATGTGAGATTAGGCTTTCAAGGGAAGATGGGGATGTTTTTATTTTAAGTGAAATTTGATATTTATGTTAGTTGAGTTAGTTGCAAAATAGTTTACTTAATTTAATTTATGATTTTATTTAGCTGAAATTAGAATTTGAGAATTGTTGAAAATCTAAAGTGTACTGAATTAAATATTAAATACACTTAAAATTTATAATGACATATTGCATATTCTACATTAACTTGTAATTTTATTATTCTGAATCAAACCCAAACTCAAATGCGAATCAAATTTTATGATAATAATTATTGTTATTTACGAGGAAGGGTGAGTATATGGATATATGAATACAAAACTTTTGTGTAATAATAATTAATTGGTTTAATTAAATTTTAAGTCTTTTAAAAAAGAATTCAATTAAAAAGAGAAAGTGTCTATTGAAATTTTTTTCCAATTGCATTTTTATCATTATTCTAATATGATTGTTATTTTGTTTTGTTATCTCATTTATTTGTTTTTGCATGATAAAAATATGAAATTTTATTACTAAAACAAAATAATATTATTTTAAAAGAGCTTTTATTCTTTTAATCGGTCTAGATGATAATATAAAATTCACAAAGAAATATAACAATCTTCATTATGCATGTTATTAATTAAATTGATAAAAATTACTTATCATTTTATATTATCAATAATATCTTCTTATATTTATCACTAAATTTTACATTTATTAACACATGCAACACAGATTGTATCTTCCTAGTAACTGACAAATTAAATGTCAGACTTAATAGTAAAACATAAGGATTTTGAGTATACAATAAACCAAATCTTTTTGATAAAATTCAATAAAAAAATATTCAAATTTATGAAGTATTAAAAGTTCAGTTAAGCCTAATTAATTTGCAAGTTCATTGTTAAACCTACCAACCTTGCCTGTTTGATACGTACATTTAGATTAGACCTTAGACTTGAAATTTCGACAGGAGTAACATAAGAACCAATTAAAAACATAATATTTTTTATAATTTGGCATATTATAATATAGTAAATTTGAAAATGTATAAAAAATGTTTAAATAAACTGATGGTTAACAAGCATAGTTAGCTGGTACAATAAATGGGGAATTATTTAAGGGATTAAAGAAATGAACGATGCTAACTATAAATAAGAAAACAAGGTTGACAGGAAAATTGCATCTCGTGATTAGAGAAAAAAAAACCATACTGTCATGAGAAAATCCATTGTTGATACAAAGTTTTCTTGATTTTCTTTAGATGATTTTAAGAAAAAGCATTAACAGAATCTGAGCGTTGAACACAAACAACTTTGTAGATACACATCAATCATTCCACAGAGGTAACAAACTGGCAATTGTATGTTCCTATGTACAAAGAATTTGCCAAAACAGGAATTAAAATTTCCTCACTTGGGTTGTCTGTTCAACAACAAAATTCCCCATCTATTGACATATAATATAATTACACGAAATTCCATCCCCACCCTAAAGAAACAAAAGAACTCAAATGTTATTAAAAAGGAAAGAAAGCCTTTCATTTCAACTCCAATGAACTTCACTACCAAAAGAAGAAGAAAAAATTAAGTAGGAGCCAAGAGAATGAAGCAGAAGCAGTGCACAGACCATAAGGGATACAAATATATGCAGTAAGTCAAAGACTCAAAGGATATACAACATGTCAGCCAAAATTCTTCCACAAATTTTATGAAGCACACACCTATTTGGCCAGTCAACTCCATGATGGTGATGATGGTTTATAGACAAAGTCTTGGGAAGTTGTAGAACCATAATTCAAATCAAGGTTATGGAGTTGTTCCATCAGCTGGGACCGCCGTTCCTTGAAAAAATCGAGACGAGTGGTTAACTCTACTAAGGTTGAAGATGCTACAGATGGATGTCTTGCATATTCACCCACCTGAAACCAGTTCAACTGGGTCAGTTCCTAATCATCTCCATTCAGAAAGCAGTCAGATTCTGCCATAATATACTAGTAAAAAATCATAGTGGAAGATTTCACGTCAACTAGAAATATGATCAAACTATAATATAAAAGTAACTGTAAACCTTCCAAGCCGATTTTGTAAAGTTAAATTAAGATAAAAATTTACTTTCTAAAAAGTACAGTACTCATGGCACTCTTATGTGTCAAAACTGATAGAATGATGTTACCGGAATTTTGCATAAAAACCATTTTTTGGAGACATTTCTTTATCTGAAGGCTTACCTCTGCTGCCCTTGAGGTGGAGGGCACCGAGGCAGAGTCGACGGCACCGAGATCGTCTACGGACATGCTTGTTGATGCCTCAGTGCTTTTTGAATCACTAGGGCTTGACTCTACAAATTGCTTTCGAGAAGGCTGCCTACTGCCATTACCAGATGCCAATACTTGTCCTTTGATATTTCTCCAATCAGTGCCCATCAAATTCTCCTGCAAAGATGAAAAGGCAAATTTCACTGTTGTTTGAGTGCTTTGAACAATGAAATATATCATCCAAAAGTAATGAACTATTTTTATCATAAAAAAGAAATAAGAAAAATAGACAGGGTATGAAATTAGCGAAAAAAAGTGCTCTCCCAGGGACAGAATTTTGGATCAGGAGAATTTCAGATTGTAATACACCACATTCCCCGATTTATAGAACCTTCAAATACCATTTCCACGGTAATAACGAGTACAAAAAGGAAAAGAAAATAACAATAGAAGTTTTTTCTTCATTAATGGAGTTCATTTTGGAACTAACTTTTGTAATCATGTATCAAGCATCAATTTAAGCAATTACTTAAATACTAAAAGAAAGGAATTGAAAAGGTTAGATTAAGGAGATAGAGAAGATTCAACCTCCTTCCTGGCTGTTTTTCCTTTAAATTTTGATTGTGAAATAGACTATATAAAACACACCTCAGTTCTTTGTTTCCTTTCATGATTACAGAAGGCCAGGGTTGAATCAAAATCTTGCTGAAGAAATCTCCTGCATGAGTGAAAAAATAAGAAAAATAAATAGCTACAAAAGAAAGAAATAATAAATTCACATGGATTTCAATTAAAAGGCAGATCCTATAAAAGAATGAAACAAGTGCAGCAAGAAACTTGTGTTTGGCTAGGATAAGTACAAGCACACGGGGGCAGAGGATACAATTACACAAAGAATCCTTTACAAAGAAATCAAGAAGAAAAAATTATAACATTTCATTTCCATGTTTTAAGAAGTTTTTTAAACCGAATACCGAGTATCAACTCAAGTGGGTACTTGGTCTTTTGAAGTTGGTAATATGCCAGTACATTTAAATTGAATTTGGCATCAAATTCATGTGGAACTGCACCAATTTGAATTTTGAAAGAAAAATCAAAAGCTTTTGTAATTAAATTTCCTATATAGTAGATTCTTCCTCTTGGTGTTAGAAATAAAATAGGTCTGCATACTCACTGTTGAGGATGATTCTGAGTATGTTGGTATCGATCACCCACATCAGTAAGTGATCCATAGTGATGCTGTCGTTGCTGATTAAGTTGATGATGGAGTTCTGCAACTTTTTGCTTCAATCTGGCCACGTCGGCTTCTGCAAGTGCTATCTCTTCCAGCTCAGCCTTTGTCTGTATATTAGCATATTTAGTAAAGCTTACTGAGAAAGACACCAAGAGTGAAAAAGTATGGTAAACATTACAAGAATACAAAATCACCTTGGAATCCATGCCACGTGAATTGGAAAGCTGTCCTGAAGACATACTCAAACCTACTTCCAATGCAGCTCTAAGATCCCTCTCAGCTTGCAACTGTTCTTGCAATCTTGAAACCTGTAGATTAAAAAATCAGTTGCAACTTATTAAGGGCCAAAATAAAAAGTATATATATAATGTCAGAAATATACCCATGAATGTTATTTTCATTGTACTGGCTAGAACCATGATTTCTGGTTAGCTAGGTAATTTAATGCATTTTTATGGTTGAATGTTATTTTTTACTTGATATTTTTTAATATCTTTAGCTATTTTGTGTTTCTTTCAAAGCCTTTCAGTCATTTTGTTTTTCAAATGGATATACGACTAAAAGGGAGATATGGTATAACTTTTTGCAAAGCAATTATAAATCCCAAGCTTCAATCAATAGAAATACATCTCCAAAGGAGCTTTAGAAATTCCATATAGAGTTTAAAAGAAAAGAAAAATCCCAATGAAGAAAACCCTTCCTTATGTATTCTATCCATATCATAAATCATTGTAAAGTGGTTACATTATTAGCAACCAATATCTTGCATAGATTGTAGTAATACACAATAAAAATTCAACTACTTTTGGTTTTTGAAAAGAATAATTTACCCAATTTTAATCCAAGAGGGTTCAATATCTTTAGAGAAAAAAGCTGAGCAAATTATTTCAAGAATGCCAAACCCAAGAACGTCTAGAAAGCACACGTCACATTAAAAATAAGCAGCAGAGCACAGGAGAAACTAGTAAATAACATTAAATGGTCCCAATTCCTAATGGAAGGAGATAAATCAACAGTAAGTACATCTTGCTCAAGTGCCAAACGCCGCTCATGCAAAGCCTGCTTCCTTCTCTCTAAGCTTGCTTGTAAAATTGCATTGCCTCTAGCCTAAAATGAAAACAGGACCAATTCCGTTAAAATGTTCTCATTATATGCTTTGGCATAAAATAAGTAATAAGCACAAGAAATCTACCTCCTTTGCAATTCTGTGTTGCAAATCATTTTTCGCAATCTCTAGCCTCTGAATAGCAAGCCTACAGACATCAATACCATTACAGTCATTTGCTTTCAAGGGATAAAATAGAAATCACATGACGCAAGGAGCCAACAAAACAAGGCTGTTAAAGCTGATGAAAATGCCAACCCATTGTCTAACACGTCCAAAACATCCATGAAAAGAGATCAAAGAATAACTCCAAATTCTAACAAGAAACATAACCCAAGAAAACACACTACTATACAACGAAAAACAAAGTCAAATCTAGTATCTTACTCCTCTTCTCCGGAAGAATCAACTGACTCCACTGATGGTGTCTTCCTTGGCTGCTTAAATCATAACAAATTATCAGATGTCATGTATTTACCTTAAAAATTATTAAAAAAATAAAAACTGCAAAAACTGGGAAGAAAAATTTTCCCCTCATAACAAAATTTAAGTACATCCACTGCTAACATATTACGTCTGCGCAAATTTTAGTCGCTAGCTTATTGCAAGTATATTTTGTCACATAAATTTCTCATTATCCTACGAATGGTTGTTAGTGTAATTGTTATTCCTGTAATAAACTCCCAGTATATACCAACTTAGATCTCTGACAAATTTGTTAGGGAGTAAATGGTCAAAAATAAAAACTCACATTGCTCCTTCCCCAGAATGCTGACCGCTTAGAACTGAAACTAGCACTACTTGCTTTACCAGTTTGCTTCACAGCTCCTGATTCAACCACAGGAATGGGTAAATGGTTGCCAGGGTCCATAGAAGATAAAATCTCACCCATAGATCGATAAGATTCAGTGGAAGGCAACAAATTTGAAGGATCATTATCATCAACTGGGTTTTCACTACCCTTTCTTTGCTTGTTTTGATCCTCGGTCAGTGGGGTATCTGGAACAGCATTTAGATTAGAATTTTCTGTCTTAACATGGTTACTACTGGATGATCCAACATCAGAGTCATCACCTCCAAATGCCTGCAGGAACACAAAGAAGAATTTAAGAGGATAGGGGGAAAAGAAAACAACATTGTTAATCACAGCAGATGATTATTCAAAATAAAGTCCCTATCCCTAGCCTGATAAAATTTCCACATAAGGGAACAGTAGCAACATAGGTAGCTTTATCTCACTAGGTGAAGTTAGTTACATGGATCACAAAATGTCATTGAACTGGTTTAAAACCAAATTCTTGGATATTATTCACCAAAACATGCCATCTACTCCCTTCACCAGTGGCCTTCAATGAACTTTGTTGCCCATGCCCAAACCACTTTGACCAATCATCTGTCATTTTTCCTGATGAATCACACCGATATCTTAAAGTATACAATTATTCCATACCGTATCTTATTTTGTGGACCTGAACATAAAATTAATCGTAACGTACTCATTTACGTTACCATAAAGTATAGCAAATCGTATTAAATGATAAAAATTCTCACTGAGTTTGGCAGATATTTTGAAATAACAACTGACCCTAGATGATTTTCTTCATTTTAGCCACATAACTAGTATCATGTGGACCACATTTGAAATATTAATTAATCCTATATACCTAAACCTCAAACCAATGGTATGACTAGTTTTCCATATTATTTTGAACCCTGTAATTTGCGTCTCATTTCTTACTAAATTGCAATTCATAATGTGTTACTCCAGCTGAAGTGAAAACCCTATGATTCCAATGACTTTCCATCTACAAAGGGAAATTTTAGAGTTAACCTCACTTAAGTAGCAAGAATTTCCTATTGAGTGATTCACATTTGGGGTTTCAACAAGTTTAATCAACCAAACACAACCATTCTCTTCCACTCAATCTTGGGACTGACTATGGCTAAACACAGTAAATTACCAACATACCTTAGATGTTTTAGGTCTATTAAATAGATCTCTCCTATATGGCTATATCATGAAAATATTTAATTCCCTTGCACGTAAAAAAATGCAACTAAATCCAAAGCTGTCAAGCCAAACATATTTATTGACTCACCCATTGGCTTGTAAATATTTGTAGTGAAATGACATTCCCTTCCTAGTCTACTCTAAAGAGTAATATTGGGAAAAATAAAGAACAAACTCATGGTCGATTAATCTTCAACTCAAAAAATATGGCACAGTATCAAAATTATGCTCAAGTGAAGGAAGATCATTTCCCTCTTACCAAAACAGAAGGATGAACAAGGGTATGAATGACATTTAACCACAAAATTCCATGATCTAACTGTTATGTGATGCTAATGAATCTGTCAGGTTAACAACGACACAGTCTGTACAGGTTTTCTTACTCGGGTAGATTTATGTAGCAAAGAGCATTTCATTTCAGGTTTATAAAAAAAGTCAGACACAAAAAAACAGAGGAAGTAACCTTGTAATCATAAAGATCACTGCCAGCATAACCACTACTTTCACTCAATTTTCCACTCTGAACACGATCAGCATCTTCATCTGTCTCCTGATCAACTTCATTCTCTGCATCATGGTAACCATTTTCTTTCACATCTATATTATCATCATCAGTTGAATCTTCACTCCCACTGTTTTCAACCCGAGAATCTGCTGACATAGAACATCTCTGTATATTTTCTTCCTGAAACAGCCCACAAAAATTAGGTTGCATTGCTCAAACATGGCATGAAAATAAACACTTAGACATTTAATTTTAGCTACATTATAGGAACAACCTATACTAGAAGAGGTAAAACCATTTTAGCTGAGCATACAATCAAAAGATCAAAGTTTATACAAAGAGTTAACTTGATTGACCAGTCCCACAGAAAAATCTTATAGAACGTTTGGCATGTTTGATACAGACAAATGAAGCTCATATAAAACAAAAAGAAAAGCTGAGCCCGCCAGTAATTAGGATACCTCGAAGCTAAATAAAATATATATGCAGCCACTAGAAGTTACTGTTCCTAATTGGAAGCATACACAAACCAGGAAACAATTAATCAATAAAATACACGTTGATTGAGAGTTTCTCACATCAAATATATTCTCATACTCCTCCAACAAAGTGGTAATAATGGCTTGAGCATTATTAGCAGCATTGGCGGCAGCAAGAAGCTGAGCTGAACTATCACCACTGACATCAAATTCATCCTCCAGCTCACACTCTCCAGCTAGCAGAGGTCGTAAAAGCAAGGGTGCCATGCAAGCAGCAACAGCAGATTGAGTCATCCTATTCTCTTGAGAATGAGAACCAATTGTGTGCATCATCTTCAGAATTCTGCAAAATTTATGATATTTGTTTTATTAGTGAAACATAGCTATTAACTACTGCACATAGATATAATAACTGTAACAGGGTATTCTTCATCACTGAATATTATATAGATAATGTTAAGAAATGGATTTTAAGTCTCACTCGACCTACAAAACCAGTTTGTAAGGTGAGGTTTGCACCTACATATATATTCTAAATTGGTCTTATCTCTAGTCGATGTAGGACTTCCAACACACACCCCTCACGTCAAATTACATACATCTCGTGTATGGAACTAAATATTAATAGGTGATTCGATAACGGATGGAATGATATGCCCAACAAACACAAATCTTGCTAACATAGACTTTAACTCAGCTTTGATAACATGTTAAGAAATGGATTTTAAGCCTAATTCAATTCTACAAAATCGACTTGTAAGATGGAGTTTGCACTTACATATATATATATTCTAAATTGGTCTTATCTTTTATAGATGTGGGATTTCCATCAAATAACAAAAATTTCACAAAAACTGAGGTGAGCTTGAGTTTAGTTTGTCAGATAAAGATAGTGTAACAAAAGTTTTGATATCTTCATTTTATTGTATCTATAAGAGGTTGTTTTCTAAGACCGCATAAACCTGAACAACAAAATATAGACTCTCCTAAAACAAACAGATTCTTGTATTCTTATTCTTATAATTTCCAAAAGCAAACCAAATTGCGATCAAGAAAACCCAGTTAACAGTTTTAAGTATATGTTTTCAATTATTCTACAATACGAGGATGACATACAGTGAATGAAGGAAAGAGTATGTGGGTGCGAGCGTGAGTAGACTGTACAGTGGCCAGTTAAGAGAAGAGAGAGAGAGCACCTTTGTAACAATCGGCGATTTGGCTCAGGAAAAGTCTCCAATATAGCACATCGCATTGCATTAATCCTAGCTTCCTTACGATCAATTTCTTGCAAAATGAAAACAGTAACAATTAACTTAAGCATAGATTGCACCTAAAGAACCCAAGAAAAGGAACAAAATAACTGAATGATATTCATGAAGGAAAATAGCAAAACCATTAGACAGATGAACATAGGCAGTTTAGCTTATTCCATACATGATCCATGCAAATTTATAAAAAACGGGAAAATTGGTAAGATTCAAATTGGACTTCTATGAATAGTAACTGCACCAAACATCCATTTGGTCTTCATGTTTTACCAAAACATTTATAGCAAAAACTACTCCAAGGGAGGCACCTTTTGCTCATTTTATGGTGCTTTCACAATAAAAAAATCATCTATATCACATGAATGAAATAAAACACTACAGAAACTGCACTAAAAAGATTTCATCTACATGCACGTCTCTATTTCACAGAAAATCTTTAACAATGACTGAACAATGACAGTTGTTTTCTTAAATCAATATATTTTCAAAGTTCAAACATATTCCATACGAAAAAAGCAGCAGAGAATAATGTAATTTCATTCACCAATAATAGGAAACTATGGAGGAAGGGTATAAAATATTTAAAGTATCAGTGAGGATAGTTCTTGCTAAGTTATTTACCTCTAAAAGACATTCAAAATATGTCCAGTTGTTCAATAATTTTCATTATATAACCAAATCTAGATTATCTGAATAAAGGATTCTTTATTAAAATCCTCTGATAAAAAAACATACAAAAAAAAAAGAGGCAAAAAGTATATAGAGAAATATCCATCATTTCAAAAGAACACAAACCACCTACTGTCAGAAGCATATGGTTATATGGAGCATAAACATAGAGCTCAACTTACTATAAGCCTCCAACAAAGCAGTGCAGCATGAGGCAGGAACTGGAGAGGAGGGAAGCTCCCTCAGAACATGCTGTAAATACACCCAGTGGACCATTATTAAATAAAATGCACAATCCAACATTCCAACAGAACATTTTAAAAACACAGGACCCATATTAATCAGATTGATTGTAGCAAAATCACAGCTGCTTTCAAATGAGGCTTCTATTAATCTTAGGCTGATGAAAGAATGCATGATTGATTTTATGGCCTTTAGGTCTTAATTATAAGCACAGGGAAACTATGAAAAAAAGTGGAGTTTCCGGTATTAATTAATTTTACAAAGTAAGCCACATTTAGTATGTAGACTAGTATCTAATACACAATGAGTTGATAAAAGGGAGTTTTTTTTTTAAAATAAAAATGAGTGCTAAGGCATCACAATAATGAATTACAATTCACTAACTCTGCTCATGTCATTCAGGCATATTTGGTTTACTAATTGCTGATGCAGTTTCTTTTAGTTAGAAGCACAGAACAGCCCTATAGGTTGGTCCTCTAGCAGTCCTTGTTAGTGTGCTCTTTAATAGCCGTCAAACAATAAAATCAGAGACAAGTCATGCTAAAAACCTGTCTGAATGGCACTACGCACTAGCTTATATTGAGTAATTGTTTTAACTGTACATTATTAGCTCAGTTTCTTGTAAACTGGAAATGAAATCCTGTCAAATATATAATATTTATTCCTGATTATCGACACTCCTATTATGACGTCAACTAAGTAGAGTTGGTTTTTCAAAGACTGCTTGTAAGAACATTACAGTCTGATAATAGAAATCTTATCAAAATAGACTCACTTTTATGCCTTTTCTTCCCTGTTCAGCATAAAGTCTCTTTCCTGATTTTTACTCGTACACATGCAGAGGGACTGCACTCTTCTACACTTATAGCTAATGCCATTGTCAACTTTTGCTTTGTTTTACACTCAATTGCTGCTATGTTTAAGGAGGTTTCTTATCTTACTCCAATGTGTAAACTTCTTTCTACTTCTAGATGGTAATATTAACAGGGGAGAAGTTTATGGAATTCTTAAACTTCCTCTGCATAACGAGGTCCATAATTTTTATTTCCCAGAGTTGAATGATGTGTGGGTTAGATAGCATCGCCTTTCCTAATGTTTGTAGGAAAGTTTAATATTAGATTGACGACTTTTTAATCGAGATCTAGTATGTATGCTCCATATATAGTTTATTTACTTCTATTTTCAAATATGTATATTCATTAATAATGAATTATTAAAAAGAAGCTAGATAAATACCTTAACACAGTCACCAACAACATGAGCATCCTCCTCAGCACCAAATTCAGTCTTGCCTGGAAATATCAATAAAAAATAGGGCATTCATAAGTGGCATCCATCAGCACATAAATACATAGATTAGTCCAAGTGTTTAAGCCTGAAGTCATTAACTATCTCTCATCAGCAGAAGGGTTAAACCAAGAAAATAGTCATAATATCAGTCCAATATCAAGGGCAGCTGATACTAAAAATGACTCCATACTTACTAAGTTATAGCTTTTAAATTGGATAGCGAGGAAAACTACTGCAGAACAACATAACTTGAAGAGGTACGCTATGCTTGGTTAGTTCATTTTGTCAATTTGGATAACTGGGATATATGAAAGTTAGATTTCCTTTCTTCCAATTTTTTTCTCTGCTAGCTGCTTTGTTGAACCCAATTAACTTTATTATAATGCTATCTGTACCAACGACCCACCATCTTCAAATGAAAAGAATGCCAGGATTTTTAAGAAAACTGTGTGTACCTTGTTCGTATTCTTGAACTCTCCTATCTACTTCCTCAACATCTGCAGACTGCCGCAGTATTCCTTCAACTTTAACTCCTGCAAATTAAAAATGGAAAACCAGTAGGACTCATCACTGAAGAATAAGGTAGAACTTGTTTAATGCATCCAACATTTTTCTTTTCCGTTACACAGTCAGACACATGGAAGGATGTGAAATGAAACGCAGATGTAGTAGAAGACCATAACTTACCATACTTCTCTAGAAACCGAAGAGCTTTCTCAAGGAAAGATGGACCTCCATCAATATCTTCTAGAGCTAGCAGAATTGGTCTTCCAACGACCAGAGACTTAATTGGGCGCTTGTCCCTCCCTGGAAACACAGCAAAAAATATGGTGAAAATGAGGGCAGATTTTTTTCAATAAGATGAAAAAATAACATGGATGACAAAAATCTGCACAATCCTATTAATAAAATCTTGAAAATTAAATAAAAAAAAGCAAGCATAATCATACAGAAACAACAGCAGAATTGACATAAATAATATAAGCTAATAAAAATTAAATAAATAAATAACATTTAATAAATAATGAGCATATACATTGATGGAAAGACCCTTCAATAGAATCACTAGCATCACTCCGAAAAATCCCATTGTGTCCCATAACAAGGGCAGCATTTGGTGCCTGTGCAAGGGCTTGTTCAAGGGCTGTCTTCCATTCAAACAAGTCTTCTGATGTCTCAGCCTGATATTTGAAAAAACAATCAGGGTTTATATGGCACAACAATTAATAATGCATTTAGAAGTTGTACAAGTGAATTTTATTCTCATTTTCTTAAAAATATAAAAAATAAAACACCTTAAGGGTGAATGCTCGCCCATCCCTTCCATCTGGAAATAATACTGTAAGAAGCTTTTTGTCTTCTCTAACAACAACACTGGAAAATAAAATTCACAATTTTTACACAGATTCAACATCAAAATTGACAACTACATATCATCAATGTGTCAAACGTACCTCCCTGAATTGTTTAAGTCTATACCTCCCAATGTCAGGTTTACTTCACCCCCTCTCTGTGGAAGGGCAGTCTGCACGATCAATCAAAGTAATGATAAAATTATAAATAAAGACAACAGAAGTAACTCTCAAATATTTGAGTAAAAGAAATCAGCACCAATAGGTAAAGACTTTTCTAGTATTATCCAATCCTCTGTTGTCTAAGTCACATAACTTACTCTCCATTCTCCAATAAGAATTGTACAGTAAATATAATGCCATTTTACAAAAAAACAATCAAATCAGCACAAAGTGTATCCACAAAAATGCCCATTAGTTCATCTACCAAGAAAGCTTAATCAATCACCATATTAATTTTTGTCATGCTCTTCAACAATATCTGCTTAATTGAGAGTTGAATCAAACAAAACAACAGAGGAAAAAGAAGACAAAAGATACCAAAAGTAGAACGAGAAAGATTTAAGAGATACTAACAGGATCATTTTTGAAGAAAACCAGTGACGTGCGTGTGAGTATAAACCACCGCTTCTTCCAAGACTTCCAACCTATTCCTACAGAATATCAAAATGGGATAACACTGGTAAATTCCTATACCATTGATTTATTCAGAGATAACAAATGCAAAACCATGGAGAACAGATGTGTCAGATACTTCGCATTAGTAGTTCAAAACATTAGGTTAGTGATCACCTATCTGTTAGTTATTTTAGTGGGTACAGTTGGTAATGTGAGATGCTTGGTAAAGTTATTTTTCCTAAAAATAAGAAGGGGTGTTTTGAGGAAGGGATATACAGTCACTTTGTGTCAGGATTGAGGCCAATGTATATTTGCAGGTGCAGAGCCTCGAAGTTCTACAAGTTCAATCAGTTTTATTAATGATTTTCCTCAGTTCTTACTAGAACCTACCCAAAAATCTATACTGTCGAGAAAATAAGAAAATAAACAAGAAAATGTATGATGTGGGGAGACAAAGATTACCAACCTTTTGAAGATATGAAAAGCGGCCCACTCTTAAAAACCTGCCGAATAGAAACATCAGTTAGGAACCACAAGGTATGTTTTGACTAACTTAACTGAAATAAAACAAGTTTGACCAAAATACATAACACCCTACCTCCTAATCCAACTCAATACTTGGGAAAATAAATACTAACATCATCCTATTTATGGACAGGGGATATCAAGATTGTAGTTAAACAGTGGAAACACAGGCGCATTAGTACTTGTGTGTCCACCTTTTTCTTACCCACTAAAATCACACTTACCAAAATAAAAATAAAAACAGATATATAGAAGCACATTTATCAAAATGTTGAGTAAGGGTAAAATTGTACAAAAAATCTGTACAACGAAAACAGTTACAAAAATTAGTATCCCATTTATCATAGCTTCTTCAGATTTGTCAACTACCATATATGTTTCACTGCTATTTCTTCATTTTGACAATGTAGTTCAGCAAACAGGTGAGTCAATCAGTTCTAATTAATGGGCTAAAATGCTCAATATTTTTTATTTACATTTTTCTCACTCGTCCATCTGTTACGTGTATACTATCGTCCTCCAGACTGTTGAACCCCTTATTTAGTTTAACGAAAGAATAAACAGATATTATATATATATATATATATATATATATATATATATATATATATATATATGAAATCTGAGGCAATAATCTTAGCCTCCAACATGTCAGCAATTATCAATCACATTGCCCAAATAAGTCCCTTTCGTTGCCACAAAATTATAAACACAAACAAAAATTCAAACGAAACTAAAAGAAAACCAATTATATTGAGGAAATTTCAATTAAAGTAACGTAACACTGCTATGAAATCAAAGTCCTAATTTTAACTGGGACCAAGCAAAAATACACTCTGCAAACATTCCCTCCTCAATTCTCTAAGAGAGAAAGAAATCACCGAGGCCAAATCCCACTTCCATTCCCAACATTGCCAAAGAAACTAACACAAATAAGGGCCAAACCAAACGTGTCCCAGTTCAGTCAACAAATCAGGACCTTTATCTCAAACTCAATTTTTCATTACCTAAAGTCTGCATTGGACTCAAAACCAAAATTTGCAACAAAAATTCAAAATAATCTCTGCCGCTCCAGAGCAAAGCATACCGTATTAGAAGCACCAGGTCTCGGACGCTCAAAAGCCGCTAAAGAAGCAGACATTTCCACACAAACGCAGTATCACCGAACAACCAGCATTGCCACTAACTTCAAAACCCCAAACACCCCATCAACCCCAAAAAGAAAATCAAACTAAGTTGTCAATCTCTCAACATTTGAAAACCCCCACAAAACCAATCACAGTTCCCTGTTGAGTCAACCCATCAGAGAGATCCCCAGTGAGTTCCAACCCCAACAGCAAACCCACCAAAATCTCTGAGATCTGACCGAAAAGTCCCAACCTTTCAGCGCCTAGGGTTAAAAAATTCCAACTTGATTCTATCCCCACATGAACCACAAAAGGGGCAAGAACACTCCCCTTCCGGGGCTCAATTTTCCGTCACTTTCTCGGCGATTTTCTCGCACTTTCTGGGGAGATTAGGTGGGAAGAGGAAGCAACAGTGGTTGTGCGGTAATGTGAAAATTCTTAAGACAAGGGTTCCTTGCTTTTCACCTACTTCTGGTGTCTGAGTGTGCTTGGGAAGGTAGAGAGAGAAAGAAGGGGTAGAGAGAGAAAGAGAGGGAGAGAGGGTAAGGGCATTGGGTCCGATATAGTCAAGTTTAAGTCTTGTCAGGTAACTGTCCAATGAAAATTTGCCACGTCAGCAACATAGTGCTTTGTAAATTATGAATGTTACCTAAACATATAAATAATGGTCTTATTTGGATGGTTGGATTTTGGTTTTGGATGCTCTTTCTAATTCAAAATACACTTACTTCCTTAAATTTTGTTTGTACCATTTTCTACCAATTAAAAACTTTCACATAATTTTTTTTTTAGTTTTTTGCATAGATAAAACAAAAGTGTCATTTGTAAATTTTACAATAAAAATTCATTTTCTTAATTTGGAATGTTTAACTCTTTTAATTAAAGTTTGAGGTTTTGAATATAGAGTTTTTATTAAGATTAATTAAATATCAAATAAAAGTCTCGGTATTTTCTAACCATAAAAGAAATCAATTTTTGTTACTTTGGATTATTTATGAAAATCTTTGTGTGTAAATAGAAATTACTCATACTATTTTTTACTTTTTCTTTCTAATTTTGACACGATTCTCTTCACGTGCATGTGTTACTAACAACATTTGAAACCTACATAGAAATAGATACTTCTATATATGTAAATTAAACTAGTTCAGTTGAATTTCTAAATATGGTTATAATTTGCACTTTAATTTCTATCTAATAACATTGAAGGTAATTTCAGTTATATCACTATCAATTCAAAACATCTATCAAAATAATAAAAAAATAACACAAATTAAAAACACAAATTTATGTGTATATATGATTTAAAAATAAATAAATAAACTTAAAAAATTGTGCAAATTTTGCAATAAATGGAAAAATAGTTTGGGATGTGATTGCCTCTTCTGTTGAGCACATGAACCTCTAACCCCTATCATGGAAACCTACAACACATGATTTTCTCTTTTGTATTAGTTTTGTTTAAAAGGGGGAAAATGAGGTTTATGATGAAATGGAATTGTACTTGGTAATTCAATATATGTTTAACATCAATGTTTATGATAATTAATGCAATGAACAGCATGTTTGGAGTCAACTCACATTAAAATAAATGCTTAATTGTAAAATTAGGAAATTCAAGAGCAAAAATATTGTTGAAGCAATAGTTTGAAGACATAGAGGTCACCTAATATTGATTAAAATATTTAAGATCAAACATATCATGATTAAGGGTGCCATGTTATTTTAAACACAATAATAAGAAATGAAATGTTTGCACGTGAAGTCTCTTTGTTTTTTCTTAAGAAAATATATATTAACAGCACCAGAATTGATTCAGCATTTCAAAATTCAACTCGAAAAGTGTGAGTATGCACAGAGGATGATGATAAAAAGTTTAGATATAAATATATTTTTACTCTTAACTTTAAGCCACAAAATTAAAATTGATAGAGAAAAACGTGTCAAACAATTTAAATAATTCAAATGTTATCATGAAATGTATTTAAAACGTCAAATAAATTTAACAGGTTAAAAAGACTAGATTTAGACCTTTATAAAGTTGAATTAAATTAGATCAAAATTTAAAATAGAAAATAATTCTATTTTTTATAGGTAAAAAACTAAAAAATATTTAACCGAAAAGTTTATTATCTGATTTCAATTTATTTTCTGCATAAACAATTTTGAAGAGTACAAATGGATACTGTTTTCTTAATGAAGATGCCAGTGAGGCATTCATACAAAAAGCAGTCGCACAAGTTTTTTTCTTTTATAGAAAAGGGAAAAAAAAAAAGAAGAAAAAGGGATGAAAAAGAAAGAGCACATAGTCATAATCATGGCTTTGTATTAGTGTCATCTACCCTTCTTTATTTGTATTTCTGTGGTCTTTTTCATTATGAATTATGAAAGAGGTTGCAAAGTTAAATTGGTCCATTAATTGAACCTTTGCTTACACTGCAATAAACAGAACCATTGCAAATATTCATATTATACGTAGTTATTTTATAGGTTAAATGTAGATGTAAATGAAAATTGTGGATGTTCTAAATTTTAATATATTTTTATTTAAAAAAATTATAAAATAATATATATAGTGACTCGTATCATATTTAATAGTCTCAAATCACTTAAAAGTTAAAATATAAGAGAGTTTAAATATTTATTCTTCTATTTATCTTCCAAGATACCTTTTAGGTTATGTTTATATTGAATAATAGATTTGAGGAAGAAAGGAGTGAATGAATTTGAGGAAATTTGAGAGTAAGTTAATTGTTTTTTTGAAGGGATTTAGATGTGAGTGAAGGTGAGTTTGAAAATAAATTTGTGAAAATTAGTATATGATTTGATCGATGTGACAAATATAAAAATTGTTATGTATAGAAATTAAAGATTGCTTAAATACCCTTAGTAGTAAAAGTAATATAAAATTATAATGTGGAACCGAATACAAAGCACCTAGAATCGAATACGCTAAGCATGAAATTGTGCAAATGGAATCGAATATCCTTGGATTGTAACCAAATAAGCTTCACTTGAAACCAAATACATGCAACTCGAATCAAATACCGTTGGATTAGAACCAAATACATGCAACTGGAATCGAATACCCTTTGTCATTTTAGAAATAACAGAGAGCAAAGGTGACAATTTGATATAAATATCGCAATTTCTCATTATTTTATCATCACATATATGTTGAAACAAATTACACAACTCTCGCAAATCCATCACCATCATTCTTCGTCAACAGTAAAATCACCTTATGAAAACACAGTGTTAAGGACAAAAATTTCAAACTCTAAATCAAACAATTCTCATATGCATGATAATTAACCTTAAAAATGTCACTCTTGTAACTTAAGATGAGAACAATAGTCTATTTATTTGATTCAATTATGTTAAAAAAGATTATATATATTTATTTTAAGTTTTAAAACCAAACTCTATTAAAAAAATTAAAAAAAAAAGAAGATAAATTTTAATTTTGCATAAAGTGATGATAAAATCATATATATCAAAAAGATTGTGAGATACATAACATGCAAGGTGGTGATGAGAGGATTTGAAGTGTGACTGAAAAGAAAAGAGTTATAGAGGGGTGACTGGTTATGGAGGTAGCAGGTGAAGTGGTGTTCTGGACAATTTGTCTGCTTCGGTTAGAACAATGAAATGATGAAAGAATGAGTGAATGAAAGAGGTTAGACTTAGTAGGCTTTGTCTTTTGGGTACCTTTTTTGGTGTCACATTCTTACACCATCATCTCTATCTCATGGTGGTCCAAAATCCTAATCTGAACATCTTCTATCAACTTCCTACACAAAAGTTTATACACAAAAAATGGTTAAGATATTTTATCCTATTCATTTTTATATGCATCAAACCAACTTACTTTTATAGACAAAATGTTTTCTTACTAAAATTTAACTACATAGCTTACTTTAAAAACACATTATTATTATTATTTTTATAAAATCAAAGAAAAAAAAACATCTGAATTTGATTGAGTGTTACTAGGAACAGCAATAAAAGCAGTTACACAGTTTTGTTCTAAAGTAAAGGAAGCATGAAGTCGTAGTCCTTTTAATAAGTGATTTTTTTGGCCAAACTTAGCAATGACATAATTAGGGAGGGAGAGGCTATGAAAGTTGAAAAGAGCAAAAAAGCATAAAGTTAAAATGAGGGGAAACATGTTATAATTAAAAAAAAAAGTATTTTGTTAAATACTTTATAAAAAATATACGAGTGTTTAATTTAAAAATAGTATTTGCAAAGTTTAAATGGAATGTCTTTCAGGAAATATTGTTGATCATACATACCCAGTGGCAAAACTTGATCATTTTTTATACAGATTTTTTTTTTTATGAAAGAATTTATTAGTGAGAGTCGATACTAATGAAATTGATGTAAGAATTGACATTATTTTCAATTAAAAATCTTAAAGTAATGACTTTATAAGTCATTTATATTTTAAAGTGTTTAACTTTTTCTTTCTGTCAAACATATAACTTAGATTTAGATTTGAATTTTCGACCTTTAGAATTTTCAGCATGTAACAAAACATAACTTGGTGCACAATGAGTTCAATCTTTATCAACTAGGTCAACTTGTGTTGGCTTGATCATGATTCCTTGTGCATAGAGTACAAGAAGAAGAGTTTCCAAAGAGAGAGATAACTCAGAGATTGGAGCTATCGTTTTTCCTAACCTCATCTTTCATGTCTTACATTTTACACCTTATCAGTGCCAACCACTTAGCCATAGCCATACAAATTGCTAAATAGATCCAAATAACTTGTTTTTCTCTTCTCATAATTCCTATCCAATATTGAATTTTAATCACTAAAGTTTTTACATTTAGTTTATCAAGAAATTATTGTTTTCAGTGTTGGAAGTCTCACATCGACTAGAAAAAAAAATCAAATTATAATATATAAGTTGGGTGTAAATCTCACTGTTATGATCTGATTTTGTAAGGTTGAGTTAAACTTAAAGCCTGCTTCTTAATATGGTATCAAAGTCATGATTAGAGTCTTTCCTAACAATATTTCTTGTTTTTTAGGTATAAACTCACTTCTTAATATTTAGCAGTGCTATCAACCTATACCAAGAAAGTAATACTAATGTTTTTTTGATTAAATCCTAACAGGATCACTAAAAATGTGTTCATATACATGGTCATCATGTTTGTCTAATGTTATTTAACCAGATTATATATATAGATTTATAACTTTGATTCATCTGACCACTGTCTAATAAACAATAATGTCACTTAAAACTTACACCACATGTGACCCATTTTGAAAGAAAGCTCATAAGAAAAGGATGATTGAGGCAACACAAAAAATATTCAATTTGTAAACTCCAAAGGAAGAGGAAGAAAACATAATCTCAAGCATGATGAATTACTTTATCTGAAAAGTCAAAATATCACCTTCTATGATACTGTATGTTTACTCAAATTTTCATATACTTGCATTGCAATGTCTATCTTCAAATAAACTCAAGGATTAAAAAATTTGTTGTGGTTTCCTATTTTAGCATTCCTTGGTACTTTCAACTGCTTCTCACCATCATTGCTTGGAACCATCATGGAGTGTGCATATGAGAGTTTTCATGGAGATGGTAGATTCTTTGCTTCTTCCTCTCCTTACCCTTATCAAAAACTTCATATCATTGCTCACAAAGCAAAAAGAACATTCTTCTTTAAGCTTGATCTTCACACTATTTATTATTCTTTCCCTTTCAGGGGTTGCCAAAAACTAATGCCATGTATCTTATTTCTCATCACTCTAAAAAAAACAAGAGTTTTTGTGATGACAGTAATATAAAAATTGATAAACTGTGTATCTGTGGACTGCATTCCGTATGTTATGTTTCTGCTATGTATTGCATTCCACTTTATACGTATAATTTAAGTCTTCTCAGTTGCACATGCTTTTGTTCTGATTACTTTTGATGCATGAAAAATAAGTACAAACAAACTTGTTTCTCACTGACCCAACAGTATCTCAGTCATGTGTATACCAGTATCCATTCCACATGAATTGATCTGTGATTCATCATGCAGATTTCAAAATAGTAGCTGTATTTGTGTTGGATATTTTGGATATTCCTAGCTATAACCTTGTTTTACAATTTTATTTTTCAACCCTTGATTGTAACATAATGTGACAGATCGGAATACCAGTATCTAAATAGCAATAAAAAGTTGATAAATTTTTACATTTCACAATAACTCGCACTGCCTTTTAAAACATGAGCTCTTTGAACTTTTATGTTAAGTTTATAATTGTCAAAGAAGTACAACTAGTTGTGTATGTATCCTGCCTTATAACTTGTACTATTTACCTTATCCTTATGGCATATTTATCTTATCCTTATGTCAGTACAGAAATGTATTCATAACTTTCTGATACAAATATCATGTTATATGCCCTCGGTGTAAGAACTTGCAGAGACATGTACTTCAATGGAGGGCCAAAGAAATTCAATCACGTTTCTTGTTTGAAGAGGAAGCGTGGTCTTGCCCCAGAATGTGGATGAATGAAAGATAGCATTGAACAGTTGAACAGATTAAGGGATTTTAAAGCCACTAATTCCCATACCTGAACCTGACTTTGACACCGTTTGTAACATCTGAGTCTAACCATATAAAGGATTAACATCACTCTTTACCCAAAACCTTAAAACAATGGGTTAATGGGTATTTCTTCTTTATATAGTGCTTTAGTTTCTTATTTTTATTTAACGTGGAATTTAGACTCACTTGGATTCCCAAGAGGAAGGAGCTATGTATGTTAATGTGGGGATGGAGAAGAAAAAATAATCTTGTCTTGTAATGCATTGAGAGGAAGGACAATGCCATGTGAAGATGCATAATGTGGTCCGTGATGGGGTGTGTGTGACATCAGTAATTGAGGTAAACGTGGCAAAAAATCTAGGAGCAAAAAGGGAAGTTTTATGTCTGTATGATGAGAGGTACAAAATCAACTTCTTTATCAATGTGTTTGATGTAATATTGATACATATTGAAAGTGGATTTTTAGTATCAAATGTACCTTTTTAAGGTGCATGAAGTTATGAGTGCAGTTTATACAGATTGTGGAGAAGTACTTTTGCCATCACTGCCAGAATGATGAACTCTTCTACTAAGAGCACAGGAAAAAAGTATCATTTGAACATGGATGGTGAGTTAACTGTGCTGTCTGAGCCATTTGTTGAGTGATTGAGGCTTCACTAATACAACTTCTAACTTAGCTTGTTGATTACAATGTTACAACTGGATCATGCCTCATTCAGGTATGATAGTGAGATTGGCAATTTCATTCCAAAGGAAGTAGTAATTGAAATAAAAACCCTTAGCACTTGCTCATGATTTTTGAACCAGCATGATGAAGATTCAATGTATATATATGTGACCACAGAGAAAAAAACAAGTACTGTAAGAAAGTAAGTGGCTAAGTTGTGGTTGTCTTCAGTTGGAAACCTATTCACATGTGGGGTGGGGGGTGTTTGTGGAAATGTCCCCTCTTTCACTTCAACAAAAATTACAAAACAAGTATTGTAAGTTTTTATGTTTTGTCTCTTATTGCTGCAATTTTTTCAATGAACTGAATCCAAACTCTGTTTGAGTTTTACTTAAGCCCCACAATTTGTAAATTTAAAATGTTTTTTTATTGACGTAAAAAACTTAGAGAAATGTAAATATTATATTTAAATTTTAATATTTTTCTTAAAAACTCACACACACACATTATTTTCAAAAACAACTTTAAAAATTAGACCGTCTTTTTTCTTTCTTTTTATTAACTAACGGTAAAAAATGAATTGTCTTTTTTTCTGGAACCATTTTAATAAAACAAAAATAAAATGTTAGATGAAAAATAAATTTTCCCTCTTTCTATGTATACAAACATTTGCTTCATACATGTTTTATTATTTTCTAAGTCAGCATCTCGGGTTGATTAAAATGATATCAATACAATAGGATAATAAGATAAAGTAATCATATATTATTTATGCATCGAATAGATTATTACTGTTAAATAAGACGATCATCTTATATTACTGAATGATTTGATAGAAAGATCAACTAGTTGATAAAGAGTATCAGCGAAAAATAAATTGAAGAACTGTAGTAAAAACATGTTGATGAATGAAATGATGATTTCTTTGTACGAAAGACCTTATATTTGTAACCTGAATAACAATGATTAATGGTGGATTGGTAAGTAGAGAAAATATCATCGAGAAACAAACAAATGTAAATTATTTAAATTTAAATGGTGTAATATTAACAAGTGCGTCATTCTTGGATTTAATGGTAGACTAATTGATAAGCTTTTTGTTTTTCATTGGGACAATAATCTTCTTTCATCAATCGTGTATTTGATAAAGCGTATGATGTGCATTTTCATTCTATAATTTTGTTTATTTTCTTGTTTCTTTTAGTTAACAATAGTTTAATGTAAAAAAAATATAAATAAAAGTAAATGAATTTCTATAATTTGGTTTGGATTGGCTTTATGATATTGTTGTATTTTTCAAAACAATAAAACTTATTATTAAATTATCCAAAATAAATCATTAGAAACGATTAATTTCAAAATATGCATGTACTTCAATTTCATCTTTCCAAATAGATAATTTAATAACTTAGAAAACACTTCAGATAATTTTCAGAAAATATAAGAATTTTAAAAGAATATTTTCTTGGTAACAAGAGTCGCTAGGAAGAATGAGTATTTTGTACCGCCAAAATAGTTGTCCATTAATGGTAAAAAAGTAACGCGTGAATTATTACTTCACACCGTTGCTTTCTTCAACTGGCGTTCATTAGCTTTCTGGCTAGACAGACAGATCCAAACATGCTGGCAATATAACAAACGTCAGAGATGGTCTCTTACAGCTCAAAAATATGGCTAAGATGGAGCAGTTGTTCCATGGTCCACCTTTACATACCTTTTTCTTCAAAATTAATTTATAGCAACTTGTGCAATCTTAAGGTTTAGCAAGAAGGTTAGAAACAGGAGAACATGGATAAATTAAAAAAATATACACATTAAGCTGACAAAGAGAACAAGGGCCGAGAAGTTTAACAATACCGGTTCACTGAGCTATGAAAAAACAAATGGAATTTAAGACTTACCATTCCCCGTCTTGAACAAGAGAACATTCATGACACCCTCAAGCTGCAACACTATACATCAACTAAAATCTTTGGGCTGGTATGAGAATACAATAAACGATATAAGTTTTCTGCCCCTCAAACTTTATATGAAAAAGAAAAGAACACTTCAATCTATGGCAAGAAATTCACTAGCAGAAAAGTGGACAACCCAGTAATATAGTTGAAGAAATGGAATCTGCAAATCAAAGGCAGATAAAAAAAGAAGTGACCTCTGCAAGTTGAAGACCACAAGGAAGCACACATAGAATTCACTTGCCAATCCTTTCACTAAAAGCAAGATGGTAGCGCGGGCCCATGGCAAACAAAAGCCAGCACAACATAAACTATTACAAGTAGGATGAGAATAAGTGCAATCCTGCAACATGCAACTGTTTAGTCAGTAAGACCGAAAAACAGAGAATCCTCTGACTGTAGTTAAAGATTGATTAATGATGTTATGACGAGGTTTTACAAATGAAACAGTTTGTTGCCTACTATTTGAAATCATCCTAAATCTAGTAGAGGTGAATTCAAATTGTACTTTATGGAACTCTCAACACACAAAAACTTTACTTTTTATTATATTTAGAAAGATTAACATAAAAAACAATCGAATGTAGGGGGATTTGTCATGCAAATATAGCTTGGCAATTATAATTTTATATCATATGAGAACAGGGAACCTTAATGATAACACTATTTTTGGGTTTCTTGGAAACCTTATATGTTGCAAATTAGACACCCTAGCATGGCCCTTCCCCTTAAATGTGTTCAACCAAGGGCCCATTTGTCATAAAGTTGCCTAGAAATGATTTTGATAAAATTAATTTTGAACCATTGAAATAATTAGAACGTGTTCAAATTAATAACCATAGGTTTATACTGGTACTAGTGTTTTTATTAGAAAGTGTGATTTTCAGACACCGAAGAAGCTAGATCTAACTTTGAACTCCGCCACATAAAAAGGAACTTTTAGATAATTTTGGTGAGGCATGGGTGTCTTCTAGTTCACTGGATCGATTTCTATACATTCCACTTTGAAAGGTTTGATAAGAAGAAGGAACATAAAAATGTTGTGGCAATGCACTGTTTATGCGAATTTGTGGGTTTGATGGGAAACCCCACATCTCCAAGACTGTATTCTCACCTCTACAATTTTATGAGATAAAATCATTTTCACCTCTTCAAGTGTATCGGTGTTGCAGATGCAAGGAGAATACACAACTCTCCTACTTTAACTAGTTTTTAGGAGCTTCATTTGTCTCTGGTTTTCCTCCTCTTTGGTCTTTGTTGAGGATTTCTTACCCTCCAACCTTTTTCAATTTTACCTCTTCCTTTCTCTAATACTTTTTCTTCTTTTATACTTTTACAAGTGAAATTATTTCTACCAAGAAAATTACTTTAGCACATTTAGAATTACCAACACTTCAAATTTCAACCAAAGTTTAAGCCTAGGTGATTTCCATCATTGTCCTCTGAAATTCTACTGAGTATATATATATATATATATATATATATATATATATATATATATATATATATATAATATCAGCATTGAGGAAAATCAAGTGATCATGCAAGAAATTATACAAAAAGAATGGAGATGGGGTTTCAGATTCATTCAAAAGACTGCAGTTTTTGGTTGCAAGTTCAGCTAACATAAGTGAGTTTTAGATAGAGAACATACGTGAGCTTGACATTTCTCCACCACACGGTGCTTCTGAAGCGGCGAGCTTGCTTCCTGAAACGAAATGTATTTCCTTGCATATTAGCAGTTTTATCCACCAGCAACTCCAACCGATCACCTCGATCTAAAACTTTGTCAATATTTTCTATCATGACATTTCGTACCTGTTAAAGAACCCAAAAGAAAAAAAGAGAACACACACATTGAGAGCAAAACAACCAAATGAACAACAAATAAGGCTTGACTCAGAAAAACTTCTCAACAAATACATAAGGGAAAAGAAAATAAAGAGGTAAATAAATCCAGCTTCTCTCATAAATTTAAAAGTTAAAATTAACTTTAGTCTTATACACCTTCACTTGTTCGGAAGCTCTCTTATCAAAACTTCTCCCAAAGCTATAGAGCATAACAGGATTTTAACTTAATAGGAGAAGTTCGATAAATTTTATTTCTCAGTTTATTCTCTAATAAGTGTTCATATAGAAGCTTATCCAAAATAGACCAAAGTATAAAACGTAAAAGTCAAAGTGCAGGTCAGTGCAGCACTGTCTTGGAACATATATCAAATAGAAACGCTGCTCACTAATCATTATTAGATGTATTTCCATTAATTATAAATTTAATGTTCCAATATCATGCTCATTTAACTTGGACAGTATTGAATTACTAAACAAGGATGAAATGAAGCGGAATTGATGCAAAAATGTAATCGTACAAGCTACTAACTCACTGATTACCATTGTCAGGGTTGTTAGCCACACACTCAGCCAAACAATCAGTTCTAAATTTTCAATTACTCAAAAAAACGAAGAGAAAAACCACCACACCTGAGACATTTCACCTTTGAGCCGATTGATCCTATCGGCGTTAGGATCGCTGGAGTAATACTCCATCTGCTGATTCAAAACCCTAGAGAACTCCTCGTTCATTCCGTAAGGCTGCGCGGAGTGGACGGCTCGCCCGTAAGTCCGCACGAACTTCTGATGAATATCCTCGAGAAACGCGAAAGGAAGTCTCCCTACAAGGAAAGAATTCAAAACATTAAAAGCGAGTAAGTGATGGATTTAGGTTTTACAGAAGGAGTAGTGAACAGATCGGAAAACGCACTGCCGGCAGTGTCGTCAGCCATGCAGAGAACAGTGAGTCCATCGGTGCGTTTAACGTGGAAGATGTAGCGATCCTGAGAGTAGGAAACGTGCGTGTCGTTGTTGCCTGGGATCTTCTCGAGAATCTGCCGCGCGATTGCGCTGGCGTTGGTGGTGGTGCCGCTGTACTCCGCCAGCACCACCGATCCGCGACCTACCAGCGCGTACAGAATCCCCATTCGGTTCCGATCGGTGAATCAATCAAAAACCGCTAACACAACACAACACCAAACCCTCTTCTTTTCTATTCTCTTCTTCTTCCACTTCTGTTCATGAAGTGTCCCTTTCTTCTTGACTTTTTGCTTTTACCATCATCACTGCCTTCTGCTTTCTGATTGGAATTTAATTATTGTCTTTCTATTTTAAAATTGCCGTTTTAATTTGTTTCCCTCTGTTTTTTACCATTCAAAATTAAATGAAATTACTTTCCTGATATTTTCTAATATTTCCAAAATTTATTTAATCATATTGTTGATGATTAATGTTTAAGCTTAATAATATTTTATTTCTCAGCTACGTCTTACTTCCAGCTGTTGCCACGTCACTCTCTAAATGATATCACTTAAAAAAAATGTCATAAAAATGAAATCAATTTCCAACACCAAATATTATGTTTCCAATAAATCAACATTTAATTATAATAATTGAAATGGTTTTTTAATTTATAAAGGATGGAGATTTAAATAAAATATTGTAAAAGTATGTCTTTATAAATAAAGATGGAAAAATGTGTGGGTGCGAAGGAAAAAAAAAATATATGCATTTGTCAAAAGAAAATTGTTAAAAACACATTTTTTAGACTATGACACGCCAACAATTTTTTTTGTAATAGATTATTTGTTACTGTTTTATTAGTTCGTATTTTTTTACAATAAATTATGTATTACTGTTTTATTAGTTTATATATTTGAAACAGATTAATCATAAATTATTATATGAAAATTGTAAAAAAAATGTTAAAAAAAATTCTCCTTTAAGGTAATTTTCAAACTTTACAATTTCCCCTTTAATAAGATGAATCTTGCCGTTAAGGTTGAGAGTCAGAAAAGCCTCCACAAAGAGAGATTGATCTTCCTAAGTAACATTCGTATAAGAACTCTAGACTTCAAAATCGCATAGGGTTGAATGAAAGGTGGTACTTCCTTGTCATATATAGGTAAAGGCTTTCTGACATAGTTTTTACTATGATACATGAAACACATGGTGGTTGTGAGTAATAGAAGGTAATTGAAGTTTCTAAGCAATCTTGCCAATTCTTTCGGTAATAGTAAAGGGACCGAAATACTGCAATCCCAACTTCTGATTATTTATTTATTTTTTTTTCTTTTTTTAAGTCAAGGAATGTTGTTTGTGTGATTGCAACTTCACCAAAATTGAATCACCTGACTGGAATTCCATATCACATCTTTTTTTATTAGCATACTTCTTGTGTTTATTGAGCTCTGTGCAAATTAAACTTCAATTACTCGAGGATTGCATCACAAACCAACCTCCTTGACTAAAATGAGATAAGAAGTATTAACGATTCATTTAACACTATGTGGTACGCAAGAATCTACAAAATATAGAATACTAAAGATAATAATGCATGTTTTAAAATAATGAAACGTAAAAAAAATTGTTAATATAAAAAAAATTTATACACATTGTACAGTAAGGCTCTTCTTAAGGCTGGCCGACCATTTGGTACTGAACGACCGTCTAAAGTTGATCGGCCAACCACCCAGGCCGAATAGTTCTTCCCAAACCGACTATCTAGACCGAACTACTCTTCTCAGATCGACCATCGGACAACAACCTCGACTGACCACATGGTTAGATATAAACAATAATAGCTCATTAAAGCCCCTAATGGAGGTTAAGGCGTGGTTGGGTCGTGACTCACAAAAGGTAAAATCTCATTACAACTAGTATAAATAAAGGCCTCAGGTATGATTTCTAAATCTTAAGTGATCTCTTTACCTTAAGTCATCTCTTTAACAATCAGAAAACGTGATACAATAATGATATCTTCAACATCATTCGATCAATTTTTCTATAGAGTAAATTAGTTTCTACTTCATTTTCATGTGTCATCCAACTTCTTTTTCTACTTGCCTATTAATCCTAAAGACCAATCATAATCATAATTTTTTTAGTCTGTATATTAATCAATTATGAAATATAAATGATTAACCAATGTTTCTAATGGAATAAAATAAAAATAAAATCATAGTCTTGTGTCAATTATTTTTCTTACTTCTTTTTTCTGAATGTATTTTATTTTCTTATTTATCATCAACGTTGATTGATTGAATATTCTCTCTGTGAAATTAGTTTCTAAAATAATCTATATTAAAGATTTTCTTTCATTCAAATTCAGAGAAATTAATTCATTTAATCAAAAGTTCACGAAACCTACATTGATTTCACGTATATTAAAGTAATTTATCTTTGGAAATTCAAGATCATGATATTTTTCTACACAGAAAAAAAAAATCTTATTTTCACTATGTTAAATTTGAATAAAAAGAAGGAGTAAAATTATCGAGATGAAATAAAAATAAATTGTTTCATATATTAAATAATAGAATTAAATATATTTATAGTATTTCAAAATGCAAGAAAGACAGAACAACTATTCTAGCACTGAGAAACAAAACCAGATCCACAAAATTCAATTCAAGAATGATATACATACTTGAGAGCGAATAGGTTAATATCCATAAACAATAGACACAATGAGAAAACAAAAGAAAATAGTTAAAAAATATAATCAAAGAATTGGAAACTATAGAAGTCACGTGCAGAAGAGGATAGAAGAATGGATTAATAAGAAAGTGTTGGTGTATGATATAAGATTAATCCTTTATACAAAAATACACGGAATTACCGACGAAATTTTACCGATAGATTTATTTCTGTCGGTAAATGTGCATTATCGACAGAATTTACCGACGGATATAAATAAATGTATTTACCAACGGATACTATCCTTCGATAATTGCTTACGGTGAAAATTCGTCGGTAGGTCTTTCGGTAATGCATCTTGTCGTTATCGAAGACTAAATCCGTCGGTAAATCCGTTGGTAATGTATATTATAGTTACCGACAGACAAAAACTCTCGGTAAATCTTTCAGTAATTACCGAAGGCCTACATCCGTCGGTACATCCGTCGGTAATATATATTGTAGTTACCAAGGGATTTTAGTTGTCGGTAATTAACGAAGGTCTAAATCCGTTGGTAAATCCGTCGATAAAAAGAGCGGCAAAATTCCCGCCCATTTTTTTCTCTCTCTGCGCGAAGAACACTACAATTTCTATTTCACCACTGAATATCTTCACAGATGAATATCTGCGCGTAGAGCACTTTACACACATTCTCTACAACCATTTTTCTCCCACGTGCAACCATTTTTCCACATTGTCACCGTTGTCGTTGAAGAGGTTCACCGCTGCTATGGAAGAGCGTCACCACTGTCGTTGGAGAGCGCCACCGCTGCCATCCACTTCTGCCATGGGAGACCACCACCGCTGAATGGGAGAACACCACCGCTGTCATGGAAGAATACAACTGCTGCCATGGGAGAACACCACCACTACCATGGGAGAACACCACTGCTGCCATGGGAGAACCCCACCACTGCCATGGGAGAACACCACCGTGCATGGGAGAGAATACAAGTACAGCCATGGGAGAACTAATTAGGGATTTTTCCCAATTTTAGGGTTCCTAAAACAATTAGAGAACCTAAGTTTAGGCTTTGATTTTGGCTTTGAAATGAATCGGATTGTTGTTTTGGTGTAGGAATGAAGAAAGTTTGATAAAAAGATTTAAAATATGAGGAAAAGGAAGAAGGGGAAAGAGGAAGAAGATGAACCAGATCGGGATATTTACCGACGGATTTGTCCTTCGGTAATTACTGACAGAATTTTCCTTCGGTAATTATCGAAGGATTTTTCCTTCAGTAAATACCGAAGGATTCATGTGGCAATTACCGACGATCATAATATTCCGTCGGTAAACATTACCGACAACGTTATTACCGACGGAGTTATGACCGTTGGTAACTTGTCGGAAAAATGTCATTACCGACAGATTTTGGACATTTCTGACAGATTTTGACCGTCGGTAATTTCATGTATTATTGTAATTAAAGACAAGTAATAAAATAATAATAAATTAACTACGATTAAAAAATAAATATAGGATAAAAAATAATATATCTAATACTTTTCTAAAATTAGTGCATATAAATCGTATCAAACTTGTTAATAATATAATTAATGTGACTTAACTATTACAAAGTAGATATTCACTAATCCAATACCAAAGTCATTAACAAAGTAACAGAATAACTTAATCATGCAAACCAGGTGTGCGTGGGAGTAACAGAATAACTTAATCATGAAAGTATGAATCAGTAGAGGAAGGAGGTATCAGAGAAAGTGAATGGTATTCTCGTTAAGAAAAAGATATGAAACTACATATCTATGACATTAAGCCTTATTAAAAACTAGATGAATACTCAAAATATCTCGTATACTGAAACAAACTATTGAAAATTATGAAACTATATATCTATGGCATTCAGCCTTATTCCATACCAGATGATCCATAGAAGTACTTGGTGACGGCCAACAATATAACCACCGTTTCATTGCTGAACTTAGACAATGTTAACCATGAGTTGGCTATCGTGATCAACAGTTCGGCTAGATGAGGCAAATCATTCTCGAATCTCTTCAACCAATGAAGGAAGAAATCTAAAACTACCTTAACAACGACTCTTATCTTCTTTAAGATGCCTCCAGCTGCCACTGGTACTCCGGCTGCTACCAGTACTCCGACTGCTAATTCCACTGGTACGTTCTCTGGTGTCACGTTATCCGGTTATGTGATTACTATTGCTTTCACGTTCTTTTTGGTGCTACGATTGCGCTTACATTCTTTACTGTAACTACTAATCTCACTCACTTTGGTGTTCCTGGTACTCGTGCTTCCGCCATTCTTTTTGAAGAAGAAGAGAAGAATAAAAAAAATGCAAGGCACAAATGAATTTATAAAAAAATTCAAATAGTAATTTGGCACAGATTTATACCATTTGAATTTTCCAAAATAAAAATATTCTTTGTTTTGTGTGGTGTATTTGTAATATATGATTTCTTAGAAAGAAAAAAAAAAGAATATCTGCGCCGAAAGCTTTTCTTTTCCTTTTTCCATAAAGTGCATACAAGCATTTTGTGATGCAAATAACATATCACATCAGAAAATTTTGGTGCGCACGTAGTGCCGTATGTTAAAAAATAGAATAAAAAGAACATTCATATTTATGTATTTCAGAAATTGAAGTTGTATTTGATTACTTACACTATTTTATGTCTCATGAGTAAAAATGGCTATTGTGTCTGATATTAGAATGAGAAGATCGACTTTTGGGAAAAGAAAGCAAAAAAGTGTCAACAAAGTGCGAAAGTATTGCATAATAAAAAAGTCACACTATTCTCCAACTTAATAAGAAGTCAGTTTCAAATTGGAATCCCTTAAGTATAAAAAATTAAATCAAATAATTGCCTTAGTGTGTCACAATACAAAAGAAGGAACAATGATTTCCAAAAGAATATGACATTAATATTAGTCTCAAAATGACCAAAGATTTTGGATATAGAATTCTCAATAACTACAATACAATAACCATGCTATGATTACAAATACCTTACCACTTTCTCCTCCACAACAAAGTCTTCAACTTCATCACGTCACTCAATACATGTCCGACAACCATTTTTTTTATAAAAGAAAATTATTTTATAGTATTTTTATTTTGGTCAAACAAAATAATTATGAAAATTCAATCACATATTTGATTAATACGTGTTAAGTTAAGATTTTGGTTGATAAATTAAATTAAGCCAAAATAAAGCCATATAATATTTCCTCTGCATCCTCAATATTATATATTCTCTATGATATGTAATTGTAATATATTTAATATTTCATGAAAGATCAACTAAAAAACTAACTTACATCGTTAAAAGTTATACCTTTAATATAAAATACAGAAGAAAAATGAGATTAAACAAAGGTAGAAAAATACAAATGCTATTTGTGGTGAGTATTATAAGAAGACCGACATTGATGTGACTTAGCAATAATGTTAAATCAAAGGCAAGGTCGTGCTGTGGCATACACAACTTCAAATTCGTTAGTAACTACTGAAACTGATGTTGTTATATTGATTCCTCAATTTCTCCAACCAAAACTAAATTTCCTGTTTTGATCGCTTCATTACTTTCAGTTCTTAGTTCTGAGTTGTTTTGCGACACAATCATGGCTTCACTATGCCGGCGGTTATCCGCCGCCGGCGCCGCCGCATCGGTCGGTCGGGCTCAGTTACGGCTCCCCGCTGGGATAAGCCGGCTGCGTTACGGTTGCTACGTCAGGAGGCCAATGCGGTTGGTGGCGGCGGGGACCACCGTGGGCGGCGGCGCGTGGTTGACATTCGCCTCCGGAGGGAGGGAGGAGAAGGTGGAGGCTTGCTCCTATGCGGTGGAGGATCGGAAGGTGGCGGCAGATGGTGGAAGGGAATCGGTGGAGGGGATTGGTAAGCGGGCGGCGGAAGTGGCGGCAGCGGCCGCCACCACGGTGGTGCTGGGTGTGGGGAACCGGGTTTTGTATAAGCTGGCTTTGGTTCCGTTGAAGCAGTATCCTTTCTTCCTTGCTCAACTTGCCACTTTCGGGTACTTTACCTTTAAAAGAAAAAAAAAAAAAGGAAAATATATTATTAATAAAATAACCATATTCTACTTATTAGAATAAACATAGAGACAGCATGTGTGAATATCATGTTTTAAATATCTAAAAAATTATTTAAATTGTAAAATTAATAATTAAAAAAAAACTAAAAAAGCAAAAAATATATATATTTAGTTATAGATATAGTCATAGATAAAAGAAATTTTAGAGTTAAAATAAAAAATATTATAAATAATATTGCATAGATAATATTATGAGTAATTATTTAAATTTTAAAAAAAATAGTAATTAAAATGATAAAAGAATAAATACCTTTTTTATAAATATTTTAAATTATTATGTAATTATTTTAAGTGAAAAAGGTAGTTATTAAAATGATAAAATTAAAAAAATAATTATATTAATTTAAAAAGTAGTAATTAAGAGAATAAAATTGAAAAAAATGAAAGACAATTATAAAAAATATAGAAGATGAGATACTTTTATGTTTGTAATTAATATAAGAACTGTATCATAGTAACAATAAATAGACACTTATAACATAGATCGGACATTCCAACAGTTATTATTTCTCAGTTTTTGGTCTGAGAATGGTTCCTAAGTAGTTCAAAGGTAAACAACTCTGAAAGTATTAATTTTTTTTAAAAAAAATAATTAGTTTTTAAATAAATGTTATTAACTTTATGAAGTATAACTTTTATACAATTCAACTAAAAACTTCAGTAAGTATGCTTTTATTTCAAAAACTAAACTTCTTACTGCATGAGTTAGTTTATAATTGAATAACTTTACATTTGTAAGATCATTTCAATTAAACCAAAAATAATATAATTTTGTTTCAGATGGAATTGATTTGGAAACATGACCAAAACAAACACTGAATGTTTGATATTGTACATTGTTTATTTCAGATATGTAATAGTGTACTTTGGCGTTTTGTATATTCGACATCATGCGGGCATGGTGACTGATGAAATGTTAGATGCGCCAAAGGCTCCATTTGTTGTTGTTGGTCTATTGGAGGCTCTTGCTGCAGCCACTGGAATGGCTGCAGGAGGTAACTTTGTACCCTTTCTCGGCTTCTGAATCACATTTTCAACTGTTCTTTTTCAAAAGAGTTTTTCTGTGAGAGCACAGATATTCATAGTATAAAGTATGTCAGATTCTGAATTTGGTTATTTGTTGTGCTCTTTCTTGTACCAGCAATTCTATCTGGAGCATCCATTCCAATTTTATCTCAGGTAAAAGGAATCAACAGTTAATTCTTAATTCCTGTTACTATTATATATGCTTGATTGTTTTTGAGTAAAGGCAATCCTAACTCAAATCTTCTAAAATAACCCTTTTCATTATATCTAAATGAAAAATATAAATTTCAAAATGAAGTGAAAATCTTCTCATCAGTGATGCCATGTTGGTGCCAACATACCAGGAGTGTCAAATTGGAAGCTGAAATAAAATTGACCTGATGAATTAGATCATAATCTGAGATATATTGAACTTTAGTATATAAAGTTGGCTATGTTATCAATTCAGTTTCTGTTTGAGCTCATGTATGCAGAACTTACTTAGGTGTTCAGAAAATTGTAAAACAAAGCTGATAGTTAATTGGAGCTATTCTCTTGCAGACTTTTCTCGTGTGGCAAATACTTCTGTCAATTATTTTTCTCGGAAGAAGATATAAAGTCAACCAACTACTTGGATGTTTTCTTGTATCCATTGGTGTAGTTGTTACTGTAGCAAGGTCAGTAAGTACATGTGATTTTATCAAGGATCGTAGACCATGGTGACTCATGTTATGAGTATCAGTAAAAGAAATGGATGATCATTAGTCAATAAACTAATTCTGAAAGTCTTTAAGCAACTTAATATTATTGACTTAATGATATTAACCTATTAGGCTTCTCTAAGTTTGCTGGTCGAAAACTTTAGGAAATTTATGATTAGTTTTTATAGCTTCTTACTTATTATATATACCTTTGTTTTTGTTTATTACTGTAGTGGAGCTGGTGTAGGGAATTCATTGAAGGAAGGTGGTATGTTTTGGAGTCTTCTCATGATAATCTCGTTTTTTCTCCAAGCAGCTAGCACCGTGCTTAAGGTTATCATGGTTTAAAATGTTTGCTGCATTTTCTCAACTTTCAAAATTTCTCTGTAGTTACACTGTACTTTTCATATTTTTGCAGGAGACAATCTTTTTGGACTCAACCCAAAAACTGAAGGTGTGTATGGTAGTGAATTGTTTTAGTCTGTTTCTACTAATCGTGGCTTTTCAAGGGTCTTATAGGGTGCTTGAATTAGCTTCATGCTGAGAAATAATGAATTACTTTTTCATGGTAAAGATGAAGAAATAAACACTTATTTCTATTTTTTGGTTTATCACCATTATCTTTACTGCTTAATCCAAACACATTAATTTTGTTGTTGAGAATTTAAACATGAGTTTAAGTATCACATTAAATATAAATAAAAAAAGTTGAACAACATACAAGAAAGAAAATCTATATATTTTAAAGTTGTAGATTGAAAGTGGTGTCAAGTTTCTTATGCGATGGATTAGATTTGATGTGCATGTTGCTAAACTAGTTCCATTTAAAGCTAAGATGGAACACTAATCAGTATTCAATATTATCTGAAGCAGGGAGGTTCCATGGACTTGTTTGTTGTCAATTCGTACGGATCTGCTTTCCAAGTAAGTGTTCTTCAATCTTTCATGAAATATTCATCTTTTAGATTTGCAATATAAATGAAAATAGATACCTAAATGTAAGAGTATATGCTTAACATAGGCACTATTCATATGCCTTCTTCTGCCCTTCTTGTCAAAATTATGGGGCATCCCCTTCAGTCAACTACCAAATTACCTTAAAGATGGTGCAGCCTGCTTCCTAAATGTTGGTACATTATCAAATGGTAAGCTGCATTTCCTTTTCATATTGTAATACCTTCTAATGCTCAGTTTAATGTCCACTTAAAAACGAGGGTGAAAATTTCAGCATGAATGATGAAAAATTGCATGGAAACTCATCCCTAAATATTTCACTCCCAATTTCAAATTTGATGAGCAGACTTAAAAATCCTTGTTTTCTAGTCTTGCTATTTTTGTGATAATGGTGATGAAAGATAGGGTTTTCTGGTTCCAGGATGTGATGGTGCTCCTCTGCTGCCTCTGTTGTTTATTATTGTAAATATAGGTTTCAACATTGCATTGCTTCATCTCCTCAAAATCTCTTCAGCCGTTGTATCTTGTCTTGCTTCCACATTTTCAGGTATGCAAGCTGTTTGATAAAATTATTGTATGGACCTGGACCAATACACATCCACAGTCTTCAATGATTACTATGTAACACGCAGTCAAAATTTTCAATTTCCCAGAAATAATTAGCAGAACATAGCTGTATATGAGAGATTGACTGAAAAATCATAAATGTGTTTGTGATTTCTACCATTTTTCAATTTACAAATACATGCTAATGTGAAATTATAAGCACACCCAATTGATAGAATGTGGCTTTGTGTTGTGGCAGTTCCAATATCAATCTATGTGTTCACCATGCCATTGCCATACCTTGGTGTTGCCTCCTCTCTTCCAGCAGGTTTTATGACAGGGGCCATCATTCTCATTTTTGGCTTACTCATTTATGCATGGACCCCTTCAAATGGTTCCTTCTCAGCTCCCACCTAGAATGAGTTAACATGCCATTGAGCACAGTAAAACAGCAGAAGGAACTAACTCATGTCCACTTCTCAGTGGTGGCTAAAACAAGGAAAAAGAATGTCTTGTTCTTGTAATTGCTGGAAAGCTTTTTTTTTTTTATGAGCTAAGCTCAATTTAGAAAGAAATATTCTAGCTTGTAGATTGTTGGAGATCTATCTCCGTTAAAGATAACCTTAAATTATAATATTATATAAGTGGGATAAATTTTATCAAAAAGTTAAGATTTATCCTGTTTATGTATTATAATTTAATTTTATTTTTAACTGATACGAAATCTCTAACATAAATTGAGTTAAAGGAGTCTAAGTTCAATTTTTGTATAAGCTAAAAAATAAAGTAAATAGAGAATAAAAGTCATTTTGTTCATGCTGGACAATTTGGATGTGCTAAGAGAAATCCAATATGTTCTTGATCACTAAGAACATATGTGAGTATGTACATACCATTTGGTAAAAAGCATTGGCGTTTCTTTTTCCTAAAACTTCTAAGTAGAGCGTAGCTTTTCAAGAAGGATAATAATACTTTGATAACTTTTGACAATATTTTAACATCATTTATGTGTTATTATGTGATTGGTCTAAAATTATTTTATAATTAATGATAATAATAATTATAAACACTGAACTAATTACATAATAACATGTAAATTGTATTAAAATGTTGTCTAAAAATGTTTTTAAAATATTATTATTCTTTGAAAAATAACTACTAGAACTTAATTTCAAAGTAAATTTATCATGCATATGACCTAAATTAGTTTGTTTTTCTTTTAATTTTTTGTTAATATGAGTTTAACATGAGGAAATCTTTTTCTTTATTACTTCATCCATACCATAAATTTAGTGTAAAATGTTATTTGTACATACATAGAAGTAATAGTTTTAAACATAATCACCATAATATATTATTCCCGAAGAACTATAAGTAATTATGATTTAAACTTGAATCGGATTTTGATGTATTGAGGAAAATTGAGAAACATACTACAATTAATTAAGCAAAAAAGAAAAGATAAGAAACAGAAAACGTCAGTTAAACAAAATGTTTCAGGTTGAATATATGAATTTGTTTGCTTTGTTTTTTTTGGCCTAGTTATATATATTAATCGATATATCATCCATTTTAAAAATTCTTAATCAAACGATTATTATTATTTTATCAAGTTAATAGTAATAACAGTTTAAGTACGAGGTAATAATTTTTTATTGAAAAAAATTGAGAAAGTTAAAAATACATATAAAAAAGATTAATTTTTTTTATGATTCTCATGTATTGAAATCATAATTCGGTAAATTTTAATTGTTTTAATTAAGTCATAATTTTTTAAAAATGTATAATAAATAATTTTTTTTAACAAAAACGACATGAAGATGTACTAGCGCAAGTGATTTAACTGAATTTATTATGTGGAATTAATTTGGTAGTAATTAAATATTATATTAATGATGGAGGCAAAATTATTTAACATGGAGAAACTAAACAAATATGCAATTAAATTTTTATGATTATTAAAATTATACACTCAACATGAAGTAAAACTGGATTTAGCTAAATTACATACAGTATTTAATAAATATAATAAACAATATATTGCGTGTTAAATACATATGGGTGGTATTAATTACACCACATTAATGAACAATAAATAAAACTTATTTAATAATTTAATACTTAGGTGGTGTGTGATTTTGAAAATAATTAAATTTTATTTAATAAATAACTTGTGAATATATAAGTTTATTTGAGAAGTGATATATTTTTGATAAATAAGATGGTGTTCATAGGAAGGTGAAGTGTGACATGTGAAGTGAGTCTTGCAAAGGAAATATCAATAGCTATGATGTCAATTTTGAGAGGAATTTGTGTGCTGAGAGTGGGAGTGGCAACTCCAAAACCTTACCTTCTTCCCTCAATCTTCTCATCATCCTTCAATATTCATACCCTCTCACATACCACTTTTGCCAGAACCTTTCGTTTCCACCCACCTTCAATTCCTCTTTCATCCTTTGTTCCCCTCATACCTCCCAAAGCAGCAGGTACTCATTTTCTGAAAACCCCATTATGTTTTTCCCCTTAATTTTGTTTCTGATAGCATTTGGTTACGTGTCAATATTTTCTTGTTATGTGGTAAAAAAGTTTTCATGAAAAAAATCTATTTTTTCATGCAAAAATATAATTTTTCATGATAAAATCTGTTTTTTCATGAAAAAAAATCTGATTTTTCAGCCTCTTATGGCACTGGGTGTGGTGGTGCTGAAGGTGGTAGGCCAAGGGAACTCTTGGTGCAGCATTTGTTGGTCAAAGAAGATGACCAGAAGCTTCTGTTGGATCTTCTGCAAAAAATCTCTTCAGGTTAGTGACACTGAGGGATTCGGTTATTTTCTGCTACCAATGTTAGGTTTTGGAAGGTGTTTGTTTCCAGTTTAACCGTCTACGGCTTGTTTTTTTATGTGTTGTTTGTGTGTTCAGGTGAAGATTTGAGTGATCTTGCTGTGGAATATTCACTTTGCCCATCCAAAGAAGAAGGAGGAATGCTTGGATGGGTCAAAAAGGGTCAAATGGTATGCTTTTGAGATTAGATTAAACCTTATTTTGGGGTTTCCCTGAATTTGCAACCTTGTTGTGCTCTGTTGGGAAACGGTTTCTGTTGATTTCTTCGCTACCTTGTGTACGTTTAAAGGATAGGATACAGATATAATTACTATAAACTTTCTCTGGGTAGGTGATAAAGGGGTTGAATTAAGTATTTGGCTATATGGTTCTGGAAAGGAAGCAGATGGGGTAGTGATCTGGTTATGGTTTTTTCCACTAATTTTACTTAAACTGTATAATTGTGTGATTTCAATTTGGTGTCTGATGGTGAAAATTTGATAGGTTCCTGAATTTGAGGAGGCTGCGTTCAGTGCACCTTTAAACAAAGTTGTAAAGTGCAAAACCAAATTCGGATGGCACCTGCTGCAGGTTTTATCTGAAAGGTATTTACAGGTTTATGCTTCTAAATTGGATGATTAGATGTTTTTAATTTCTACGAATTTTCTTAAGGATTTGGATTTTGATAGAGCTCACTAGCGATGTCTGATGCAATTAGTCAGCACCACTCATTGGAGTAATGCTTGGAGGGTGTTGTTATTAGTTGCAACTAATGTTTTTATGTCGTGTAATTTTTTTCTAACTGACAGGGAAGAATCAATTCTTCAAGACATTCAACCTCATGAGCTGCATGGGAAAATTCAAGATCCCAATTTTTTGGAGGCGGCACAGCTAATTGACGTTCGAGAGCCTGAAGAAGTGTATGCTTTGATTTTGTTCATTTTCAATTAATTTTGAAATCATTGAAATTAAAATTGAGGCCAAGTGGGTGTTTATAAATTAACATGACAATTAGCTTGAAAAGGGAGAAACTATACTGATATATAACTCCAATTGAAAGTTTTGATAGCATTTAATCATTGGTACTCTTTTTGACATCTCAGATAATGAAACAAGGAGGTCTGCACTTTTTTTACTTCATGGATATTATATAGTGGCCCTTACACTTGTGTGCATTTATTTTGCATTTGTTCTGTAGTTTTTGGAATCATCCACCTTTCTTGCTCGTGTTTACTCTAGTTGCTGGTTTAGTTTATCTATATCTAAATGACATTCTCATCATGCACAGGGCCAAAGCATCTTTGCCAGGATTTACTGTTCTTCCCCTCCGACAATTTGGAAGCTGGGGGCCTGAAATAACTAAAAAACTTGACCCTGAAAAGGATATATACGTTATGGTAAGTGCAGATTTTCTTCCAAAAGATTATATGGTATCCATAAAACTAGACCTTTAATCCTAATTATTACTTCTTCTTTTTTACATGGCTTGATTGTTGTTCTTTTCTGAAAGATCTGTTCATGTTGTGTCTCCTCCTGTTCCTCCTTAATTTGTTTGGAGGTTGTGAGTTGATACAAAAATTGAAACTGGAATTCTTTGAATAGGTTCCTGCTTTTGTTGCATCTAAGTTTGATTTTTAGAGGCCTTTCATAGGAGATATTTAAGAAAACACTAAGTTTGAATTCATTCATTTTCTTTCAGACTTTTGTAGTTTACTTTTAAGTATTGTAGTTTGATTGACTGCTTGTTCAGGTAACTTGTTGCTACAATGCACAAGTGGATTAACTTTGGATCTGATTTACCATTTTTTTGGTGTGTTGATTATGTTCGATAACTTGTGTTCTTCTGAATGCAGTGTCATCATGGCATGCGGTCATTACAGGTTGCCAAATGGTTGCTGTCACAGGTAAAATATTTTTATTTCTCATGCTTGTATGTTTGATTTTGCTTCATCGTCTGATTATTTGTTGATATCACAGTGTAACTTCCAATCCATGCTAAAAATTATTTCTATAGTGTATGAGTTATAAACATGCAACCTGCATCTGGTGCATGCTAGATAGAGATTGCTTAGACTGTATACAACTGATGCAATAAAAAAATTTCAACTTGATCAAAGGTGAAGTAAATGAGATACTAGTTTGTGTACCTTTTACTCACCTATATTCGAATCTGAAAGTAGATTTAACACGTTTTGGAGTTAATTCTCATCTTCACAAGTTGCAATGAAGTTATTGTTTTATACACTTTTTTCCTGTTACACTCATTTAGACTCACCGTACCATTGGATGAAATTCACTAACTACACTTTTTTTCTGATACACTTATTGGAGGAAATTCACCAAAAGTTACTAAATTTTGAGTCTGACTCATGGTTTTGTAATTTTTAATAAATTTAACCAACAATAAACAGTGGGTTAAGAAGTAGACTTTAAATATAATTCCACCCTACAAAACCGATTTAAATATAATGCAATCCTACAAAACCGATTTAAATATAATGCAATCCTACAAAACCGACTTGTAAGGTATACTATAAATCAGCTTCTTGTAAGGTATACTATAAATCAACTTTACTCTATTCGATGTTGGACTTCTAACACAGTATGTTATGAGTGCATCAAATGTTGTGTTATTACCATTCTTGTATAAATTAATGAGCAAGGTGTTAACATTGTATGATAATGATTTTTAAGATGTCACTCAATGTGATTTCTAATTTTTTTCATTTCATGTAAAAATAAGAAATGTACGAAGGAATTGTTGATTGTGAACTTTTCAGGGTTTCAGGAAAGTATACAATGTTTCTGGGGGAATTCATGCCTATGCTGTTCAGGTTGATCCATCAGTACCCACATACTGATCACATTACCTTTAGGAATTGGAACTCTCTTTTTATGGACATACATTTCTTTTCATTTTTCAAGGTTACATATTCTTAGAATAGTTTATGTTATTTGAATAATCATTTCAATACTCTATCCCTCTCTGTTCCTGACAGAAAATGGATTCATACAACTTTCTGATCTCTGAAATATAGTTTTTCTGACCAAATTTTCAAAGAGCCGATGAATGGTTGATGAGAACTTTTTTCTCTCTTGTAAAAAATGTTATTGATTCAAACTTTTTGCATTATTTTTGGTTAACATTTTTCTTTCAAATTTTGTGTATTTTTTGTGTACTTTACTGTAACTGAACTTCTGGTAGTTTAAACATAACAGATTATTTTTAAACCATTGTTCACATAATAAATCTGTATAAAAAATGTACATAGTTCATTATAATGATAAACTATACTTTTATACTATTATATAAAAAGATTTTCTATTTTGATATACACTTTTTTTAAAGTATTTTTTAAATCAAAATGCTTATTTTACTGATTTTATTCTTTTAAGTGATTTTTTTTTACTTTAACTGTTTTTTAATTTGACCTTTTTTTTTTACAAAAGTTAACTATTTTTTTAAAAAAACCTAAAATAAATATTACAATAAAAAATTATCTAAGAAAATACAAATTATTTACAATAAAATTTTAAATTTTATTTAAATTTATTTTTATAATAATAATTTTTTATCAAAAAAAATGAACAGATGCATGTATTTTTACTAGTTTTTCACTAGTTGATAATAAAAGGATTATTAATTCGAAAGGGATTAACAACAAACAACAATTTGGAATGGTTTTAAAGAGAGAATTCCAATGAAAGCGAGATTAAGAGATGAGTTTATGACTCTTTGGAGAATCTTATTAAAGTATATGAAATATTTTTTTTTTCTAAATGTTAAAATTGATGTGTATGTTAAAATTAAAATTTTATAAACTAATAATTCTTTAAATTGTTCTTTTTAAATTAAGTTAAATTAAGTTAAAATAAGAAAAACTTATATATAGATGACTCTGTCAAATCATTGGACTTGGAATCAACTTTGAAAAATATAAATAGGAACTAAAGAGGTTATGATACAATAGTAGTTAGCCTTTTAATCTATTAAGAAGGATAGTATTTACATTTTTGTTTAGTATAAAAAAAACTACTTTGATAAATATAAATGAAAAAAAATTAGGATACAAATTTATGTATTAACGAGTGGTTGGTTATGCTTTTTAATTAAGTTTTTTATATCTTTTATACTAACTAACATAAAAGGGTAAAATTGAAACAATAAAATAAAATATGCTGATCATTGTTGTTAAATAATGTTTGAATTTTAATTTGTTTGTTTTTCAAATAATTTAGTTTGAAACTTTAATTTTCAATTAATATATTTATAATAATTTTTTATTAAAAAACATAAATAATTTAATTGTATAAATATAAAATAATGACTCGAGTCAATGATTTTATTGTAATAAATATATGAAATAAATTAAAATATTCTGAAATGATAATCTATTAAATTGAATTGACATACAGAATTTTTAAGTCATAATTGGATTAACTCATTTGAAAGCTTCCAAGAGAATGTTTGAATTTGAAAATAAATCAAGTTGAGAATTTGTCATATTTGTAAGTATTAGGAGATTATTTTTTGTTTGTTTTTCTTTGTTACATTGATAAATATATATCAATTAATATATATTTGTAACTTTGTATCAATTTCTTTTGAAATAACATATTTTAATAAATTAATTTGTTATTATTAAATTACATATAAAAAAAGTGGATGAAAGATACACTATAGAGAATTGACATAACAAATTACATTAAAAACTTTATATAATTTAATCAAAATGACTATAATTCCAAAATAATTGTAAATTACAATCACAAAACATATAACATAATCACGTTTTAAAAAAGTTAACGCACTTCTAAAAAACATGATAAATAATCATCTCAAAATATTAAATATATAATTCTATTATTGTTATTATAAACATAAATAATGCACACAATAACTCATTAAAAAAATTGAAATATAGAAACTAATTAATTTTTCTTAAATCAATTATGATATAACTCTTCTGTTTAAATACGTTAAAAATAATAATCAAAATTCTTTAATCAAACTTTTATTTTTTTTAATACAATACAAAAATTTAAACATTATCTTTAACTTTTAATCACACAAATATTAATTTCAATTATTTATTTATCCAAACATCATAAAACCAATTCTTAAATTCATAGTCATACACCAATTTAACTATTGTTATACATTTTAACATGCAAAAACTCTGCATGTAAAAATATTTTAACATACATTACCGTATAATAATCTTCAATTTCTATATCACACCTGTATATTATATATAATGATATTTGATAATATTTTAACATCAAGTGTCATTCTATAATTGATAGATTGTGATATTTATGATTATTATTATTTATTATAGAATAATTTTAGATCTATCAGATAATGACACATAAATGATGTTAAAATATTGTCAAAAAAATATATCAATATCCTTATCCTAATAATAATAATCATATTGTTTTGTTAAAAAAAGAAAAAAAGTGAGTAGGTGCAGAGGGATGTCATGGTAGTTTAATAGAAACAGTGTGACATGATTTATCTGTAAAAAAGCGTAAAAACAGAAAGAGTGATGTGATGAGAGTTGTATTGTTGGAGGACTTGTTGAGACTTGGAAAAGGGAAAAGGGAAAAGAATGTTTATAAATACAGATATGTAAAACAGAGGAAAATCCAAATTTATTATTATTACCTGTTCCGAGAAATGCTGGCCACCATTGTCTGAATAAAAGGAAGAGACAAGGCAAAGACTCTTAATTTGCTCCCTCTAATTCTCTTCACCAACACCCCTTTTAACACCCTTTCAAATTTCCCCATACCTTTTTTTTAGACATTTTTTTTTACCTCTTTTCCAACAACAGACACTTCCCCTCCCTCCCTCATGCTAACACCTTCTCTCCAGAAAACAAATACAACGTAATTTTTCAACCCTCAAATCACACCACCTTCACCTATATCTATCAACTCACATCCTTTCCTTTTCCTTCCACCCCTTTTGTTCCTGTTCTCCCTTCCATTCCACCATGGGCAACTGTTGCTCAGGTGGCACCAATGATTCTGAAAACAAGGGAGAAACCAACCAACAAAACGATAACCAAGGGGGAACGGCAACCACCCCACCACAATCTAAGCCTAACCATCCTCCCACCAAACACTCCAAGCCTGCCCCCATTGGGCCTGTTCTTGGAAGGCCAATGGAGGATGTTAGAAGTACTTACAGCATGGGGAAAGAGCTGGGGAGAGGCCAGTTTGGTGTCACACATTTGTGCACACACAAGAGCACAGGAAAGCAATATGCCTGCAAAACCATTGCCAAGAGAAAGCTTGTTAATAAGGAGGACATTGAGGATGTCAAGAGAGAGGTCCAGATCATGCACCATCTCTCAGGGCAACCCAACATTGTGGAGCTTGTCAGTGTTTTTGAAGACAAGCAATCTGTTCATTTGGTTATGGAGTTGTGTGCTGGGGGTGAGCTCTTTGATCGCATCATTGCAAAGGGACATTACACTGAACGTGCAGCAGCTTCCCTCTTGAGAACCATCGTCCAGATTGTCCACACCTGCCATTCCATGGGAGTCATTCACAGAGATCTTAAGCCTGAAAATTTCCTTCTCGCCAGCAAGGAGGAAAATGCACCTCTCAAGGCAACCGATTTCGGTCTCTCTGTTTTTTACAAGCAAGGTCAATATTCATCATCTCACCCTTCTCTCTTCTTCTGCTTCTCTTTCAATTCTTATCAGCTTTCATTCAATTCAATTTCTGGGATCTCTGTAACAATTGTTTCTGGGATCTCTGAGATTATACATATCAGTCACATTTATCTGTAATATTAAGAATCCTGACAAAACCATAATTATGACTGTAATTTAAAACCTGCGTAACAAATGTGGATAAATAACTCACATCACCTGTGCCTCCTCTTGATAGAACTTCTGTTTGGGAAGATTTCTGCTAAACAATGGAATCCTTTTGACAGGAGAGCTGTTTAAGGACATTGTTGGAAGCGCATATTACATTGCACCAGAGGTCTTGAAGAGGAAATATGGTCCAGAAGTTGACATTTGGAGTATTGGTGTCATGCTATACATTCTTCTATCTGGTGTTCCACCATTTTGGGCAGGTTATATTCTTTCACTCAATCATAAAGCTACCTCTAGAAAACACTATGAAATCGATCGTGTATCTGCATGACACTGAAACCAAAACATGCTTTTGACAGAATCCGAAAATGGAATATTCAAGGCAATTCTGCGAGGTCATATAGACTTTACAAGCGATCCATGGCCATCCATTTCGCCTGCAGCAAAAGATCTCGTAAGGAAAATGTTGAATTCGGACCCCAGACAGAGGCTGACAGCGTACGAAGTTCTGAGTAAGTGTAACACTGGCTTACTTTCTAAGAAAAACTTGAACTTAACGACGAATTAATGGTTTAAAAATTAATTTTACTTTAGCCTCAACATGATTAGTTCTAATGTGAAAAACAGATCACCCATGGATCAAGGAGGATGGAGAAGCACCAGATAAACCTCTTGACAACGCAGTACTGAATAGGCTCAAGCAGTTCAGAGCAATGAACGAATTCAAGAAAGTTGCTCTAAGGGTAATAATTCATTCTATTTAGGCTTTCTCGCCATTCTTTGTTAATAAATCAATCAATGGTTTGGTTAGAGATGGCAAAAAGAAAACTACCTGGTCTGTATTTTCCACTGATTCGCATATGAATACGAATATAGGTCATCGCGGGCTGCCTATCAGAGGAAGAAATCATGGGATTGAAGCAGATGTTCAAGGGTATGGACACTGACAACAGCGGCACCATTACAATTGAAGAGCTCAAACAAGGGCTTGCAAAACAAGGGACCAAGCTAACAGAACAAGAAGTCAAGCAATTAATGGAAGCTGTAAGTTCTCTCTCCTTTTCTAAGTGCTGCATCAGAAAACATGTTCTTCCCAATGCCATTACTCAAAACTATTTTCTTTACTTCTGCATACTACAGGCAGATGCCGATGGCAATGGAACCATTGATTACGATGAATTCATCACAGCAACAATGCACATGAACCGCATGAACAAAGAAGATCATCTTTATACTGCCTTCCAATACTTTGACAAAGATAACAGCGGGTAAAGACAAAAAATATCAACTAGACTTGAATATGTATCAGTCATCCCTTCGGAAATTGATTGGTGTTAAACGTTCTAATCTCAATTGTTTTGTCATAATTAGGTACATTACCATTGAAGAACTAGAACAGGCTCTTATTGAGTTCAACATGCACGATGGTAGGGACATCAAGGATATCATTTCAGAAATTGATGCAGATAATGTAAGTTCTTCACTCAACGACTTAAATATACTAATACATATAACTTTAAATAAAAACCGAGACACAATTATGTCGTTTCTAATAAATTCCAATCTATAATAGTTAATTCAAGAGAATGTTATTAACATTTCTGTAGTTCCAATTCAACTAACTTTCTATCACATATGCGGTTAACAACTAGCATACTCTTGTGCACACAGCATATCTGAATTACGATTAAGAAAATTTATGAAAAAATTGTTATTGCAGGATGGCCGGATTAACTACGATGAATTTGCTGCAATGATGAACAAAGGAAACATAGAAGTTCATACCAAGAAGAGGCGTGATTCAACCTTATATTAGTTGGGGATTATACAAACATGGCCTCTTTAGGTCCTGTGTCATTGGTTGGTGCAGATGCTGATAAGCGAGTGAAATATCAAGGAGCGTTGGGGTGCATGATCGCTGTTTGGTTGGGACTGAGGATTTAAGGTGGGGAATGGGTTAAGGTGGTAATCAAACAAAATTAGAGGGGGAAAAGAACATGAATCAACCATTGAGAAATGTAAACACACACAAATACACATATGAGAGGGGTTGCTTCTCTTGTATTGCTTCTCACTTAGGAATCAAATCAAAAAGGATTTTAAATTATGTATAGATTCCTTTTCAAAACTAGGTTCAAATGCATTCATTGTTAAGATTCTACATTTTAATACCCTTTCAATCAAACCGAAAGAATCGGTATAAGGTTTCCACTCTTGAAATTTATGCTGAACTCAGCTATATTTTCAGATTCAGATTTAATATCAAAGAAACTAACAGCAATCTTTCATACGTTGTAGAGTTCAACAGACAAAATGGCTCTTGCAGAACGCACGATTACATTATCAGTGAGTTTGAATTAAAATAGAGTATTCAAGGCCACATTAATTTTAGCAATTTTCAAGTCCATACATAGTCCTTATGCAACACCCATAATTTCGAAGACTCTTTTAAGAATAAATCAGAGATAAATATGCCACAAGAGAAAACAAGGTAGTAAGAATCACCATATTGAATCCAAGGATTGAAAATTTTCATTTGGTTAACTGGTCCAATCAAAACCCATCTGTTTCCGATAATTGCTACAAAACTCAGCATAAAACAAAAAGAGTCTCCTCCAGGAACAAAAATGGCTTCAACCAAAATTAGCAGAATCAAGGATTTAAACATATAATGTGCAGAATCAAGGATTGAGAAAACAGGTACATGAAAGCTCCTCTGAAGCCGACTTCAAACCAAATGAATTCAGAATGGGGAAAACAGAAGGAAGCCCTCAAGGAACCTCGCATAGTTGACTTGCAAGAACAAATTTCATTTAATTCAATACACAGACGGCAAGCACAACATAGAAAAATATCCTAAATTTACCAAAGAGAAAAGGAAAGGCCTTCAAAAAGCTGGAAGCAAAAATCTTCGTGTTCCCCCTCTTCAAACTTTCAAAAGTACAAAAGAAATAAACCTTTCATGCCCTCTTCATTGATTACTCTTACACTGAAAGAAAGAATAAAGCATTATCTAACCTTTCCACTCCTAAAACTAACGCTGATCTCAGCTGCACATCGAGAATCAAGAGTAAAAGGAAATTAACGCCAATTCAACTCAATACAATACGCCGCAACGAGAAATTCACCCAACGTCCGAATCAAGCTTGAAAGAACATCAAAGCAACTTATGCATCCAATATTACTCGAACAACGACTCAATTACAGGGTAGATTCACGTACAGAGCGCGTTTGTCGAAAACCCTAACTAACAACCAGAAGCATTTCCGATGAATTTATATTTCATTTCATTCATTCTAACAGTAAAACTCGTTTAATCGTAAACATTAATAGTCAGTTATACTTACTCCAATAACAATACATTAAACCATCAACACAGTCTCGAAAACCCTAACTAACATCCCCAGGCTTTTGCGAGAACGAACTATTTACTTATCTTTGGTGGAAACGCCATACTTCTCCTGCATACGCGCAATCTCATCCTCCTTCTTCTTCTGATCGAACTTCTTGCTCATCTTCGCTTGCTGATAATACAGCACGATAAGGTAGCGATTCGCAACATTGAAACCGGAGAGGTGATCGACGGCGGTTTTAGCGTCGTAGATGTCCTCGTAGACAACGAAGGCGGTTCCACGCGTGTCCTTGTTGGTGCCGATGCGGATCTGGCGAATCGCGCCGTATTTGCCGAAGATGTCGTACATCTCCTCGCTCGTAATGTTGAAGGGAAGGTTGCGCACGTACAGAACGCGGTTTACCTCCGGCGGAAGCCGCGTATTGCCTTTCCGGAGACTGATCGCCGCCATAGCCGGAAGCAGGGAAAGTGAGGGAAATTTTCGAGAGCGCAGAGGAGAAAGAAAAAGGAAGATTACCTAAAGCTGGGTATTTTAATTTATTTTCACAAGATATTATTTACTCCGCATTTTTTTAACAAAATTGCCCTAGTCTCTTTTTAAAATTACTTGAGTGAGATGAAAGAAAAGAGTAAGTCCATAAAATCGATTTCATTGTATCAAAACACAATTTCATATTTCTTAAATATAAGTGAAACCCTCATTAAAAATAGTATTTCAGTTTTATTATTATTATTATGATAAAATTAAATCGTATTTCTGGATATGATTTTACTTTTTTTTTATGATAAATATTAACATTATCTATATTGATTTACATGTAAAGAGGTTTTTTTCTACACTTTTTGTTTTCGATTTTATTCTTTAAATAATCATTATGTTATATTAAAGTAATTATAGTTTTAATCATTTTCATAACTATTTTTTAAATATAAATAAGTTTTTAATAATAAATATTATATAATCGATTTGGAAGAAGTCGGTTTAGAGAACTCACTCTATAAGAAGTTAGTCCGAAAGAACTTGAGAGCTGAGTTAAAGGAGTTCAGTCAAATAGATATACGATACAATTACTTTAATAATAACAATTACAACAAATACGTGTCTTGCTCCATTTTAAGGAACAAAACAAAATAACATTAACCCGATAAAGGGTTTAGCCATAAAATTGAATCCATAATTGATTTGAGATATTGATAAGAACCTAATTCTCATAATATTTAACTAATTTAACTACTTTATTGTTTTTGTATACAAAATGAAAACAAATTATTAAAGAAAGAAAACAATAACCTTGTGTGCCTAAGATGGACTGGTGAACCAATCTAGCCTGAGTGTTTGGGATAGATTACATGGACTGATTGACCAGGATGATCATGCTGATAGACTAACAGGATGACTGATCTAACGTGATTGTCAAGCTGTCTAGGTTGGCTGGAATGGATGAGCTAGCCGATCTTGCTTAGGTGTCCATAACGGAGTAGATGGACTAACTAGTTAGGATAGTCGGGGTAGCCTGATGGTTATGTTGATAGGCTAGGTGAATGGTCGAAATGGACCGACTAGCCGATCTAACTCGGGTATCTAAGATAGATTAGGTGGACTGGCTGGGCGGGGCACCGATTATGCTTTTAAGGAACTTTGATCAAATTTATCGTTTGTATAATGGTCCTGGATTAGTAGTGACAAGGCTGACAAACCATGTTATAGGAGCAAAGATTATTATTGGAAATAAGACCGATCATGAAGTATGTATATCATGAATGTCTATGTTACCATCATAGTCACCATGACCTTTTATCATATGCAATTACTATTAAAAAAATCATAAGGACGGTCACTATCATATGTACGATTATACTTATCATCTATAGTTTTTAGCCATGGCCAACTGTATGTTGCAATATCTAAAGTACAAAGCAAAAATGGACTAAAAATACTAATCCATGACAACTAGAAAAGGCTTTTGGACTATACAACAAGTACAATTTTTAAAGAAGTTTTCCAAAAACTGACAGGTGAGTATCAAACCAAATTGTCTTATATGTATTTATTACCATATTTATCTTTAATTGTTCCATATCAAATCCAGCTTATAGCAACACCAATAAAAGGCTTTGTCTACAAGACTATAAAAGGACTACACCCACATTTTTACAACAACTTTGTAAATGTACCACTAGAGCACTCTAAGAACGATGTAGTCTTGCTCAACCATGTTGTAACCGGTCGGTCCAGAGTGGGCGACCAAAAGGGCTCTGCCCGAGAGTGATCAATCTTGGAGCTCGGCCTAAGGAGCTCAGTTTGGAGAGCTTACCTTGGAGGAAGTTTGCTTGGAGAGCTCAACCTGGAGAGCTCAGCCTGAAGAGCTCAATTTGGAAAGCTTGGCCTGAAGAGCTTGGCCTAGAGAGCTCAGTCCGTAAGAACTCGACTTGGAGGAAGCCGACTTGGAGAGCTCAACCTAGAGGAGGTTGACTTAGAGGAGGTTGGCTAGTAGGAGCTCGACTTGGAAAACTTAGCTTGTATGAGTTAGACTTGGAGGAAAAAGGATAAGAAACCAACTTCAATGCAAGAAATTATTAGAAGGGAAAGATGTTTTCGAGTGAATCACACACGATAATGACTAACAATGCAACTTTTGATTACCAATGGAAGCTCTACCTCGTAAAAAATGGTCGTCGCTTTTGAGAGGAACCTTCACGCAAAGGAGAAAGTGAGAAGAAATTGGAGTTGTAGTTTTTTTTTTTTTTTGTTTAAATGCATTTACGTCTAACATGTAAAAGTCATACGTAAAAAGGGGATTTTACATTTGACATTAATAAGTCAAACAAAAATCTACATATGTTGTATACATGTCAAACATGAATTTATGCGTAATCTATAAGTGTCAAATGTAAAAACATTTTTTTTACGTTTAACACTTGTAAGTCAGACGTAAATATTGACATTAAATTACAAAAATGTCACCATGTATTTTTTACAATTATTCCAACATATCGAACATATATTTAGTGACATAGTAAGTTGTTTTTGTATTAGTGATAAAAGATAAAAATGCATAAATTTTTCATACTCAAATTTCATTACTTAAACGACTGCAAGAAAAATATAATTTATCTATTGATTATTATCTACAAATATAAATCCATAGATAAGTTCAACATTAAATATATATTACCTATTAATTGTAATTCGTAGATAAACTGAATATTACATACCTATATTTACTCATCATTTTTTATCCGTAGGTAAATTCAATATTACATACAAGTATTTTACCTGTTAATTTTGATTTGTAGTTAAATTTTGATTTTAAATTCAACATTACGTTATTATGATTCTTAAAAGAAACTAGCACAACAAGCGTATAGTTACGTGCTAATTAAATGGAGTAATTTTTAAATTCAATTGTTTTTTAAATAAATTATTAATAAATAAAAATAAAAATATAATATTCATTATCAATTTTTAAGTATAAGATAATTTATATATTCAAAATATTTACTTATTATATATATATATATATATATATATATATATATATATATATATATATTATGTTGACATTTTGTAAATGAAAAAAATTAACCTAAAACCTTTTCTATCATTCTTTCTAACTTTATCAATAAGTAAATCTTATAACTCAATTTATTATATGAAGTTTAATGAACATGTAAAAAGGAAAAATATTGACATACTTTTTTTTAAGACAAATTTAAAATATTAATATACTATTTCTTTTTTTAGTTTCGTCAATTTACATATTTTCATTAAAAAAGTGTGTGAATTAAGTTTTTTACACAAAATAACTATCGTATCTAAGTTGAAAAATATTATATTCTAAATTTTAAAATCTCATAATAGAAGAAGAATGATAAGTGGACAACCACATTTTTCTATCCTACTTTAACTCTACTCGCACCACATTAATCTACAAACACACAAATTTTGTTGACCCTTTCTTTTAAACTTGATATTTTAAGTCTTTGGTGTAACAAAACATCTAGTTTTGTCATAGTTTTTTTATAGTTAAAATTTAAATTTTCAATTATATATTACAAAGTAGTTGTAATAAACAATTCATTTTGTAGAATAGTTGTAGCCCCATGTTCTTAGGGTCCCTCGTCATTCCACTCGGTCATGGGATTAAATGAGGTAGTTCTGATCTTAAAATTTGCACAGATTATTCAATTATGATACAAGTTAAACATGAAATATGTGGCATAAAGAAAGAAAAGTTGTGAAGTTGTGTATTGTTAAATTGTATCATTTCATTTATGAGTTTACTCCTTGTAAGACATTTAGATGTCCATGGTAATTGTTAAATGGTTTATCAAATTATGAAATGGATAATGAGTATTGATTGGAATATGATAAAAAAAAAAAGGCTAAAATGACATCCTTAATTGTTCCTCTAAATTTTGTTTATCGTAGTACCCCACAAAATGAACAACAATAATTGTATTGACCAATATTATTTTATGTAGAAAGATATTGCTATAATATCTATGCCTGATTTTGGAGGAGAGTGGAACCAAGAAGCACAAAGAGCTACTAACTATTCAACGATGTTCACCCAAGCTCAAAAAAACAAAAAGCATAAAAAAACCAAATGTAAATGTCTTGAAAGCGAAGGAGAGTTTGCTATTGCTAAACATGGTCAAGCTCCTTTTCATCATGCTTATGCTCAAGAAAATCTTATGGTGAGTTATAAAATTGGACATGTTTCTTCAAATTTCAACGATTGTCACATAAATTATATGCATATTGAATAGAAATAAATCACTACATATAAATCATTGATTGTCAAAATTAACATACATCCAATAGATTAATCTAGTAAGTTAGCATGAAAGTCTGTTTCAACTTTTGTATTATCTTGATTTCATGTGTTTATTTTTTCAATTTATGTTTGACATATTTTGTATAGATTGAAGTAGTACAATTTCTAATTCATTTGTGTTGATTACAATGATGCAGAAAAAGAAAAGGATCATCACCTACATAAATTGTTGTATTAGGCCTACAATCGTGACTCCATAATGTTCATATCAACAACAGTATACTAAGCCTTAGGAATCCAGACTTGTACAATACATACGTAGACTTGTACAGTACATACATACATGAGATGGATTTTAAAACTCTCATAATTTTAGTATGGGTTAATTGTAAATTATTTTATTGAAGTCATTTTCATTTTTTTTTTAGTTTTAAAGAATAAACAATTTACACTACATGAATAAAAAATGTACATTACCTATTGCAATAAACGAGTCTTTACTTGGATCAAGATGAACTATCTTGAACTTTCTTTGTTGAAGTTGATTTGAAAAAAAAATTCGTATTTCTCGATTTCTTTTACTGATTTCATCAAGGGTAAGATCTTTCCGATTCTCCCCTTTGAATACATATTTATCATGAGATTAATAATTAGTATTTTTGACCTAAGATTCAAGAATATATATATATATATATATATATATATATATATATATATATATAAATTCACAAATTACTTCTAAAAAATAGTAAAATAATCTTAACAAATAACATGTACATATGTAAATACAATTAGTGTAATGTGAGTTATGAAATTATTAAAAACAAAACTTAAGTTATATAAGATAAAATTGTTGGACTATTCACTAGATTATTCTAGGCGACATATTATCATTACAAAATTTAAAATTTTTAGAAAATAGGAGTTTCAAGTCATAACTCGTTCAACAAATAAGTCTAACATTATTTTTTATTTAAAATCTTAAAATATATATAAATATTTTTTTAATATATTTTTAATAAGTAGATTTGTGAAATTTTAAATAATTTGTCCCAATTAATATATATTTTTTTAAATAATTTGTTATGAAACAAAATAACAATAATAAGGATTAAATACATTTATACTTTAATGAAATTAAATTTTACTAATTTTCAAATTTTTATATATTTTAATCGTTGAACTAAAATATGAATTAATATAATTTTTTTAACCAACATGTTTTGTTAAATTATTTTACCGATATTTAAATTCGAATGTGTCAACCAGTATAAACAATTCAAATATTAAAAAATTAAATTTATCTAATTTTTAAATTTAAAATCAAATTACATCAAAGTTTCATAAATTATCCACTTATAATAACTAAAAACTTATTTAAACCTAATAATAATAATTATTATAATAATCAATATTTTTTTAAATAGAATAAATCAAATTTAACCCCTAAAGGATTGAATTATGACCCATATGACAAGTTTGTCACTAAATAACTATTATGTTTTTTCAAAACACTTTTTATGTGTTTGTTAAAATTTTAAAATAATAAAATAAAAAATGGAAATTTTTAGTTAGAATAAAAAGCTATTTAAAACGAATTCTATTAAAATAAGCTATTTTTTATTTTTTAAAACAACCTAAAAGATAATCACTAAATTATTTTATACTCAAACATCTGTTTAATCCCAAACAAACGAATCCATATCTATCAAATCTTATTTTTTAATATATATCAATTGTAGTTCTACCTACCAATCTATGAACATTCAGAGACGATGCTAGTGAAAAATAATAATAAAATAAGAAACACATCCTTTAAGACTTTTAGATAAACATCAAAGAGAAAAGATCCTGTTCAAATGCAATTTTATATGCTTTAGAAAACATGTTAAATACCTAATTCCAAAGACACTAAAACAACAAAAACATAAAATGAAAAATAAACACAATTGTACAAACATTTTCGATTTGTTAAATTTCTATGGTGCTACGAAGTTTTCGAAAAAAAAGTTAAAATGATGTCTTTATTATTATTTTTGTTTAAATTAATAAATCGATCAATTTTGAAGAAATTTAAAACTCTAATGATATACGCGAATTAACAAACGCAACTAATACACTTGGTAATAATGGAGAAATAAAATATAGAATTAATTTTTTTTATTAAGATATTTAAAATTAGTTTTTATACGATTTTTAAGTTTTAATATTGTAAGAAAATCACTTTTCTTCACAGCCTCAAAACTGCATTTTCCAGCAGCTATCCAAACAGGCTCCTCGTTGACAGAGATAGCAGCTCCGACTATCGAGTGTGTCTGGTCGGAACAGAGAATGCGATTCGTCACATCACAACTCCTTCACATTTTCTCTTTTACTTTCTTCACTGTCATTACCTCTTCACTTTCACAATCCAACCAGGTTCACTTCTATATCTTACTTTTTTTTTTCTTTCATATTTTCATTTTGCGGTTTCTCTTTTTGCGTTGACAGAAGAGTTCGAACTTTGATTCTCAAGTGTTTCAACTATCTATGATCATCAGAAATTGAGCTTAGATTCTCATTTCCACTAGTTTCTTTGCTGAATTCGTGTTTTTCTTTTTCGAATGATTCAGTTTTGTGATGCTGGAACTGGATCGTCCAAGTTGTTGGTCAAAGGAGGCACGGTTGTGAACGCTCACCACCAACAGGTTGCTGATGTTTACGTTGAAGATGGTGTAATTGTTGCAGTTAATCCTAACATCAGGGTATTTGATGAAACTCCCTTGCAGTAGCACTGCTTAATTTGCTTTGCAACAGCTTGCGTTTTTGCTATTTTCTAATGACTGATTCGGTTCCATTCCCAGGTTGGAGATGACGTCACTGTCATAGATGCCTTCGGCAAATATGTCATGCCAGGTTTCAACCTATACAACTATAATTGATCTCCTGTTACTGTTAATCAAGGACATGTTTGGATGCAAGTTAACACGTTTTTGAAAGTTTGTCTACTGGAAATATAATATTCTCTTCTAATAGAGAAGCTCTCAAAACTTCTTCTAGCTTATATCCAAACAGAATCAAAATTAGAATGCATGGACAGTGTAAACTTTTTTTGTTCTTTATTCTTAACTCCAAATTCTAAGACATTAGAGTCCATCTTAATTGTTTTATTTATTGGACCTATCGAACGGTCTTTTGTTGAGTAGTTATTGAATCACCGTCCATGTCTAGAGTTGTAAAGCTCAATTGTAGGAGGAATTGCATTAATCAGTGATATGATAATAATAACATACATGAGTTGTGGATGACAACCAATTGCCATGTATGATAAGTTTGATGTTTTTTTAAGATAAGAAGTAATTGGTGAGATGATTTATGAATTGGTTGACACTGCAAAAGGTACATGAAAATTTATGATAGTCTCTATAAATGCTCCTTTTGTTAATTGATCAGGGGGCATTGATCCTCACACCCATCTAGAACTCGATTTTGTTTTTCCTGCAACGGTTGACGACTTCTTCAGTGGTCAGGCTGCAGCATTGGCTGGTGGGACAACAATGCACATTGACTTCGCATTACCACTGAATGGGAGTTTGACAGCTGGTTTTGAAGACTATGTAAAAAAGGCAAAGAAGTCTTGCATGGATTATGGTTTTCATATGGTTATTTCCAAATGGGACGAGACTGTTTCGAGAGAAATGGAGCTCATGGTCAAGGAGAAAGGTCGTGATCTATTATTTCCTTGCTTCATTATGATAATTTGGTTGATTAGGTGGTAGTACTAGTAACCATTTGGGTGAGGTGTGGAGAATTTATTCCCGGAAGTATGTATTTGATCTATAATTGCAGGTATAAACTCTTTCAAGTTTTTCATGGCATACAAAGGACTTGCTATGGTCAATGATGAGCTTCTTCTGGAAGGATTTAAAAAATGCAAGTCTCTTGGTGCCTTAGCCATGGTCCACGCGGAAAATGGAGATGCTGTGTATGAAGGGCAAGAGAAAATGATAGAACTTGGAATAACTGGTCCGGAAGGGCATGCTCTTTCAAGGCCTTCAGTGGTAAATACTCAGATTTGTTCTTTCATGATGAATAATGAATTTACTGAGTAATGGAATGCTAATATTGGCATGCCCTTTTTCATTATCTTCTTCATTGTCTAACCAGACTATAATGTACAATTTTCATGCTGGTGTCCAAATTTGGCATACTTATGATAACCACTGTAGTTTGGCATTTGTTGTTTTCCTTTCTCATCTGTTTTCATCAATATTTAGTTGGTAGTTGATTATATTGATTACCTGTTGTTTTTTTCCTATATTTCAATATTGATCATACAGAACATTCCCCCTTTGGACTTTGTTGAACTATATAGGTGGAAGGAGAGGCAACCGGTCGTGCCATTCGTTTAGCAGATTTTGTGAACACTCCTCTATATGTGGTTCATGTAATGAGCATTGATGCAATGGAAGAAATTGCAAAAGCCCGGAAATCAGGTTCTTCAATCCTTTTATTGGTAGTCTCAATTTTTATTCATGTATTAGGAGAGTAGTAGATTATTTTTTTTGGGGAGAAATGCAAAAAAAAGATATTTAACTTGAACTGATAGCTTCGGTAAATTGGCTAACTTGATAACCATTTATAACGTGTTTAGTTTTTTCTAAGTATCTTCTGTAGTCATTAAACGAGCTTCCTAAGTAAAATTCCATTTCTGATAGAGAGACTGGATAGTCTTCCTGCCTTTTTTACCCCTATTTCTTTGTTTCGTACTTTTCTGATTTGGAGGAGTACTTATCCTCTCCTAGGTGAACTTTCTCTCTCTTCATTCAATCCTGAAAAAAGAGTTTTCTGATGAATGGTCACAATGAAGATGAACAAAAGGATCTTTCTATGTCTCTGGATGACATTTCAAGTTTTTCTGTTCCCCGATAACATAGTTTTATGCAATAGTAAGATCAACTGTTTGTTATTGTGCTGAAGGACAAAAGGTAATCGGAGAACCTATTGCCTCTGGGTTAGCCCTAGATGAGTCTTGGCTTTGGCATCCAGACTTTGAGATTGCAGCAAAGCAAGTGCCTTCACTTGTTTCAATGTTTTGTTTACTGCTTTCTTACATTGCTTTGAATTCTAAGAACATGCCTTATTCATTCTCACGTTTCAGATACGTGATGAGTCCCCCCATTAGGAAAAGAGGACATGATAAGGCTCTTCAAGCTGCTCTTTCAACAGGAGTTTTGCAGGTTTCACATAATGATTCAGGCTTAGGTTCAATAACCATTTAAAGATAATTAGGACAGTATTGGCTACAAAATGCATCCTATCATATTCTTTATTCCTGTTCTACGTATTATATATGCCCTGAACTCAGTTATGTGCTCTTTTACTAAGATGCTTTTTGACCAAAGGTTACCTTTTACAAATTTGCAGCTGGTAGGAACTGATCACTGTGCCTATAACTCCACTCACAAAGCTCTTGGAATTGATGACTTCCGGAAAATTCCTAACGGTGTCAATGGTAATCACAACAAAGTCCTGGATGTTTGTGGCCTAAATACGTTGATGCTCATTTGAAATGGTTCCTTACTAATATACATTGCAACCAAAATCTGTAGGTATTGAAGAAAGAATGCATTTGGTATGGGACATCATGGTGGTAAGACATCAACTACACCTGTTTAGCATCCTCTTTTTGTTAGGTTGGAGTAAAATGGTGGCGAGGTTAAGCTCTTGACTTGAACTTATGGCTTATGAATCTCACAGGAGTCTGGCCAAATAACCCCCTCTGATTATGTCCGTTTAACAAGCACAGAATGGTATATTTTCAGTCAAAGTGCATATTAGCTTCCAGTTCTTAGGAAGCAGTTTGGTAAAGAGGCCAAAAGCTAAAAGAATTACTGATTTTTTTCTATGTTCATTTAAGCGCTCGAATCTTCAATATATATCCAAAGAAAGGAGCTATTCTGCCGGGATCTGATGCAGATATTATCATCCTCAATCCAAATTCAAGCTTTGAGATAAGTGCAAAGTCCCACCACTCTAGAATGGACACAAATGTGTACGAGGGAAGGACAGGAAAGGTACTGGTTTAACTATAAACAGGTCCATATAAGGATTAAATTTAGTGAACTGAGTGCAACATCAATCTTTTTGGCAGGGAAAAATTGAAGTGACTATTGCAGGAGGAAGAGTTGTTTGGGAAAATGATGAACTAAAGGTTACTCCTGGTAGTGGGAGATACATCCAAATGCCACCCTTTAGTTATCTGTTTGATGGACTGGACAAGAAGGATGCCATTTATCTGAATTCCCTTCAAGCCCCAGTAAAGCGAGCCAAAGTCAGCAGCTAAGAAGCATCTGAGATCCTTTTTAGTCAAATTTCAACATTTTACCGTGTGAAAGAACAATGTTAATTGTTGCTAATCCTCTGTTGTTTAATGTGGTACTTAAATATTAAGATTCTCCTAATGGATTAGTATTTATTTAGCTTTTTGTGCAAATAAAAACAAATATGTATGTTGTAATAGATGCATTTCACACTACCTTTTCCACTAATGTACTTAAAATTGCAGATATTGTGTCAATAGCGATTGGAGAAAATAGAGACAATGGTTGTAGCCATAGCCATCAGAATATAAATGGATAATATGTGTTGAAAGTCGTACGTAAACTAAATATAAAATCTATTTATAATATATATATAAGTGGATGTAATTTATAAGTTCGTAAGTTGACTTTTAATACATTTATGATCATTCGAAAACACTACATCGCTGACTAAGAAGGAAGATCCATTGAAAGAGATTGATTATGTTATCCAAATAAAAACAATTTACTACTATTATTATTATTAATTTCATTTTCTTAAAAGATACCTAGTTATTCCGTAGTTAATATTAATGTTATTTAAAACACATTTTCTGATTAAAAATTTATTTTGTTATTATGTCACATTATATAATTATTTATCTTTAATTTTTAATTTAATTGTTTTAAAGTGTATTGCACCAACAAAAATAATTAAAACTAATAATTTAAATTAAAATAAATCATAATATATCATTTAAAAAACAATCAAAGATAAAAGTCAACAAGTAGAAAATATATATGACAGACCATAAAAATTAAAATTATCTATTTTATAAATGTGTTTTTTACAACACTTTATATGATGAATAAATTTTAAAAACCATAATAGCAAGGAGTGAGTAATCCGTGGAGAATATTAGGATTGAAAAGACGAGGGAAATAGCAGCGGTGGAAGTGTGACTAAAAGCAGCGGTGCGTTAACACTTCGCCGCCACCTCTGAGATGGATCCGCCATTGGTATTAGGGTTCGAACAAGTAGCCAACGTGGTTGCAGAATCGTCGTCGTCTTCATCAAGCGCACGAAGATTGGTGCCTTGGTTGAATTGGGACGAGTGGCTCTTCGTCAAACGTGCTCTCTTCTCCAATTCTCCTCACTCTGTTTCATCAGCTCTCAAACGAGTAAGTTTCTCAATTTCCTTCTCATAAGACGGTGCAACTGTAAACCTAACCGCGTTTTCTTTTCTGCGTTTCAGATATCCACATGGCGAAGTCGAGGTTCTTTGCCGGTTTTAATAGAAGTCACTGCTTCCATAATCGAAATTCAATTCAAAGACTCCTATTTCAGGTAACCTTGACTCCTCTCCTCTTGTACCTCTGATTAACATTTTGTATTTCAAATTAGAAAAATAATATATATGAATAATACGTTAGGTATATGTTAAACTTTAAGCAATTTTGTTTGATTTAATTGTAGGCAGGATCAATTGAATGAAGCTTCTCTTTCAGAGGAGATGCTTGCTATGCTGTATTGCATGGCGATCATGAGGTTTGCTTACTCTGCCTTTCTTTTTGCCGCTGATAGTCACATTTTGAAAACTTTTCCTTGCTAAGTATAATGGTTTTGTTCTTTTGAAGGCTTGTGAATTGTGCTGTTGAGAAGACGCGCAAGAAAGAAGTGGCATCGATTGCAGTGGCAGCTGATGCAATTGGTATTCCGCGCATGCTGATTGATATTCGACATGGTGAACCAGTCTCCTCCTGCCCTTGTTAATTATTGTTTTTGTCTTCATGATAGAATGGGACATGATCTTCATACTGGTCAAATGTCAAAAAACTTCACATCATTGTTTCTTTCATGTCATTATGGGCGGCCATGCCTTTTTTCTTATTTATTGCTGTAATTGCAGAGGGATCACACCGTGAACTTCCATCACTTAAGGTTGTTCGTAGTGCTTCTGTCAAGGTCTGTAGAGTTCATTTCAGTTTGATTGATTATCTGTCTCTCAACAATCTGTAGGGTATTTTGTAATTAAATTCTTAACACGTGGGTGTAGTCCATGGTTGGGGTTAAATTTTTGGCATTCAGGAAAGGACTGGACTGAATTTTCTTTCTCAATGTCCTTGTGTAACTGTACTATAATAGTTTTAATATATGAAAGAAAGTATTGTTGCTCTTGTAATGGTATCAAAAGACTGAGTACATGCATGTATTCACTGAAATATATGCTACATTTGCAATGGACTAAGTTATTATTTTCTGTTTCTAATAACTGCTTGATTGCCTTCACACATTAATTTTTTCCTCCTTTGTACATTTCTTTTACATTGTTTAATTATATAGCATTATGATGATTCAATTCAAATGATAACCAGAACCATTAATTATCCAAGTTATACTCTATACTCTAAACTCAGATAATGATAATGTCACAGGACCTTGGTAAAATCTACTTTTAGACTTTTCAGGACTGTAAGTAAGAACTAGTTAACTATTCTATCACTTTCTATGTGCCAGCTTGGCATTGTCATGTCAGAAAGTGATATTTGAAGTCTACTTTGTGGTTTGTTGTTATCATCATCATCTTCAGAATAATGCACACTTCTTTTTTACATTTTCAAATTGGATTTTAATATATCCATGATTGAATAGTTTTCTCTTACTTCATTGTGGACAATTTCTTCCCATATTCTTAACATGTATGTTTATCTCCAAACTCATCTAATGTTTGGTAATAATTTCAGGCACTTGATTGGTTAAAATCTTATTATTGGGAGCCTCAGAGCAAAGCAATTCCTTTTCAAGGTGAAGGAATAACAGAAGTGAAGAAAGAAATTAAGTCTAAGATTCGTGAATTAGCTATCTTCTTGAAAGTCAATGGGAGTGTCCAGTCTAGTTCTTCACAGCTAAAGGGAAAACGTCCGTAAGCAATTTTCATTTTCATCATATTTTGACTTTAGTCATTGTCTTGCACTTGTTTATTTGAAGTCAAATATCTTCAATTCTATGTGGAATGAGAGGTATTTAGGTTGAAACTTCTGTTTTCCTATTTTCTGTTTCATTTAAGTGCATGAAACTTATGCACGTGTGAAAGTATGTGATTTAATGTTGAAAGCGCAATACAAAAATTTGATGGTTGGAAGTCCTTTGCCCCATTATTTTGTGGATCGTGTATTCTGTGTTTAGGATGCATGATATTAAACCTTTTGAATCTAGTTTATTTTTTTCTTGGTAATCTAGTGTTCCTCCATCCTGGTCACTGATATTCCAATTCCTCTCGCATCAGAAATAATAAATATTGTAAGAGTAATTAAAGAAACAATGATGCCCTTGTTGCTTTCTGTTCATTTTCAGAATGTGATATACTTTCCATGTAGTGTGTGATTGTATTGTACTTTTTGTTTGTATAACCAAATTTTACCTAACCCCCCCCCCCCCACCCCCCCTCTGCGTGAAAAAGATTAAAGTGAAAACCTGTATACCAATTTAATTTTATACCCATGGCTTGTTTTATTTTTTTCCCGTTCACTTGCTTTAACTTGAGGTACGTAGTTAATTTAAATATAAAGAATACATTTTTGTAGTATAATAGTACATGTCAAGGAATTTTTATTATTGGATGTAAAGTTCATGGTGTAGTATTGTTTTTAGATTGCATACAAGATGTGTTTATAGATGTAGTTTACTACTAGCTGTCATAAGAACTGACAGCTGTACAGTATATTTGTAAACTATACAAGTTAACTATAGTGTTTATACTAACAATAACAGTAAGATGACATTCAACTGCATATTTTTCCTCCAGTAATATCTTTTGAAGAGCAACTCCTATTATAACTTTTTTACAAGCTCGTTGCTTTTTAAAAAACAAGTGCTCATTTTTCTATTATATTATATCAATTTAGTTCTAGCTTGTATAGATGTGTCCAACATATGAAGTAGGGTTATTATACTTGTCTGCAGAACCCTATAAACATCTACATCTTGATACAGTTTCTTTTGGAAATTTTGGATTTTTGCTCACATTAATGTGAAACATTTCATTTTTTGCTTCATTGCTTACCACCTTGTGATAATATTTTATTTATTTCATGGCAAGTATTTTGTCTATTCTGTTGGGATAGATTTTTTGTTTTAAAGCATGTACTTGCCATTTTTTTTGTGTCTAGAAAATTCTGACGTCTTGTATATTTTCTCTTTTAAAGGGGTCAAACAGAGTGAATTGCTTTTTGGGCGAAATAAACTATTGTCTCTTATGATTGGGAAGAGTAAACCTTCACGAACTGGAGGTATTATATTGTTCAAATTTCTTAATCCGATAAAACTTATTTGTTGTATTTGTGTGTGTAAAAGGAGAATGGGTTGCAGAGGGATATAGGGCAAGACATACTTTAAAATTGTGTCTGAAGACCATGTAACTAAAAAAAAAAAAATTGGAAAAGAAAGGATGCAACACCATTTGTTTCTACTTAACCACTTTTACAGGATACTGTTGTTTTCTTGGTCTCTTCTGGTCTTTAAATCACATCTTGATTTTTGAGAGTTCCTTAGTTTATTATGCTAAGAGATTGGTTTTCTGTTTTTGAGTGGGTGTTCTTTCCTTCTTTATCGTGGTTGTTCTGTTTTAGGAGGACTCCTGACCATCTCATCTTTTTTTCTTTCATAAGAAACTCAAGTGTTGGATTTCCTTAAAGCTGATCGACCAAATAGATGAGATTCTTAATATATAATATGATATATTGGGTATTCTTATCTTACTCTGAAAAATAAGTGATGCTGAACTAATTTGTTGTAGAGTAACTTCAGTTTTCATTATTATATCAGGGTATCCATGACCTAATTACTTGTGAATGGCAATGCTTTCAGGATCTAAGAAGCAGATCAAGAAGATCTTGAAATATGTTCTTCAATTATATTCCTCCTTTTCTTCAGAGATTGTTTCTGTGTTGTTGGAGTATCTTCTTAAAGCTTTAAGTTCCTCAGAGTTGGAGGAGAAGGCAGACGATGTTTCTATTGGTCCAACCACAGAGAAGGTTTTGGCTGATTGGAAGCTTGTGATACTTAAACTGTGCGATAAGGAACCAGAATTACTTCTGAATCTTCTTAAGGAAGTCCTTGATATGATCGAGACTCGGGAAGATATAAAGCACGAAGGTTGGTTGCATTTTTTTCCTTGTACAGCACCCCTTTTCATTATGTAGAGTTCCTGGTTGAAGTTTAATATCTGTTTGTTTTGGGGTACTTGGGATGTATCTTTCCTGTGTGCTTTTCTTCTTTGATGTCATGTTCAGTTACTTATTAAATGCCATATACTTTCTAGGGCTTTTGCAATGTACTACTGATGGAAATGCTTTTTTTTATTGGATTCCCTTAGGTATAGCTTCCGCCTTAAGTCCACAAGAAGTCAGATATTGAGTCAATTTATTTTTGTCCTTCATTTTTGTTTGGGTGTCTGTTCTCTTAGCACTTGACTTTAGATTGCTTAGTTTCTTCAATATTGATCTCAAATCGTTCCATTCTTTTAAAATCTTTGGTAGATAACCCAAATATGGGGATTTTACAATCAAGGACAGAGTTTCGGCTTTCTTCTTTGTTTGCATGGCTTGTTGGAATTCTCAGCAGAGTTCCTTCTGCAGCAGCAAACATGCCAAAAGGAGTTTTCCTCGGACTTGTTCATAGATGTCTCCTAATTTCACAACTTTTCAACAAGCAGCTCATGGATTCAGCAGTTCAGCTCACAGAATTGATGGATGACAACTACTTGATGGAGAAAGTTAAAAAGTTCTCTCGCATTAGTTTGTGGAATTTAGAGCAAGCAGATGATCAAAGCTCTTTATTAACTTCAAATAACATTTTCCAATTTGAAGAATCTATACATGAAGCAGCTAAACAGCTAGAGTTAGTTAAGCATCAGGTTACGAAAAATAAAACCCCAAAGGCGTTGGATTGTGACACTAAAAAATCACAGACATGGACTCTGGCAAAATCATGGAACCCATGTCCAATTGGAATGTTGCCCCGTGCTGTTGGGTCATCCGGCCGTCTTCCCGTTCTTGACATTATCAACAATGAAAAACAGAATCAAGTGTCATCTGCTTGTCTTCCCGTTGTTGACATTATTGACAGTGAAGAACAAGATCAAATATGGGAAAAGGAAGAGAATTGGAAATTGACCCCACAAGGTGCCAAGAGAGATGCCACAATAGACCTTCTGCAACTTGATAATTCAACTGTTAAGAAGATGAGAAAGACCGAAGAATTTGGTGAATTAAACAATGAATTACCACTGCAAGGGGGCAAAGGATGTCTCATAGTAGGCGGAGTTTGGAAGAAACTTACAGACGAGCTCCTAGTCATTGATTCATCCGTTAAGATTTTAGTTTAATTTATAGTTACTGCCTAGTTCTTAGCAAGATTGAATTCATGATATGTTGGTTATTTGTATCCTCATTTGTTTGTTTTATTTTAAAAGGTACGCCTGAAATATGCAATTTCATGAACATAAGAGAATCATCATATAGCTTAATTACCTGAACAACATTCATGCATACAATAGGAATTTCGGTCTACATTATTTTTCCCTTGCTCCGTTTTCAATATTTGCTAAGTGCATCTTCAATCGGTTGCAGTTGGACGCCAATGCGGTATTCCGGTAGAGAAAAGTCCAGCAGGGGCGACCTGAGAACACATGAGCCAAATATCCTGAATACGTTTCATGTGATCTCAGGACGACCCTGTAGAACCCCTCTACCTCGACATATTTCATATTTGGGAAATGCCTTTACCTCAACGGCAACATTAAACTCAATGTAATGAGTTTATCCAATTTCATTGAGTGAAATATATAGCCGTAAGATATCCTGGTACTGCTAGGTTTGAATGTACTACACCGAAGTACTTCTTGCAAAAAAGATTAAGGGGTTGTGTTAGAGTACAATGTTGTACTACTCGTTTTCACACATAGCTCAAACGCGTTGTAGTACTACAACTTCCCGTTCCCCACACGTCAATACCAAAGACTATTATAAGTTGTTTCTTACATTACACAGGTTTGATAACAGATTTTGAACTCAATGTGTAGATTTTACTTTCTGATTTGCCCACAATGTCATCAATTTCGACGTGATTAGGTGCACAAGAATGTAATTTTACTTTTCATAAAGTTAGGGTTTGTATTAATTGGAACCCACAAGTTTATATTATACAGATATTCTAAATGTTTAAACAAAAATATTTAAAATTATAAACGATATATAGAAAGTGAATTCAGGTATAATTAAAGTGCTATACTCTAGAGGAAAACATGCGTCGTTTTTTAATATATAATTGATTAAAATTAAATCATTTTTAAGATAATGTTATCTAATTTAATGTAAAAGACCGCGTCAACTAATCTGAGAACAATAGTTAAAAATTGGGAAAAGGAAAACAAATTTGATGTAAAAAAGAGACAGATCTAATTATTTAAGTGGATATGTATATGTGATTTAAAAGGAAAAAAAGATGAACACAAAATGTCGAAAATAACTAATAATTTAAAATTTTCAAAATTTATATAAAGAATGACGGTAAAATATATCTAAAGTATTTTTAATGAGTCGTTACATGAATCCTTACAATTAAAAATAATATTTTAATGCAAATCTTAAGAATTTATAAAAATTGACAAAAAAAAAACTCTCTTCAACGTAAGCAAATTTATGTTTGTGGAATTCAATCAAAATATTATTTGAAAAGATTAAAATATTAATATATCATATTTATATCAATGGTGATTATTATGTTAGTACATGAGGGTGGATAACAAAGAACATATATATAAATATAAATATATGTATATATATATTTATATTAATTGTCATCACTTTTTTCTTTAATAGGTTTGGAAAAAGAAAAGGAGTCAAATGTTGTATGTGTACTCTCGAAAAGGTGAAGAAAAATAAAAAATCCTTGGCATGGGAGGAAAATTCGAACAATCGATAATGACGAGGAATTAAAATGGCATGCATACTTTCCATTGCAGAAATGCATTACTGCAGCACTTTGACTGTCACGAGGAAAAAACAAAAAACAAAAGGGCAATTGGTAAAGATTAGAGAACAAAATGTATGCATGCAGACATGGAAGAGAGTGAAAGGTTGGTTGGAGAAAAAGCCTATATGAAATTGCCCTTTCCATTCACTTTTAAATACACCACCATCCCTTCATTTTTTCTAATCCTTTCTTCTCTCCACACTGCTTCACCTAAATTGTTGTCTTTCCTAGGCAGAAAGACACACCATTCTCTTCTCTCTCTCTCCACTACCCATCACTTTTTCACCTTTTCTATACCCTCTCTACATAACAAAGTTCTTCAGAGAAAAAAGAGAAAGGAAAACTGTTACTTCCTGTGCTGATCACTGCTTCTGACAATTCCTTGTTCATATTCTAAAACAAAACAACTTTCAATACACTAACATTTTAAACTTACGTTAATCTTATTTTTCTTATGTTTACGTGAATTCTGCAAAAAAGAAAGTTTTAAATACAATGAAAAAGAGAGATATAGATATACATATAGATAGTGTAAATGTAACCACACTTGAGAGACAAATGCATGAGGGGTAATGATGCAAAAATCCAAGTAATAGGAGCAATTACTTTACATATAAATGCTTGATAGACTAAAGCTTCCTACCATTGTCCTCCGCATGTGAATTTTCATCATTTGCCTGATATGTGCTGCTGAATTCTTCATCCACTGATGAGCCACTCCATACAAGGAACCACATATCATTCATATCACTTTATTAAGGTAGAAACATCAACTCCCTCCCACTAAGATTTTCTTTTCAAAAGGAAAATAAATAAAAATAATATCGTTCCACTATCAGTATAACATCATATAATCATTTTTCATTCCATATTCAGTTATCTGCACTTCTTAGAGAATGCTTGCTTACCTTATTAACTTCACCAGAAAAAGAAAATGACACTTTGGTAAGATATTCAAAATTTCATCATATCAAAGTGTGTCTGTGTGTGTATCAAAGTCTCTTAACTTCATTCTTCTGGTACTAGTTCTCAGAATAGATATGTATAACATCCTTAATCATGATATAGTTTTTATCTTGTTTATTTTAATTGAAGGTTTGAAATAGTAATAAAGTGAGTACAGTAGTTAACTGTGCATGTGTATACGAATACTACACTGATGCAACCAAATCTGGACAAAAGCATATTTTGGGGCTAATAAGGTTTTTTATGCATTGAGTTCATGGTTCTAGCTATCTTCCACTTTTTCTTTGTAAGGTTGTTTATCCCCTCCATTAAAGGTACACTTGTGGGTGCATGTTGTCAGATTTCAATTTCTCATTTTACATAATAAAATTACTTTGTTAGAACTGCAACACTCATTTTACATCTCACACACACTCTCTCTCTCTCTCACACACACACATATATATATATATATAAAGAGGCACAGTTTCTGTTCTTCAAATTTCAAGAGTGCAATCATGGAATTTAATTAACCTGAGTGTTAACTTTTACAAAACTTCTAAGCTTTCAAACCTTCCCTTTTTGTTAATTAATCCAATAATAGTGACTTTTGGAGGCATCTTCTGTATATTAATTAAGTTGCAACATGCTGATATTCACATGTTATGCATTTAGATTTGTGCATGATACATAAAAGACAAAACCCTCTCTCTCTTTCTCTTTAAAAAGGGATGCAGTGGGTCACATGGATGGAGATGGATCATGTGATGCAACAACATACATTGCCCATTTCTACTGGAAACTGTAGGTGTACGTTGGTAACATTAATTTGTAATATTATTAGAATCTTCTCCTTATTGAAACATTATTTGAAGCTTTCAGATTCTTAGCAGTGATGCAGGGTATTTTAGAGGCTTCCTAACTACACATTGACCACCAAACAGTATCAAAAAATTCAAGATTCAAAAGCATGCTTACAGTTCTTAATTTCAACAGATACATTTTCAAAGTAATAAAAGTGAGAAAGAAGAGAAGAATGTGAAAAGAAAGAAAGAAAGTAGAAAGAGAGTGATATGAATGTGACCTCTCCAACAATGGAATCTAGAGCTAGAAGGTTGTGCACAAGATCATTTTCTTCCTTCTCTCATGCATATGTGATTAGAGGCAGCATTGAAAATTGAAATATATGTACATACCTTATCTAGTCAAATGACAGAAGATTCACTCATAATAATTGTGCAGTGTATATATAAATACATTATTCCATGATTGATGAGTAGAAGGAGCTACTTCTGTATGTGTAGGTCACGGGTGTGCTTTGGATTGTACAAAAATGAATAAAGGTCAGAATGTTCTACCTTGAAAACTAGGTACAAAGCACTTTGAGACTTACAATTATATAATAAACTCATTTTCTATCATGTTCTATAGTTATGTACAAGAGGCAAACTTTGACGTATAGCTGTAGTGGGAAAAGATTTAAAATGGTGACCCTCGTGATCACAACCCAACAGTGATCCCCACAAATATCCCTATGAAATAAGAAAAAGGTATTTCTTCAGAAAATAAAGGGTGGGATGGATATGATAGCTGAGAAAAAGGGAAATTACAACCACATAATTCTTCAACAGTGTTTATCTTTTCTGGTTTCTGAGACACTTTTCTCATGCTGGAAATCAAAAAGTCATGATTTGGGTGATCTAAGAAAGTTTCTATCCCATCAATCCTTATTAGTACTTTATTTGAATGAGATTGTTGTGAGATTAACCTGTCATAGCTTCTGTTTAAACGATAACCTTGAATTATTGTTAAGATAAGAATATCTGATGGTGATGATAAATAAAGAATAGTGCTATATATGCATAAAGATAGTTCATTTAACTTTTAGTATTTGAAGCAGAATTTTTATCCTTTATTTCCACAACTAATGTGTTCCAAAGTTGAAGTAATTCATCACTTGAAAGAATTATTCGTTATTCAAAAACAAAAGGGTGGATGGAAATTATACAAAGGTATCATTCAAAGGAACTTATCTGATTAACATTGAATACAGAAAAAACCAGTCTAATTAAGAAATGGCTTCTGTGTTACACATTCAAAAAGCTTGAGAAGAGTTGAGAATATCTCCTCTTTTATTGGACAAAAAAATATACAGCACAACAGGCTTTGGTTCTAGTTTCCAAGTAAAGACGAGGGTGGAGAAGAGGGAGGGACCAACAAATTGAACAACTTCTGACATTGATATAATAGTGGGCCAATGAATATACATTAAAGTAAGCATATTTTCTTTTTAATTTAGAGGACTATCACAACCTTCCAAGTTTCAGTTCCACACAATAGTGTGTGTCATACAGACAAAAATACTTAAAATATCACCTTCCAATTTTAATTATTATTCTAGGAATTTGCGGAGGACATGAGATCTTTGTATCCACAGAAAAAAAGATCACTGTATTATGCAGCCTTCAAACTTTTTTAACTTCAAACTCAAATGAACTGATCTTGCAACCCATCTCAGTACATTTTAAGTTTTGATTAATTAATATGCCCTCATGCACCTTCTCTCCAAATTTTGGAGAATATTGTATACATATGTGTGTGTGTATATATATATATATATATATGTATGTATGTATGTATATATATATCCCACTGGAATCACTCCAAAATAAAAATAGAAAGTAGCTCACATCTCTAGAAGCATCACAACCCACCACCACTGCATCCCAGAGAACAATCAATAGCTAATTAATAGCTCATTGGATCTTATTATAGCTTATCCTAGAAAAATACATTGTTTTTACTGACATGGTCATATGCTTCTTAAAGTTAGTAAACTAACTACACACATGATAGAGGGGGGGTCGGACAAAGAATAGTTATTTAAGTAAATATGTCATATGTTTCTGTTTCAGAGTTATAAAACTATGAGTAATGATACTTGCATATGTGCATAGTGTACACTTTGTTAGCATCACATAGTGTTATTTATTATACTTTTTGTTCTGTATCTGTTAATCTCTCTTTAGGGTCTAATAGCATAGCCACATAAGTATATGCATGCATCATTTTTCAAAATATAATGTGAGAGAGAGTGAATGAGGTTCTTTAAAACTTGGTGGTGTGGTAAAAGTGAATGAAGAGGAGAGCTCCAAAGCATAGTATTGAAAGCAGCAGCAGCACTCTTTGGTTCAGTGATGGCTTTCACACTAGACAGGTGTGAAGACAGCATGGTGTTCACCATGGATTCTCAGAAGTCTGTGCCTGCTCCCTTTCTGACAAAAACATACCAACTTGTTGATGACCCTCTCACTGACCACATTGTGTCTTGGGGTGATGATGAAACCACGTTTGTTGTGAGAAGGCCCCCAGAGTTTGCTAGAGATCTTCTTCCAAACTATTTCAAGCACAACAACTTCTCAAGCTTTGTTAGACAGCTAAATACCTATGTGAGAATAATGCCTTCTGTATATGCACAACTTCTTTGTTCTCTATATATCCTTCATCATTGCTTTTGTGCTATCTTCTGATAAGTTAAGATTTCCTGCAAGACAATTTTTCACCCCTATTCAGTTAGATTTCTCCATCTACATTTCTTGACAAAGTTTCTTATTCAGAAGAGTAGAAAAATGGAATCTTCTGTAGTATAAAACCTTAAAAGTACAATGGTCTTGTCTCCATATTTTTGCCTTCACTATTTGAACTAACAAGGCTAAGTTATGATTGCCTAGCTAGCCACACAAGCTTCATGATTGACTTATGCTAGTAAAACTGCACATATTTATCTATATCTATATATACCTTTCCTCTTTTTGCAGGGTTTCAAGAAGGTAGCTGCTGATAGGTGGGAGTTTGCAAATGAATACTTCAGAAAAGGATCTAAGCACCTTCTATGTGAAATCCACAGGAGGAAAACCCCTCACCCTTATCAACAACATTACCATATGCATGACCAACCAGCACAGCTTCTTCAGCCAGATGAGAATCTGTGTTGGATTGATACTCCTCCATTACCATCTCCTAAGCCAGGTAATGATATCTTAACAGCACTTTCTGAGGACAACCAGAGACTGAGAAGAAAGAACTTCATGCTGTTATCAGAACTGACTCACATGAAGAATCTATACAATGATATCATATATTTCATCCAAAACCATGTAAGTCCTGCTTCCTATGAACAAAGAAGCAGCAGTGCTATTCTGAAGCTGGTAGAATTGGAATCATCACCTCAGTCTCCAAATTTGATCAGACCAGCCAAGAGCCATATCATGGAGAAGTCTTTGGTAAGTTCCAGTGATGAGCCTAATGGTTCTGTGAAGCTCTTTGGGGTTCCTCTCTGTGGCAAAAAGAGATTGCACCCAGGTAACCTTGATCAACATGAATAGTATGCACTTCTCAGTCAGAATCAGAACTTCTTCACATTATGTTTATCAGCTTTTATTGAACAACTCTCACTGATTTTGCTGACATTTCAAGAGAAGCATGTATAGAAGAGGCTTGTGTTCAGATTAGCTAGACTTGTTTCTTTACAACTTTCTTCTAGATTATATGTTTCTGAAAGAAAAAAAACCAAAAAAAGAAAAAAAAAAACACTTGTTTGCTTATTTTATAGTCCAAAAATAAAATACCTTGCTGCTTAATTACCTTTTTTATCACTAATTTTTTTCATTAGTTCCTTAATTTTATATTTAACACGTTATTTAGCTTAAGAACCAATTCCAATACTTCCTTAAAGAAAGGATCCAAAATAGTGACAACAAAATGACAACTATTCCTGTCATCGCTTCAATGCTCATTTTATAGTACGCTTCCCTCATAGAATAGACATTTGAATTGGGACTATTATTAAAAAATTGACAAACAGTATATTTTAATTGTATTTTCAATAAATATAAAATAAAATGTGAAATATAAAACGATTGTACATAAGAATCTCGTACATAAGAATGTATATATTTGTCATAACATCTTTTTCAATAATTAAGAAAAGGGGACAGTAAAAAAGGTTACTGGAGAAAAAAAATATATTTCATGGAATAAAAGGTTAAATATTTGAGTTGTGAAAGAATGTTATAAGAATATATATATCATTTACTTTTACTAAAAATTTAGGATGGGAGGATGATATTTTTCAGTACAAGACTCTGTAGTTTTGTACATTAGTTTGGCGAAAATGATTAAAGTTAGATAAGTTTAAAGACAAATATATTTAAAGGTATAAAATATGAATCCATTCTCTCTCACATCCATTAATATGTTCCTAAAGTTTTATTCAAGCTTTTAAATAAATATAAATAATTTAATGAAGATTAAAGATTTGTTTAAATTCAATGAAGTAATAAGTTATATAATGATTTAACCAAAGAAACTCCGAAAGAATGGAGTTCATATATGGAGTACAGATTCAATAAATAAATGGTGGGTTGTCTAAAATTTGGTAAAATATTATTTTAAATATATCGATATTTCAAAATAAAATAATAGTATTTTATACACATTACATATAAACAGTATTTTATACTATATGATCATGCCTTTATATTGATATTATTTAACTAAAATAAAATATAAAATATGTAACAATAACTACTTTTTCAGCCTTTTACACATAATATATACATGGATAAACTACAATTTTAGTTTTTGAAAGTAAAAGATATTATCACACTAATCTAAATATGCAAATTTTAAAATAAACTTAACTATTGTGATTTTAGCTCTTAAACTTCATTATCTTATTATTATTTTAATCCTTAAAAGTGTATGTATACCATCATTTAAATCACACTACTTTTTGAATATTAGTGAACTGAAATTAATGAACTCAAGCTAGGAAAACCAAACTCATGCATGAATAATCCTTATGGATCTTCGTTGTAGAAGTTCAAGCCCAATTCCAACCCAGCCCAACATCCTCCATTACCGGATTTTCTTTTGCAAAAAATAGTTTTAACATTCTGCACCCCATGATTATTTCTTGCACCCAAAAAATGACTAAAATATCCTCTCTTGCTTACCATATCATTGTCTTTATTATCACTATATCTTTTTGGGAGTTACTCCCTGTACCTCTCCAGTTCCAACCCCCACCCCCCCAATTTTTTTGGACTTTTTTTTAAATACAAAATTAACCTTTATATTTTTTTATTTTTACCGTTTTAGCCCTATTTAACCTACCCTACAATAACCCCCCTCTTTTACAGTCTCAAAACACACAGACAGATTCTCTTCGTATTCCCACCCCCACCCCACCAAAGCTTTGAAACCTCCTCCTCCAAACATTCTGCAACTCTCACTTTCCAACTCCTCTCTGTTTGTGCGGCTGTTGTGCGGTGCGGTTGTAGTTGCTACGCAGAGGGTGCTGGTTCGGCGGGAGAATTCATGGAAAAAAAGCGTAAAGATGAAAACATAAAGATAAAAAAAAAGGAATAAATAGATTATGTGGGGGTGGGGGTTGGAATTGGGGAGGTGCAGGGAGTAACTCCCTATCTTTTTTGTTGTACCCACGCCCATCGCTATACTCACGTCATTTCTAAACCCGATTAACGATGGAGAACATAAAATTAATAATCTGTAAATCACTGTTTAAATACACCATAAAATATAAAATAGTCATTTTAAAAGTAATGTGGTGAAAACAGTAATTATGAGAGTGCAGAAATAAAAGCCCAAAATTTGACCTAAGAGACCTGAAACAGAGTTCTGAATTGGACACTCATTTTAAAAGAAAAAAAGGGGTTTATTCCTCTACTTCATTGTTTTCGTCCTCCACCCCAACTTTTTTATGCAGTTCTCATTTTACCCTTACAGAATATATATTAAATAAATAAATTATTAATATATATGCGATATGGGATCTGAAATCTAAGACTTCATTAGATTACAAAATTTGATTAACACACAAAATCACGTAATCGGAATTTAAAATCTAAATAAACAAAAAAATTAACACGTATCCAAATTTTAAGATGAATAAAAGAATTCACACATAATTAAAGTTCAAAATTTAGTAAATAAAATTTGATACGATAAATAAAAAATTAACATTTAATCGAATTTTGTTAAGATAACCAACCGTGCAATTACGCAAAAGGAAGTTTCATGGACAAAGGATGAAATTGATCACCTTTCAAGCAAATATAACATAAATGATTATTATATAATATTCTGTTAGAAGTCTCACGTTGATTAAAAATAAATCTAACTTATAATATATAATATATAAATGAGGTGTAAACATTACTTAACAAACCAATTTTGTAAAATTAAGTTAGATTTAAACTTCACTTCTTAATATGATATCAGAATCATAGTTATAATCTATCCTAACCTAACGAGATCTATATAAACATTTGACATTCTGATTACAAACCAGCAAAATTGGGAGTGAAGAAAAAAAAATACAAAGAAAAAAGAACTAGTAAAAGTGGCAATAAGAAGGATCTAGAAATGAAATGAAGATGAGTGTTTTGGCATTGATAGAGAAAGAAAGAGATAATTTTATATGGAGAAAAATGTGGGGTAGTGGTGGGGCTTTGATGGATAAGATGTTGAAACTTTAGGGAACAAGTACCAAAAGATTGTTTGCCTTAGTGCAAATATCAATCCAATCAACCAAACACAATATTATGTTTAAATTATCCAACAAATATTTACTTCACAGTTAAAAACAACTTTTTCAGACATTATCGTCACTTACGAATTTGGCTTTTGTAATGTTCATTCAGATAAGCTTTTGCACTTTCTTCATGCTCTCCAATCATAACTTAACCAAAATAGATTAATCCTTTGAGTAAATCCAAAAGACCCACTGAGAAAGATCCACCAAAGTGAACCACTTTTGCAGTACAATTCATTCCCTATTATGCTAAGTGACTGCATCCATTGCAGGGGCTATTTTCTAACATGCTTTCCTTCACCCACCCAACAAAAAAAGCTTCCTTTTTTAATGTCTCAATCTTTTAAGCTGCCCTTATCCACCATTCCTCTTCAATTACTCACAAAAAATACTACACTTTTAAATTGTTCACCTCACCACACTCAAAAGGACATTACTATACTTTCTTTCTTATAGCTTTCTTATTTTATGATCATTTAATGTAAAAGTGTGTCTTTCATGTTTATTAATGATTTTTTTCTACTGTTTCTTTTGACTTCTTTTATATTATCCTTGCATTTAATCCGTTTATATATATGACTTTTTCTTCTATAACAAAGATGATTTTTGTTAATTTATTATGGTGATTCTTTAACAATTACTTTTTATTAAGTATATATAAAAAATACATTTTTTACCATGATTTACAAGAAAAACTATAGAAGTAACATTTCAGATTTGTTGATGAGGAGAGTCCTCTAAAATAATATTTTGCCTACGATAAATTATTAATAATTTAATGTCACTGAAGTCTTTATAGATTATATTAAGAGTAATTCTCCCTACACCTCACCAATCTCACTCTGCATCTCCCTATTTTTTTATTATTCCAATTGTGTCCCTGTCAGAACCTTACTTCCCTGCTGCATACACCCTCATTTCTTCTTTCTTCTCACGTGCAGTGCTCCTCCCATCCTCCTCTCTTCCCTCACTTGTTGTCGCATACATGCATTACTAGACTGGATGGGATGAAGGTCGATGTGGTAACCGAATTGGTTGAGAGCACACCAGCGTTGGAAGAGAAGTTGTAGATTTCTCCGTACTTAAAAGTGCGGTTGAGAACTCGCCACAATTTCAAATGCGATCTAACCATAGTTGGAAATGCGGTTCATAGTGTCACAGTTGGAAATGCAACTGCCGCATTTGAAAGTGCGGTTTCACACTTTGCCGCAGCTTGAACTATGGTCAAACTTTTCTTTCTTTTATTTTAATATGCTTTATTATATTTAATTGTTTTCTGAATTTGATTTGTTTTTATATTTCTTTTATTAGTTTATTTAAATATTAAATATTTTGCAGCTAGTATTTTATAATTTGTATTTTATTTTTATATTTTATATTTATTTAAATTTTATTTTTAATGTAATTTTTTAATTTCGAAATTTAAATTTTGTTTGTTAATTATTTGAATCTATAATTATTTATTGATATTTTATTTTTCAATATGAATTATTATTTAATTATTTGTTATATATATATATATATTAGTTTTTGATTCGTTTATTAATTTAATATTAATTTGTTGTGTTTTTGGGGTTTTTTTAAACTTTTTTTATTGATTTGTTAACATTTATTTAATTTTTAATTTTTATTATATTTGATATTTATTTAAATATTATTTATAATGTAATTAATTTGAAATTTATATTTGTTTGTTAATCTTTAATGTTTTTGAAATGATTTATTTATTTAAATAATATTTATTATGCATAAATTTTTAATTTTTGATTTATTATTTTGTTTCTTAATTTATTTTTTAATTTTTAATGTTGTTGTTATAATTTGTAGTTATTTAAATATTATTTATTAACTAAAAAACAGCAGAAAACTAAAACACCTAAATAAAAAGCATAAAACTAAAACAACATATAACTAAAACAACATAAAACTAAATTTAAAAACAGCATATAACATATTATATAAATAGAAACATCTTATAAATTAAATGAAAAGTTAAAATAATTAACACTTCAAAAATATATACAATGAATACAAAATAACAAAATGATTTAATAACAAAAAAAAAAAGAATGGAGAAATAAGATGAGTTGCATGTAAGGGTTACATTACAATAGTACAAAAATAAGGATTGTTAGATGGTTAAAAAATAATGCATAGAAGAACACTCTTATATTAATAATAATACATAAGATTTGTATGTATTAATTTTAAAAAAGTATTAAATATATTATTTTTATCTTTTATTTTTAATTAATTTATTATTATTTCTTATCTATTAATGTGAAATTATTCTATTTTAGTTTACATAAAAAATCAGAATGAAGCAAACCCAAGAAAATCACTTTTGTTTGTGTTTGGCATTTGTGGAGTCCCTTAAACTGATAATGCTTCCTCATTGTACTCTATGCAAAGAATCAGAAGCTTGTGTTATAGTACAATTCTGTATCAATTCCACTTTTGATTCTCCATTGTTACAGAATTATGATCACTATCATTACTGTTACCATTTGACTTTAAGCTTTTATAACTTAATCATTGATTTTCTTTTTGAAATTTCTAGTTAGAGATTCTTTTAAAATCTCTCATATTTCTTATATTTTTAAAATATATTTATATATCTCCTTTATTTTTTTTTATCAAAATGTTAGTGAGGAATTATCAACTGTCTATCATAGCATATATAGAAATAAGTTTGATATAGCTATTGCCTATGGAAAAAGAAAAAACAAGTTCCATCATTAATATGAACTATTTATTAATTTATATTGATGTTTAATTTCTAGATGAAACTTTAGTTGATCTTTCTTTTCAACCCGATAATTCGATTGTTATGTAAAACGTCTTTTCATTTTTTGTTAATACAGTTGTTTATTTATTTATTTGTGTTATTACTTTATATTATATCAAAGAAAAAAATAAAATTTATCTTCCCTAAATTGTATCAAATAACACTAATTTTAAAATCAACACTCATATATTTAATATTATTAGTAAAATAATATTCATATTTGTTACCATTTAATGGATTTTTCATATTAATAAAAAAACTTAATTTTTGTATATAAAATAAACTTCATTTTATTAATATAAGAAAAGTGGCGAGAACTCCATAGAATGTTCGCAGACAATTTTGAGATGTCGTATTACATGTTTTTTATCACTTTATTTGGAATATATTTGTTCATAGATTGATGAGTTAGAATCAATTTTGGTGACTTATATGGTGCATAACAGGGTAGATCTTCAAGAGGCATGTATTTTAACTTTTTCATTTCAAATGATGTACTAAAGAAAATAATGAGGAAAGACATGATGAAATTGTCAAACAAATGAAGAGGATTTGTGATTTGAAAATTTTAGTCCAAAAGTTGCAGAAAAGGATAAATGACAATCAAATTAAAATTAACCCCCAAATTCAAAAGAAAATGTTTAAACAACAAAGTTATACCCCCAAAATCATCATCAATCGAACAAAATACGTATATTTAACACAAAATCAAATTATAATTATAATCTCCAAATTTATACCCCCAAATTCAACAGAAAATATTTAAACAACAAATTTATACCCCAAAATTATTGTCAACCGAACAAAATATGTATATTTAACATAAAATCAAATTAAACCCTAACCCCAAATAAAACAACAAGAACATCAACTAATTAGGCTTAGATTAAGACCACTATTACTTCACGTACGATGTTCCATTTACACCTTCAAGGAATCAGCAGTCATCACCAGTTTCACAACAACGTTGGATCCAAAGATGGCGAAATCACTCTTGGATAAGGGATTTTTACATTAATCAAGACTTAACCTATTTTACGTCATTTTGTTTTTTTTCTCAAATATTTACACATTAAAATGACTTCATAGTGTCACGTAAGTATCAAAGTAAACAGTTCATTGAGGTTTCGTCACGCTAGCATATATACCATTATGATTTTAACGGTGTCTACGAAAAAGACACATTTTTTAATGAAATATGAGATCTTAGTGAGTTTTTTTCAAATGTAGAATCATTTTAAACAAACCTAAAAGGGAAACCAAATAATGTATTAAACCTTAAAAAAATTGCCAGTCTTAATATTGTGATGCAAAGAATAAGATATGGCAAAGAAAAGTGCTTGTCTTATATTCTAAATTCTGTTTTACTAGTGATTAGGCTTTTTAATTAAACTACCAAAAGAAACAAGTTGGATATGAACAAGTCATATTCTTAAGTTAAAAAAAAGTTTAAATATCGGTAAAAGTGACCATTAAAAAAATATCATGATCGTGATAACATTAAAAAATAGTTTCCAAACAACTTGCATGTCCAAATAGTTTCTTCAAAGATATGTAAGAACATTTTAATTTGAAAAAAAATTGGTTCAGCCAGATTAAAAACAAATTTAATGATGAAAAAAAAAAAAATTTTAAGGTTCAATTTCAGTGCCTTAACTTAGATTTTCAAGTGTCAATATTGAACACCAAAAAGAAGAAAGAAACAAAGTTATGACTAAAAAATATAGAATATATCTTATAAGATTTGTGGTCAATTTCTTGAAGGTATAATTTTGATAGGGGAAGTTCCAAAAAGAATCTAATATTGAAAGAAAAAAGAAAAAAATATTTAGAAAAATAAAAATAAGAAAAACCCTAATGAATGATCTCCACCATGGACCATAAAGAAAGTATAGTGAGTGATGCTTAAAATCATAGCTATGGCTAAACCTAAACCTAAGCCTATATATCTATGCCTACTCTATAGCTAAATAATTATACTTTGTGTTATTAAATTAAAGTGAAGTTATTGTGCATTTTTTTGACAATGATGGTTGCTCCATATATCAACCATATTATTCAAGGACCAATGTCATACATACATGTCAATACTTTACACCTTTCATATCTCATGCATCATAAACCAATGACATGATCACAATATTTTATAGTGAGAGTAACACATGAATAATATTGTATGTGGATGTTCATTATTTGGGGTGTGTTTATCTATATATTTACAATATAGTTCTTCTCTTAAATGTTCCTCATGTTTTTTCTTCTCCTTCTTCTTTGTATTTTCACATATAAATTGATATAAATTTTTATTAAATATTATTAAAATTTCCGAATTTAAGTTCTAGAGGTAAAAAAGTAGAGCATTTTGTAAGAAAATAATGATTTATAAATACGTTGTTTTAAAGTTTTAAATTAAAGTTAATAAATTGAATTCAAATCTTAAGTCAATTTTACAAAATCTAAAGATGACATTTTTAGCGAGTGGGTAATCTAACAAACAAAAGGTTTTATTATGTTTTATTAATAATTTTAATATTATGTTAAGAAGTGGATTTTAAATGTAATATAATTTTATAAAATTAATTTATAAGATAAAATTTAAACCAATTTATATAATTTAAATTAGATTGATTTTATTTTATTTATTAATGTAAAACTTTTAATAAAAATAAAAAAAATAAAAATTTAGATATAAATCTAAATTTTATATTAAATAAATGAAAAAAATACTTAATTTTCTATTTCATACTTTATTGATATAGTTGATATTTTTATTTTAAAGTGAGTTAAAAATAAAATTTATATAAAATTTTAGTTGACTTGAAAGTTATATCATCTTCATCTTCATGGACTGTGAAGCACAATAATATAATTCATGAAAGAAAGAATTGCGTTATGGAATATTGTGAGGTGATGGACCACCCAAGACATCAATCACAATATCAATATCACCAAACTTTGAGAGTGAGAGCTCCAATAATTCAATATTTTCTCTTTCTAACATCATTAAATTTTAAATATTAAATCCTAGGGAAGGGAGATACACATTCATCATCTTCCTATATTTTTCAAAATTAAATAAATAAAAGAGAGTTTAGACAATACAAGTAATAATTAGTTCATGATTTCATCTTCCTACGCCTATATAGATTTATTCAATTTATTTTATAATTAGAATTCCGATTATAAAGTATTTGATTAAAAAAATATAAATGGTTATCTCGTGTTAATCAGTGTCAAAGTATTACTTTTAAATTAAAATAAAAGATAAAATGATCCAAACTTAAAAAATTAAAAAGATACTTAGTCCACTGAAAGATAACTATAATATTAGTTTTTTCTGCAAATTATATATAATTAAAGATTAGTGATATAGTTTACAATAGTTAACAAATAAAAAAAGATAATAATAGTTTGACAATATATTTTTTGATAATATTTTATCACTATCTATCTTTTATTCTGTTATTGGTTCTTATATGTATTTATGAATTATTATTATTATTATTATGGAATAATTTTGTACCAATAAATAAACAACAGGTAAATGATGAGTGTTTTTGTTAACTTGCATTCAAAAAAGTAAAAGTGACAATGATAAGAGTAATTAAGCGCAACAGCGCAAATTCACGTTAGAGTGTGTGTGGCGGTTTCGCACCGTCCAATTATCCAAACAAGGAACAAATATTTTAATTGAAGTAATGAAAAGGTGTGAGATGTGCGGGAGAAGATGTTTGTTACAGTGGACGCGGTTGCAGAGGATGGAGACCCTCAGCTGCAGCTTTAACATTAACGAATCTCGTCCTATATACGTTATCCAACGTAGTTGCCTTTTGTAGTCAGACACGTTTCCCTCCAAGTAGAAGTTGGAACAAGAAAAACAAATTGTACAAGATTTTGCAGAGAAAAATAATAGTAAATAGTGCTATTGATAGAAGGAATTAAAAAAGGTTTAAAATTCATGGTTTTAATTATGGATATTTTTGTGGAAATCCGTGGATGATTGCATGATAAAGGAAGAGCCATGGGTGATGACATGTCTATGTTTAAGAGTAGAAATGTGTTTGGCATCCACAAAAATCTAACGTAACCTCAGCCTCCCATTTCATTATTTGTGCATAAATTACTCTGCCTTTTCCTTTCACTGTCCACCAATTGTTCTCTATATTGCCCCACAGAAACACAAGAAGAAGAAGAAGAAGAAGAAAAAGAGAGAGAGAAATATTGTGTGATTGCATTTGCAGAAGAGAGGATAATAATTGAGGTGAGGTGAAGAATTTGGTGGAGTGAGGGGAGGCCCTACCACCCTTCACCTTCATTATCCTCTTCACCAGAGTCTCTTTTTAATCCTCTTCTTCTGTATCTGTCTGTCCATAATCTTCCCCACCACCCCAGAGATTGTCCTTTGCCTTGCTTCCCTTGTTTTTGTGGATCTTGAGACTGCTCTGTGGGCCTCTTTCTGCATAAGTTCCAACTAGCTAGATCTATTTTATTCTAGCTGCACGCCAATTATATTCCCAGAAGATTTATTCACTTACCAATAAGATTTAGAGATTCTTCAGATATACATATCATATATTTATACGTATACATATATATTTGGTTTTTGTTGTATAGACTCATCTTCCATCTTTTTTCATTTTCAATTCCATTTCTAGGCGTTATAAAACTGATATCAGATCTTGGTGCCCCCACCTCCGTTTCTTGCTGTGTTGATGTTCCCATCTTCTGAGGACTACTGTATACAGATTCTTCATTGAATGACAGCTGTTTAGGTTGACTACACGGTTGTGTTGTTCTCTCTCTTTATTGGAAGCCAATAAGAGAGAGAGTTAGTATTAAGCTACTGTGGGTTTATTTCCATGGTTCATTCGTGTGGTTGTCTACCTAATTTATTCTGATCTAACTTCGGCCTAGGAGGCCCACCATTGGGTTTTGGTGGGCTTTAATTGAACCAATAAAACCCCCCATCTTTAAAAGGTGTTTTCTTTTGAAGGTTCCAATTTGCTTCTTGTGTTTCTTTCCAACAAGGAAGGGAGGGTGTGCCATTAATCTGTGTCAAGTAGTGAGGCCATTTTGGTTTTCCTCTTGATAGCCATTGATGTTGCACAATTGGCATTAAGGTTGTGTTATCGTATATGCCAAACTCGAACTTGACCTGTGATAAACATCTTACGTGCTAATGCTACTTTACTTTCTCACCTGCATCTCCTTCTTTCTGTTTTTAAAGCCTCTCCTCTCTCTCAAACCACTCCCATCATGGGCTGGTGAGGTCAGGTTGATCTCCCCTTTTTTTTACAAAGACTTGTTAGTGAAGTCCATCTCTAAGCTGTTTAGGAACCACTTTTTGCTTTGTTTTCCTTGTCCAATTCCCACAACAATGTCTCTAGTGAAGAAGGCTCTTACTTCCAAGGTGGAGAGTGTTGAAGACTCCCAAAACATATCAGTGTTGGACTTGCCAGACCTGGTGTTAGAATGCATTCTTGAAAAGCTCCCTCCAGCTCCACTTTGTCAAATGGCTAGTGTTTGCCGCTCCTTGAGGGAGAGGTGTGTGAGTGATCACCTCTGGGAGAGGCACATGAAACAGAAATGGGGTAGAGTTATTGGTGAAGCTGCTTATAGGGAGTGGAAATGGCATGTTGCTTCTAAAGGGAATGCTGAAACTATTAGATATGGCAGGCAGAGGAGCTTGATGAGGCTTGTGTCCCTTCATTGGCCTTTTTCATTGATGAGAACCAAGGTGGATACGAATAATACCTGCAAGCAGTCAACTTACTTGCCTCCTGATTCACTCATGAGATGGTATCTTGCTCTTGAGACTGGCGACTTCTGGTTTCCTGCTCAGGTCTATAACCGTGAGGTATCTACAATTGTGAATTAACCCTTTGCGCCTTTTCCTATCCAAAACTTGTATTCTATCATGCCACCCTCAATACTGAATCAAGTTTGCTTTTTTATGTTAACTGGAATAGAAAGTTATTGTTTTTTCTCACAAGTTAGTTACATTTTTCCCTTTTTGCCTGCAGAATGGCCATGTAGGATTTATGTTATCTTGCTATGATGCTGAACTTAGCTATGATCCTCAAACTGACACCTTCCAAGCCAGGTAATTGGACATGATTCTTGGTGGTTCTATGTTTGTTCCCATCAGCCATTGAAATAAAAATTCTCAGCAAGTTTTGAAGAGTTTCCGCAAGGAAAATAAAGGATATTGAAAAAAGGAAGAAAAAGAGGATAGATCTGGTGGCCTGATTATTTATTAATTATCGATTACAGGTATCCACCACATGGAAGAAGGGCAGTTGCAGTAGAGCATGGCATTCCATGGGAAAGGCTAAGAGCACCACCTGTTGATACTTCTCCACATGATCTTCATATCTCCGATTGTCTGCATGATTTGCATCCTGGCGATCACGTAGAGATTCAATGGAGAAGGAACAAGGAATTTCCTTATGGTTTGCTCCTTTACTCAACTCGTTCTTCTACTTCTACTGTTATTATAGATAGTCTTTAGATTGTTAAGCAAACATTAAACAAGAATGACAAAAATCAACACTTGGATGAATACAATTTTATGGGGAATCCAATTTTAAATCTTTGATATAAAACTAATTACTTAATTTTATTTATGGATCATAGTTTACAATTAATTACCCTTTCTTTGAATAGTTGCGTGATGAAATGCATCTTTATGGCAGGTTGGTGGTATGGTGTTGTAGGCCACTTGGAGTTATGCAATGGGAACGAAAATTACTGCCGCTGTCATAGTAGTGGTGAGTTGATGAATTTTCCTTTTAAATTAATGTGTTTCATCATTAGTTATAATTTGGTGGCTGTAGATTTTACCTTTTATCATTCATTTAATCAATGTTCTGTTCCTCAGTTCAAGTTGAACTATTTTCTGAGTAAAATTGAGAATGTTTAAACATGGAAAAAAGGTAACAACCCCTGTAGAATTTTGAAGAAAAAGGAATTGAGTGAAGGTTGAAGTATTTTGGTTTATGGATTAAATGTTTTGAAGTTTTGTTATTTACCATCATTATGTTTTTCATTGTGGAGATCAAATGGTGAAAAATATGACTTGAATGTAAAGATCACTTTGGCAGAGCATACCACAATTTGGGCTAGGTTCCTTTCCTGATAATATATCAAAATTTGGACCACCAGCTATGGTATATGATTGGTCCCCTAGACATATCATGGTCCTCATGTCATTATTCCACCAACACATTGATAACTTATGTCTCAGTGGATACATTCATGGCCAACTATGTTAAAATAAACAAAATTAAATTAGTTTCTCTTGTAGGTTCTGTTTTCCTTTTATGTAATGTGGGGATACCACGGTCACTATAAGCTTCAAAAGTTTGCTTCCATTATCTGATACGACCAGAATAATCCACAACCTCTACTTAGCTACCCAATTTGATGTTTCACTTAGCATTCCCTTAACCATATATAACAGTATCAACAGGAGAATAATAATGCAAAACACTAATCTGTGCCTCCGTGTGTATACACATTGCTTCCTGGCCATGATTACACATTGCTTTTAGCTGTTATCTTTCTGACAGAAAACTTTTTTCTGATAAACTCTGTTGTCATATTCTTTCATCATTTTGTGCAAGCATGATGACGGTTTTTACACATGTTCCTGTCTGTTTTTGTTATGGGGTTTTGGAGTGGACTATTTGATGCTGTGGACCACACAGTCATACATACCATCAAAAGCTTTTCTCCACGAATATTGAAAAAAAATATAAGTTGGGCCAAAATGAAAACTGAACATGTCAATTTTTTGAGTCATGGCATAAGGCTTTTTGTATGTTTACGTTTCTTTTCTTAGGATTCAAATATGGTTTATTTGACACTATGCGTTGGTTGCAGACATGGTGGTGCTAGAGTTCAATCAATACACTCCTGACTCGCGGTGGAGGAAGACAAGTATCAGTAGAAAAGATCATAGAGAAGAAGGAAATGAAACAGATGGCTTTTATGGGGGAATCAGAAAGCTTAAGAGCGAGGCTGAGATTTCTCTTTGGAAAAGCATTTGGCCTTCTGAAACCTTGGATTAAGCAGATTAATCTTCCACATAGCTTTATGGCAAGACTAGCATTCTTCTCGGGCATTGACAGCGCAGGTTCTTCTGCATTAGAGAAAATGGGATATAGGATTCTCATTCAGTCAAATGAGTGTTTGAGACTATCCTATATTTACTTCCCACCCTTTTTATTAATACATTTTTTTCATGGTCAACTTTAGCCTGTGATTTTAATCAATGTAAATTACTCATTTATGCACTACTGCTGTAGAATATTCATTCCACAACATATAGAAGATTAAATTAAAACCTATCTGTTTTTCTCAAGTTAGTAAGCGCTGAAATCAGATAACAACATGCCTAAAAAGTTCACTCTCTCTATACGCAAACTGGTTTTTCTTTTGGATATAAGAAGAAAAAGGGCTACAAAGGGAGTATACAGATTGTTATATATGCAAATTCACTTGGGAAAAACTCCAGAAAAAAATAGATATACATAACCAATTTCTGAATAGCATTGCTAACATAGGGTTTACAAGACAGTATAAAATGGTAAAGTAGAAACAAAATCCAACAACAAAGCTATTACACAAAAAGAACGAATTACAAAACTTTAATTTTCATAATTCATTTCAGCTAACTTCTACATTCTACTGAGACGTTGTATGATTGAATCACTTCACTTTTCGTCCTCAAAACCCAAGCAGGGAAAAATCTTTGGCCTGTGGCATACCGATCTCCTTTTTGTCAACTTGCCTGTTCTTGGATCTCTATCCTTTTGCTTTGATTCTGTTGATGTCGCAGCTTCCAAGTCAAGTTTCCTCACCGAAGGTGGTCTCTCCTGTGCTTCCATTTTATCTTCTAACTTGCTTTGAGCATTGGCTCTTCCTAAGTTACGAAGCCGAAACAAAAACTTCTTTATGCATTCCCTCTTCTTATTCCTTCTCCAAAACCCACATCTTTTCCCCTCATCTTTCTTTGTTGCCATACCAAGTTTTGAAATTGATGCCACTAGTCTCACCTTTCTAGCAAACACCAACCCTTTGGACTCAGATAGCACATTCGTTCGTCCTGATACTTCCTTCAATGGCCTTTTGTCAAGCTCACAAACTAGTTCAGCTTTCTCACTGCAATGTGACTCAAGTTGGCATGACTTTGTTACTCTCACACTTTTCTTAAACTTGTGTCTGAAACTCCTGAATGAAGAAAGTGACCTACTCCTCCTGAAAACATGTCTTGCATTTGTTCTATTTTCTCCTCTGACCTTCTTCAAAGCCACCGTGAAGGGATCAGAGTCATCGTTCCGAAAACTATGCCGTGAAAGCCGAAGTCTAAACACCGATCGCGAGGACCTTGAAGACGCCAGTTTTGGTCTGTAAATGCTACCAACTTCAAATTTTTGAAGCCTTGGAGGAAGTTTGAGAGGTGGCATCTGTGGCAAGACTTTACCATCACAGAAAAGCTCATCAGCAAATGCCATAGTCTGCAATGAATCACCAAAAGGGTTCTTCTCATCCTTCTGGTTTATCTCAGAGTCCAAGTCACTGACACTAACATTGAATCTACAACTGGTTTCAAATTCAAACTCATCCCCAGTGAAGTCTGAATCCTCATATGCTGTTTCCGTTGGTGTTGTGGAGTCTGTTTGAGAATCAAAGGGTGATCTCAGTCTGAGCCTGCTAGGACTAGTTGGTTCACTGTAGAACCACATCTCTTGGCCAAAACTACATGCACTCATGTAGCATGACTCGTTCGAAAAAGATACTTCCGTCATGTTTCGCACACAACACAAAACCTTTTATAAGGAAATGGTACAAGGTTGTGTGTATGTGTTTGTGTGTTGAGTAGGGATTGCTGTTCCTGAAATGAAGGGATTTGAGTTATATATATATATATATATTTGAGGAACTTTGTTGTCATCTTTCAAAGTAATCTTCAAAGTTCAAAGGTCTACCTGAATTAAATGAATCGCTTTTGGTGGAGTTTTTCTGCTCTTCTGTCTCTTTCTGTGTTGGCCTTATATTAATGCTGCATTTCATAAATTTCAAGCAAGTTAATGTTAATTCTAAGCAACTTAATTCACGATCTTTGCTTTTTATTCTGACCCTATTCTTGTCTTCTTATGATTTCTTTATAACAATCTTAAATAATGCACCAAGCCTATAATTTATCTTCATGTTCCCCCCCCTTGAATATATCATAGAATATACCAAAACATCACAATAACAAGGAAAAATTTATTAAACACCATTTTACTATCATTTATAATCTTTATAAGAGTAAAATATTCTTCACAAAAGTTAATTTTTGACAACAATGATAATGATATTTTGAGAATATTTTTTTGATAACATTTTGACATAGTCGTCATTTTTTTGACAACATTTTAACATTATCTACGTGTTTATGATTATTATTATTATTATTGATTATGGAATAATTTTGGATCAATCACGTAATTACGTAAATGATGTTAAAATGTTGTTAAAAAAATGTTATTAAAAGTATCATTATCCACAAGAATATCAACACCCAAAAAAGCAAGCAAGTACCTTTTGTAAAACTATCTTCGGTCCATGGAGTTATTCAAATTCAAACAATTAACTAAACTAAAAGAATTTCATGACAAAAAGATATTGCTAATGCATGTTTGGTCAATTTCCTCTTACCTATGACATAAGACATTCCTATGTTGTCACAGGTCATGTGAGGAAATAAATATAGTGGGGTTATTACCCTTTCACCCTTATTAGGAGTCTACACTCTTGCATTATATGTCTATAAAAATCATGCATTGGCACCGAATTTCAGGACATGCAATAAAAAAATCATACATTGTAATTTCAGTACTTTTCAAAATTAAAATTAAGAAATCTTGTTTTTTGCTTTTCAATCTTGTCACTGAAAAAAAAAACATTTTCAAATTTTAAATATATTAATTTCTGGATGGTAGAAAATAAAAAATAAAAATTTGAATTTTAAATATATTTTACAGTTTTTAAAGGACCCAGTTTTGCTTTACACAAAACAAACGAAAATTCAAAGGATTAATAATGAAGACCAGATAAATTAAATGAGAAGGATATTAGAATAACACAACAACTAAACTAAATGATGAAAACTACAGATAACTGAATTAGCTTTCAAACATTGGATGAAAAAGAAATTAGGCCCTTTGAAATAGTAAAAATCATTAGATTGTTCTTACCCAGAATAAAAGTATATGACTGAGAAGAAAACGAGGCAAAAGCTCCAAACTTTATGAACTGATGATGCCAATATGAGAAATTATCTGATCTCCAATTAAGAATTTGTAAAGTATGATTCAAATTTCAATATACAAGAAAATTGGAGGTGAGGTGAATATATATAGTTTTTTAGAACCTTATCTTATCATAAGATAAAATCTATAAATTCTTAAAAATAATCCTATAGATAACAAAAATTATCTTCTAAGAAATTATGTTTTATTATATCATAACAGTTTGGAGAAGATATTATAAATAAAAAAATTTGATAAATCTTATCTTTTATTTATTAACTGATTGGATGTGTTAGTAATAACTTATCTAAACAAGATTTAATTTTAAGTATATTGACTTTGCAAGATACGCTTTTAGAAACATTTATAATATAAAATAAGAGAAAGTTTGAGTATCTTCAACTATAATAATAATTTTAGTTTCAACTACTTGCATTTATCATTTGTTTATTATTATTTGTATTGTGTTTATTTTATAAACCACACGTGTATGAGTGGAGTAGAAACATTTCCAGACATGAGAATAAACATATTTTTAACACGATTATAATTACTTTATATATTTTCACAAATAAATTACAACGTGTTGTAATTTTTTTACTTTTTTTAATGGTAATAAAAAATAATAAAATTATTATTATTATTCAATATTTTTTATAATTTTATGTGTAAATAATTTTTATTTATTCTATAAATAAATTTATAATTAAAAATACTTAAGTTTAAAAAAACGGTGAAACTAAAAAAATTAAACTTAAATAAACGATAAAATTGATAAAATAATTATTTTAATTAAAAGAAAAAACATTTCAAAGATAAATGTGGATAAAAAAAATCTTTTTATATATAACTTATATATAAGTGTGTGTGTCTATATATATATATATATATATATATATATATATATATATATATATATATATATATAATTATGAAAATTAATATAAATAAATTTTATAATTTATTATAAATAATTTTTATTTATTTTATAGGTAGTTATAATTAAAAGAATAATCAAGTTTAGTAACGATCAAATTAAAAAAAATAGTTAAATTTAAAAGAACTGTAATAATAATAAAATCATTATTTTAATTTTAAAAAGTCATTTAAAAGATAGATTTGAAAAACAAATATAAACATAAAAATGAAATCTTTTTTATATATAGTTATACAGTTCAAAAATAAATTATCTTTATGATTGGTGGAAAACTTGAAAATGGTCAATTTTAACGTGGTACAATAAATATATGTATATATATTATAAATAAAAACTACAAAATGTATATAAATTTTCTGTAATTTTAAATCGATCTTTTCAATTAAAAATGGATATTAATAATATCACCTTATTATAACTTTATAGTTTAGAGATGATGTTAAAGATAACCATGTCTTTTAGATTTTATCTCTTATTTGTTATCTATCAGTTAGGAATATTTAATTTAAGATATAAGATAAAATCTAAGTATCTTAGTATGAGCACTCTAAATTTTATGTGTGAATTAAGTTAAATATAAAAATATTTTATTGGAATTAATATTTTATTTTGAATAAAAAAGTTTCAAATAAATTATTCATATTTGTTTTATTAAAATAACACCAAGTAATGTTTTAAAGTTAAGAATAATATAATCTGATTTTAGCAGTAATTTATATAGTATATTAAAATGTTTGAGAAGGTGTCTATATTCAATAAGATACAATTTAATTATATAAAATTATAAAACTTTAAGTACCTATATTCCTGCTATTAATATTTCTAATTTCTTAACTTTTAGATACGTGAAGTAGTGTTGATTTTGTATTTATTTTATAAATTATAAATAATATATTTCTCTTTTAATTGCAGTTTGAAATCCGGGTTGAATTTCTGATTGTGAAATTTCTTTTTTCAAAATAAAATCCTTTTGTCAAAAAATATCTTTTCAACTATTCTTATGGAAATATAGAAACATATTTTATTGATCGTTGTAAAATATTAGTAAAATAATAAAATAAGTTTATAGTTAAAATCTTGGTAGTTATTATTATTGATGAATTTAGAGTCTAATTAATTATTAATTATTAATTAATCATTAATAATTAATTATAATTTTTAATGAATTATTAATTAAAATTTTTATTCCTAATATATTTTAGAAATTAATAATTTTTACTGTATAAATTAGTTATTATAGTGATTAATTATTTTTTGTTTTTAAAATTGATTTTTATTTAAAGAATATTTTTTATGTTTTTAGATTTATATATATATATATATATATATATATATATATATATATATATATATATATATATATATATATATATATATATATAATATGTGTGTGTTAATGTTAATATATTAAATAATAACATTATCTTAAACTCTAGGTTGGTATGAAAACTTCATAAATTTCGAAAGAGTTTCCAAGTGTGTTAAATTATATATGTTTTAGAATTAATCTTAACAGATTATATATATATATATATATATATATATATATATATATATATATATATATATATATATATATATGTTAGTATAATAATATTAAAGTAAATAACAATTTATTAGTTATTGGGTATTTTAAAATTTGAAATTTTTTCATTATAATTTAATTTTTAAAAGATGTCTAAAAGAATTTAAAGAGAAAAATAATATATATATATATATATATATATATATATATATATATATATACACGTTAATATAATAATATTAAAGTAAATAACAATTTATTAGTTATTGGGTATTTTAAAATTTGAAATTTCATTATAATTTAATTTTTAAAAGATGTCTAAAAGAATTTAAAGGGAAAAATATTTTTAATTTTTTCACATAATTTCCAATCATATATATATATATATATATATTCTCTAATTTTAAATCGGTCCTTTTAATTAAAAATTTATATTAATAATATCATTTTAATATAACATAATTGTTTAAAGCTGACACTAATATATAATAATGTTTTTTATATATTTTTTTCTTTATCTGTTGGCAATATTTAATTTGATATATAAAATAAACTATAAGTATTTATTTTATAAACATTATACGCATGTTGATTTTGTATTTATTTTATAAACAATTTACGTGTCTTTTGGTAAATGAAAGTTAAATTAAATAAAATAACATGAACGATATTTATCATTAATCCATATCAGCAACAAAAAAAAAATAGAGTATTAGTATTGATACGTGTTTTAAAATAATAAAATTAAAGGTTTTAAAGTTAAAATAATTCAACAAGTAGAATTTTTTAAATTTGTTTTATTACTTTAAACATAAACATGTAAAACTCTTTCTTTATTTTACGATTAGGAATTTCTAGAGACTCATGGCAGAGTCATCTCCACTTCTATCTGATCAATTTTTAGTATAAAAAGTTTTTACTTCTTTTTTTTTCTTTAGTTCTTAATTTGAAATCACGTAAAGCGATTCTTTGTCGCATGCGTCTTATTGCTTATTTCCCTAGTATTTTTGGTAATCTGAAGATCTAAGGACTCATTCCGTTTTCAATTCGGTATTTTGTAGACATTTCTAAAGTTCTTTGAGTTCTAAGCAAGGGTTTGGAGTTTATAAAGTTTTGTTGATATTTTGTGAGTACTAGTTTAATTAAAAAAGGATATAATTGATTATTTGAGAAGTGGTTTCTGTTGAAATGTGTTTTGGATGTTGTTGTTGTCATGAATGGTAGGTTATAATGTTGTTTTAATGTTTGAAATTGATAACAGGGTTTATGAAACATTGAGTTGTCAAAAATGTAGGTTTTAGGGTTAAAAATGAGGTTTTGGTAAGTGACTTTGTGAGATAAGGGTTGGAAGGGAAAATTAGAAGTTTTAGGTTGTTTATTAGGTTACATGTGACTTGTATAGAAGATTGAAATAAGAAAAATCTGATGTGGAAGTTGAGTTTCTTAGCACATTTTGGTATGTTCTAGGGGTTTAGATAGTGGAAATTGAAAGTAGAGAGGTTGTGAGGAGACTGAAGTCTTGAGGTGTGTGTTTGGGTCTATTATGACTTGTTCATGCAGTTAGTTACAAAATTTGGTGAAGGAATTGGTAGAAATGAGGTTAGGAAGTCTAGTATGGTTAATTTGGTTTGGAGTGGTCAATTTGAACTAGAAGTCTGTTTTTAGATGTTTCTCAATGTTTTAGAGGTTATAAGAACCACTCAAGTATAAGTAGAGGGTAACTAAAGTCAAAATATAAGTGTTTTAGAATTTGGTGTCGCGTTGGGCGCCCCCCAAGCGCCCCTTGGAAGCCCTTTTTGCAAGAAGAACTCGTCTGAGCTCCCCCGAACGCCCCATTCCACCGAGTTTGGTGCCTGAGCTCCCTTTTTTCAGGTGCTGAGCGTCTTTGAGCCAGTTTTTTTGGGTTTTTCAGTTTTAGGGTGTTTTGTGTTTTTTGATGCACTGTTTTGGATTCTTTAACATATGTGTAATGGTTTATTATGAATTCTATGGTGATATATGGAGACATGTGTTTAATTGTATATGGAAATGAAAATTATGGAAATCGAGTTCCAAGGAGGAACCCTTTGTTGGATGTTTCAAATATTTTTAGTATGAATGCAAGAAGCTAATCTTGAGGATTATCTTGACACTTTAGTGATCATTCATTATCAAGTAGAGAAGATTGATACATGTGGTGAGAGTAACAAAGTGTCTTAGTTCAAATGCTTCCAGTATGGCCTAAGATGCAATACATACTAACCTTGTGAGTGTGATATGGTGAAATCCATTGGCAATGTATTAAGTGTCATATGAATTGTTTTGTATCTAGCTTACCCTTTTATTTATGTTATGTTGTTATGTTTTCATGTTCTTGTTTTAGTTATAATCATCAGATGAGTGTAAAGAGGGGGTGGTGATGTGACTATGGAGCAGGTTTTAGATGGAGGGACGACTTAGTTATCTTTTAGACTAATTTCTTGTACATAGTTTTGTTTAAGTTGGACCGTATAAAGTTTCTTTTATAGGACTAAGATGATTATAAATAACTTTATATTTTTGCTTGTTGATTGATTATTTTATTAGAAATTGTGATAACTCTATATTTTAAAATGTCACAACACATTTGGCTAATTTCCCCATCGATATCCCTGTTCAACTCCCGTCTATGAAATCAAAACTATTTTTTTTTAAATTCAAGAACGTATAAAAGTTCTTTTTGTTATTTGTTGTAATGAATTAATAAAAATAACTAAACATTGCAAACTACAATATTAACATTGAAGGATATATATTTGAATTTTATCTAATTTTAAATCAAATTTTTAATTAAAATATAATATTGAAAATGTTTTTTAATTTTATTTTAATTATTCTGTGAAATATCATTTAATATTTATTTTCTTAGACTAAACAAAATTTTCTTAGAGGTAGTGTGATTTATCTTAATTTATTTATGTTTAAGTATATTTAAACTAAACATAAAAAAAATGTATAGTTCAGTTTGGATTGATTTGAAGAAAAAACTAAACTAAAAATATTTTCGTAACATTTCTTTTTTAATTTTAAATTCCATTTGTGTGAATAAATATATTTCGTAGAACTTTCTAAAACATGATGTAAAACTTATTTTGTAACTTATCCTAATATATTAATAAAAATAAAAAATGATTTTTATAGTTACCATACAAATAGATTAATTAAATATAATTTTAATGTCGTTTAATGTTTTTTTATTTTATTTCAGTCTCTATAAAATGTACTTGTCAGTTATTGTCAACAAAATATGAACATAAATTTTTATATTTGGGAGACGATGATACAAATAATTAATATCCACTCTTAAACTTTAATTCAATAAAGGAGAAGTTTGATACGACAAAAATAAATTGGAAGACATTCCACCTTATTATAAATCTTTGTAAAATTTTAGCTTCATAAAATTAACAAGACTTGCTTCAAAATATTAATCTTAATAAATTCAATAGTACATTTGATTTGAACTTTCTCATTAATCATACATTAAAGTAATTAATTAGACAGACATTTATAATTTTAATATTTTTTAATAGATTAATAAAACAAGTGCCAACGTGATTATTTTCTCACACTTAACGTAAGCAATTAAACAAAACAGTTCCATTAATGCAACCCAGATATCCATGATGCAAACATTCCATCTTCTATTTTTTTTTTCATTTTCATTTTCATTAATTCAACAAAGAGTAAAAAAAATAATACAAGAACTTACACATATTTTCATTTTCAGTTAAACAGGAATTGTCTTTTGTGATAATTTATTTAACTTTTTTTTACCATAATTGCTTAAAATGAACTATTAAAATGACCAGTTAACAGCACAAAAAATGAAAAATCCTTCCCATTTTCTGTACACAGAAATTAAACTTCACTCCGAAAGAATTATGGAATTAAAAACCAATTAGCCAATTTTCTTTTCTTTGATATTGAGTGGTAACATAGCATTCTTACACATTGTTATTGTCAGTACACCAGAAGAAACTGGTGTATGAAAAATAAGTGACAGACTCTCTCAAGAAAAGAAATGGCAGAAAGAACAAGAAAACAAGTAAGAAAAGAAAGAGAGAAAAAATTATATATGTATATATACAAATTACAGAGAGAAGACTCTTTAGAACTAAAAATCTGCACTTATCTGTTATGCAGAGGATTAGGACCAGTGTAGATTATCCTTTTCTCATCACCAAGAACAGCTTCACCATTATTCTGTCTGGAACCTCCTTTATCATTAAGGTAACTGAGGTTTGACAAAGGTTCATTTGTAAGGCTTTGAGATTCTGCATACCCTTCAGCAGCAGAGGAAGAGAGTATGGACAAGAACAGAAACAACAGTAGGAATGAGAAATAAGGTGGTAGATTGATCAACCTCATGCTCTCACTTAGGTGCAGATGGTGCATGAAAAGCTTATAATTGGCTCAAAACCCGGTAAAGTAAGAAACAAAATCAGCTTCTTTTGGATGAGATTGAAAAAGGGTGTCACTAGAAACACTCAGAAAGAAAAAATAAAGGTTAGAAGAAGAAGGGAAGGGAAGTAAAGTTATGGTTTTGAAGGAGGGTGGCCCTTTTTGCTGAGAGTGTATGTATGGTGTGAGGAACCTTGAAGTGTGAGCTCTGAAAATGAGGATTGTCAATGAGAGGTGTGAGTCAATGAATGTGCATAGCATAGCATAGGGGTTGGTGCCTAAATGCAAATAAATAAATATGTTGCAGAGTGTGTTTTGATGCTTTTTACTTGGGAAATAACTATGGACCAGAGAGAGAGAGAGAGAGAGAGAGCTTTTGCTATTTTTGTTGGAGCTTAGGTGATGTTCTTCTGATCACTTATTATGGCTCATGTATCCATATTTTTTCACTGCATGAATGTGTGAAAGAGAGCTTTGAACTTGAATAATATCATTGCATATCTATCTAAGTCAGTTTATCAAATTAATCATCACTAGATTGTTTTTCTTTTATCTTCTGTGATGTGATCACAATTATGCAGAAACTCATCATGTATATAATAGGTTAAAAAGAGAAGAAATTGAACAATGATCTTATAAAAAAAGGTTTAGTTTTCTATATTCAAATTTGACTATTCATTTATCAGGTAATTTTGTTCATATTTTTACTTCATATGCAATACTAAGTTGCTTTCATTTTAATTAATTGTCTCTGATGTACCTTTTGGCTGCATATAGTAATATCTATCAGGTGTAAATTTCAACAAGTGTGGTGGAATCCACTAACCAACCAAAAGTACTGGAGAAATAGGATTTTAACCATTAAACAAAGAACAATTAGCTGTGATCATAATGCCATATCAGACTACAAACAACAAAATTCCAAAAGATGCTGCAGCATATTAGAAGCATGATCAAATGCTACACTAGATCTTAGGTTCTTAGATAATCTTTTGCAAAGAACACTGAGTTAATTTTGGCTCTTGCTATTTAGTCTCATGTAAGTCACAAGAACAAATTCTGTGTACATATATACTTATAATTATTTTGAGATTGAACAGTAGAAAGATATAATTTGGTCAAAGTGGTGGGGGGTTTGACAAATATAAGCCATGAAAGTGTTAATAACTATAGCACATGAATCTTTTTCTTACAAAGAATGATGTTGTCTTTACTCACTTTACAAAAGTGGAAATTTTCATGGCTTTTGGTTGTGGCCATTTTTATATTTGTTTTACTCTCTTGGTGAATGGCTCCCTTGGCTTTAAGACAAGAAAAACTTGACACAAATTTGCTGAAAAATCTACTTTTGTAGATTACAAGCTTTTGGCTTTTCATTTTAGTTGAATGTGATGCCATGGTTTTTATAACACTTAGTATATATATATATTTCACTAGGATCTAAACATGATTTTCTGTAATCTCTATTGGAAAATGGGAATTGATGAACATGGCAGAGACATGTCATTCTTTCCCATGCCCTTAGAATGAAACACAAACGTATCTAGAAATTTTCACATGCTCTTATAAAAAATAATAACTCAATTTAACTCTAATAAAAATATGACTTTTTAGAATTAAAGATATATTTTTTTTCTCCAATTTCAAGGTAAGTCACCATAAAATAATACCCTTTTATTGAAGGAACTCTTGAAAATACTCCTATCATTTAGAATTTAGTATATACCATTATGATTCTATTTTATTCTTAACATAACATCGTAGGATATATAGTAGTGGAAATATCGAAGTTATCCACATACAATTTTCTACATTTAATTGACTAATGGGTAAAATATTATCAAGGATTTTTTGAAAAGTAACACCATAAGTTATAAATAAATTTTCCTTAAAATTATGAATAAGATATCTAATTAATGACATATGACACTAAAAAAATAAAATAAAGTAAATGTTACTGTATATTTTTTTAGTCAAAATAAAAAAAAATATTATTTCAACTTTAAATTCGTTTAAATAAAGTTTAATTATTGTTTATTTTGGAATTTGAAATTTTTTTTATCTTTAAAATAAGATTTTTAATGATAAAATTCGCTAGAAGAAAAAAATCAATTACTTATTATCAAACGTAGATAATAGTTAAAATTTATACGTAATTATAATTTATCTACGTATACAATAATTGATCTTAATAATTTCATCTCATAGGAAACAAACAAATACCATAAACCTTAATCTTAAATAGAGGAAGAAGAACATATGGTGCACAAATTCAAACAAGTAGAATGGTATTAAATGACTGCTATTTTGGAATGGAAGCAACAATAATAGGATTGCCTCTAACAACACGAAAGGTCCCATGCATTGCAGAAGCCATGACCGACGAAGAAATCATGTCATTTATTCTAAGTAGAAGCATTTGAGATTCCAATTATGGTAAAGGGAAGCCATGGCTTTGACTGGTAAAAAAGGGTACCAAAAGAAAAGTAAAAAAGAAACCTTCATTATTTCATTTTGCTTCTCCACCAATTTATTTCCTTGCCTTAATCATACCCTCATGTACTCAACAAATTGCATGTTTTCTTTTTTAATCTTTTGACAAAAGAAAAAAGAAGTAGAAGAAGAAAATGTTGTTGGGTCTATAAGGAGGAGATGCACCGGGAAGACATGGTATCAATGAGATATAAGCCCAATCATATAAGAGACTTATACCATTTTTTACCCAAAATCTTAAGGTAATGGGTCTTTTATCTTTATATAGTACTCTCTTTTCTCATTTGTATCCAATATGGGACTTAGACTCATTCTTGGATTCTCAACAAATGTGTCTCTTCTGATTGAAGACTTAACAGGATCAGAAGATGATGATTTTGCTAAGTTGAACTTTGAGAGTGGTGGTGTCCCTCATCATCATGAGTTAGCTTTGTCTTTGATAATGTCATAATTAGGTTTTGTGAGTGTTATACAGATAATTTGAATTTGCATGGTAAATTTTGCAGAGTTGAAGGAACAAGAACTACATGATGGCATGGGCATGAAGTTTTTGTATTATTATTATTTTAGGATTGACATGATACGTAGGAGGATGAAATCATCCTATGAGTGTTGTCAGATTCGTGTTGTCACGAGCTACCAAGAACATCATCACACAATGACACAAACTACAGTTTCGTATTTCAAAAAGACCAACACTGTCAAAGATTAAAATTTCTTTATCAGCATGCTCATAAAAGGGGTAACTATGTTTTTCTTGCTTTTGTAAAGTTTAACAAAAAGAACCCTAGTTTCAATTTCCCTAAATAATTAACAACTTTGTTGTAGAAATTTAAAAATAAAAGGGAGACATTTTAGTGCATGACGGCAATGGCATGGACATTTTTATTATGGGGTTTGCATTAAGATAAATTTTCTGATAGTTTGATATTATCTCAACATTTTTAAGATAATTATTTCTTGGTTAACAAGCTAAATGCCAAAAATATTTTTGGTTCTCTTGTTTTAGTTTTTCTTATATTAAATTGGAATATATAACTTGACAATTGTGCTAACCTCGTTCTCTTAGTTAAACATTATAATATTTTCTATGTTTTAAAGGTACATTTCATATATTAGTTTCCTTTTATTTTTTTTAATTAATACATTTGATCCTTTTAGCTTCACATATTTTAATCTACCCTTTAATCTTTTTATGGAAGTTGTTAATAATTAAAACATAGTTTTATATCGTAATTTAAATTAAATTAAATATATTTGTGCAATCTTAATGGGTAATTTTATTGTAATAAAAATATAATAACTCATTTGTTTTGTTAGTTTCTTAAAACTAAACCATTTGTGTGAAATATTGATATATAGTTTAATTACTTAAAAATGCAAACATATTTTCAATGATTACAATACTACAATTTATTATTATGCATAATTGGTCGGTAATGTCATGTTCATTTGGTTTGAAATCAATCAAATCCAATTAAATAAATATGAGTTTAATTATTATTGGTTCAAATTCCACCATCTAAATTAACTTATTTTTAATAATTGAGTGATGTGTTTAATACAAATGATCCTATTTGTTGACTAGAGATGTTAAGAAGGGTTCAACCCCGTAAGTCATTTTGGTTTATTACAAGTTTGAGTGAGATTCAATTAGAAAAATTTTAGTTTTTTTAAATATGGGTTAATTTAGATTCATCAAAGTTAATTCATATGTTAAATGGATTTCAGTCAGATTAAAAAATAATAATTATTTATTAGTTTTTTTATTATATTTTATAATTTTTTATTATAATTATTTATTATTTCAAATTATGTAAGTTAACCATTTAATATATTTGAAAGTAAAAGATGTTCAATAATAATTTTAATGTTTAATTTATTTGTTTTTTAAGTTATATAAGTTGACATTTTAATTTTTAATTATTATATTTATAATAAGTAATGTTTGACAGTGAATAATTTGATTTTGCTACTATTAAATAATGTTATAAAATAACAAGTCGAGTATTTAATTCTAATTCGATAAATATGAAAAATAAATTTTAAAAAAATCTTAAGTTGATTAACTTACAAATTCATTAACCTGTGATAGGTTTGGTTGTAAAATTTTGATTCACAAAAAATTGAACAAAATTTACCTGACTTATTTTTAACTTTGACACTCATTCTATATTTATTTTATGCACCGATTGTAATATATTTTTCAATTTCTTAAATTGACAAATTTATTATGATTTGATTTATTAAGAATTATATTTTTTTAATTAGATAAATACTTGAAAATACAATTTTTAACAAAAACATAAGAAATTTTTTTCAATATCTTAATCCAACTAAATCCAACTCACCCAAGAGTGAATTATGTATGAAAAATATAATTAAAATGTTGAATAATGAATTTGATGAAATTCTACACAACCCAATAGTAAACACCTGTACATCCTACATGAATAAATAGTAATACGAATTCTTCAATATATTTATTACAATCTGATAGCTTATTATCTGTGAATTAGAATTGTTAAAATTTCATACATAATAAAATTACTCATTTGTGATACTACTTTTAAATTAAACTTTCAATTATTTACCGTATTATACATCCAAAGATGCTTCAGGATTTTCAATTAAGTGATTCCAGAGTGAAGATGTTATTCCTCTGGTAGTAGCATGCAGAAGAAGAAAGGAACATAATATATGTATGCAGTGATGAAGTGATAATGTAAATATTCCTTTGAAGGTAAACTTAAGAAGATGAATCATGATGGTATGTTGGAGGCATGAGTTGTAACTCGGTTCAAGGCAATGGCAGTTTTTGAAGTTGAAGGCCTTTCCAAATAGCTGCTGATAAAGTCACCAGCCAACAGAAGTTTTCCAATATCAACATTGGTTTTCACACCAATTCCATTCAACATGTACACAACATCTTCAGTCGCAACATTTCCAGAAGCTCCTTTAGCATATGGACATCCACCAAGCCCACCAACGGACGAATCCACTATGCTAATACCCATCTGTTCACATACAAATTATTATTCCTTTTCTTAACATATGTGAAGGTATCACGTATCAAAATTTAGGTCTACCACGTGTCAAAATTGGAATCATCTTGACACATGATTTTTTTCAAGTAGAAGATGATCCAGATTTTGATGAGTGACAGACTTAGATTTTGACTCATGATACCTTCAAATGTTATTAACATTAGAAAGGACTCAATTAAATAATCAAAAATCTAAAGTCAAACTGAGTAAAGGATATAAATATAGAGACCAAATTACTAATGAAATTCATCTATGGCATGTCTGCATGCTATCGTTGCAAGTGAAGAAAAATCGTTTATGACAGTATACAGTTCAACCATAACCAAACATGTTACATATGTAATGAGGTTGAGGTTCATGCAACATTGGACTAACACTAGTTTGTCATGACTGTCATAATGAAACAACTAATAAACTCAGCAAGTTTTACACAGTGAAAGGTCCAACCAAGCAATTTAGTTGAGGACTTACTTGGAGGGACACAAGTATATTTGGAAGGGATTGGCCATAAGTGTCATGGAAGTGGACAGCTAGTTTCTCTATTGGAACAACAGCCATCACAGCTAAAAGCATAGGAACTACACTTCCTGAACACAACACAATATAAGTACAAGGATAATATACCAGAAACCAATATCATTCTCAGTAAAAGACAGAAAAAAGACACTTAGTTTTACATTCATCAACCTTATCAAGTGTATACGCAGGATGTCTACAATAATAGAGAATCTTGTCTATCAAGCATAGATTGCTTAAACTTCCAAAGTCAGAAATCATCTAAGTTGTTACCTGGTGTGCCAACTCCAATTGTGTCACCAAGAGAGATTTCAAAGCAACCCATATCATGAAGTTCTTTAGCAACATATGCCACTTTTGAGGGAGGGATTGGTCCTTCTACAGGGCATCCAACAACACATGATACATACCTATCACATTTCAATATAAAGAAACTGTTTGTCATGTGGAATAAGAGAATAGAGAAATAATGCTGTGTCAGCAAAATCTACAATATCAACTGATATGATATGACACTTTCATGCATCCAACTACTGGAATTTGACCTTGGCCTTGCCACCTTTTGAAAGGTTTTACCCATTACCGATATTGAAGCAGACAGTGATATCATATGATGTAATCTTAGAATGATTAAGAAGAAAATTAATGGCATACCCTCGAACAGGAATTGAGAGTTGTTTAGCAGCACGAATAACAGCTTGGTAACGAGCAAGGCTTTCTTCAATACTACAATTAATGTTGGATTTTGAAAATGATTCAGAAGCTGATGCAAAAACAGCAACTTCTCTGGCACCAGCAGCTACTGCAGCTTCAAAACCCTACAAATGTAACACGTCACAGATCTGAATATAAATTGTACAATTTATGGTTTTATCAAGATATTTGTACCTTTAAATTAGGGGTCAGAACTGGCATTCTGATGCTCCCTAAGTTATTTACTGCTTGCATTACATCCTTTGCATCAGCCAACTATAAGATAAAGAAACATAATGATTTAAAATCAGATGAAATGGAATAAGTCATTCAGATTTCTATAATTGAACTAGTTTTTTCTCCATGAAAGATATTAAAACATTGTACAATTGAATGACTTTTATCCATGAGATTGAGAAATAATTTCAGATACAAGCACTTTGGTACAAATTTACTCAACCCAGCACTCTTTAAAATCATCAATATCTATTTACCACAAATAAGGTAAAGCAGTTGTACCTGTGGGACCCATTTGGGAGACACAAAACTTGTAACCTCAATAACAGATAACCCTGTAGAAGCTAGTCTATGAATCAATTCAATCTTTACAGCTGTAGGCACAATGTTCTTCTCATTTTGTAATCCATCCCTTGGACCAACTTCTACTATCTTAACAAACTTTGGTATACAGTTCAGAAACTGCATCAAACCATTATCCAATTAAAAATTGAAAATAAGATAATTACCACAAAAAGAAATGTAATAAAACAAACTGACAACAGAATGTTTAGAATATATATTACACAATTGGAAACACAAAGAGGCAGAAGTTAGTAGCTGAAAACTTGAACAAAGAACACTAAAAATAATGCAGCAGCCACTGAATTACCTTATATGCCAAACCTTGCAAATCTTTGGTATGGCATTTTGAATCATCAGTCATCCCAAATTTCATTGATTTCCTCCCTTTGGTCACAGTCTTCTGAGTGAAGGACTTATCTTGGGATAAGTCTCTTGTTTGTCTTTTCCATGGGAATGTCTCTGCTGTATACTCTTCATCATCTTCACTACATAAAAATGCAAGGTATTGTGATATAGTAGGCAGGTAAAAATCAAAGACTATACAATGAAAAGTGATAAAGGTTGAATTATGGAGCAACGAAATGTATCAGTCTCTAACATGAGTTGCAATATATGACTCACTTGCAGCTGTTAGATGTGCTGCAAATTCGTCCTTCAATCCAGCAGTTTCCCATGCCCAAGTTATCTACCCTGGGACGGCAAGCTCCATGTGAGAACCTCTGAATCCTATCAATGGTGTTCATACTTGGCAATTTGTCAAGACCAAGTGGTTCCTCCAAACTTGACATGGTGAAGAGATAGGTTAAAGGGAGCTAGCAAAAGATATGAGAGAGTAAGTCCTTTGTTTGAAGAAGCTATTCAAACCAAACTTAACTATCTCTATCTCCAGGTAGAAAGCAGAGACATATTTTCATCTGCATATTATGCTTCTATTTATCTTCACAGAAAGAGAGTCAGTAGCAAGTAATACTGTTACGGATTGAAATTGTGCTTCACAATCAGTTAAAATTGCAAGATATACCCTTTAAAGAATCCATTTACTACAGATGATGCCATGTCATAGAAAAAACAGTTAAAAAAGAATCAGTTAGTTGCAATTGATTTTGAAGTAATATGATTCATGTTTAGATGTTTTAATTCTAAAAGTATGTCAGCAGTAAAACTCAATAATTATTTCAGCTCCAAAAATAAATTCTAGAGGCAAAATCAATTTCTTGAGAGGAAACCTAACATGTAAATCCAAACATTAGCCAGCATATCAACGTGGATCATCTAACGAGAATCCAAACATATGGAGACAATGTTTGTCTGAGCATGTGGAAAATGAGGGAAATGAAATGGAGTTAGACAGAAGAAATGTTCAAATCTTTTATCCTCATTGTAGTGGGCAAAAAGTCACTTCCAACTTGCTTTGGTGCAATAATGAGGGCCAGGATTTGTGGTTGTAATGTAAAGGAGTTTCATCCTCCACTTACAACCTTTCCGAATTTTGCAAAGCACGTGTGAAGTGATTTTCATTCCTCATTTTCCAACAATTCAAATAAGGATAGCCATAGTCACAAAAATGGTGATCAATAATAATCAGCCACAAGGTTATAAATATTTGTTTGTTCTGTGCTTAGTGTCCCAACATCAAATCGAAAACCTTAAGCAGAGTATAAATGAGAAAATGCATCCCTTCTAAGATCATGAAGATAAACTATGCTTCTGGGAATTTTAATTGCTGCTGAATCACAAAAAAAGGAAAAAACTTGAGCAAGAACTCAGTAGAAGCTTGAAACCCAATTCCAGAAAAAGTAAATAAATAACTAAACTTTGAAAAAAGGCATTCAGTGGAAAACAACCATGCTCAATGAATAGTCCAAAATAAGACAAAGTTATGTTTTTTTCTCGTAATTTGAGAGTTTGTTTGGCAAGTTCATAAAAGAGGCAATAAAATAGAAAATGGGAAGCAGACAGACCTGAAAAAGTGTAGAGGAGAAAGGCAAGAAATTGGGGAGAATGGAAAGAGGGAAGAAGAATGAAGGGTGGTAGATGAAGAAGAAGAAGAGTAGGAAGAAAGGGAAATATGACTATGACTTTTTGTTTGATTATTTGAATTGAATGAAGACAGAGAAAGAGGAACAAGTTTTCAGTTGGTAGTTAGGTCACTCTAGTTAGGTTAGGTGGTCACTAAGATTTTAAACTAAACAAAACTGTCTTTGCTACTAAGAATTGCTTTGAAAACAAATCACTTTTTCTTTTACAAAACACTTATTTCATAGCTCACAATCTTCCTTCTGTTCAATACAATTCTTATGAAGGAGACAAAAGTTTATGCTCACTTCAAACTTAAAAGTGGAACTACTTTGCTAAACTACAGCAAATTCTTTATACCAAAGTTTTTCTTTTCTCTCTGAAAATGCTTTTATAGAGAAGTTTATATAAACATACTTTTATTATATTTTCACAACCATATGCATTGAGTGAAAAAATCATGTCACCCTCTTTTAAAAAATCGTTGTTCATTAATAAATGATTTTAGATAAATTGATTTTTCTATTATTGTAGTAATGTCTATGAATTTAAATGTATTATTAATATTTAAAATTTAGTGTAATGATTATATTAAAATTAATAATTAATTCAATAAATAAAACATACAAAGTATAGTACGCTTAGTCGTTTTCATTTCAATATCCTACAATGATCATTACTATCATATTACTTAATTATATTCTAATAACATTAGTAAAGTCAAATGTGCTGTAAAAAGTTACTTATCATCTCTTATTTAACAGTGTAAAATTATCAAATAAAACATTATAAAATTAGATAAGACATAATGGATAGTTAAGAAATATATAAAATATCAATACAGTTATCCATCTTAATAATTGTAATAACATAATATATGTACATATTAATTATAAACTATAATAGTTGCTAAAAAAAGGAACTTCTGTATAAAAACAACTAAATAAATAATTTGTTACATAATTGTCTTTCATAAAAATATATAATCGTCTAATTTATCATCTGCTCCAAAATAATAGCAAAATAACAACAAAACATAAAAGAAAAGATAAGATAAGCTAAAAAGAACACATCATAAGACTGTTAAATCATATTAAATATCAACTAAACAATGATAAAATACAACAACTCATAACATAAATATTGACATTAAACTCAATTATCCAAATACATTCATTTGATATAGGGTTTTATTATAGACATGCACTTGTAGTAGTATTTATGCTCTGTAAAGTCATAAACATAAAAGTTATTATTACCTTACTACTCATAAGATTAGTCCTTTTACGCCTAGGACCTAAAGTCCAGTGGTTAAGACCTTCTACCATTCTTTTCCTCCAACCATTCCTTTCTATATGAGTTGATAATTGGTAGAATATCAATATATTTCCTTTCTGAACTCCCATATGTCAATGCATGCATTACACATCACTACTACATTTAATTTTTCCATGAAATTCTCTCAACAACACCACACATGTTCATAACAAAAATCCTCATTTTCACACACATAGTTATCATACTCACAAGTATACTTAAAGATTATATAAATCAATACCAAACAACTAAGAAGAAAAATAAAATTAAACATGTAGTTTTCATGCATAAATATATAATAAAAAAATGTTATCAAATCATATTTAATTTAAGTTTTACAGATTGCATTACACAAAAATTCAAAATATAAAAATATATTTTAAAATTTTATCATATATATAATTCACTAATAAACAGAATTCAGTTCCTTAAAAACTCCGTTGCAGCCAAATTCTTAACGCCAGAAAATACAAAAACAAAGCCATTATTGGTTTCTAATAGTTAAAAAGGAGACAGTGTGTTACACGATTCGGTTTTGTGACCAAACAATCATTTAAGAGTCTCTTTATTTGTTCAACTCCATTTAACTTTATCTTAGATCAACAAACTATTTTAAGCTTTTTTTTTTAAAAAAAGTAAACAATAAAATCAAGGAAATTTAAATACAAAATTGAATATATGTTTTCTAAATTTAGTTCTTACTAATAAAATTCATTCTAATTTTAAATGTCATGATATTTTTAAAAAATAATATTATTTTTTGAATTTTTAAAATATAGTTATTATTTTACAAAATAGATGTACGGTAATTCTAAATGTAGTTTAATTCATGTTATGTAACAAGTAAAAGAATAATGAATACAATTTTTTAACCTTACCTAATATAGATTTGTATATAATTTTTAGACATTTTTTTAACAGAGGTAATAAAAAAAAACTGAATTTAGAGTGAAAAAGGATAATTTAGATAAACAATATGTGAACAACTTTATGAAATCGTGGTTTTCCCATAACAAGGGAGGTCCACATAGTTATACGTTATGGAGGTGGAATGGGTATAGGTTTGATTATTTATTTTAAATAAAAAATGTTATTTATAAATTTTTAAAATAGATATATAATTTTTATCTTTAATTAAATATTTTGTATAAAAACTTATATTATAATATTATCAAGTATTTCATATAATATAAATTTTTATATATAATGTTAAATATTAAGAAAAAATATAAGCATACAAATATTAAATAGCAATTGAATAGATGTTAAATAAAAATGATAAAATGTAAAAATTAATATAATTTTTTTAATTATAAGATATTTTGATAATTTAAAACTATATATATATATATATATATATATATATATATATATATATATATATATAAATCTAAAAGTTAAATGCAAAGTAGTGGTGATGCATGTTTGAACAATAAAGAGGTTGTTGGCTTGTCCACTTTTGTGGTATGGTGATTTTATAAGTAATCCTATGGAATTGGTGGATGAAATATGATTTTATACTAAGTTACTCCAGAAATATTCATCAGAAAGAAAAAAAAATTGTTTCTAGTTAATTTATAAATTTTTTTATATAATTTTCGAAATCAATATCTTTAAACTAATTTAAATTTATATAAAAATATTGCTATTTAAAGAAAAAAAATGTTCTAGAGGAAATGTGGGATTTGTTTTTTGTCGGTGACAGATACCCACTAACTGTTACCATATCAGTGACTTGTCGTAAGCCCAAAGACAAGTAAGACACAAATGGACATGACATAGACACGTTTCAATAATTATTTCAAAATAGTTTTTATTTTTTATAAATTAAACATAACTTTAAAGAGTAGATAATTTCCTCTAAAAAGGATAAAAAGAGAAAAACTCTTTTCTGTTTTGTGTTTTTGCAGTTACAATATATAGGTTTGTAAGTTGAGAATGTACAAATTCATTTCAGTATCAATGCTAACAAACAGACTTTATCGATGATGCTGACACGATCAGAACCACACGGAATGATTGAAACTCCAGCTTCTAGGCACATAAAAAACGAAATTCAAACAATTGAAATGAAAAAAAAGAAGGTATATTAGTTCTTAATATTACAAAAGTAATAAATAACTACAGATAAAAATTAAAATGTCACAGATATAAAATTATAAAACACTTTGATACAGTACAAAAGAATTACAATGGCCGATTGTTGAATCACAAGGAAAATGTTGAAAGCGTATTCTTTGGAACTCTAGGATGATTTTAAAAAGCTTCCAGCTGCATCTAAACTCAACTCTTCATTCACCTAAGAAATAAAATATAATGGAAAACATAAAATCAAACAACAAAAAATTTCGTTAAATGCAATACTATTAAAGAAACAGTTCCTATTTGTTGCATTAGAAGCAACATTTTTAGTTTCTTTTCCCTTTTTTTCATTTTCTGTAATTTCAGGGAGAAAATATATCTTTCGTAGTATTTATTATGGAACAATGACATAAATGAAATTTAATAGGCACATACTAGTTTCTTATGGATTTGTCGGAATGCCTTGCAAAATCTCTCTGCTTCTTCTGCATCCATCTGTTGGAACATTACAATCAACGAGCTGAGTTTCACTCAGCATAATTGACAGCTTTATTTAATAATGACAGGTAAAATATCATGGATTCTCAATAACATCACCAAATTTATAGGCTTAAAGCATAAAATACTATGACATAACTCCCTTCTCTCATTTGTCACCACTGTCCTTGCATGGGTTTAAGAGTAAATTATAGTTTCTCAAAAACAGGTTTACAAAAAACAGAAGTTGCCAGAGAGTAACATTCATTTATGGACAAAAATAATAATACGAATGTTTCTCTCCTGAAAGACAAAATCCCATTACATTGGAATGCTTTTATCCTTATCTTTACAAAATAAAGTACCCACAAAATTCTTGACAAAATAAAGGTCCATCATTAAATGAAAATTTCAACTGGGCAAATCAAGTAAACCAGGTTACTGTTGCCCCAAGGGAAGGAGGCAATGATGCAAAACAGCTGACGACACGAATAAAAACTAATGCATCCCTTCATATGTCAAACTCCTCTCATGGAAGGGTAGGCTAAACCATGTGTACATCTAAGACATGCCATTACTTCCAATTAAAACTTCAATATTCACATAATCAGCTTCAAACTTGTTAAGGGTGCAAACAAATTTCTGATAATTTCTATGCATATCATAACAGGTAAATTGTCGAATACCTTCCTAGCAGCCTCCGTCTTTAGCTTGCTCCAAAATGAATCTGTACATTTGAAGAATTCACACAAGAATAGCATGCATTAATTTTTCAAAAACATTATTCTGTTTCCTACAAGTTATAACCAAAATAAATAAATATAGTCATGCAACTCATTGATGTTGATGAGCTTTCTAGAAAAATGAAGTTGATAAAAACGTCCCAAAGATAGTGGTACCATGTTGATCAAGTCCTTGCTTCTCAGAATCCTTATTTTCCTTTTCATCCCATGCATCTTGCCATTGTTTTACCTGAAGATACAAATTCGTTAGCTAACATGATATATTTGCAAACATCCATGCCTATAACAGATGCAGGTTCAGCATTACCACCTCATTCTGTGCTACCCCAGATGGAATTTGTCTGGATGACGCTGCTTCTGCCTGAAATTTAACTGTTATCAATTTGGTACTTGAATGCATTCTCAGATATAAATCGTAAATTATTTAAGCTAAGAAACACAAATTTTGAAATTTGGATCATATATAGTTTGAGAGTACGCTCCATCCGTATCACAACTTCAGAAAATGCCACTCAAAGGAGTAAAGGCATTTAAGGTAGACAAAACCAATTGATTCGTATAAAATAAAACGTCAGCATTGTGGACACTACATATGTAAGTGGACAGAAATGGGAAATTATTCCAATCTTTGTATTAAATAAAAAATAAGAATAAGATGAGATAACATTAACCAGTATCGACAAATTCCGGGGCAAATCCTAGCAACCGTAAGGCAATCTTCATAATCCAAACTTCGCACAAAGGAGGTACAGATATAGAAGGAGAAAGGTCAAGGTTTTGTCTCAAAAATAGGTCCAGTAGCATGTGCGTTAACATCATCCAATCATTTCTCATTCATCAACCAACACAGAACAAAATACTTGAATTAAATGATCCTTCAAACCGTAACAAGCAAGAGAAGACTTTTGGATTTCAGCATGTTCAAATTGTGTCAATGAAGTTCAAAAGTTGGCGCAGAATACTATGACATTTGTAATTTTCTATAAAACAAGTATCATAATATGAAAAAGAGAAAGAACACACAAAGGAAGGAGGATGAGCTATCCTCCAAAAAGACTAAATAATAACAGTAGAAAAAAACAGTACAACACAACAAGGAAACTTGAAAGAACAGATGTTTCCTTAAGAAGTATGAGAAGGGACCCAGGTAATACCCATGAATTGAATACAGCCTTTTCCCACGAAAACTCCACAGAGATGAATATCCTTAAACATAAAATCAATCCATTCCAACGAAATACACCATTGGTTTGCAAAAATCGATAGTCTTACGCTCACTGCTCCCACCTCCTACCAAAGCCTCTGGCTTTAATCCCAAGGTAAAATTGAGTACATCTTTTCTAAAATTTTCTTTCAACTCGATAAGTATATAATTAAAATACCCAATTTCACCACCAAAACTGAAACCATATATTTCTTACCGATAAAGTCCACCCAATTCATTCCCGGACCTTGTCAAGATCTCATAACAAATCGTTCTCATGTTTTATGGTATTCGTAACCTAAAACTTTCACCTAAAATTTCCTCAAGAATTGAGACACTAATATACATCAATCTGCACTACCACCTTAAACTAACATCAAAACCAAAAAGGATTTAATTACATTAGATAGAAGCATTACGTGAAATGCAAAAATCACAATATGGGTCTCTGAAAGATCGAAACTTTAACCAGCAGAGAAGCCAGATTGCTAATGCAGAGTTATGGAGATAAAAAAAAATTAAGGAGAAGGCATACAATTGTAAACCCTAAACAGAGAGAGAGAGAGAGGTACAGAGTAATCGCGACAACGAACAACGGGGAAGAGTTGGAGAAGGCGTTGAAATTCAGCTTCATCCATGCTTTCACTGCAAACCCTTCTTTCTTCTAATTCTTCGTCTTCTTGAAAGAGAAGACTTCACTGAGAACGGAGAAACGCAACCTCACTCACTATGATTATTGCTTTTTATTCTGTCATCATTTCAATTGTTTTGAAAGGTGTCTATATAATTTATATTAATGGTTTTGATGAAGGATAATTACATTTTAAACAATTCATTTAATTTTTTAATTAATTCCTTATTAAATTTGTTTAATTCGATAATGTAAATTAATATAAATCAATAATAAATCTATTATTTTAATTTAAATATATTGAATTTCGAATAACTTTTATATGATCATTATTATAATCGAAACAGGTTGTCGTGAATTACAGAATCTCATAATTAGTAGTAAGTTAAAAATATAGAATAAAATAAGAATGGATTAATCTATTTAACAACAAAAATTAAACAATAAAACCTCAATTAAAAAATATAATTTTTTTATATTGAATTTTAGTAATTACTTAATCTTAATTTGAATAAAAAATTGCTTAATCTAATTTTATTTCTGTTTAGCTATGAATGAATTTCATAACACAATGTATATTTATTTATTTTAATATTTAAAATATATCTTAATTAAATTTATTATTCATAAATTTAATATATTTTACTCTCATATTTTTCTCTACTTTCTAACATAAAATTATACTCTTTATGATTAGCATTTCTTTCCCTTCTCTTTTACGTAAAAATACTAATGATAAAAGATACAAATAAAAGATACATAAAATTATTTAAAAATTACTAAATTTTGTTCCCATATCTTATTCCTCTCAATTTCATTGTCTTCCCTTCACTTATCCACAAAATCAAACAAATAAAAACTAATAATAAAGAAATAAACGTATTTTATTTTATCATTTTTCTTTATTCTATCAATCTAAACAACGTAAAATTATATTAAAAATTCCTTAATTTTTCCGTCTTTTCCCTCTCAAATTGATTTCTTATCCAAACCAAAGTTTTTCCTTAGTTTTTTTCCCATCATTTTCCTCTCAGCTTCGTTTCTAATCCGAACCAAATGTTAAAATGCCCCCTCACATAATAAACTACAATAAACAAAATAATATAAACTACTAAAAGTTAAAGAAAAATTGTATCTAAAAATAAAAAATCTAAAATCTAAAATTATTTGGAGAAATGTTAATATTTAGTTAAATCCGAGTCATAAAATAATCTCAATGCAAAAATAGCAACATAAAAAATAACAATTAAACGAGCTTTCATTTTACAGACTAAGATTATCTTCAATAGTGTTGTTTATAATAATTGTTTAAATATATAATGATACTTAAAATACCATATTATAATGATAATTCAGAATGTTCTAAGCCGCGTTAACATTTTCTTATCATTTTTAATATATTTTTTTATCATCATAAAGTTCTTTTAAAATGTCAAAAAGAACAAACTTACCATTAATAATCAGACAACTATGCATACAATCTTATTTTTAGTTGAAATTATAAATTTATTTTAATAACTTGCACAAGATTAATATTAGAGGTTAACACGAGTTACCAGATGAAATTCAATTTGTTTCAAGAATACGATATTCTTTTCTCCTCAATCTTATACGTTGATTTAAATGTTTTAATTTATCTAGAAACATCTGTTGCTTTAACAGAAATTATAACCATAGTATTATCATAGTTCGTATACACAATTTTCTTACAAAAATTGTAAATCATTAAGACAAAATAATAGAAGTATAAAAGAAAGAACTAACCCACTACACCAAATAATGAGCCAGAAGCAGGAGCTGTAGTGATTTATCATCTGAAAACTTAAATAGTAAGGATTAAGACCATAGCTCGTACAATTTAGTGTTTCCAGTCTTGAAGAATGTTGACACATTTTCTTAATATTGACTTTGCACCTTCGTTCTTCTCTATCTCGTACTGATGAATCAGCTCATCCTTGAAACCTTCATTGACGTCGCCAACCAACGGCACGTCCATCGAAAGTTTCATGACTTCCAGAAGACATTCTGAAGCTGAAATATGAACCTGATTTTCGGCACAACAATCACCACTTAGTAACGATGATCACGCAAACACACAAAAATGTTACAAATCTAGTCCCTAAATTTTTCGACTATCCTGACAGTTTTGTTCGTTAGATTTTTGAATTGATAATATTTCGGAAAAAAAACAATTTTGCTTCAGTTTTACTTCCGAGTCCACTTTTGCCAAATAATCGAGGCAATCAGATGTAATGTATGCAGCAGTAAATTTTTTAACGCATTGTATCTGTTGCGTTTCGTTGGTATTGTAGATTGGGTGAAAATAAAATAGATCAATGGGCTTTATTCACTGGAGCACAACAACCTTTTAAGTTGTACACTAGAACTGACGCATGTTTTAACTATTTTTCAAATTACATGGTACGAAGTCATGAGCAAACCCGATAAATGTGAAAGCAGAGCAATTTCATTCACTATAACAAGCATTGTTTAGTGCTTTCCATAATTATACCCCCTCTCCAAAAATATGTTTTGAATACAAATGATGCATACAAATAGAAAAAAATTTTGGAAAAAATTTCAGTAAACATTTCATAAATTACGTTCATCAAATATTTAAATGAATGCAATGAAAATATTCATGATTCCCAATTGAAATTGCACTTTTCACTCATGTCATTATAAGTTAATTGTGCTGTCTATTGAAATTTAGTTCCAAAAGTGCTGATTACCCCAGGGGTTTTTAGTTCTATAGGATTGGGAAATCTATCTCATGAATAATGTTCAACCAAACAAGACAGTGACGTACCTGTGCAATTTTTATTGTGCTTATGCAGTGCAGTATTTTTGGTGACAGAGAGTGAAATATCTGTAAAAGAATAAAGTTTATTTTAGATCATTCAAGAATTGAAGTTACTAGTCCAACTGAGAGTAAGCCTCCATTACCTCTTGAGCAAAAGAAGTTGCGCCAGCAAGTTCGTGATTTCCTTGGGAGTCTTTCACAACACTGTGGAGCCTTGAGCAAAGTTCTTTGATAGATAAAAAGGCTGCAGTTTTAACTGCACAACGATGGCTTTCTTAATTAAGACTAACAGAAAAATGGAAGGGACTTTGAAAAATGATGAATGAAGTATAAAGAATACCAGTCCATTTATGTTCAGGCAACAGGAATGCGGTATACATGTGTATTAAGCTCTTTTGCTTCTCAAGAATATCATTTATATGTACCACATGGATACAAGAGGTTAAACAGTCAACAATTTTGTTATGTGGAACGGAAATCTCTTCAACACTGTCCAACTCTGCAAAAAAAGAAGTCAAAAAGGGTTGTCGTCAGTAGCACTAAGCAGCTTGTAACAAGGAAAAATCAAATGATTTAAGTGGCTGGCCATTTGAATAGCCATTGAACAGTAACAAGGAGAATCGTCCATTTCACCAAGTTTCTAAATAGGGTGATGTTATAAAACGTTTTCATTTTCACTTTGTTTCCTATTTTCAGAAGTTTGTATTGGAAAAAGTGAAAGCAAAAATGAAAAAAAAAATATTTTCACGTTTCCTAACAAACCTTTGGAGTAAAAAACAATGAAACCAAATGGCCGCAATGAAAATCTCGTTAAGAAACAACAAACTAAACCAACTTGGCATGAGAAACTTAACGTCAAGAACTGCATTAAATGATTCATTGATGGTCATACACAGTCTCCTATAAGGAACAAAACCTGTTCAAGATATAAATGAAGATCCAGAATTTGTCATAACCTGTTTCAGCGGGATCACTGACCAAAGGTGCTTGCCCAGACTTTAGGGGCTCTGAATTGCATAGATCAAACAACAAGGGAAAAACCATATTGAAGAACTCTGGATTGGCCAAGGCTTTTATAACCTGGAAACATATTGCAACTTAATATGAAAGAATATATGAAATATTGCTGAATTTAGTATGTTATGCTTAAACTGTTGAGTAAGAGGTTCATATATGATTTCATATTTATAGGAACATGGGTATTGTGGGAGTCTAAGCTTCACATGAAGTAGTATAAGAGGGTTGATGAAGTATTCAAGTGTTTGGTTCCCACTTATATACTATAAATTAATCTTATCTCTAGTCGATGTGAGACTTTCACCAGTTTTTAACACATTTGATTTGTAACTTATTATGCGCTGAGTTGCAACTTTTATCCACTTTTTGTTATAATTTATTTTTTTCTTGAACATTTGATATTGATTATGTTGCTTTGTTGGTTTCAATTCAATGTTTACCCCAAAGGAGAAAACTTTCCCAAAATTACTAACCAGCACACATTATAAATAAATTAGTAACCTGTTCAAGAGAGGAAAGTGCTGCTTCGCGATACTTTTTCCCCTTTCTGGTGCATGCAGATGATACCAAATTCAGAATGGCAATGGAAGAGGAGGAACCTTCGGCTAAAATTGCTTTATGGCAGGATGTACATAGAGCACCTACTGCTAGCAATAGCACTTCTTTACCCTGCCATATGTAGTAAGAAAAACAAGCACATCAAACTTGAGGCAATCGTCCATGATTGATATTTGATAACAAGTTTCTCTGCCAAATATATAAACTTAAAAGTGGAAGTCTTCATTATTTTACCTCCCATAGGCGACCAGGAATTTCCTTCATGAGAGACTGAAGCAAAACCTTATGGTGAGAAGAAAGAGATTCACCCAAAACTTCACTAAGCCTACATATAGCCTGTGCAGACTGCAGGCAACAGAAGATAAATAAGTAAACATCTATACACAGACCATGAAATCACCAAGTTGAATGAGGTTATATGAAAATAATAGAAAAGGAAGAAAACAGAGGAAGACTAACTTTTCTTTTACTTGCCCATGATGATGATGACATGCCCTCACAAATAAGTGAAACAATTTCTTGTAAATATAAGTGGAGAGTGATTCGTTCCCCACTTGTATATTCTTCCCATAGTTCCTCAAATAGTCCAGAGACATTTTTATCATCTTCAAATCTGCATCACAATTTTTAGTCCATGTGAAATACGAATACTTTAATTTTTCAATGTGAAGTTCTTAGTTTGTTATATGAGCTTTATCCAACAAACACAGTTTGCTCATCTACCCTTAAAATTCAGAATTAAATGCCTACAACGACATATATGATTTCAAGAGTTAATATAAAATCCATAATTGGCCACAATGTGAGAGCTTAGCTTTTACCAAGTACGGATCCTTACAAGGCTGATGGGAACATTCTTCCAGTTAAATTACAATTTGAGACAAGATATGCTTGGCCAGTGCTTTTTCCATGATTATAAACCATGATTTCAGCTAAGTCAGATATATAAAATTATTCCCAGCCGGCCTACTTAAACTTTAGGAGAGTTGGCCCTTCACAATAACCGAGAACTTGGCTTGGTGTTCTCCATAATAATAATTTACTAAAACAAAGGACACTACAACCATACTTAGTGGGACCTCAACATGGTATTCACAACTTCTCTATTGACCTACACTTTGCTATTTTCCAAATACATTTTCAGAATTCTTTTTTTCCAACATAACATGAAATAATTTCTGAAATTGGTGAGAATGCATAGAGATCATACTGCACCCTTTGAAACTGGTATATAGGAAAAACAAAAGAACAAGACAAATCCTACAAACTCATCATAATGACTCCAAGAAGACTCAACATCTACTTACTTGGAATCACCCAATGTTCACAAAGAACAACAACTAATATTCTAAAGGACAGTGGCTGGCAGCCAATGAATGACAAGCTTCTGCTTAAATTTATGATTCTGGATTTCATATAATGTTGGTTTTTTATAAAATATTAAAATAAAAAACCATAACAGAAAAAAAAAGAAGAATGTTCATAACCTTGAAAAAAAAACAACTGGAATGATAACTGCATGATATCCACCAACAACATCAGCTGCCATGGATGAATAGCTCTTTAAGAGAAATGCACATGCAATTTGAGAATTCTTGTCACCAGCGTGCAGAGCCACAGTATCTTCAATAAGCTTTTGTGCTTGTGAGGCCGGTGTATACTTTAAGATTTTCGCACAAGCACTTGCAAACGCACGTTTTGCAGCAGTACTTTTTTCCTCCTTAACAACTGGAAACAACAATCTCACCAACATATTTGCATATGGCTTGATGTCAACACCAACACTTTCAAGCAACAACGTAATGAAATTGGCAACACCAACCCTGCACAAGCACAGAAAGCATAACTAATTATGAATATTACAAAAGTGCATCTATCAGAGACAGCTTAAGTATAGATTCATTGCATTTATAAGAATCATATAATTATCAGCACTAGTACAGTTCTGCTAAACATTATGTGGTTGCAAGAAGAGAAGTGAAATTTACTCATAGGCATCTTGAATGATAAAATGGTATTATGGTTAATGTAAAATGATAAGTGACTTTTGTTGCTTTAATTGAAAACAAGTTAGATAACAAGATCATCATGCTCCTCGATAGCTTCTGTTATAATCTAGGATAATATCTGTAGAATCTTCCTAATTAGAGGAAATAGGTACATGATATTTTATTTTATTTTATTTTTCCCTAGGTTTCCTAGTTTCCCTATTTCCCTTTTTAGGAGAACTAGATTATTACAAATAGAAGGTTTGAGAATGTATTTTTCATAATTTTGAGAATAATAATAAGTCTCATTTTCAACTTGGTGTCAGAGCTCCTGATCTTAGGGGCTAGATTCCGCTGCAAGAAGCGCACCGCCGCCACTGTCCGACCACCGCCGCTGCCACCGTCGCCAGTCGGGGTCGTTGATAGGGCAGAAAGGTGCGCCCAACACCGGCGATCTCAGAGCCGGAAGTCGCTCCTCGAACGGAGCTGCCACGCGCCGCCACGCGCCGCCACCGTCGCCGGCGCGTGTAACCCACGCGCCACCCTCCGGCGAGACCCACTCGCCGGCGCCGCCACAGACAGGGTCGCCGGAGCCCCCTGAGTCCGTTCCTAGGGGCGGTGACGACTAGTTTGAGCTGTATTTGTGCAGATCTGACTTTTACGTTTTGATCCTCTTTTTCCGGTGGAACCCACTCGCCGTAGCCGCCACAGAAGGGTCGCCGGAGCCTCCTGATTCTGTTCCTTGGGTTGGTGACGACCCGTTTGGCCTTTATTTGAGTAGATCTGAGTTTGAAGTTTTTGCCCTTTTTTATTGGATACGGGATGTCTGAAGAAAAGAGTATTCCTTTGGGGGTACCCAATGACTTACCAAATATAGGAAGTACCTCGTGGCTGGATGGTCAAAATTACTTACAATGGAGTCAATTTATTTTAAGGATTCTCAAGAGTCGCTCCAAACTTGATCATATACATGGAGGAGGACCGGCACCAGATGACAAACATTTTTCAATGTGGGATAGAGAAGATTCTTTAATTATGACTTGGATGTGGCAATCCATGTCTCCAGAAGTAAGGAAAAATTATATGTTCCACTCTTCTGCAAAAGAAATATGGGATGATTTACAGAGTACTTTTTCTTTAAAAAAGAATCTTGCTGCTACCTATGATATCAAGAACAGGATATTTAATACAAAACAGGACTCCCTTTCTGTAACAGAGTATCACGGGATCCTGAATGGTCTTTGGATGGAACTAGATCAGATCCAAACAATAAAGATGTGTAAAACAGATGCTGCTGTTCTTGCTGAATTCATGGAAGGAGAAAAAATCTTTAAATTTCTCCAGGGCCTTAATCATGAATACGACCCAATCCGGGTTCAAATTTTTGGAAGAGAAAAATTACCACCCCTGTCAGAAGTTTTTTTTATGGTAAGAGGAGAAGAAACTCGGAGATCTGTCATGCTTCATGGAGGGATCTCCAACACAGGCTCTGCCATGACAACTGGAAAGGGAGTCCACAAGGGAACAAATGCTGGGGGAAAAACGTTTGAAAAAGGTACTAATGGGGACTATTGTACATACTGTAAAAGATCTGGACATACCAAGGAAATATGCTTCAAACTCCATGGAAAAAAGAATGTTCTCGAGCGCATTGGAAACAACAAAGGGCCTACTAAAAAATGGGTAAATCATACTACCTCAGAACGGGAAGCCACAAATCAATCTAATCCGTCCCAGTCTAATCCACCACCACCACCTCCAGATCTTGATATGCAAACTTATAAGGAGAAACTCGAACGCTTGGAAGCAATGATTGAATCAATGAGTAAGCCCTCTGGATCATGTACTCTGTCCATAAAAGGTAAGATTTGTCTCAATACTGTTGGTCATGTGTCTCACGGTATTTAGATCCTTGATTCGGGTGCAACTGATCATATGACACCGTTTAGTGGGAATTTCGATTCATATAGCAAGAGCAATAAAGAACAAATTATTACAGTTGCAAATGGACAGGGTGTACCTGTATGCGGCTCTGGGAATATATTCCTGGACTCATCTATTGTATTGAAGGATGTTTTACATGTTCCTCAATTAGCTAATAGTCTTATCTCTGTGCAAAAGTTCACCAAGGATTTAAATTGTTCAGTAATATTTTTTCCAACTTATTGTGTTTTTCAGGATCTTGCCACGGGGAAGACGATTTTAACTGCTAAGGAGCAAAGTGGGTTGTATTTTTTAGAGTTTGATAACCAAAGCAACACACAAATCCTGAGTCAACAAGCTACATCCGAGACGTGGGCTAAATCACAAATATGGTTACATCATCAAAGGCTTGGGCATCCATCATTTAGTCTTATCAAGTCCCTGTTTCCCCATTTGTTTACCAAGGAGTCTGTTGAGTCTTTTAATTGTGATATTTGTCAATTGTCAAAACACCATCGTGCATCTTATCCTATTAGTAATAAAAAGAGTATTTCTCCATTTGATTTAATTCATTCTGATGTTTGGGGTCCTGTCATAGATTCTATTTCTGGAGCCAAATGGTTCGTTACCTTTATTGATGATTGTACTCGTGTCACGTGGACATACCTTATGAAAAATAAATCTGAAGTTTTTCAAATTTTTGTTAACTTTTTCCGCCTTGTCCAAACTCAATTTGGAAAAAATATAAAAAAAATTAGGTCTGATAATGGTACTGAATATGTAAATCATGAATTTCTCAAGTTTTTGTCTCATAATGGTATTGTTCACGAACTAACCTGTGTTAACACTCCTCAACAAAATGGGGTTGCTGAAAGAAAGAATCGTCATCTTCTTGAGGTAACTAGAGCTCTTCTTTTTCAAATGTCTGTTCCCAAACATTACTGGGGAGAAGCTGTGTTAACTGCCACATATCTCATCAACAGGTTACCCACTCGTACCTTAAATGGCATTAGTCCTATAGAGTCTCTATTGTCTTTTGTTCCTTCTTCTTCCCTTACAACGAGTCTACCTAGTCGAGTCTTTGGATGTGTTGTTTTTGTTCACTCTCATCCTCCTAACCGTGGTAAATTAGATCCCCGAGCCCTTAAATGTGTCTTTATTGGGTATCCTTCTAATAAAAAAGGGTACAAATGTTATCATCCTCCAAGTCGTCGTGTCTTTATCACCATGGATGTCACCTTTCATGAAACCAAATCCTTTTATGTCAGTTCACCACTTCAGGGGGAGAAAGCACTTGAAGTGGATGAACTCTCCTTCTTGTCATTACCATGTTTGTCTTTGCAGGATGCCCAAGACCTGAGCAATGAAGCAACCATAGTCCACAGTGAACAAGAAGAGGAAGACAGATTTTTTGGCAAAAAATATGCAAGAAGAGAACAACCCACTTCGACTCTAGAGCAAGAAGAATTGTCTGATCCGGAGGTGAGTATCCCTGAAGATATCAATGAGGAGGAGGTAAGTATTACTGAGGATTTACCCATTGCATTGAGAAAGGGAAGAAGATCATGTGCTAAATATCCTATTTCTCAGTATGTTTGCACTAACAATCTCTCTGATAAGCACAAAAGTTTTATTGCTGCCATTGATGCCACAGAAATACCTACCTCAATCCAGGAGGCCATGAAACTTGAACATTGGAATCAAGCTATGAAAGAAGAGATGAATGCATTAGAAAGAAATTCAACTTGGGAGATTGTTGATAAGCCAAGAGACAAGAAGACAGTAGGGTGTAGATGGATATTCACAGTCAAACATAAGGCAGATGGGACAATAGAAAGATATAAAGCTAGATTGGTGGCAAAAGGATATACCCAGACATATGGGATTGATTATGAGGAGACATTTGCCCCAGTGGCAAAGATGAATACAGTTCGAGTTATTCTCGCTTTGGCTGCCCATTTTGGATGGGACTTACACCAGCTGGATGTGAAGAATGCCTTTCTTCATGGAGATTTAGATGAGGAAGTGTACATGGAGATTCCTCCAGGGTTTGAAGTGAAAAATGAAAGGAACAAGGTATGTCTCCTAAAGAAAGCATTGTATGGTCTTAAACAATCCCCCAGAGCATGGTTTGGAAAATTTACAAAAGCAATGGTTTCCTTGGGATACAGACAAAGCCAAGGAGATCATACTCTATTCATAAAGCACTCTTCTACAGGTAAACTCACTTTATTGCTTGTCTATGTGGATGATATGATTATTGCAGGAGATGATGAAACAGAAAAATTGGCATTAAAGGAAAAATTGGCAGCTCAATTTGAAATGAAAGACCTAGGAAAACTCAAATATTTTCTTGGAATAGAGGTTGCCTACTCCAAGAATGGAATTTTCATCTCCCAGAGGAAATATGTACTTGATCTCCTCAAAGAAACAGGAAAGTTGGGATGTAGAACCTCAACTGTTCCTATAGAACAGAATCACAGAATCGGAAGTGAAGAAAGTGCTCCTGTAGAGAAGGCCCAATATCAGAGATTGGTGGGAAAATTGATTTATCTATCACACACAAGACCTGACATTGCTTATGCAGTTAGTGTAGTGAGCCAATTTATGCATGATCCAAGAGAGAGACATATGCAAGCAGTTGATAAAATTCTCCAATACTTGAAGTCAAGTCCAGGAAAGGGGCTATTATTCAAAAAGGAAGACACATTGAATATGAAGATATATACTGATGCTGACTATGCAGGTTCTATTACTGATAGAAAATCTACTTCGGGGTATTGTGTATTTCTTGGAGATAGTTTGGTAACATGGAGAAGCAAAAAGCAAGATAGAGTGTCCCGTTCTAGTGCAGAAGCTGAATTTCGAGCCCTTGCTCAAGGAATGTGTGAAGGACTCTGGATGAAAATCATCTTGGATGATCTTAAAGTCAAAGTAGAGCACCCAGTGCAACTACACTGTGACAATAAGTCTGCTATGAGCATAGCCCATAATCCAGTACAGCATGACAGAACCAAACACATTGAAATTGACAGACACTTCATCAAAGATAATCTTGACAGAGGCTTTGTGATTACAACTCATGTTCCTACAGAACTTCAAATAGCAGATATCTTCACAAAAGGGCTTCCTCCGGGTAGATTTCAAGATCTTGTAGGCAAGTTGGGAATGATTGATATTCATTTACCAACTTGAGGGGGAGTGTTGTAATCTAGGATAATATCTGTAGAATCTTCCTAATTAGAGGAAATAGGTACATGATATTTTATTTTATTTTATTTTTCCCTAGGTTTCCTAGTTTCCCTATTTCCCTTTTTAGGAGAACTAGATTATTACAAATAGAAGGTTTGAGAATGTATTTTTCATAATTTTGAGAATAATAATAAGTCTCATTTTCAACTGCTTCCATATCATCACTTAAAACGACAAGAGACTATCTCTGTCACGACTATTGATGTAGATGACACTGATAATCCCTTGTTATCCTACATGTTTTCAAGGAAAACAACAAATATTACTTGTCGTTTCAAAATATTGTTTTATATTAATTCCAAAATCTCACATTTCTTAATACATGTAAACAAATAAGAAAAATGATAACAATCACGACATCTACTTAATGGAGAATTAAACAGTAAGAACTCAATTAAAAAATATAAAAGTTTAGAATACTCAATAGACCAAAATAATTTAATAGGGACTCAATAAAAAATACCAAATTTTTGGGGCTTAAAACTTAATTAAGGCAAAAAATAACAAGTTGAATTCATTTGTTCTGTTTTTTCCTTGTTCATAATGAAACAAAATGGAGAATTAAATGGCAAGAACTCAATAACAAAAAAATTTAAAAGTTTTGAATACTCAATAGACCAAAATAATTTAACAGGGATTCAATTAAATATAAAAAAAATTCGAGGGGCTTAAAACTTAATTAAGCCAAAAAATAACAGTTTGAATCCATTTGTTCTGTTTTTTCCTTATTCATAATGAAACAGAATTTCAATAGTAAAGAAAGACAAATGTGTTTCATTGAAGGACAGAATATTCCCCACAAGAAGGGAGAAGAAAAACAAAGGAATATAAAAAAATCACTAAAATAAGAAAGCTAGAGCATCAGCATCATAAGGGTGACAATATATTAATTCGTAAAACAGATATCATCAGCCAACTACTGATTGTAACTAATCCTACATGCGTTTTCTATTAACCCACCCTCCTTGAATCAACATAAGCTCCATAAATTTTCAAGGGAAAATGTAATATTGAAATGACTCAAGACAGTTCAAGCAAGGCAAACAATGCAAAAGAAAATACATTAGATGTGATAAAAAGTTAAAAACAGACCTAGTATTGAGGCCCACACCAGATCGAACTAAATGAGCAAGCCGTGGGATCAATGTATTCAATGATTCTGCATCAACAACTTTTATGCATGAATCTAAAGTCTCCCACATGGGAGAGCCTTTGGCTATGGAAATTCTCAAACTTTCAAGCTTGTCTGACTGTATTCCTACATTTGCTGCATGAAGCTAATAAAACGAAAAACATAAAAAGTTAACATAAATAAACAAGAGAAAAAAAAATGTACTTATCCAGGAACTGAACATATCATTCAATCTAACCTCGACATAATTGAGCGATTGATCTTCTAGGCTTGATAAACTTTCAAGCATGCAGCACACTAAATCAGACATATGTGGACGAATTGCAGTTCCAGCATGCTAAAACAAGACAATAATAATAATACACTCAGATTTAACAGCAGCATAACTTAATGGAATAATAGCACTATATTATCCTTCCGTAACAACCAATCATTATTCTTCTTACACAATCACAATCGGATAAACATAGTCAGAGGAAAACCAGAAACTTCACAATGTATAAACTAAACTAACACCAAAACAGACTAAAAGCATCCAAAATTGTGAATCCAATATGTGCAGGTTAGCACCAATTATGCTTACTGGGAAATGAATTCTACAACAGTTGGTATTCTAATTAATTAGTTTTGCAAAAGAAGTTTGAAAACTTAACTACAAGAAAATAAGATAAGTTATACTTCCGAAACAAATAAACCCAGAAAGTAGTACCAAAAACCAAAACATCAGTAAGATTATTTAAAATACCGCACCTGAAAAATCATTTGCTTAATGAACAAAGCAGAAAAAAAGGAACAACGAACATCATATTTGATGAGAATAAAAGAATATTTAAATAGTCTTTTGTTATATTCCATCTATATACACTAGAGCCAAGTAAACATATACAATCCAACTAAGTTTGACAAGATTTAATGAAAAAACTGAGACTTAAATATACAAAATTTACTTATATTTAATTTACAATCGGGTGGAAGAAAGTTAAGAAAACGGAAGCAAAGTGAGTGTATGAAGTAATTTGAAAAGCAAAGGGATAACAAGCCATTCTTAACCTTCGTAAGCTTCATAACAACTCCAATTGATGCCTTGCGAACACTGTCAACTTTACTTAGTATACCTTCTGTGAGCAAAAACGGTAAAACAATATCCATTGCTTTGTGTGCATCTGACATTTCAGTTAGAGAAACATCACAGAGCCTTGTTGTCAAGGAAGCTACACCACGGCATAGCTTTTCACCTGAAATTCTGACAGTTTCCTTTATGTCATCCATTGCACGAAATGCTCCAGACCACAATCTCTTTAAATGCTTCCCAACCTATGGGTGGTGCATGGATTAGATATATTTATCAAATGAAACATGGATGAATTATATTTCTTATATAATTTTTTAACGGATCAAAATGGATGGATATCCAATTCATCAAGAAAAAAAAGAAAAATATTACCTCAGGTTCTATATATAAGACAAATATATAATTCCCAGAGACTAATAAAAGTAGTTAAATTAGTTATTTTTAATTAATAATGTCGTAAATTAAAATTTTATTTAAGTGAAAGTTATATTTAATGAGACTACTCATAATTCAATGAATCAATTATCAACTAATAAAAAAATACTTATATTGGTAATGACTCAATAAGGCATTCATCAATAACAATGTATAAACAGATTCTCTCATTTGATGCACACATTTCATATTACTATTTTATCCTTAATTATGTTTTAAAATTAGAAATATGGAAATAAACTACCCACGCACACTTCAACAGCACAACACAATATAATACAGATAACCCACTATTTTTTATCTGATTACCATTATTAATTTTATTTTCTTAATCTATACAACATATAAAGGGGATTCTCCTCTTTGATGGACACATTTCATATTTCTATTTACCTTTAATTATATTTTAAAATTAAAAAATTGCAATAAACTACCCAAATGTTAAAAGTAACTACCCCACACACACTTCAGCACAACTCATCACTCACATCTTTCAACAGCACAATATACTACAAATCTCCCACTAGTTTTAATGAAAGGGCAAATCAACCATTAATTTTCATATAAGGGAATAGCACATCAAATATAAAAGCCTCTGTAATCTCTCTTCAAATAAAAAAATACTTAAATAAACATATAAACCATATTTTAACACAAGAATAAAGTCAAGTAAACAACACAATAAAATAAAAGTAGGAAGGAAGAAACAGAAGACCAGAATAACTAGTACTATTCTCCATTGACAAACATCACAAAACCCACAACCGGAAAAATTTGCCCTGCTTTTTACAGATGGTGACTCACCATAACAGTAGTTACTCAGGTTTTTGTTGCCTATTATTAGAGTCAAGAGAGAGAGTAGAGAAACTGAAAAAGTAACTTTTGTATTGATAAAATGTACAAAGAAAACAAGGGTTCTCTTTATATAGAAATGAAAAGAAACTATATCAGACTGAATACAAACTATATAAGTAATCTTAATGACCTCATTAAATTTCCGTCCTTGAATAATGTCTGTAAGGGCAAGACATGATGCCTCACGCGACCGCCAAAGCCTGGATCCACATTGTTCTAATAAATCTTCAATTATGATATCTAAATTGTCATCAATGGTTTTTTTTGAATCATCCACTAGTGACTTCCATATATGTACCATTGCATCCTAGACAATAAAAATGCAATAGCCAAATCAAGTTAAGTTCCTGAAAATAAGAATACATATACTCACTAATTGAATATCATGCATAACATTGCATTCTAAGGAAAAATGAGTTTTTCACTGAAAAAGGCAAGGAAAAGCTACATGAAAAAGAAAAAATCTTACAAGGAAATTGTTAGAAGTGAACTTTAAGCCTAACTTAATCCCACAAAACCAGCTTGTAAGGTGAGGTTTGCACCCACTTATATACTATGAATTGGCCTTATCTCTAGTCGATATGGGACTTCCAACACAACCTCCTCACGCCGAGGTATATACATCTCGAGCGTGGGACTAGACATTAATGGGTGGTCCGATAGCGGCCAATAGCGGGTGGAACAATATGTCCAACAAATAATAAATATCACTAGGATAGGCTTTATCGATTACTCTGATACCATGTTAGAAGTGGACTTTAAACCTATCTCAACCCCACAAAACCAGCTTGTAAGGTGAGGTTTGCACCCACTTATATACTATGAATTGGCCTTATCTTTAGTCTATGTGGGACTTCCAAAAAAAATAGAGAACCAAACCAAAAATTTTAGGGGGTAAAACAACATTTTACTTTTTGTGAGGTTTGACAAAGACAATAATTATATAGCACTATAATCTTTTATCATAGATTAAAAGTAGGTAAAGAAATTTTCTGGATTCACCTGTAAATGCCCTTGGTGAGGATTAGATTCAATACCGGGCTTACCAGATTACATAAATGGAACTTACCTGCACATTTTTGTCTGGATCATATTGGTAGCGTACAAGCCTTGGAATTAAAGAACGTAAATATGGCTGAAGAACATCCCCTGCTTGTTTTGCTATTTTAGAAAAGCCAAAAGCAGCACCCCTCTTTGAATTCAGAGAAGCTTGATAATTTGCTAAATCCATGAACTTATATATCAAGTCCGGTTGTCCCATCTCATTTGCTAAGTTACACAACTCCTTATAAGTGTTCAGTTTTCCTCCACTAGCACTTCCACCAAGGGTTCCATCCATAAATACTTCAGTATCTTCAACAAGCTGCACAAAATAACTTCAGAAATGTAATTCAAACAAAAAATTAAAGGGAGCAAAAAACAGTAAATCACCAAGCCTTATTCCACGTAAAACAATTTAAAAAAATATACTAGATTACTACCAACTTACTTTGACAGCTCTTTTCCGTTTCCCTGACCCAGTCAATGTACTCACAAGTGCATTCACCAAATTCTTTTTCATTGATTCATCACCAATGTCATACACAATACTCATGCCTTGAGAAGCCAACTCTTGTGTGAGTTCATTTTGTTCACCAAGAAGGTGAGAAAAAGCCTCCTGCGTATTTACATTATAATCATAAATCCAACAACACAAGTTGCAGGATTCTGCAAAATGATAGACACACAGCCAAGAACATTGTATAAAATAAATGGGTTAATGGTGTTTCCAGTGCTTCAAAAATGAACCATCTTTAGTTTTAGTGCCTGACTTTTAAGACTTTTTTATTGTGTAAAGAGTTAGCTTTTAATAAATACAAAGATGAAAACTCGTAAATTTAAAAGTTGGGAATTAAAACCAAAGGTAACCCATTTTTCCCAGACTACAAAAACCATAAACCAAAACAAATTATAGGAATACCGTGTTACAATATAAGTGGTGGTTTCAGTGAGAAAAGCTCCATCATAACAATTACAACGGTTTAGAGTGTTAATGAGGAAGAACCTCAGCCTAGCATGCAACTTATTAAGCATATTCTCTGTTAGTTTCATTATAACAGATATCATGTCCTATGGTATGATGCCCTGCATTTCACTTTCGGAAACCTAGGTTAGAACCTCATTATTGCAAAGCCTCTAGTTGAAGCATAAATCTAGGTAAGACTGAGTAGTTCAAGTCATTTTGCAACTGCACAAAGTTTTGTCAGTTGTCTGGCTGGACAAACATAAAGTTTGACCAGTTCTAACATTGTTATTAGGTCCACAGGATAGAGGACGGTTAATTGTTCCTAAACCCCAATCAAAAAGTACAGTTAGGTCAGATAACATTGACCAAAACAAGCATGTGAGGTCCAAAATTATAAGCTATATAACAAACCTTTCCATGTTCAAACCACCACACTAACAATGAAAACTTCAGGGGAATAGCAGTTTAATCTGCAGTATTTACATGCAAACCTTCATTTGTATCATAGGAGGTCCCGATCTCATGAGTCATGACAACATACATCAACAACCACGGTAACTCATTTCCTTACACCCCTACGATCTCAATATTAGAGTTAGACTTTTCCTTCACAATGACTGAAAACGGTCAAAGAGCAACAGATCCACTTCAGGTACCAAATTTTATCTTAAGAACATCTGGCCTAATCAGAAACCTCTTCCAATTGAAATTAACAATACCCAATATCAACTATCAAACTACTCCAGTGGCGATAAATGGGATGCATTTAATATCTGATACAGGGAAGCACTTTCAAATTAAAAACTATTAGAACCCAAGGGATCAGACAACTGAGGGAATTTCAGATATGATTATGTTCTATTCCTAGACCATGACTCCTGCCTGGGTATGAAACGTTATAAACCAGAATCCAGATGAATTTTTAAAAGAACTCAGGACATCTTTAAAAATATTCAACAAGTTTGAACAAAACAAAAAAAAAAATTACAACGATGAAGGGCCATCTTCTAGTCCATATATCAATATCACACTAACTTCTTTCTGGAATTTCCATTTTCCTTTTCAAATATACATAGGAAACCCAAATATAAATTGAAGAAAATCAAATCTTTATTTATATCTCTCCCCATATAACCATGGAAAACAATACAATACCATAAGTGAAGTTTCACATGTTACTATAGAGATGCGAAGAAAAAATAAAATAGAAAATTTGTTTTGCTAATGAAAAACCTGAATTTCTGGAAGCATTTGCTGAATAGAAGGATGATGGCTGCAGTACTTTATAAGTGAAACAAGCCAAACAGTTCCAGCACATCTCTCTTCTTTCCTGGTACTATACAAAAGAACATCAAAGAGTTTTTTGGTAATTGCATCTCTCACAGAAGCATGATAATCTCCACTATATTCACTTTGTTCATTATAACTCTTCTTAGACACTGAAGTCAAATCTCCCATCAAAAAGTTTGAAGCCATCGACAGCGAAGTATAGTTAGTTTGAAGAATAATATCAGCATTGAAAGGAACACCACCCCATAAAAAAGACAGGGCCTCCCCTGCAGCAAAGAGAATATCTTCAACCTGAAAATTTAGTTAAACAAATGTGATACTTTTTAGTGGCTGCAACTTATAATGAAAAGAAAAATTACTATTAGTGTTTATTTTAGCTCATAAAGAAAACAAAAAGAAGAAAATAACATCAAAACTGTTCCCAATCAAGATTAAGGAATCCCAGAAACCAAAATCTAACTTTTCCACAACATAAAAGGAAGAAAATAATGAAGCAAAAATTTGAGAAAGGAAACACAAAAAGGAACATCAAAGTAAACATCAATCCAACACAAGTCACTGAAAATAAGCTCATCATACAAAAAATAAGGGAAGAAAGTGTATTACCTTGGATCGACAGAGACTGAAAATCAAATTTAGGGCCATATCAAGCTGAGTAGATGATGTTTCTTTTACACACATATGTCCAATAGATATAACAATCTTCTGTATTGCTTTAATATCATGACCCAAGAGAAGCTTGTTCAATTTATCAGATAACATAATCAAAATTCCATCTGCAGAGTTAATCAGACGCCATTATGATAGCTCAACAAGTAGCTCAGTTCTAAGTCCAAATCAAAACATGTTCATTAGTATTTTACACTTGAATTTACCTGAATTAGAATCAAGTGGGGGTAATGAAATACGTAGTCCAATATGACCCAGTGCTTCCATTGCAGTAGCAGCTAGTGCAGAAGTTTCTGAATTAACCACATCAACCAAGCATCTAAGTGTATCCTGGAGAAGTATTTCTGGCATCTGCCAAGAATATGTATATACACAAAGTGTAAACATTTATGACCAAAGGAATGATGTTATATGCAACAATTATGACTTCAGTTTCAGTGGATAAAAGTAAATTTTAGAACAGATAACACCTCAAAGAGCAGCATATTGACCAAGATCAAAATCACAATTGCACATTACTGTCATACTCATAAAACTAGCATTCTAAGCAACTATGCTAAATCATAAAAGTATAAAATCTTAGAGAGAGACATATTCAATTGGGATTTCACATGAAAAAGTCCGGTAGAATTAAAAGATTTGGTAAGAATGTAATGATATTTTTATCAAAAATGAACACTATATCAATTGTTTATGAAAAAAATAACACTAGCATGTCACCATTTCCTCCATGTTTGTTGCTTTCCGTAGAAATCTTACTAGCTACATTTTTAACTCGTTGACCACAAACAAGTAGACTATGTTGCTGAAAACGACCATGGTTAAAGGAAAAATTTTAAAAATTCAGTAAACAGAAAAACCTTGTTTTCATGAATTGAACAATCATATAATCATAATAAATAATAATAAAAATAACTCATAATAATTACTTGAAGGAACAAAAATAGCATTTAAAATTAGAAGAGATTACTCTACTACCATTACTGTTGAGATCCAGAGAAGTTTGAAATGAAGTAGAAAAGTTTTACATATTTAGATGAGATTGTTTCGTGTAAACGATATTTATACATACAATTAAAAAATCACAGAAAATCCATAGAAATCTAGTCAACAAAATAATCCATTGAACTTGTATAATTTTGAATACAAGATGATTCTTTTTTTAGTCTTGTAAATCTCAATTGAATACGTCCCCCCTTAAAGTCTATTGCCCCAGCCAAAACTCGTTCTGACCCATTTAGAGGCTGTTTGGTCCAATGGAGGGAGGGGTTAGGCAGATTATAATGGAGAGACGGGAAGAGGAGGGATTTTAATTAGACATTACATTTGGTTGAAAGAAGGGAGAGACTAAGAATTTCAACAGAGGGAAGGGGAGGGATCCTTTTTCTTGTTTGATTCACAAGGGGTGGTGAGGGATTTTAAAAATTAATTCACATTCAGACCTTGGATTTCAAAATTAAAAGAAAGATTATTTTAGTTAATATGCTTGAAATGTTTTAAATCATATCTCCTTCCCTCCAAATTCCCCCAATGTTGGATGAAAACAAATATTGTTCCCACCTAAAAATAAACCAAACAAGATTTTTAAAAAGCCTCTCCTCCTCCCCTCCAACCAAACAGTTAGTAATTAAAAATGTGCAGTAAATTGTACTTACAGGTGTTCTCGATAAATAATTTGCAGCTACATATCCTATTGCACAAAGAGCACCGTGCTGAGTTTCAAACCTATCAATAAAATTAATTCAGCATGAGCATATATCAAACAGAGAAAAAGCAGCACTTATCAGAAAAAATGAGATAAAAGATTTTATTTCCACCAGTACACAAACCTTGACTTGAGTGTTTGGCTGAATAAGGAAGTCAATTCAGAAATAACATCAGGGATGGAAAGAGCAGAAGACACTATTCCAAGTATACGTGCAATGGATTCACGAGTCTCCCAATCCACATGACTTAGCAGTTGCTTAAGCCACGAAACCTTTAGGGAAAAATGTGATGCTATCACCTAAAACAATAAATTTGTCAGATGGAACACAATGAAGTTGCTTAAGCTTTGAAATCTTTAGGGCAAAATGTGATGATATCACCTATAACAATACATGTGTCAGATGGAACACAACAAAAAGAAAGCAATCGAAGAACTTTAATAATAACTGACCTCTGGCATATGTGATCCAACTATAAGCAATGCCTTGGAAGCATTGACATGCAACTCAACAGAGCCTTCAAATGACATAGAATGCTCCAGGACTAAACAGAATGTCTTCACTGATGACACAATTTCAGATGACCCTTCTAATGATTTGTTCTGCTCCAACTCTGACTCAAAGCACTTCAATAAAAATTTAATCATGGCCACATATGTATTTGAAGGAAAAACAAGGTTTTGTTCTCTAGTTTCACTGGACTCCAACAACTTTGGCTGTTGTCGAAGAATGTAATCCAGCATCATGCCCAATTTAGGATAAATAAGACCAGAAATTTGACTTTCACTTTGAAGACAAAGACCTTCGTGTGCCATTTCTCTGTTTCAAACCAGAAAACAAAACTTAATCTGAAGTCGATGAAGATATAAGACTTCAAATAATAAATAACATCAAAACTTAATTATCTATAATTACAACTCAAATTTTTCATATTATACACAAAATAAAGTTCCAAAAACATCAGTTTAGAATAAAAGTAACTGTTTACAGCAACAAGAAATGCATTACGAGAATCATAGTCTATGATTTTTAAAAGAAGCAGTTCAATCTAAGGAGATAACATGTTCAAGATAGATGGTTATTAAAATTGAACACATGCATTTGTCCTTTTCTCTTTACAGAGTTATGGTGAAAAAAATACAACCAGACAAAGCAATCTTTTAAACCTAAAATATAAAAGCCATGCATGTCACATACATTTTCATGCACATATTATGATGTTCTGTACATGCTTTATAAAATCATGACATTTGAGAAGAGGCTCAAAAAAGCACTTGATGCAATACAAAATAAATATGTAAAAAAGTATTCAGTTATGAAATTGCACCTCCTTTGGAAAAAAAATAAATATGCACAATAATAGGCTTGGAGGGTTTTTTCCTATTTTATTGATGAAAGAAAATCAGTTGGGAGGATAAGGAAATCTCTCCAATGTAAAAGGAAAACACGAAAAAAGCAAAGCTAAACATCCCTCAAAATATTTGTAGCAGAAACCCCCTTTTAAGTAGAATACATACTTTATAGCATCATAGCATGTCAGATCATCACTAAAGGAATTTGTAATACCTGATATCTAATTTAGCATCTGCTGCTCCAAGCATACAAATAAAGCGACTTGGACAATGTTGCAGATCAAACAAAGATGTTGCCCACCTTATGGCACAAAAACGCACTTCACTTTCCTCCTGCCATCACCATGCAGCATGTTATAGTTCAAACCATGTGTCCATCAAATTTTTAATTAGATAGGGTATTATGATAGCACTAATTTCAGAGGATTTGATTAAAGTAAAGACACCAAAAAGCTATATGGTGTTCTCAGGCTGCAGTGTATTTGATTGGAAAGAAAAAAGGAATCCTCTCGGTACTGAAGTCTTGTATTTGGTTCATTTTGCATCCAGTATTTTTTCTAGCTCCATTAAGACGTTCTGCTCATGGTCTGAGGGGTGTGCCCTTTGTTAGAGATTGGTATTTTTGTTGCTTGTTACTTAATTTCTGTTTTCTTTTCCATTTAGACCTTGACAATTTCTTATCCTCCTTTTGTATCTTCTCTATCTTAAAATCTTTTCTTATAAAAAAATATAATAATAAAAGTAGAAATTCTATGTTCTTCTGATTGCTTCATGAAATGAGTCCCATAGGAAGCCGTACAAAGTGCACCAAAGTGAAGCAATTGAAACAACCTCATTCAAAAGTGTGTACTCTCACTCCAACCAAACACAGAATAGCATAGGATAGAATGTTATACAAAGTATCAAAAGGCCTATCCAATCGTCACTAATGTTGACCAATGTAAAACAAAAACACTGTAGTTGTCTCCTAACAACAACAAAAGTATCAGGTACCAAATTTTACGTGTAGGTCTTTTTAAAATGTAACATAAGTCCAAATAGCAAAGAATGGGTCAGTGCCACATTCAAACCTCTTCCCAAATATTGTCACCTTAAAAGAATTTTATATGGGACGATAAATGAGAAAACACAAGAATTTTACTAAGGTAACATATTTTGGAGAAAAAATAGAACAATAAAAGAAAACCATTAAACTTATAGATTGAATAATGTGTAAGGGGGACCATACCCAAAACTCCAAATAAAGGCCATAAGATCTTTAACATCCAAAAAATCATGTTTCATTATTTTGAGAACTAACCCAAGGAAAATCATTTACAATCGACTTTCCTTTTATGGGGAGCATATCGATTATCTCAACTTTTATAATGAGAACAACAATTCTTGATCACACAACTTTATATGGATGGAAGGATTTGTTTCATTGAATTCAGTCTAAACCATCCATGTATGATTGTATGATCTCTCTCTCACAAAGTGTGTGTCTGCTTTGAGCTGTATATATCATTATTAAGAAAGTCAACCCACAATCCCTTAGATCAAGGGATTTATTTCAGGAGCTAATTTCACAATTAGCTACTTTATTAGGATTGGTTTTGTTTCACTTTTTATCTACATAAATCATATTATAAACTCTTGACAAACTACCAACTTTTCATTCCAATTTCTTAACAACATTTGAAGAAGGAACTTCAGATTTTTAGGAAAGAATATTTGAGTGAAATTGCATGATGGGAAGTTGCAACACACTCAGCCTAGAGACATATGAGCAGAATAATACACAGGAAAAAGAAATACAAGCAATTTACAAGAAACAACGATCTTATTCAATTCCCGAAGTTACAATAACCGAGGCAGCTAGGAAAGTGGAGTATGTTTATCATGTAATTTCCAACATAACAGAAACAAATAATATATCTACACAGTATCCAAGACAAGGGGAAAAGTCAGTATGTTTTGTCTTACCACTCGAGAATTTTTTAGCAGAAGTGTCTCCAAATCTTGTAACACAGCTAATGGGGCTCCCTGATACACAAGACAATACAATGAATAAAAAAATGAGGAAAAAAGAGGAAGGTAAAATCCTAAATCAACCATAAGTTCAAAAGTAAGAGCATGATAAGAGGTTTGAAAAAAGAGTCCACAATTATACTTTTATACCAAAAGCTAAAGTCTTGCTGGTAAAAGAGTTCAACAATATAGCCAATAAAACAGAGTCTCAGGAAAATTGAGTTTCTACTCTAATTGTATGAAATAAAAGAATTCAACACAACAAATCACACGATCCCAACCATCAATTAACTCTATAGCTTTACTAGTCTAATAAGTGACAATTTTTCAAAATAATATGCTTCATACATCCTTGAAGAACCAATACAAGAAATAATAGGAAAATATCAATCGAGATGATTATTATAAGCATTATTGACAAACTTAGGATTTCTGATATCACGAGAGATCAGTTTCACAAAATGTACTTTATAAGTAATTGTTCCATACATCCTATGTCTATATGTATGAAGAAGAAATCATGTGATGTGGGAGATTCTTATTTGTATGGTTATTAATTGAGATTCGAATTGTGAATCATTTTTCATGACCTTTGAATAGTAAGATACATAACTTGTATAACTTAAAAGATAAAATAAATAAAACCCTTAAACAAACACTATTTTTTATAAAAATAAATAAAGAATATAACAAAAACTGTATATTAATTCAAATCTATTTTCTTTTCAAAAAATATTAAATGAAAAAAATCCGTAAATAAAGACTAATGTAAATAAAAAAATATTAAAAAAACTAAAAAGAAAATATTAAACAATAATTGAAAGATATAAGAACACTTATATAAACAATAACTAAGTTTTTCAAAGAGATAATATTAATTTTTTATGAAAATCAAAATAAAAAAATTAAAAAGTAATATATAAATTATTACTGTCACTGTAAAATATAAAAGTATGTTAGTATGATTAAAATTGTCAGATAAAAAACTATGAAAAAACGTTTTATATTTTAAGACATTAGGTTTAATGTCTTCGGAGGTCCCTATTTCTGCGGATTTGTATCAGTTGGGTCCTCGTATTCTGAAAGTACTCAATCGGGTCCCTGTTTTGGTAAAATTGAGTCAATAAAGCCCTTGCCATTAATTGTTGTGGACGGCGTTAACATTCTTGCGAGGTGGCATGCTAAGGTAGCATTGAATAAACACGTGGCACACAAAGACGTCATTACGTGGATTTATTTTTATCTGATTAAACCTATGTCAAACCAAACCTCATCCATGGCTTCTCTTCTTCGCTGCAACGGTCTCTCCATCTCCCCCTTATGAATGAATAGATATTATACGTGAATGAACACAAGGGAAGGCTTCTCTTTTTCATTAGCTCCACCAGGTGAGGCACTTTCTGGGGTTCACCACTTCTCATATACAAACCCATCAAATTGCTGAAAGCTAGAGAAGTGACATAACCCAATTCATCCATTTTGTCAAAATAACTCAATGCCTTGTGTTAGGTCTTGGAGGGTATATGAAAGGAGACGGGTAAGACAGACTAACAGTTAAACTAACTGTCTAACAGTTAGTTGAGAGCGGGTTAAAGGTCTATATAAGGACTTTTTGTGTGTTCAGGAGAGGAGAGGATTTCTGTGATTGTTGTTTGACCGGTCATTGAACCTGGTGAAGGAGGTTAAGCTCCTCTGTACATTGCCATTCTTGATTCTTGTGTGAATAAAATTCCATTCTTTTCATCCCATTCTATTCTGTGTTTCTGTTAGTGAGTGTTTGGCTCGAGGGTGGTTAGGATTCTCATTTGAGTCTCTAACAAAGTGGTCCGACCTGCCGGATCTGATCGGAGGAAAGCGATGACGATGGAGGGGAAAGTGAAAGCGATCGAAGGGAAGATGGAACACCTTGAGTTGGTGGTGGAGGGATTGAAGGCGGAAAATGCGGCGAATCGGCAAGACTCGATTGCGATGCGCAAAGATATTCAAGAATTGCTACGAATGATGGGGGTACTCAATAAACGAGGAGAGGAAAGTCCTGGTGGGAGTCAGGCGTCGGTCAATCATCAAGGAAGTCCCGCACGCGATGATGCCGGAAGAAAAGACGGAGGGGAACGGATGGAGAACACACCAAGTTGGAGACGAAGGGTGGAGTTACCCATCTTTGAAGGATCTGATCCTCTGTATTGGATTAACAGGGCGGAGAAGTTCTTTGAGATACAGAGTAGCGGAAACGGAGAAAATCGAATTAGCCCATATTAGCATGGAAAGCAGCGCTGCTTACTGGTTCAAGTTCTGGAAAGACAAGGCGAGTGATCGAACCTGGGAGGGGTTGAAAGAAGCACTGCTGATCCGTTTCGAGAGTCGTCACCATGGGGGAATTTATGAAAGACTGGCGGCAATCAAGCAGACGACCACCGTGGAGGAGTATGTGAAGGAATTCGAAGCATTGGCGGGGCAGACCAAGGAATTTTCTGATAACCAATTGTTGGGTTATTTCATAGCGGGCCTACGAGAAGAGTTGCGGTGTCAGATGAGGCCCCATGATCCTCGCGATTTGATGACGGCGATGAAGATCGCGCGCGACGTGGAGGAGGCACTTCGAGGCCTAGGGCTGATGGGTTGGACGGCATCGAAGAATACCCCTGCATGGGTACGGCCGTCGGGGGGAGGAGCGGTGGTGGCTAGGACAGAGCTACCTAGGAGTGGCATGGTTAGAACGACACCGACAGAGAGTGTTGGGTCGGTGAAGCGCGATACGGCGACCGGGAGTGGACCCGTGAGAGGCGGAGGTTACGGCGGCGGAGACAGCCGGAGCAGGAGTTCAAGAAACTTGCCATATCCTGAGTATTTGAAGCGTAGAGAAGAGGGTAGGTGTTTTCGCTGTGGGGGACCCTTTAGTCCAGGGCACCAGTGTCCTGAGAAGAGCTTGAGGGTGGTGATATTGGCCGAAGATGAAGAAGGAGATGTAGAAGAGACAGATGCAGAGGCAGAACAACCATGCATGGAGCTGTCTGCTTTCTCGACCGGAGGGCTGACTCAACCAAAAACCTTGAAGCTGCAGGGGAGAGTGGGAGAGAGAAAGGTGCTGATACTGGTGGACAGTGGCGCGAGTCACAACTTCGTTAGTCAAAAATTGGTGAGTGAGCTGAAACTCGAGCAGGAAGACACATCCCCATATCACGTCAGTTTGGGGGATGGTCAACGGAAGAAGACGCGGGGGTGTTGTCCGAGAGTGGTGGTTTGCATGGGGGACGTCGAGATCACGGAGAAATTTTATTTGTTCGAACTAGGAGGCGTAGACATGATTCTCGGAGTTGAGTGGTTGGCTAAGTTGGGTGAGATCACGGTAGATTGGGGAAAATCCACCTTGTCGTTCTGGCAAGGGGAGAAGAAGCGCACCATAACTGGAGACCCGAGGTTGGAGAGGAGGGTGATAGAACCTGAGCATTTGCTAAAACTCGGGGAGGTGGAAGCCTTTGCTTTAGTCTGGAGTATGGAGGGCAAAGAGGGAAATAGTGAAAAAGAAGAAGAAGGGAAATTAAATAAGAAGAAAGAAGAGGATATAGAAGGAATTTTGAAACAATACCCAGGGGTATTTCGGGAAATCCAGAAGCTGCCACCTAATAGAAATGAGAAACATCAGATTCTTCTAAAAGAAGGGACAGATCCCGTCAACGTGCGCCCCTATCGTTATCCCCACGCCATGAAGGAAGAAATCGAACGCCAGGTGGCTGAAATGTTACATGCAGGAATTATACACCCCAGTATAAGTCCGTACTCGAGCCCTGTAATTCTGGTGAAGAAGAAAGACGGGAGCTGGAGGTTCTGTATCGACTACCGGGCTCTGAATCGGACCACCGTTCCGAACAAATTCCCCATCCCCGTTATCGAAGAACTGTTGGATGAGTTGGGTGGCGCGCAATACTTCTCGAAAGTGGACCTCAAGTCGGGGTACCATCAAATCCGAATGGCGGAGGAGGATGTCCAGAAAACGGCGTTCAGAACGCACTTAGGGCACTATGAGTTTCTGGTGATGCCTTTCGGACTCACCAACGCGCCAGCAACATTCCAGAGCGCCATGAATGAGTTGTTCAGGCCGTACTTGAGGAAATTTGTTCTCGTTTTCTTCGACGACATTCTCGTCTATAGTATGTCGTGGGCGGAGCACTTGGAACACGTAGCCGTGGTGTTGGGAAGATTGCAGGAACAAGCGTGGGTAGCAAATCGAAAGAAGAGTGAGTTTGGAAAAACTTCCATAAGGTATCTGGGGCATGTGATAACACAGAGGGGGGTTGAGATGGACCAAGGGAAAGTGGAGGCGATAGTCAATTGGGAAGAACCGAAGACGATAAAGGCGTTGAGGGGATTTTTGGGTCTCACTGGGTATTACCGCCGATTTGTGAAGGATTACGGCAAGATAGCGAGACCACTCACGGAGATGACGAAAAAGGGAAAGTTCCGGTGGACAGAAACGGCGCGAGAGGCAATAGGTCGACTGAAGATCGCGATGACGACAGCTCCGGTACTTGCCCTGCCCGATTTTACGTTGCCGTTCCATGTCGAGTGCGATGCGTCGGGGGTAGGGATAGGAGCAGTACTGACACAAAGGAGGAGGCCAATAGCCTATTATAGTAAGGCCCTCTCGGAGGGGACATTGGGGAAATCCATCTACGAGAAGGAGCTCATGGCGGTAGTGATGGCGGTGCAGCACTGGAGGCCGTACTTGATGGGACGAAGGTTTGTGGTACACTCTGACCAGAAAAGTTTGAGGTTTTTGCTAGAACAGAGGATAACTACCCCTGCCCAACAATACTGGATTGCCAAATTACTGGGTTACGATTTTGAGATCGTATACAAAAAGGGGGAAACGAACAGAGTGGCCGATGCACTTTCACGAAAGGAAAGGGATGAACCGGAAGAGACCGATGGGTCCCAGACCCAGGAGACGGGAAAAGAGCTGAATGTGGTGGTAAAGCCGTATTGGAGGGATTTCCAGGAGGTGGTGAATGAAGTGGAGGAAGATGACGAGTTGAAAAAAATTATAGCGACTATCACGAAAGATCCGAATAAACATGCAGCTTTTACACTGGAAAATGGGAAATTACATTACAAGGGGAGGCTGGTTATTTCGGCTAAATCGAATTGGGTTCCAAGACTAATGGCGGAGTATCATACCACCCCAACGGGGGGCCATTCGGGTGTTTATCGCACTTACAGGAGAATCGCACAGTCTTTATACTGGATTGGGATGAAGAAAGCCATTACAGAGTTCGTAGCACAATGCTTAGTGTGTCAGCAAAACAAATACTTAACCTCCTCACCTCAGGGGCTGTTACAACCACTGTCAGTGCCTCAGGCTGTGTGGGAGGACATCAGCATGGATTTCATTGTCAGGTTGCCGAAATCAAAAGGGTATGATGCTATTTTGGTTGTGGTTGACCGATTGAGTAAATATGGACACTTTATTTCCCTTAAACATCCCTATACTGCAAGAGTCGTGGCAGAAGCGTTCGTGAAGGAAGTGGCTAAACTACACGGTGTGCCAAAATCCATCGTCAGCGATCGAGACCCGCTTTTCCTCAGCTTATTTTGGAAAGAATTGTTCAAATTGCAGGGGACACAGCTGCAAATGAGTACATCTTATCATCCGGAAACCGATGGCCAGACGGAAGTACTGAATAGAGTGCTTGAAGGATACCTGCGTTGTTTTTGTTCGGAGCAACCAAGGAGCTGGAACACGATACTGCCATGGGCTGAGTACTGGTATAATACCAGCTACCAAGGAGCTGCCAAATGTACTCCATTCGAAGTAGTTTATGGTAGACCACCCCCATCTTTGACCAGGTTTGTGCCGGGAGAAACTATGGTAGAAGCTGTGGCCCAAGAGCTGCAAACCCGTGATGAAGCATTACAGCAGCTCAGATTTCACTTAGCAAGAGCACAGGAGATGATGGTTAAGCAGGCAAACCGGAAGAGGAGGCCAGCTAATATTCGGGTGGATGACTGGGTATTTTTGAAAATAAGACCCCACCGACAAACTTCAATGCCAGCAAGACTGCATCCAAAACTGTCGGCCAGGTACTATGGTCCGTTTAAGGTGATTCAGAAGGTTGGAGAAGTCGCGTTTAGGTTGTTGTTACCAGAGAACGCAAAGATACATCCTGTATTCCACGTGTCCCAGTTGAAATTGGCTATTGGGACCAAGCAAGTAGAAAAAGAGTTGCCAGAAGACTTGCAAGTGGGTGGACCTTCCTGCTTACCGAACAGGGTGTTAGACAGGCGCATGCAACAACAAGGAGAGGATCAGCGTGAACAAGTTTTAATTGAGTGGCAAGATGGGGGAATGGAAAGTGCGACTTGGGAGGATCGGGTATTGATACAAGAACAATTTCCAGAGTTCAACCTTGGGGACAAGGTTGATTCTCAAGGGGGGAGAAATGTTAGGTCTTGGAGGGTATATGAAAGGAGACGGGTAAGACAGACTAACAGTTAAACTAACTGTCTAACAGTTAGTTGAGAGCGGGTTAAAGGTCTATATAAGGACTTTTTGTGTGTTCAGGAGAGGAGAGGATTTCTGTGATTGTTGTTTGACCGGTCATTGAACCTGGTGAAGGAGGTTAAGCTCCTCTGTACATTGCCATTCTTGATTCTTGTGTGAATAAAATTCCATTCTTTTCATCCCATTCTATTCTGTGTTTCTGTTAGTGAGTGTTTGGCTCGAGGGTGGTTAGGATTCTCATTTGAGTCTCTAACACCTTGTCTTTCATTAGTTCCTTGCAGTAACAGTTCAAAAGAGCACCATACGTATTCTTGTTCTTGGTTGGAGGACGAAGACCACTGAAAAACTCTTCAGCCGCAACCACCCCTTTGGTCTTGGACACAAAATCTAATTGCACCGCATAATTATTCTAGGAAGGGTTAATCTTCCTCATCTCCATCCATTCAATTATCTGGTATGCAGGTCCGGTGGCGATTTCGCGGTGGTGGTAGATGCACGATTCTGGGTTCTGTGATTTGATCTTCTGCAAGTTGCTTGCAATTGACGAAGGAGGAGAGTGACAGGGGACTTGCGACGGCCATGGAGGTTCACGGCAAAGGTTGAGGGGACGGCTGCCAGCGAGGATGGCGGAGGCGGCGCATAGTAGCTAGGGTTTGGAAATTAAGGTTTCTATGGAGAAGGCATAGATGACGTGGCAGGAGGCGTGAGATGGTATGTTTTGATTGGTTAACCTGTGCCATGTCGTAATTAAAGGACACCTCAGCATGCCACATTGTAAGAAAGTTAACGCCGTCTACAGCAATTAACGGCAAGGGCCTTATTGACTCAATTTTACCAAAATAGGGACCTAATTGAGAACTTTCAGAATACGATGACCCAATTGATACGAATCTGCAAAAATAGGGACTTCCGAAGACATTAAACCAAGATATTACTCTGAAAAACCTATTCAGAACTCACCCTCACATGGTCATCTTCCTTCCATGGTCATCTTCTCACTATTTATGGGTTAATCTTTTCCCAGGTTGATTTTCTCTCCCATTTTTGTTCACATCCTGATTTCATCTTCTCCCTTTGCACTATTCATCTGATGTTCATCTTCTCCATTGTTCATTTTTCTTTTGTTTGAACTTTCATCTTTGTTGAGTTTCTTTTCCTATGTGTTTCTTTCTTATTTGTTCAATTTTTATTCCTTTATCACCAATTATATGTAATGAAAACCAAATCATGAATCACACAATTCACATCCGATATGGCGATTCATGTAACTATTCAGGTTACAAAACGATTCATCAAATGATATGTATCGCTGGGGGAGAATTTTGTAACGAATGATTATACAATTCTAACTACACTGCTTATTTGTACAAATGGTAGTTCCAACATAAAATGAGTATGAAGAAATTAACTATACTTATAATTGGGTAAAAAAACACTCTTTTAGAAGGAAAGAAAATATTATAAAGCACAATGAAACTATTCAAATGAAAACTAAAAACAAACAATACCTAAAAATAAGGGTGAACATGGGTCAGTTTGACCTCAAACCAAACAAAAATTGTTACAAAGATATAGTCAAGTCAGCTCAAGTAGTTGCCTTTTGCAGTCACAACACAACCCAAATTGACTCAATTTGGTTATATTGGGTCAATCCAAATTAGGTATTTGGTTATCTATCATGAGAAAAATGGGGAAATGAGAGAGACGGTCAAACAGATTCACATAACAGGCGAAACGGAAATTGATAAAAAATTTAGTAGCATCTGCATCATATTCCATCAGCTGTCGTATTCTAACAAACAGCATCAAGGAATTTCCATGAATGGAGTCAATTGATAATGGGTAATGAAAGACATTATGAAAAAAATAAATAAATAAACTATGGCACATTGAAGGATCTGGAAATGGAATCTCCAGCCAGTCTTTGAACTATGTTGCCTTCCAACTTGTTCTAATTCTCAACATTAATGGTGGTAGTGGTTGTGGATTTGTTGGGGAGTAAGGGGCACTATGTGCAGAATCAACCAAGTTTAAGTCTGATGTGGCTTGGAAGTTGAAGTGTGGTTTGGTCATTGTCAATTGCTTCCAGTGTTACGCATGCAAAGAAGTGAAACAAAAAACCGGAAGTACTCATTCATCACGGTTTCATATTAATTAAAATATGTACTTGAATAAGTTGGGGGTCATGTCTCTGGTTTGCAAACCAAAAATAAACTTATTACCAGACTTGATTTGTCCATTTTCTTCGTTTGAAATTCAAACAATTTTGGTCAAACCAACTTATTTGGATTCAGATCGATTCAGGTTGGTTTAATCCATGTTCACCTCTACCTAAAACAAAAGTTCATTGGTTCATCATAAGTCTCCAATCTCTTGTATTAATCTAAATTATCACCTAATGATCAAGAGGGAATCATGGAATATTTTCCTCTAAAAGAGATGGATTATGTTGAATATAAAGGCAGATAAGCGCTTCGGCTCAACTTTGGGTGTCCAATGGCTTATAATAATTTTCTTATAGCATAGACTTACGAAACAATTGTACAATAAGCAATTAATTCGTTCAATTGTATATTTTTTACTTGTCAAAATATCTAAAGAGACATGCCACCATATGATGCATCCTGTATCATATATACAAGTGAGGTAAGCCTTAACTGTGTAACTATACTTGACAAACGAGTTTCACATTCACATCAACCATAATACAATTTACATGACCGGAGAACATTAATGAAAAATAGATTCATCCAAATAGTAGAAAGATACATACTTTGTATGCTGAAGCAAGAGATATAGTTGCCTCTTGAACAACAAATCGAAGAGACTGGGGTTCATCTTTCAAAGCATGAAAAAGACGAGCAGCCATGTCAATCTTTTCCCTGGCAGAACAGGAAGCAGCATAGTTAGTAACTAAGTAGACCGCACAAATGACCTAGCTCAAGGCAATTCTCTTTTCAGAAAAAAATTATTTGTTACCTTAACATAGAGAAATACATAAAAAAAAATAGCAATAGCAAACCATCCTAAAACCATGCAAATTTAAAAGGGTTAATAAAGAAATAATTAACTACAAGTTACCAAGTCCCACTCCCCAAGGATAGAAAGAAGAAAACTATATCCCATAATGTAATACACACATAAGAAGAAAGCTTTTTGATGCCTACAACTCTAGAACAATGAGAATAGTAATTCTATTGGGTCTCACAATCCAAACAAAAGACAGTCCCACCATATCACACTTCCAAGATATGGCACGGGTAAGATTAGGCTGAGAACTCCTTTGACGTGCTGCCCTTTCCTTGACCCTGCCTGCGTTCTATTACCTCAAGTGCAACTATAATTATATGGTCTTGACCAATGGCCATAGAGCTTTTTCCCTTGTAACACCTTGTAGGCCTCTCAGATGACCTAAGCATTTGGTACTTCAATCTTTTACTAAGTTGGAGTCAAAGCAATGTTGCCAAAATCATGAGTATCCTCACAAACGTATACAATCAAGCAAGAAAGGGAGACGCATGGTGGATCGAAATGAAATTCGGCAGATTGTGCGCCACATCTATTCATTTGTGCAGGGTAGACTTCAAGTTACCCAACTCATGCAATTGGGCTTTTCTAAGTCAGGTTTATGATGATCTAATTTAAATTTTATAAAAAAAAAATTGGTCTTTTCCCCAAGGGTTTCCAAACACAAATAAGAACCGAACTAGACTGCCCTCATCATTGACAACACTCCCATTACCATTGGCAGCCATCACAGCATTCACATTGTGGTTGCCAACGCTTGCTTCATTATCAACAAGGTTCACTTCACCACCTTTGACTATTGCATCAACATCATCAGTGATGACATCATAGTTGTCAATCATTCCCCTCTTCTCCAACTCTGTTCTGTTCTGTAAATTTTCTTCAAATTTTGTTTTATTCTTGCTATCATTTAGACCTTGAAAGTGTTTTGTTCTGCTTAGAATTTGAAGGAAAATAATGGCATCAACTAAAGGTGGTTCAAGTTAAATGGTATTGGAACAAGGACTGATGTTGCATAGAGTCATTGTGTTTCAATTGATGGGAAAGCAAGAAATGTGAAGTGTAAATACTAGGAGAAAGTATTATCAAATGTGAACCTACTTTTACTTGTGGTATGAATTGGATTGTAATATTTATGATTTACTTTGAGATATTTTCTTGTCTATATTATTTTAATGCATGCACATGTCCTATAAATATCGTCTTTCATATACTCATTACTCTTATGAGTCAAGTTACAATCTTTCATCTCCCTTTCAATCCTCCAAAGACCCTCAACTTTGACAACTTCTGTGCTCTCACAACACCACTCTGTTTCAGTCATCTCTTCTGACTCAAACACTCCGTTTCCACTCATCACTTTTTCCTCTGTTTTCTGTGTTTTCAGGTCTCCATTTTCGTTTCTGCCCTCTCATAATGTATACTTTGTTGCATCATCAACACAACTTCTAATGCATCTTCTGCCAAATTCATTGTACAGCTGTCAATGACAGTGTGCTCATGGTGATACTAGGAAATTTCAAAGCAAATACTGTGAAAATTCTTAACTGGAGGGGTTTATCACTTGAAGCACCACATGGCTGAGAAATAAAAAGGATGTATGGAGAAGGGAAAAAAAGAGATGTTTGGAATTGTTGTGGGTCTTCCACAGAGACTGATGGAAAAAAGATTTAGATGTTGAGGATGATGATGCTCAAACTGAAAAAGAAAAAGGACTTGAAGGTATGGGCAGCAGTAGAAATATTTTCAAGATGGTAATTAGCTCATACGCCACAATTAATCAATTATTTAAGAAGTATCATAGAGAAACTGCTTGTAAAGACGTTGAAAGGATTTCTATGAAAATCCAATACCTTTTAATGTGTTAAGCAACAAAGCATTTAGGAGAATGTTGGGTTCAGCTTTAAAACATGGCTCAGGATTTAAGCAACCTTCATACCAAGAGATCAAAGTAAACTATTTGAAGGAAGACGTTCAGGCAAAGGGAAGAACTTATTTTTGTATGTTACATGGACATAATTAAGTGGCACAACTGTCAATCTCCTCTAGATGGCATGAGAGCTACAGCCTACATGATTAGCCTTCATAAAAATATATTGTATATTGTCCATTACTTTATTTCAAGTGTCCTGCATCAGTCTACCCTACCATTGAAAAGGGAAAGATAAATATGAAAAAATGGTAAAAATTATGACCACAAGGAAGAAGTTTGAACCTGAAGAGGTGAGGCATGCGCTGTGCAAGCAATCCAATTGATTGAAAAGCATAAGTTTTGACCTCTCGTGCAGTGGCATCTGAGTCAATAATCAGAATTGAATTCAAAACAAAAGAAATGTTATTCAAATAACATTAAAAAGAACTTTCAAGTCTCCAGCAAACCTGCTTCAGAACTTGGATAATTGTCAAGGGACTTCATAATTCCGCTCAAAATAACAGGACCCATTAACTTAAGCTGTTCGATTTTTGCCTGCACTTCCAGTTACAGATATTAGAGGTTGAGGAAACAAAAAGTTATACTGCATCAGTAAAGAACAATAAATTCATAGTGAAGTACAACCACTTTCCAAAAAGCTAATCAAAATATAGAAATACAACCCACATAGTAAAATTCATTTCAAACTGCAGATTCTTTGCAAATTTTGAGCAGTATCTTCAACTTAACCATTTCCAAAAAAAATGTCTCAGTAGGCATTTAAAATTATTTGAACTGAATCATTTAAAAAAAAACCCAAAGGATTCAAAATGGTATTAATGTCCATGTGTTGTGTCAGAAAATATTTTTATAACTTTTTATCTTTTATTTTTAAACTTTCATACCAATAAAGATGAAAACATCATGGTAACTAGATAAATGTAGCATTTTATTATATCTACGATGACTTTTGCAATTATACAAGCTCTTTTTAAAACATCAATTCTCTTTCTTGATTAAAAAAAAATCTTGTGTTATTTAATGCTAATTTTGCATTAAATTAATACTCTGCAATATTATAATCATAGCATAACCTTTAGTTTTAAAATTTGTCATATAACTGTGCTAATGTCATAATATCCATGCCCCATGTTGCATCCATACTTTTGATTCTAAACATTTACTAGGAAAAGAGACTTTTATTCAATGGGTAAAATTTATGACGAAAAACAAAAGCCAAGGAACATTGCACTCACATGCTTAAATACCCACACAGTGAATTCCATCCCCAATTGCTTCAACCTTGATGTCGTACCATTCCCTATTAAATTCAAGAATATGAAACAATAAACATAAAGAATAAAAAAAAACAAGGAAAAAGATAGAGGAAACGAAAATCAGCTCAGAAAACCTAATTATTAATCCACACATGTTTGTGTGTCTGTCTCATTTTGACAATGAAAGAAGAACTCTGTTTTAAACTAAGGAAAGTTGGAAATTTTAAACGATACAGAAGAGGAAAAACTTCGTTAATATGAAAGAAGCATTATTTGTAATGAAAAAGATGTCCACTTGTTATTAAAATTTACCAATGAAGATTACAGTGCCTACAATCAATACAAAGTTATAATCCATTCTCCCCCTCCAGCATTCATTCCATGATTTAGTTAAGGATACAACATTGTTGAAGATAAGAGAAATTGGGGCTTTTGTTGGCATGGTCCATATTTACACGGTATCATTGAATACATTGTTTGATCAAAGAAAAATATTATAACAAAAACAAATGTTGTTTCAACACTTTTTTTATTTTCGTCCTTAAGAATTTGCCCATTTGCATTTTCTATCAGCTTTCCTTCTTTGCAACAGAATCTATTTCAACAACTTAAAGAGTAGAAGAAGAAAAAAATCAAGCAACCTCAAAGAAAAGTGAGACAAATTCTAAGATAATATATTCATATGTACAATAATCATACAAACTATATAAGATGAAGCTGCAAATTCAAGTGCACAAGTATCATTACTATAGTGCATTTGCAAAATCTTAATTACACTGGCCAATTCTTAAGCAATCAACTTTGCAACAAAGGAGTTACAAGTTTTCAGAACAACAAAATACATTAATTAGCAAAAATAAGCTCAATCATTAAATAAAAGGATATCCTAGTACCATAAATGCAACCAAAAATGCACTGCAAGGTGGATGGGAAATTGTTTGCTGCTGCAATTGACCTGCAGAATATAGACATCAATTTTGCCTTTAAAGCATAACTTCCAGGACTAACTCTTGATTCTGAATCAGCATTTTCAACTCCAACAGTACCTACATTCAACATCAATAATGTATAAATATTGAAGAGCAAACAAAAAGAAATATATAAAACTCAAATTTGGTTTTGAATAAAATAGCGCAGAAAACTGAGTTCACTTTCAAGATACAAGAGTTCTCTCTGAAAATTGAAAACGAAAGTAAAGCAAATGGCAAACAATAAATGTCTAGTATTACCACCAAAATCATACAAACACCACAATAGGCTAAGACGTGGAAGAAGAAAACCACTAATATGATCAAAAATCAAAATACTTATATCATATAAGTTTTCCGTTTTTGGAATAAATTAAAAAAACTAGGATCTCAAGTCTTTTAACGATTTAAAAAAATCATAACAGGGAAAAAAAGCAGTTTCTTGTTCATTTTTTTTCTCTATGCATTTTCAGATAGACTTATTAGTTTATAAAAAAACTGGTATTTTTAATTGAAAATTTTATTTTGACTACAAAATTCTTTTTTCATATTTATTTTAATAAAAAAAATTGCCCCAGTATAGCAGTGATGTTGTTCTAACAAACCCAAAGGGCATCGGTTCACACAGTTCACAGCCCGAGTTGATGACACTACCCCAGGTTAAATACCTGTCTAATCTAAACAGAATATCAAACCAGTTAAAGGTTAGTTCCCAGGATATCCAATCAAGCTGGTCTGGGTCTAATAACACTGAGTATATGTTAAAGACCAACTCTACTTATTGAAGAAGCTGTTAGGCTGACAACTAAGAATGGTCTTATATTTATTACAGCTTCAAGCTAGAGCATAAACAATACGTAGGCCATTTAGCCTGTGTTTAAATTGCGCTTAATTATGAAAAATGGGATCAGCAAGTAATAAAGCATTGAAGATAACCAACACAGCACACAGTTCAAACATGAAGGATGCGCACAAAACATTTAAAGTAAACACATGACCTTAATTAAATGAAATGTGAAAAAATAATAGGAAACTGGGCAGAACCTCTTTAGAATCAATTATACTCTCACGCATACACATTTAATTTATGTAAGAATCAAGCAGGATCATATTTTAAATTCAGGGGAAACATAAAAATATTTGCATATTATCATAAACAAATTGAAGAAAAAAATAATTGACAAAAACATATTTCAGAACATGTTAACAAAATCTTTAATAGCATACCATTGAATAGCAAAAATAATCTGTTTATCAGATTTAAATCATCTAAATTAGCACCACTGGCCTTCTTCTTTAGAAGCTCCTCGCCTCTCTTAATAACAGGCTCTTCACTTGAGTTAATTGATCAAGAAACAGATGTGATTGTGATCATCCACAAATGAAACACCAAAAGCAATAAAGTCAGTAAGTTACAAGAAAGTGTTATAAATAAATTCGGTAATATGGGAACTACAACGTACCAATCTACAGAGGCAGCAATATACAAAGGATAAACAAGCTCAGGAGCAAGCTCCATAGCTTGAATGACATTCAAAATACCCAACTGCACCAACAAGGACCAAGATAAGACAGATTGCAGTAGCTTTCTGAGTAAATGCAAGATTGGACATGACATGCTTGTATGCTTTCAAACATACTGGCATGTTAAACACTATTTAAATGAAAATTTGAAGAGGTAATATATGTCAGAATAATATAGTTAATATGTAGTTGCTATGCTATCGTTTGCAGTAGTTAATGGTTGTTTATCAAGACAACTACACTAGCCCAGAATGTCAATTATGGAAGTTGGCTCCAGCTGTAACGTGTTAGTATTACAACCATCCAATATGACTTATATGCAAATATCATATAATTAGTACAGCCAGAGCCACACAATAATATAAGTTCTGATTCTCTAATTTGCTATGAATATTTTGTTTCTCTTCCTCCATTTCCTCTCAATCTTCATATTATAAGGTTAAAAAATCATCATATTATATTGAGTGATGGATTCTTCACTTATGTTTCTTCTGACAGGAGAATAAACGTGAAGGATAATAATAGATAGCAGTTGAGTTATCAGTTTTTAGTAGTAAAACAACACAATCAACATGTGACATTTGACCTTCACATGCCAAGACAATATTAAAACCATTACATGATTATCTTACCTTTCTTTGTAAAATTTCATTACTTTGCAACTGTTGTTTCCCTGTAACACGATTAACTTGCGCTATCGAAAGCCCAGGAGGGAATCCACCACTGCAACAAAATAAAATCTAAAATGAGTTCTAGAGAGAGAAAGATTGCCGATTTTATGCAAATCAAACTGAGTTTTCACTTTTCTATTCATAGATTCAGATTCTGAGCATTCTGATTCTTATGCATACATTATTTTAATTTGTTCAACTAACTCACAACTCACTGACAGTAACAGCAATTATCAACTAACATTCTGACAGAAGACCTGACTTAGGACATTTTAGATTACAATTTGCAATGAACAGAAACTAGTAAAGGCAAATGCACATAAAAAGAAGCACACATTATATACTCTACCAAAATGTCATTCAATTGAAATAAGAATGAAACAAACTAATTCATGTCAGAACAAATTAAAATACCATAAGCTCCTTTTAGCAGAAAGTTAGTTACATACCTTTGAGAGACCCGCTGGTACAATATTGTATGAAGACAAAACTCAATAAACAGCTCTCTATCTTGAGGGTTTTTCACTTTTTTATACTTTGCTGCAACTTCCTCACCAATTTGACTAGAGTGGCATTCACCAATTACCTAGAAAGAAGCAGAAATCCATTGGTAGTCCAAGAAATAACAGAGGATGACCCTTGCTATTCTATAACATAGTAAAAAGAAAAATAAAAAGCAACTAAGATATATAAATAATGAAAATAGAGCAAGAAAGTTCTATTTAAAAAAAATGATGCCGGAAAGAAGCCCATGGATCAAGAAATTCAAGTGCTCTTAATGGTAGTAATGGACCCTTCTTCCCACTAAAAGATCCTTTATTTGAATTCCCAAGTTTAGAATTTCCATCTAATTTTCCTTATATATCCTTTCTAATTCCTTAGAAAGAAATATCCGCAAAACTGAAGCATTTCATAGATAGAATAAGGAGAAAAGTGTCCCAATGCACTGAACAATTATAATGACACTAACTCAAATAATGTGTATCAATACTGAAAAATATCGATGAAAAACTCTTCCCCAACTGTAATGACAAGTTATAACCATCACCATTAAGATTTGGGAAAAGTCCAATAGTGCGTGTTGATACCTTAATAATGATTCTAAGAATAATTTCCTGATGTTGAAGTGGAAGTTTTGAGATGTTCATCAAAAGATCAGGAGCCAGATCTTCCTTTTCCTATTTGAAACGCAGGGGGCATCAGATAGTCTCCACATTAAGCACTCAATAGCAGAAAACAATATTTAAGAATCCCAAACCAATCAATTTGACTATTTATCCAATAATGAAACATCATTTACTTCTGAAAATTCAACCAGGTGTCCAAAAAGGAATCATCAGCATCAAAATTCACATTAAAGCCAGAAAAATAATATCAACAAACAGGTACTTAGATATAAAAAAACAAGAGACCTTTGCATTAACACGCTGAAATGCCATCTCTATATACACAATGCAAAAATTCCTTATGATAGGGACAGCACTAGAACCCGAATACAACTTCCACAGGTCAGACAAAGGTAAACCAATTTGAGGCTGTAGCTTAACTCTCTTGTTCACGTGACTCAAAATCTCAAGCACCTGTCAGAAAAACAAGTCAACAATTGTGAAACATTTGCCAAATCGCTTCACAAACTTATATCAAAAAGAGGACAAAATATACCGTCCAAAACCGGTATACATGTACACAAACTAAAGTGCAAAATGTGATCTCACTATGCCAAAGCAAAAAGTACTCTTAGTAAACACCAACAGATTCTTCTGCTGATTCGTATAGCAGAGAAGAGATATCTCATCCAGCCGATAAAGTTCGCACAGAAAAAAACATACTATACTTCATAAATTTACATCAAAGAGAGCAAAATAGACCGTGCAAAACTGATGTTCATGTAGGCAAACTCCTCGCTGTCCTTACAAGTGCTATTCAATCGTACTATGCAAAAGCAAAAATCACTCTTAGAAAACAGCAGTGACTTATGTCGGTTAACTCAGCACTAGCAACAACTGAGAAGAAACATTTCAATATTCCTGTAGACGATAACGTTTGCAGAGTCAAAATACAATCAATTTCCGGATTCGCGGTTTTATTTGGAAACGGAAGGTAAGCTACAAATGGTGGTGTGCATGTACGCAAAAATGTTCCTTATTCTTAAAAATACAATACAATCTCACCACCCCAAAGCAAAACTACTCTCACTGAACAGCAATAAGCTCCTATCCGTACACTCAGCAATTTCGACGACAGATAGATGTTTCAATTTTCAATTTACGCATTCATAGTTTGATTTAGAAATAGCGTAATTGAAATTTGGCGGTGGAGAACCTTTTTGCGAACAGCGGGGGATTGCGAGGAGAGGGAGGAGATGCAGAGAGGGAGAAGCTTCGCGAGCAACGGTTCAAGCTTGGAATCGTCGCACAGAGCCAACCGAGTCAGCATCCGATCCAGCATTTCCTCTACCTCCGCGTCGGACTTCGCCGGCAACGAAGACGATGATGATGGTTGCGCCATTTTTTCACTCTTTCTTCGATTCCTTCACCAACAAACTCAAACTCTTCTTTGTGCCCAGCGCGAGTTAATAAATATGAATTAGGAAATGACGCTGCTTGCGCTCCACGACTGCTTTGACTCCTTGTTCGAGCTGGTCTCTCCTCAACCAATTGCTTCCTGCACCCATCTTTTTTCTTCATGCATCGCCAACATTTTTAAATGACAACATTGTCCTTCCGAGTTTATCTGATTTTGGGGTTGCACCTATGTTTCTATGGTTGAACTTTTTGGTGAGATGCTGGTGCTGGAGCACATGTGCAATGCTGTTACATTTATGTTTTTTTTTTTAATGTCTAGAAAAAATTCTTGTTGAAAATGGTAGAAACCCTGTTCAGAAATTCTTTGGATCATGAATTTCGGAACTTCAAATTCAGAAGTTCATCAATAATCGTTCTGATAGTTTGGACACATTCTTACAAAAGAATTATTCTGGAATTCATGAGAGTTAGTTTGATAAGGTACAAAACTTGTTTTTCCCGTGATAAGTTAACATAAAATCATACGCTGGTATTGGACCACGAGTATTATAATAAGTTATGAAATGAAAAGGACACGTTTTCTATAAAAATGTTGTGGATGGAGTTCATTATTGTGTTAATTAACAATGAATGTAATAATACAAAGAAATTGTATACCTTTCACAATAAATGACGTAAATTATATATTTTTATAATTATTTTCATACATTAAAATTATCATATAATATATATATATATATATATATATATATATATATATATATTACGGTAAAATTTGTATGTTTATTAATATTAGTTTTAATACTTATTTTAGTTTTTATATTCATATTTTTTTTCAAAATAGCCTTGGAGTTTTTTGGCATTGTGTTTTTTTTTTAAATTTGTTCAATTTAGTTTTTTTAACGACGTCTAAATTGTTAACGGCACAAAATCATAATTAATTGAATGACGTGGCCTATTTTATCTAACGTAGTTGTCCACTTCATTATCTTCATTTTGGTCACTTGTTCTTATGGTCTTGCACCACCACCGCAATGCACAACAGTTCACCACTGTGAACCTATGTTCACCATACCGTGAAAACCAATCCATGACTAAACCATATTTGTTGCGCCAGCCTCCATCACCACAGCGCCACCATGAGACCCCTACACCTCTGTCAACCATGTCCATTGCGACACCTGCAAATAGAAGCAACACAACCTAAGAAGAACAACCACTGTTCATTTCCAACAAGCATCTATCGCGTCTTTATCTTCCTCGAAATCCTAAATCGTAGTCACTGTGAATTGTGAAACTACCATCACGAAATCTTTCATCGCCACCAATAGACCACTATGACTCATCATCAAAAACCAGCAACATACATAAACATCACGAGGAACATTGCGCCACCACGATAACGAACCCTAAAACCCTAATATAACAAACACAACATCGGGTTAAGAACACTTACTTGATCTAGGCTCTTTCAATTGCAATTTCAACCAACAACAAACTCAAATTGAACAACAATTCCATCAATTTCTTCAATCTAAATTGAATAGCTCATTCAAAACTAATGTTAATTTCATTTTACAAAACAACTTTAACTTAACATTGTCACGTCACTTTCTCTTAACTTGACTAGTATACTTAAAATCGACAACTCATTCAATATTAGGTTAAATTGACATTAAGTCGTTACCAATAGATGTAATAACAAAAGGGATTTAATTAAACAAATTTTATGACAAAAAAGACCACTTTGAACACCATAACCACTTTAAACAAAAACAACAAATAAAAAATCAAAATAAGTATTAAGCTTTCATATTATTATTTAACACAACCAAAAATACATAATAACATTCTTATTATAATTTTGTATTTCTTAAGAAAAAGATATTTTCACACATAATTTTTTTATAACATTTTGAAATAACACTATTGTTATTTTTTTTATTGACTCATTATTTATTTATTATTTTATTAACATACTCTAATTTTAATGAAAAAAATACACATATAATGTGTCAGAATGTTGTCCAATCTTTATTTTTTTTTCTATAAAAAATAAAATCAAGCATTTTGTATGAATCGAACCCTTAAAGTTTTATTTTAGAAATATTACCAGAGATTTAGCAATTTCATGTTTACTGGGACTAGGGAGTTTAACTTTAGTAAAATAACCAGAACATTTACTTAGAATAGTTTTTTTAGCAGCACTCAGAAACCAAAGATAATAAAGTAACACTTATATCATTATTTTAGTTTACAAATAATATATGGTATATCCTACCTAGCAATTCAATCTCTCACAATCCCACTATATATGTCACTCATGAAAGAAAAAAAAATAGATAAAAAATAATAACGACATATACCAAAAAAATAACAGTATAAAATAAATATTGAGTCATCAAAAGAAGAAAAGTAGGGTTCCTAATAGGACAAGGTGAAGTTGTGCAGACAGTGAAACTGAGAAAGAAGTAGAGTTTTGTTTGTCACTAGCTTTGTCATCATCATCAGTTTCTTCTGTTTTGGGATGGTTGAAGTTGGAAGGGACAATGGTGTCCGGTGCTGAATCATCATCTCCAGCAACAGCATTAGCAGGAGATGGGGCATCTTCTGGGGCTTTCAGACTTTTGGGCAACCCTTCTCCATAGGTCACATTTATTTGGAAGTGCTGTCCACTCCTGCACTGATCACCATCATAATCACCAGAGAAAAAGTACGTTGTGCCCTCCTTCATCAGAGGAATCGCCACCGTCACAGGATGTGTTTGGGTGTTGGATGGATCAGATGCCGACCACTGGGTCGTGTCTTTGTCTTGAGCATCATCGTAATCACATTCCTTGTATGTCGTAAAGTTGTATGTCTGAACCACAGAGTGGTTAGTGTCTGTGTTGAAAACTGCAAGAACAACACCCACAAGTCAAAAGTGTTTAGCACTTAGGTAAGACTATATATAATATCATAAATATTCATACCAAACTGCCAACACCTACACGTTCAAAGAATTCAATAGGCTATGAATTGTCGGCAACTGTAAAAAATTGGCATGAGAAGGACCAACTTTTCAGCTCAAATTATTGATGTGGAAATGGCTTATTATGTGTTTGTTAGCCACAATTCTATGTTTGTTTTAAATGATAGCTTAATCATAGCCAGTGTAGTGGTTAGCTTTAAAGCAAGTCATCCCTTTCCAATAATAATATCATCGTTAATTACATTAAAGAAAAATTAGTGGCCAACCATTCAATAAGAGTATGAAAAGAGAATGTTCGTACCAAAAGAAAAAGTAATTGTCAAGTAGTCATTTTGGGTATCGGATTTTCCTCTTTCCCCATTTACCCCAAACGAGACAAATGGTAACTAACAGTAACATTCGTTGTTAGCTCTTTTGGCAAATTAAGAGTGAATGAATACTTGATTTGTGACTAAAGGTTGTGGATCGTGACAGACTCCATGAAAATATCATCAAGAGTGCTTCCAATTTAAGCCTAACTTTTCTAAATCTACTGACACTAATATATTACCATATGCTGAATTGGAAACATACAATAATTGAAGGCAATCTAATTTCTGTATCAGTCAGAGGTATGTGATAAGTATATATATATATATATATATATATATATATATATATATATATATATATATATATATATATATATATTACTGATTTAAATCTGATTAGATATCATAGTGGTGAAATAAAAATTAGAGATAAAGTGAAAGAATTGAAGTAAGGAGAAAAAGAAGACGTGAGAAACATACTGAGGAAATCTCCTAAGGTGAATTTCTTAGTGTCAGCCCACTTCTGATAATTGACATTGGAGTTTTCAGTGTTGTCAAACCAGCCTAAGGAGTCTCCGACTGTGTAATTCTTGTAAGCATGAGCAGATCCTGAGAGAGAGAGGAAAAGGAGAAGAGAAGAGAGAATTGATGAGATAGGATGAAAAGAGGTTCTTCCTCTTCCCTGTTTCATTGTTCTTGGGATTTGTGAAGCTGCAGGAAGAACAGAAAAACTGGGCTTTTATGAGTGGGTGGTGGCTTCAGAGAAAGGGAATGTGGGATTCTTGTGCTGCCAGCTATGTACAGATTTTGAACTTCTCTCTCTTTCTGCTTAATTACTAAAATACTAACTGCTCCATGTTGCTCCAATTATTTGTGTCAGACAAGTTTAGTTCTTTTCTTTACACTTTCTTTTTCAGTTACACTTCATTTATATATATATATATATATATATATATATATATATATATATATATATATATATATATATTTTTAACAGGATATCATCGTATTCGCATTAAACTATTTTTTTAAGAGATAAATATAATTTTAATTTTTAAATTTGAACATAAAATTAAAATCTGTTTCAGTTTCTTTGATATAAAATTTAAATACATTTAACATTTTTTTAAATATATGAATCATTGTAATTTTTTTCCACGTAATAGCGACGTGAATAAACATAAAATTAAAATAATTATTTTATAGCAATTTATAATAATTATTTTAAGAATAATTCCAAATATTATAGTTAAACCTATTTTGATTCGAATTCGAAGTCTAAGAAGTTGCCATCGAAAGGGGAAAATAAAATGTGACGGTAGTTTGAGTTTCATCATCACTGAGTTGAATAGATTCCTAACAAACATAAGCATGTGATAGGTGACACGTGGAAGGAGGCAAGACGGTGGGTGGGCGAAACATCTTCGTTACGTGTCTGCTTCGTTTTGAACATGGATTTTATTATGTTTTTAGAACACCAAGGAATAAAGGGAAAACCTCCTGCTATTCCTTATCGTTCATATCTTATCTTCTTTCTTCCTGACACAATTCTATATTAATTTTCCGATTAATTTTATTTTTAAGAGTGGCAGAGAGACCAATAATCTGAATATAAAAACATTCAAAACAAACTAAATTAATATTCGATTATTTTCTAAATCACTTCACTGTTGCATTCACCTTTCCATTTTCTTCATGACCACTTGCTATATTAGTTAATACATTTCAGGTACATGGATAGTGATGGATAAAATTTTGTTATAAACATTATAAAAAATCTCTAATGAAATATACTTTTGCAGTGTACATAATTATTTCAATAAAGCAATAAAAGGGTACAAGTACTTGAGTTTGACTTGCATTTAGATAGTACGTATTAGTTGGTTACTGTATCGTATAATCCTCAAATTAATATTAGATTGGATCATCAAACGGTTGTGTATAAGAACAATCTCCATTGTCATTCTAAGATTGAATGATTATAGCTACATAATAATTATGTTTAATATTTATTAATTTATGATAAAGTATAATATTATTAATTAGATTATAATTAAGTTATCATTAATTCAAAATTCATTCTAAAATTTATAAATATTGAGATAAAAAGATAAATGATGATATTTAATACGCATTAATTATTAAAACTGCAAATTTTTATTGGTTTTGACATTGGAGTGTCTTCTAACTTTCAATTTTAATTAAAGAGACAACTAGGAAGAATAGTAAAGGAGTGATGCTTCCTGCACCTCATCTCTTTCTTCTTGTACTTCCAATTTTACTTATTTATCCTTTATTTAATAAAGTCAAAATATAATTAATGATTACTTAATGATATCTTAACCACTAACAAATTTTCCTAACTACCAATAATATAAATATTTGTCTCAGAGTATAAATCCTAATCTACATGCACCCACACACCCCTTCGTGGTTCCCATCAACATTTTGTCCACTTCACTAGCATTTCCTTCACTTCAATTTTACTGTTTGATTGTTTTGAGAGGTTATACATTGTTATTTCTTATCTGTGGTGGTGTGTGCTGGCGATGATCCTTGGTGGTGGTGTTTTGAACATTGGTTGGAGGAGGAGGAAGAACATTTAACCACATTTGATACTGTGAGCATTTTTACGTAGTCGCACATCGAGTTTCGACTGCCGCAATTGCATTTTAACTTGCAGTTTTGCTATGTCACACTTCCGAGTACGTTTGTATTGTGCTTGATTTTGTTTAGGTAATTTTCATGAGAAAGTGAAATATCTACTCTAAAACAAATACAAGATATAGCAATTAATTTAAAAGTTCCATTTAAAGTGATTTTTTAACTGACCCTTTACATGAACAAATATTTAGTGTTTATGAAAATGCTTTTCAAGTAATATTTTTGAGTGTGTTAGCTTTGGGATTGGAACATAGAATAAGAATTTATTATACAAAATTCCAAAAGCCACAACATTAAAAAACAAAGAGATTAACTTCAACACAGTAAATGCAAACTTTCTTGAACAAAACATTTAGTAGTATTTCATGAAATTAAAAGTGACACTGTCACTCAGATAAATAATAAATAAAACAATAATATCAAACTTTGATCAAAATTTAAACAATAATAATAAATTAATAAAGGAATAAAAAAATTAACAACAAAAATACTTAATAAATATATAATACTGAAATAATTACAAATTATAACAAATACAATAAAAAATTAAAATAAATTAAGAAATTTAAAAATAAAAAAATTGGCAAAATAATTATTCTTTAATCAAATAAAAGATTTCATAAAAATTACATTTTAAAAACAAATTCAAAAACAAATAAAATTAAATTAAACAAAAAAATAAACATAATAAATAATAGATACAAAATTTAAAATTATAAAAAGAACAAAACATACTAAAAAAACAATTTTAAAATAAATTAACAAACAAATAAAAATAAACAAAGCAAAGGAAAACAAAAAAATATATATAAAATATGTGAAAAATAACCCAAAAAGAAAAATTCACCACAGCTCACAACACCAACTGTAACTCAGGCAACACACTTCGCGAACTTCGGAGAGCACCCAGCGCACCTCCAGCTCCTAAGTCCACTTCGCCAACTTCAGCGATCCTCAGCCGCACCCCGCGAAGTGTGATTTTCCTCAACCGCTTGATCAAGTGCGGTTCTCTGCAAACTGCGCGACGCAGTGGTAGCATCCCTCGTATCCTCGTTCCCCAACCCATCCAACAACATCCCCAACCCAGACCCCAACCCAGATCAAGTAACCCCAACCCCAACCCCAAATCAATCCCAACCAGCAAGCAATCAACATGCATAATATATATATATATATATATATATACACGAGCAACACAAAGAAAGCAAACAACAACTAACCTAGACGTAATGTTTGAAGAAAACAACTGTTATGCTACACCTCACCACCACAACAACACCATGCAGCCAAACAACAATACCATAAAGCAGCCACCAAACTAGAAACCAAAGAGGATTGTTAGAAGAGAGGAGAAATAAACGTGGGGTGTATAAGGTCGAATATGAAAATCGGCACTAGAGAATAAGAAAGGGAAGGAAAAGGGTGTAGGGTTTTGAAATGTAAAATGTAAAATGTGAAATGCGAATAGTGAAGAAAGGAGTGTATGATTTGCTTTTTAATGAATGAATGAGTGAATGGATGGGTCTGTTTTTTAAAAAAATCAAAATATTCCTTCTGACAGAGTTAAAAGATAAAAATCATAGAAAATACAAGGTGAAGGAAGTAAGGTGTAAGAAAAAGCTCTCACAGTAAAGTAAAAACAAACATTTGGACCTTCAAAACATTCACCGTGTCATGATATATTGACCTAGATCCCATAATCAAAACAATTTTGAATTTGAGGATTACTATTTGACTAAAAAAGTTAGATTGATTTTTACAAACAAAACATAAAAAATTATATATATATATATATATATATATGGTGTATTAAAATAAATTTATTTTTTAAGTGCGTAATTAAATGTATAAAAACCGTATCACGTGTGTAATTAATGTTGAAGCTAATACAAACGAAAGTTCACGACCGACCAATTTAAGTATAGTTAAAATCAAAGTACTAATAATAGTTAAAATCGTTTAAATTTAATATAGGGCATATTAAAATGCGACAGGACATTGATTTTAAAAGGTCTAAAAATGTGGAGAGCAAACGACACGGTATACCTATCCTAATAAATTTTGTTTATGTATAGTTGAACCTGTACATATGTATATGTTTTGAAATAGGTTTTTTTTTTTTCTTAAAACTAAGTGTAGAAATAGGAAAAACTGATAAATTTTAAAAATATATATAAATCGTACTTATAATTTAAAAAATTAGATATTACATATTCATTCATATTAATACGCTATCAAGATAAGAATTATTATAAAAATAATAAGAGATTTGAATAATACTGACATATATTCATTATTCCTAATTACTTGTATCTTTCCCATTTCTATTTTTTACTCATTGAAAAACTTATATTATCACATTAAAAGAGACAAGAAGCACTGACCGTAAATATCAATATTGTAACTCTAATAATCCTTTTTTTTGTGGAAGTTAAACTGGATATTGTTGAATATTATTAAAAATATATTAAGTTTACAACACCAATTTAAAGTTGATTAACATTTCATGTCTCAATGTTTTATTGTAGTATAACGTGACTTAAAATGTAAACAAATTTCGATTATTAAATTATAGATGCAAAGAAAATTTCAAATCATCAAGATTTTGACATGGATAATTATTAAAAAAAATAGTATAATACGATCCAACAATTAGATAATTAAATTAAGGTTGAATGTAGTGCTAATGTTACAAAAGTTTGATGATCATTCCTCTTATTTTGTCATGCATGGGTGTGTCAGTTTCCTCGTATAATGTACTGAATCTCCATATCCACATTTATATTCTCTTAATACATATTATATAGTAACAGAAATTGATATTTTTGATATACATAAATTTTTTGTATTAATTTAATATTTTTTTAAAAATATATAAAAAAATTCACTTTTCTTTATAATTGTTTTATTTTTGTAATATATGTTAAATGAATATAATTACATCTCATTTTATTATTACTCTTGTACTAAAGTCCTTTTGTTTTCTCTGCAAGTTTTTTATATCAAGGATTTAAGTATAATACCTCTGTATGACAACATTCTAAACTCTTACGTGTAGAAAACGAATTCACTCTACGATCAGTTGTAACATATTCTAGTTGTAAAACAACTAAAAACTCGACATTTAGTCATTTCATATATCAAATTTAACTCAATAATTATTACCAAAAGTAATTGTTATGTAAAAAGTGCTTCATGAAACTTTGCATACTTTTGTTCCTATTTCTACGCTAATATCCTCTTTTATTTGAAAAATATCTCATCAATAGTTTTTACACATTTCATTAACCCTTAATAATTTAAGAAACATATGTACACCTTATTGTTCTTAAGGTATGTTATTGTAAATAGTTAAAAAGTATATAATGTAGCTTTATTAAGCTTTAAGATAATTACTGGAATTTACGTATCATATAACTATATTATAAGAAAAGAAAAAAAATCATTTCATAAACTAAAAATATATACCTTTTTTTATGCAAACCTTTTAACAAATAAATGGACAAAATGAGAGAAAGTTTTACTCAATCTTAATTTTTAAGCTTTGTCCACGTTAACATGTTAAGTGACGTAAAATTTTAAGATTTATTTCATTTATACAATAATTTATATAACAAAGCTACCTTCTTTAATGCATAAGTTTACCACGGTTAATATATATATATATATATATATATATATATATATATATATATATATATATATATTTATTTATTTATTTATTTATTTATTTATTTATTTATTTTTGTGCTTTTATGTTTATAAAATATAAGTTATCACTACTAAAAAAAAACCTTTTTATACATGTTAAAAAAGTTTTTTTATACCGATTTTCAAATCGGTATAGAAATGTCACATCCGTTAAAGACACAATTAGTATAAAAAAATGTATTTCTCTCTACTCTTTCATCGGCCAAAATTAACACAACCACATACAAACCATCGTTAGACACCACAACCTATAAACCTCGAACAACAACAAACGTTCACCACATATTCACCAAAGCTTCTCAACGTAACCACCACGACGCATCTCTATCGCAATGCAAATCAAACTTTCATCTTCATCGCTAAAAGGAGTCAACGAACTCAACCAACGATTTTTCCAACTTCTCCATCCTATGTATCTTCTCCAGCAACCCCCTGGAAAGAATCACGACGCATGAGCACAACAAGGGTTTTGACGAGCAGCGACAAGACAATCTAGAAGGGGTCATGACCCATGAGCATGGTGAGGATTTCGTTGAGCAACAACTTGGTGATCTAGAAGGGGTTGCGGCATTGCAGATGTCGAGGGTTTTAAACTATGCCCTGATGCAAAGGAGCTCGTCGAGGAGGCAGCATAGAGAGGAGATGTCTACAAGGGTTTCTGTTTGTGAGATGAGATTCAGTTTTGGCTAAAGAAAATGTTGACCTGCCAAGTTAACCAAACAGTTGTGGCATTATCTATAGAAAGTATTTGAAAATGAATTTGATTTCATCATTACATTATAATAGTATAAATATACAAATTGATAACCTAATTGGAAAGAGTTAAAAGGGAATAAACTCCACCAATTTAATATCAATTATAATAATTGATATTTAAGACTAATAATTAAATTAAATAAAGGGAAAGTAAATATACAAAAATTAGCTAATAAAGACTAATAATTACAATTTAAAACTAATTATTATAATTGATATCCTCCCGCAAGTTGGACGATCTGGAAGAGAGATGTAACTTGGACAATAATGAGTCAAACCGAGAATGAAGCATAGGCTTTATGAGTATGTCAGCAAGTTGATCATCAGTAACACAAAGGAAACCCGAAACTTGCCTTTTTGGACATTTTCACGAACAAAATGATAGGCTAAGGCTATATGTTTCATCCGAGAGTGACAAACAGGATTAGCACTCAGGGTTGTGGCACCAAGATTGTCACAATAAATAACTGGATTGGTTCTGGGCAAGTGACCAATTTCAGTGAACAAGGATAGGACCCATAGAAGTTCACTGGCTGTGTCAGCCAAGGCTTTATATTCTGCTTCAGTTGAGGAACGAGCAACAAAGCGTTGTTTTCAAGAGCTCCAAGAGATGGGAGTGCTACCAAGATGCAACAAATAACCAGTGGTAGAGATATAATCATCCTTATCACCCGCCCAATCTGCATCTAAGTAAGCATGAAATGTTAGTGGAGCAGTTGTCGAGATGAAGATACCTTTGTTGCAAGAGCCCGCCAAATAACGGAGCACCCGTTTGAGGGCAGACCAATGTGTCGTTTTGGGGTGTTGCATGAACTGCGCAAGTTTGTTGGTGTTGAAGGCGATGTCCGGGCGAGTAAGACTTAAGTATTGAAAACTTCCCACGAGTGCGCGATACTCAGTTGGGCAAGGTAGGAGATCACCTGAATCCTTGAGTAATTGAGCACTGACGGACAAGGGAGTGGATGCTGGTTTTGTGTTAGCCATGCCTGATTTATGGAGAAGATCAGTGATGTATTTCCTTTGTGAAAGAAATAGTCCTGTAGCGGAAGGAATTACTTCGACGCCAAAGAAATAGTTAAGACAACCAAGGTCTTTCAGCGAAAATCGAGTAGCAAGGGTAGATATAAGGTTGGACAGCTCTGTAGAAGAACTCCCAGTGACAATGATGTCATCAACATATACTAATAAATATAGTGTGGAATCTGATTTTTAGTAGATGAAGAGAGATAAATCTGCAGTTGAATTGACAAGGCCAAGAGAGAGTAGAAACACTTGAAGCTCCGTGTACCAGGCGCGAGGTGCTTGCTTTAGCCCATAGAATGCCTTTTTGAGGCGGCAAACATGATCAGGGAAACTTTTGTTGACAAAACCAGGGGGCTGGAGCATGAAAACTTCCTCTTTGAGCGTCCCTTGAAGAAATGCATTGTTGACATCAAGTTGGCGAATGAACCATCCTTGACGAACTGCAAGAGTGAGGACAATGCGAATGGTGACCGGTTTAACTACCAGACTGAATGTCTCTGTATAGTCCCAACCAGGGCGTTGGTGAAAACCTTTGGCGACTAGGCGAGCCTTGTATCGATCAATCGAGCCATCCGGGTGTCTTTTGATTCGAAAAACCCATTTGCAGCCAACCAAATTTTGAGTAGAGGACCGACTGACAAGTTCCAAGTGTTGTTGCGGTGTAAGGCGTCAAACTTAGCTTGCATGGCTGAGCGCCAATCAGGGTCATGAAGAGCTTGGGTGATGGTATTGGGCTCGAGTGGAGAAGAGGGTTGGACATGGAGGTTGAGCTTCTTGATAGGTTTGACAATGTTGTTTTTGGACTGGGTGATGATGCCACCTCCATCTATTTGGGGTATCCTCTTAGGGTTGACATTGGGTTAGGATGATGGCATGGAACATTGTGAGGACGAAGGTGATAATGGGGATTCAGAGTGTTTAGTGGAGGGTTGGGTCGAAGTCAGGGAGTTGGGGAAAGATGAAGATGAAGGGGCAGCCGAGATTTCCTCTGGTGGGTTTAGAGTGGTATTGACCATTGGTTGGTTTATGGGATGGAGTATGGAAAGCTGAAGTGGGCCTTGTTGTTGCTCTACACTCGGATTGGCTTGAGGTGCTAGGGAGCTATACGGGAATTCAGATTCAACGAACTTGACATGACGAGAGGTGTAGATCCTTCCTGTGGTTGGATCGAGACACAAATATGCATGTTGATCCGCCGAGTAACCTACAAAAACACACATAACAGACTTTGGTTCAAGTTTATGGTTATCATATGGTTTAATTCAGGGAAAACACAAACAACCAAAACACTTTAACTTATGATAATCCGGACTAATTTTGAATAATTTGGAATAAGGTGACTGATAACCAAGAATTGGTGTTGGGAGACGGGAGACGATTTATGAGATAGGCGGCTGTTGTCATGGCGTGAGGCCAATATGTGAGGGGCAAACCTAAGTGGTGGAGAAGAGAGAGACCAGTTTCGGTAATGTGCCGATTCCGGCTTTCGGAAATTCCATTGGGTTGAGGTGTATGAGGTGGGGTGGTGTGATGACTTATTCCATGAGTGCTTAAAAACGGACGAAGACCAATATATTCACCACCATTATCCGTGTAAAGAATTTTGATGTTGCGATGAAAGAAATTTTCAACAAGCGACTTAAATTTGGGAAACAGAGTTTGCACATCAGATTTACGTTTTATCGGATATAACCAAATATAACGCGTAAAATGATCAACAAACATGCAATAATAGCGCAGACCATCAATGGATAAAACAAGGGAAGTCCATACATCAGAGAAAATTATTTCCAAAGGATAAGATGATTTAAGAGTGGATTCATTGAAAGGAAGTTTGTGACTTTTATTAATTTGACATGAGTTGCAATCTGATTGCTGGAATTTATTTGAACCCAAAGAAAAATGCTGCTGAATAAATGTGAAGATAGAAAAGGAGGGATGCCCAAGTCTATGGTGCCATGAAGCAGAGGAGTCTGTGCAGACAGAGTGGACTGACGGAGAGTTGGCTGGCCAGAGATAGAGTCCATCCACACATGAGCCATTATGGGTTATTTGACCTGTCTGCAAGTTCTTAACATAAAAAGAGTTTGGCAAGAAAACAATAGCAGAACTAGTTTGTTTGGTGAGTTGAGAGACAGAAAGGATCTTTTGTTGCATGGAAGGAACACACAAAGTGTGGGAGAGGGATAAATCATCAAGTAAAAGTGTTCCAGAATGAGTGATGTTTAAACCTGAACCGTTGCCCATAAACAATGAGTATGTACCCGTGTATGGATGATGAAGCGCTAGATTGTCAAGATCATTAGTGACGTGATGCGCCCCTCCACTATCAACCAGAAAATTATTTTGAGAAGCGCCAGCGTAGGCAGTAAGAACCCGAACCTGTCTAGGGTTAGCAGAGGAGGAACGATGAGGCATCGAGACACCAGGGTGTTGCTGCTTGAAGGTGTGACACTGAGACAAAACATGGCCCTTGACATTGCACCATTGACACCGACCAAGAAACAGTTTGTGATTGACAGGGCGTGAGGTTGATGATGCAGAAAATTGCCCAGATCGAGTTTTATCATAATGGTTGGGTCGAGTCTGTGCATTCAAGGCTGTCATGGGAGTAGGAACTTGTCGTTGAGCAGCAACAAGGGAGAGTTCTTGAATGAGAAGCTTCTCGAGGAGGTCATAAAAAAGAATGGGAATGTCCCTTGCATTGACGCCGTCAATGACAGCTCTATAACCATCGTTGAGGCCACGCAAGACATGGTCAGTCATGTCTTCAACAGAGACAGGAGAGCCAAGTGAGGCAAGGAGATCTGTAGTTTGCTTCAGAGAATGCATGTAGGTGGTGATGGACTGGGTACCTTTGAACGCCGTGTGGAGACACTCCTTTAACTGCTTGAGGTGGCTACGAGATGCCTTGGCATAGATGCGCTGGAGAAGAGTCCAGAGATCATGCGATGTCGTTGTTTGAGACACCAGGGATGTCATTTCAGGGGAGAAAGTGGTGAGAAGAGCACCGTATATAAGACGGTCCTGTCGACGCCAGGTTTGATAAGCAGGATTCAAAGTTGGAGGTACACCGGTGGTGGAGATCATCATCGGCGGCGCAGGAAAGGATCCATCTGGATATTTGAGAAGATCATAGCCATCAAGAAGAATTTCAACTTGAAGTTTCCAGGTGAGGTAATTTGAGGGTAGAAGCTTGGTGACACTGCTAAGGGTGATGCAAGTGAATGGTTTTGATGGCTCATGAGGGTTGCTAATAGATGAAGAGTTGTTATTGGCCATGGGAGACAAAAAGAAATGAAGGAGCGACGTCCTGTGTTGAAGAAAAAAAAACAAAAAACGAAGAGCATCATTTTAGGCTGATACCATATAGAAAGTATTTGAAAATGAATTTGATTTGATCATTACATTACAATAGTATAAATTTACAAATTGATAACCTAATTGGAAAGAGTTAAAAGGAATAAACTCCACCAATTTAATATCAATTATTATAATATCAATTATAATAATTGATATTTAAGACTAATAATTAAATTAAATAAATGAAAAGTAAATATATAAAAATTAGCTAATAAAGACTAATAATTACAATTTAAAACTAATTGTAATAATTAATATTATCTATAATTGGACCAAATGGACGACAACACAGATGAAGTGAAACGAGAACAGAAAAAAAAGAAAAGAAGCACACAAAGGAAAAAGTGAAGCGCGAAATGAGAGTTGAGGACATAATATCAAATATTCTATATTAATTAATTACAGTTATTAATCAATATAAAAAAAGTTTTCCATTATTACAATTTTTTCACTGCACTACTTCTGTATCAGCTATAGGTCTAATAATATCAGCTATAGGTCTAATAGGTATAGAAAGAGAACTTTCTATACCTATTCGGAATCAATATAAAATTTTATAATATATTACAGTTTTGCTATGGCCTCACTTTCAATATAGAAAAGCTTGTTACAATACTATCATGCCACTTTCTATAATGGATTTTAATTTATATAAAAAATTACTCTTAAAAGTGTATTTTGCGTGTACATAATAAAAGAAATTATAGAAGTTGTCTTTTAGTTAATTAGACATTTTGTCTCTGGTTAAAATCTAGATACATGTAAGATGTCTAAAAATTTCTTGAAAATGTTGAGTTGCTTGGCAAACAAATTTAAGAGATTTTAAAAAATAAAATAAATTAAAAGTAATTTTTCACAAATTAAAATTTAACTAACGTATAAACTATTTTAAAATAAATCTATCATATAATATCTTAAAATTTTTAGTTTTAATTTATATAGAATAAGAAATTTACTTTGTTTTTATTTTTTATTTTTCTCTTTCAAAATCTTATAATTTTCTTTTCAAACAATTCTTAAAGCTTTTTTGAACAAACTTCTCCGCAAATAATCCTATAAGTATAAAATAAGTTTGTTTTTTTTTTCAAATGAAACTTATCGTAACTAAAATTAGCTTATTTAAAAAATAAAAATAAAATTCTATACAAAATATATTAAGAATATTTCTCATTTAAAATCATTATATTGAGTATATTTCACATATTTTTATAAACTAAAAATTATTAATATATAAATAGTCCCTATTATTAATATAAATTTAAACTATTTATATAATTTATCAAAATTTTAACTATTTATATTCTAAACAAATCTCTAATTAATAATAGAACGTAAAAAAAAGACAAACTTTTTCTAAAAGAATTTAAGATTTCGTATAGTCGATAACAATTACATTTATAATTAATCAGACGATAAACATGATTAGTTAATTTTAAATGAATATAATAAAATATTTATTATATTAATTAATTAAGTTTAAATATAATATAATAAAATATTTGTACTTTTTTATTATAAATTTTTCAAATTTTTTCTCTTACACAGGAATCTAAACAAAAACTAAGTAATGGGCAAAGTAGATATATTATTATAACGAGGTGGAGGGAATCATGGGACTTACATAAGAGCGTGATTGCTTCAACATCCTGCACACTCAACTGTCTTAGAAAAAGCACTTATCCACCGATTTTCACATGCATGGACGCGCTCCTCTGTTTCCACACAACTGCTATTCTGATAAAAAAAAAGTGATTCTTCCTTTTAAAATTCATGTTCTAAAAAAGTTTATCTATACCGGATAAATGTTTTTTTAAATAAAAAATGTCTTAACTTTTAACCCCTTATAAAATTATTTATTTTATATTTTATTTAAATTTAATAAACATTTATAAATGCTGTAAAAATATCATCGAAAACATTAGAGTAAAATTTTTATTAAAAGATATTAAAAATGTTATGTGCTTAAGTTTTTACCTTAAGACAGTAATTAGTTTACAAACTTCATCACTTAATAATACAAAATCACAGTCACCATTAGTCATTACGGGTGAGAGAAACTGAACTACTAGGAATTGTTTGGGGGATTGTTTAAATTTCAACACGAATATATATATACATACCACAGATGTTTATGCTTTTGTACAATTTTTTCTTACATTTTCATAGTTGTTTTAGATTATTCTTACAAAATAAAAAAAAAAATATTTATTTTTGTGATTTTATTTTCAGCTACACATTTGTAGAATTTGTACATGACATCATATGAGTGTCTTGGATTGGACGTCAAAATAGTCATCCATGTCACAAATATGACCATACATTATTTCGGAAACTATGATATAAAGAAATTATCTCTAACATTTATCAATTTAAAACAAAGTATTATTATCAATTGAACCGTAATTATAATGTCAGTAATCCAAAGCTAATTTAAAAATATATAAATATAAATTTGAAATAAAAAGTTAAGTGATAACATTTAATACAGTTTAATAGCTTAAACTGTCAAATATTTAACGACTTCTCTAAGTAACCTTCAAATATAAAAAGTGAACAACAAAAATAAACTATGGATAAAAAGGAACATTTGAATTTTGAAGAACTCATACATAATTAAATCATTAACTTCATCCCCTACACAAAAAAATACATATATTAGATTTTCATGTGATTTATACCTTTATATATATATATATATATATATATATATATATATATATATATATATATATATATATATATATATATATATGACATTTTGAAAAAGTCAAACACATTCCGTCTTTATATCTTAATGTATTACGGTGTGTTATTTTAAAAATTTAGTAAATGTCATTAATGTTTTATAATATTATTTAAAGTATTCATTACAAAAAAAATAGTTAATACATTAAATATTTATTGTATAAATATAAAACTATACATTATATTAAATATTAAATAAAGAAATATTCAATCCTTACACGTTTTTGAAAGCAATTTGTAGCATTTAATAAAAATATTTAAGTTTTACTTTAATGCATTAATGAGTTAGTACTATTTGAAATGATTGACTTTCCCCCTGAAAATGAATATCAAATAGTTTATTTTAATTTTTTTCTCATTTATAATCTAAAACCTACTTTATACTTTAATCAATTTTTAATTTATTTACTTTTTTTATGATTATATTTTATAATGTACTTTTTATTATTCATAGCTTTTTTTACTTAATATTATTACTTGTTACAATTTTGTAAAGACAATTCACACGACTTTTAATATCTGTTCGAATAACTTTTTAATTTAAAAGAATTAAAAAAAATTAATACTAAAATATTTAATCAAAATTTAATTATTTTAAAATATTTAAAATTATAATTACATACTAATATATTTTATTGAAAAAAATACACAGTAACTAACTTATAAATTCTCAATCAGAATTAGTTTTGAGAAAAAAAAGAGAGTTAAATCTAGCCCTTATAAAAAAAATTATTTTACAATGACAATATAAGTAGTGTGTTTATTGTTTTGGTACAGTGATAAAAATCATTTTCGTGTCTGAATTATATCGTTTTTCCTTTTACTTTTACACATAAAATATTCTTTTTCCATTTTTAGGATGTTATCTTTCTATGCTTTTTTGAATTGGTAATTTACATTTACACAAGGTTACAAAAATTTTAAAAACAATCACATTTCATCATCAAAATCGAGCAAACAATAATCTTAAATCTCATAAAGTAAAACCTCTAAACAAGTGGTAAAACAAACTTATATTAAATAAAAAGTAACTAATAAATGTATTAATAGTTAAAGCATGATTATACAATCAATTGCTTTAATTTGTTATTTTTTAACTAATGATTTTAAGAAAACTTATATTAAATATAAAGTAAATAATAAATGTATTAATAGTTAAAGCATGGTTACACCATTAATTGCTTTAAATTTTTTATTTATTTTTGAACTAATTATTTTAAAAATATTCTCTGACATGGTTTGTGATTGATTAATAGAGTGATTTTTACAGTATACAAATCAAACTCTTATAGATTAGAAAAAAAAAACGAAGTAGTGTAACATATCTTATCTTAGTTCTCCTTGTAACATTTGTGTCGAAATATTCTTTGTTTTTTGTTTAAAAAAAGAAATAGTTAAACATTGAGAATTTAATATATTTTACTCTAATCAAAATGAAAAAAAAAATATATTTTATTTTCTTTTATTCATAATTGTTTTCCTTTGGTTGGCTCTTTATATATATTAAAGAGATGTAGAAAACAATCCAAAAGATTTATTTTTAAAAGTGAGTATTAATGAAGCATGAAAATTATTATAAATACAATAACACAAAAAGAAAAGCTTTTAACGGAGGTTAGCTTTAAATCCCGTATTAAATTATAAATTGATTTTTGTTATGAATAGATTAATATTAATTTGAACTAAATATTTATAAAAATATCAACATACATTTTTATCATCAAAATTTACTATTTTTTACGTAAACACGATATGATGTTATAAACTCTTTTACAATAAATGAAAGGTCATAAGATGTTGTGTTACTAAAGAATGAATCCAACGGATGAAATGGACATTTAATTTCACCAAACATAGATCAAAGGACACCTGTAAAATTTCGGTGACACTGAATTTAAATATTTTGATTAAAATATCAATTAAAACATATATAAACATAATTAATTAAAAATAAATTTTATTAAATGTGACTGATCAAGTCATTAATAAAAAATACTTGATATGGTGAAAAAATGGAAGAACCTCTTTCAGTTTTATTAATAAATAATTTGTAAGAGTCATATTAGAAAGAAATAAAAAAGGAAAGGAGCGGTTAAGTTTGGGAAAGAGAAATGAGAGTAACGGCTAGAAGATTAGTAGCCGTTGATGTGAGAGAAAATCCAACGGTCTAGGTTGAAGATAGAATTGACCGTTGGAAGCTGAGATTGTGTTGTATAAATAAAACATAGCCGTTGAACAAATGTTCATTTCACAAAAGAACAAAGAAACATACTAACACTGTTTCATATTTTCATTCATACGTTCGCCCTAAAAGCAAACAAGAGAGGTTGCTACTGAGACAGTGCTTGAATCCGCGGTGGCGACAACCGACGAAGGAGCCGAAGAAGAGGGGCGGAACGGTGGTCTTCAGGGCTTTCTGTCGTCGCTGTTCTCCACTCTCGGCGGTGTTTTTAGTTCAACTTTTCAAGAAACACAGCAAAACAACGTTGTTATGGCTTCCATAGCGGAACAACCCAACAAAGGTTTTTGTTTTTCCTTTTGTTCTTTTTCTTCATTTCTTGCTCACGTTCGAATGTTTCTTTGTTTATTTTCTTGCACTTGCACTTGGGTCCCTTTTAAGGTTTGTTGGGATAAAGTTTGGATATTTATTCTGCGACCTTTTTTCTTCGTTTCTGAAATTGTAGTTTTTGTGTGGTTTAAGGTGAGATTCGTGAGAACAAGCAGAAGAATATGGGTGGTGAAGGAAGAAACAGAAGGGTTCTTCAGGATATTGGGAATCTTGTGGCCAAACAAGGCCATGTTGGCATTAATGTGTCTAAACCTGTGGCAAGGTATTTTACTTATTTTGTTTTGATAAATCAATCTTTTTACTATCGTTCACCATCATCCGCATATGTATCTTGTTTCTTTTGTCTAAATTTGCCCATTTTTTGCTAGGAACTTTCGTGCCCAATTGTTGGCCAATGCACAAGACAAGAACAAGGTTGCACTTCTCTTTCTTTTTTTTCTGACTTTTTAGTTTTACATATCCAATATTAAACATTGATCAGTGCAAAATGTTTCTCTTTTTATGGACGTGTCTCTAAATATGTGATTGAATCTTATGTAGAAGTCAAGCACTGAAGTGGAGAATGCTGCGGTGGTAGCAAAGGTGAAGGCAGCTGAGAAGCCTAAAGAAGAACCTGAAGTGATAGTGATTAGCTCTGATGATGAAACGGAGGAAAAGAAGAAGCAATATGTTCCTAAAACAAACAAGGCAAGGGACAAAAATGCCAAGGCCTTTAGTTCAGTACTCTCTGCTCGAAGCAAGGTTGTCCCATTGTTCCTTTTTTATTATTTTGCTTTTTGGAATGTTGTGGTTTGGAATTTGTGTGCCCCTTTTCACTGTTGTTCGTGTTCTAACAACACATACTGTCCACCTTAGGCTGCTTGTGGACTCCCCAGGGAACCGGTCTTAAACATTGATGCAACTGATACGGACAATGAATTGGCAGCAGCGGACTATATTGATGATATATATGAATTTTACAAAAGTACTGAGGTAAAGTTCTATGTTTTTTCTTTGTTTATCTCCTTATCTTCCCTCATGTGTTCTCGTAATAACATATCTGATCCTGATGAAGCAGAAAGATGGTTGTGTGCATGATTACATGGGTTCGCAGCCAGATATTAATGCCAAGATGAGATCAATCCTTGTGGACTGGTTGATAGAAGTCCATAGAAAATTTGAGCTCATGCCAGAAACTCTCTACTTGACCCTAAACATTGTTGATCGGTTCCTGTCTATGAAGGCCGTGCCTAGAAGGGAACTTCAGCTTGTTGGCATCAGCTCCATGCTGCTAGCCTCAAAATATGAAGAGATATGGGCACCAGAGGTGGAATTCTTTCCTTCTATGAATTATGGATCATGTTTTGAGAAAACAACTGTGAATATCACAACTTATGGTCTGTTTCCGATGTATGCATGCAGGTTAATGACTTTGTGTGCATATCAGACAATGCTTATGTCAGTGAACAAGTGCTGTTGATGGAGAAAACAATCCTTAGGAAGCTTGAGTGGTACTTAACGGTTCCCACACCGTATGTCTTCTTGGTTCGGTATATTAAAGCCTCAACTCCATCTGATAAAGAGGTATACTCCTTTGTAGTTGGATGTTGTTAAACTCGTTATTTTGTTTTAGGATGCCGTGATAAATAATGTGCCTAATTTTCATCAATGTAGACGGAATATATGGTGTTTTTCCTTGCTGAACTTGCTATGATGCACTATCCTACCGTAGTCTTGCACTGCCCTTCATTGATTGCTGCTTCTGCTGTGCTTGTGGCTCGATGTACTCTTCAAAGGACTCCTTTCTGGACAAGCACTTTGAAGCATTACACAGGCTACTCTGAGGAGCAACTGAGGTTAGATCACCAAATTTTAATATTTGAACATATTTAAACATGCAACTTGCTATTTCTTTTTTTCTTTAACAGTATTGACTTTTGTATGTTTTTGGTGCCAGGGATTGCGCCAAAATCCTGGTCAACCTTCATGCCACTGCTCCAGAAAGTAAGCTCAGGGCAGTTTACAAGAAATACAGTAGCTCAGATTGCTCCTCTGTTGCTCTTCGTCTTCCAGCAAAGAACTTGACCGAACTGTCTTAAACATTCTAGTTCATGTAGAGGGTTGTTTTTAATGTGTGGGGAGATCATGGCTGTTATGATCTATGGGCTTTTTATTCATTGATATTTTTTAGTATTCGTTTGTATGTTCTAAGTGTGAGACGAAAGTTTGCTTTTTTGGGTGCTGGGAAATTGCTTAAGGCCTCAAAGCAGAGTTTGATGATCTTTTTCTCTTTTTTCATAGCAGAGTTTTGCTGCTACTAATGATATCGGGTGACTTTTATCAATTAGATTCTTAGTGCTTGTTTATATAAATATGTATACACACTCTCCAAGTAGTGTGATTATTTCTAATTGATAAGATAGGAAGTATTCAGAAATGTATAGCAAATGATAGTATGATATTCAGAATATTAATTCATCTCGCATGATTTCCATCACTATTTCTAAAAAATATTCAAGTATACACGTTGCAGCTATGTTGCTAGAAAAATTCAACTTAACAATCTTTGGAGTTTTAACAGAGCAAACTCAGTATAAAAAAGTGAGGTCTATGTAATTTGTCTTTTTCTGTTTTTATTCCTATTTTTGAGTCTTTAATTTACTTCCGGTGATTACAACACCATATACTAGAAATGGTTTTTGGTAAAAATGTTATGATTAAGTGAATAATAAAAGATTGTTACAACATCATAAATCTTGTTATATTCCATTTAAAATATCGTTTTATGATAAGACTATAAATGGCTTTTTGTAAAAATGTTATTATTAGGTGGAAAATATTTTATTTAGTAGCAACATATAGTCTAAAAGATTTTATCATTATTCATAGGTTTAATTATTTTGGAGGTCCTTATTTATGCAGAATCATCTCAAATAGGTCTTCGTATTTTTTTTATCCTAATTAGATTTTTTTTTGTAAAATTGAGTCAATTTTGACGTTGTTGTTAAATTCAGTGATGTTAAAATTTGTGTGTCTTGACTTGCTACCTGCGTAATTTTTAATGACGTGGTCTCATTATGTGCAAGTTCTCCCACGTGGTAGTCCCCTTTCTCCAAAACTAGGGTTCTGTAGATGAGGCAAAGGAGCATGCATTGCACCGCACGCGAAGGAGATAGAAGGCATTGGAAATTCCTCCCGTGGTGGCGCGTTGGATGCTAAAGCTTCTTACAGGTTCGATTTAGCATTTTACGCAAGCAAAAAGAAGCATGGGCTGGTGAAGATAAAGGCACTACAGTTTCTATGATTTTGGGAATGATTTGCAGGTTTTGGATTGTTGGTGGTGGCGAGGCGCAAGAACGAAGATATGTTGATGGTTCTGGAATGTAGGAACACGCGGGTTAGGGTCTCTGTTTTCGCTTTTTGCGATTGTGGTTCCCTCTTTGCAGGTTGATGAAAGCACAAGGGAGATGGTGGTTTTGCCCTGGCTACTAGCGGTGCGGTTTTCTATTGGGTTTCTCTGCGTTTGATTTGTAGGTGGTGATGGACGAAGCTTCGTGATGGTGCATCAATGGAGGAAGCTTCGCGTTTCTGGGTTGGTTATGGAGGAGATCGCGACACGATTTGGGGCAAGATGTTGATGCGACAATGTTGTGTTGGCGTTAGGTGGTTGAGGCGTTGTGGTGGTCAATTCTGCATCGGGGATTGGGCAGTTTAGGTGGTTCAATGACGAGGTTGGCGGTGGCCTAGGGTTACTCATGGTGCTAGCTGGTCAATCCATGGAGTTCTAATTTAAAATAATTAAATTCCACGTAACTCTGCCACGTCATTAAAAATTGCGCAATCAACAAGCCATGACAAAAATTTTAACATTGTTTACTGAATTTAACGGTAAGGTCAAAATTGCCTCAATTTTACAGAAAAAGGGACCTAATTGGGATAAAAAAAATATGAGGACCTATTTGAGACGATTTTGCACAAATAGGGACCTCCAAAATGATTAAACCATTTGGTCCGTAGTTTGGAGCCTTGTGTTCAAAGTGGTCATACCTTTTTCGAAAGTTTACTATTGTCCCATATTTCGTAAAAAAACGGTTCAAGTTGGTCCTTTTGGCTTACAACATTAAAAATACTAAGGGCGTAATGATGTGATAACTATGACTTGCCCAATTTTTTTATTACGTGGCAATTGTGACCCAATTTTTCATTACGTAGTAACTGTGACCCAATTGACACCGTGAAACCCTAGCTGCCACTGCTGTCGTAGAACGAAACATGTCACCACCAAACCCTTAGGCCACCATGTCGTCATCACCACCATCAACACAGACCTACAATTTGAAGTAGAGAAAACCAGTAGAAAACCTAGAAATTAAACTCAAATCACCTAATTGCAACCAAACCTTAGCCACCATGAAACCCTAAACCGCGCTGCCAATAACTAGGGCAAAATCTCCACCATGCGTCGCGCCACACCACCATCAAGTAAGAATCGAATCGAAATCCCTAACTTGCAAACCAGAAATTCCAACCCAAACATGAATAAGAAAATCGCAGTCGCAACACCTAAAAACCCAATTCATACCTTCAACAAACTATAAACATCCATAATGGCTACCGAAATCGCAAAAACCCTAGTTTGCAAGTAGCATCCATGAACACCAACCTGCAAATTGCACAAGCTAGAAACACAAAAACAATGTGCCTCCATGCATCGTGCAAGAAGTCTCTTTGTGCGTCCTCCATCTTTGTCTTCTTTGCAAAGAGCAAAAGCCTAAAATGAGAGCTTCTTCTTTGTTCATCGTTGATCAAACGTGTTGCACCACCGTGGGCTGTCGTGAGTCAGAGTGCAGAAGGCTCTCTCGCATAAACATTGTACATCAATTGGATCACAGTTGCCACGTAATAAAAAATTGACAGGTCACAATTGCCACATCATTACGTCATTAGTATTTTTAACGTCGTAAGCTAAAAAGACTAACTTGAACCGTTTTTTACGAAATATGGAGTAATAGTGAATTTTCGAGAAAAATAAGACCACTTTGAACACAACACCTCAAATTAGGAACCAAATGATGTATTAAGTCTAAAATGTTATATATATTAATGTTACTATAATAAATATATATATAATATATATATATATATATATATATATATATATATATATATATATATATATATATATATATATATATATATATATATATATATTTGTCCTCATCCTCACACTCTTCTTTTCCATATCTGGTTTTGTCTTACCAGACCCAATTTAAAAGCACATTCTCATATTACTCATTTTCATTAAAAAAAATTTAGAATCACACCAATCCCAAAGGTTTAAAACAGACAAATCCAACCCTCACCCTTATTACAACATACATGTTAAAGCCCTATTTCAAAAGTATATATCCGTATAGTTGAATCTAATATCAATTGTTTGTGTGAATATATCATTCATTGTATGTTATAAATGTTTAATGTATAATTGGTATTTTATAATTATATTAAGCAAATTCTTTTGCACATTAATTTATTCTTTCTTTTATGTTATTCAATTTGTTGTTTTCTTTTTATTGCATCTATTGCAATGATCACTTTTACTACTGAAACTAGATGAAGAAATACAAGTGGATCTATCTTAAATGAAAGATAAGTATTAAAAGATCTTTACTACAAGATGATTATGTAACATAATATTTCTTCTTGATAGTCTAAATCCTTAGTTCTTTTAAATATATTTTATTCTTACAATTATTTAATTTTGATAATTATATTAATGCTGTATATTCTTATGTTGAGATAATTTATTTTATTTTAACAATTTTATAACGTTTTATTTAATCAGTGTTAAAAATTAAAATGTTACACCACACAACTAACTTTAAAAACAAACTGAATTTTCATTTTTAAAAATAGAAATAAGATACTGAATCCTCTGTTTATTATGCATAATCATTTATACATTTACCCAGACACTGTGATTAATTAAACAAATAAGTAACAAATTTATTCATTGCAGACTATTTATATCATTTAAGTAACAATTAATGCATGTCTATGTAAATAAAAATAAATAAATAGTACTAAATTTTCATCTATCACTAGTACAAAAATAATATTTTATGACGTAAAAAAAAGAACTATGACATACATAGTTTTGTATGTTATAATAAGTTTACACATTTTATGACGTAGTAAAAATTTACGTTATCTGAACATATTATGACAGTTTCTAAAATCAGTCCATTTTTACTCAATATCAATTCGAAACAATTTTCTCCAATATTCATATAAAAAAATGGACTGATTTTAAAAACTGTGTCATAATATGTTTAGATGACGTAAAATTTTTGCTACGTCGTAAAATATGATTTTTGTACTAGTTACAAAAATCATATTTTATGACATACAAAAATGACTTATGACGTACATAGTTTTGTACGTTATAATAGGTTTACATATTTTATGACGTAGTAAAAATTTACGTCATTTAAATATATTATGACACAGTTTCTAAAATCAGTTCACTTTTTTTTAAATGTGTAGACCTATTATAATGTACAAAACTATGTACGTCATAGTTCGTTTTTGTACGTCATAAAATATGATTTTTATATTAGTGTATAAAGGAGTATAAAGGTAAATAGTAACTTACGAGGCAGAATCATTCTTAATAACTAAAACAAAAACAGTGTCCCAGTAAAGTCCATTATTATACACAAAAATGTAATTTTCACAATGCATCCCATTGTTACATGATTGTATACATGGGATAATGTATTTTTACTATACTTTTACCATTTGATAAGTTGCTTTTAGTGATATTTTAATTATTATAAAAGTTAATTTTTATATTTAAATAAAAATTGAAGGAAAAAATAATAAATGTAAAATGTGTAAAAAAAATTGTTAAATGTTAAAAAATTATGAAACTATCTACAAAATAATTAAAAACTATTTATATTAAAATTATAAAAAATATCTATATTTAACGTTATAACTATAATTTTTATATATAAATTTTTATATCACATTTTACAAACTGAATTTTCGTAATACTTGGAGATGGAGAAGAAATTGTATTTATTTAATATTATCTTTTTTATTAAAACTTATATTAATTTCCATATAACTTATGAGAATATATATTAATAAGGCATGTGTATGTTAAAGGACATGTATAGTGTGATCACAGTTAGTTTTTTTAAAATGATTGGAACATAGTAAGAGTCCAAAATCTCATCCTTTGAAATATTACTAAATTATTAACAATAGTTTTCTGTAAGCTTATTATTGGGAATACGACTGTGATCACTACTGAAAAAGATTTAAAATATTTAATGTTTCCATTTATTTAAAGTGAGTTTTTCAAATTTTAGTACACATAATAGAAACAGAGAATGTGACACAAATAATATATTAAAATAGATACAAAAATTCTTTTAAATTTACAAATGCTTTATATATATTTAAATCAATTTTGTGGTGACTAATGAAAATAAACGATTTTCACCGTAAAAAATAAAATAACCTAAAATATCTCATCTTTATTTAAATTTCTAAAGTCATATTTCTCTTTATAAAAATCAAATATTTACTTATCGTAAATTTTATCTTTTCATGTTAATTATTATTACTGTATTTATTTATTTATCATAAACAAATAAAATAATAAATATTCAAAACCAAACAAAACAAATAAATAATATTTTTATGTATAAATAAATAAAAATAAAACAAATACATAATTAAATACAATATAAAAGAATAATTAAATATGTATATGAAAATAAATATAAATAAATAAATTAAGAGATAAATATAAATACTTACCAAATTTATTTTTTAATTGACATTTTTTAATAAATATAGATAATGTATAAGAGTAAAATTGGTAAGGAAATATGTAGATCCAGTTATAAAATCGTTACAAAATTGAATCATTTTTATTAATTTGTATGAACAATTTTCTTTATCAATAAGTCATAGATAATAAAATGATTATATATATATATATATATATATATATATATATATATATATATATATATATATATATATTCGAAAATATTTTCTTAAGTAATAAAATTTGTCATCAATATTATTTCTCAAAATTCACGTTGTTACCATATATATTACCGAATGTCCATAATTAGAATTATTCTAAATCTTTTTTCTTACCGGATACCATTATTTAACTTTAAAAGATCCATGTCATTAAATATATTTATTTTTATAAATAAAATAATGAAAATATATTTCATGTCCGGATTTTGTAATAATAGTTTATATTTTTTAAATTAATTAAGGATAATCCAAAACAATAAAACAAATTGAAAGGTTAAAAAGGAAATTATAATTAAAATCCCGATTATTATTTAATCAGATATTAAGACCACGCTCATATATGCTATCATGCTATATATGTATAGAAAGCAAAGAAAACCATAGAAGAAGCTTAAAAGATAATACAAACCAGACTTTCTTCAGGAAGTAAACGATTGCTCAGATAAAGGAAAAAGGAAAAAGGAAGATCAAAGAGGTATGTGCACTTATACTTGAACAAAATAGTAAACTTTTGAATGATGAAAATGTTAATGTTATTTATGTTGTATGCATTTATGCGAAAACTTTGGTTTTCTTTTGCTGTAAACCTAGCATTGTCATCAGAACCAGAACTTAGATGAGTTGCGTTCTTAAAAGGACCGTGATATTTAACAACTTTTGAAAGTGTCAATATTTTATTGGTTTGTATATATATAAAAAAAACTAATCACAAATTGTCACATAAATAGTGTAAAAAAGTTGTTAAAAAAAATAGTTAAAGATATATTTTTCTTCTTAAAATTACTATGAAGCAATTAACTCTCATATTATTTCTATTCTGATGCAAAGAAACAATTTTGTTGTCATGTTTACAACCTTTTTTTAATTACTTTTTGATAATATATTATGTGTTATTATTTTATTGATTTCTATATTTGAAATAGGTCAATATTATCACATTAGCTTTGTAAAGGTGTTGTAAAAAAAGTTGTTAAAAAAATATTTTTCATATATTATTGTTGGAAAAAGTTTCTAACAATTTTTTTTTACAAGACAGTGATAGTTTGTAATTGGTCTGTTTCAAATATTTTTTTAAAAATAAATTCAAACAAACCCATAAAATAGTGACACATGTTATATTGTAAAAAGTTATTAAAAAAAATTGTTAAAATATGAGGATCCATTACTCTTTGTTTGTTTGTGTATGTATAAGCTTTTGGGAAAAGATCTTTTAACAACTTTTTTTTGACAACTTTTTGACAACTGTAACTTCTAATTGGTTCGTTTCAAATATTTTTTTAAAAATAAATTCAAAGAGACCAATAAAATAATAATATGTGTTCTGTTGTAAAAAAATTGTTAAAAAAAATTGTTAAAATACGATGATCCCTTTTGTGCAAACACTTGGATAGTGAATGTTGGCAATTGTTGTTGTGTATAGCAGAAAATGGGACGTGGAAGGATACCCATGGATCTGATCGAGAAAGAGAAGGCTCGAAAGACAACATTTCATAAGAGAAAGAACGGATTAATAAAGAAAGTTTACGAGTTTTCAACACTTTGTTCAGTTGACGTTGGTGTGATTATCTTTGCTTCAAAGTTTCTTGATGAACCTGAAACATGGCCACAAGACCCAAGAGAGTTGAAACGTGTGATTCAGAAATATCTGAACACTACCAGTGATAGGCGTCCAAAGGTGTATGATGTGGAAGAGTATTTCGATGAAAGGATGAAAAGGATCGAAGGAGAGATTTCCAAAGTGCAGAAAGAGAAGATCCAGCTCACGTATCCAACCTGGGATGACTCTTACAATACTCTTGAAGAGGAACAGCTGAGGATGTTTGTAAGCATTTTGGATGCTAAGCTTGATGCTTGTAATCAAAGGATGAACATGTTCAAACGAGATTCAAAGGGAAAAGCAATAGCAGAATCAGACAATGATGAAGCACTTGTTCCTTTGTTGGCTCCAAACCAACAAAGGTTTTTCATGCAGAACATGTCTCAAACACAGGTTTTTCCTACTAATGATAACAATCAAGTACCATTTTATCCATGTCATCTCAGCCAAAGTTCTCTACCTTGTTTGTTTCAATTGGGTCATCAAAACTTCAACCAATTGATAGAAAAAAATATAGCAGTGGATTGGAATAATCAAGTTGGTGCAAGTGATACACAACAGGATAGAACAAACACAAACCAAAACTCATCATCCTGCTATTACAATGCAAATATTCAAACAATGCAGCCTTATAATAATGTTGTTTTGCAAACTCTACCTGCTCAATTGCAGTGCGATTCAACGTTCCAGAGCCTGTCAAATCGACCAGGTCCATCACAAGGATTTCAACCTAATGATGTTTCTGATATGCTTCAACCTCATTTTTTAAACTATATGCACAGAAGAAAGTAGATCCTATTTATTTAGATATATATGTTTTCTCTTAATGTTTAATGGATTTTAGTTTTTTGTTCTGTTTTTTAGCATTTCTTGCCTACAATAGTTACTTACAACAATAATTTTGTATCGGATTATTTTGATTTGTTTATTTAGAAAATTTTGGTAAATGAACTAGTATTTGTAACGTTCATTACACGAGTATTTTTTTAATTATATTTAATATTTAATAATTAAAATAAGTTTTATAAAATTAATTAATTTTATATATTTTATTTTAAAGTTAAATAATAATTATAATAATTAAGTAACAAATAATAAAACAATTATCAAAATATTGTGTATATATATATATTGTTAATTTGAATTATTATTAAATATTTTTTTAATAATGTTTAAAAATATAATGTGTTAAGGTTGAATATTGACTAGACAAATCAATGATTTAGTGTGAAAAGAGTCATTATATAATATTTATAATAGATAATTCACTTTGAATTAATTGGTTTTTTATAATTAAATAAAGAATATTATATATATATATATATATATATATATATATATATATATTTTCTTCACATGTTTTATTTCATATATAATTTTATGAAAATCAAATAATTTCAGTTATGTAAGAAGTTGTAATAAAAGAAATAATTTTATGTATTCATTTGAGTAATATGTTTTAGGCTTAATATCCTGATGGTCCCTAATTTTTGTTAAGTGTATTCATTTTGGTTTCTGTTTTTTTTTTCTGTTCAATGTTGTCCTAAAGAATGTAAGTTTTGTTCAATTTGGTCCTTTTTTGCAAACGTCATTTAAATCGTTAGCGGCAGACAGTCCAAGTATGCACACCAGAGATGACATTTAACTATTGCCGTGTCACCCTCGCAGCCCCTTTACCACCGCAAAATTAAGGTTTTGCATTTGGGGGAAATCTTCCTACGCCGCGAGAAGAAGGAAAACGATGCTCTCGATTTTGCTTCAATGGAGGATGATTTTGCAAATTGTGCAGCTCATGGTAGCATGAAGAAGACGAACCTAGTTGTGTAAGAAAGCACTCATGGTGGCTGGTGGAGGCAAGCAACATGCGTTTCTAAGTTTCTTTGATTTGAGATTTTTCTGGATTTCGTTGTGGTTTTATGCAGGTTGGAGAAGATGATGGCCTTGAAGCTTTGCACGACGGCGGCAAGGATTGTCGCACTGACGATGAAGCTTTTGATTTGGATGATTTATGGCTGATGTGCGATAATGAAGATTCAACGAAGTTCGAGATTAGGGTTTTGTGATTTGGGAGAGATCGTGATTTGATGGTGGTGGCCATGGAGGTTGCGCGTGATGACTGCCATGGTTCTCTGTTGGCGCGACTTCACGACGACATGGTGACTTTGAACGATCTTTGTGGCGGCGATGGCGTTATAGTTTGGTGGCGGTAGGGTTCAGTGGGCTAAAGGTTGAAGAATATGGTGACGTGGCAGTAGCTAAATGCCATCTTAACACTGTTGTGCACACCTGGACTGTCTGTTGTTAACTATTTAAACGGTGTTTGAAAAAAGGATCAAATTGAACAAAAATTACATTCTTTAAAAACACATTGAACAGAAAAAAAAAACGAAGACCAAAACAAATACACTTGGACGAAAATAAGGATCATCACGAATAGTAAGCCTAAGTTTTAAGAAGATTATTAAAAGAAAATCTAATCTTTAATTTTCTTAAAATTTTCTCTTACCAAATTTGTTTAAAAAGACAAAAAAAAAAAAACATCATGAATCACTTAATAGAGCACAAAAATCACACTATCTATCAAAGCATTTAAAATTAACAATTGCAATAATCACTAATAAAATAAAATAAGGTCAATTTCTCATACATTAACTATAACGATAAATATCAATCATCAATACGTTTTCACGTTTATGCTATTTCTTCTAAAAGAAATATCTTCTTTATAGAAAAGTTTTGTTTTACTTAACTCTCTTTTCCTTTTTCTCAATTCTTTGTGTCTTTCTTTTTAAACTCCTTTTCCTTTTCTTTTTAATTAAATTCTATAATACGGTAATCGATAATGTTTCCTTTAAAAATTTCAACCTGTTTTTAAACCAAAACTGCATCTTTTAAATTTTTTTATTTTTCCACTTATTTTATTTCGAGTGTAGGTCTTTACTTATAAATTCCATTTAAATAATTACTTTTATTATAAAATTTAAAAAAATATTTGGTTTATTTTAATATATGTTATTATTTTAATAATTATTGTTACAATTGTAATAATAAGAATAATACTACTACTAATAATAATAATAATAATGTAAAATCTTATTTAATATATTAAATCATATTAAAATAAATAAACTATTTATTAATTTTAAATTAATTTTTTTAAAAATATGTTAAATGGTTTTCAAAATCTTTTAACACGTTAAAGGTTTTCAAAAACCATTTAACATATTTTTTCAAATTTTGTTTTCTAATTTAAATTTTAACTAATAATTTTGTTAATATAATTTTTTTTTTCTAATTCTGTTAATATAATTATGTTTTTATATTTTAATGGTTTTTAAAATTTGTTTATCATATTTTTAAAATTTTTGTTTTCTAATTTAAATTTTCATAAATAACTAATTAATTTTAATATTTAAATATAATTTAATATGTTAAAATATATTAAATCAGATTTTATATTATTATTACTTTTATTATTATTACAATTGTAATAATAACTATTAAAATAGTAACCTATATCAAAATAAACTAAATATTTTTTGAATTTTATTATAAGGGTAATTTAATTTTTTTAAAATTTAAAAAATTTAATTAAAATATTAAAATAAAGTAATTATTTATTAAATTTTAAATTAAATAACAAAATTTAAAAAATATGTTAAACAGATATAGAAATCCGTATTAAAAAATTAGTAAAATGTTGGTACCGTACCAAAACATAATTCTCTCAAATATTAAACTAGCAAGGTAAGAAAACAATAACTAAGTAGGATGGATACTCTTAAGCTATTATAAAACAAAATTTTAATGTTACTATTATTTACATTTTAGGATTTCTTTTTAAATCAGAACAAATAAAAATAAATAAAAACGTTATTCAGAACATTTCTCTTTATATTAGAAACTAAGCATGCAACATCATATTTGTTTACAAACAAATATTTTATTACCAACAACTATAGAGAGCTGAGGTGAAGACTGAGTTCACAAGAACTTCAGACCGCAATGAGCCGTTTTGAAACCAATTTGTTTCGATGTCAGCAGTGGACTCTACAAAACTACAAATTGAACAAGCAACAAAATTTTTAGTTTTTGTTACTACCACTGTAGTAAAACAAGTTCGTGTAAAGCTATAGTAAGATTGTTAATCATTAAAGGCAGTTGGGACATAAAAATAGTCCTTTTGGCATTTGGGTAGGGGAAATGATACTCTTTGATGGGGATCCTGCTGTTGCATGTCTGTCTTCTCTTCCTGAGAGGGGTTGGGAATACTAGTTTCTTCATCCTCTGTTTCTTCAGGTTCACCAGACCCTTGGCTTGGAATTCCAAACATGTAGTTCGGACTGGTTAACGTGTCCTGATCAGGTGGAAGTGGGATACCAGGTCCAGCTATAGTCTTTGGCAGTGGTATCTTGTTGCGGTTTTGAGCCAACTCCAGAAGCACCTGCCAACTCACTAAATTAAACACTCTTTCAAGAAGTAATACATGATATTTCTTTCCTAACAAAACCACTGATCTAGACCAAAGCTTTTGCAATTGTGTTCTTAGATGTTAGTGTCATCATTCCATTCAGGATGTTCAGTTTGAAAGAGGTTCCTCCATGAAACATATCTCCTAATATTAGAAACTAACAGAACTGAACAACTTTCTCCTTGTGGGTTTTATTTAAGTTGAAGAACATAAACATGCCAAAATCTCTCATATTAGCGTGAGACTTGCAACACCTGTTTAGTTTTTAACTATAGATAAGGCAGAAAATAAAAGCATTTGGGAATAGGAGTGCCTGTAGTTTCAATCAGAAACATCACAACCAGCCTAAATTCAACAATAAAAAAATATAATATGTAACCACTGGGTAAGAATATTGAAAAATATAAAATAACTAATATTACCTCGCGAGGAGGTGGTTGCGAGAAACTGAAGTTAAGCTTGGATTGAATAGCAAGCTTAACATCATCGCAATCGATTTCGGACTTGCCTGCGTGCTCTGAATACACCTGGGCATCCGTTAACACATCAACTATATAGCGATACCATAACTCAAGGAACGTGTGTATAACAGGAGGTTCGTATTCCCCCACGCCCATTGATTTCAACAAAGACTTCACAATCTTTGCATCCCTTGGCATAGCCAACTCTTCATCTTTATCTGACATGCCTGTCCACTGCACCAAAAAACATTTTTTGATTACTTGAAACAAAATGGGTAATTGTATCTTATCAAATTACAACGGTGTTGAAAAATCCAATCTCTGACATTGAGGTTTCGTAGATAGAGAAAAGGACAAAAAAATTGCCGTAGTGGTGAATCGTTCTAAACTTGATGTTCCTAATTACAAAGTTTTACATGTAGAACTTTCAATTTCCTACACTCTTTTAATACCTAATAAAAAAATATGTTTACTTTCTAGTTAATTTATCCTAAAGCATCTTATATTTTAAAATAAAAGTAATATTTTATTGGTGTTGGATGGGTGTTAAATAAAAGTAATATTTTATCCAATGATGCACTATTAAGTGGCTTAGGAGATTTAACTACGGTTAATTCTTTCGAGTAAAATGAAAAACTTGAATATGTTTTGTACAATATTGATTAAAACTATGACAGGATCTCATAAGACCTTCTTAGGGCAACTCCGCATATTGAAAAGTGTAAAATGTGGTTCAAATTATTTTTAAGCAATTCATACTCAAATATTTCTCAAATTGAATTTTTTTTAAGAAACTTTAACTCATACTCAAATTTGCTCTAATAGAAAAAAAAAACATTAAGAAACTCTAACTCATTATTTTATATTTTTACTCTCCCCATCTCCTTATTTTATACTCTCTTTATTTGCACTCCCTCTCCCTTGGTCCAAAAAATTATTTTCTTGTTGACAAGCAACGATTTCTTGACATAACAGCTACAAACAATTTTTATGCAACTTGCGTATCATCTCATATTCCTCCAATGAAAAGTTGCTTCAGACAACTAGTACTATATTAAAACACCTGTGTAAACATCTCCTGATGAAGATGATTTTACAAGTTCTTATTCTACCACCTTGTTACATTATTTTAAGACTTTCTTACAAGTTTTGGTCCAATCTAAAGATCCTATAACATCTACTTTTTATAATTTTTTATTTACAATTCAATTTGTTACAACTTAAAGGCTAATTTAATTATTAGGTTAAGACTGAATTCTTTTAAGATCTCAAGTCATAAATTTTAAATCATTTTCGTGTTATATCGTTATGTTTCAATGGAGATTTCTTATAAAACTCGGGACTCAGATTTAAGATCGAATAAAGCTCTAATAATTCCTCCAATCTAACTATATTCCTACATTATGTTAACCTATTTCACAAGCACAAAACAAATACTTAGACAACTTGAAGATGCGATTTAATCATGACAGGAAGGGCATAATTTGGCTAATTACATCAAATGTAATAATTGCAAAGCAGATTCCGGGTCTGAAGGTGAATAATCAATCACCGTGAAATTTTCTCATATATTATCACTGGGAGATATAATATATTTGCATATAATATAACCAAGACCAGGACAGAACAAGTACTGAAAATTCATGGTTTGCATTGATAAAGATATTCACAGATAAAAATGGAATAATACACATCCATGAAATTCTCAACACCTTCACCGCTGAAAAAGGAAAGGGTTAAGGAACTCACGTCGGCGCGGAGATGAACCACCGAGAATCTGCAATGCCGCCCACCGTGCCGGAATCGGAGGCTTCTCTGCTCAAAAGTGAAAACTGACGTTAGATATGTTTCTGAATTCTGAATATAGGGTTTGTATCTAAAAATGAAATGATTAAAGAAACATAAATATTTTATTACACTGATACATAAATATAATAAATTAGCATTATTAACATTAAGAGAAAAATGAAATAAAGAGAAAAAAAAACACTTAATCATCCTAAAACGTTATATAATTATGAACTCTAAATTTTAATTGATTTTTAATCCTCGTGACATTTACAAAAAGATGTCTCGCTTTATAATTCTGTTCCGATTAATCTTAAATTTTATTATTATTTTTAATTAAACACCAAGAATTTCAATCTTAATCTAATTAATCCTTAAAGTTTATCAAACTTTTTTTTAAGCTTGAGTTTCAACTATTGACATCGCATAATCGTTAGAACTTATAATGTTTTCTAATTGATCATGTGACAATTTTTTTTAGAATAAAAAGCTAAGCATTTTATTTTAATTTCGTTAATTCTTAATTTTATAATTTTTATAAATAATTTTTAAATTTTTTTAAGCTGTGTCGCAGAACAAAAAATTTGTTTATTTAAATTAAATTAATTCAAACTTTTGAAATCTTCATCATTGGATTTGATGATTGATAGTAAGAAACATATAATTATCATTCAACAATTAAATTAATTCAAACTTTTGAAATCTTCATCATTGGATAGATGATAATTAATAGTTGTGACTATAATATAAGAAAGAATTTCAGTAATAACAATATATTTCATTATCTTTATCAAATAAGGATAATTTAAAATAGTTAATTCTGAGTTTGTATATCTCTCTTCTTAAAATAAAGACAGCTTTGTCGAAATTTAAAATTGAATCTAAATTAAATCTGTGACATGACAAAGAGAGATAAAAGAAAAAAAAAAGTGTAAAGGAGTTGTAATAATTTAATTTCTATTGAATACTGAAATAGTGACACTCTTTGCATTTCTATTTTTTTTTAAATGAAATTTCAGAAAAAAAGAAAACGTGATGGAGATGGAACCTAACAGCCTTTTCCACGTCCTTTATCTTTTACGCATATTTTATATTTAATTTTTCTATTTTTTTTTAATTTAAGTTGTTGTAAAAAATAGATAAATTTAACTTATAAATCACAAAGACTAGTCATTTTTAATCAAAGTTTCTTCTACAAATTATTTATTAAAAAAACAATGTTATTACGTGAATCCTAAATAAATTTCTTAAAATAAAGAGAACCATTTACAAAAGAAAACTAAAATAATCAAATCAATAATAATACTTCAAATCATCGCCAAATAATTTATACCATATTTCACGAAAGGTCTTATAATGCTCATATTTTTATAGATCACAAATATTTTTCTATAAAATATAATTTTATCGAATTAAGATTTACTTACAATAAATGATGATTTTTTTTCTTCAAATATTTTAATATAAAATTACCATCCAAATTCTATTTAAAAATATTATTAATTGAACCAATGTTTTGAGACATAGGCATAATAATAAATCCATAACATGATGATATTATGTGAAAATGTTGACTCTACCTTCATCTACATTATATATACACCAAACCATTATAAATTAGGAGCAAATTATTCCCTTTAATATATGACCTAATGGTAATAAGCAATTAATTGTGATTAATTCTGAATTAGGTTTATTAGGAAAGAAAAACAAACGGATTACCAAATGTCAACTATCCAGCCTGCCATGATTATGCTCACACACGTTATAGAAGAGAAATATGATATCATCTTCCATTATAGGAAGACTGATTTCCCAAATTACTAGGTAATATTAGGAGATTATTGATTTTTTTTTCAGAACAAACTGCATATAATACTTGTTTAAGAAAAAATGATAATTTGGAATGTTTTTCTTCAACTTCAGTCACGCGCACGAAAATCAAATCCCAGTCAAATATCCAACACGGAAAGCTATCTCGAATTCATTGAACGTGAATAATATAATTGCAGATCAAATAATAGAAAAAAGAGAGAAATAGGGTTTCCATTGCCAGCCTTAATTTTTTAAAGCAAAATGAAAATGGAAGTGTGAGTGAAGTAAAGGCTGAAGGAACAGCTAGAAATGGGGTTTGAATGAGACCATGAAAATGGAAGAAATTGAAGTTTGAAGCATGAAAATGGTGACAAAGTAATGTAATGGTTATGTTAGTAATAAGAACAAACAAACACCATAGTTGTGCGTAACATCTTAAAGACAAGGATCCAAGTAGCCTAGTTCCATTCAAAGCTGTTGTGTTGTGTTGTGTTGTGTGTGGCAAAGGATCACACAAAGACAATACAACACAAAACGTTGACACTAAAATCCCCGTAAGAGCGGGGCCACTTCACACACGGGCGGCACAACACACAACCTATTCCTTTTCCTCTTTTCAAAAAGCAAGCTTTCATCTTTCTCATTCTCTCTATCCATATGCTAAGTGCTTATTCTCTCTCTCTTTCTTTCAAACCATTGATCTGACCACTGCTTGTGTGTGTATAACCAAATTTGAGCAAACCCCTTTGCATCTGATCCTAGAATCACTAGCATATCTACCCATTTTCTATCTTCTCATCGTCTGTAAGTTAAAGCTTTCTTTTTGTCCTTTTCTTGTTAGCCTTTTCCTTGCTGCTTTAAGTTTAACCCAAAAGAAAAAAAAAATAAGAAAAGGAGTGAAAATAAGGATGATTGGGGGGGGGGGGGGTTTAATTTCCGTGTGAAAAACTCTCAAAATATGCTTTGACTTCAATAGGCTTATTGGGTTGTGGACTTGGGGTATCTCTGTTTATCAGTTTCTCACTTTTTGTATGTTTTGTTTGTAAAGTGCTTCTGTTTTTGTTCTTCATGTGTGTATATATGCTCCCTTTTTTGTATTATTGTTGTAAGCTATAAAACGTTTGGTTTTGTGATTGGCAGAGGCAATTGAGTGTGAAAAATGACAAGGGTGACTCGTGATTTTGGTGATACAATGCAAAAAGAGGCCGTACCTGCGGTGTCTTCTGATGTTGTCTTTGCTTCTAGTCGGTTTCCTAATTACAGAATTGGAGCTAACAATCAGATAATGGAGACAAAGGATGATCCTAAAGTGCTGTCTATGAAGGAAGTTGTTGCACGTGAGACTGCTCAGCTGTTGGAGCAGCATAATCGTCTCTCGGTTCGTGACCTTGCCAGTAAATTCGAGAAGGGTTTGGCTGCTGCGGCTAAGTTGTCTGAAGAGGTTACCCTTTGTTCTGGTTAAAAATCCATTATTTTTTACATTGGAATACAGTTCTTCCTTTGGAGGGTTTTGCAACCTGAGATTGTTATTTTACAGTGCTTGCAATTCAAATAACCAATGATCATATTCATAATTTTTGAAGAAAGGTATGTTCCTTTTTTAAACTAAGCTTTTCATATGCTGGTGAAATTAGGCTAGACTTAGAGAGGCGGCATCTTTGGAAAAACATGTTCTTTTGAAGAAACTTAGAGATGCACTTGAATCCTTAAAAGGGCGTGTGGCAGGCAGAAACAAGGATGATGTGGAAGAAGCTATTGCTATGGTTAGTTTTTTTTTATTTTTATTTTTAAAAAGGAAGATATCTACTTCGACTTTGTTTCTACCTAATAATCAGGTTTTCATATCTATATTGTTATGTGCTTTTTCATATGAAGCTGGCTCTATAGTATAAAGTCTTGTGTATTGCTAGAGAAGTCAAATTGGGAGAGTGTATGTTAAAGGCTTTGAGAATGAACTTGGAAATACTTCTTTTAAATTTTGTATATACTTGTAGAAGTACATCTTATCTAGATAATGCTTTCATTGCTCCATGAATAAAAATGAATTTAAACTTCTTTTAATTTTTTTAGTAGAAGGTTGGTTGCAGTGCCAATTTATCTGTGTATTCACAGTCTTCTAAATTGTAAATTTATTCTGTGCATTCTTCAGGTTGAAGCTCTAGCAGTTCAGTTGACTCAGAGGGAAGGAGAACTAATACAAGAGAAGGCAGAGGTGAAGAAGCTTGCAAATTTTCTTAAGCAGGTGAGCTGTCCTGTTTTACATGGTGATGAAAAAAGTTTGATTAGAAATAGCAAAAGAAAAGAAGATCAAGCATTATAAGATATCCTCTTTATAAGCAATAAAAGTAAACACAACGAAATCGACAATTGCAACAAATAGGACTCCAGTCCCTCACAATCCTTACTGAAGAAGTTTCCTGAAATAGTTCTTTGCTGAGCGCCACAGAGATGTCACAAGTTTCGGCAAAAAGATTTCCAAGCACTTTTCCCCAATCATGAAATAAGAAAGCATGAATTGTGCACTTACATGAATTAAACAATACATTATTGTAATTCTGTTCTAGATCAGAATGTTGCATATTAACTATATAACTCCAGGAATATACTAGTTTCTGTGCAATGAAATATTTTTTTCCATATCTGCATAAAGAAATTCCTTGTCCGATGTTGATAGTTCATTTAATTTTTAGGCTTCTGAAGACGCTAAGAAACTTGTTGATGAAGAAAGAGCTTTTGCTCGTGCTGAAATAGAGGATGCCAGAGCAGCAGTTCAAAGAGTTGAAGAGGCACTGCAAGAACACGAGAGAATGTCTCAAGCCTCTGGGAAACAAGTTTGTGCTATTTACTTGTCATTTATCATGTTTTATGATAGGGAGTTGGTAATATGTGTTTGTTGAAAAGTTTATCCAAATAGGCTCACAGTATATATTTGCTGGTAGTTATCTTGACACAAGAACAAGTGAAAGTGGAAGATGAGAGTTTTGCTCAATATTTTTTACCTTTATGTTTAAAATTATGCTTCAAGGTTTCATGCAATTGAGCTACTGCTTCTCCTTTTCATGCATTGTTTGTCATTCCCACTCAATTGGTTTTTCTTTCTCTTTTCTTTTATACGAGGAAACAAATACTGTTGGTGTGTCTTAATTTAGTAATAATCATTTCAACAAAAAAAGGTTTTATCTTTCAGGACATGGAACAATTAATGAAGGAGGTTCAAGAGGCTCGAAGAATAAAAATGCTGCATCAGCCAAGCAAGGTATATATGAACACATACACATGTACCTATGTTTTCTGCCATCTGATTGCTATTTCAAATGCCTTCTCTTTTTCTGGGTTCCGTTTTTCTTAGGTGTGCCAGTATCTTGATTGATCTCCTTTGTTGAATTAGCATTCTTTCCGTTATTTTCCTAGACTTCTTTTTTCGATATTGTTAAGACTTTTTATTAAGTTATTTAAGATAGATGATTATATTGACTGTTGATTGAATTCTAGGTCATGGATATGGAGCATGAACTTCGAGCATTGAGGGCTCAACTTGCTGAGAAGACTAGACAGTATCTTAGACTTCAGAAGGAGGTATGTGTGTCATATAAACCACCCATGGTCAATTCTATGATATACTCTCAGTATCATGTGGAAGACTTTAGATAGTTATTGGGGTTTTAAGCAGCATGTTATGATGAATCATGTTTTGTAAGTTGAATTTGGTTTTGCACTCTGGTTTTTGGTTGAAAATATGTTTAACATGGTTTTTGCATCATGCATGGATTTCGGGGATGACATGCCTTGAGAATTGTTGTGTATCATGACCATTGGAGGATATTTTGAGAGGGACTTGAGCGTGTGAAAGTTTCACATGGAGTAGTAATATGAGATGCTTGCTGGAATCCTCAAGTGTTTGGTTTCCCCCTCTTATCAGCTAGCGTTTTTGTCACCTTTGCTTTGTGGCATGCAGTATTTACCTTCATACTGTCAAATTCTCTGGCAACACTTAAAATCTGGGCCTATAATCCTTTCATAATTGCTTTATTTTTCTGATGATTGATATATAAGGAAATGTTCTTAAATACTACATGAAAAACATGAGCTATTCAATTTTCCATATTTCTTCGCTGAGGCGGTATGATCTTTAGATACATGGGAGAATCTTCTAATTCTTGACATGGTGTGTTCGAAAATTCCATGATTTTATTCATTTGGATTAGTGTTTGGGCATTGATGTTGAACAGTGTTTTTTTTTTTCCCCTTAAGTGAATGGGAAATTTCTTTGCTTAGATGGAGAAGCTTAGTGATTGTTTTCCATTGATCATTGTAAGCTTCTTTTATTGTTAATCCTTCATAATACTTTTCAGCTAACTAGGACAAAGAAAGGCGGGGAGAATATTCCTCACTTATATGAACTTGAAGGGAATGAAACCTTAGGTTCTTACTTGCAAATTCAACCTTGCTCTGATAATGCTCCCGAAGTTTCTAAATGTACAATTCAGTGGTATCGTGTATCAGCTGATGATGCAAAAAAAGAACTTATATCAGGTAGTTTTTTTTTTTTTTTTTTTTTTTTAACTAGCGAGTTGGCTGATTCATGATTTATGCATATCTCCTACTGATTGTATTGCATTTTCTATTATTGGTCACTTTCCGGAAGGCAAATAAGAGTTATGATTATGATCATTCTATCCTTTAGTATTCATAGAAAATGATATACCTATAATCTGTTTAACATTTTTTCATCATAGATGAATGTTCAATATAACTACTTGTGTTGTTTAAATACTAATGATTAATTTAGTTAAACTCAAACTATTTTATAAGATGGTATCTCGACCTATTCTAGCAAGGTTTATTTATTCTATTATGTCACTTACAATTCAGTCACACCCACAAGAGATATATGCCTATATTTTAGAATATAAATGAATGGAAACTTCATCTTACAAACTGATTTTATAGAGTTGAATTAGGTCTGAATCACTTTATAAGAACTTAATTCACAGATTGTGACTAGCATTTTCTGGGTATTATGCACTTAAGCTAGCCAAACATAACTGTTAGTGGAGCTTATTATGTATGCTGTGCTGTTTAAGATGCTGGAAGACTCTGGTTGTTGTTAAATATGTCATCTAGTAAGTTCATCGTTTTTATCTTTCCTTATCATATAATATAACTTTCTCAGGAGCAACCAAATCAGTTTACGCCCCTGAGCCTTTTGATGTTGGGCGTATATTGCAAGCTGAGGTTATTTCAGAAAGTGAGCATTTCACACTTTCAACTGCTGGTCCAATAGATCCAGGTCTGGTTTCAATTTGACATATCCTCATTTGCTATAGTAGAAGTCACTATGTTTCTATTTTAAATATAAAGTTGTTTTGTTATCTATTTTTTTAAGAGGTAGAGACACATTTTGCTGTGCAGTCATGTTGAGCTTAAATTTCTTCTGTACTCTCATGCAGCTGCTGGTTTGGGAACCTATGTTGAGGCACTCGTGCGCAAACATGACACTGAATTTAACGTACTTTGTTCTGTTCCTTTTAACTTTTATTTACATGCATGCCTTGTTAAGTTGAGCTGTTTTTTTACCCAAAGGTGTATGGTTTCATAGTTGTTGCTTACCCATTTAATCAAAATTTTTAGTTTTGACAAACTGTTGTTATCTTGTACTTTGTTCTTCACATTTCAAAATAAAGTTTACAATGACATCTAGTCAGATTACATGATAATAATGTTGTAGTTTCATTCAATACTTTTTCAGGTAGTTGTAACTCAAATGAATGGTTCACCTCCAACTGAATCTATTCATGTGCTTCATGTTGGAAAGATGAGAATAAAACTCTGCAAAGGAAAGACCACAATTGCCAAAGAATACTATTCAAGTTCAATGCAGGTATTTAGAACTGTTGACACCATTTATATTTTGATTGTGAAAAGCAAATCAATGCTCCAACCTCTTTCTTGTACTCATTCTCTATATTATTGTTAATCACTGTGCTGATACACACAAATACCTTGTGCATTGAATTATTCGATTCTATCTGTGTTCATGAAAATGCATTTGTTCTTGTGCTCTTGTAACTTATGATAAATAGAATTTGGTTAACCACAGCCCTTTGATCTTGTTTTCTTTAGCTTTGTGGTGTTAGAGGAGGTGGAAATGCAGCAGCACAGGGAGTTTTTTGGCAGCCAAAGCAAGGGCATTCTTTTGTATTAGCTTTTGAATCAGAGCGAGAAAGGAATGCTGCCATCATGCTTGCAAGGAGATTTGCATTTGACTGTAATGTATGTCCTTCTGAAACTTAACACATTGGCTAGAATTTGAGAATTAATCTTTTCTCTCTTTCTCTCTTTTTGACCACCATTGCTAAATCGAAACTGCAAACAATGGCAGATCATGCTTGCTGGACCAGATGACAGAGCTCCTCTGGGGACATCATGAGTCTCCTTACATCTTTTTCCCCTACCCTTGTAATTATGAGTTTTTCTACCTTGTATTATTACCATAAGTGTTATTTAAACTCTTCAAATCTTCCTTATAATATTGGTTTAGCTTGTAGTGGTTCACACCTTGTGGTCTGAATCATATATATATATATATAATTTTGTTTCATCAGTTCAAGGCATTCTTTTATTTGCCTGTGAGATTAGGTTGCTTAGTCATAGCATTTTGTATTGAAATGCTAATTGGTTGTATTTTTATGGACAGACAATTACTGAGAATTCTGATTGCTGTTGTCTATGGACACTGACCTCGTGAACAGGACAATATGTGAATCTTGTTCTTCTTTCATTTGTGATATAAAAGAATGCAATGTTTATATTACTCCATTTACCTCAAGAATCCAATGTTCTGTCGTAGACACATAAATGGATACTATACGTTTTATCAGTATACTAAGAATTTGCAGCAAAAACTAAAAATAAAAACAAAAACTATAAAAAAAAAGCTCATTATATATTTAATGTATTAATATAGTTATCAGTATACTAAGAATTTGCAGCAAAAACTAAAAATAAAAACAAAAACTATAAAAAAAAGCTCATTATATATTTAAAGTATTAATATAGTTATGCATCAACATTTTAAAAAAGAATGTGAGGGGTTTGATAAAGTTAAAATAAGGAAGAATAAATATCAATAAAAGTACAACACAAACCTGTTTAAGTTTAAAAAAAAAAAACGCTCAGGGAATGTTTGAAGATTTTGTAACAGTTCAATTGTTGTGAATTTTTCAAAAATTGACATTTCATGATGTTTGTTTTTTTTTTCAGATTAAAAGTGCTAGAAACATATATTACAGAAAAAAAGCAAATTTTAAAAATAATCTGTTTATTATTTTTTATGTACTTGTTTTTTGTTTTTAAAATGAAATTCCAACAATATATTCTATTTATTGTTTATTTTCATTCATCTTATTTTTGCTTTTCTATTTTTTATGTACTTTATTCTTTTTATACTGTTTTTTTTTTACAAAATTCAGTGCCGTTGCTTACCAAATTAGCGTCCCAATGTTTTAAAATTTGCTTGAATACTATTATTTATTAATTTAGTTTTAAACTGCACAATTTTTATTATATAAAATAATCAATAAAATATTGTATCAAAACATTTAATAGTGTAAATCTTGACTGGTAGGTGTTCTGTCTTGGACACTAATTGATATAAAGAGTACTTTTACTTTCTGTAAAATGAATAGATTTTAATTTAAATATTTTTGATGAAAACTAAAACAAAAATTTAGGCATATGACGAAAACTAAAAGAATTATTTATTTCAAAATTTTCAAAAATGAAAAAATAAGCCATAATAATTTTGTAAAAAACATTCAATGATATGAACTCAATATTTAATAAATAAGCAAAAGATAACTTCATCATATTTTGACTTTTTGCTGAACTTTGTAGTTGTAGCTGTTAGTATAGTTGAAATCTTTATTTACGCATTTTCCCTCTTTAAACCATGTACATTCCGTGTGGACCATGCTATGCTGGATTTGTGGTCAAAGTTCAATCAACGGCTACCATTCGTCTTGTCTTCCTGCCAAATATCCGACCCTTCATTGTCTCAGCTAATTGTTTTTCACTTTCTTTTTTGTATTTATTTTCCACCTACAAAATCTTGATCTCTATGCTGTTGTGTGTTGTTGTTGTGTTGTGTTAATCTGATTCACATTTACATACTCTTTCTCTCTCTCTCTTGGATCACTCATTTTATTTCAATTCTCAGGTACTTTCTCTGCACTCTTTCTCATGTTTCTGCTTCATTCCCACCCAGTATCTTCCATTTTTATGATCCCCTTTAAGGCTAATTTGGCCATGCTTCCTCATTTTGTGAGGATGGTATCCTGTATTCAATTCAAATGATCAAGCATTGACAGTCTTATGATTCTGTGCATCTTCTATTTTTGATTCCTGGGAAATCTACTGGTAAAAAGTAATTACTTAACAAAATGCAAATAAAGTTGATTTTTTTTTGACCCTGATATGGAATGACAAGTTTGGTTGAATTTTTGGATCATGGAGATCTAAAGTTTGCATTTTTGATTCGTGTGTTTGTACCTATCAAATGCTGATGTAAGTGATCCGGCATGTTGCAGTGTTTTTTCCTTTGCAAATAATTAATCAGAGAGTTAACTTGTGACTTTGGTTGACTTTGATTAGTTGTGTGATTGGGTTGGAATTGGATCTTGATGAAGCTAACTTATGTGAAAATTTGGCATGTGTGATTCAGATATGTCGACATCTGATGAGCCAGAGGTGGTGGAAAGGGGTACCAAGGATGAAAAGCACAAGGAAGATGACAAAGAGGATGGGAAGGGTGGATTCATTGACAAGGTGAAGGATTTCATTCACGACATTGGTGAGAAGATTGAGGAAGCTATTGGGTTTGGGAAGCCTTCTGCTGATGTTACTGCGATACACATTCCATCAATTAATCTTCACAAGGTAGATCTTGTTGTTGATGTGCTCATAAAGAACCCTAATCCAGTGCCAATCCCTCTGATTGACATAGATTACTTGGTTGAGAGTGATGGAAGGAAGCTAGTTTCTGGATTGATACCAGATGCAGGTACCATCCATGCACACGGAGAGGAGACTGTGAAAATTCCTCTTACTTTGATTTATGATGACATCAAGCAAACATATGCTGATATTAAACCAGGAAGCATCATTCCTTATAGGGTGAAGGTGAGTCTGATTTTTGATGTTCCCATCTTGGGAAGGCTAACTCTACCTTTGGAGAAAACTGGAGAAATCCCCATACCTTATAAGCCTGATATTGATCTTGAGAAGATTCATTTTGAGAGGTTCTCTTTTGAAGAGACGGTTGCAACTCTTCATTTGAAGTTGGAAAACAAGAATGATTTTGACCTTGGCCTGAATGCTCTTGATTATGAGGTGTGGCTTGGTGATGATAGCATTGGTGGTGCTGAACTCACCAAGTCTGCTAAAATTGAGAAAAGTGGGATTACCTATATTGATATACCAATTACCTTCAGGCCTAAGGATTTTGGCTCTGCCCTCTGGGATATGATTAGAGGAAGGGGAACTGGTTACACCATGAAAGGAAATATTGATGTTGACACTCCCTTTGGTGCAATGAAATTGCCCATCAGCAAAGAGGGTGGTACAACCAAACTTAAGAAAAACGATGATGATGATGACGATGAGGTTTGTTAATAAAACTTCTTTTAATTATGTTTCTTGATTCCTTTCAATGTTTTCAACATTCTCTAGAAAATGATAAGGTATTGGCTTGCAACTGCACATATCATCAGACAGGAGATAGCTTTGAATTCACATATGTAGCCCTTGTCTTGCATATTTTCAATATAACAAAAATACTTCAGAATCTAGTATTGAAAAAAAATAAAATTTCCTGTACTTGGTTGGAAATATGATAAATAGATTAGGTGAACAACTTTTTGTCTTTTACTTATATGAGAAATTCTTATCTGAAATAAGGTTGCTTCCCAACACTAACTCTTGGTAATCTCTTTATCTTGTATAAGTTGTATATGCTTGTTTCATAACTTCTGTCTATAATCTTTTTCTTTGCAGGATTGAAGAAGAATTGTAGCAGGTTATTTACTAGTTATTAATAAAAGCGTACTTGAACTTCGAGGCATTACTTTATGGGTTCTGATGGCATTGATATGTATTTTTAGAGATCAGGTTGACATTCAAATTATGAGATAGTATCAGAATTTTAGTGAAAATATGTTTCAGTTTGGCTTGTTTTCTTTGTTTGAATCATGCTTTTGTTGTACTTAATTGATTATCTTAAGAATCTAATGTTATCTTAATGTGAGATAAAAGATAATTTGCCTTGAAAATAGTATGTGGTCGGTTTTATCTATTTATCTATCTGTTTGTGAGGTGGAGTTTTGTTTGTCATTCTGGAACTGAGAATTGGTCATGTTAGGCTTCTTTTGGGGGCTGTGTATGGTCTAAACCTTAAATCAAACATTTTATTCTATTATTAAGTTTGAATCAAAGGGTGCTTGTACCAAACAACATGAAAACACTCCAAAGTTTTATGCCTGTTCTGGTCTAAGAATTAAAACAAAAAAATGCATCTTCCTCGTAATTGCAAAATATTGGTTACTAAATTCGTCCATAAAGAGAAGGTTCTTTTTAGACTCAGCCAAAATACTAGTAAAAGTAATGCTTGATTCAACTGAGTATAGCTGAAAGGACAAAACTTAGATACTGTGTGAACTATTTCCCAATCAAAATTGGAGAATTACATCTATAATATATGCAATCTTTTAATACTTTAAGTATATAAAATTATACTAATATTGTCATAAAAAAACAACTTTTTGCATCTTACGTTGAATATAAACATTATTTTAATACTTTCAATATTAGTTATAATTAGAATTTAAGTGAGTTTAAATTTTATATTAAATAAAAATAAGAAAGTAAAATAGTATATAAAAAGGTGGTAAAAACCTATTAATCCATTAATTTAAGATTTTAGATAGAGAATCTTATAAGAAGAGAGAAATTGTGGAAAAAAACTCATTTTAAAAGGTTTTTTCTAAAACATATTTCATGTGTTCGGATTCTGAAACATCTTTCTCGAAAAAATTGTCTTAAAAGTCAGCTTGTTTCAGAATACATTAATATATTCTGGAAATTTTGTTTTGAAAATCTTGAAAATTTTGTTCCATAAACTTCGTAAAGCTGGTACCAGAAGGGAAAATGGTCATTTAAGAAATTTTAGCTAGTGGGAAGAAATTGTGAGAGTGCAGAAAGTAAAAGCATGAAATCAAATACCTATTGAATTATGAGATTTTTATCAATAAAGTTGAATAATAATTTAAAATAAAGTATATATTATATGTTATTTTAATAAGTTGATTAAATTTTGTAATAATTATCTTTAAACTATACCAATAATAATTTCTTATTAGTTTTTTAATAGTTTCTATTTAGTTGATACTTAAACTTCTTTATACTTAAAATATTTCGAGATTAAACTTTATCTCCTTGTTCTAACATAAAGTCTCACTCTTAATTAAGATGTCATCCTACTAAATTTTTAATTAAACTAATCTTTTAAATTTAATTCATTATATATCTTACTAATAGAAAACAAATTGGGACATTGCACAACTTAAGGTTAGGGGTGGACCGAACTGAACTGCACTTCTAAATATTGTACTGACCTAAAAATTAATTTGTTTAAACTGAATTGTTTTAAAAACTAATTTGTTTAAACTGTAAAACAGTTCAGACAAACTGAACTGTTTTTTGTTTTATCAAACTGAAGTGAACTATACTAAATTGTATTAAACTACAGTATAAACTGAACTGAACTATTAACTGAATTGTAAACTGCACTAACTGAACTATTAACTGAATTGTAAACTGGACTAACTAAACTGAATTGTAAACTGGAATAACTGAATTATTAACTAAACTGTAAATTGCACTGAACTATTAACTGAATTGTAAATTACACTAACTGAACTATTAACTGAATATTAAACTGCACTAACTAATTTTAAATTGAATTGTACTAATTTTAACATTGCACTAATTCTAAAATCTGATTTTAACACTATTTAATAACAAAGTAACTTTAGATTATAATATGAATTAAGTTTTGTAAAACAATTTCTTTTTTATTTGGAATAAAAATTATCTTTTTTTATTTGGAATAAAAATTGTTACAGTGGTTTAATATTGGAAAAACACAAACGTTACTTTTAATATAATAAATATTTATTTTAATATTTATTTTATTTTATTCATAAGTGTTTTACAAATTAATATTTTAATTATTTGATATTATAATTTTCTATTTTATTTATATTTCTTTTATTATTATATCTGTATGGAAATTAATTTATTTTTTATTTATTTATTTTATTAATAAAAAAATATAAAAAATAACGTAACACAATATATATATATATATATATATATATTATATATTATTATGTAACTTAAAAAATATAAAAATATAAATTATCTTTTTTCTTTATATATGTTATATATTTATTGATAAAAAATATTAAAATTTGTGATACAAAAATTGTCTTAAAAAATTAATTATTAATTTTTAATATGAATAATTTTTTTTATTAATATTTTATTATTAAATAATTTTTTCTTGGCATGAAACAATTGTACAGGAATTAGAGGAGAGAAAAAAAGTAAAAACAGTTCTTACAGTTAACTGAACTGAGTTCAGTTTTTAAAAATTGAACCATAAAACTTTTAGTAAAAATAAATTAGTTTTTTTTGATATAATATAATATACATAAGTTATTTTTGCACAACTCTATCTAAGTAGCTAAAATTAATAAATTATTACACCGAATAAATATTGTATATATAAGTTTGGAGATTCTTGCCTTAAAAATATGATTAAATTATAATTTATAAGTATAAACATCACAGTATTAACCCAATTTTGTGAATTTGAGATAAATTTTAATTTCAATATTTTAAAGGTAACATTAAAGTTATTTCAAACTTATTTTTTTCAATTTGTTAGAATCATTTAAGTCACCTGCTATCAAATTTCTCTTATAGGTTGCATTCAAATTGTGATTGAATAAAATAATTTGAATGAATGGTTGATTGAATCGCCAAAATAATATTCCTTTGTAAATTTCATACAAAATATTCTTCCCTGTAGAACCGACACATGAAAAGAACAAGTAATTTATATGGAAAAAGTGTTTTAAAGACTACTTTTTTTAACAATTTTTTGTCAACACATAAATTTGTGATTAGTTCGTCATAAATATTTTTTAAACGTAAATTTAAATAAACTAATAAAGCGATGAGACGTGTAATATTATAAAAAAAGTTGTAAAAAAAAAAGTGTTCTAAAAATATCATATCCAATTTATATATCTATCTCTTTTGTGACAACCTTGGACGTTTGTTGTTGTTGCACTACAAGAATTGAAGCATCGGTTCTGCTATCGGGGGAAGCAAGCAAATCTCCGATCACACCCAACTCAGAAAACTCCGTCCAACTCTCAAGTGCTGCCGTTACCGGCGATTTCATACCATGGCGCCTCCCAACTATGAAGAAATCATGCTGATTTGCAATGCTTGAAACAAAAGCACTCGTCTCAGAAGCTTGATGAATGGTCACAAGTTCATACGACACATTCTCAAGCCTACCATAGTACCCCCTTACACTCTTCAACACCTCATCATCAAGCATCATCTCCCAGTTTGCCTCACAGTGGGCCCAAACCAAGTGGTACACCACCAAGTTGCAAGAACAATCTCTCATGCTCCTCTTAGCCAAGCACAACGACTCTCGATCATCTGAACCCCCCAGAAAGATCATTGCTATTCGTTTCCCTGAATTAGTCATGATGCAGTTGTTGTGAGTAGAGGAAGAAGAAGAAGACCCTCGGTTCACTAGAATCCCCACTGAGCATGGGGCTCTTCTAAGAACCTTAGCGTTGAGAGTTCTTATGTTTTGATCTGCTGAACTGATGGAACCATCCTCATCCCATCTCACGTGAAATGGAAGAATGATGATGGAAGCCACTTTGTCCAATGCAAGGTAACAGATATCGTCATGCATGAAACGTAAGGGAGATATGGCCGTGTAGGTGCTAACTACCGCAGTTCCCGCTCTGTCATGTTCGAAGAGGTCGAATGCTACGATCACATCTTCGGAGTAGTTGTGGTTTGAGCCAACCCTTTCTTGAAGACGGTGTGATATGAAGATGGGAGAGGAGCTACCAACCAGTTCCTTCAGATGCAAGACGTGACCCACTAAGGGGCTGCTTATTGTGGGGCAACAAATGTCAAGAAAGTTTTTTACAGACATTATGTGGCTTGATTTGTGGATGCATGCTACCACTCGAAACTCTGCGTTGGGTTTCAAGTTCAGGATGTTCCTTTTCTGATAGCATGCGTATTTCCTTGTTGGGTCGTAGAGGGATTTCACCCCGATGCGTGCAATGCTTCCCAACACCAGTATTGATATAGCCATCATGGAAACCGTTTCATTGCTCAAGAACTACATTGCATGAGGAATAAAGTTAGATTGTACAAATATACAAAAAAGGTGACGTGAAAAGACAATAATATATAGAGCTTTTTGTTTTTGTTAATGATATATATACCATTGAATCAAAGAGGAAGACGTTGGTGACATAATCCACGACACCTTTGCAGCTCAACATGAGAGCAAGGCATAAACCGTCGGTTATGGGCATGTTGCAGTAGCTGCAAATTCCAATAGTGAAAAGCATCTTAATCAAATGCACGATAACAATTACTGTGACTACAGCAACGACCAATTGGCTATTCATCTGTGCGGAGATATCAATCTTCATGGCACAACATGTGACAAAGATCGGCAAAAGGAACCAAGTTGTGAACAACTCAAACTGTTTGATAAGTTCAGAGCCTAGTGGAGGACCTTCTGGCACAAGAAGGCCAAAGAGGACAACCCCACCTAACACAGTCTGGTGAGCGAACATTCCAAACAACCCAGCCAACAAGGTCATGAGGACAACCACAAAGGTGTATGCTTTCTTCACAGGTCTTCCTTCGGGTGTGTTCCTAACTATCCACTTCATTGCGGGGCGTCCGATCATAATCACAGTTGTCACGAAAAGAACGTATTTGGTTACAGCGTACATCACAAGTTCAGGTCCTTTGCTACCATCGTGAGGATTCGTTTTAAGATGACTTATTATAGAAGTGCCTAATCCTGTCACAACTGAGTTTATCACATCCATTACAAGAGCTGCTGAAAGTGCTAAGCGTCCAAGTTCAGAGTTCAAAATCTTCAGATCAGATAGAAGAGAAGCTATCACTGTGAAGGAGCAACCACTGTGCCCTATTACTATCACGGGGAGATTATCTCCATCAAACTCTCCTATGGTTTTCTGCACGTGCTCCATGAAGTAATAGCACAGGGACAGACCAACAACCGTTGGAATCATCAGGGAGGAAAGAGCGATTGCCCAAGCTTTCTTCCCAGTTCTCGTTATCATGCTGAAATCCATTTGCACCGAATTTTGAAACATGAAGAATGTGTACCCTAATGATGATACCAGGTTCAACAAGTCTTCAGTACCGTATGGGAACAACAGGCTTTTTCGTTCTTTCAACGACTCTATCTTGAGAGAAGGACCTAAAACAAACCCAGTCTGCAATTGAAAATCACACACATAAATTGCAAAACAAACTACAACAATATGATAATGACTGCTACTATATAGTATGCAATGATTCCTAAACAAAACATAATACACACAACAATGCCATGCAATTATAAAGTCTAGATTTTTTGTGTGCAACAATATGTTATGTGACATGTTCTTGAATGGGACCAGAAACAAAGATAGGACAAGGGAGAAGACATTTGTTTGTATATAAATACCATCATTTGAGAAACGAAATAGGGGAACCCCAGACGCTTGAGTACCAGATGAAAACATTGTGTGACGACGAAAATGGTGAGAATTTGGAATTCCAACAGAGGCACTACAGTTTTATCAGGTAATGCGCCAATATCAGTGTTACCCCAGATGCCATCAGATACAATCTTTGGTGGGATATCAATCTGAACATTGTAGATGATAAATCTCCCATCTCGGTCTGAATTCTGCTCGTCGAACACTACTCGTCTGAAAATTGTATTGCTTATGCTTACCAGAGTCTCGTTTGTTCCCATGATGTTCCCAAAGTAAAAATTACAGAAACTGAAATCAAGAGTTCAAGAAAATATCTAAAGAACATGAAAACTATTATTATAATGCAGTATCTATGGAAGGATAATATTCATCAAATAATGTTGATTGAAGTCCTTTGATTGTTTGTAGTTACATTTGGTGTTAGTTTGTGACAGACTAGATTTTTGGATAACGGAACATTGTCATTACAAATCATAAATGATAACGATTTTTTCATATCTTATTTCTGCTGTCAATAGAAAAATAGCTAAATATTGCAAGTGAAAATGCCATGTCACAACTGAAGTGGAACGCGGAGACAGTTAATCTAAATCATTTCCTTGTATGAGGCTAATGGATGTTGTTATTCACATTGATGGAAGTGACAAGGATATTTGTTTGAATAACATTACTGATTGTTTTTTCCAATTTTCTTTTAATAGGGTAATAAATACAGGGAGAAAATCAATAGTTTGTTTTTATATTGTATGTACTCATTTATGCCTGTTTCTGTTATCTAGACATAAAAAAGAATAACTTTGTAACACATATGAAACATGATTAAATATTAAAAGTTAATTCACTGATACATTTTATATAAACATAACATATTTTAAGAACTGTTTTTTATTTACCCTTGAAGACTTGTAAAAGAAATGAAAACTTTAAACACACTTCTGAAAAATGAAATATATTTATTTACATGTTAAATTAATATATATGTATAAATTAATTTTTTTAAAGAAGCTGAAATGAAATAATTTAACTTACTATAATTGTTTACGAACTAATTTAGCTTATACAGAAATTGTTTATTTTATTTTTTCTTAAAAATTATCCAAATAAACCATCAATGAAGTGATTTTTTCCTACATTTAGTATCATATTATATTTATTTATTTTATTTCATTTAAATACAGCTACTTTAGTTTAGTTTAGCTCAATTTAATTTTGAACGGAACCTTAATTTTAGTTCTAGACATACCGCACAATATCAAATTATAAATTTGTATTTTTAATTTAGTTTAATACGTTATATTGCTATATTACTGAGTTTTTTTCTTTCTTTCTAAATTTCGACTAATAAAAAAATGTCTACTATGTCATTACATTTATGTGTGCGTTAATCAAAGACTTAAAATAAAATAAAAACTGTGCAGTATCATTTGATTATTAAGTCCAAAATTTTCATATTAAATATTATAAGCCCTAAAAAAAAGTCATGATTTTTTTTAACAAAAATATAATAATAGGTAAAGCTACATAAACGCTAGTGTATATTATAGTAATATGTCATCACGATTTCTTTATACATAAATTGTTTTCATACTTATGCTAGTAATAGTATTTTAGAGTTAAAATATAAAATTTACCACTGAAATAGTGATAAAAAAAAATAAAATATGGTGAAACAAAAAATAAAAATAGAAAACAAATTAACAGACTGTTATATAGAAAAAAAAAAATGTCCCACGTCCTATGCAGAAATCAAGTTGTAAATATTTAAAATGTTTGATTCTATATAATTAAACCTTTTCATTACAACATAATTTTAATATAACGCATAGAAAAAATAGATTTAATTATTTACATTTATACAATAAATAAAATACATAAAATAAAAAATAACATTTTTATTTATTTATCGAGGATTACGAGACTATAATTAAAAGATGTGAACCTACATGATCAACAACAATACTTATATTTCAGTTAATATATATTATCTAAATGAATACATAACATATGCATATACAGCTAGTATTATTACAATCATTTTTTTTATCACCCTCGTGATCGCCTTCCTCTATCTCAAACCCTAACCTTTCATATTTTTTTTCAACCATCCATCTCAATTTAAATCACTATTTTTGCCACCTTCCAGACTATTTTCATATAAAAAATCAATCCAATTTATTTTTAACTTAAACCAAAATAATATTATCTAGTATGACTAAACAGAGAAATTTAATTGTAAGAAACGATTTTAGAGCAGGTGACCCCAATCATATGTTTCAGTATTTCCCTCCATTCGAATGAGCTTGTAGACTTCTGGCTTATTTTAGAGTGTGCTCATTGTACCGAGCAATTGAACATTTATCATCCATTCAAATATGATTTGTATGCATTAGTTAAATTTGTCAAAATCTTTGATCATACTATGGTGATAAAATGTCACCATGCATGAGGTAGATATGCATACACCCAAAACAAAATTGGATTTCAAAGTAGCCAGAAATTCAAAGAATTAAGAAAAAATATGCTACCGGCGGCTCTGACTTGGAAGCAAGCAGTCATATGTAACCATGTGTGATATCACAGAGAGCTTGTCGGAAGTTTGTAGTCCAGGGGCTGCCAAATCTACGATATCCTCACGCAAACTGTTCATAATATAATTGATTTAGCAATTCTAACAATCATAGAATTCACACCCTTTTCACGTATTTAAACAGATAGAGGATATAAATATAAGTCCAATAAACAGAATGTGACTTGACAATTATAGCTGAGACAAAAAGAGTGCAACTAACCTTTCCCACTCTCCAGAAGCTTCTGCGTGCCATTTGACAGAGTGATATAGGCGATTCAAGCTATAGAGTGCCAATCCAAACATACATTGTGCATCTCTCTCCTGTAGATAACATGTAACGTGAACTTTTCTATCTTTCTTCTATCCTTCTCATTCAAAATAACTAAGAATTCCTCTGTCTTAAAGTAGAATAGAATTTGTTTTGATAAGATTAATTTTAAACCATTAAACATAACTACAACATATTCCCAAATTACTGTCAAGTTTCACATTAGAACGTGTCATGATGGGAGAATATTATGGTGTTTTGCTAATCGAGCAGAAAACGAAGTTTGTGAACCCCATTCGTATCACAAACTACTCAAATGAAGACGTTTTCTGTGAAAAATTTGCACAGTGAAGAACATCTTGCATATACTGTATCATGAGTATTCTAGACTTACTCTGCCTAGGTGAATCCCGTCTCCATAATGTGTGTGAGTGGAGAGTGTTGAAACTTCATTTAGGGAGGGCTAAATAAAATCTAGAGTCATATGTGTATGTGCAAATGACGTGACTTTATAGACGTGAAACTTCTATTCAGGAAGAACTATATATATGTACAAGAATCAGGAAAGCTTCGAACTATAGTCACATCACATGTATGTACAAGAATCAGGAAAGCTTCTTACCAACCCTTGGTCAACATAATGTTGGTACCGCACGATCCTTTTCTTAACTTCAGCAACAAGTAACCTCCGCTGAATGCGAGCGAGTCTACCTCTTCCCTCAGCTTTGGTATCCTAATTTATACAAACTTCTTTTATCAATGCTACTGAATAAAGAATTTCCTTTTAAAGATAAAAGATAACGAAAGGCTAAACTGAAACAAGTTGACAAATCTGACAGTAGGGTCGAAGTTTAACGAACCTCAAAATATTTACCACAAGTGTTAATTTTAGTACCCCAAAATGTACATAAATGAATTCTTAAATTCAAACCAACTTTGAAACATCGTTATTACGAATGAACAAATTCAAGGACAACCAAAAATAAGTAACTTCATAACACTGCAGAGCATTCTCCAATCGATGAGGAAATAACAAAATTCTTAAAAGATCGAGGACAGTAAAGTATAGCAAATAAAGGGATGAAATGGAGCAGTTTGATACAAGATGAAGCACCATTTTGACCCAATCAGGTGATGTTAAGATAAATATGTCGACTAGAAACAGGTAATGTAATATCTAGCCCATCAGACATAAACCAATTTGATTAAAACCGCTTTTAGTACTCATAATTTCACGTATGTCTAATTTTGATCCCATGAAACTTTGATTGCGCATTATGTCTTCCAGTTTTTCAAAAGTAATTTTAGTTTAGCATTCATATATCATTCAACTTCTAATAGGAAATGTTAATATATCCGTAAGGATAGGGTTAAAACTTGTTAAACCTTGTCATTAATATTTTATGCGAACATTTGATACTCTAATTACCGATAGACATGTAATATTTTTTATTAGTAACCGGATGACGTTAAAAGTAGACCAAAATACTTAATTTTGGAAAACTTGAATGACCAAATGCGCAGTTAAGTTTTTATAGAGCCTGAAATTGTATATTCTTAAAATTGTAAGGGACCAAAATTGCACAATGTGTAATTAACTTTTTATAGGGACTAAAATTCTAACAGTATCCCAGCCATACACAAAATGTGTCACCCCAGACAAGATCAACGCTCCAACTCATTCATACAAGTTTTCTTTAGGGCGTGCAAGAACTGTAGTATTATATGGTGCAAACTAAACAAGGGAAATTACCTGTTTGAACCATGCACGTACTACCATGATTAGTAAAAGAGACAGAAAGAATGCAGGTAAAGCGGTCAAAACGGCAAAGTTGATTTCATTTGCCCGTAGAATCTGGTTCAGCTCTAGCATTGCCCTAACCAAAATATTATATTAAGGAATTAAAACAATGTGAATATTTACTTGAATTTGTAGATGCAAATAAACTCACGTCTCGGTATCCAGCTTGAGCTTCTGAACCTGGAATGTTGAAGAATTATGTTAAAAACTTACAGATGTAGCATATAACGTATGAATTACAGTACCTGAATAAGTATAGCGCGAACCAACTCTCCATTGAGAAGGTTTTGAATAGGATGCATGAGTTCCTTCTCATACCTGCATTTATACTTGAGAAAATTAGATCTTAGCACATGATAAACACCAATGTTACAAGAAATGAAGTGATACCAAGAACTTTACTAATAAGGAGGATTCTAATCTAAATTCAACATTTTTTCCTATTACATGATAAGGAGAGGACTACTACCTATAAAATTCACTTTCTGTATGTAATTGTCCCTGGATTCCATAAAAATCCAAGTTTTAATTCTATAAAGTTTAAATATATAGTCAATCAATATAAATTGAAAATATTTTATATGAACATCCAGGATGAACCCTGTAGGATCATAAACAATTGCTTACAGGTAAATCTATGTATCTACGTCAAATTCAATTACAGAAGCAACTTACTACCATCGGACCAGCATAGCTAGAGATGTTCCAACTCACCTATCCATGACTATCTCAAGCATTTCCTGGTCTGAAGCATTAGCTCGGATATTCTTACCCTTTGCCTGCTCACTGAATGCCAACAACATCCTGCACGGAATTTTTTTAGAAATAGTTACTAAGAAAGCAATATCCAATCATCCATACAACTAACATGCTTTCAGTATCGAGTACATTACTATAATAAGTCAAATTTAATATCAATGAATATGACCAAATGCCATTCCAGGTAGTCATAAAAAAATTAAATAATTGATAGCCCCAAGGATAGTTATCTCAAATATATCCTTACTATTGAACATGTTTTGTCTCGTTGCTAATAAATCCATATTCTTCAGATGGAGATTTAGGTGGTTTAAGAGGATTATATTTCCACCTATGGTACAAAAGGATGCTACAGAACATAGTAAAATATCATGGTAGATAACCGGACTACACTGAGTCGTGAAGATTACACTAAATAGCATCCTACATTTGTTGCATACCTTTAATTAATTGATATTTTTTATTTCAATTCCAATTAGAATCAGATCTAAATCAAGCTACAGAAGAGACTCAACAAAACTCATTAAAATTTGCTAGTCCCAACAGTTTCGAAAGCAGTTATCCCACCCATAATCCTTCAAACATTCCTTCACAGGCATCACAACACAGGCTGGAAAAATATACATGAATTAAACTGAACTATTCTGAAACTGAATTAAACTTTAAAAGTTGTTCAACAGAACTAAACTAAATTGTATAATGGTTCAAAAGAACTGAACTGCATCATGTTTTGAGTGAACTGAACCAAATTGAACTACCCTAAATTGCTTTTGAATTGGTAGAACTATTCAAATTGTTTGAATTATTACCAATGAGCATCTTATTTTAGAGTTATTTTCCAATCTCATAAGTCATAGTCCAGTTTAGTCAAACAATTCTATTTAAAAACAATTCAGTTTTTCAAAAACTAACTAATATAACCAATTCAGTTCAGTTTTCTTTTAAAAAGTATATTATTTTTTTTTAACAATTCAATTTTGAACAACCCTAGTCACACATACCCAACACAGTTCACCTACTTGCATACATGCATATTCTATTATGAATGAATAAGACCATGCACACACGTAATTACATACAAACCAGAAGGAAACTTCCATGATTCACAAGAAGCTTTTCCATACAAGTCTATACTGTCTAATAACAACAATTAATTGAATAGTGGGTTTTTGAAAGGAAGGATTCTTCTGAATCTCCAAAAGTTTTAAAATTACTTCACATATATTGGTATTTACTTGATATTTTATTTAGAAAAATAAATTTAAAATAAGCATATTATAATTTCGTTTTATTTGTAAAACAAAAGGTCCTAATGGGTTAAGAGTTTTTACTTCAACTGGTCGAAACATCAACAATTTACATTGAAAGAGAATTATACAAACAAAATCATTAAGGTGGCTAAGTTAGCACACAATGAAAAGCTATAAACAATTATGTTAAAATACGCATTCAAAGCACATGGTTCTATACAGGTTTAATATTAAAGAAAAAGGAGGGGGGCATATTTAAAAACCAAACCTGTGTAATGAGTTAGAAGTTAACTGCACCTCTTCAAGCTCCATAATACCTTGATGTCTCTTCCTGAATGTCTCAAAAAGTTCGTCCCTAATGGATAAAATCTGAAACTTGATTGCATCAGCATATATACAAAGATGTGGGACAGTAACAAACAAGAGTGCTCAAATCTCAAACAGTAATTTTTATAGGGATCATTTTAAAGGAATTTATGTGGTTTCAACTGGTGGGTTCAACCCAATCAAAGTACAATGGGATATTAAATAAAATAATTCTAGGGCTAGGCTTAACTTAAAAATATGAAACAACACTCTTTCTAGCTTTACAATATTCTAAGGGCTTCCATCTTTTTTATGCTGGAATCCAACCTTACCTGCATAATACACTTTAGATCAACTACTAGACAATATTAAACCTTATTTCATGCTTCCATCCTACATCAATTGTAAACCTCAATCAGTTTTGATAGGCCTATAGATAAGCATGGGTGGATTGTATATGAGAGAAGGAATAAGAGAGTTAATTAGATGAGTTAGTTGGAGGAGCGTATACTTAACTGTCATACAGTTAAGTGGCTTGGGAGTACTAATTGTATAAATAGGAGTTGTTTTGTTCATTAAGCCACTTTTGGGAGTTGATTAGCTAACAGGTTGACACCTGTGGGAGAGGATTAAGCCTCTGTTGACATTGTGCCTATTGAATTCTTTGTGAATAACACGATATTCTACTCTTTCTTCTTCTGTGTTTCTCTGTTACTTGTGATTGGTGTGTTCTGGGTTAGGTTTCTCTATTGGAAACCTATCAATTGGTCCGACCTGCCGGATCCAATTGTCGATCGAGAAAGATGGAGGGGAAAGTGGTGGCGACGGTCGGGGAACAGATTGAAGCAGTAGAGGTGGCGCTGGCAGAAACGAAGGCGGAGACAGTTTACTTGAGGCACGAAACAGGAACGTTACGACAGAACTGTGAGATGATGCGCCAAGACATCCAGGCGATCTTGACGATCTTGAAGGACCGCAAGATAGACAACAAGGGGGTGCGACGGGATGGTAGTGAATCCTCGGTGAACGATAACGGTGGAGGGTCAGGAGACGACGGGGGACACAACGGAGCAGGGCGTACAGGAACAATGATCAATTGGCGGAAGAGGGTGGAATTACCTGTGTTTGAAGGTGGCGAACCCTGGAATTGGATGAGTCGGGCTGAAAAATTTTTCGAGGTCCAGAAAGTAGAAGAGGAAGAGAAGATGCAACTGGTGTTTATCAGTATGGAAGGGTACGCTGGAAGTTGGTTCCGATTCTGGCGAGAGAAGACCAAGAATTATTCTTGGGAAGGGTTGAAGAGGGCGTTGGGGATCCGATTTGGCGGAGGCACTAGAGGAACAGTCTATGAGAAGTTATCGACAATCAAACAAACGGGACTGGTGGAAGAATATGTGAGGGACTTTGAGGTGCTAGTGGGTCAGACGACTCAGATTCCAGAGGAACAAATATTGGGCTATTTCATGGCAGGGCTCAGGAAAGAGGTGAGCGACCATGTGAGACCGCACGATCCTTCAGACTTAATGATGGCGATGCGAGTAGCGAGGGACGTGGAGAAATTGTGTAGCCCGTTGAAAATGGGAGGAGGATCGGGTGTGAGAACTCAGAATGCATGGGGACGTCCGGTGGGAGTAGTTACGCGAGTTGATCCACCGCAAGAAATATCAAATAAAGGGGGACCCATTGAGAGTGTCGGATCGGTGAGGAGGGAGATGACCCAAGGAGGCGGTGGCGCCAAAACCAACGGAGAGGGAAGAGATAGGGGTCCGCGCAATCTTCCGTATGCGGAATACTTGAAACGAAGAGAGGAGGGCAAATGCTTTCGGTGTGGAGGGCCATTCAGTCCCGGCCATCGGTGCCCAGAAAGAGGACTTCGCATGTTGATCATGGTGGATGAGGAGGAGGAAGAAGAGTGCGAAAAGGAACCAGCCGTGGAGCTCGCCGGAATGGAGCTATCAGCGTTGTCGGTCGGGGGGCTGACTACTCCCAAAACGTTGAAATTGAAAGGGCGAATAGGGAGCAGAGAGGTGTTGGTGTTGATCGACAGCGGTGCGAGCCACAATTTTATCAGTCGGAGCTTGGTCGGAGAACTGGGTATGGCGGTGAAGGAAACCCAACCTTATTTTGTCAGTCTTGGAGATGGCCAGAGGAGAAAGATAAGTGGATGCTGTGAACGAGTAACCTTGGAGTTGGGGAACGAAGTGGTCGAACAATTCTATTTGTTTGAGCTTGGGGGAGTGGAGGTAATATTGGGTATTGAGTGGCTGAGGAAGCTCGGCAAAGTGATGATGGATTGGGGCAAACTCACAATGGTGTATCAGCAAGGTGAGAAGAAGGTTATTGTGAGAGGGGATCCAAGGTTGGAGAGAAGGGTGGTTGGACCCGAGGCCTTATTGAAAATAAAGCATGCAGAAGCGTGGATGATAGTCTGGGAGTTGGGCTCCATTGAGGCCCAAGATAACGCTCCAACATATATGGGCCTTACTCGGACTCAGAGGGGTGACATGGAGAAGCTTTTAGGCCAGTATGAGGTGGTGTTTAAGGAGCCTTCCCAACTGCCACCTGTCCGAGACATGCAACACAGGATAACCCTTAAAGAAGGAAGTGATCCGGTCAGCATCAGACCTTACCGGTACCCACACGTGATGAAGACAGAGATCGAGCAGCAAATCGCCGAGATGCTCCAAACAGGCGTGGTCCGACCGAGTCACAGTCCCTATTCGAGCCCAGTGATTCTGGTGAAGAAGAAAGATGGCAGCTGGCGCTTCTGTGTCGACTACCGGGCACTCAACCGCGCGACAGTGCCCGACAAATTCCCCATTCCCGTCATCGAGGAGCTCTTGGACGAGTTGAAAGGAGGGACCTTCTTCTCCAAAATCGATTTGAAGGCCGGCTACCATCAAATACGTATGAAAGAGGAGGACATTGAGAAGACAGCTTTTCGCACACACCAGGGGCACTACGAATTCGTAGTGATGCCGTTCGGACTTACCAATGCTCCGGCGACATTTCAGAGTGCCATGAATAGTCTCTTTCGAGCCCAGTTGCGAAAGTATGTTTTGGTGTTCTTCGACGATATACTGATCTACAGTCGAAACTGGGAAGAGCACCTCGAACATGTGAAGGTGGTGTTGTCGACATTGGAGCGAGAACGATGGGTGGCAAATCGGAGGAAGAGTGAATTTGGGCAGACACAGATAAAATATCTGGGACATGTTATTTCGAGCAAAGGGGTGGAAATGGATGACGATAAGATAAAAGCCATAGTGGGTTGGGAGAAGCCGAAGACCGTGAGGAGCTTGAGGGGATTCTTGGGATTGACTGGATATTATCGGCGATTCGTCAAGGATTACGGAAAAATCGCCAGACCATTGACGGAGCTGTTGAAGAAGGGTGGGTTTTCCTGGAACGTGGATGCAGAGGAGGCTTGGAAAACGTTGAAGACAGCTATGACGACAGCTCCTGTACTGTCACTGCCCGATTTCAAACAGCCTTTCCACATCGAGTGTGACGCTTCCGGTAGGGGAGTGGGGGCGGTTTTGATGCAAGAACGAAGACCCATTGCTTATTTTAGTAAAGCGTTATCGGAGGGAAGGTTGAGCAAGTCAATCTATGAGAAAGAGTTAATGGCCCTCGTCTTGGCCATACAACATTGGAGGCCTTACCTCGTCAGGAAAAATTTATTGTACACACAGATCAGAAAAGTCTTAGGCACTTGCTGGAACAGCGTATTACTACGCAAAATCAACAGGATTGGATTGCTAAGTTATTGGGTTATGACTTCGACATAGTGTACAAAGCCGGGTCTGCGAATAAAGCTGCCGACGCATTATCTAGGAGATACGAAAGGGAAGAGGATGGGGGAATGGAGTTGGGTATGCTGGCCAGACCTTTTTGGCAGGAAATTGAGGAAGTGATGAGGGAAGTAGATGTTGACGAATCCTTACAGAGGGTGATTGAAGATATTAAGAAAGATCCAAATACCCATTCCTCGTATACGTTAGAACACGAGAAGTTGCACCATAAGGGCAGGCTAGTGTTGTCGGCCCAATCAAAGTGGATCCCCAAGTTGATCGCTGAGTTCCATGTGACCCAAACCGGGGGCCATTCGGGAGTGTATCGAACTTACAGACGTGTGGCGCAATCACTCTATTGGAATGGGATGAAAAAGGACGTGACAGAATTTGTGGCCAGGTGTGTTGTCTGTCAACAACATAAGTATCTTTCTTCTTCTCCTCAAGGTCTGTTACAACCATTGCCAATTCCGAATGCTGTGTGGGAGGAATTGAGCATGGATTTTATTGTACGGTTACCAAAGTCACAGGGTTTCGATGCTATTTTGGTAGTGGTGGACCGACTGAGCAAATATGCTCACTTTATTCCACTCAAACACCCGTATTCAGCCAGAACAGTGGCAGAGGTGTTTGTGCAGGAGATAGTGAGGCTGCATGGCATACCTCAATCCATAGTGAGCGACCGGGATCCCTTATTTCTGAGCATCTTTTGGAAGGAGTTGTTCAAGGGACAGGGGACTCAATTAAAGATGAGTACAGCGTATCATCCGGAGACCGATGGGCAGACAGAAGTGGTGAATAGGGTACTGCAGGGGTATCTTAGATGTTTTTGTTCTGAGCAACCAAAAGGGTGGAGGGCAATTTTGCCGTGGGCGGAGTATTGGTATAACACCAGCTTTCAAGGGGCTATAAGGTGTACTCCGTTTGAAGCTGTATATGGGAGACCTCCTCCTTCCCTGCATAGGTTTATCCCGGGAGAAACTTTGGTAGAGGCAGTAAGTCAGGAACTGCAAAATCGTGATGAGGCGTTGAAGCAACTAAGGTTTCATTTGGAGAGGGCCCAGGATGTGATGGTAAGGCAAGCCAACAAGAAGCGTAAACCAATGACTTTTGAGGTGGGAGATTGGGTTTTTCTGAAAATAAGACCCCATAGGCAGTCGACAATGCCAACTCGGCTTCATTCCAAACTCGCAGCCAGGTATTTTGGCCCTTTTCAAATAATTCAGAAGGTTGGGGAGACAGCTTACAAGTTGCAGCTTCCAGAGACTGCAAGGATACATCCCGTCTTCCACGTTTCACAGTTAAAGAAGGCGGTGGGAACCCAAGTGGTAGAAAAGGAGTTACCGCAGGAGCTACAAGGGGAGGGTCCATCATTTTGGCCAGTGAAGGTGTTGGGCCAACGACAGAGACAACAAGGAGAACTGGTGGTACCACAATCACTAATAGAGTGGCAAATAGGAGGTCCGGATGGGGCTACGTGGGAAGACGAGGTTACTATGAGGGAACAATTTCCCGACTTTAACCTTGGGGACAAGGTTGGTCTTGAGGAGGCGGGTATTGATAGGCCTATAGATAAGCAGGGGTGGATTGTATATGAGAGAAGGAATAAGAGAGTTAGTTAGATGAGTTAGTTGGAGGAGCGTATACTTAACTGTCATACAGTTAAGTGGCTTGGGAGTACTAATTGTATAAATAGGAGTTGTTTTGTTCATTAAGCCACTTTTGGGAGTTGATTAGCTAACAGGTTGATACCTGTGGGAGAGGATTAAGCCTCTGTTGACATTGTGCCTATTGAATTCTTTGTGAATAACACGATATTCTACTCTTTCTTCTTCTGTGTTTCTCTGTTACTTGTGATTGGTGTGTTCTGGGTTAGGTTTCTCTATTGGAAACCTATCAAGTTTGGTCAACTTTTCAACAGAAATCAAGATAGGAATGAAGAGGGAAAAGACTCAAGGAAAAGAATTTTGTCCATTGCTCACAGAAAATAGAGTTTTAGGAAGGATACAAAGTTAATTCTAATTATCAATAAATTGAGATTTGAAGGGGAAATGAGGTTAAGCAAATTTTGTAATGCTTACTACAGCTCCTATCTCATAAGGAAATGTTAAGTTCAAGTCTCCTTTATTGAGGACGAAAAAATAGGAAAGATTAACGAAGCCCTAGTAAATAATCAAGAAGATATGTACCGGTTGCTCTACGTGATTCTTAAAAAAGCTAATTGTTGAGTTCTTAGCTTCCAAAATCCAATTATCAAGATCAGAACTTCCCACCAATCTACTATGCCTTAAGAGCCAAATCGAGCATACTGACAGACCAACTGCACCAAATGTATAGCGGATCCAATACTGAGTTATTTTCCTCGGCTTTCTATGTTTGATGACCTGAAACATATCACACAACCATTAAATTGCAATTTAAAATTTTATAGTCCAATCAACATAAACCAACTGAGACTAGAAATGCATAAGTATTATAAAAAAAGTTTACTAATTGTTCAATTTCAGAACCTCCATGGATGACTAAATCCAATATAAATGGTAAAAAAAATAGAAGCCCTTGTAATTGACTCCAGTCGAGATAATTTTGTTGTCCACTTCTAATAGGCATTGTTGCATTGACAAAGCCCTACGGATTGTCTAATGGTGGGGTTTACTGTTCAATACCAATCAAATCAAAGGGGATCACAGGACATTGTAACAAGAGGACGTTAGGAAAGCCATTAATTTTAACGGACCTCATGATAGTATGGCTACTGTTTACTTCTCTTATTTTCATATAAACATGGCTTTATAAATGAATAGAGTAACACACATGCCCCACGAATCAACATATCCTTTGGGTGTGAAACTAATCCCCTTAGGCAAGGATCATTACAGCTACCTATTCATTTAATCGTGAAGGAACTATTGCCAAATACCAAACAGAAATGACTCTTCTAACACATAATACCAAGCAATGTTTTAATATCATGATTATGGTTGAAACTTTATTGTTGTTTAACATTTCATATTTTCAAGTTACTGTTTAGAACTAAAAGAATAAGTTGAATTAAGTAAAATATTCAGTTTGTGAAAAAAAGTGTATCGATTTAATTATCAAAATTCTGAAAGAAAAAAGTCATCTCTCCGTGGTTAGACTTTGTTTATAGAAGTATGTAAATTAAAAAGTATTAACAACATTTTTTTACACGGAACTTCTAAATTTTTAGTTAGAAAATAGAAAAGAATGCTGAACAGTAAGGCGCATAAGCAGTGCTACGATACTGCTCACCAGAAAATCAAAAGAAAAATGTTAATTTGCTAATGCTAATAGAGTGAGCGGCGGGAAATTGAATGATTAAGATAGAAGATCTTACAAGAAGAGATATGTATGCGTCCAGCTTGTCTAAATTTTGATAAATTGAATTGATAGCATTTCTTATTTCATAGTCTGTCCACTGAGATTCTTCCTGATTTATTTCTGGCACCTTCTCAAATAGCAGAGGGATTGAATAGGTCCCGTCAACTGAAGAATCACTCTGAATTCGCAAAAAAGTAAATATTTTAATAATGTTAAGCTGCAAACATGCTCCAGTTTTGCTTTAAAAAATCACGGCTCATAGTAATAAGGGTTAAGAGTAATATACATAAATGAAAACAGAGGGACAAGAGGCAAAAATGAACAGCTTTATCTATATATACCTCACGCACTGCATGTAGATGCCCAATTGAAGCTTCTAATGTAGAAAACAAATCACTAATTGTAACTAACAACGACGGCAGCTCTTTCTCTGGATTTGCTACTAAATCCTCTCCAATTTTATCAACTTCCATATAAACCTGAGAATGACGTTTCAAATTTGAAGTAATATCAGAAAATTGATAGCATATTGGCCTTAAACAAAGTGAAGTTGATAGAGCAATTCTTCATATTTATAATTTTCTATTTCTTCAGGTGCGTTCAAAAGTGTTTCATGGGTTGCCAGAAGAACTGAGTCCCAAATCTACATGTAAACAATTTGTTTATAACCTCACTGAACTGTCCTGTCAAACCTATCCTCATAATCCCTCCCAAGGCCTATATAAAAGTTCCCCTAAAGACATAAATAACAGTGTCACAGCCAGGTAAAGGTAGGGGAAGTGCCCAAAAACAAAACTAGGCCAATTCAGTAAAAAGCAGCAGCAGCTACACAAACACGAAAGATACAGCATCACCTTTATAATCATTCAGTCATTGCAAACTTTCTCTTCTATAAATATGAAGATTAATAACTCCAATGTGACAGAATCATGCAGCAACAAAAAAAGTATCCACTATTAAGCGAGCTTGACAACACGAGTCAGGTAAATTATATTCATTCTAATTATGAAAGACTATTGTAATTCAAACATTAGGAGACAACGAATCAGCCAAAGCAAACCTGAGCTAAAAATGTGGCAAGTGAACATCTTAAGGAACTCAAAACAGCTACTCTCTCGTCGATAAAATCAGACGCAGATTGGCACAGACTCCGTGAAGACGAACCCTGAGCAGTGAGTCCACGCAACAACTTGGCTGTTTCATCAACAAAAGCCCTTGGACCCCTCTCAAAAATCATGAAACGTGCCTTCTCGGAATCTGACCTCTGAAATTTTAAACAAATAAGCAGTGTAGCTATTTCCAGAATGGACACAGCTTGAGCTAAAAGACATGTTTGGATAATTTTTTCAAGAATACCAGTAAAAGATAAAACTAAGAAAGAAAATAAACTGTTTTATTACAAGTTAAAGTTAGTTTATAAGTAAGCTTATTTTCGATCCGTGAATTAGTTAAAATTGGCATATGTAGTAACTTGTTTAGATTCTTTTTTCTTCTTAATTTTTTTCATGAAATATTTTACAATACACAGATAAAAAAAAAAATGACAAGATAGTTAGAGACAGAACTTTAGCTCTGAACTGCCAGAACTGGAGATTCTTTTGAACGCTATGCAAATTCATCAAAACACGCTCCAATATGCCCTCCACAATACCATGCACTCTCGATCTCTTGGTAACGAGCCTGCAAGGGAACACAGCACCAAACATCAAAAACCCTAATATGCATTCGTTCCATCCATGTAGAAATAGAAACAGAGCTGAGAATGAAACGAAAATGATATTCAAACACGAACGAATATTAATCGATTTATGGTTGACTTTGTAGAAGTGGAAAGGACAATGAACGTACACGGGAGAGTCGAACGAAGAGGAAGGTAACGGAAGAGGGAGACATTCCCGACGCGGGGTTGATCTGAAGCGGATAGCGAAATTGGAGAAAAAGTTTCTGGGGAAGTAGGGATAGAGAGCGTGGATTCGATTTCGAAGGTAATGAGAATAAAATTGTGAAAGAAATGTTCCGTTTCCCGTGGATTCAGTTTCCGATGGTGGAACCGCCATGAGAGCCGCTGCTCCAAGCTTCACGCCGCTCAGAGAAACTTTTCCAACACGTTTTTGACTGTGTAGTAGTTTTTTATTCTTTAATTAAATTATTTTGATTTAGTTTCGCCCAACCTTTCACATATACCCTTGTATTCCATAAAAAAAAAAAATAGCAAAATCATTAGAAAGTGAAATAAAACCATTCAATAATTATGAAAAATTTCGTGTGTTTATTAGTTAATATGTTTTTATTTTTTTAAAAATTAGAATTATCAAAAAATAGAAAAGTAAAATGGTTTTTAAAATTTTCTGTCGTTTTTAATCTTTTTGGCATGTTATTTAGTTTTTCAGTCTATACATACGCATCATTTTTAATTTTGTAGACCTTACCCTAAATTAAAATGATAACTTTTTAGTATAGATATTAAAAAGTAAACTTGATTCGATCATAAAGCAGCCGTGGTAATTCCATTTTATTTGTTTTTATACCATTTTACAGTTTTTTTTTTATTCTCAGTACACATCTATTTTTAGTATAGATACCCTTTAACCAATTAAATTGAAAATTGTTGAAAACATATAAAAAAAAAGTAAATATTTTGAAATTTTTATTATAATAATTGGAAATAACATTCACAAAAAATATATAGTTTAATCATTCACAAAAAAAAAAAAAAGTTAAACGCATAACCAACCAAAACTCCTTCGAATCACGTCGTGCTTCCAAACTCAATCATGAACTTGCGAAATTAATCCCCTTCATCGTGAGCTTCATCTTCTTCCTTGAGCATCAAGCCTACAAAAGGAAACAAAACAATCAAAACAAAATTGCTAGAATCGATAGGGTTCTTATTTGGGGAAAGGTTAAAGATGATGAACCCCATTTTCATTTTCATTAACCCTAATTTTGTTTTCATAAAACCTAATTTCGTGATCCCCTAATTTTAATTTTCAGAAACCCTTTTTTCTTATTTTTTTAATTATACACATTTCACGTAACATGTTCTGCATCATCAGCCATGTCAATTAATGATTTCATCTCACAGTGATAACTCAAACTTAATTGACTAAAAACACTTAAGAACTCACTCTAAGATTATCATAACAGTTTTACACCAGATTTTTCTAGTTTGAAAGCCTAGACAAGATATAATAAATCTAATAGCACCTCTAACTTCTCAAAACAGTTTACACTCATTACTTAAAACCTCTCTTTTATACTAAGAACACTTTAAAACTACCACCAAAGAACTACCTCTTTGTTCCATATCATATTTCACTAACAAGTCTGAAATGATCATATAACAGTACTAAACTAGTTACTTCCTCCGTCCAACATTTATCTCTCAAACTCACCCATCAAAACCTCTACTTTTGACCTTAAAATCCAAGTAAGTGACTCTTCTTTACTCCAAACACTTTGAATTCAGTTTTAAACCATCATACAACCATGCACAATTGTAATAGGAGAAACATTACAAAAACAGCATACCAAACACTCAAACATCACACAATCATTATTAATCATCTATACACCAAGTATATTGGTACAAACATAACAATTTCACTTAAATTAAATTATCATCCATAGGGATACTAAAGTTAAACCATAAACATAAATCTAAGATTAAGTCTAGTTTTCCTTATCTTACAAAGAACTATCAGCTCTAGAAACGTCTTCCTGATAGCTTGGAAGGTGAGGAAACTCTATAAACATCTACGAAACACTGAATTAAATAGAAAGAGTCTTTAGGACCTTAGATTAACCAAGAACAAGTGAAAGAAAAAAGATTACGCATGCGACAAGATACATACATTGCTAAATGGTTGGTCCCTTAAAAGTAATTGTGATAAAAAGCTTACCATAATCAATGCTCTTACCCTGAAATTTTACATATTATTATTTGCTGATTTGGGAACTTTTTTTGTGTTCCTTCTCAGACACAATTGTTAGAAACTTTACTGGCAAAAGATTTAAAAATCCTACTTATTTAAAAATACTAATATTAAAATTTAAAAAATATCCCGATTCTTAATAAAGCTTCCTAGGCCCACTAACTAAATTGATAACAGCTATAAAACTGCTTTCATTAACAGTTCTATTTCTTTGCAAATTTTTCAATTCTGGTTAACAACTCTTCATTTACATGGCCGACTTCTATCAGTAGCATAGAAAACTGGAGGCGCTTAAAGAATTGGTACTCATTCAACTGGATTCTGCCAGAGAACGTATCTTGATGAATGATTTTGGAACTTCTTACGATGAGTACAAGAATGCTGATGCTGCCTATAAAAATTTGATCAAACATGCCATTGTTCTGCCTCCCCCACCTCCGGTTCAGCCGGAGGCTCACCCGGAGCATCAGCTACGATTCAAGACCCGCCACCGCCACAATAAGGTATTATTGTTAATATTTTTAGTATTATTGATCAAAAGATTTGTTTGTTTTATGAATTCGGTAAGGATTTATCTTATATCTTAAGTATATTTATTGTTGGACAATAAAAAATCACATAGTTTTTTATGTAAAAAATGTTTGTGAGTTTGTTTAAAAATTATTATAGATTGTTTGACTTTTTTGAAAAGTAAAAAGGTTTTCTTTAACAAAATTGACCTTTTTGTTAAAAAAAATGGTGGAAAAAAAAAAAAGAAATTGGACATGAGCCTATTTTATTTAAAAATTTATGATTTTAAGAAAACATTATCATGGGAAAAGAATAATCTTTAGAAGAAAACTTTAAAATATAATAACAATGTTAAGCTGAAGAATCACTCTCAATTCCCAAAAAGTAAATTTTCTAACAATGTTAAGCTGCAAACATGCTCCAGTTTTGCTTTAAAATCATTAGAAAGTGAAATAAAATCATTCAATAGTTATGAATTAGAAAGTGAAATAAAATCATTCAACATTTATGAATTAGAAAGTGAAATAAAATCATTCAATATTTATGAAAAATTTCGTGTGTTTATTAGTTAATATGTTTTTATTTTTTAAAAAATTAGAATTATCAAAAAATAGAAAAGTACAATGGTTTTTAGAATTTTCTGTCGTTTTTAATCTTTTTGGCATGTTATTAAGTTTTTTAGTCTATACATACGCATCATTTTTAATTTTGTAGACCTTACCCTAAATTAAAATGATAACTTTTTAGTATAGATATTAAAAAGTAAACTTGGTTCGATCATAAAGCAGCCGTGGTAATTCAATTTTATTTGTTTTTATACCATTATTTACAGTTTTTTTTTATTCTCAGCAGTACACATCTATTTCTAGTAGAGATAAAATTTCACTTTAACCAATTAAACTGAAAATTGTTAAAAACATATCAAAAAATAAAAATAAAAGTAAATATTTTGAAATTTTTATTATAGTAATTGGAAATAACATTCACAAAAAAAATATACGGTTTAATCATTCTTATAGGAAGTTGGGTTTTATCAGATTTTTTTTTTATCTTTAAATTGAGTTAACAAGTTTAAAATTCGACGATGACATTTTAATAATTTTTTTTAATAACTTTTTGATAAAAGATTATGTGTCACTATTTTATTGGTTTGTATATTTGAAACGGATTAATCATAAGTTGCCACATAAACTATTGTAAAATATTTGTTAAAGATACATTTTCCTTTAAAATTATTCTGTCACATCATCATCTTCAACATTTCCTCAAATCAAAAACTCTAACAATATCTTCAACCTTTTTCCAAATTAGAAACCCTAATTGTCCATGTCAGCCACTGAAAAATGTCACAACTAACCTCCATGCGCTGCTACACAATCACCATCATTGCAAAATTATATTTGTCTTCCTCACACAATTGCGAAACCAGCGAAGCATCAGCAGAACCACCATGGCCAACCAACGTCCATGCACCATCACATGAACAAGGTTCGTTTTCTCTTCATTCTCGTGCAATGAAGCAACCTAAACCGCAAGCACCGCAAGAGTTCTGTAATGGGTCTAAACCTGCAGAAATTCAGAAAAATCCTCAATGCAACAGCCGTAAAATCGCGCCATCATTGAGCGAGTTCTCTTCTCGCTTCTCGTGCAAATCCCAAATTCCAGACCTACAGAAACTCAAGGATAGCACTAACGAGGGCGGGGAGTGATCGCCGGTGCAAGAGGCATGGTGCAGGGGGCACAAACAAGGAGCGGCTCCTGGCAGGCTTTCAGTGGAAGGGGCACGTGGACAAATCGAACATACACCAGAATGAGAGGGATCTGGAGACTGTATAGGTATGGGACTATACAGTTGAAGGATAGCTTAAAGGAATTGATTTGGCTACTCATATCACCAAAATGCATTTACTTTTCGGTAACCTAACCCATAAGAACTCCATGGTTAAGCGTGCTTAACCTGGAGTAATTCTGGGATGGGTGACCTTCCGAGAAGTTTTCCCGAAAAGTATGCGAGTTTCTTGATTGTTAAATAGATGACTCGAGAGTTAACACTCTTAGAACAAAAATAGAAAATTCTATAAAAGTGTTTTCTAAAAAGATAATACATTTTAAAAATTATGTATATTTAATTTTATAATTATAATAATAATTTTATCATTTTCATTGTCATATAAGTATAAGTACAGCGCTTGTATTGTCAAATAACATTCGAATAATGTAAGAGAAACACATAAAAATAATTTAGATGTTAAAATAAAAAATACAAAACACAAGTTGAAAAAGTATTATTAATTGTTTATTATTTTCACACCTAACTGTATTTTACATTTTATATTTATTATTTTATCTTTTAAAATCTTTTTTATTAATATAAACTTTTAAATAATTAAAATACTTTTAAAAGTAAAATTTATCAGCTCATATAAAGAATATGAAGAAAATGTTTTTCTTAAAAATAATGTCTAGAGTTTAATTTATGACAATAAATTAATACGACAAATAAATATCAATAATACAAGAAAGATGAAATCAACTATGCCACACTCAAATTATAGAAGAATCAACAATATTGTAAACCTTTTTGACCTCGACCTCATATGCAGTGCATTTAAGTTACAACTACTCTGCACAGCATTTGCGGAGAGATGAGCTGTCTTAACACAACATAATTAATTTATGTCGTTGAAAAATTCATTTTTGTCAATCCAAACACACCCTTAATGCTTACATGCCAAAGTTGAAGTTATCTAGTTTTGTTGGTCATGCACGAAAGGGAAATATATAATTTAACAGTCCCTTCTTGTTCACACAACCACTTGGCAACTCGGTTTAATACTAAATTATTAAAGTAAGATATTTAACCAATACATAAATTACATTTTTTAATAACAAATTAATAATAACAGTTATAAAAATAGTTGTATGAAATAACAATGCTAATATTATTACACACGCATTAAGTTTTTCTTAGGCGAAAATGTTGACTTATAAAACCATATATATATATATATATATATTTTAGAGTGATAGCAGGAAGATCGTAGAGAGAAGAAGAGAAAGCAAAAAAGAAAGAGGAAATGGCAAATTTAGGTGGCCTTACTGATATCGTTGGAGCTGAGAACAGCATCGATATCCAGAGTCTCGCTCGCTTTGCAGTTGATGACTACAACAAAAAACAGGTTTTCTTTTTTCTTCCTTTTAAGTCAACTTTGATTATTACAAGATCTTATGTATGTTGTATGCTATAATTTGACACTAGATCATTCTGTCATATATATTTGGCACGTAATCAAAGTGCTGTTTGATTCCTCGTACCTCATCATCCCTTTCTTGAATCTTGTTATGTCTGTCAGTTTTGTTGGTATTTAAAATAACACACAAAAACTTAATCTTGTTGAATATTTAAAATCTAAAATTTTGTATGTTTGGAAAGAGGGTGGATCCTACTTTCAAGAAATTTTAGATGTTCCAGAAGAGACAGGACTTTGGATGCCATCAAGTTGTGTTTTTATTTTATATATACAAGTTGAAATTTTGTACCATACTAATTAAGCTATGACAGTTTTTAAGAGAAACTTGTATTGACTAACATAAAAAAACAACATTAATATTTTCAAGTATGTTACTTTGTTTTGTTTATGGTGGAGATGAAAAAGCAGAATGCAGTGTTGGAGTTTGTGAGAGTGATAAGTGCAAAGCAGCAAGTGGTTGCAGGGATTTTGTACTACATAACATTAGAGGCAAATGATGGTGAAACAAAAAAGGTGTACGAAACAAAGGTGTTGGAGAAGGCATGGTTGAATTTGAAGGAGGTGGAGGAATTCAAGCCACTTGCTCTTAACCCTGTTTCAGATTCGGTTTAGGTAATTTCACATCACATCACAAAAATGGATTAGTTTCTTGAACTTTCTTTTGCCAACTTTTGTTTTATGTTGGATTTCTTGAATCTGTCTTTCATGTTTTTTCAGGTTACAGAAAATTGCATCTTCTTAGCTTGGCCACAAGATTCTCCATATGTATTCAATAAATGTGGCTGTTGTTCTTCAAAGGGGTATGCATGTTAAGGAATCCTATTTCAGCAATTACTACAAATGGAAGTTATTATTTATTATGTATTTGCGTGTGTTATATATGAAATGATTATATAATTTAAAGTTTGTTCCTACAAGAATAATAACGTTATCATGATAATGATTTAATTACTGATTGTGTATTTTTGTGTGTTTTGTATAAAATAATTATAGTTTATTTTATATATATATATATATATATATATATATATATATTAAAAAATAACAAGAAACATGTTCTTTATGAAAATAACTTCATTTCTCTCGACTATGAAAACCTAAGTAAGTTGTAAATAAGATTCAAATGTACTATTATGAAGAGATTTTTTCAATTCATTTTAAATAAGGGAAATCTTTTAAATTTATAGCAATGAGTTACCACTTTTTTTTTCTTCTTTTTCATTCTAATTTAACAATGGATTATTTACTTTAAATATAAACCAACACTTGCAAATAGTTTCCTATATTTGTTTTAGTTTTTTTGTTAAAAAAATTGTAAACAATTCAAATAATACATCAAAACATAAAATAATTCCTACAACCAGTCATTAAAAACAATATATTTTCAACATATATATAATTATTAATGTTTAATAAAGAGAGAGGTTATTATTTTAGTTGGTAACGTTAAATATGTCTCAAAATTTATATTTTCTATATTCTAATGATTAGAATTTTAGTAGCCTTTTAAAAAGATTAATGTTGTTAATTTTCAATATAAGATTACTATCGTGTCTTCCCAAATAAATTACGACAATTGTATTTACAAGCTGATACAATATTGTATTCATTACGATAATGATACTATTTTAATTAAATTATTTTAACAAGTAATATATTTATTGTGTTAAAATACATTTATTTTGACACGAAAAGAGTTTTATTTTAGAAATGACTCCTTGTAATATTTCAATTTGATTCAGTTCAAAAGTTTGGTAGTGAATTACATGGGTTGAGATTAAGAAACCTAATAAGATCAAAAGTTTCCATTTGAAAAAGTCTATAACATAAGTCAAAATACTTATAAAAAACCTTGTGAGCAAGGGTAAACCCATGAACCTTTATTTACACATAAAAAGAATATTAATTTTTAAAAAAATATTATTTGACATATAAATAATAATTATGTAAATAGTCATAACTTAGATGACTTGGCTCAATTTGTATCGACTTTGCTCGAATTTCGACTAGGGTTGATTCGTTTTTCTAGGATGACCTACTCGTCTCGACCTTCTGTCTATATAAGCATATCTCAACATTTGCTCTGGGTTGATCTCTCTCGACCTTCAACCGAGACGGACTTAACCTGCGAACTGACCTGAGCTGGCTCGTCTTGACTTGTGGATTGGAATGACTTGCCTCGATCTAGTTTATCTCAACCTTATGTTTGAACAAGCTTGTCTTGACCCTTAACCTATGCTAACCGTCTCAATTTTTGAATCGGATCGACTTGTCTCGACCTTTAATTCTAGACTGACCCGTCTCAATTTTTGACATGACATAAATTAACTAGTTTTGACCTTTTGCTCGGGCTGACTCATCTCAATCTTAAGTCCAGATTGACCCATTTTAAGTAAGTGTATCTCGTTTGTTATTTAGACTTAGCTTCTTTTGTCTGTTGACCGGTCGGTCCGGTCGGTCCGGTCGGTCTGGTTGTTTACTTTGTGTGGTTTACCGGTTGCGCGTTTTGGGCTTGTTTTGGGCTTGTTTTGTTTGCGGGTTTTGCCTGTTGCGCGTTTACGTTGGTTATAAATAGTAACCAATCCCGCTCCTCAATAATAACTTTTCATTCAATAATATTCAGTATTCATTCTCTCGCTCCGCTCTCTCTCTCTCTCTTATTTTCCTCTGGTTCTAGGGTTTTCTCGAAACGCTCCAAGAACCCAACAATTGGCGCCCACCGTGGGGCAAGGATTCAAGAATTCCCAAGAAACAATGGCAACCAAATTCGACGTGGAGAAATTCAACGGCGCTAATGACTTCGGGCTGTGGAAGATCAAGATGGAGGCAATCTTGATACAGCAGGGATGTGATGAAGCGTTGAAGGGTGAGTCGAGGATGAGTGATGCCATGACTCAAGAAGAGAAGAAGAAGATGGGAGATAAGGCAAGGAGTGCAATCATCTTGTGCCTTGGTGATAAGGTACTGAGGGAGGTTGCGAAGGAGAAGACTGCCGCTGAAATCTGGGCAAAACTGGAGTCTCTGTACATGACGAGATCGTTGGCTCATAGGTTGTGCCTGAAGCAACAACTCTTTTCGTTCAAGATGTCAGAATCAAGAACGATAGAGGAGCAGATTGCAGAATTCAGCAAGATAGTTGATGATCTGGAGAATATTGAAGTGAAGTTGGAGGATGAAGATAAAGCTGTCATCCTGTTGAATGCGCTTCCAAGAACCTTCGAGCATTTCAGGGATGCGTTACTCTACGGGAAAGATCAAGTGATCACGTTAGAGGAGGTTTTGATGTCAATTCGAACTAAGGAGTTCCAAAAACTTCAAGATTCGAAGACAACCGAGGAAGGAGCGTCCGGATTGAACTCGGTGAAAGGGAAAGGGAAGAAGCAGTCTGGAAAAGAGAAGAAGCTGAATCCGGACGGTACGAAGCAGGTGCGCTGCTTCAAGTGCCAGAAGATGGGTCATATCAAGAAGTTCTGCCCGGAGAAAGGAAAGGCCGGTCGGCCACAAGAAACCGCTGATGTGGCAGAGGCGTCTGAGGGATATGAGTCGGCTGGAGTGCTGGTGGCTTCGTCTGAAGATCCTCAAAGGAGCTGGGTCATGGATTCCGGCTGCTCCTATCACATGTGCCCGGTGAAGGAGTTTTTTGAGAATCTTGATCAGAAAGAGCATGGAAATGTACTGCTCGGAAATAACAAAGCTTGCCGAGTGCAAGGTGTGGGGTCGGTGAGGCTGAAGATGTTTGACAATCGTGAGATGGTGTTGCAGGCTGCTAGGTATGTGCCCGAACTAAAGAGAAATTTGATTTCTATTAGTGCATTTGATCTTGGAGGTTACATCACTAAAGTTGAAGATGGAGTAATGAGGGTCTGTTATGGAGATTCTGTGGTTGCCAAAGGCAGAAGGAGGAACGACTTGTACATTCTGGAGGGATCAACTGTCATTGGTCATGTCTCAGTAGCAAGTGGGACCGAGAATACCGCCCGGTTATGGCACTTGAGGATGGGACACATCAGTGAGAAGGGTCTTGAAGAATTGGAAAAGCAAGGCTTGCTTCTGGGAGACAAACTGCAGAAGTTGGATTTCTGTGACCATTGTGTCTTAGGGAAATCACACAGGATACCGTTCGAAAAAGGGAAACACTCAACCGAACGCCCCTTTGAATATGTCCATGCTGACTTATGGGGACCGGCAAGAACCTTAACTCATGGTGGAGGAGCGTATTTCTTAAGTATAATTGATGATTTCTCAAGGAGAGTGTGGATTTACGTTCTAAAAAATAAGTCTGAAACGCTTCAGAAGTTCAAAGAGTGGCACACACAGATTGAGAACCAATTGGGGTGTAGGCTGAAATGCCTAAGAACCGATAATGGGCTGGAGTTCGTTTCAGAGGAGTTTAATGGTTTTTGCAAAGAGAAAGGAATCAGGAGGCACAGAACGGTCGTTGGAACTCCGCAACAGAATGGCTTGGCCGAACGGATGAATAGAACCATTCTGGAGAGGGTCCAGTGCATGTTACTGGGATCAGGGTTGTCAAAGGCTTTCTGGGGAGAGGCTGCCAATACGGCCGTTTATCTGATTAACAGGAGTCCGTCTTCAGCTCTCAATTTTAAAACGCCAATGGAAGTGTGGAGTGGACGACCGGCTGATTACTCACACTTAAGAGTGTTTGGTTCTTTGGCGTTTGCTCATGTCAAGGGTGATAAGCTGGATTCCCGGGCGGCGAAATGTATCTTTCTAGGATACGCCGAAGGAGTTAAGGGATACAGGTTATGGAGGTTAGATTCACCTTCAAAACTAATCATTAGTAGGGATGTCATTTTTGATGAAACAAGGATGGCGATGCACCCTGAAAACTCTGGAAGTGAGAAGAAGATTCTCGTAGAGGTGGAGCATACTACTAATGGAGTTGGCACGCCCGGTGAGACTGAGGAAAACCAAACAGGTGAAGGGCAAGTTGAAAACGGTCGGACGATAGAGGAGAACCGATCGGATGAATTTCGAACAGACCTTGGTGATGATACAGATGGTATGTCTGGCGAGGGAAGTCATGAAAAAGCTGCTGGTGTTGATTTGAGAAACTATCAGCTTGTTCGTGACAGAGAAAGAAGGATCTCCAAGCCAACCAAACGGTTTGGAGAGGCGGATCTAATCTGCTACGCCCTGAATGCTGCTGAAGATCTTAACCGATCAGATGAACCGAGAAGTTATAAGGAGGCCCTTGACAGCAGCGACCGGCATCTTTGGCAGGGTGCTATGGAAGAAGAGTTGGAGGCTTTGAAAAAGAATAGCACCTGGAGATTGGTGGATCTGCCGAAGGGTAAGAAGGTCATAGGTTCGAAATGGATTTTCAAGAAAAAGGAAGCTACACCGGGCGGTGAGAAAACGAGGTACAAAGCTAGGCTTGTTGCCAAAAGCTTTACTCAGATTGAAGGCGTAGACTATCATGAGATCTTTGCTCCAGTGGTTAAGCATTGTTCGGTCAGAGTTCTGATGGCAATAGTTGCGCATTGCAATTTGCATCTTGAACAGTTGGACGTTCGGACAGCTTTTCTGCACGGCGATTTGGAGGAAACCATCTATATGAAGCAACCGGACGGTTTCGCTGTGGATGATAGGGTGTGTCTGTTGCAGAAGTCACTTTATGGCTTGAAGCAAAGCCCAAGGCAGTGGTACAGGAAATTTGATGACTTTCTGATAAAGCTGAACTTCAAGCGGTGCAATTATGATGACTGTGTTTACACTCTGAATCATGACGGTGAAATGTTATATCTCCTGCTTTATGTGGATGATATCCTAATTGCTAGCAGTGACAGGGGCATGATCGGTGAGACGAAAGCAAGGTTGGCGGATGCTTTCGAAATGAAAGAGCTAGGGGAAGCAAGGCGGATTTTGGGCATAGACATTAAAAGGGATAGACCGGGCGGTAACCTTTTTCTGTCTCAGGAGTGTTATTTGCAGAAGGTAATTTCAAGGTATCGGATGGCTGAATCTAAAATGGCCAGCACGCTGGTCGGTCAACACTTGAAACTTACCAAGGAACAATGCCCAAAGACCGAGGAGGAAAGAAAGAAGATGGAATCTGTTCCATTTTCAAATGGGATTGGGAGCATTATGTACGGCATGGTCTGCACAAGACCGGACGTGGCGCACGGTGTTAGTGTTCTCAGTCAGTTCATGGTTAATCCTGGACCAACACACTGAGAAGCGTTGAAATGGATGCTCAGATATATACGGGGGACTCTCGGTACTGGATTGTCTTTCCAGAATAACTTTCAAGGTGGAGGTTATATTGAAGGTTTTGTTGATTCTGACTTTGCCGGATGCATGGACACTAGGAAATCCCGGTCGAGATATGTGTTTACGATGTTTGGGACTGCTGTTAGCTGGAGGTCTACACTACAGTCGGTTGTGGCTTTGTCAACTATGGAAGCTGAGTACTATGCTCTTGCTGAAGGAGTTAAGGAGGCACTGTGGTTGAAAGGTTTGGTTCGGGAACTTGGTTTTGATCAAAAATCTGTATGTGTTCATTGCGACAGCCAGAGTGCTATTCATCTGGCCAATCATCAGATTTATCATTCCAGAACCAAGCATATTGACGTCAAGCTGCACTTTGTCAGAAGCATTGTTGAATCCGGTGACGTTCAAATCTGCAAAATTGCATCCGAAGAGAACCCTGCAGATATGTTGACAAAGCCGCTAGCTAAGGAGAGGTTTCTCTTGTTGTTGTCCAGGATTGGGTGTCTACCGGTCGGTCACTAATTGTTTGACCGGCCGTGTCCGTGTTTTGTTTTTTTTTTTTGTTTTTGAAGCAAGTCTAGGTGGAGAATTGTTATTTAGACTTAGCTTCTTTTGTCTGTTGACCGGTCGGTCCGGTCGGTCTGGTTGTTTACTTTGTGTGGTTTACTGGTTGCACGTTTTGGGCTTGTTTTGGGCTTGTTTTGTTTGCGGGTTTTGCCTGTTGCGCGTTTACGTTGGTTATAAATAGTAACCAACCCCGCTCCTCAATAATAACTTTTCATTCAATAATATTCAGTATTCATTCTCTCGCTCCGCTCTCTCTCTCTCTCTCTTATTTTCCTCTGATTCTAGGGTTTTCTCGAAACGCTCCAAGAACCCAACATCGTTAAAATAAACGGCTATACAAATAAAGATAAAAATTAAATGCTACTCTTACTTCAAACCAAGGTAAAGATTCATGAATAAAATATTTGTTAAGAATTTGAATCCTAATGACACATAAAGTAAAAATGAAAAGTTTGAAGGTATATATATATATAAAAACTTATAAAGTTATTATATTAAAATATTTTAGATAAAAAGTGATGTTATATCTCTTATATGATCCTTAAAAGGAATTTAACATTACAACTACATTCATATATATATATATATATGAGAAAAGAAACTTTATAAAAAGAGAGCATCAAGTAACAAGATAATTTAAATAAATATAAAAACATTAAGATTTAATGATATTCAATTTTATTTAGTAACTGCAAATCACAATAGGTTAAACCAATTTTAAATTAATTCTATTTCAGTGAATCATACTATTCAAATTATTTGAAAGAGTGTTAATGAAGTTATATGATAAAGAGAACCATTGATGTTGCGGAATCCAACTTCATAAATTGACACCAACATAACAAAGAGATGGCGTTAAACGTTGGGAAAGTTGTGTCCACGATATTGAAAAAAGTATGAAGCTTCAATTTCTCTTTATTCTCCCATCCAACCCTTACTTACAAAATCGAGTTCATCAAGTAACGTACTTTGGAATCTGATTCTCCTGCACTTTTCTTCCCGATATCAGAAAATTAAAAATAGTAATTAAACATTGAAAGTTACATTTTCAACTTTAACTTACATTACCACTCAGTGTTGTTTCCAAAACATTTGATTTTTAATTTTTCAATTTTGATATATTTCGAAAAGAGTATGATTTTATTCCTGAAAAGAACTATTCTTCCTTCTCCATCATATCAGAACTATAAGCATCTGTCACCTTACCATACACGCCACTTATGTAAGCTTCTCATTATCTTCTTTATTCTATATATCTTCTTAGCTTCAACTGTGCCTTATAAAATAGCCTCTGTCATCACCTATACTAACTTGCCACTTGAATCTCCCAGGTAAACTCAATTCTCACTTCCACTCTATCTTCTTTCTTCTCTATACTTTTAGCCTCTACTATGTCTTCTGTTCACTTACTAATACTCAAAAAATGGTTACAGTTACAGTTACTGATATTCCAAACATGTAATACTAAAAAAGCTATATATGTAAACAATATTCTTTTCATGAAAAAGCTTAAAGAAAAACATTTTAAATTAGAAAGATTGATTTTACTAAAAATAATTAAGTATACTTATTTTTATGATCAAGTTCTAAATAAAGTAAAGACCTCATATCTATTAAAATATATATATAACACAGAATTTCATTAAATTATGACACTCAAACTTTCAAACATATAATTAGAAAAGAAGGTTTTACATTATTATTATGATGAAGGTTAGAGGGCTTGGAAAGAAGGAAGCAACAGCATGAATCCGGATGTACCCAACATTAAGATTAAGATACCAGGAGATGATGAAAGCCATGACCAAACTACTTCTCCTGTTGCTGCTTCACATGCCTCATCATCCGATTCAGTGGATGAAAGTTCGAACTCTGTAGATGGTAAGTTATGCATACTTGAAACTACTGCATTCACAAAGGGTGCATGATCAAACTCTTTGCTACTTCACATGCTGTCACACCACACGGTTTTAATACAATAATATCGCTAGATAGATTTGAGTTTTAAACATGATAAGTTGTGTGTGTGTATATATATAGAGTGAGTAAAATTAAGTTTGAAAGGATTGCAGATCTGTACTGGCTTGCATTCGACGATGAGTGGGATAAAATGCGACCCATTGTTGAAAAAGATCCAAGTATTGTACGCACTCCGTTGACTGGATTAGGCGACACAGCTCTTCATATAGCAGCAACTGCGGGGAGCACTGCTTTTGTTAAAGAGTTGGTTAAGCTTATGAGGCCAGAAGATGGGCTAATACATAACGAAAATCAGATGCTTCCAGTTCACTTGGCTGCTTTATCTTTCCATCATCCAATAGTGCAACTTCTATGTTCTGACCATCTGCTTGACAAAATGGCTTACAAGGATATTGAAAAACTCTTTTTTATTACCATTACCAACAACATGTTTGGTAAGTGCATCTATAACTCATTAAACACCCTTTGTTTATCCCTTTTTAAATATCTTTTGTTTATAACTAGTACTTGACATTTCTATATTGTTTAACCTTGTCTATATTCGTTTAACTTTTCTTTGTTAACTAGATAAAATAAGGTGAAATCATTTTATTAGTCCTATTTTCGTAGCAAAATGTAAATTAATTACTTTATTTTTTTTGTCTCAATTTTTATTCTGAAAATTGTCATGGAAACAAATAATTTTGCTTTAGTATTGTACTAACACAGGGTATTACGTACCTTTTTTTATTTTTTATATTTTTTAAATAAAATTTTGTCATGTGTCAAACTCCAAATATCATTTACTTTAGTTTCAATTTTGTCATTGTAAAAAGATCTATAAAATTTATATAAAAATTAAATTTTGTTTTAAATTGGAAAGAAACAAAATTATTTAATTTAAAAAAAAATTTAAAACTGAATTGGGATAAAATAATAATATAAAATCCAAATTAAAACTAGGACAATTACACCTTACATGAAATAACACATGACACTATCACTTTCACATCATATATTACATTAGTTTGACGTGTGAAAAACTTTTACTTTTAAAAAAAATAAAATATAAAACTAAAGATAAAAATTTCCTTTTAAAAAAATATTAACTAAGACATGAGACACTCCTTAAAGTGTTAGTACAGTACTAATGAAAATAACAACATAATTATATTAAAATTGGAATCAAATTAAGACAAAAAAAAATAAAAAAATAATTTGGGTATTTTCACTAAGAAAATAGGGACCAATGAAATGATTTAAACATAAAAATAACTTTTATGTCGTATCATCATTTTGTTTATTGGTCCTCATGTGTTATAAAGAATGTGATTTGAGAACGACAATCTCTTTATTATTGTAGGTGACAGAAATCATTAAGAAACATGACGACCTCATCATCTAACATGTTTTTAATAAAAATAATAAAATTCTTTTTGTCATTTTTTATACTAACAATAATATCATTGTATATTAATGACAAAATTTCACTATAACCTGTAAATATATACAAAGGCAATGATAAAATAACAATTAGGTCACTTGACTAATGAAAGAATTAAAAAACATACTTTTTTTTTATTATTCCATAAAACAAAAAAAAATTAAAAGAACAAGATTTAAAACTTAATTAAGTTTTTATTATTATTATTATTTATAATTTGGTTTTCAAATCAGAAATTTCTCAACAATTTTTGCATGCACTACTCTCAATCTTCTAAAATCTTCAAATTTAAAGGACCAGAGAAAACATTTTGCAACTTGTCTGTTAACATAAAATAACTCCACATTTTTTCATGACATTCTTAAACTTTAACGTTCACTTTAATCTAATTACTTCATTAATAGTTAACTCCAAAAGTTAATCTAATCACTTTATTCTTTACAATGATTTTGATTTCTTCCACTATATAGCTTGTTTCCACCCTTTTTTTCCTCCCAATTGCACTACTAACTCATTTCCTTTTCTGGCAACCCTCGTTTTGTAATTACTATTTCAAACAACCTTGTACATGTTCATCATCGCTATTTACCTTGCCTTCTGCATATGCACTCCATCATGGCTATTTAATTTCTGCGTTTGACAGATGTGGCCATTACATTATTTGAAAAACGTCCACTTGATTTGACCTTTGCAAGAGATAAAGAGGAGCTAACATCATTGCATATGCTGGCGCGAAAGCCTTATGAAGTTCTAAGTAAGCTTCATTATCTTTGTTCTTAACTTAGAAATTTATGCATGTATATATTTTTAAATAAGAATTATTTTTTAATGGTCAATATTGAGTGTTATAATGGTAATATATTTGATATTTATGAAGTTATCAGTCTCATGATACAAACTTATAGCAACTGACAAACAAATATTTACCCTTGCAATTTTAAGTAAGAAGTATAGAACTTTCTAAATAGAAATAAAACAAAGAAAAGGTGATTAATATCAGATCAACTTTTAATTTGAATTTTTTTTATTTGTTTTCATGTTAATCATTTCTCGGACCAATCTAGAGAGATCAGACAGAGAAAGAAACTACGGAGAGGGTATGAAATTGGTGGAGAGGATATGGGATGAAGTTAGAAATCTGACTGAAGCTAAAAAACTGAAAATCGATGATATTTTTGAGTTGACTACTAAACCATCCGTAGCGTTGTTTGATGCAATAGAATCAGGAAACGGTGACGAAGTAATATGGAGCTTTATGGAGGGTTCTGGAGTACTCATGACCTCAAAGGACTCTAATGGACGGAACCTAGCGCACTTGTTTTTTCTATATCGACGTTTGGAATTCTTTGAACAATTTCTACATAAGAGAAAACAGTATTTAGTAAGAGCAGTTGACAATGAAGGTAACAACGTTCTACACCTGGCTGCGCTTTTGGCCCCTGAATTCAAATCATTCTCAGGTTTAAGTGCAAAAATTCAAATGGACAACGAGCTCAATTGGTTCAAGGTCAATTTATTCATTTCTTTATGGTTAAAACTATTTAGGCGTCCCTATTTTCGTAAGGTATTCCCATTTTGTCCCTTTCTTTTAAAACTTTCCAATTGAGTCCTTATAAATGTTAATTTGAAACAATTTAACGCTTGCCGTTAAATTTCGTTAACGGAGTTAAAATACTGTCTTGGTGATGAGATGACGTGGGAATTTTTTAAAATGTGGCATGCTTATGTGAGAGTAATGTGTCTATGAACCTCTCTTATTGTATTTTCCAATTTTTCAAACAGTCATGGCAGTTTATCAGTTCATCACATTCCATCACCTCCTTCATAGTACCAGCATGTTCGTCTCCTCCACCACCACCACCAACGCAAAACCTCCTACCACCTCAAGAAGAAGCCATCGAATTTCGAACCACTGTGAAATCTCAAAACTTGTAGCGCAAAAGCTCCAAAATCACAGCGTCACCACGAAACGAACTCCTTGCTTCATCTCCTTTATCGCGAAACACTTCCTCACAACCTGCAAAACCTGAAACAAGAAAGCCCCAAATCTCTTCGCACCAGAAACCCTAAATTACGATTTAGCTCATCTTCCAACCTATTTCTACTCCTCACACCAGTGCTTCTCTGTCATTAAACAAGTTTCCACGTCTAACAACCATGAATCAAAATATTTTTAAAGGTCTGAAGTAGCGAAACTGTTCAATGAGCAAATTAAAAAAGATTGATAAAAGCCAAGTGCAATACGTTAGCTTTTGGGAATGCTTTTTCTTAGTGCTTTACAAATAAAAAAGGACTGATAAAGTTATCCCATTTCTTAAAAAGAAGGTAACTTAAACTGCCTAGTACCATTGTACAAATAAAATCCTTATTGTCTACTGCACTCTATGAAAACTGCATCAGCAAGTCAACTTAGACCAGATTTCACACAGAGGCTAGATCAATGCTCATGCTCATGTATCAATCCCAAAATCTAAATTCTGCAAACCAAATCTTTATATCTGGACCTTCAAGATCCAATTAGATCAACTCAATTCTACCACTTACCCTTTCAAATGCAGGCTGCGTGGTGAGACGCGTGAGAAAACGACGCGGTTCTCATGCCCCTTCGATGGATGCAACTACAACAAGATGCACAAGAAGTTCAGGCTGTTGAAGTCGGACTTGAGGAGTCACATGAAGCAGTGTTGGGGAGAGGCCACGTGAAAGTGCACGTGCGGAGACCTCGGCGGTGGCGGTGGCGGCTGCGGCGGCAATGGAAGGGTTAGTCAAGGAAAGTGACGGTGGTTTGGATGGGTTACTTGAACGGTTCTTTGATGGTTGGATGAATTTAGGTTTCGTTCAACTGAAAGCACCTCTTCACTAGAAGAATCTTCGCCTTAGGGTTTCCCACGAATGAAAGCACCTCTCCTCGCCTTATATTCTGGTGTTCTCTGTTTCAACAGACAATTTGTTCTCTCTTCCAAAATTAATCTAAAATTCTAGGATTGCAGCAGAGAAAAAAAACATGAACTAGAGAGGGAAAGGGAAAGAGAGACGGACATTGAAGAGAAGGCAAAGGGTGTTTGGAAACCCAGTTTTGAAGCAAAAGATTTCATGCATCATCTTCAGGGGAAGAGACAGAGCAAACCCTCCGCAGAGAGATGCCACGTATAAAAGTTTCAGCATGCCACATTTTAAAAATTCACACGTCATCCCACTGTCTGGACAGTATTTTAACTCCATTAACAAAATTTAACGGCAGAGGTTAAATTGTTTCAAATTAACATTTATAAGGACTTAATTGAAAAGTTTAAAAAAAAAAGGACCAAAATGGAAATACTTTACGAAAATAGGAACGTCTAAATAGTTTTAACCTTTCTTAATTCCTTATTCAATCGTTATTTATTAATTAGTATTGTATGACATCAGTTTTAGAAATCTTGACACTTACTTTTGGTTGATAAATAGAAAGCGGAGAGAGCAGCTCCTCCTGGATTAAGGAGTAAGAAAAACAAGAAGGGGAAGACACCAGTTGATGTATTTTTTGATGAACACAACCAGTTATCCAAAGATATCAAAGAATCTGCTAAAGGAATAGCCGATTCTGGGATGGTTGTGGCAACGCTTGTTGCTACTGTAGCATTTGCAGCTGCTCTCACTGTTCCAGGTGACAAGAAATCTGTTAACAATGTCTGGTTCATAGTTTTCATCGTCACAAATGCAATCGCATTGTTCACTTCTTCTGCCTCCATACTCTCTTTCTTGTCAAATTTCACTTCTTCAAGATTCGCAGACGCTGAATTTGTTACATCACTACATCCCAGCTTGACTGTTGGCTGTGGGTTACTAATAATCTCCGTTGCTGCTATGGTTGTGGCTTTCGTTGCAGCATCCTTTCTGATATTTGATCACACAACAAAATGGGTTTCTTATGTAGTGACTCCAATGGGGGTTTTCCCATGTCTTGTGTTTATTGTCTTCCAATCTAAGTTCTGCGACGACTCCTATTGGTCCAAATACTATCGTCCCGATCGCAAACTTAGCAGCGAAACTTAATACTCAGGCACCTACGTTACCATCATTAAGTGTGTTATCCTATATTTTTCTGTGTGTTAATTACGCCATGGTTGTATTCTCCACTTCATTGTATAATTTGTTTGTGAAGTAATAAAGTCTGTGCTTGAATTTGAAATTACCACAAAGCTTTAACTTTCACCTTCGAGTGTACCGTGCTGATCTAATCATTCTTGCATTAACTTTATTGTTGTCGCCAGAATCTAAAATCCATCACTCATTACATGCAGAAAACAAACTAAACAGGCAGTTTTTCATGAAACGTTCTTCCCATGAAAAAAGTATTTTATTTATATAAACATAGAGTAACTAATTCTATTGATGGTTATTTTGAAAAGCTTTATCACATCCAACAATCTATACTATAGGGTCAGAGATTATACCAAGCCCCTTTTATACATATGGTAATTGCTGGTTTGGTATTCTGTTTCATAGTAGAAAAAGATTTAAAGACTCTCATGGTGAGAACTTCATGCAAGAAAACATCTAAGAAAAGAGAGAGAAGAAAGAGAAAAGAGAGGCAGAGAGAACTGAATGTGTAAAACATATACTTTTATGTAGAATCAGTCATTGAAACGTAAAAAAGTCATTGAAACGTACAAAAGAAGTTCCTGTAAATAGGAACAATACATAAAACAAACAAAACTGATAAAACAGAAACTGAAAACTGATATATCAGTACAGAAACTTAGTCTTGGTTTTCTTCTGTCCTTGATCTACAAAACACATAATAAATTAAAACGTAAAAGAGATTTGATGACAATGAATAGTAAAAAATCTTAAACTTTATTTATATTTTATTTAATTTCACTCCTCTTTATCTAACGGAAGACTTTTCTTTTACCTTAATTTTTAATAAAAACAATTAGTCCAGTGAAAAAAGAATTAGAAGGAAGCTCTCTAACTTACAACAGAGAGTGTTATACTAGTTTAATTTAGACCCGTAAATTTCAAAATGCACTTAAGTTGGTCCTACATACACATAATTGATGAGATAGACATCCCAGATATACATATATATTGAAGAGATATGAATACACGTACAATTATCTCAGAATTCAATATTACAACCTCAAACAAATTACATAGTGGATACTGCCACACACAATAATTATAAGCATTAGTGCGGAATGAGCTTTAGACGTCAATTATTTTGGACTTTTAATGTCATCTACTGAACCGACGTCTTTACTGGTGACGTTAGTGGGACGTCGGTTTTCTACACGTTCAACGTCGTTATAGACATCGGTTCAGTGACAAGTGCGACGTCTATAAAGACGTTAGACATTGCACTAACCGACATTTAAGGGCACTATAAACGTCAGTTCAGTGACACGTTCGACGTCTATAAAGACGTCCGACATTGCACTAACCGACTTCTAAGGGGATTATATACATCGGTCAGTACATTAACCGACTTCTATGAAGTGTTCGTTGTGTTTTGGTGCTGAGATGAGAATTTGAATTTCTCATGAGGTGAGAATTTGAATTTCTCATGAGGTGAGATTTTGAATTTCTCATGAGATGAATATTTCAATTTCTCATGAGATGTGAATTTGAATTTCTCATGAGAATTTGAATTTTTCATGAGAATTTGAATTAATGAGATGAGAATTTGAATTTCTCACGAGATGAGAATTTGAATTTCTTACGAAATAAAAATTTGAACTTCCCATGAGAATTTGAATTTCTCATGAGATGAGAATTTCAATTTCTCATGAGATGAGAATTTGAATATCTCATTAAATGAGAATTTGAATTTCTCATGAGATGAGAATTCGAATTTCTCACGAGATGAGAATTCGAATTTCTCACGAGATGAGAATTCGAATTTCTCACGAGATGAGAATTCGAATTTCTCACGAGATGAGAATTTGAACTTCCCATGAGAATTTGAATTTCTCATGAGATGAGAATTTGAATATCTCATTAGATGAGAATTTGAAATTCTCATGAGAATTTGAATTAATGATATGAGAATTTGAATTTCTCACGAGATGAGAATTTGAACTTCCCATGAGAATTTAAATTTATCATGAGATGAGAATTTTAATTTCTCATGAGATGAGAATTTGAATATCTCGTTAGATGAGAATTTGAATTTCTCATGAGAATTTGAATTTCTCGTGAGAATTTGAATTTCTCGTGAGAATTTGAATTTCTCGTGAGAATTTGAGTTACTTATGAGATGAGAATTTGAATTTCTCCTGAGATGAGAATTTGAATTTCTCATGAGAATTTGAATTACTCATGAGATGAGAATTTGATTTTCTCCTGAGATGAGATTTGAATTACTCATGAGATGAGAATTTGAATTTGTCATGAGATGAGAATTAGAATTTCTCATGAGATGAGAATTTGAATTTGTCATGAGATAAGAATTTGAATTTCTCATGTGATGAGAATTTCAATTTCTCATGAGATGAGAATTTCAATTTCTCATGAGATGAGAATTTGAATTACTCATGAGATGAGAATTTGAATTTCTCATGAGAATTTAAATTATTCACCCGACCCCGTGACCCCGACCCCCCGGACCTCGGACCCCCCGAAACCTCCGACCTCGACCACCGGACCCCCTACCTCGTGACCCCCGACCCCGGACCCTCCGACCCCCCGAAACCTCCGACCTCGACCACCGGACCCCCTTACCCCGTGACCCCCAACCCCCCGACCCCCCGATCCCCCCTACCCCAAGACCCTCCTAACCCCCGACCCCCTGACCCCCCACCCCCCGACCCCCCGAACCCCGACCCCGTGACCCCGACCCCCCGAACCCCCGACCTCGGACCACTGGACCCCCCTACCCTCGGACTCCGTGACCCCCGACCCCGACCTCGTGTAAAACATGTAATTATGGGTAGTGTAATTGCACCTCCTTCCTTTGCTAGTTTTCTCGTAGAAAAAATTGCGTTTTTTGCATATCTTATGGCATTTCAACCCAAAGACGAACCTGGATTGTTGCCTAGGTCCATTCCGACCGCCAATGAAAAAGAATACGGTGAGAATACAGTATTTTTTTTCATTGGCGGTGAATGACACTATGAAAGGACCCAGGTTCGACTTTAGGTTGGAATGCGATAAGAGATTTAAAAAACACAAGTTTTTCTTACGAGGAAACTAGTAAATGGAGAAGGTGTACTACACTACCCAAAGACATAAGAAAAACTGCACCAAAACACAACAAAAATTCATTTTAATCGGTTCAAATGAAAGATAATACATCAAAAATTTCTTTAGTCGGAGTAAAAACAATTTTAATGGTTCACGGGAGATCAAACGCACCTGGAAATGCAATGTAGCAGAGACAAAAGGCGAAGGAAGATGATTAAATTGCTGGTTCGCAAACTGTTGGCTCACATCGATAATTTAACAAGAATCTAGACGTCAGTTGCCCACAAACCCAACGTTTATAATCGCATATACGTTGGGCACCTCACTAATGTGACGTTCATTCGATTTAAAAATTAATATTTGTGTTATATATAGATGTTGGCTTGGCGGGACAAGACGTCTAGTTGGCGGAAAGGAATAACTTTTCACATACCTGGTCAGACTATAGACGTCGGTTAGGCGGGGTCCTGACGTGTATAATCACATATAGACGTCTGTTCCCGCCAACTGACGTCTACATGGCAGAAAAAATTAAATTTTCACCTACCTGTCAGACTATAAACGTCGGGTCGGAGGGACACCGACGTCTAATTTGCAAAAACAAATGACTTTTCACATACCTGGTTAAACTATAGACGTTGGTTAAGAGGGGCACCGACGTCTAAATGGCAGAAAAAAAAATTAACTTTTCACCTACCCATTAGACTATAGACGTCGGGAATGAGGGGCACCAATGTCTATATGACGGAAAGAAATGACTTTTCACTTACCTGTCGACATATAGACGTTAATTTCTGGGGGCACCGACGTCTATAGTATTATAGATGTCGACCGCCTCCCTAACAGACGTTTATAGACTTCACTTATTTACGCAATTGCCACCGGTCAATAATTTACGTCGCTGGCCCCTCTAATTGACGTGTAATGGGTGACATTATAAGCCGATTATGCACTAGTGAAGCTTTTTAGACTATGCAATGCTCCAAACTTTAACCCTTGATTTGGAGACAAATAATGGTAGTCTATTTAATAGAAAAAGCTTGTACGGATTCACTTGGCCATAATCATAATGTAAAAGTTTGGCAATGAGCTTGGATGAATGATTTTCAATGCTTTAATATTTTTTAGTTCAAGAAAGTTGTTTTGTTGCCTAGTTTTCTCTTAGATGCTTGTAATTGACATTTCCTTTACTTTTGTTGTTGTTACCTTCCGACAACTTCTGGATGGAAATAGATCAAGTTAAGAATCTGGAGATAATGTTAGATACTCAAAAGGATGTTTTATTTTGATGTATGTGGAACATAGAACCCAAATTTTCTTCTTTACTCATGGAATGTAGCTATACTTGGGTTCAACGCGAAGTAGTGGCAACGACTAGGGTGTTTCGAAACCTCCTTTACAACATAGCAACAACACAATAACATACCTTCCTTCTTCAACAAAATTTGTTCTCAAATTCGTACCACTTGAAGATCTCTTATCATTTATGATAGAGCACTATTTCGTAAACATATACGAGAAGAAATTAAACAAAAACATTTATAATTTAAAGGATCAATGTTCCATGAAGGACAAAATGTTCCATGAAGGAGGGAACTTAAAGAACATGAGCATACTTACAATTTATTTAAGCATAATTACAAAATTATTTAGTGAATTAAATAAATTGTAATTTTTTTTAATTTTATAAAATGTTAAATTCACTAGGCGAGCCAATTTGTGTTCGGTGGGTGAACGAACCTCACTAGACAAAAGTTTGAGTTTGAAATTTTTGTTTTCTATTATTTTTGTGTTAGGTTTAGAGCTATATTTTAGAGTTTCTAAGTTTTCTTAAACTTATGTGCCTGTATACAGAGGTACCAAAAACTTATGTAAATACTTTTGAGTCATATTATATGCATTTGCATTATTTGAGATATGATTCTCTTGGTTATTCAATTATAACTCTGATTCTTATCAAAGATTAACATCTTTTTGTTAAATCTTCACTTGACTTATCAATCTGTTATATTGTGGCATATCCATTCTTATTTTATTTCGTATTTTTCTCTAATTTATTTTTTTTGTACCTCTTGAAGATTCAAATTCAAAAGCAATCATACGCTTTCCTAGAAAGGACCATATCAACATTGATCTTGTCATCTCCATGATTATATGATTGTTTCTGTCTGAAACACCCTTTTGTTGTGAAATATATATGACTGTAATTTGTCTCTCAATGCCTTCATCTTCATAACTTATCTCATATCTCATCTCATATCTCATCTCATATCGCATCTCTTCTCTCATCTCATCTCTCATCTGTCATCTCATCTTTCATCTCATTTGCCATCTCACATCTCATCTCATATGTCGTCTCATATCTCATCTCCTATCTCATCTCCTATCTCATCTAATCTCTCATCTCACATATCATCTCACATCTCATCTCATATCTCATCTCAAATCTCATCTAAAATCTCATCTCATATATCATATCTCATCTCACATTTCATCTCATATCTCATCTCATATCTCATATATTCTCTCATATCCTCTCCCATCTCATCTATCATCTCATCTCACATCTCATCTCACATCTCATCTCATATCTCATGTAATCTAATCTAATCTAATCTCATCTAATATCTCATCTCATATCTCATCTAACATCTCATCTCATATCTCATCTCACATCACATCTCGCATCTCATCTCATCTCATATCTCATCTCAAATCTCATATCTCAAATCTCATATCTCAAATCTCATCTCATATCTCATATCTCATCTCACATCTCATCTCACATCTCATCTCACATCTCATCTCATCTCTCATCTCATATCTCATCTCATATCTCATATCTCATCTCATCTCATATCTCATATCTCATCTCATCTCATATATGATCTCATATCTAATCTCATATCTCATCTCAAATCTCATATCTCATCTCACATCTCATCTCACATCACATCACACATCTCATCTCACATCTCATCTCACATCTCATCTCGTATCTCATCTCATATCTCATCTCATATCGCATCTCATATCTCATCTCACATCTCATCTCACATCTCATCTCATATCTCATCTCACATCTCATGTCATATGTCATCTCATATCTCATCTAATCTCATATCTCATCTCATATCTTAGATCTCATATCAGATCTCATCTCATATCTCATCACATCTCATCTCATATCTCATTTCATATCTCATCTCACATCTCATCTCATATCTTATATCTCATCTCATATCTCATCTCATATCTCACATCTCATCTCATATCTCATCTCATATCTCATCTCGTATCTTATCTCGTATCTCATCTCATATCTCATCTCGTATCTCATCTCGTATCTCATCTCCTATCTCATCTCATATCTCATCTCTCATCTCATCTCATATCTCACATCTCATCTCATATCTCATCTCATATTTCATCTCACATCACATCTCATATCTCATCTCATATCTCATCTGATATCTCATATAATCTCATATCTCATCTTATATCTCATCTCTCATCTCATCTCTCAAAGTGAAGAGAATATCATTCTCCATCATTTGGCCAATACTTAAAATACTCTCTTTAGGATTGAGAACTAGTAAAACGTCCTTGATGAATTTTGTAACTTTCTTTGTCTCCACCATGAGTGTTCATTTTCCTTGTGACTACACTGTGGTGTCGTTTTCTAGCTGAACTTTGACATTGATAGATTTATCAATGTCTTTGATCTTTGGTTATGTGATTGCTGTATCCACTATCCAAGTACCAACTTCATTCTCTGTTAGGAGATTCTTGATTAACATAGAATAAGTGTTGCTTTATTATGTTCTTCTACAAAGTTTTCTTGATGCTTAGTTTTATCACAATAATACTTCTTCATTTGGCGAAATTTCTTGTAATATTGACATTGAAGTTTTCTGTGATGCCAATAATTTTTTTCAAGTGACTTGTTTTTTTTATAGATGTTATATGAATGATATTTTTCTTGACGGGTCCTAGAACTTTTATTTCTACAAATTTCTCATATACTTTTATTTCTTAACTTTTGACCTAGGCCTTAGTCTTGTCCTTTTGCTTGGATTGATTTATCTCAATCTTAAACTTAGATTGACCTGTTTAGAAAAGTGTGTCCTGTTAAATAAACAACGATTCAAACAAAGGTCAAAATTGAATTATGCTCTTACTTCAAATAGGGTGAAATTTTTTAATGAAGTATTCCATAAGAATTCAAGTATGAATCTCACTAACGTTAAGTAAAAATGAAAAATTTTAAGCCACATGTACACATTTTTACAAATTTATTGTATTAAGATATTTTAGATAGGAGATGATATTATATATCTTATATTATCCTTAAAAGGAGTTTAACATTACAAATACATTCATCTATGAGAAAAGCAAAACTTCCTTTTTAAAAAAAAACCTCAAGTAACAAGATAATTTAAATAAATATAAAGAATATTAGGATTTAATGATATTCAATTTTATTTTGTAAATTTAAATGAAAATAAGTTAAACCCATTTTAAATGAATTCTATTTCAGTGGATCACACTTTTAAAATTATTTTAATGAGTGTTAACGAAGTTGTCCGATAAAGAGAACCTTTGAAGAACACGACGGTAGCTAATGCTGCGTATACTTTTTAATCACAACAGCTGCTTTCGTATCAGAAAATTAAAAATAGTAATTAAACATTGAAAGTTATATTTTCAACTTCAACTTATATTATTACCACTCAATGTTGTTTCCAAAACATTTGATTTTTAATTTTTCAATTTTGATATATTTGGAAAAGAGTATACTTTTATTCAAGAAAAGAACTATTCTTCCTTCTCCATCATATCAGAACTAAGCATCTGTCACCTTACACGCCACTCATGTAAGCTTCTCACTATCTTCTTTATTTTATATATGTTCTTAGCTTCGACTGTGCTGTATAAAATAGCCTCTGTCATCGCCTACACGAACTTCCCACTTGAATTTCCCAGGTAAACTCAACTCTCACTTTCATTCTATCTTCTTTATTTTGTATACTTTTAGCCTCTACTATGCCTTCTGGTTCACTTACTAATACCTAAAAAATGGTCACAGTTTCAGATACTGATATTCCAAACATGTAAAAATGCTATCTATGTTAACAACATTCTTTTCATGAAAAAGATTAAACAAAAACGTTTTAAATTAGAAAGAATGATTTTATTAAAAATAATTAAGTATACTTATTTTTATGATCAAGTTTCAAATAAAGTAAAGACCTCATATGTATTAAAATATACATGTGATACAGAATTTCATTAAATTATGACACTTAAACTTTCAAACATATATAATTAGAAACGAAGGTTTTACATTATTATTATGGTGAAGGTTATAGGGCTTGGAAAGAAGGAAGCAACAGCATGAATCCCGATATGGCTCCTGCTTCAGATGTACCCAACATTAAGATTAAAATACCAGAAGACCATGAAAGCCATGACCAAACTCCTCCTCATGTTGCTGTTTCACATGCCTCATCACCAGATTTAGTGGATAAATTGTGGAACTCTAAAGAATGTGTGGGTAAGTTATGCATACTTGAACTATTGCATTCACAAGGGTGCATGACCAAACTCGTTGCTACTTCACATGCTGTCACACCACACGGTTTTAATACAATAATATTGCTAGATAGATTTGAGTTTTAAAGAAGTTATATATACAGTGACTAAAATTAAGTTTGAAAGGATTGCAGATCTGTACTGGCATGCACTCCTCAATAAGTGGGATAAAATGCTACCCATTGTCAAAAAATATCCAAATAGTGTACGCATTAAATTGAATAGATTAGGCGACAGAGCTCTTCATGTAGCAGCAGCAGGTTTGGGGAGCACTGCTTTTGTTGAAGAGTTGGTTAAGCTTATGAGCCCAGAAGATGTGCTAATACATAACTCAGATGAGATGCTTCCAGTTCACTTGGCTGCTTTATCTTTCCATCACAGAATAGTGCAACTTCTATGTTCTGACCATCTGCTTGACAAAATGGCTTACAAGGATATTGAAAAACTCTATTTTATGACCATTAGCAACAACATGTTTGGTAAGTACATCTATAACTCATTAAACACCCTTCTTTATCCCTTTTTGAAGATAGTTGTAGTACTTTTCATGTTTTACTAATTAGCTAACTCCACCAATTCAAGATATGATCAAATATCTTCTGTTAAATTCTCTATGACTCAATTACAAATTTAATGATCTGTTCAAATTATTTTGATACAAACCCAGATCAGATTCAATATACAATTTTCAATTTGGTAGCACTTTTTCTTTACTTTATTAGAAAACTTATACTCCTAATTAATGCATCAAAATACTTTTCTCCACCCTTTTGTCTTCATCAAATAAAGTTTCATTATCAACACACATCATTTATAGCTTTTCTAATGTTTATTATTTTTCTAAGCTTTTCACTTGAACTCCCTTTTTGAAATATGAGACTTCATGGATTGAAGAAGTCGGTAAATGAGTTGGAGTAGAAAATTCATTTAGTATCTACAACTTGTTCATCACTTCGTCTAAGATAACTTATTGATCACTCTATTTACATCTCTATATTTACAATAATTTTCCCATTGAATTATATTTTAACTTTTTAAACTGTCATAACCAATGAACTCATGCTTCTTGCATACATGTAAAGGATATATGCTTCACACAAGTGAATAGGATATCTTAACTAACTTAATATCTCTTAATTCTCATAATTTAAACTTTTTTTTTATCACAAATGTTAGATGTTAGTATTTTATTAGAACTTAAACTCTAATACCACTTTATTACAAAATTAGAACAGTGTAAAGTAGAGAATGTACTATTTCATTTGACATGTATGAGTAATTTAATCATCATAAATATTTGTTGTCATTTAACAAACTAACCATGATGTTAATGTTTAGAAAATCTGACACAAAACACAAACATAAATTTAACAAGAACTCTAAAAAGAAATTAAATTTCTGAATACATTAAAGTTAGCAAAAAAAACTCTAAAAAGACTAAAAGAATTAACCCAAACTAACCATGATATTATTAACCCTTCAAATGCTTAATATACATAATTACACTAGAGAATACCTCTAGTAACTCATCTTTTCCTTTTTTGGCAACCCTCCTTTTGTAATTACTATTTCAAACAACCTTGTACATGTTCATCATCGCTATTTACCTTGCCTTCTGCATATATGCACTCCATCATGGCTATTTAATTTGTGCATTTGACAGATGTGGCCATTACACTATTTGCAAAACGTCCACTTGATTTGACCTTTGCAAGAGATGAACAGCAGCTAATAACATCATTGCATATGCTGGCCCGAAAGTCTTATGAAGTTCTAGGTAAGCTTCATTATCTTGCTTCTTAATTAGAAATTTATGCATGTATATATTTTTAAATAAGAATTACTTCTTAACGGTCAATATTGAGTGTTATAATGGTAATATATTAATTTGATATTTATTAAGTTATCAGTCTCATGATACAAACTTATAGCAACTGACAAGCAAATATTTACACTTGCAATTTTAAGTAAGGAGTATAGAACTTTCTAAATAGAAATAAAACAAAGAAAAGGTGCTTAATATTGGATCACCTTTTTAATTTGACTTTTTTTTTTATTTGTTTTAATGTTAATAATTTCTCGGACCAATCTAGGGAGAGAAATACAGGGCGACATGGAAACAAGACGATCAATAGGAACGGGTATGCGATTGCTGTATAGGATAGTGGATGAAGTTAAAAAACTGCAAATCAAAGACATGTTGGCGCTGACTACTCAACCATCCGCAGTGTTGTTTGATGCACTAGAATCAAGAAACGGTGACTCAGTAATATGGTGTTTTATGGGGGGTTCTTCATTACTCATGACCTTTAAGGACTCTAATGGACGGAACCTAGTACACTTGTTTTTTCTATATCGACGTTTGAACTTCTTTGAACAATTTCTAAATGAGAGAAAACAGTATTTACTAAGAGCAGTGGACAATGAAGGTAACAACGTTCTACACCTGGCTGCGCTTTTGCCCCCTGAATTCAAATCATTCTCAGGTTTAAGTGCAAAAATTCAAATGGACAAAGAGCTCTCTTGGTTCAAGGTCAATTTATTCATTTCCTTATTCCTTATTCGATCGTTCTTTATTATTTAGTATTGTGAGACATCAGTTCCAGAAATCTTGACACTTAGTTGGAGTTGATAAATAGGATGCGGAGAGAAGAGTTCCTGATGAATTAAAGAGTATGAGAAACCAGAATGGGAAGACACCAATTGAAGTATTTTATGATGAACACAACCAGTTATCCAAAGATATCAAAGAATCTGCTAAAGGAATAGCAGATTCTGGAATGGTTGTGGCAACGCTTGTTGCTACTGTAGCATTCGCAGCTGCTCTCACTGTACCAGGTGACAAGAACAATGCCTGGTTCATATTATTCATCTTCACAAATGCAATCGCATTGTTCACTTCTTCTGCGTCCATACTCTCTTTCTTGACAAATTTCATTTCTTCAAGATTCGCAGACACTGAATTTGTTATATCAGTACATCCCAGCTTGTATTATGGCCTTCAGTTACTAATGATCTCCGTTACTACTTTGGTTTATGCTTTCATTGCAGCATCCTTTCTGATATTTGATCACACAACAAAATGGGTTTCTTATTTAGTGACTCCAATGGGGTTTTTCCCATTGCTTGTGTTTATTCTCTTCCAACATAAGTTCTTCGACGACTCCTATTGGTCTAAATACTATCGTCCTGATCCCAAACTTGGGCGCGAAACTTAATACTCACTCACCTACGTTAGCATCATTAAGTGTGTTATCCTTTTTCTTTTTTCTGCATCTTAATTACTCCATGGTTGTATTCTCCACCTCATTGTATAATTTGTTTGTGAAATAATAGTTTGTGCTTGAATTTGAAATTATAACATGTATATCATACCACTTCGAATGATGTAATCATTCTTGCATTAACTTTATTGTTATCACCATAATCTAATCCATCACTCATTACATGGAGAAAACAAACTAAACAGCCAGTTTTTCACATAGAAGGCTATTTACTTTGGAACAGACTCATTTTTATATTTCTCTGTTATAACTCAAAATAAGTAATACTCATCTGACACGCATTACAAAGTTAAAATAATTATAAAAAGTAAATTTTTATACTTTTTCAATAAAGAAAAAAAAAGAATAAAAAGTAAGTCTATCTTGAAAGAATGTGTGTTAAAATATCATTTCTCAATTCAGAATAAAATTGTCATCCTTTTATTATTGAAGGAAAAATGACATTACATATTAACTAAGCCTATCTTGAAGCAAAAAAGTTTGGAGGGGAGGAAATTTATATTCGTTCCTAATCATGAAAGACTATTGTGATTCAAACATTAGGAGACAGCAAATCAGACAAAGCAAACCAGATCAAAAAATGTGGCATGTGAACATCTTAAGGAACTCAAATTTACCATGCAAAAAGTATTTTATTTATATAAATATGGAATACCTAATTCTATATAAGAAATGGTTATTTTGAAAAGCCTTATCACATCCAACAATCTATACTATAGGGTCAGAGATTATACCAAGCCCCTTTTACACATATGGTAATTGCTGGTTTGGTATTCTGTTTCATAGTAGAAAAAGATTTAAAGACTCTCATGGTGAGACCTTCATGCAAGAAAACATCTAAAAAATGGGAGAGAAGAAAGAGAAAAGAAAGGCAGAGAGAACTGAATGTGTAAAACATATACTTTTATGTAGAATCAGTCACTGAAACGTACAAAAGAAGTTCCTGTAAATAGGAACAATACATAAAACAAACAAAACTGATAAAACAGAAACTGAAAACTGATATATCAGTACAGAAACTTAGTCTTGGTTTTCTTCTGCCCTTTACTTTTGTTGATGTTTGCTTCCGACAACTTCTGGATGGAAATAGATCAATGAATCTGGAGAGAATGTTAGACACTCAAGTGGATGTTTTATTTTGATGTCTGTCGAACATAGAACCCACCTCGGAATCTAGCTATGCTTGGGTTTTACTTTTGGAATTTAGCAGTCCTTCGGTTTTACTTTTTGAACAGTATTCTCTTGATCTTCCTTCATTACTTTTGGTTCCAATAAATCAGAAAAGAATAACATAGGTCCTTTTGATATTAGAAAAGTAAAAATTTAATTATCCGTTATATTCTCCATTTTCACTTGATCAATTTATAACTATCATAAATTTTGATATTTAAAAGATTATCTTAAAACTAGAAACTAGTAAAAGGTCTTTCATGAATTTGATACCTTTCTTTGTCTCTATCATAAAATTCCTTTGTTTAGACTCCATTGTGATGTCGATTAACCAAATTTTGACATCGGCAGATTTATTGATGTCTGCTTTCATATTTTACTATGTGATTATTGCATCCATTATACAAATATCAACTTCTTTCTCTGCTAAGAGATTCTTTATTAGCATAAAATAAGCATTGCTTCGAAATATTATGTTCTTCGATAAAGTTTCCTTGATAGTTATTTTTATTATGACAAGGCTTCTGTATGTGGTCAAATTTCTTGTAGAAATGACATTGATTCCATGTGGCCAATATCTTTTTTCAAGTAATTTATCTTTTTACAAATTCCACAATAGGGATATTTTCCTTTAGAAATCATAGAAAAACTTCTACAATTCTTTTTCTATAAATCTCTCATCTACTTTTCTTTCCTTCATATCCTTTATTCTAAGAATATAATTTTAGTTTTGATTCAAAATCATTTTCAATTGAATCTTCTTCATGTCTTTTCAATCTTTATTCATAAGCTTGAAGAGAGTTAGTTGTGTTATTGACAATGTAGTCAAATTTTTTGTTTATACAATCGTGATTACGATTGCATCATATTTTTGGAGAATACAAATTAAAATTTTCTCAATGATATTATTTTTTGCAAAACGTTTTCCTCCTAGGCTTTCATATGACTATTTATTTATTTTGTTCTAGAATGGGAGTCTTTAAGGGTCTTATATTCTTCCAATCTTATTAATTCAAACTCTTACCTTAGATAATGAAGTTTAACTTTGAATAGCTCATCACTTCCTTGAAACTCCCTGTGTTGTATTTAAAGCTTACTTTGAACTTGTGACATCTGTTATTCTTAGAAAAATTGTGTCATTAATTGTTTGTTGAAGAAAATATAAAGCCTTTCAATCATTTTCCCTTAACACTCTCTTCTAAGTTATAGTAAGAAGGAAGACATCTTCTAGAATAATGAATCTTTTTCTCTAATGTGTCATAAATCTTGAGATCGAAAACATATCTTTAATTTGAAACTTCAAAAATCATAATTTTCTCTTGTGAAAATAAATACTGGACTTGATGGTGTATGACTTGTAGTGACTATAGATTGAGAAAATATTTTGGAAGTAATGTAAATTGGAGTTATAGTTTTCTTTAGTGAACTGTTATAACCAATATTTTACTGAAACGTTATAACCAATATTTTGATGGATTTCACATCACAAAAATGGATTAGTTTCTTGAACTTTCTCAAGTTTTGTTGTATGTTGAATTTCTTGAATCTGTCTTTCATGTTTTTTCAGGTTACAGAAAATTGCATGTTCTTAGCTTGGTCACTAGATTGTCCATATGCATTCAATAAATATGGTCGTTGTTCTTCAAAGGGGTGTGCATGTTAAGAAATCCTATTTCAGCAATTACTACAAAGATTTTGAACTCAGATTGATCCATTTCAAACAAGCATGTCTTGTTAAAATAAACGACAGCACAAATAAAAGTCAAAATTAAATAGTACTCTTACTTGAAACGAAGATGAAAATTTACTAATGAAGTATTCATTAAAATTTGAGTATGAATCCAAGTAATAGATTAAGTAAAAGTGAAAATTTTTTGAACAATATATAAAAAAAAACTAATAAGATATTTTGGATAGGAGATGATATTATATCTCTTGTATATGATCCTTAAGATGAATTTAACATTACAAAAACATTCATCTATGAGAAAAGAAACTTCTCTGTAAAAAGAGAGCCTCCAGTAACAAGATAATTTAAATGAATATACAAATTATTTTGTAACTTTAAATCACAATAGGTTAAACAGATTTTAAATTAATTTTATTTGAGGGGATCATACTATTCAAATTATTTTAAAGAGTGTTAATGAAGTTGTATGATAAAGAGAACCATCGAAGAACGTACACGACGGTAGCTAATGTTGCCGATAATCCAACTTCGTAAATTGACACCAACATAACAAAGAGATGGTGATAAACGTTGGAAAAGTTGAAAAAAGTATGAAGCTTCAACTTATCTTTATTCTCCCATCCAACCCTAACTTACCAAATCGAGTTCTTCAAGTAACGTACTTTGGAATCTGATTCTCCTTCACTTTTGTTCCCGATATCAGAAAATTAAAAATAGTAATTAAACACGGAAAGTTACAGTTTCACTCAATGTTGTTTCCAAAACATTTGATTTTTAATTTTTCAATTTTGATATATTTCGAAAAGTGTATGCTTTTATTCCAGAAAAGAACTATTATTCCTTCTCCATCATATCAGAACTAAGCATCTGTCACCTTACCATACACTCCACTCATGTAAGCTTCTCATTATCTTCTTTATTTTATATATGTTCTTAGCTTCAACTGTGCCTTATAAAATAGCCTCTGTCATCGCCTACACGAACTTCCAACTTGAATTTCCCAGGTAAACTCAATTCTCACTTTCATTCTATCTTCTTTAGCCTCTACTATGCCTTCTGGTTCACTTACTAATACTGAAAAAATGGTCACAGTTATATTCCAAACATTTAATACTAAAAATGCTATCTATATGTTAACAATATTCTTTTCATGAAAAAGATTAAACAACAACATTTTAAATTAGAAAAAATGATTTTATTAAAAACAATTTAGTATATTATTTTTATGATCAAGTTTTAAATAAAGTAAAGACCTCATATGTATTAAAATATACATGTGATACAGAATTTCAGAGACTTCAACTTTCAACCATAATTAGAAAAGAAGGTTTTACATTACGGTGAAGGTTAGAGGGCTTGGAAAGAAGGAAGCAACAACATGAATCCGGATGTACCCAACATTAAGATTAAGATACCAGGAGATGATGAAAGGCATGACCAAACTCCTCCTCCTGTTGCTGCTTCACATGCTTCGTCACCAGATTCAGTTGATAAATTTACGAACTCTGTAGATGGTAAGTTATGCATACTTGAAACTATTGCATTCACAAGGGTGCATGACCAAACTCTTGCTACTTCGCATGCTGTCACACCACACGGTTTTAATACAACAAAAACAACATTGCTAGATAGATTTGAGTTTTAAACAAGTTATATATACAGTGACTAAAATTAAGTTTGAAAGGATTGCAGATCTGTACGCTTTTGCACGCTCGGATGAGTGGGAGAAAATGCGACCCATTGTTGAAAAAGATCCAAATTGTGTACGCATTCCATTGACTAGTTCAGGCGACAGAGTTCTTCATGTAGCAGCAAATGTGGGAAACACTGCTTGTGTTAAAGAGTTGGTTGAGCTTATGAGGCCAGAAGATGTGCTAATGCATAACGCAGACCAGATGCTTCCAGTTCACTTGGCTGCTTTATCTTCCCATTGGAGAATAGTTCAACTTCTAAGCTCTGACCATCTGCTTGACAAAATGGTTATCCAGGATATTGAAAAACTCTTTTTTATGACCATTAGCAACTACATGTATGGTAAGTGCATCTATAACTCATTAATTAAACATCCTTTTTAAACATCTTTTGGTTATAACTAGTACTTAACATTTTTATATTGTTTAACTAGATAAAATGATTGTTACGTGGCATCATCATTTTCCTTGAATTGATTTTGTGGTTAATATATAATGATACTACACTTATGACATTTTGTTGTTTTAAGTAAGAACGTGTTGGAGAATAAGAAACCGCTATCTTCACTTAACTTCACTTAAGTTGGTGAGGAAAACAATTTCTTGATCCTTATAAATGATATAAGTCATTAACGTTGTTTAAGATGTTTTTAATGAAATTAATAAAAATTATTTGTATTAATCACAAAATTTCACAATTCTTAACATATAAATAGGCATAAGAAAAATGAAAAAAAAAAAATTAGGTCACTCTGGTAAATAAAAGAACTAATACTAGGAATTTAATTAAAAATCATAAAAACTTTTATTGTTCCATAAAACAAAAAAAAAAATAATAATAAGAACTTGATTAAAAATGTCTTAATTTATGAGACTTAAAACTTGATTAAGTTTTTTTTTTTATATTATTTATAGTTTTTTTTTCTAATCAGAAAATTCTCAACAATTTTTGCATTTACTCTCAATCTTATAAATTCTTCAAATTTAAAGGACCAGTGAAAACATTTTGCAACTTGTGTGTGAACATAAAATAGCTTCACATTTTTTCATGACATTCTTAAACTTTCACTTTAATAATCTAATTACTTCATTATTAATTAACTTCAATATAATTGTTTTTACAATGATTTTGATATCTTCCATATATAACTTGTCTCCACCCTTTTGTCTTCATCAAATAATGTTAGAGCAACAAACATATCATTTATAACTTTTCTATTGTTTATAATTTTCTTAGCTTTTCACTTGAACTCCCTTTTTGAAAGATGAGACTTCATGAATTGAAGAAGTCGATAATGCACGTCAACCTCGGAATCGTTTAATTCCAAAAAAAAATTATGCAGATTTACAAGTTCAAATCACTTTTTAAAGTAAAACAAAGAAACATTTACGGAATCAACCACAACTCCAGAAACAATGTAAACAAAATCAAACTCAAACTCATACAACACTCAATCAATAGAAACATAAAAAAAGAAAGTATTATTGACGAGAAACAAAGATTACACGAGATTGTACCGAACGAGACGCGAGTAAGAACACAAGAATCTCAAATCTACTTAAAGCGTGTAAACCCTAAGCTCTCTATTCCACTCTATCTCTATGTAAAACTGAAAAAGTGTGTAAACCCTAAGCTCTCTATTCCACTCTATCTCTATTACATCTCTATATTTACAATAATTTTCCCATTGATTGAATTATATTTTAACTTTTTAAACTCACATAACCAATGAACTCCTGCTTCACTCCATACTCGGTGCTTGGCCAAATCAAACACGATCAATTGACGACACATCAATTTGCACAAGATAGAGAGGCTTCTTTCTTATTATTTAGTTTCTTTGGGAAAATTACTTGTAAAGGATATATGCTTCACACAACTGAATAGATATCTTAAGTAAGTGAATATTTCTCCGGTTTTATAATTTAAACTTTTTTTTATTACAAATGTTAATTGTTAGTATTTTGTATAACTTAAACTCTGATATCATTTTATTACAAAATTAGAACATTGTAAAATAGAAAACGTAATATTTCATTTGACATGTATGAGTAACTTAATCATCATACATATTTCTTGTCATTTAACAAACTAACCATGATGTTATTAACCCTTCAAAATGCTTAATATATATATAATTACACTAGAGAATACCCCTTAATGTATACTAACATTTTTTCATTCCCTCATTTTCTAATTACTATTTCAAACAACCTTGTACATATCATCGCTATTTACCTTACCTTCTGCTTATGCACTCCATCATGGCTATTTAATTTGTGCATTTCACAGATGTGGCCATTACATTATTTGAAAAACATCCACGTAAATTGACCTTTGCAAGAGATGAAAAGCAGCTAACATCATTGCATTTGCTGGCGCGAATGCCTTATAATGATCTATGTAAGCTTCATTATCTTGGTTCTTAATTTAGAAATTTAAGCATGTATATATTTTTAAATAAGAATTACTTCTTAATGGTCAATATTGAGTGTTATAATGGTAATATATTTGATATTTATTAAGTTATCAGTCTCATTATACAAACTTATAGCAACTGACAAACAAATATTTACACTTGCAATTTTAAGTAAGGAGTATAGAACTTTCTAAATAGAAATAAAACTAAGAAAAGTTGATTAATATAAGATCAACTTTTAATTTGAATATTTTTTATTTGTTTTCATGTTAATCATTTCTCGGACCAGGTGAAAGATACGTCTACGAAGAGGGTATGGAATTGGTGCAGAGGATATGGACTGAAGTTAAAAAACTGAAAATCGGAGACATTTTGGCGTTGACTACTAAACCATCCACAGTGTTGTCTGATGTATTAGAAACAGCAAACGATTACAACCAATTATATTATTTTAGGAGGAGTTTTGCAATAATCACGGCGGACTCTTATGGACGGAACCTACTGCCCTTGTTTGATCTTCCAGATGATAAAAAACAGCGTTTACTAAGAGCAGTGGGCAATGGAGGTAACAACGTTCTACACCTGGCTGCGCTTTTGCCCTCTGAATTCAAATCATTCTCAGGTTTAAGTGCAAAAATTCAAATGGACAAACAGCTCTCTTGGTTCAAGGTCAATTTATTCATTTCCTTATTCCTTATTCAATCGTTCTTTATTAATTAGTATTGTGACGTTGAATAACCTTAAATTAGGGATAGGTTTTATGTCTCGGTGATTGTGATAAAGATAAGATAGATTGGTAATTTTGATTTTTCATTATTAGATTAGGGTAGTGTATTATTTTATTGTTGATATAGATAAAGATAGATTAAGTAGTATTATTTAGATTAAGCTATTTAGATGTTATTTTTTATTTTTATTCTTTTTTTTCTTGGTTAAGAATGCACCATATTTAAAGAATGTCATGGTTCAATGAAAAAATCACCATAATGAGTTTTATCGCATCTATTTTGTGTGTGTTTATCCATATTTAACAAAGTTGTATAAGAGTTTTCGTACTGAGTGTTGAGTGAGAGAAAAAAAAAAATAGAGCATGCTTGAGAAAAATAAAAGATTGAGATGACTAATCTTGTAAACGGTATTTCCTTGCCACAATTGTCGAGAAAAGCCAATTATGATAATTGGAGTTTGCAAATAAGGATCCTTCTTGGATCCCAAAACGTATGAGATGTAATGGAGAGCGAGTACTAAGAACCCACGAAGGATGAAGAACAGACGGTGATCTAGATTGGCATGTTGAAAAAGACCTAGGTGAAAGACAAATCGACTTTGTACCTATTATACAAAGCAGTGACGAATCAGACTTTAAAAAGATATCAAAAGCTGCATTCAAAAGAAGCTTAGGAGATCCTTGAGATAACATACAGAAGGACAACCGTGTTAGGTAGGTCTGGCTTCAAACTCTCAGAGTGGAGTTTGAAAATCTACAGATGGAAGACAGAGAATGAGTGACCGAGTACATAATTTTGGTGGAGAAAGTGGCAAATCAACTCAGCAAGAATAGAGAACCGTTGCCAGCCTGCCAAGATGTGGATAAAATTTTGAGATCATTAACAAATTTTTTCGAAAGCAAAGTTTGCACCATTAAGGAGTCCAAAGACCTATCAACACTTTTAGTTGAAGAGTAACAGAAACCGTGACAGCAAAAAGAAGATAGATATTCTGCATAAAGTTTTCTCTGTATATTATCTCAAAAAGGGATTACAACACACACACACACACACACATATATATATATATATATATATATATATATATATTCTATGAAAAAAGGAATGGGTATGACCTAAAAGCATATTCTGTTGTTATTCTAGAAGGTCCACTAAAACAGAAAAAATTCCTCTGCTATATGCTACCATTCTGTTATGCAGAATTATATGGTTGTTTCTATTAGCCCCCCACAAGCTGTAGGTGCAAAAATGTTTTGTAACTGTAGTTTGGATAAGTTTAACTTGAAGGAATGTGGAGGTAAGGCTTTTGTGAAAATATCCGCGAGTTGATGAACAGAAGGAACATGAAGTAGTTTCATCAAGCCTTCTTGGGATTTCTCACGCACAATGTGACAGTTTATATCCAAATGTTTCATTCTTTCATGGAATACGGGATTGGCAGAAATGTGGAGGGCACTGTTATTGTCACAATAAAGTAGAGAAGGCTGAGAGAGGGAAATATGGAGATCTCTGAGCAAATAAATGATCCATTGTAACTCGCAAGTCGCTGAGGCGAGGGCTCTATATTCAGCTTCAGAGGATGATCGGGACACAGTGGTTTGTTTCTTGGTTTTCCATGAGACAAGAGAGCTTCCAATAAAAAAACAATAACCCGTGATGGAACGTCGTGAATCCACACATGTGGCCCAATCAACATCGCTAAAACCAGAAACGTGAGTTGGACAAATTCTAGGGAAGAATAGACCTGTACCCGGGCAACCTTTAAGATAATGAAGAACATGCATGGCTGCATCATGATGAGCTTTGGTGGGCTTTGACATGAATTGACTCAGCTGTTGTGTTGCAAAAACAATATCAGGGCGAGTAGTCGTCAAATAAACCAATTTGCCAACAAGGCGCCTATATGGCAAGGGATAATCAAGATAGCCAGAATCATCATTATGAAGCCTAAGAGTACTGTCCATTGGAGTGGAGGAGGGTTTGCAGCTAAGCATTCCTGAATCCATAAGCAAGTCTAAGCAGTACTTGCGTTGACAGAGCGAAATCCCCTTTGAAGAGTGAGCCACTTCAATTCCTAGGAAGTACTTGAGCTTTCATAAATCCTTGATGTGAAAATTGCTGTGAAGAATATGTTTAATGTGGTTGATTTCTTGAACAAAGTTACCATTTAGCACAATATCATCCACATATATTATCAATGCAGTAAAATTAGAACCATGCTTTTTGGTGAAGAGACTATGGTCGGCATGAGCTTGTGTATAACCACATGTTAACCACAAATTAGATAACTTTTCATACCATTTCCTACTTGATTGTTTCAGCCCGTAAAGGGATTTGTGCAATTTACAGCTTTGACCAGAATGGTATCCTGATAATCCCGGTGGCATCTCCATGTAGACATCCTCCACAAGGTCTCCATGGAGGAAAGCATTACTGACATCTAATTGTTGGATGTGCCAGTGGTTGATAGAAGCTAAGGCAAGGATTATACGAAGAGTGGTCATTTTGACGACTGGGGAGAATGTTTCAAAATAGTCGATGCCTTCAATTTGTGAATACCCTTTTGCCACCAATCGCGCTTTGTATCTCTCTATGCTTCCATCGGGCAACCTCTTGATTTTGTATACCCACTTGCAACCTATGGGTCGAACATGGGGAGGAGTCTCAACCACATCCCAAGTGTGATTCAACTCAAGGGCTTTAATCTCACATTGCATGGCTTGACGCCAACACTGTTGCCTCACTGCTTCATAGAAACTGGCAGGTTCACGCTCAGAAGATAGAGCCAAGAGAAAACGATGATGTGAAGGAGAAATATTGGTATATGAAACAAAGCTTTGAATCGGATGTGAACATCTTGTGGATGATTGTGCTGACTTAAGGGAAGGAAGCTTGTATTGATATTCGGAAAGGTATGGAGGAGGATGGGTGTCGCGTTCTGAACGGCGCAGTGGTAGCACATCAATCGGGGATGGTATTTGACGAGTTTAAATTTCTGGTGAAATGGAATTAGGGTTGGAGGTTGGGGTTTTAGGGAAAAAGGAGAAGCTTTGTTCAGGTAAAGATGAAGTCGTGTTTGGGTTGGGGGGTTGAGTTTCTGAGGGTTTGCTAGGTGCTGTGGATGGAGAATCTAAGTTTGGTTCTATGGTTAAGGTATGTTGGGTTATAGGTGTAGAGAGTGAGGGAGAAGCGTGGAAAGGAAAAATTGTTTCATGGAAGACAACATTTCTAGAAATGAATATTTCTCTTATATTAATGTCTAGAATAACATATCCTTTTGTGCCATTTTGAAAACCCAAAAAAACACCTTTCCTAGATCGAGGTTCAAATTTATGAATTTGATTGTTAGTAGATGCATAACATAAACAACCAAAAATTTTGATCATGGAAAAATCGGGCATAATTTTATTTAGAAGTTCAAAAGGTGTTTTATATGAAATGATGGGTGAGGGAACCCGGTTAATGATAAAAACAACATGTTTGATAGCATAGGACCAAATATTTGATTGGATTTTGGATTGAAACATGAGAGCTCTAGCAACATTGAGAATGTGTTGATGTTTGCGTTCCACTCTCCCATTTTGTTGAGGTGTGTAAACACAACTAGTTTGATGTATAATTCCTTTAGAATTGAAAAGATCTTTTAGAAAAAATTCTGGTCCATTATCGGATCAGATACATTTAATTGTGGTTTCAAATTGATTTTCAACTAAGTTAATAAAATTTTCTATATGTGTTCTCACTTCACCTTTTGATTTTAAAAGAACAACCCATGTGTATCTACTTAAATCATCAAGTATAGTGAGAAAATATTTGTGCCCATGAATAGAAATTTTGGAAAAGGGACCCCAAATATCCATATGAATCAATTCAAAAATTTTGGAACCTCTACTAGAGCTAGGAGAATAAGGCAATTTCTTTTATTTAGCTAAGTGACAAATGTCACAGATTTCATGAGAATCTTTTGAAATAAAAGGAAATTGTTGATTCAAGACATTAAGACGACTACTAGATAAATGTCCTAATCTAAAATGCCAAAGGTTGGAGTTATTGATGGTGGTGGTAGTATTATTGGTAGATGGGCTCCTTTCCTTTCCGATTGTCAAATGAAAAAGTCCTTCCTTTAAGTTAGCTGAACCAATCATCCTCAATGTGTTCATGTCCTGTATTTGACAAAGGATGTTAGAAAACGCATTTGAAAAAATTATACGGCAAGGAGCAGTAGTCAATAATTTAGGAAGAAATAATAAATTAAAGGTAAAGATTGGAACAAAAAGAACATCATGAATAATGAAATCCGGAGAGAATTGTATGCTTCCAGATATATGGGCCTGAACAGTAGACCTATTTGGCAGATTGATGTTTAATGGCTGGATTTCAGAATATTCAAAAAAATGATCTAAAGAAGTTGTAATGTGATCAGTGGCTCCGGAATCAATTACCCATGGTGTGGTGTGTGAAAAAAATATTGAGTGTGTGTGCGGTGTTAATGGAAATGAACCTACTGCCAAGGTCAGAGTTGTGAGATTGGTTTGGATTTGAGTAAGAGAGATTGGTCCTTGAAGAGACTTCTGAGTTTGCCTCCCCAAATCCAGAAGCTTTGTTTAGAAGACTCATTAGTTGTTGGAATTGGGCCGTAGTAATGTGAAGATCTTGGCCCAGAGTTGAAGTATCTTTCCTTTCTCCTTCATGAGTTAGGGTCGGCGCAACATGTGAAGAGGAAGAGGTAGTAACATTATTCACGTTGCCTCCGGTGGATGTGCTACCGCTACCAAAGGTGTTCTTGTTGTTGAAAGGGCGTGGTTTTCCTGGATATTTGGGATGTACAAGGGGATAACCAAACTTGGTATAACACACATCATTGTTATGTCCAATGCGATCGCAATGGGTGCACTTTGTCGGATTGATGTTGTTTTTCTGAAAACACGAGTCAATAGTGTGTCCGAGGCGGCCACAGAAGTCACATTTGCGAGTCGATTTTGTCCCCCCTTGCTGTGGATGGCCTCGACCTTTACCAGAGCCAACATTGATGAAGGGATTGGTTTCCATGGAAGAAGATGGGTGATGTTGTTGCCGCTCATGTTGGATGATCATGGAGAAAACACGATTAGCAGAGGGAAGAGGGTCAAGTAGTAAAATTTGTGAGCGAACCATGGCAAATCGCTCGTCGAGCCCTTTCAGAAACCGGATGATGAAATCCTGTGAATGGTAGGTGCGAGCAGAGCAAGAACAAGGGTCAGAGTCCAGTAGTTGTCCAGCTCTTCCCAGAGGGATTTCAGATGAGTGTAGAAGTCGGTGACGGAGAGCGCAACTTGTTTGAGATAATAGATTTCTTCTTGCAACTCAGCAACACGAAGCAAATCTCCTTGAGAAAAACGCTCGTGAAGGTCAGTCCAGACATCAATGGCTCGTTCAAAAAATACGACACTTTGAGCGATTGAAGGAGAAAGGGAATTGAGAATCCATGACATTAACAGAGTGTTACATCTTTCCTAAGAGGGGTATAAGGGATCGGTGGTTGCTGGGATGGGAATGTTGCCATTGAGAAAGCCCATCTTGTTTTTAGAGATGAGGGCCATTCGGAAAGAACAAGACCATGACTGGAAGTTGTTGGCCGAAAGAGGTGGGGAAACCATAACAGATGAAGGACTCTCACTTGGGTTTATGTAGAAGGGGCTGGAAGGATTTTGGTTAGGATCAACAAGGAGAGGAGGAGGTAAAATATTGTCATCCTTATTTTCAGAGGAGCCGGAATCGGCCATGAAAGAGGTAAGCTAGAAAAAGCTTGAACCTTTAGAGGGTTCTTGATACCATAACAGAAACCGTAACAGAAAAATGAAGATAGATATTCTGCATAAAGTTTTCTCTGTATATTATCTCAAAAAGGGATTACAACACATATATATATATATATATATATATATATATATATATATATATATATATATATATATATATATATATATATATATATATATATATATTCTATGCAAAAGGAATGGGTATGACCTAAAAGCATATTCTGTACTATTGACAGCTCATCGTTATTCTAGAAGGTCCACTCAAACAGAAAAAATTTCTCTGCTATATGCTACCATTCTATTATGTAGAATTATATGGTTGTTTGCCAAGTCACTTAAGACGCACAACCAACAGAGAAAGAAGATCTTTCAGACACTTGATTAAGCACTTCAAGCACAACATAACGTGAAGGAAGATGCTCGGAACATTCAGGGCCAAGGTCTTGAAGGACGTGACAACGGTGATTTTAAGGATGACAGCAAAGAGAAAATCGGTCAATAAAATCGGTGTGGCCAAGACAATGGAATAGTTGAGGAGGTCAATCAAGAATTGAGTGTTTTAAGTGTGACTAGCACGATTACTATGCTACAATTGACAAAGTGCTACAATTGTGATAAGAAGAATCTTCTTACAGAGGAAGATGACGAAGAAATAATTCAGTTGATGTCAAAGAGCTTAAAGGCTAACCTGTCGAGATGGAGATCAGATGTCGAGCTATTTTCATGTTGTGTCGAGCTGATTGTTGTCAAACTGAATCTTAGAAGGAGACTAGAAGTCGGGCACAAGGAGAACTCGAGAAGCTTACCAAGTGGCGTAGGGAGCCCAACATTGTGGATGGAGAGCTTAAAAGTTCTAGTAGAGAACTCAGAAGTGCAATGCTCAATGCAGATAAAGAGCTCGACATAATTTGCAAAGAGCTCGATAGAGAGCCTGGTGGAGAGCAAGGACAACTATGTTAAGTTGTTTAAGAGCTCGGTGAAGAGCTCAGAAGAAGACGTCACAGTGTAATTGAAGAGTTCGACGAGCCTAAGAAAACGGGAAGGTAGCTTGGATGAGCAATTGGAGAGCTCAATTTGACTTGTTCAGTTACTACAAAACTCGGTGAAGTGTAAGACAAGCTTGGTTAGCCTGAAGAGATGTCGGGAAAGGTTGACAAAGAGTGTGGATAGTCCAAAAGGGGACATGCAGAGCTCGACAAAAAGGACTGAGATGATACCAAGCTCGACAAAGATGTTGGAGGTCATAATGATGAGGCAATTAAGGTAATTAAAGATGTTGGTGAAACTGATACAAGAGGTCATGGATAAGAAACACCAAGAAAAATATAAGGAGATATAATGTCTAAGGAAAGTCAATTGGAAGCTTCAAGAGAAATTGAAGATTTTTAGCATGGAGAACCAAATATGGAGGGAGTTGGCACAAAAGAGGAGCCTGCAAATGTTAGCAAGGAGAACCATTATCATAGTGAAGTAGCCGCTGACAAGTCAAATTTTACAAACAATGATATTGGATGTAGAATGATGACTGTAGGGATAGTTGCGAAGAAAATCATAAAAGAGTTGAACTGCAGTAGATCATGGTGGTAGCAATGTTATTGAGAAGATGGCCAGAACAAAGAACAAATCAACAAATGTTCAAAACAAGTTGGTCATGGTTAAGAAGAGGTCGACAATAAAAAAAATGAAGTCGACAAAGGTAATTAAGAAAGTGAGTCAAAACAACAGAAAAGAAAAGTCAACAGTGAAGAAAATTTAAAATCTGAATCTGGTTGGAAACAAGTCCGAGGTGGGATGATGGACATGAAAATCTAAAATATAGGAATCAAAGATGAAAATTTTAAGTTTACCAAAGAGTTTTGTTGAAAAAAACTTAAATTAAATATAGATTTTAAATCTTATTTTATCTTTGCCGCATATGACGTGGTGGTTTTAATTCTTAATTATTAGTTTGGTTCAATAATTTTAGTTTTTGATTTTGATAAAAATAAAATAAATTTATAATTTTGATTTTCTATTATTAGACTGGGATGCAGTATTATTCTTTTGTTTATATAGATAATGATAGATTAAATAGTATTATTTAGATTAAAGAGGGAATGTATTATCTTTTGTTTTTATTGTGTGCATCTATGCTATGGTTCAGTAAAATAATCACCATAAGTAAGTTTTAGTGCATCTATTTCTTTGTGTGTCATCTATATTTAACATGTAAGAGTTCCAGAAATCTTGACACGAACTTGTGGTTGTTAAATAGGGTTTGAAGAAAAGAGTTCCTGATGAATTAAGGAGTATGAGAAACAAGAATGGGAAGACACCAATTGAAGTATTTTATGATGAACACAACCAGTTATCCAAAGATATCAAAGAATCTGCTAAAGGAATAGCGGATTCTGGGATGGTTGTGGCAACGCTTGTTGCTACTGTAGCATTTGCAGCTGCTCTCACTGTTCCAGGTGACAAGAAATCTGTTAACAATGTCTGGTTCATAGTTTTCATCGTCACAAATGCAATCGCATTGTTCACTTCTTCTGCCTCCATACTCTCTTTCTTGTCAAATTTCACTTCTTCAAGATTCGCAGACTCTGAATTTGTTACATCACTACATCCCAGCTTGACTGTTGGCTGTGGGTTACTAATAATCTCCGTTGCTGCTATGGTTGTGCTGTTGATTAATGACTATTGGAAATTAAAAAATTAAAATTATATGTTATGCTATTTTTTAGGAAAATAAAAGTCATGTTGACTAGTAGGATTTATTTGCTATTTTCTAGGCACTAAGAGCACTAGTTTGTTAGTGGTTATAGAGGCCAACATTTTCGTACATTTACGTTCACTTATTTGCTTTATAAAAGCAATTGCACTCCTCAATAAAATATTATGCAGTTTTATATTCTCTGTTCCACTCTCTCAATTTTCTCTGTTCCACTCTCTCAACCTTTCCTTCAGTAAAATAACCAACAAATTGGTATCAGAGCTACATCTTACGGGACCTATGGATGCTGAAACAAGTTTCTCTCATGTTGTTCCTCCTATCTTTGATGGAGATAACTATGATCTCTGGGCCATAAAAATGCAGAACTTCCTAGAGGCTTTGGATCTTTGGGAAGCAGTGGAGGAGGATTACGAAATTGCTCCACTGCCCGACAACCCCACTATAGCCCAGATGAAAACCTACAAGGAAAAAAAAACCAGAAAAGCAAAGGCAAAGGCATGTTTATTTTCTGGTGTTTCAAAAATAATTTTCACCAGGATCATGTCTCACAACACAGCAAAAGCAATTTGGGATTACTTGAAGGAAGAATATGCAGGAGATGAGAGAATTAGAAGCATGCAAGTATTGAATTTAATGAGAGAATTTGAGCTGCAGCGAATGAAAGAATCAGACACCATAAAAGAGTACTCAAATACGTTGCTTGGCATTGCCAACAAAGTACGATTGCTGGGCACCGCTTTTTCTGATTCAAGAATTGTTGAAAAAATTCTTGTATCAGTACCAGAGAGATATGAAGCTTCTATAGCTACCTTGGAGAACACAAAGGATCTATCTAAGATCACTTTGGCAGAGGTGATGCATGCCTTACAGGCCCAAGAGCAAAGAAGACTGATGAGGCAAGAAGGATCTGTGGAGGGTGCTTTTCAAGTCCAATTCCAGAGCAATGGCAATAAACAGAAAAAGAAGCAGAACAATGATACCAGACCTGGAAGATTAAACAAGATCAACAAGAGTAATAATAATCAGGTTTTTCCACCTTGTCCTCATTGTAAAAAAACCAATCATCCACAAAAAAGGTGCTGGTGGAGACCTGATGTAAAGTGTCATAAGTGTGGGCAGTTAGGGCACATGGAAAAGATTTGCAAATCTCAACAACAACAAGGAGAAGTTAAGGTTGCTGAGGATCAACCACAAGAGGAACAATTGTTTGCTGCTACATGCTTTGATGCCAATAGCTCCACAGAAAGTTGGCTCATAGACAGTGGTTGCACAAATCATATGAGTTATGATCGAGAGCTCTTTAAAGAACTTGACAAAACTGCACTTTCTAAAGTCAGAGTAGGTAATGGAGCATATATTGCAGTAAAAGGCAAAGGAACAGTGGCAATTGAAGGTCAAACAGGTTTGAAACTAATTTCAGATGTTTTATATGTTCCAAAAATTAATCAAAACCTGTTGAGTGTTCCTCAATTGCTTGAAAAAGGTTATAAGGTGTTGTTTGAAGATAAAAACTGCATAATCAAAGATTCAGCAGGCAAGGAAGTATTTAAAGTTAGAATGAAAGGAAAAAGCTTTGCTTTGGACTTCATGAGTGAAGAACATGCTGCAGTACACAAAGAGGTCAGCAATACAATACTTTGGCATAAAAGATTGGGCCATTTTCACCACAGTGCTCTAATATTCATGAAGAAGAATAACATGGTCAGAGGCTTACCTGATATAGAAGAAGAATCTCCTACATGCATTGCTTGTCAGTATGGAAAGCAAACAAGACTCCCATTTCCACAAAACAAGACTTGGAGGGCTATACAAAATCTACAATTGATACATACAGATGTTGGAGGTCCTATGAGCACACCATCATTGAATGGCAGTAGGTATTATATTATTTTCATTGATGACATGACAAGAATGTGTTGGATATATTTTATGAAGTTTAAATATGAAGTTGCTGACATTTTTTGGAAGTTTAAAACTTTGGTGGAAAATCAAAGCAAGTGCAAAATGCAGATGATCAGATCCGACAATGGAACTGAATATACTTCCAAAAAATTTAACAAGTTTTGTGAAGATACAGGTGTAGAACACCAGCTTACAGCCCCTTATTCACCTCAACAAAATGGCACCGCAGAAAGGAAAAATCGGACGATTATGGAGATGGCTAGGTGCTTACTTCATGACAAAGATTTGCCTAAAAAATTCTGGGCAGAAGCTGTAAATACTGCAGTGTTTTTACTCAATAGACTGCCAACAAAAGCTTTACAACATAGAACGCCTTTTGAAGCATGGTACGGTTACAAACCTGAGCTCTTTAATTTAAAGATATTTGGTTGCCTGTGTTTCTCTTATATTCCTCATATTAAGAGAGACAAATTGGACAAGAAAGCAGAATCTGGAATTTTTGTAGGCTATAGCTTGATTTCAAAGGCCTATAGGATCTATCTTCCACACAGAAACAAAGTCATTGTTAGCAGGGATGTAAAATTCTTGGAGTTTGATTGTTGGAGCTGGAAAGACAACAAATTCCTTGAACAATTTGATTGTTTGAACTGGAAAGGCAACAATGAGCTTGGATTGCAGGAGGAGAATGAAGCTGTGGATGATGAACCTGTCAGAGGAACAAGATTGCTTTCTGACATCTATCAAAGGTGTAATGTTGCAGTCATGGAACCTGGTGGGTATGAAGAGGCTGCAACTGACAAAAAATGGATAAATGCTATGGAAGAGGAGCTCAAAATGATTGAAAAAAATCAGACGTGGGAGTTGGTGGATAGACCTAGTCATAAGAAGGCCATTGGAGTAAAGTGGGTTTATAGAACCAAGTTCAATCCTGATGGTTCTGTGAACAAGTACAAGGCAAGACTTGTTGTCAAGGGTTATGCTCAGATGTTTGGGGTGGATTTCTCTGAAACATTTGCCCCAGTTGCCAGGCTAGACACAATAAGATTGCTGTTAGCACTAGCTGCACAAAAGGGCTGGCTTATACATCAATTGGATGTAAAATCAGCATTTTTGAATGGATATTTGGAGGAAGAAATTTTTGTGGAACAGCCAGAAGGTTTTGCTCTTCAAGGACAAGAAGACAAGGTTTATCTACTGAAAAAGGCATTATATGGTTTGAAACAAGCACCAAGGTCTTGGTATAGCAGAATTGATGCACATTTAATGAGCTTAGGCTTTGTGAAAAGTCTGAGTGAGTACACCTTATATATTAAAAAGGTGAATGAAGATATACTTATGATATCTTTGTATGTTGATGACTTATTTGTTACAGGAAATTGTAAGGAGATGATTGACAAGTTTAAAGAAGAAATGGAAAATGTCTTTGAAATGACAGACCTTGGAAAGATGACATTTTTTCTTGGTATGCAAGTGCAGCAAAAGAAAAATGAAATATTTGTGTGCCAAGAAAAGTATGCAAAGGAAGTGCTTATGAAGTTCAACATGGGAGAGTGTAAGTCAGCTGCAACTCCAATGAACCAAAAGGAAAAGTTCTGCAGAGAAGATGGTGCTGAAAAGGTTGATGAAAAGCTGTTTAGATCCTTAATTGGATGCTTAATGTATTTAACTGCCACCAGACCAGATATCATGCATTCAGTGAGTTTGTTATCAAGGTACATGCATTGTGCTAGTGAAATTCATTTTCAAGCAGCAAAAAGAATTCTTAGATATGTTAAAGGCACAGTTGATTATGGTATATGGTTCAAGAAAGTTGAAAGCTTAAGTTTTCATGGTTATTCAGATAGTGATTGGGCAGGATGTGTTGATGATATGAGAAGCACTTCTGGTTACTGTTTCTCTCTTGGTTCTGGAGTTTTTTCATGGCTTTCCAAAAAGCAAGAAATTATAGCCCAATCAACAACAGAAGCAGAGTATGTTGCTGCTGCTGCTGCTGTAAATCAAACTGTCTGGATAAGGAAAATCATGGCTGATTTACACTTGGAACAAGAAGATAGCACAAAGATTTTTGTGGATAATCAAGCTGCAATTTCAATTGCCAATAATCCAGTTTTCCATGGCAAAACAAAGCATTTTAAAATAAAGCTTTTCTTTTTAAGAGAAGTTCAAAGAGAAGGACAAGTGAAGCTAGTTTACTGCAAAACAGAGAATCAAGTGGCTGATATCCTAACCAAGGCACTTCCAAAATCTAGATTTGAGTTCTTGAGACAAAAGCTTGGAGTTTGCAGTTCCAAAGTCAAGGAGGAGTGTTGATTAATGACTATTGGAAATTAAAAAATTAAAATTATATGTTATGCTATTTTTTAGGAAAATAAAAGTCATGTTGACTAGTAGGATTTATTTGCTATTTTCTAGGCACTAAGAGCACTAGTTTGTTAGTGGTTATAGAGGCCAACATTTTCGTACATTTACGTTCACTTATTTGCTTTATAAAAGCAATTGCACTCCTCAATAAAATATTATGCAGTTTTATATTCTCTGTTCCACTCTCTCAATTTTCTCTGTTCCACTCTCTCAACCTTTCCTTCAGTAAAATAACCAACATGTGCCTTTCGTTGCAGCATCCTTTCTGATATTTGATCACACAACAAAATGGGTTTCTTATTTAGTGACTCCAATGGGGGCTTTCCCATTGCTTGTGTTTATTCTCTTCCAATCTAAGTTCTGCGAAGACTCCTATTGGTCTAAATACTATCGTCTCAAACTTGAGTAACTTAATACTCAGGCACCTACGTTACCATCATTAAGTGTGTTATCCTATATTTTTCTGTTTTAATTACTCCATGGTTGTATTCTCCACCTCATTGTATAATTTGTTTGTGAAATAATAAAGTTTGTGCCTGAATTTGAAATTATTGAACAACGATATGATATCACTTTGAATGTCCTTTTTCATTCAGTATTTAATTTTTATGTTTAATGTTTAATATGGATTAATTCTATGCTTGATTTGTAACTTTTAATATATTAAAAAATATAACTTAAAACTTAAAAGTAAAATTGAGTACATAATAAATTTAATATTTGTATTTAGAAATAGAATATGATTCATTAAATTTTTTATATATATAGTTGACTTTCTTTTTTCTGTCTTAGATTTCTTTACAATATTACATTTCAATAATTTTATATTAGACTTTTCTATATTATTATAAAATTTGCATTATATTTTAATAAAATCAAAGGATGAAAAAGGATCAACGGATAAAGGTATACGGCAGAAGTTAAAAAACTGAAAATCGATGTCGTTGATTACTCAACCATAGTGCGGTTTGATGAAATAAAATCATAAGTTCCTTGTCTTAGTTCTAACCTAGTCCTTCCACTGCATAAACGTTGTGAAGACTTCTACCCACAGTCATACTAATTTTACGTAACCTTCTAATAATTTTATTTTATCAATACCTATAAAAGATGAAAAATAAGAAACATTAACAAAATAAGTTTTTTAACAATTACTTTACTGCTAAGTTATTTATATTTTTAACCATGCACGTGTTCGGATAAATTTTCACAGCATGAGAAAAAATTCATATCCACCAAACAAATATTAAATAAATTTAAACATATAATTGGATTATATAAACGAGTGAGTAACGTTGAATAAATAAATCCGAGTAAAATAGATAATTAATTAAATAAAATCTAGAATTATATTCGTTCAGAGCTGAAGTTTTGTAATAAAATATCTTTGTCATTTTGTTTTGTTAGTTTTTATTAATTATATAAATTTTCAAAAAGCATTAAGGAAAAGAAAACGAAATAAAAAAATCGTACATGTTGACGTCCAAACACGTTCTAAACATTGGGTGAGTTGTGTCCACAAATGTAAATATCGCTTATAACTTTGATATATTTTGTACGACTTCATAATAATGACACAAACATCAATTTGTTAACATCCAAACACGTTCTCCATATTGGGCGAGTTGTGTCCACAAATATTCACCCAAGAATTTAATTTTGAATAGGATTTCTCTCCCAACGGTGTTCTTGAAAAGATATTTTGACAAGTTGAAGAAGAAGCTACATTTAAAATGTTTTTTTAACTCTTAAATAATATAAAATTATCGAATATGCCAAAAACATGACAAGCTAGAAAAATTGTCAAAGTTACGAAGTAAATAACACCGGGACCAACAATAATTTTGAAAATGAGAAATAAAAACAATACGTGTAAAAATACAACCTAAGATTGAAGTTCTTGTATAGCTCCACAAATAAAATCTCGTACAAGACAGAAAAACGAGATACATTGATTTTTGTTTTTTTCATTAGATCATTGTATACTGTTTCTCTACCACTCAAAATTGAATGAAAAGAAGATAAGGTTTGGGTATAAAGAGTGGTAGAACAGAGAGAGAGTGATGAAGAGAAGAGAAATATGGCAACAGCAAAAGTAACTGTTGGTGGCATCAGCGATGTGCCTGCCAACAGCGTGGAGATCGAAGATCTGGCTCGCTTCGCTGTTGACGATTACAACAATAAGCAGAACGCACTTTTGGAGTTTGTGACAGTGATAAGTGCAAAGCAGCAGGTGGTGAGTGGTGTGTTGTATTACATAACCTTGGAGGCCAAAGATGGTGAAACTAAAAACGTGTATGAAACCAAAGTGTGGGTGAGAGAATGGTTGAACTCTAAGGAGGTGCTGGAATTCAAACTCGTCAACACTTCAACCAGAGAAGTAACCGGAGGTGGAGTCAACGATGTTCCTGCCGACACCCCTCACATCGAGAGTCTCGGTCGCTTTGCCGTTGATCAATACAACAAAAACGAGGTTCTCTTTTATTATATGGAAAATGATATTTCTAAAATCAATTTTTTGACACAATTTTGACATTGCACACGTGTCAAAATGTATTTGGACGATTTCAAATTAAAAAAAAAAAAAAAACTTTGGTTTTTCTCTTCCAAATATGCCTTGCCTCAACTTTTTTTAATTTGAAATCGTTCAACCACATTTTGACACGTGTGCAGTGTCAAAATGGTGTCAAAAATTAGTGTTGAAATATCAATTTTCTTATTATATTATTCTTCCTTTTCTTCATTTCACTAGGGAAGCATTATTCCATGATTGATTTTGTTGATGACGCAGAATGCGAATTTGGAGTTTGTGAGGGTGATTGATGCAAAGGAACAGGTAGTGGAAGGGTTCTTATACTACCTAACTTTGGAAGCAAAAGATGGTGAGAGTAAAAATGTGTATGAAGCGAAGGTGTGGGAGAGGTCATGGATCAACTCCACTCAATTGGTCGAATTCAAGCCTGTCACTGATGCTCTTTAATCTTCTTTCCATCTCAGAATACCACTTTTCAACACTACTTTTACTATGCATCTATGCTATAAATAAATGTAATTCATGTTACGTACGCACCATGTATTCCCATGAATTCCACTATAAATAAACGTCATCATATAATTATAACTAATGTTTGTGATGTATTTATGGAACATTCCTTAATTATTCTGTTAACATGTTTTTTAATAGATTAACTACAAATTCCCAGGAAATATTCCATCATTAAAACTAGGTAGCTAATAGAGAGATGTAATCCTTTATGAAGTTTTATTATCAATTCATAGTTAAACCTCTTACGAATCGATATGAGAAAGTTTTATACTCTGATCTAAACCATTGTTATTTTTGTCACTAATATCAAATGTTTGTTGTACACTATCAACATACTTCTGAAAATAAAAAACTAAACTTTAATTAAAATATTTTTTAAAAAAATGCAAAATTAAATGTCCAAAATTCTTCTTCAAACATAGTCAAAAAATCATTTAAACGTTTAGAACATAACTATATATACTTTAGAAGAAAAAAAAAAGTATGAAGCATAAGTCAAAAGTCGATGCTATTTATTAGTTAATAGTGTTACTTTTGTGCTAAACATCTGTACGCACTAAAATAATAAAAACTAAATTATTAAATTTGGTTTTTGAAGATGGACTCAAAGAAGTATCGTCTAAGTAATGTTAATTTATCACTAATTTTTGTGTTGATTTTTTATTTAAAGCGGTTTAGTATTGGTTAAACTGATACTAATGTATTTTTATTTTAAAGTTTATTTAATTTAACATTAACAGATAATAATAACTTATTTAAACAAAAATTCACACAAGATGAAGGTGAGTTAAGGAGATGAGGAGAAAAAAAGTGAATGAAGAGATGAGGTTGGAAGAATGAGATTAGTATGGTTGCTAGATAATGTTGAAGAAGGAAATGAGTGTGAGTGTCTGTGAAAGACATGAATGTGTATGGATGAGATAAGTTTGAGGAGATTTATGAGTGTGAGTAAAGGAAATAAGTATGAGGAGGTTTATATAAAAAGTGAGAGAGGTTTATATAAAAACTTTGTTAGAAAAATATAGAGGTGACTAAGAAGATACTGTTTCATTTCATGAATTTAGTAGCTATGCAGTAATTCATACTATGACTTTTCATTTAACAAATTAAATAGTCATAACGTTAATGAGTTTAAAATTCTTACATAAGTAAATATTAGAAATATGGATTGAGTTTGAGAGAACATAACATGAATTTTGGAAGCATATTTAGAAATTTATAAAAATACAGTAAAAGTTAACTTAGAGCCAATATAATAATACTTTGAATAAAATCGGTTTCTGTTGTAAAAAGTTATATTCAATGTTTCTTAACATTTTTTTTACGTAATATAGTATTGAAATAGATATAACTAACAAGAAATAAAAAAAAGTAAAATAACACTAAGAATTAATTAATCTCACAAATATTTATAGTATATAAATCTATATATATATATATATATATATATATATATATATATATATATATATATATATATATATATATATATATATATAGATATAGATATATAAAATAAAGGTTAATGGTTATTGATCATTATTCTTCATTGTTTTAAAGTTGTAGATAGAAAATGAGGTAACTAAATATATTCTTACATAGTGAGTGTGAAATGAATGCACAAATGATTTAATAGAGATAAGATTATCTGATGTGGGTGAACGCCTAGGTAAAACTATGTCATGCATTAAAAATCAAAGATTTTATGATCAGTTCTTTTTGTTTGTGCATCGTAGGTTGTCCGCGTATCAAACTTTTAGTATTCGTCCTCTAACACTCCCAACATTATCACATAGGGATGCAAAACATTTAAAATCAGTAATATGATCAGAACAAAAAATAAATTATTGTTAATGTATATTTATAATGTTTTCACTTGATAAACCACAAAAATTCAGAGAATTCTATTGCCCAGTTATCTATTTTAAGTCTAACAACAAGCTTGAGGCCATTCAAGTTAAAAAATTATGCACAATTTGTCTTAATCAGATTTGTGAGAGAAATATATAAAAGCAGAATAATGACACTCAAATTGAACTTTTGAAATTATACTGTAAATATATTATTGATAAAGAAAAATTTAGAAACAAATTCACTTTTCTCTCTCTTAACTTATTCTTGTGTTTCTTCTCTACTTATTGGAATGAATTACAAAGGAATATGAAATATGTATTTATAAGTGTACATAAGCAATATTCTCCATTCACTTTGTTTTCCTATTTTTAAGTTTTCTAAAATATTGTTGATTTTCTCTTTTGTGAAACCAAGAATTAAGCATCCTTAATTTTCTCTCAACAGAGGATTTGACAAAGGAGTGCTGGTGGCCAAGGAAAGTTGATGATTTTGATCCAAGGGGAAACTTGCAGGTTTAGCTCCTAGTAAACCAGCCTCAGTAATAATATCAAGTGCATATTTGTGTTGACACAATAGAATGCCAATAGGACTACGAGCCACTTCGATGCCCAGAAAATACTTTAATGGGCCAAGATCTTTCATGTGGAAACAAACACTTAAGTATGTCTTAAAGGACATAATAGCTTTACTGTTGTTGCCAGAGATGGTAATATCGTCAACATAGACTAAGACATTAACCTGAATGTGATCTCTGGATAGAGTGAAAAGAGAATAATCAGAATATGATTGAGAAAAACCATATTGTTTAAGAGCTCCGGCTAGCTTTGCAAACCAACAGCGAGGGGCTTGTCTTAAGTCGTACAAAGACTTGTGTAACCTACAAACTTGGTTGGACCGTCGATTGGTAAAACCAGGGGGCATCTTCATGTACACCTCTTCATCAAGATCACCATGTAAGAAAGCATTATGGACATCCATTTGGTGAAGTTCCCATTTCTTGGCGGCTGCAACCGCAAGGAATGTTCGAACAGTAACCATCTTGGCCACAGGTGCAAAAGTCTCACGATAATCTAAGCCTTCAACTTGATGATTACCCAAAATCACGAGTCGAGCTTTGAACCGTTCAATAGACCCATCAAAATGATATTTGATTCGATAGACCCATTTGCACCCGATGGCCTTTTTGCCCGAAGGAAGTGATTGTACTGACCAAGTGTCATTGTTTTCGAGAGCTTGAATTTCTTGCTGCATTGCAAGGTGTCATCTTGGGTCTTTGACAGCTTCAGCAAAGGTTCGTGGTTCTGTCCCTGCAGTTATAGCTGCCAAAAAATGCCTATGTGGTAAAGAAAATTTAGTGCAGCTTACATAGTTTGCTAAGGGATATGGCGTACCTGAGGAGCATGACGGAGTGGTGGAACACGTGGAGGGACTTATCTGGAAAATTGTGTTAGTGACAAAATCTCGTAGCTTAGTAAATGGAAATTTGACGTGATGACCACGTCCTAATGTTTCAGTGGAGTCAGTGTTTATGGTTTCCCCCTCGGATGCAGTATCTCCTTGTTGTGTTAGATCAGTAGAACGTTGTTCAATTTGTTGTTGTGCCACAGTAGTTGTTGCAGTAGAGTCAATGTTTATTGTTCTCCCATCGGATACAATATCAACTAGAGGTGTGGCAGCCATGTCTTGAGAAGAGAACGAGACAACAAGACTGGTTTGGTTACTATCATCACAGGAAATAAGCAATTGATCCATCATATAGGGAAATTGATCTTCAAAAAAAAATAGCATCTCTTGAGACAAAGAAAAATCCTAACTCTAAGTCATACATTCTCCATCCTTTTTGTCCATAAGGATAACCCACAAAGACACATTTTTTTGCTTCTAGTTGCAAACTTATCTCCCTTGTGATTTTGATTATGCGCATAACATAAGCACCCAACAACTCTAAGGTGTGTAAGTGAAGGGGGTGTTCCATATAAAATCTCATAAGGAGTCTTGCCATGCAACAGTGGGGTAGGCGTTCTATTTATCAAATGACCCGCAGCCAATACACATTCTCCCCAAAATTCAATTGGAAAATTAGCTTGGAATCGTAGTGCACGAGCCACATTTAGAATGTGCCTATGTTTGCGCTCCACTCTGCCATTTTGTTGTGGTGTGCCTACACATGAGGTTTCATGTATGATTCCACGATCATGAAAATAATTCCTTAAGCACATAAACTCGGTTGCATTGTCACTACGAATTTTTTTCACTTGCTTATCAAATTGTCTCTCTACCATGGCCAAGAATTGACAAAGATATTTTGTAACTTCCCTTTTTTCAGCAAGCAAATAAATCCAAACAACCCTGGAAAAATCGTCAACAATATTAAGAAATAACTAGCCCCACAAAACGAAGGAGTTCGATAGGGACCCCACAAATCACAGTGGATTAACTGAAAAATATCCATTGTTTTATTTTCACTAGCAGGGAAGCTTTCTCGTGTTTGTTTTGCTCTAAGGCATGTATCACAAGTCTGGTTACACATTTCATTATTACTACTTGATTTCACATGTGGAATCATTCCTAAAACTCGAAAAGATGCATGTCTCAATCGTTTATGCCACAAATCTAAAGTCATATCATTCATGGTCTTCATAGATGCTACAGTTACCTTCCTATCCAGATAATAAAGCCCATCTCGTTGTTCACCCGCTCCAATCACCATCCTCGAAATGCGGTCCTGTATGACACAAGATTTGTCAGTAAAATGAACTGTGCAATTGGTTTGGTTGATCAATTTTGACACTGAAATGAGATTGCAATTTAAGCTTGGCACATAAAGCACATTGGACAACTTTAGCGTGCCATCAACTATCGTTGTTCCTTCCTTTGTAGCAATTGTTTGATCTCCATTAGGAAGTCCCACAGGACATTCTTTGATATTACATATATCAGTTAAGCATTCTAGCTTACCGGTCATATGATGAGTTGCCCCTGTATCAATAATCCACGAAAAAATTGAACACTTACCATTCAATTTTTCCGTTGCGCCTAGTTTAGCAGTGTTCAAAAGACTAACTAGTGTTTGCCATTGTTCACCGGTTAGCCCATTGATGGCATTGTGAGTTGTGTTTGACCCGTCTCCATTGCCTCCTATGCCAAGCATGGTCGCTTGCGCTGCATGGGCTTTAGCAGTACCTTTGCGTCCTTTCCCACTTGAACCTGCATAATGTTGTCCTAGTTTGCCTCGTCCATTTCCTTTACTTGGACCACGAGGGTGTTCTCCCCACCACTCAGGATAACCGATGATCTGAAAACAACTTTCAGAGTCATGTCCAGGACGATTACAATGGATGCAGGTTCCTATCTTCTCTTTTCCTCCATTTTTGTCTTTGTATCGGGATCCTCCTTGCACAACGAATGCCATCACCTTTCCTTTTTCGTCTTTTCCACAAGTAACTGTGTGTATTTGTTCTTCTTGCACCAAAGTAGAATACATTTTGTTCAAAGTTGGCAACGGATCTTGTGCAAGAAGATTGGATCTCACTGTTGCATAAACAGTTTCATCTAATCCCATGAGAAATTTATGCACTTTCTCCTCTTCACGTTTCTTTTCCAACGTTGACCCGAGGTTGCATTTGCACAAGCCACACTTGCAACTAGGTATTTGTTCAAAATTCCCAAGTTCTTCCCACAGTTTCTTTAGTTTCCCGTAGTACGTGACAATGGTCAACCCTTTTTGTTTGCACTCAACAAGCTCTGCTTTAAGCTATTGAATACGTGGTCCATTCATGATGGAAAATCGTTCCTTGATATCATCCCATAGGTCTTTCGCCACCTCCATATGAGAGATAGTTGATCGCAACGAAGGTTCAATCATGTTCATGATCCAAGAGACCAGCAAGGAATTGTTGGTCCACCAGTCTTCGAGATCTGCAGATCCCTCCTTAGGCAACAAGATTGTTCCATCTATGAAGCCAAATTTCTTTCTAGCGCGCAAAGCAGTTCTAAGCGATCGAGCCCATTCATCGTAATTTTCTCCTTTCAATTGCACTTGCGTGATTAGATTTCCGGGGTTGTCACCAGGAGTTATATCATAAGGGGAAATTGTTTTCCTTATGAGCGCTCCATCACCAGCCATGTTAACAAGCAGACCAGGAAGATACTTAGACCAGTCACGTATCGGTTAGGCTCTTGATACCATGTCAGAGGTGATTTTGGAATCTGGAATTTTTCTATATTATTTGATTCTGATATGCCACACACACACACACATATATATATATATATATACACAAGTGCAACAGCATTATTTCTACATATGAATCCCGAAATATATGTTGTCTATTCCTAACTATATGCTATTTATAATTGTTCAAGGAAATCACGGTCAATTACAATATTCTCTAAAATAATCCAAGATTATAGGCAGAATATTAGCTCAACAATTTGTAAGAAGAGATTAATATGAAGCAACCTCCTAGATTTGTTGCTCATGAGAGTCTTCTGGGTTGATAATTTGTCTTTTGGATTGATAATTCGTCTTCTATGTCGTCTTCGCAAATAATTAACAATTTAATGTCACTCAAATGCAGAAGTAAGTATTTTCACTAAGCTTTTATTCATTATATTAGTAATAAGCTTGGTACATACGATTTGTATGTAGTAGCTTGAGAGTGAGTGTTAGATATATTATTTTTATTTTATCTTTTATCTTTAATTAGTTTGTTATTATTCTTTATTTGTATTTTAGATTTAGCTTATATTTCTTCTATTATAAATAGAGTACTCTCTATGTGTATATTCAATCAACGAAAAATTAATTTCATGCATAGTTTTTTAAATATTCATTGTGCACAATTTGAAGTCAATTGAAAGTAAATCACATTGAACCAAAGTAAGTTGATGATGAAGTTGTTTAAAATTAAACAAACATCGTATTGATCCAAACATTTGAAAACAAATAATGGTCAGTGACCTAAAATTATTTGAAAATAAAGGACCATCATATGGGATCAAAGTATTTTGATGTTGTACTTAATGCGAGGTCACTTGAAAATAAACCATCGTCACATCGGATCAAAGTAATTCATTGACCAAGTTTGAAAATAAAATATCACCACATTAGGTAGCAATAGTACATTTGAAAGTCTCGTCCTTTTTACCTTGAGACATCTACTTACAATCAATTTTTATAAATGCAACTAGTATTTTTTGAAGTCTCATCTTTTTTACCTCTACATATACACACTATTTTTTATTAAGAACAATTACAGTTAAAGTTTGTAAGTCATGATAAATATTACCTTATTAATTTATCTTTTTAAATTAAATTAGTTATAAATTCATTTTCTATCAAAGTTTATTTTAATGAGATTTTTTAAATTTAATATGTTATTATTAAGTTATTGTCGAACGGACTACCCTTATAATATAAAAAAATCAATATAAATAATTTTACGAATGATTATTTAATTTTTATTTTTGAAAAAGACTATTTCTTTTCGTTTTGTTGTTACTTTTTTTTCTTCAAACAAACATGTATTTTTCATTTGCTTTTTTTCTTCTTCCTTTTTTATCTTTATTTTTCTCATGGTCTTTACGCTTCATTTTTTGCTTGCAACCTTGGGTATATTTTGTACAAGGATTGGTGCATTCCAAATGTCTTTTTAATACAATTCTTTGCTTATAAAAATGACAAATAAAAAAACTATTTTATGTTTTTTTTTCCTTTTTCAATTTCTATAAACAAACTACATTAGAGGTTCTGAGTCAATCCAACTAAAGCAACACTCGATTCATATGTTTATATATTTTTGTATAGTAATTGATACTTTTTTGTACGTTTAATCAATATTTCACTTATTTTATCTTTAATATTTAATTAAGTTTGTATTGGATTGATTTTTAAATTATAATATTTAAATTACTTAATATTTAAAACTATATAAATTACAGCACACACCTTTAATTCCTTTTATATGTAGTGCATTATGTTGCTTGTTTAACTTCTTGGCATAATCTCAGGTAATTGTGGTTGTGCATGGCTAATGTTAGAAGCTAATAATGATTAGTGACTAAAGCTAATAAATGTTCTCACTTCTAAAACATTGACATAATTAAATTTTAAAAAGATTAAAAAATAGTAAATTGTAGTTGAAAATCGTTTTAGTGAAAAAAGAGGACATGGAGATCTTAATGGAGGAGGAATGGCTAACTTCGTGAGTGAAGAAGAAGGAGATGGAGTTGGGCTAACCTGGGCCATTTCTTCATCCTCCACCTTTTATGTTAGTTGTTGGGCTGGTTCTATTTGTTTTCTGCACCCCCATTATTATATCTCTTGGTTGTATTGTATTGTGTTGCTGGGCCATTTTGATTGTAAATTCGCACACCCCTGTTATTTCTTTCCCCGCAACACTGTTGTTGGGCTGAACTGCGGTCTCATTTGCTGCATCTCTACTTTAAGGGTGTTTCATCCTAAGCCTCCAATATCTATTTCTACACCTCTATAAATTTTACTTTTAACCTTACATCTCATTCTACATCATTTTTATTTTTTTTTTCTTTTTCTTATTAAAAGTATTCTGTATCCTTTTTATTTTTTTCTCTTTCTTATTAAAAGCATTTTGTATCCTTTTCACTTTTTTTTCCTATCTTATTAAAAGCATTCTATACAATCTTAATAATAATCTAATTTAATTTGAATATTATTTAATAATTATTAAAATATTATTTATATTATAATAATAGTTATATTAAAATATTAAAATAAAATAATTAAAATAATAATAATCAATTTGATTTAAAATATTCAAAATATTTAAATTATATTAAAATATTAAAATAAATTAAATAATTATTAAATTTTAAATAAAAACTAAAATTCTTAAAACTTGTTTATTGGATATCAAAATTTATAAAATATGTTAACAGTTTTATTTTTTATTTAAAATTTATTAAATATTTAATTTAATTTAAAATTATAATACTATTTATTATATTTTTATATTTTAATAATTATTGAAATATGATTTATATTTTTATAATAGTTTTATTAAAAAGTTAAAATAATAATAACTAAAATAAGAGTGATAATAATAAAAATTAAAATCATATTTAAAATCATATTTAATGTATTTAAATATATTAAATTACATTAAAATATTAAATAGTTTTTAAAATTTAAAGAAAAACAAAATTTGAATTTGTGAATTGATATAAAAATCCGATAACGTATTACTCGAATATGGATATCCGATAAATAATTGTTTTTAAAACTTTGTTTTTTATTTAAATTTAATAAATATTTAATTTAATTTAATATTTTAATATAATTTATTATATTTTGAATATATTAAATCAAATTGATATTTATTATTTTATTTATTTATTTTTATTATTTTATTTTAATTATTTTATTTTAATTTTTTAAAATAACCATTATTATAATATAAACAATATTTTAATAATTATTAAAATATAAAATTATATTAAATAATATTTAAATTTTAAATTAAATTAGATTATTATTAAGGTAGTGCAGAAGAATGTTTTTAATAAGAAAGAGAAAAAAATGAAAAGATTTATTAAAATTAAAAATGAAATTTTTAAAAAATTAGAGATATAGAATAATATCTCAGTAAGGTCAAAAGCGAAATTTTTTAAGGTGTAAGTTGAGATATTGGAGGTACAGATGAAATACTCCTACTTTAATGTCTTAGTCCATCCCTTGTTAGGTTTATGCTGTTTGTCTCCGCCTATTTACTTATTGCACTCAATTTTATTTTGATTGTTTTTTTAAAACAGTTTTGGGGTGAACCCTTCTTTTAATTTTCACAATCCTTATTTCACTCTTCAAACCCATTTTTATTATTTGGCACCCATATTTTCAGACTAAACTCATTGATAATGTCAAAAATGGTTTGTTATGATGGATCTCGGATTTGATAATTAAGTTTTTTATTCATATAAAATATTTAATACAATTAATTATTATGTTAAGTCTTGAAGATATTTCATATCTATATTAAACTTACAAATAATTTATTATCATGTTGAAACTTTATTCGCTTTATAATTAAAATTTTATCTAAAATATTAAAGATTATATAAATTGTCACGTGAAATCTTGTATTTTTGATAATTATAACTTTTGTTTAAATAAAAATCTCAAAAAATATTTAATTTCAAAATTAAAAATATTAACTAATAAACAATTTTTTATTAAGAATTATGTGATTATTGATATTTCATTGTAAATAGATATATGTAGTAACAATGTCAAATCTTGTTAGGTTAACCCAAAAAAATTTCAAATAGATTTTTTAAAAGAATTATCTAATTTTGAATTACTATTGTGAATAGGAATACATGTTACATTAATTTTGCATATTTAATTAAAAGAAACCGTTTTTAAATAAACATTATGGATGTTCGCCACATATAACGGGCTTCCAAATATAATCTAGTTTCTCAAACTATTTTTTTTTTAACTTTTCTATAATTTTTTTTTAATAAATTATGATCGTGACTCCTTCTACTACTACTACTATTATTATTATTATTATTATTATTATTATTATTATTATTATTATTATTATTATTATATATTTAGGGTTTTTATTTTTATACGTTGTAGGATATTATCTATGATTTCTTTTAACTATTTTTATAATTGAAAAAATATACCTTTATTATCTTAACATTAAGTATATTATATTTATGGACAGAAGAATGAGATGATTTTTTAGTCATCCTTTAATTGATAAAGAAAATTGTTTTTTTTTAATTTATCAAAAGAATTTATGGTGTTTTCACTTTTAAAAGAAAAAATATTTTTTATAAATTTAAGGACAATGTTAATATTGAGCATGGATCTTACAATTAACATAAGTTTAAGAAATTTCATATTTATAAGATATATATATTTGTTTTGGTTGAACTATTATTGAAATTAATGCACTTCAAATGTTCTCCTATGTCCTACCTTCTTGCCAAGTGGATTTAGAAGATTTGAAATAATAATATCTCCAAATCACAAATTATAACTCATCAGGATAAATAATTGAAGTTTAAATAAATATCTAATTCATATTTTAATATATTTTGTGAGTTTTTTCTTTAAATAATAACATTAAGAATTATATATTTTTTTTTCGTTTTTTAATATATTCTCTTTTAGTTTTCACATTTTTGGATAAATCCTACTGTGAATAATTATATTTTTTATGATAAAATGCTTATTAATATTTATCTTTTATTATTTTTCATAGTCATGATTGTTTGAAAGTTATAAATATTTTATTGATCTTTTATATTAGTTTAATTATAAATTTGAAAATTGAATATCTATTATTATTTACCTTCAACCAAACCAACTTTTTATTTATAAAAGGGATTAACTATTTGGATTATAGGCATACATATAACTGTTACATATTCCTATCCTTTACTTTTATGCTAAATTATTTCAAAATTCATCAAATACATTAGTGTAATATTTTTTTATCAGCACGTCACTGTGATATGGAATTAATAACTAATACTGTGATTTTCTTAAAATTTTAATATGATTCATGTTTTCTTGAAATATATTTTTCATTAACGATTCTATAAATTACTATCAAGGTAATTAATATTTTAAAATGTATAATAATAAATATAAATACTTATATAATTTAAATTTTGTATAATTATTAGGAATAATATAAACATGATATTGGAATAATTTTATTATATCAATAAATAAATTACTCTCATTTGTTACACAAATAAATATTAGTAAAATTTATTTGGGACTAACATAGGAAAAAAATAATAATATTTAATAAAAATTGAGAATCTCAATATTTTTAAATGATTAAAACTGCTAGTAAGTATGTATTATATATATATATATATATATATTTATTTATTTATTTATTTATTTATTTATTTTTATTTTTTTTCAAAATTATCTTTAAATTTAACTATTTTTTCTAAAATATAAAATTATGTGTCCTTAATTTTTTTTTTCTTTTAATATAGCTTTTACTTTTCAACCTTTCGTATACTGACTAAATAAAAAAAGATAAATAGAAATATTTCTTTTATTTTTTTAATTGCCCCATGACCTTTTCTATACATATAACTATCTTTTTTTTTTGTGTGTGTAAATACTTTATAGATACTGAAAGTAACTCGTTCTCACTCATTAATTTTAGTACATAATCATTATTATTAGTATAATTTGCGCTAAAATAAGCAATTCACTCTAATTAATCTCTCTCTCTCTCTCTCTCTCTCTCTCTATATATATATATATATATATATATATATATATATATATATATATATATATATATATATATATATATATATATATATATATATAATTTATCTTGGCATTTATCTCAATTTGAATTAAAAAAATCTTAACCACAATATTCTCGATAATATTTTATTAATAAATCTTAATCAACTAACCTATTACATAAAAAAATACTTTTTATAATTTTCTTTAAATGTTTTGAAAAAGAGATAAAGGTTTTTATATATTGTGTAGGAGATCACTTAAAATATAACTAGTTTACCATTTAAAATTTAATTTTTTTATATTATTATACTTAAAACTAATTAAAGATACTGATAAGTTATTATCATATAATAATGGATAAGAGAAAATATATCAAACTCATTTAAATACAATCATCTCCCTCACAATTAATAATTTACTCAGTTTGCTAGTTCTCCACACAACATCTGAAGAGTAAAAACTGATATATGATGGTAGCAACCTTTCTTCTACTTGCTTAGAGGTAAATAATTAATGGTTAGGTTTTTTCATATTTTGTTTTTTTCCAATCTATCCATATTTGTTGTGAGATTTTCATAAGCTACATAGATTTGATAGCATGAAGTCTAACCATAACAAAGTGGTTTTTAAGTATAATTCAATCTCAAAAGAGAAATGCTAGGTTTGTATACACTTATATTTATAAATTTGTCATTTTATAAATTGGTTTTATCTCTAGTCAATATACGACTTCTATCTATAGAAGAACAGAGAATTAGTTATGCTAGTTGTATTGTTACACGTATAAATTTGATTCAAAGTTACATAATGCAAAACCATGCAAATGTAGTTCTTGCAAATTGTTGTGCCATGATTTAAATGGTTGAGAGTTTTGGGAATGTACTGAACAAGTTGTTTTTTACAGTTCATAACTGCAGGATTTCAAACCGTATCAAAAACTAGTACCAGTAATTAATCATATAGGTTGAACTGCTTGGCCAAGAAAAAGGTATTTTTCTCATCAAATCTCTTAAATTTTTCTTTGAATGCATAACTGTTTCTCTTAGTTATCTTTTTTTTTCTTCTAAAAAACTAGATATTTATTAGACTCATAGTTTCATATATTATATTATTTACTAACTTTGATTTCTCTAGTTTTATAGCAAGCATGTCTTCGTTCTCAAATGAGGATCAAAGTAATGATAATCAGTCACAGGAAAATAATCTAAGGAAAGGGCCATGGACAGCAGAAGAAGATGCAATACTGGCAGAATATGTGACAAAACATGGACCAGGAAATTGGAACATAGTGCAGCAAAACACTGGACTACTTCGTTGCGGGAAAAGTTGTCGTTTAAGGTGGACAAATCATCTAAGACCAGATCTAAGGAGAGGTGCATTCACCAAAGAAGAACAAAGGAAAGTCATTGAGTTACATGCGGAGATGGGAAATAAATGGGCTAAAATGGCACAGAAGGTTTGAATCTTCTTTTACTTCACATATTTTCTTTCAAAACCACTTATTTCTTGATCCAGTTACTTACATGTTAATATGTTCTTCCATGTTTTGGTTTAGTTGCCTGGACGAACAGACAATGAAATCAAGAACTTTTGGAACACTAGACTGAAGAAAAGGAAACGAATTGGCTTAGACCTCTACCCAGATGGCATAAAACCTGTGTCTGATTCCCACAACCCAAACACTATTCTAGCTACTTACACTCATGGTAACGAAGTAGTAGGGACATCATCTCAACATGCCATGTTAAATAATTTCAGTAACACTCAAAATCAACCACTCCCTGTACAACCAGTTTCTATGGTACGTGAAAACATGAAACCACCTCAAGAAATGCAACCGTCTGAGGTACCTCAGCTACTACAACTACCTGAAGCAGGTAGATCATCTTATGTACCACATGTGGTGTTCAACACTCCAAATAAACGACTGCGTGTACAACCAAATTCTATGGTACGTGGAAACATGAAACCGTCTGGCGTACCTCAAGGAATAATGCAACTGTCTGAGGTGCCTGAAGAACTACAACGACAAGGTACATCATCTTATGTACCACATGTGGTGTTCAACAATTCCAGTAACACTCCAAATCAACCACTGTCTGTACAAGCAATTTCTATGGTACGTGAAAACATGGAACCGTCTGGCATACCTCAAGAAATAATGCAACTGCCTGATGTACTTGAGGAACTACAACTACCTGAAGCAGATTTGTAAGTTGTAACATTTCAATCTTTTTATGATTGTTGCCTTCTTGCATTAGAGTCACTTCTTCATATCAATATAACAAGTTTTAATAACTGATAAATGCAGTGATGCGTTACTGGGAGATTTCGCGTATGATGACTATGCATGTTTAGATGGCCCTTTTTCGACATCAGAGTTGCCTCCATTGCCATCATGTCATGACATAACATTTGAAGAGTCAATGATAGTGAGAGAGAATTCTCAGGCAGAGACTAACCAGTATTATGAACCACGTTCTCCACGTAGCAATGGGTATTTGGAGTCTATGTTTTATCCACCAAAGGTTTCGCAAGAACAAGATGATTTTTCCATGCAAGGGAAGTTGAATATGAGAAATGCCACAGAAATTTCCTACCAGAGAAAACCTGAAAATGAAGATGTTTTGGGTGACTTGATCTGGCCAGAGAATCAACATGATGATGCTTTAAATGACTATGTCCGTTCTTTTTTGAAACCTTAAAAATTAGTCTTATTTTCTAATTTTATTTTATTTTTTATAATTATATATACTTCTTTTACATATTTTATACAGTGTAAAAACCATGTAACTTTTATAGATTTTCTTTTATTCAATATATAAGTATATTCTTTCTACATCATGTTTGTTGTTTCCAAATAAAGGGATTTGATCTTAATCCTACTTGAATGAAAGACTCGTCTTTTATGTTATCATTTGTCATTGTAAGACATGCTCCTTTTATCCCAACAAAGCTTTGTTACTAGACAAGTACTTTGAAGAAAACAAATATGAAAAAAATGATTTTTTATAAACTAAAATCCATGTATATACAATTTAATTTGTAGGAGTTGTTAATTCATGTATATGAAAGTTTTTTGGTTTCCTTCTTTTTAAAAAAAAAAAAAACAGAGAGAAAAACTTACACAAATTGTGATTTGTATGATCATTGAATACATTTCTAATGATTAATTTATGTGACATAAGAGGATGTGTTTAAGTTTTAAAAAATGTTTATTAAATAACCATATAAAATGAAGTGAATCTGATTACTAATAATTGATTTTGTGATTTTTTTAACTAAACTTTTTTTTAATTTCTTATGGACTAACATCCTTCTGAAAGGATAAAACTTTTTTTTTCATTTTAACTTGGTGAGTTGAGTTTCTAAAATTTATCACATAAGTCTATAGGTTAGATAAATTATATAATAAACATTTGTATGTATGTATGTTGTAAATAAAATATTGTGTTGTATAAGGTAAAATTTTATTAATTAATATAATGTCTATATTTGTGATTATTAAAAATGTTGTTGTTACCTCAGCCGGTTTATTCGCTACGAAATTGCAGATTCAACTCTATCATAAAGTTCCCTTTTCGATTGTGACTCTGCAAAACACGCATGTCTCAGAACGAAGAAAAAACCCAGATTTCTTTTTAGGATTGTGATATTTAACAACTTTTTTAGAACATGTCACCATTATCCGTGGTCAAAAAATATATTTTTTTTTGTTCTTTTTATGCTTGTTTGAGTTTATTCACCTTTTTAACACAAATTATAGAACAACCACATTACTTATAGATCACTGAAATTGCCACTATGCATGTCTTTTTTTATTATCAATGGGTTCAAACCCAATTTGGAATTTTTTTAAGAGCATCAATCATAATTGCATTAAAGAAAATGTAACAAAACCTTTTAAAAAATGTACTAAATTATATTTTATATTTTTCTTTCACGAGACTATTGAAGGGAAAATACATCTTATTTTATATTCATCTTTTTGTTACATATGGAAAACAAAAATTGTTAGGATCTACAAAATAAAATCAAAACTCACACCCATGATGCAAATCATTCTGCAAGGAGGGAAGTGAGTTTGTTCCACAGATATGCTCTCTCAAAAACATGAAGAACAAGAATGTGAAACGATGAGAAGCTTGATATGAATCTGATTAAGAAAGAACAAAATCATAACAGATAAAACACTTGTTGAAATTTTAAGCCGCACTTCACCCAAAATCTTCATGTAAAATTTCTCAAATTACAATACCTTGACTATTTCTAATTTCAACACTCTATGTATCCACTTTTGGCCTAAAACAAAAGATTCTTAGGAGATTAATCAATCAATGAATGGCCTATCATCCCTCCTAATCTTGCTAACTACTAAGGATCTGTCTAACACTGCTCCTAAAAAGTCTACTCTAGTTTTCCATTAGAAGTTTCTAGTCAGTGGCCTATATGAGAAGTCATCATTAAACCAACACAGGTGTATTTACATTTCTTCATCATAATCCTCTTCATCTTCATCAATCCTTCCATTTATGTTAGCTAGTTGAATGGGATCAATGGTCATTTTTTCCATATCAGACAAGGACCATCCAGGATATTCCTCATGATGTTTCTCTTCTGATATTGATTTTGCTGATGAACTAGTTGGAACAGCAGTTGGTGATGTTAACGATTCCATATTCTCATCTGGGTCCATGTTTAAGTCAAAATTTCGAATGGACACCTGAGCCGGCTTGCTAACTGGAAAAGTCTGCTTAACTTCTTCAGGTGATGACGCGTTTTCCATGCTTTCATTGCTTTGAGTCTGCTTTTCATTTTGCTTCAATGCATCAGAATCTTCTGCACACTTGGCTTGTGAATTCATCTCTTGATCTACATTTCTACTTCCACGGCCACGACCCCTTCCTCTTCCCCTACCCCTTCCTCTGCCACTGGTTTGTCCCGGCTCCGCCTATTCAAATCATGAAAAAAAATCATTATTCAGATAACATTTAGCTATAATTTCCAGGTTAAGTGCTATTCTATTGTTTGCTCAATTACAATATCACTTTTCACCAAAAACTTTCATAAAGTTTTAAAGACTATATGTAATTGAATTCATTAGCCAGCCACTTAGTGAACTTTCCTAATGACTATAGTAAATTCTTTGGTAACCAGAAAAAAGGTTCAGTGTGGATGATGATTAGTCGGCAAAAGGTGTAATCACACACGAAAATTTATGCTAACTTCTGAAGTTAATAGAATACAGTTGATAAACCTTGTTATTTCTCTTGGGCTCCTCGTGGCTATCATTATCATCTTCAGCAACTTTCCTAATATAAAATAGACAAAACTCAGCATACTGAAACTAGTTCCCGCTAACAATAGTATTAACCAAAGCACAAACCTCCTCTTGACAGTATGGTCATCACAATTTGCAGCAGAACCGCCTAAATCAGGAACCTTGCTGACAATATCTTTCAGAAAGTCAAAGACGTTAAAAGTCTGCACACACTGTTTTCTGCAAATGCAAAGGATGGAAGTAAACCTTTTAGAAACCAGAAAGAGAAGGTAAAAAGCATGTGTTCCAAAAGCAAGACCACCTTAACATTTTATTCCATGGATGTCATTAATATGTTTAATCATGTTAGGCAGAAGAGGGAATTTAATGTCACACACAATGGAATATTAAATCTATAGAAGAATCCTAAGACATTAAAATGAGACTGAGCATATTATCATTAGAAATTTAGACCTGATGTGATGTTGTCATAACCACATTTCCAAAACCAAAGAAACGTGCACGATTTGTAAAAGTTGTAACCACTTTGTACAGACTTGACAAAGACAAATTTAAAACTATAAAAAATAGGAATTCACTTACAAATGAAAAGCATTCATAGTCTTAGCTCCCCTCCTCAGAGTTATCTCATATGTTCGATCACACAAATCTTGTAGAAATAGCTCTAGGGCTTTAGCTGCAACGCATAAACATGAATAATCACAAACCAGAGATTATTCATCACAAACTCCCAAAAGCCCAAAAGTAAATCATGTTTGAGGAAGACAAAAGGAAAAATAGAATATGCATGAAAAATTACTTACAAACTAAAAGAGGCACAGCCATTGCAATCTTCCCTACATCCTCATCAGCTTGCATAATTTTCTTAATCCTGGCCTGTCAAATACCAATTCTATAAGATAACACAATTATTACTGAAATGACTAAAACCAAATCATGGAAGATAGAAGAGCATTCAGTTAATTCAAATAAGGAAATTCCACCTCAACGAATGAAGAGCAAAATTTTCAACTAAAAGAAACTAAATAAATAAGTTGCCTAATGGGGAAAAAAACTGTGGTTGTCCTACCCCACCAACAGTAACCAATGCTCAAATTCCACCCTCCTAAAAGAAGTAAAGAGTAAGAGTACAAAAGTTAAGCAAGTATTGTACATAATTCATCAATCAAAAATACGTACAAGGGGGCCACATGAAGGTTTAGGTGTGTGTGGAGAAAAGCTATAGAATCCAGATAAATAAAGTACATAAGATGAAGGGTAGTCCCATAGTGAGAAAAAGGGAATGATCAAGAAAATCTATCTTTATATTTAAATGATTTTATTAGCCTATATAATAGGAGATTGAAGCTTTGTTTGATTCATATATTCCACCACAACTAGTAGGAAAAGACTTCTGTTGTTACTGATGGCAATGTTGGACTCTGTTTAAGAATGTATGATATTGATATGTGATATGCAATCCTCAAAAATTATAGTATAGAAAATACTTGGAAGCAGTGGCTTCTACAAAGGAATAAACAATCCCTTCAAAAAATACCATTGCTTGAGGGGCACCAAATTCAAAGAATTCTTTTAAATAGACATGTAATACCAAATTTGGAAAAAGGTTAGAAGGGAAATAAATACTACAAATAACATTCTGTCCTAGTTTCCAATACACAAAATATGACATAAAGCAGTGCCAAAATAAAGATAAAGATTTACATCCTAAAATCGATAAATGATATTCCACAACCAAATCAAAGCACGTGGTTGTTTTACAAGGGCAACACCCATTTCCAAAGTAGGTAGGCAATTAAACGTAAAATAAATTACACCAAGAAATCTCAGTTAAGACAGCCATAATAAAGAAGAATTAAGATGTGCTCCAATCACTCCTTCAAAACATTTTTTTCTACCTCATTGAATACATTGCACTAAATAAAAAATCAGCAAATACTTTGTTCTAATAGAACTATGTTTGCATTCCTTAAGATTTCCCGGAATCAAGACTTTCAGAAAGAAAAAAGATGGTTGAAAAAACAAATGTGCAAGATGGGTGGTTGTGTTTCTTTGTCTTTCGGAAAGAAAACTTATATCATCCAAAATAACTAACATCCAATGGGCACAAATCCTAAAACAATATTCATTAACATAACAAAAATTCAAGGCCAAACAATTCTAAAGCCTGAGTGTTAGTTAATACAGAGCATTAGGCCCGTCAAAACATGAACCACAGAACATCCAAAACCAAGAGAAACCCATCTCCTATGTTACCCAAAAACACCATTTTACACAAGGAAACAAAACGAGCCCAATGACAAAATAAAAATAGCAAATATATAATGAAGAATCTATTCAACATGAAGAAAGAAAGTGAGAGAGAAAACTTACCGCAGGGAAACGAGTATCCAATTTCTTCCTCATGCTGTGAATAGAAAAAACGGTTGGAGAAGACGACCAAACCCCACTTTACTTTTTATAAAGGGGAAGAAAACAAGATTAACGTTGAAGAAGACGAAGAAACAAAGTGGGAAAAAAACTATATTTTTGTTTTGTCGTGTGTTTGGGTTTGGATTGTTTCCCCCTTTCACCAAGCGCTAATTTAGGAGTCTTCTACGGTTCGCACTGTTTCAAACTTTTCATATTCACCGTTCATTTATATTCTAAAACACTAATTTTATTTTCTTCTAATCTCAAATCTAACCTAACTTTCCAAAGATTTAAATTCGAATACTTATCTTAAGATTTTTTTAATATAACATTTTTTTATAATTAGTTTAAACAAATATATTTTCAGGGTTTTTTTTTTCTTATACAGGAGTTTCTGTTGAGCTTTTCTTAAATTTAGTACTTCCTTCTTCTTTTTCCTAAATTGAATGTTAATATCTTTTATATAAATTATCAATTATTTCAATTAGCAATTAGAATTGATGGACTTAATTAAATCTTGAAAAAAATTATTGTGTTTTTAAAATTTGAAAAAATCAATTAAGCTGTTTATTAATGGAGAGAAAAAAAATGATGGAAAAAATAATCAAGATTGGATAATATAATTTATATTGAAAAAAAAAATTAAGTACCCTTTACATGTATTTTTTATGTTAGATATTTTTGTATTTTGATTCACGATCTTAATTGAATGAATTGGTTTCTATCTCATAAATCAGAATTCCTATTTTAAATAAAGTGAAATTGATTTTAAGTTATAATATAAAAATAGATTTCGGTGCTTATATTAAATAATAAATCTGATTTTATCTTCCTGTTTATATTTTTTGTCGTTAACATATAAGTATCTGGTTAGATTTCATAGATTTTTTTGTTCATTTTAAAAACGTAACTTTGTTTTTAAAGTTTTTTCTAAATAATGTTTTACCTTAATTTATTTTAAAAATACAAGATATATATAGATGAGGCAAATTCTATTTGGTGGTAGTTTAACTAGCAGATACCATAAAAGAAAAAATTAAAGAAATTGATGAATGTCTAATTCTAAAAGTTACTTTGAGAATGAAAATAAATAATATATATATATATATATATATATATATTAAAAAATTATCATTTAAAGAACTTCAAAGAAAAGGAAAGGAAAAGAAAGAAATATAGAAAGAATAAGGGATAAGCTTGTCTCTTCATTAAATATGAGTAATCATGACTTAAGAAAAAAATAAATAAAAATTAAAATAAAACTAGCCTATAATTTATAAATTCATGGAGTGGATAAGAGGTAAAATATAGAGTTGAGAAAAAAAAGAAAGAGAAAGAGAGAGGGAAATAATTTGGACTAGTAAATTTTAACTTTTTTTTTAAAGAATATTGTTACGGTATGAAAATGAGCTAAAACTATTTTTTATTAAATTTTTATGTATTTTGAATTATATTATTTTTATTTATTATTTTATTGGAAATAACTTATAAAATAGAATATCAAAGTTGATAAATATTTTAAAATAATAAAATCGAGTATCTGTTAAAATAATTTAATAATATAAATAAAATTTTATAAACATATCTTATCATTTAAAATACGTATTATCTTTCTAAAATTTTACAATTTATTTGATGATTGGAGTTACTTAGGTGATTACAGCAGTGAGTTCTTCACCTTCATTCGATCAGTTTTTCTTGTAGAATAAGTTAGTTTATACTCCTTTTTCTTTGGTTTAATTTTCTTTGAAAACATGCAATTTTATTTTGCTACATGTGTCGTTCGAGTTTCTCTTCTTGTTCCTTGTCGATAAGTGGTCTTAATAGTCTACTTGGTCAAAACTTTTATGGTTTGTAGGTACAATTATGTTCTCTAAGCGGAATCAGTGGTTGTTTTTTTTTAGAGCCGTTTATGCTTCTCACTAGGTAAGGGAAGCTAATGATTTTCTTTATTTTGAATTAAGATGTACGAATGGTTGTTGCTAGGTAGTAAGATTGATGTTTGATTTATTTTGTAATTTTGAGATGGTTGTTTAGTGATAATTGTGCTTTGATGTGTGTGTTTGGCTAATTGATGCATGATGCCATGAATGATTATGAATTTATACTTGTCTGATCTTTTGAATGTTCTTGTTTTGGAGTGTAAGTTGTATAAAACTTATGTGGTATTGGGTAACAGACAATAGCTTGAATTATAGTTGGTTTTTGGTCTAAAAAGGGAGTTTTTATAGGCGAGAAGTTAAGGTAATGGTCAAATGGGAGAAACTGAATTCTTAGGTCTGTTTTAGGGTCATTTAAAACTTGTCTAGACTTCTAGTCAATCAAAAATATATTATTGAGTTGGTCTAAGACATTAAAATGAGACTAACCATATTTTCTCTATTTCATATGCAATGATTATTGGAGCATTAGGATAACGCCTAAGACTAAGTCCCAACATCAATACATCACACTACTAAACTTCACCCTAGGAACAACCTCATACCTATTGAAATACCAACATGAAGTCTCACCACGAGGTCCATGAATTCACGCCAATCATCGATATCATACCATCATATTCATCAACCATAAACATACACATAAACATTTTCACAAACCATAAATATCCATTTATTTAAATCAATTAAGTATAACATATTTATAAACTAACTCACCCAAATAAGGAATCCAAAGCAAAGAAAACATATAAAAACTTAGAAACAAAGCGCCTAACAAATTTTTTTAGGGAATAATCGATTATCACACTTGATAATCGATTAGTCCAAAGAAAATTGATGCAAAGATGACCTTGTGAGTGAAATAATCGATTATCAAGTAAGATAATTGATTATTCCAAAGAGTTTTGAAGATCAGATGACATTCTGACTGAAATAATTGATTATTAAGTAAGATAATCGATTATTCCTCTCAGTTTTGACATTAACATGATTTTTCTGGTTTGGTTACACTTAAGACTCGTCCAAATGACCAAAATTAATATCCTTGACCCCATAATTGATTCAAGAACATGTTTATACTCAAAATAAGATACCATTTTGATCTTTTGCCCATAATTTAGTTGCACAAACTAATACTAACCGTCCAAAAGCTAACATATCAATTTTTTTCACATTACCAAACATATTTTTGTGAACTAAGAGTCCAAACAAGTTTTAAATAGCCTAAAAACAGACCCAAAACTTCAAATTTCCCCATTTAACCCTTATCTCAAAATCTTGCCTATCAAAACCTCCTTTTTAGACCAAAACTAGCCTATGCTTTTACCTATTTACTACTTTTCCACTCATCATCAAATTTTTGCTTAACTAAGGTTTCTAGACAAGTTCTAAATGACCTAAAGACAACTTCCAAACATTAGTTATAGCTCCAAAATCGCTCTTATAGAAATTTACCTACCAAAACCCAATTAAGACCAAAAACCAATTATAACTATATCATTCTATTACATTAAAATTCAACAACAAATATCAACTCATTATGACATCAGTCCCATTAATTCAAGCAACCTAAACCAATACATTCAACAAGCAATCACTGCAAATCTTTTCAATATCAGACAACACATTCAATAAAATTTGCATAAGCAACTTCACATACCAAATTTATAAATTTCAAACTAAACCAAGAATACAACACAATATATTGAATCATTAGCAACATAAAAAGGAGTAGTTCACTTACCTTACCTTATAAAGGACCTAACTGTTCTACAAGAGCTAAGATAACTCCATCTGCTCAAAGAACTTTATCTGCATCTACAACTCACAAAAACATGATAAGAGTATACTGTTAGAATCACTTATCAAATGAGTATTCTAGAAGACTTAGATGACACATGCAAAAATACTACGATTCGCATGCAAAGGAAACGAGATCGACAAAAAGAACAGAAATTAACTTACTCTTTTGGAGAAACTGATTAGGTAGACTTAAAGATCTTGCTACTGTGATTATGGATGACAACGGGTCGGGTACGGATAATGCCTATCCGCAACCCGACCCGCAACCCACCAGTTTCCTAAAGGGTACTCGCTTAAAAAATATTCGTGGATATTTTAAAACTCGTGGATATCCGTCAATACCAGCAAAAAATTAAAAATATATATTTTATACATTTTTAAAATAAAATTACAAAAAAATATATAATATAAATTAAATTAAATTAAATGTAAATTAAATTTTAATTTTAATTAAATTTAATCTAATAAAATATAAGTTAATTTTATTTTTAATTAAATTTAATTAAAAAATATAGGGTTAAATATGATTTTAGTCCCTCAACTATCACTCATTTTTGGTTTTCGTCCCTACTCGAAACATCAATGGTTTTTGGTCCTTGTTGTTTTGAAACTGTTATATTTAGTCCTTGAAAATGGACGGCGTTAATAAACAGCACATGTGTCAAACGGCAGCTTTGACACCTAGATTTTTACTGTGCTGATTAGATTAAATCTGCCAGGTGGGTGTTGAGTTAATTGAGATTAGCAGCAGTGATGTTGGTTAATTCAGATTAGGGTTCAAAAATCAAAATTGGGGAAAAGTATTTACTGTGTAAACCCTAGGTTCGAAACACTTTTACTCCAACAGTTTTACTCCCACACTTTTACTCTATCGAAGCTGAGAGTCGCGTTGCGGTGGTTGGGGTTGCGAAGCGGTGCGGTGGTGGTATTCTCAAAGGTAAGTTTCCCAATTTTGTGTTGTTATTGTTGGTGTGAATATAATGATGGGGGTATGATGGGGGTTATAGGGTTTGGGCGGTCACGAAAGCTTATGAAGTGGTTAAAGGCTTTGGGTTGTTTATTGAAGTGGTTTTCTTTGATGTAGTGAAATGAAAGGTGACAGTGGTTGCACACGAAGATCAATTGGTTCGGGAAAGTCCCAAAGCTGTGGATCATCTTCACGGTTACCATCTAAATTGTGTGGTTGTGGTGAAACATTATTGCTTTTGAAGGCAACTACTGTGAAGAACAAAGGAAGATGGTTTTTTAGATGCAGAAATTGGGCAGTAAGTTATTTAATGTTTCACTTGTTTTGCTGAATTTTGTCTTAATGGGTCTTATTTTGATTGCAGAATAATTCAAGTTGTAATTACTTTGAATGGCATGATGAAGGTGTTTCTGAAATTGAAGGAAGCATTGAAAGAAAAGGTGAAGAACTTGAGATGTGTTTTGAGAATGAAAAAGTTGTTCTGGCTCTAAAGAAGAAGAACGAGAAGCTGAAAAGGAAATTAGGAGAAGAGAAGAAAGTTGGAAAAGTGATGTTGTTGTTGTTTATTTTGTCATGGGCCTTAACAATTTTCTTTTGTATTATGTTTCTGTTTAACATGAATTGTAAGTAAGAATTATGGTTGAATAAAATGAGCTATTATGTTGCTGCAATATATATAATTGTATCAGCTACTGTGGTAAGTTCTTTCTGGCATGTTTTCATTCAGCTGTAATTTTCCTGATGGCCAAACTTATAAATGGAACTTTGTCTATTGATTTGTCGTTTATATGAATTGATTCTGTCCATTTACTAAAAGTGCCGCTGAACTGACAAAATGATTGAGGGTTATATGGCTATAGGTTTACAAAGAAGTTTGTGGTAATGATAATTTGTGTTGTCTTCTGGTCAATTTAATTAAGATTTAGTAATTGTCACATTTTGGAATTAAGCTTTGGTGCAGATTGTGCAGATCTACAGAATAGAAGTGGTCTTATCATTTCTTTAGTGTATAAAGGTTTATTCTTAGTTAGTTTTAGTAAACTAACTATAAATGGGAAATTAATCAAGAATGACCTTGATTGTATAAATTTTAACTGGCATTGTGGACGAAGACATCAATCAGTAAAAAGAATACGCGATCTACCCCAATCCTACTGAGTTCCGTGAACTGATTATACATTTGAGAATAAACTCGGGCAATTTTACCAGTTAAATTGCAAGTTTGATAACTTTGAATATAAGTATGCATAAAAGATATAAAATCTGCATATATAAATCTGCAATATATAAGATATAAAAGTATGCAGAAAATCTGCAATTATAAATCTGCCATATATAAATCTGCAATATATAACTGATACAAAATTCAATTGAGGCAAAAGTATGCATAAAATCTGCATATATAAATCTGCAATATATAAGATATAAAATCTGCAATATATATATAAATGAGGCAATGTATATATCATTGTTATCTTATATAAATCTGCATATATAAGATATAAAATCTGCAATATATATATATATATATATATATATATATATATATATATATATAAAATCTGCAAGATATCATTTGCTTCCATTCACTTCCATTCACTTCCATTCAAAAGTTCTAGATAAAATATCCAATCCATTCAAAAGTGCTAGATAAAATATCCATAATAGAAGATAAGAAGGAATCTGCATAAAAGTGGTCCCTTAAAGGTAGTACCACCGATGACAAAAGTGGGTGAATAAAGTGGTCCCAGCACTGCAAAATCAGTCACCCATTACTACTGTTTCCTAAGTGGGTCACAATGACAAAGCCAATACATTAAAATAACCACATGGCTACAGTATGCAGAGTACAAAATATATTAAATCTTCAACTTGTGCTAGCTTGGGATCCTAGATCTTGTGAAGCCATTAGTCGTGAGGATGTCCTTCTTCCACTTTGGTGAGTTGATGAAGGTCCTGTTCCACTTTGGTGAGTTGATGAAGGTCGTCCAGAATGAGAAGTCAGCCTTGTTCCTCCTCCCTGTGACATTGATGGAACTGGTTGTGCTTCAGAACCTCCTGCAGTGGTAGTTGGTCTTGAGCTGCCGCTTCCTCCTACACTTGAAGTTCCTCTAGTGTTCTGTAAATAGAAGTAAGTATCACTCCAAGCATCATTATGAATGTGAAAGTAAGTTAAGTTATGAAAGAGTGATGTTGTACCTTTCTCTTTGCCCTTTTACAGCTTCGTACATTATGACCAAATGCATTACAGCTGCTGCATTTCATAAGAACATTCTTCTTTGATAATTTCACATGACTAACATATTCATCAGCATCCCTTCTTCTTAGTTTTTTCGGCCTCCCAGGTGGTGTTTTGTAAATTGGAGGCAGTAATGATTGTGCTTCAGAAGTCTTCCACAGTTGTTGTCCATTGATTGGAACAATCTCAGGCTCATAACAAGTTACATAAGCCTCTTTTTTGTAATAAGGATGTACATAGTCTTCAGGATTTTCTAGTTTGTAATTTATGGCAGCCACAGCATGCCTACAAGGAATTCCAACCAAATCCCAAAAATAACAACTACAAGAATGGTTACTTAGGTCAACTACAAATTTATCCATTGTAAACCCGTGAGTTACTTCGAATTTTGCAGCCCCTGCCCAAGTTGGAATCCAATTTCCACTCTTCTCTACTTCCCTATCAAGCCTTTTTCTTGGTTTAGGCATGACAACTCCTGTATATGTTGTTGCTTTTTCCCTAAGAGTTGCAAACCTCCTCATAATGTAAGTTCTAATCCATTCCATCATTGTTATGATAGGTTTGTCTCTAGCTAATAAAATGGTGCTATTAAAGGACTCTGACAAGTTATTTATCAAGACATCGCATCTAGGATAACAACTAAATGCATGTTTACACCAACACTTAGTTGGAATAGCTAGCAACCAATTGTAAGCATCTATGTTAACATTCTTTAACTCACCCATTTTCCTTTCCCAGTCTTGTTGATAAGTGGCCTTTGCAGCCGCCATCATAAGATCTCTAATGATCACTCCTCCACCAAACTTTTTCTTGTAATTGTTATACAAGTGCCTTACGCACAGTCTATGTTCCACTCCCTCCAATATCTCATCAAACACTGCCATTAATCCCTGGTAAACAGCAAACGTTGGGGTGATTACTAAATATTATCACTGGTACAAAATATAAGAGAAGAAAAAATTACAAAAAGCATACCTTTTGTTGATCAGAAATGAAAATCCAACGTTGGCAATCAATGCCACCAATGTCATCCAGAAGTAGGGTCAAGAACCATCTCCAGGTTTCTTTGCACTCGGTTTCAACAACAGCAAAAGCTAAGGGGAAATATTGGTCGTTGGGGTCTCTGCCCACTGCCACCAACAATTGACCACCGTATGTGGTCTTGAGATGACAACCATCTACCCCTATGAATGGCCTGCAACTTCCTAAAAAGCCTTGCTTACAGCCCTCTAAACACATATAAAAAGAACCAAATCTTGGAGGTAAACTTGGCTGAGGTTGATTCACTTTAATCTTAAACGTACCACACTTCACTCTTAGCAATTCTCCAACATAATCGTATAGTCGACCATACTGTCTTTCCCCATCACCAACCAAAGAATCTAATGCAATTTGTTTAGCCTTTCCAGCTTTCCAAGCTGTGATACCAACACTGAATGACTTCTTAATGTCATCAATTATTTGGTTCACTGACATGTTAGCCACATTAACAAACCGGTCTGTTAATACTTGTGCTATCCAGTTTACATTTGCACTTTTGTTTCCAAAAACTCTTCCACAATTGTGTTCTCCAACCAAGGTTTTGACACAAAATGTTTGCTTGCCTCCTACCTTGCTAGCCATGATAACAAAACCACATTTGTTTTTACATATTGCCCTTGCTCTAGTTCCATCATTTTTGACAAACTTAACCTCTTTACCATTTAAAACACTATGCTCCATTACTGCATTTTTAAACTCCCTTAAGGTACAAAACTCCATCCCCAATTCAAATTTGAAGTTCTTGCTCATATCATCTTGTCTAAACTTTTTAAACTTTGCCTTTTTCACCCTCTCATCACCATCACTGTCTACATTTGAATCCAATTCATCACTGCTATATTCTTCATTCATATCATCTACATGAACTTCTTCATTTATGATAAAAGATCCTTCTCCAACCTTGCCCCTTTTAGTCACACGTTTCTTCTTCTTCTTCATTGTAGTCCACCTCTCCAAGACTGGATTAATGTCTCTAACAACTTCCTCCACCCTAGCATTGTCAACACCAAAGCCGTCATCATCATTAGCCATTCTGTCTTCCTCACTATCATCCAAACATTCGTCATTTGAAGCTTCTACAAACCCCTCAACCACATTCCTCCCTTCATCTTCTTCAATTACAGAATCTTGTTGATCCCCAACATCATACTCTGCCGTTTCCTCACCATCATCACACTCTTCCTCACCCATTTCAACATCTTGTTGTTCATCACCCATTTCAACATCTTGGTCTTCCTCAACCATTTCATCCTTTTCTTGTTCATCACCACCATCATACTCGACACCCATTTCATCCTTTTCTTGTTCATGACCACCATCACACTCTTCCTCACCCACTTCAACATCTTGTTCTTCATGACCACCATCACACTCTTGTTCTGCCACTTCACCAGAAGGAAGAAAATGAACTAAAACTGCCTCACTGGTAACATGTTGAACATACATGTCTATCTCTTCCTTAGTCTCCTCCGCATACCTAGCCAAGTACAATGCTTCCATGTCATTACTCAATAATCTGATACTGTTCATCTGCGTTTGTTTCGACCCCTTCCACCACAGTTTGAAATCTGCATCATACTTAAATTCTGTAACTATTCCAATAGCTTCAAAATACGACCACCGATCCGGATCAATTCCTTTCATCACGTGAATCTCTCCTCCTAAATACCGTAGCCCATTATCAAACTTCCCCATGTGATGCAAACAGATGTCGAACCCCATTTGTAGACCTACATTTTGCCAAAAAACTTTACGATTTACTTTGGAAAATCCAAAAGAAAAACAAAAAAAGTAGCTTTCTTACCTTGCTTTTCTGTGACAAAACGACCACCACCGCAGCGCAACCTCCACTACAACGAAACGACCACCGCACCACTTCGCAACCACCACCGCACCGCTTCGCAACCACCACCGCACCGCTTCGCAACCACCACCGCACCGCTTCGCAACCCCAACCACCGCAACGCGACTCTCAGCTTCGACAGAGTAAAAGTGTGGGAGTAAAACTGTTGGAGTAAAAGTGTTTCGAACCTAGGGTTTACACAGTAAATACTTTTCCCCAATTTTGATTTTTGAACCCTAATCTGAATTAACCAACATCACTGCTGCTAATCTCAATTAACTCAACACCCACCTGGCAGATTTAATCTAATCAGCACAGTAAAAATCTAGGTGTCAAAGCTGCCGTTTGACACATGTGCTGTTTATTAACGCCGTCCATTTTCAAGGACTAAATATGACAGTTTCAAAACAACAAGGACCAAAAACCATTGATGTTTCGAGTAGGGACGAAAACCAAAAATGAGTGATAGTTGAGGGACTAAAATCATATTTAACCCAAAAATATATAATTGTAAGTGAGTAACTATGCTCGTGAGTCGGATAGTATAATTATTTTTTGTCACATACTGAAAATCTTTATACAATTTTTTCTATATTTGCAAATTATTCTCTTGCAATTTTCATGTGGACGAACTGTAAACTTTATTGTACAATGTTTTTAGAAAAAGTGCAAACTTGTATTGTACAACTTTTTCTGACAAAACTTCAAATCTTATTGTGTAATTTCTTTAAGATACAAATTGTTCTCTTGCAATTTTTTATATAAATTAAACTGTAAACATTTTTTTGTACAATTTTTTTGTTACAAACTTGTATTGTACAATTTTTTTGGGGGACAAAACTGCAAATCTTTTTGTACAATTTTTTTAGACAAAATTGGACTCCCTTCATAAAATTTTTCTATATAAATTACATGTTCTCCAATTACATAATTACAAAAATCCCCTCCAATCCAAGAAATGTATTAAACTATGATAGTAATCTCAAAACCAACTCGACTATTCTCTTTTTCATATTAATTTCATAGAAGAACCATATTAAATTTAATATTTCTCATATATATATAATCTTAAAATAATTTGTTTGGTACTTATATAACAATAAATAAATAATCAAATTAGAAGATCAATTATTAATTTAGGTATACATAATTACTTCTTCATATGATATTTTTTTTACTTTCATTTAAATCTATAATTTAATTATAATATTGTTTGAATTTAAAATAAATATATTAATATATATTTCTATTTAATTAACTATATAAAATTAAAATTAATATATATATATATATATTGAAATTTATTGTTAAACATGTGTACAAAAATATATTGTTACTAGTGTTTTGTTTTTAGCTAAAAATTAACTTTTGGACATTATATATATTCAGGCTTTGATAGAAATAAAATTAATAACACCCCTTCCTATTACACAAAAAATATTATATTTGTTGGTGTTTGTGAGAATATTAAGTTTAGAAGAGAAATTTAAATTTTAATATACATTTTTTTAGTTGACTTTTTTTAATGCCAAGAAGAAACTATACTAGTGGAATATATAATGTTAATAGGTTAGATTTTGAATTTGAAAATAAATACATAGTGCCTAAATTCTTGTCAACTAAATTACTACAAAGGAGTCAAAAGATTTAGTTAAAAAATATAATAATAATAAAAAATATATTATTACAAGAGAATTAAAACATCTAAATTATTGTAGACTAAATTATTACAAAAGAGCTAAAACATGTAAGTTAAAAATATAGAATTTATGTAATAATAATAAACTAGTTCATATATGTTTCCTTCTACCTAAGTCATATAACAATGGAATACCATTAAAATTATTGATTAACAAACAGTATTTTATAAGATGACACTTTCAAAAGCACTATAGATTGTATGTAGAGGAGATGAGAAAAAAAAATACAAACTAATTTTCTCTTTTTAAAAAATTGTTAGAATTTAAAAAAAACAATTTATAGAATGATGATATATTTTAAATACTATAAAATTAATATTTAAAATTATATTATGATTCTAGAAATATTTTTTTTAGAATTCTCTTACTTCTTTCTAATATATGTATGTATTTTTAAAGATTAGAAACCCTTTAAGTGAATATTAAAATTATTAAATTTTTATATATTATAATATTTAAATTATATATATATATATATATATATATATATATATATATATATATATTAGTTATTAGTTTTTCATATTAATTTTATTAAACAATTACTAATTAATCATTTATAGTGGTTGAGAATAAATAATAGGAAAATAATATTTCTTTTAAGAAGACACATAAACCCTGATTTTTTTTATTTGGCAGTATTTAAATGGTTGTGTAATTTCTTTATTTAAATTATAAAATCACTTATTAATAATTTATAATGATTAGAAATCACTAGGATAAAAATTTTAAGCTCAAACATACAGAAACTTAGATGGAAGGATAGAAGAAATTTAACATGATTCTCTTATAAATACTCAATAAAAATATTATTACATATATATTCAAAGTATTATTATTTAGTATGCAATTTTATTGTTAGTAGGTAGTTCTTTCTGTTACGAAATATATAATTTTTTTTAAATCAAACTGGAAATTATTCTCTTACGATATTTTTTTTTTTTTGGAAAAAATGCAAATTTATATTATGTATTTTTATTTTGGAGAAAACTGCAAATCTTGTATAATTTTTTTCTACACAAAATTTCACTCTTTTCCTACACTTTTCTCTATAAAAATTATAATACACAAAATAAATTATCAATTTAGTGTATACACAATTACTTTTTCATATAATATATTTTTTCTACTTTCATTAAAATCTATAATTTAATTATAATATTTTTTGAATTTAAAATAAAAATATTAATACATATTTCTATTTAATTAACTATATAAAATTAAAATTAATATAAATATTGAAATTTATTGTAACATGTGTACAAAAATATATTGTTAATAGTGTTTTGTTTTTAGTTAAAAACTAATTTTGGACATTATAAATGTTCGGGCTTTAATAGAATAAAATTAATAATACCTTCTTTCCATTACACAAAAGAGTATTGATCTCTCCACCACCACCTCCATATTTTTTTAAATTACAAAAATACCCTTTAAGATTTAATCTTATTTAATTATTTAAATACGTGGCATAACGGTTGACAGATATGTCACGTCCACTACAATCACAAAAGTCACCTTTAGCCTGACGACATCTTCGTAGTCCTTCAACACAGTACGACTTAACTGAGACTGTCAAACATAAAATCTGTTAACAATTAATTCTCACTAAACCAAAACTTCGGACAATGATTAGACTTATACGAGAGTTCAAAATATAACAAATCCAACTTAAAGTATGTCATGGCATACGATATACCATGGACACGTAAAACAAGTTTGATAGCGTAAACAATAGGTTCCTTCATAATTAATTTCATTATAAGTTTGAAAGAGGTGTTTTATTTTACACCAACTTGCCATTCAATTTTGACAAAAAAACTCATTTAAGATTATTAACTGTTATCCGAAAACAAGCAAAAATTTGTAACTTGGAAGCACATCAAATTTTGGGAACAGTTCATCTTCATACTAACAAATTTCATTCGTCAATTAAAAGAAATACCAAAACTCAAGAGAAAAGGCAGAATGCTTAATTTAAGCAAAACAGAGTTGCTTGAGTAAAAGATGTTAGAGTAAAAAAGAAATACTGGAATTGTAAGCTGGGAACGTCGTTGTTGTTTCTACACACGAAACTCCTCAGAAAATAAATTCATTTTTTCCTTGACGAATCAAAAACACAACATTAAAATCGATTCACGATAAAAAAACAAGAAATAGTTACGTGTAATTAGAGGAAGTGAATTGAAAAAAAAAACGATGCACCTTGAGAATTGAGAGGAAACGCTATTGGTCGTCGATTTCCTCAAAATGTCGACGCCATCGATCCCAATCCCAATCCTCGTTGTAGCCAACTGCGCAGCTACGATCTTCGACGGCGTCCCCGAAGGACTTCTAGTAAGAATCAACGCATTTGGCGACCTCGGAGAAATGGTGCAACACGGAATCCCAATCGCGTTTGGTGCCACCGTGGTCGTCGGATGAGATGTAGTGGCAGGGGGAGAAGGAAGGTAAAGAAAGGAGTGATGTTCATGCGGGAAACGGAACGACAAGCTTCTGATTAGTGAAGGTGAGGGTTAGAGTGGTCATGGAAGCTATGCGAGAGAAAGAGAGAAAGAGAGAGAGTGAGTGAAAGGAACGAATGGACATGCGTGCGTGTGAGAGTATGTGTTGGAAGCAGGTTGGAAAGAATATGTTTTGATGATGTTGTTGCTAAATGGTGAGGTGATAGATTATTGTTCTTGCTGCTGTTGAGTTAGTGAATAATGTGAATGTGAATGTAAAAACAAATATGAACATCCGTTTTCCTTTTAGCAGATGTTGATATTCATTGACGAATTATCACATCCGTTGAAGGATTACCATAACTTCTTCCGTGCATAACTTCTTCCGTGTATAACTTCTTTTGTGCACCTGAGACAAACCCTGCCTTCGATAAGCACCACCACAAACACCGAGCTCTTATCACCATTGGTTTCTTGCATCACTTGCAACATTCCACCAAGCACAACCCATTACCAAGAGACACACTCACAACACCACCACACTCACCCAAAGAACAATGAATCAGTTATAGAGGAAGAAGAAAGGGAAAACTGATTTTAATGTACAAGTTCAGGTGTGGGGTACTTTTTATAAGGGGACCATTAATATTTAATTAATGATTGAGTGAAAATTTACTAAGGAAGGACAAATTAGATATGAGGTGGTGTAAAGAGTATTAAGTGGTGGGAATGAGAACACAAAATATAGTCTAATCATTATTATATTTGTTGTTGTTTCCTGATAATATTAAGTTTAAAAGACAAATATAAATTTTAATATACAATTTTTTTGAGTTGATTTTGGTTAATGCGAGAAACTATTTGGAATGTATAAAGTTACTAGGTTAGATTTTGAATTTAAAAATACATAAATAAAAAGTGCCTAAAATCTTGTCAACTAAATTATTACAAGCCACTTAAAAGATTTAGTTAAAAAATATAGAATTTATATAATAATAATAATAATAATATAATAATAATAATAATAATAATAATAATAAGAATAATAAATATATTATTACAAGGAGTTAAAACATCGTTATTGTTAACTAAATTATTACAAAGTTAAAAATATAAATTTTGTGTAATAATATAGCACTGTACGTGTCTGTTTCCTTCCTTCTCTTTTATTTATTTATTTTTTAATAATTTGGTCGTTTTATCATTTTCAGATCTTCAAAACCCTAATTCTGTCAAATTCAGTTTGAGCCTCGAAAAACCTATCTTTCTTTTCTCTGTCTGCATCCTCCCTCTAACCATTTCGCCATTCATCGCTGATTTCCCATCGTCGTTATCGTCATCATTGACATCAAAGCTTTATTGCCGAAACCCTAGGTTTGTACTTCTTTTTTCTTGGTATACTTTTTTTTTTCTTCACTTTTCTCTCCTTCAATCTCAAACTGCAGCTACGATCCTGTGTCGCCTCGTTTGTCGGGGAGCTAGTAGCCGCTTGTCTGGTTTAGAGCTTCGTGCAATCACGGAACTGGGTAATTTGGATTCCGCATTTTTTCGTTCGTGGGATTTGGGAATTTGTGGTCTGTTTGGATTGTGAAGTGGGGATAAAGTGGATCCTCGAGAGGGAACAGCATGAGACTCATGCTGATACTTATTCGTTTGACCTTGATTGCAGTTTTTTAATTTTGAGTTAGCTGTGATTATAGGTTTCTTCGCGTTGAGTTCCCAGCTCTAGGCAACCTGTTTGGTTTGCCCAGAAAATGGAGAATTTTCTTTGTTTAGATAGAGGTGTTACATATCAGTGTTATAGGGAATTGTGGGGTTTGGTTGCTTGTCCGAATTTGAGTTTTTGTTCGGGGTGGGATGACCGGGTGAAAGTTGTGGAGTCTTTAGGCTTTTGTTTCAGTTTGACTACAAGCTTTGCTGTTTATTCGTGTCTGAGTGTATTCTTAGAAGACCATTCTTTTTGTTTACTGTATTGATTAATGCAGAAATGGAAGACAGGAGAACATGGAATGTTGGTGTTTTGTCTTACAGTTAATTGCTTAAAACTTTGGGCATGATTGAATGGCTGAACTTTGGGCAAAATGATTTTTGACTTTGTGATACTTACTCTCTCAGTTTTGTCTTTTCAATTACTGTGTGAAAAACTAGTAGCCAGTAATGTGCATTTTTATGGTAGATTTAACTGAAACTTTCTCAATTTTGAAACCTAGCAATGCCTGTGCAGAGATAGATCTGGCTTTTTGCCCAGATGTGTAATTGTATAAATTTCTGCAGCTGCACTCGCATAGAGGAAGTTAGGAACAGTTGATGAAATAACTATTGTGTGATTATATTCTGTTCACAAAATACATCGAGTGTACGGACAGGAAATCCTTCCTCTCCCTCTCCTCATTCCTTAAAACAGATTTTTCCTAAAACTTCGTTAAAGGGAGAAGTTATACTATTTTGTGCTGTTTAATTTTATAACACGCCCTTATTGTTTTGACTTCTTTGCTTTCTCTTTTTTCCTCTGTTCATATGTTTTATTTTCCCCTTAGTAGTGCCTAGTGTGTTACTCAGAAGTGGCTGCTCGTTTGCCAAAGGATCTACACACACGATGTTCCTTATAAGTTATATGAAGAGACTTTTAGCTCGGGGGGGTAGTGAGAGTTTTTGTTTATCTTTGTTGATGCACGTAATCCTGTGTTTATTTGGTAGTCAGTTACAAAGCAATGCACAATAACTTTTTTTAAATGTTACAGGGCTATTGTAATGATGTCTCCTGCATCCCGATCCAAGTCTAAAGACAAAAAAGCTAGCAAGGAAGCCCAGAAAGCTGCTGCAAAGCCTACAGGATCTGGTAATGCAGTGGCTGGTGTTCCAGCCAGTGCGTATAACCCCTTATTAGGAACATTCCATACACTGGACATTTCAACGACACCTACCTCACCTATACATGCTAATGGTCGTTTTCGGAACATAGATGAAACAGATGAGCATCCTGTCAACTCAGTGGTTGCTGGTGTTGAGTATGATTCTGTTTCTAACAATGGTAGTTGGTCTGGTGAGTCCGAAGAACATAAAGAGAAAAGTTCTAATGCCCCTGTTAGATCAGACTCGGTACCAGGAGCTGATAATGACAAACGAGAGAAAATCCGCCAGAAAAATGAGAGGAAACATCAACGGCAGAAAGAAAGGCGAGCACAGGAATTGCATGAGCGGTGTACTGGTTATCTCATGTCGAGGAAACTGGAGGCACTTTCTCAGCAGCTTGTTGCAATGGGCTTTTCTCATGAAAGAGCAACAATGGCACTGATATTGAACGAAGGTAGGGTTGAGGAATCAGTAGCGTGGCTGTTTGAAGGTGGTGAAGAAGCAGATGGTAACAAGGATACAAACATACGTAGGGGCAATTTGAAAATTGACATATCAGATGAGCTAGCTCAGATTGCAGACATGGTAACCAGGTATGATTGCTCAAAACAGGAGGTTGAAAGAGCAGTTGTTAACTGTGACGGTGATCTTGATAAGGCTGCTGAAACCCTGAGAGAGTTGAAACTTGATCCCCCATCAGCTCCGCCAAAGCCAGAGGAAACAGGTGATCCTCTCATCAATAATAATGTTAAGCAGTCAGGAGTTGGAAGTCAGAGCTCAAGGCCACAAACAAAAGCTGTTCCTTTACCAAATCAACCTAAAAAAGATGACAAGGAATTTAACTATACAAAGGCTGCAATAACAATTGGAGTCCCTTCAGATTCCAGTAATAGAAACGTGCAACCTGTAAAGAGAATCCAACCTAAGTCTGAATGGGCCAAGCCTCAACAGGCTACTGTACCAGCTGATAAAAAGTGGCCAAGTTCAGGATCTAATTCTTCTGTCTCTTATTCCCTGCAATCACCTTTGCAAATATTAGCCCCGCCTGGTAAGTCTGAAGCACGTTATGTGCCTGTTGGAGGTGAGTTTAAGAACCTTCAACCTGTAGCATCCAGGGAACCATTAATCATGATGCAGTGGCCCCAAACTGTAAATGCAAAGCAAGTTCCAACCACAACTATGAGTTCATCGCCTCCTGGAATAGCTGCTACTTGGTATACGACTCACGGTCCAGATGCTGTGAGATCTAATGGTTTTTTATCTCATGCCCCGAGCACTAGAAGCCCCAGTCCAAACTACCTTAGTTCTAATCAAAGGTACCACCAAGTTCAGTATCAACCTCAACAACAGTTTGTTGGTGGCAGCAGCAATTCAGTAGATCACCAAGCAACCTGCCAAGGGAATAGCAATTGGAATAGAGCAGGTGCAACCCCAACGCTTGCTGCTGCTACTTCTCTAGGACTCTTTTCCGGACTAGGATCAGCTGGTCAATCAGGGGCAACCTCTCCAGTTGACTGGAGCACTGGTGGGTCAATGCAGTTTGATTATACTAACATAGACTGGTCCTTGGATAGAAGTTTAGCTTCACCAAGGTCAAACGGTTCATGGCTAGGATTTTCACCATTTTCAAAGAATAATACTCAGATGTATGACTCAAATGCTTCAGGAGTCGTTTCTCAATCATCAAATGGGAGTATTGTTCCCTTGCCTGGACTGCAAGATGGTGGAGTAGCTTCTTCTGAGACATCTGCTGGTTCCCGGGACTGGGGTTCTCCATTTGAAGGGAAAGATCTATTTAGTTTACCGAGACAGTTTGTTTCTTCTCCTACTCTGTAAAATGAGTGGGAGAAAGTTGAATGAATAAAATGAAAAAAGACCCAAAAATGTGTGATTTTATGTTGGCTCTGATGATTCTACAGTTGATGATTGTTGGTGGTATGCTCAGTGGGTGAACCATCCAAGAATATTTTGCATGCTTTTGCGCTCACATGCCAATTACACACTATTCATTCAGTCACATAAACATCACAAAGTTGACAATAATGGTTAGAGTGAGTGAATAATACTTAAAGCTAACCAAATTTCTAAACTGGATACCGTTTTAAGTTAACCAAATGCCACAACCGTACTAGTAGTTTGATGCGTAAATCTAAAATAAAGGCGTTATTGGGTAAAAAGTTACATCAATTTCGTTAAAAAGAGTGGAAGTTATAACCAATAGCTTGTTCTTAATTGTGAAAAATCACTATTCGAAACTGAAGTTGCACACACGATCATACTCAAGACATTAGCTCAGACTTTCAACTCAAATTATCTTATTTTTAAGGATAATAACGGTTTGGATTAGATTTGCCATTGTCTAAATTTTTAGGAATGATAACGGTTTGGATTTGATATGCCCTTGTCTAAAAAAAATTTGTTTTCGTTATTCATGGCATTTTTGTCGGTACTGTGTAATAATATCCATTTTTTTTATATATTCATATATAACTATGGATATTTTTTATATTTTATATATATATTTTTTAAATTTTAAATAAAATTATTTAAAAACATCTTTAAAATAGAAACATATATAAAATTCTTTTAATTACAATTCAAATCAAATTATTTTACAAAAGATTAATGTTAATAAATTTAGTCTTTTAAAATGTAAATTTAAATATGTTGCGTCAAAATATAAATTTCAAAAAAAATAAACGTACAGTCAAATTTTAAACTATTCTTTTACAATTAATATTCCTTCTATTAATAATTTTATTTAAATCATTTGAATATAAAAGAATATTTAAATGATGAGTTTTTTTAGAGAGAATTATCCAAAAAAATATAATATCAATGCAACGTCTTAACACTATTTTTAATATAAAATCTTAAAATAATAAATTTATAAGTCTTCATTTTTTATATAATGTTTATTTTTTCATTTTTATTTAATATGAAATTTAAACTCGTTTGAAATCACAACCATCCCTGTTTCTAAGTTTTTCTTTTGTAAGTTTCTCTATTTTGATAAAAATAATCTCAAAGTTAGATTTTACTTACTTTTGTACCGTTTAAGATCAAACTTTAAGATATGCATGAAATTTTGAGCTAATGGTGAATGAAAAAAAGACACATTGAATTCATATTTCAAACCAAAAGATTCACGTTAATTTTCTTAAATAAATTGCTTTAGCAAGAATTACGTACAATGGTTTTCTTATTGTGAAAAATCTTGTTTGTCCCATCCCAGCATTACTAAATTATATATGAAGGATCCAATTGTTATATCTTCTTTCATCATTCACTTTTTTTTTTTATTACATAATCTTTTAATCATTTTCTAAGTTGCCAATTATTATACTCCTTAACTATTCTTTAAATTACTCTTTATTTTACTCTTTAATTACCCTCTAAAACACATCACATTTTTCTCTCTCGAAGTAATCATATTAAACTTAACTAAAAAATATTAAAAAATCAAATTTAATTGTTCCTGATACGATAACCTGTAACTTATTATGGATATAACATTTAAAGAATCAGTCTCTATGATAAAAGTTTGTTTTCCTTTCAATCTCGCATTTCTTTTTCTACTTTGTTCATAGATTTTTTTCTGTTCATTTTACCCGTTTTAGCACCATTTTTTTTTCTGTGTTTACCAATTTTTGTGGCATTGCATAGTTTACATGTAGAGAAACCACTATGGTCTATCTGCAATGGCTATAACTATAATATTGCTATGAAAAGAGTGGAAATGCATAACACAGTATTGAGATACTTCGAATATTGAGATATCACCATCATCATACTATTAATAACCATCACTGTATGTATGTGTCTTACATCTTCAATAATCATGCTATGCCAGATGATGCATCCATATTAATATATTCATTTTAAATAGTACTAACAGCTACAATTTAGACAGTCAAATTGAAAATCCTTTATATCACAAACACACACTTTTTTTTCATCGAGTTTTTTAACTTCATTCTCTCTCTCTTTTTTATAATATAAAGATTAATTTTTTTAATCATCAAAATATATCTGAAAGTGGGTTTTGAGTTGGTGAAAGTGGTGTAAAAAAAGCATTTTCCTTTTCAATTTGATCAGAACAGTAGTTTATTGAACTTTTTCAAAACAGTCAGATTAAACAGCAGCAGTTTATGACAGCAATTGGTTTGGCTGGTTCTTGAAAGAAAATTCTGATTTAAAAACAGGAAATGCTTTTACTAAGACATTTTCCTCATATTGAACAACAAAGTTGTTTCATTTTGTAACCTGTTTATGAAAACCAGTTTGTCTATTACAGCATTGACTGTATCTGTTAGGTTCCAGACTTGGGAACCTAATAGCCACTCTCACTTTCACTTCCAGAAACACAGAAAGATTGGAAGAAATAAATGGTATTCACAGTAAAAGGTTTGTACAGACAGAGCCCAGAGGCATAACCCTCTTCAACAGGTAATTACCCGTTAACAATCTAACAATCAACCCACCTATCCCTTCTACACCGCTTGTATTTAAACCATCATACACGCTCCCCCCCCCCTAACTGTCCAAGACAGTTAGTCTGTTATGTTCAGTTACACTTATTCCTCCTCTCATACACTAACCACCTTTTCTTATTCCTATCAATACCCCCCTTCAACATTAACCTTGTCCTCAAGGTTAAAATCGGGGTACTGTTCCTTGATTGTTATTTCATCTTCCCAGGTGGCCCCTTCTGGTCCTCCTTGTTGCCATTCGATCAACAGCTGCTGCACACTGCTTCCTTCTTCGGTCCTCTGCCTCCTTCCCAAAATTTTCATGGGCCAAAACGAAGGCCCCTCTGCCTGCAGGTCCAGTGGTAACTCCCTCTCCACCTGGTGTTCTCCTATTGCTTTCTTCACCTGTGAAACATGGAACACGGGATGTATTCGAGCTGTCTCTGGCAACTGCAACTTACAAGCTGCCTCCCCCACCATCTGAATTACCTGGAACGGTCCAAAGTATCTGGCTGATAGCTTTGGGTGGAGTCTGGTAGGCATCGAGGATTGCCTATGGGGTCGTATCTTCAAATACACCCAGTCCCCCACTTCCACGTTTGCCACCCTCCTCTTTTTATTAGCTTGTCGCACCATAAGATCTTGTGCACGCTCAAGATGGAACCTCAATTGTTTCAAAGCTTCGTCCCTGGTTTGAAGCTCTTGATTCACGGCCTCCACTAGAGATTCACCAGGAATGAATCTATGTAAGGCAGGAGGTGCTCGCCCGTAAACAGCCTCAAAAGGGGTGCACCGGATTGCCCCTTGATAGCACGTGTTATACCAAAACTCCGCCCATGATAGCACAGTCATCCACCCTTTTGGCTGCTCTGAACAAAAACACCTGAGATACCCCTCTAACACCCGGTTCACCACCTCTGTCTGCCCGTCCGTCTCCGGGTGATACGCGGTGCTCATTTTCAACTGCGTCCCCTGGCTTTTGAACAATTCACTCCAGAACATGCTTAAGAATAAGGGATCCCTGTCTGTCACGATGGATTTTGGAATCCCATGCAACCGCACTACTTCTCTTAGAAAAATCTCAGCCACCGTCCTTGCTGAATAAGGATGTTTGAGTGGTATGAAATGGGCATACTTGCTCAAACGGTCCACCACCACCAAAATGGCGTCATACCCCTGAGACTTAGGCAGCCGCACCACGAAATCCATACTAAGCTCTTCCCATATTGCGTTCGGAATGGGCAAGGGTTGTAATAATCCTTGTGGAGATGACGCTAAATACTTGTGTTGTTGGCACACAAGACATTTAGCCACAAACTCTGTAATGTCTTTCTTCATCCCAACCCAAAATAAGGACTGAGCTATCCTTCGGTACGTCCGATAAACTCCCGAATGACCCCCCGTCTGTGTTAGGTGAAACTCTGCCATCAATCTTGGTAGCCACGAAGACTGCGCCGACAACACCAACCTCCCCTTGTAGTGCAGTCTTCCGTGTTCCATCGTATATGCTGGGTGAGAATTTGGGTCCACTTCTATTTCTTCGATCACCTTACGTAGTTTCTTGTCTTCGGCTACCTCCTTCATTACTTCTTCGAAATCTTGCCAATAGGGCCTGGCTATCACCGACAACTCCTTATCTTCTTCATCCACCCCCTCATCTCTTCGGGACAACGCATCTGCCACCCGGTTGGTAGTTCCCATCTTATATAGAATTTCAAAATCGTATCCCAGCAATTTAGCTATCCAGTTTTGTTGATTCTGTGTTGTGATACGCTGCTCTAAGAGATACCGGAGGCTCCTCTGGTCAGTGTGGACTATGAACCTCTGTCCCAAAAGATAAGGACGCCAGTGCTGGATAGCTAACACCAGAGCCATCAGCTCTTTTTCATAAATGGACTTGCTGAGAGCTCCTTCGGATAAGGCCTTGCTGAAAAAGGCTATCGGCTTCTTCCCCTGCATCAATACAGCACCAACCCCTTTTCCCGATGCATCACACTCAATATGAAAAGGTTGCTGAAAATTTGGGAGGGACAATACTGGGGCTGTCGTGACGGCTGTCTTCAGCGTTTGCCATGCTTCCTCTGCTTTCTCGTTCCAGGTAAACCCCCCTTTTTTCAATAGATCCGTTAGAGGCCTGGCAATTTTGCCGTAATCCCTAATGAACCTTCGATAGTACCCCGATAAACCCAAGAATCCTCTCAAACTCTTTACTGATTTCGGCCGTTCCCAGTCCACCACCGCCTTTATCTTTTCATCGTCCATCTCCACGCCTTTGTGCGAGATAATGTGGCCCAAGTATTTGACTTGGGTTTGCCCGAACTCACACTTCCTCCGATTGGCCACCCACTGATCCCGTCCCAGTGTTGACAGGACTTTCCCGACATGCTCCAAGTGTTCCTCCCAGGTTCGACTGTAAACTAGTATATCGTCGAAGAATACGAGCACAAACTTCCGCAGATAGGGCTTGAAGTGATGGTTCATTGTGCTCTGGAACGTTGCCGGCGCGTTGGTGAGCCCGAAAGGCATCACGACAAACTCGTAATGTCCCTGGTGTGTGCGGAACGCCGTCTTCTCGATGTCCTTCTCAGCCATGCGGATTTGGTGGTAACCAGCCTTCAAGTCCACCTTAGAAAAATAAGAAGCCCCCCCCCAACTCGTCCAACAGCTCCTCTATCACCGGTATGGGGAACTTATCCGGCACCGTCGCTCGATTCAAGGCTCTGTAGTCTATGCAGAAACGCCAGCTGCCATCTTTTTTCTTAACTAAAATTACTGGGCTGGAGTACGGGCTATGGCTCGGACGGACCACCCCCGAACGGAGCATCTCCGAAACTTGCTGCTCGATCTCATCTTTCATTATGTGTGGGTAGCGATACGGCCTGACATTGATCGGACCTGTTCCCTCTTTAAGGTGGATCTGATGCACCGTCTCCCTGCTAGGTGGCAACCCCTCAAGCTCAGTGAACACCCCGTCATGTTGTTCTAGTAAATCCTCCATCTGTTGCTTTTGTTTTTCAGTGAGGCCTGAATACTTTGGGCTGCTTGTTTGGGTCTCGCATAAGCCCAACTCCCAGACCAAAACACATGTTGCCACCTCATCTATTTTTTTTAAAGCTCCGGGGCCCACCACCCTCCTCTCTAAAGCGGGATCCCCTTGTATAGTTATCCTCCTATCACCTTGTCTGTACTTCATCGTTAACAGTCTCCAGTCCACCGTCACCTCCCCAAGCTTTGCCAGCCATTCTACCCCTAAGATGACCTCCACCCCTCCGAGCTCGAAGATGTAAAAACGTTCCACAACTTGAGTCTCTCCTATTTCCAACGCTACCTTTTCGCAACAGCCATCGATTCTCCTCCTCTGCCCGTCCCCCAGACTCACCAGATACGGCTGTGTTTTTGTTACCGTCATCCGTAGTTCCTCCACCACCCGTCGATTAATGAAATTGTGGCTCGCGCCACTATCAATTAATACTAATACCTCTCTTTGCCCGATGTGTCCTCGTAATTTCATGGTCTTGGGCGGCGTCAGTCCGCCGGCGGACAGAGCCGATAACTCCATCGTTGCAAGGGTCGTCTCCGTCGCCTCTTCACCTTCGACCTCTTCCTCTTCATCGACCACAATTAGCATTTTGAGACCCCTCTCTGGGCAGCGATGGCCGGGGCTGAAGGGTCCGCCGCACCGGAAACAACGACCTTCTTCCCTCCGTTTCAGATACTCCGGGTAAGGTAGGCTGCGAACATTCCGATCACCTCCGCCGCTGGTCGCCAGCCCCTTATTCCGTCCTTGGGTCGCGTCTTTATTCACAGACCCCACGCTTTCCGCCGTTCCTCCTCGCACCGTCGTCTCTCGGTTTGGGTCAGCTCGCGTCACCGAACCCGACGCCTTCCCCCAAGAACTTTGATTCTTGGCTAACCACCCTCCTCCGGTCTTTGTGCACAATTTCTCCACGTCCCTCGCCACCCTCATGGCGGTCATTAAGTCCGGCGGGTCATGTGGCCGAACATGATCGCCCACCTCTTCCCTCAGACCGGACAGAAAATACCCCATGATCTGCTCCTCGGGTATCTGGGTCGTCTGCCCCACCAGAACTTCAAAATCGCGTATGTACTCCTCCACCGGTCCCGACTGTCGTATGGTTGACAGCCTTTCGTAAACCGTTCCTCGCGTTCCTCCTCCAAATCGGATACCCAGTGCCCTCTTCAACCCGTCCCAAGAAAGGCTCTTGGTTTTCTCTCGCCAGAATCGGAACCAGCTTCCAGCGTAGCCATCCATACTGATAAAGGCCAGTTCCAGTTTCTCCTCCTCCGCCACCTTCTGTACTTCGAAAAACTTCTCAGCCCTACCTATCCATACCCACGGTTCGCCCCCCTCAAAGACTGGTAATTCGACTCGCTTCCTCCATTGGCTCAAACCCCCCTGGTTACCGTCTCCCCCTCTTCCACCTCCGCCGTTGGGAACACCCCCATTATCGTTCACCGACGACTCACTCTCCCCCTGTCGCTTCCCGTGGTGATTGTGGTTACGTTCTTCCAGCGCCTTCAAGATTGCCTGGATGTCCTGTCGAATCGCCGTCGTCTCCTTTCGCAACGCCCCCGTATCAGCTTTCGTCTCGGCGATGGCCACTTCGACCGCCTCTAAGTGCCCTTCGACTACCACCATTCTTCCCTCCATTTCCACGCGTGAAAAAAAAACTCCGATTGGGGATCCGGCAGGTCGGACCAAATGTTAGGTTCCAGACTTGGGAACCTAATAGCCACTCTCACTTTCACTTCCAGAAACACAGAAAGATTGGAAGAAATAAATGGTATTCACAGTAAAAGGTTTGTACAGACAGAGCCCAGAGGCATAACCCTCTTCAACAGGTAATTACCCGTTAACAATCTAACAATCAACCCACCTATCCCTTCTACACCGCTTGTATTTAAACCATCATACACGCTCCCCCCCCTAACTGTCCAAGACAGTTAGTCTGTTATGTTCAGTTACACTTATTCCTCCTCTCATACACTAACCACCTTTTCTTATTCTTATCAGTATCAGTATGATGTTAGTTTCTGGATTTCAGCACTGCTTATCACAGACCACTCTTCATGGAAATACTAAGACACACCCTTTGTTTTTAAGCATATTGGAGGTGATTCTTCTCTCGTGTGTAGCTTAGATATCACAATCTCTGTCATCCAAGTTGAAATGTGTATTATTATTTAATATTCATAGCTGCAAAACTTATGATTACTTTTCCCTTCTTTTTTTCTTGATTTTGCTTATTTGTATGCACTGAAGCATTGCTTGTTGCCATCATCATATCCCTCAAATGCAAATAAAAATCACAGGTGGGTGCTGTGTTCCCTATAATTCCTGTATAAGAAGCAGGCTTTTTAGCATCTGTAGTTACTTTACTTGCACTCTTTGTTGATGTGGCAATAATCATGATTGTCATGAAGAATGTAAGTGTTTGATTTTTTTCTTTTTCTTTCACATCTTCTGAATAAAAGCTGACACTTAAATCTGATAGAAACAATTTATGATTTACTGTGACTTATACTGCCTTGTTTTCAAGTAAATTGCAGACTTTGAAGGCTAGGAACTTACATGATTCTACTTCTTTGTATATTTGAGCTATGAAATAGGATTCCAAGAATGTAAGTGAATCTCCCAACAAGACAGAGCAGACCTCTGACACAAACTGACTTTAGTTTTATATAGTCTCATTGTTGGACTCAAAAATATTTTCTAAAGCCTTGAACTTTGCTTGAACTTGTGTAGGTATAGCTGAAATGTTCTACCTGCATGTGTTCATGCGCTGATTGCTCATTGTTTTCTTCATGACCATCGTGATCTTTTTATACAACAAACATATGCAGCTCATAGTTATTTCTTGAAAAGTAGTTTTCAGTTTTTGTCACTGACAGTTCTATTGCTTTTTGGAGTTATTCCTGCTGCATTGGCCTTGTCAAATTGAACTCAAACTCATCTTTTTGAATTAAACCAGAGTTTGCATTAAAGAAATTTTAATTTTTCCAAATCAAAAGTAACCTTTTTGAAAAAGACAAAAACAGCCATGTGGGAGGAAACTTTGAGACAGCTTATGTGCATGCATGTTAGTTGTGCTTAATTAAAACATTTATTGTTCAAACAACAGTTCATAAATAGTTTATATAATGAAATTTTCCATGTTTATTTATTTCTATTGCATTATTTATCATATGATGTCTTATTTTTCTTTTATCTGGCTCCATTTTTACCTTATCTGCAAAATCTTTCTGTCATCACCTTTTCACTGCCAAAATCAAGATTTTAGTTTGAAATTCTACCACAGTAAAGATGCCATAAATGGTGGTAGTGAATCTGCTAGCTGTCAAATTGATTAGAGTTCAAACAATCAAAATAATAATAAATAATAAACCAAGACAAATTAATGTGACAAGACATTTTGGTTTTTCTTTATGCATTTTGTGGCTAGGGTGTTGGTTCATTCATAATTACTGATAAAGTTTTGTCCAAGTTGGCAGCATCACAGTTGGCTCTATTTTGTCTGCAAGGTTTGAATTCTTGAAATTTCCATATAATTAAAGCACACAGGGCTGTGTAGAGATTGAAAACTGTTCATTTTGCTTTCAATAATTATCCAAAGCCAAAAGTAGTACAAAAATATCTGATATGATAAAAAAGTAGTGGTCTGATGGAGCCTCCATATGCTTCCTATATCTACTTTATTCAATGGCCAGTTCAAAAAATATGTAATTGTGACAGTAAACTGTGCAGTAATCTAAGTTTTCTTTAGTTTTTTCACTTGATGAGAAAGAAAAAATAACGTATTTTGTGGGAGTATGAAATTGCAAAAAATAAGCAGTGGTAATATAAAAAAAAGATAATGATATTTAGATAATATTTTTTACAACATTTGAACATCATTTACGTGTTATTTTGTGATTGATTCATGATAGTGTTTATGATTATTATTATTGACTGTAGAGTAATTTTGGATCAATCACATCATCACACGCAAATAATGTTTAAATATTGTAAAAAAAATGTTGTGTAAGTATCAATGTCCATAAAAAAACTGTGTGTAGTTTCCAAAATTGGTATTGAAATATGAGCCATGATATTTGTTTGTATTAAGTGTGATAAATAAAGGTTGTAAGGAAGAGAATGATGGTGCTTGTGACTCCTTGGCATTGTAATTAATGTATGCATGCCAACATAGTCCCAACTTTTTGTCTTTCTGTGTACATTACAAGAGTCTTTCTCCCTCCACCTCCAAAGTTTTGTCCTGCACCTCCCTATTTTATTTTAATTCCTATTGTACTCCTATAACCCGATTCCCCATAAGTCTACCCCTATAACTCTACTGCATCTCCCACAAAAACCTACACCCCCCCTTTCTTCTTCTTGCTCTCATCTGCTCGCACCTCCCTTTCTTCTTCTTGCTCCCCTGCTGCTACTGCTGCTACCTCCCTATTGCCTATCTCCAATTAGTATTTTTCTTCTAAGATCTCAGATCTGTTTATATTGTGGGTTAAAAATCATTTGCTTGATGTGTGTGTTGCTTGATCTCGCTGCAAGTGTTGTGTGTTGCTTAGATCTCTGTGCGAATTTACAGAACCGCAATTGGAAGTGCGGTTAAGAGGAGCCGCAATTCGAAGGGCGGTGGAACGAGAACCGCCGTTCGATTTGCGGTTGATGGTTTTTGGGGTGCAAACCGCTAGTGGAAATGCGGTTAAGAAGAGCCGCAGTTCGAAGGGCGGTGGAACGAAAACCGCCGTTCGATTTGCGGTTGATGTTTTTTGGGGGTGCAGGGCAGAATACGCTGCTCGAACTGTGTTCTGCATTTGTGTGAAACGCAACTGATACTGCGGTTGCACTTACTGCGTTTTTGTTTTTTTTTTTAAACGTTGTTTTTTTAATTTTTAGGTTGTTTGTTAATTTTTTTTAAGTTTATAAAATTTTATATATTATTTATTATTAATGTAATTTAGATTAAGGATTAATTATGATTTTAGGTTAACTATTAATTAATTTATTGAATGAAATAATTTTAATTAATCTAAACTATATTTTCGTAAATAATTTTATTATATTATTTATTATGTATATAATTTTAGTTAATTTTTATTTTCACAAAATTATATTTTCGTAAAATTATCACAGTAGCCGCAACTCACATTGTTGTTGGTAGCAGCCACATTTCGAAAGGCGGCAAGCCTTAACCGCTGATCGAAGTGCGGTTATTTGGTTTGGTTCTGAGACTAACCTTTGCTTGTCTTCTTTCTCGCTTTATCTTTTACTGTAGCACCACCACCAAATATCCACCAACACTGATCACCACTACTAGCACGGATCAACACCACCGATCACCAAACCAATATCTAGAGTCTCTCCGCTTCAGACACAATGAACAGTAACAGTACACACAAAGGAGGTGCATGTTAAGTGGTATTAGGGTTTATAATCAGAGTTGAGTTGTTGGTTGTTGGTAGTTAAAAATAGTTGTTAGGAAAGAGAGATAATTAAATAATCATTAAATGAGCTTTGACTAAATTAAATTAGGGACAAAATGGTAATTTGGGAGGTGCAGGGAGAAAGAGGTGAGGTGCAGGGAGAAACATTCACATTACAATATCACAAAACCATAGTTTAATTTCTATTAGAGTGATAAAATTGAGAAAAAATAGTACGAAACAAAATATTAATTAAGAAATATATGGTATCATAAAAGATGTGTGAGAAAAATTAAAAGTGAGAGGATGTTTATAATTTTGTTTAGCTTATTTATGTTTATTTTTGGCTAAATGTTTGATTTTATTTTATTTGAGTTTTAAATAAATAAATAAATAAATACCTCTTTGTAGTATTGTTTGGTGTACATTTTAACATTTATTTAAGCTTACTTCCTCTATTCATTACATGAATAATAATAGTTGACTATAAACTAAAATATGCATTTGGCTTTCGTTGTCCTTAAATAAATAATTTATATTTTTGATGGAACTGTTTTGATTATGCGAAGCATTTTAGACAATGTGTGTAGTAAATATAAATTGTATTTAATGAATATATTATGAAAAAAAGTTTAGATTTCTTTTTGTTTAGTAAATTTTTAACTGTAGTTTCTTACCGTAAACTGAAAACTAAAAAGTATTTAGTCGAATAAATTAAAATTTACAATAACGGCGAAGAGATAGGATAATGATTTCTTATTTATTTTAATTTATTTAAAATAAACAAGAAAAGTTTGGGCAATAGTTATTTTTAATTTGGAGTTTTTTTAGTGATTAATATATTTAAAACACTGACACTCAAATTTATTTGTCTGAAATTACTTAGTTGATTATAACATTAATCAACTAAATTATCTTGTATAAACTCTTCTTTGTTAAATATATTTTTTGTTAATTTTATTTGATTGTTTAAATATTTCTACTTTTATTGTTATTAACCAAAATAAGAATTACAATTCATTCATGTAAACTAAAAACAATAAATTATGATATTCCTTTTTCTTGTTATCTTTTTTTTTTTTTTTTTTACTTTAAGAATTACATTTAATATCTTCATAAAAACATTAATTTTTCTCAAGTTTTAGTTTTGTAACGTTAATTAAATACGATATTTCTTAATAAAGCATACTATTAATTTTTTTCATCTAATTGTGCTTTTATACTTATACATTTTTATACTTTTAAATATAATATACAAAAAGAATGTGGATAACAGTCATTTTAACTTGTACTTAAAACTTGACTGAAAAGGTTAGGTAAAAGAAAAATTTATCAAAGTTTTATATATTAACTGTGATATTTTCTCCTTTTCTTTATCTATAAATTGACTGAATATAGTGTCTTATCCTCAGTTTTATATAGCAAAGTTAAATAAACTTCTAATGGAGTACATATTACTTTTTTCTGCATGCAAGGAGTGTTATAATTATAGATATTTAGAGAGAAAAAATTACCATTTGTAAATGTAATCAAATTGTGAGAAGCATTCTAATGTAAATATCTGACTGACTAATTTGGATATACATCAGAGTCATGTCAATGGGTGCAATATTTGCTTACTTTTTCTCAGAAATAAACCAAACAGAAACCTATTCATCATGGCATGCAAGCAAGGACTGACACATTCATTGACAACTTGCAGAATTCCAACAAATTTCCAATTCTATTTTAGCTATAAAAATACTCACTAAAACACACATTCATTGACAACTCACTAAAATACAGCATAAAAAAATCCAGAGAATCTGGACTTAAAACATTCTCAAAAGTGCCTAAACTTGATGATGCAGTGATTTCATGAAGGAAACCTGATGTAGGTATAAGTTTCATCTAACAAACAAATTATCCTTGGCATTTTGTGCTTGCTGCCTAGACCCCAAAAGTAACCAAACAAACCCACAGCAGAAAGAAACAATCAAACTGCATAATGACAGGTGAAACGATGAAGTTTCAAAGAGATTCACCTGAACAGACAATTTCATGTACAAAGATTTTAAGAAGCCTCTATCTTATCTTCCTTACATAAGCTTAAGTTTGAAAAACAATCTTGATAAACTCTGAGCAATTTAAATTACAAGCATTATTAGACAGGAAATTATACTTATCCAGGAGAAGAAGCGGTTGACTTCTAGTGATCAAAAGGCCAACCACTATAACTTGTTCCATTATTCTGATCAGGAGTGGTTGAAGAGCTGCTTCCCCCAGTCTCAGAATAATGACTATTGTTTGAGCTAGAAGAGGAGCGAAATGGCCACAAAAATGATAAGGGGTTTCTCCTTCCATGGTTCTGAGTGCTGCTGTTCTCCCTGCTCCTGGAGCTGCTGTCAGTGCCACTGCTGGTGCTGGCATTCCTTCCTCCAAAACTTCGAGCACTGCGGGAATTAACCTGTCCTTGAGGTGGCAACTCAACACGGCAAACAGGACACGAGTTATGCTGAACCAACCAAGGAACAATGCAGTCAGAATGGTAGATATGGTTGCAAGGCATCTCTCTGGCTTCAGTGCCTAGTTCAAATTTATCTTTACAAACTGGACAGTGTGAATCCAAGCGAAGATGTGCCTGTGTTATCCTAATAGTAGGCATAGCATCGATCGAAGAACGTGCCGCTGGAGGTGGACCTCGCCGGTCATTCATGGTGAGTTGCTCAATAAGTTCTTCCAGTCCAGGACCCATAAAGTAATCACCAAAATCAACACGCCTAGGACCACCTCTTGGGCTGCCATTGGCCAAGGTGAATCCAGGAACTTGACCATGAAATATTAAATAAGGACCAGAACTGAAAACACCCCAACTCTGTTCAGGAGCTGGGAAAGAACCTGACCTTGCTCTAACATCAAAGTTTGAGTTTCTTCCAGCCATTCTATGCCTCATGAAATTATCAACAGCATCCATAAGCCCGAATCTCTGGTCAGAACCTCTCTGCCCCATGAAAGCATGTATAGCATCAAAAAGGTCAGGCATTTGATGAAACTCTCCGGACTGTGATGAAGAATATGAATGCTGGGGTGCAGGTGCTGCTCCTCGCAACTCATCAAGTTCTTGTACAAAACCTCCATCACAGTAAGGACAGAGACTGTCTCCCCCATCAAGCACAATTGGTAGTCTGCACGCATAACACCAGTGCGTTGCTCCACTTGACATCTGTAAATTCTGCACCAAAATTCAACGTTCTGTGTGAAAGACACCCTCATATTCAGAAATGAATAGAATTGATTTGATTAATCAAAACAATAGCTATAAAGTTGGAATCAGTAAACAAGATTCAATACACCAATTGACTATGCTAGTCTTAATATGTTGGTCTAAACTGAATAACTTAGTAACTCACAGGAACAACTTATCCCAAATAAGCTAAAGGTGGATAAGGCCAATTCAACCATACAGTACAAAGAAGCACAGTAAATTATCGTCACTAAAATTTGAACCAAGAACAAATCAAGAGTCAAGACTACTCTGAACAAAGAAGCTGTTCATCCAGAGTCATACATTCGGATCGAAACATTAAACACTTGAACAAATTTGATCAAAGAAAAGCTACCCATATATTCTTTAATTGTTTTTACAATCAACTGAAATTTATTGGGCTCAAGAAAGGATTCTGGTCACAGTTTTTTATTGGCCTTCTCTCATAATGTGGCGATTTTCAATACATTTTAACCATAAGTATATGATGTAATAGAAATTTAGTTGCAAATGCACCCAAATTTCACAACAATTTACAAATCACAAATTGCAATCATCAACACCAGATGCTAGATATCAGTGTAAAATTACGCAAAACAACAATTGCAATAACAATCTGCTTTCACTGAGAAGTCATGCTTCCATCCATCAACACAACAAAGAATAGTTTAAGGAATTAGGTCCAACAGTAACAAGGGGGAAATGCTCGCATATCCATCATAATAGAAAAATTGAAATGAAATCAACGTTTTCCTAGAAGGATTTACAAAATTATCAAAGATGAATAAAGGAATAACAAAATTCATCCATGATTCAAAGAGCACTTATCGTGAGAAACAGTAACAGTGGAGAGAAAGCATACCTAAATCCCAAGTTATAATTAAGGAGACAACAACAAACTTGTCAACAAAGAAGAGATTTTTTTCAAATGGGGATTCAATTTATCAATACCCAGTTACTCTAATGGCCAAATTAAGCTCGAATTTTACATAATCAATCAACCACAAAAAAAAAAAAGGAGGTATAAACCAAAAAAAATTGCATCAGTGCAGAAAGTTTCCAAATTCATCGTAGTGAAACTTATCAAAAGAAAAAAAGAAGAAGCAAGAACTGAAAGGTTAGTACCTGAAGATTCGGGGTTTGAGGAAAAAGAGAGAGAAAGTAGGGAGAGGGAGAGAGAAGATGACCTTTTATGGTTCTGAGGTTTGTTCCACTGATGCAAAAGTCTTGATTTTACCACTTCAGAATTTGTGTTGTGACTCTTTCTTTTATACAATAAATTAAAGTAAAATTCTTAGTGGGAGAAAAGAAACATAGTGGAATTTCCAACACAAACTATCAGCAGTTTCCATGGAATAATTAATCAAACACCACCATTTTTTTTTTACCGCGTTTGTTGCAGAATTGCAGTTACACGAGTTATCTTCTAAAACCTTTCGAATCTAATTTAAACACAACACGGAACTATTTTTTTGTGTTGTTTGGTGATCTCGATTGATTTTTCAATCAATTTATAAACCTTTTTTTGTTGTTAATATCATTTTAGAACATTCCTATTGCATTGTGAGTTCATTCTATGATTCTATCTTAAATCGATGGTAACATATTTGGCAAGACATCTTCCATAGACACAAGTAACATAATTGTAAATCCTGTCTTTTAATACGAAATTATTTGTTACCTTATAATAATCTAACATGTTTATTTCAATTTTTTATTTTAATTCATATTTTCTTTTCAATACTGACGATTGAGTAAGGATTAACATGGAACTCGAAGAAAGTATCGTGCTAGCAAAATTTGTTTTAGAAACTTTAATCAAATAGAATAGCATATAATAAAATACGTTTCAGTTTATATACTATGATATGATATAATTTAGTTTCTTACAAACTTAAAATATTTTAAACACATTTTATTCTTAAATAATGTTCAAATTTCTATATGGTTAATTTTTCTTTGAAAATCCAGTAAATTTTTTCTTTGAATTAAGTGTCTATTAAATCAATATTTTTATGTTTTGGTATAAATTCATGAAAAAAATATTCATTTATGTTTTGTCTTTAGTATTATATTATCCATTTTAATTAATTTTAAAATATTTGTATCAACCTAAATTCATCATAATGCGTATCCATTTTTAATATGATTCATATTTTTTTACTAAATGTTTCCTGTCACACCTCGTTAATTCTTCATTTTAGTGGAGAATACATGTCAAGCCCCTCTAGCTTTTCCATGTGAGTGGGAGACAGGATGACAGCTTCAATTAATTCTCGCCCATTGTGGAACGTGCGGCAGCAGGGAAGGAAGACATTTACAGAGAGTGGGATCCAAGTGACAGTATATGGAGCGCAAAACTTAGAAAGTGAAAAACAGGTGGCGATGTAGGATTCGACCGTCCGGTATTTGGGAGGTAGTATTTAAAAAAAGATTTTAAAATATGGTGTCATTTTGCTTGGCATGCAACCCTTCTTCTTCCTCACGCTCATTCTTCCAGAACCATCATTTCTCCTCCTTCTCTCTAAACCACTTCAACTTCTCTCTAAGATTTCTCACCCTTTCTCTCTTCCGATCATCAAACCCCTTTCAAATTAAATCTTCCTGGCGACGAGACCTTCCAATTGCGCCGATCATAATCTTGTTTTGAGCACTTTGGAATCTTGAAGTGTTATTTAGACTTGGCTTCCTTTGTCTGTGGACCGGTCAGTCCGGTCGGTCTGGTTGTTTACTTTGGGCTTGTTTTGTTTGCGGGCTTTGCCTGTTGCGCGTTTACGTTGGTTATAAATAGTAACCAACCCCGCTCTTTCAATTTACAACTTTTCATTCAATAATATTCAGTATTCATTCTCTCGCTCCGCTCTCTCTTTTATTATTCTCTGGTTCTAGGGTTTTCTCGAAACGCCCCAGGAACCCAACAATTGGCGCCCACCGTGGGGCAAGGATTCAAGAATTCCCAAGGAGCGATGGCAACCAAGTTCGACGTAGAAAAGTTCAACGGCGCTAATGACTTCGGGCTGTGGAAGATCAAGATGGAGGCAATCTTGATACAACAGGGATGTGATGAAGCGTTGAAGGGTGAGTCGAGGATGAGTGGTGCCATGACTCAAGAAGAGAAGAAGAAGATGGGAGATAAGGCAAGGAGTGCAATCATCTTGTGCTTGGTGATAAGGTACTGAGGGAGGTTGCGAAGGAGAAGACTGCTATTGAAATCTGGGCAAAACTAGAATCTCTGTACATGACGAGATCGTTGGCTCATAGGTTGTGCCTAAAGCAGCAACTCTTTTCGTTCAAAATGTCAGAATTAAGAACGATAGAGGAGCAGATTGCAGAATTCAGCAAGATAGTTGATGATCTGGAGAATATTGAAGTGAAGTTGGAGGATGAAGATAAAGTTGTCATCCTGTTGAATGCGCTTCCAAGAACCTTCGAGCATTTCAGGGATGCGTTACTCTACGGGAAAGATCAAGTGATCACGTTAGAGGAGGTTTTGACGTCAATTCGAACCAAGGAGTTCCAAAAACTCCAAGATTCGAAGACAACCGAGGAAGGAGCGTCCGGATTGATCTCGGTGAAAGGGAAAGGGAAGAAGCAGTCTGGAAAAGAGAAGAAGCTGAATCCGGACGGTACGAAGCAGGTGCGTTGCTTCAAGTGCCAGAAGATGGGTCATATCAAGAAGTTCTGCCCGGAGAAAGGAAAGGCCGGTCGGCCACAAGAAACCGCTGATGTGGCAGAGGCGTCTGAGGGATATGAGTCGGCTGGAGTGCTGGTGGCTTCGTCTGAAGATCCTCAAAGGAGCTGGGTCATGGATTCCGGCTGCTCCTATCACATGTGCCCGGTGAAGGAGTTTTTTGAGAATCTTGATCAGAAAGAGCATGGTAATGTACTGCTCGGAAATAACAAAGCTTGCCGAGTGCAAGGTGTGGGGTCGGTGAGGCTGAAGATGTTTGACAATCGTGAGATGGTGTTGCAGGCTGTTAGGTATGTGCCCGAACTAAAGAGAAATTTGATTTCTATTAGTGCATTTGATCTTGGAGGTTACACCACTAAAGTTGAAGATGGAGTAATGAGGGTTTGTTCTGGAGATTCTGTGGTTGCCAAAGGCAGAAGGAGAAACGGCTTGTACATTCTGGAGGGATCAACTGTCATTGGTCATGTCTCAGTAGCAAGTGGGACCGAGAATACCGCCCGGTTATGGCACTTGAGGATGGGACACATCAGTGAGAAGGGTCTTGAAGAATTGGAAAAGCAAGGCTTGCTTCTGGGAGACAAACTGCAGAAGCTGGATTTCTGTGACCATTGTGTCTTAGGGAAATCACACAGGATATCGTTCGGAAAAGGGAAACACTCAACCGAACGCCCCTTTGAATATGTCCATGCTGACTTATGGGGACCGGCAAGAACCTTAACTCATGGTGGAGGAGCGTATTTCTTAAGTATAATTGATGATTTCTCAAGGAAAGTGTGGATTTACGTTCTAAAAAATAAGTCTGAAACGTTTCAGAAGTTCAAAGAGTGGCACACACAGATTGAGAACCAATTGGGGTGTAGGCTGAAATGCCTAAGAACCGATAATGGGCTGGAGTTCGTTTCAGAGGAGTTTAATGGTTTTTGCAAAGAGAAAGGGATCAGGAGGCACAGAACGGTCGTTGGAACTCCGCAACAGAATGGCTTGGCCGAACGGATGAATAGAACCATTCTGGAGAGGGTCCGGTGCATGTTGCTGGGATCAGGGTTGTCAAAGGCTTTCTGGGGAAAGGCTGCCAATACGGCCGTCTATCTGATTAACAGGAGTCCGTCTTCAGCTCTCAATTTTAAAATGCCAATGGAAGTGTGGAGTGGACGACCGGCTGATTACTCACACTTGAGAGTGTTTGGTTCTTTGGCGTTTGCTCATGTCAGGGGTGATAAGCTGGATTCCCGGGCGGCGAAATGTATCTTTCTTGGATACACCGACGGAATTAAGGGATACAGGTTATGGAGGTTAGATTCACCTTCAAAACTAATCATTAGTAGGGATGTCATTTTTGATGAAACAAGGATGGCGATGCACCCGGAAAACTCTGGAAGTGAGAAGAAGATTCTCGTGGAGGTGGAGCATACTACTAATGGAGCTGGCACGCCCGGTGGGACTGAGGAAAACCAAACAGGTGAAGGGCAAGTTGAAAACGGTCGGACGATAGAGGAGAACCGATCGGATGAATTTCGAACAGGCCTTGGTGATGATACAGATGGTATGTCTGGCGAGGGAAGTCATGGAAAAGCTGCTGGTGTTGATTTGAGAAACTATCAGCTTGTTCGTGACAGAGAAAGAAGGATCTCCAAGCCAACCAAACGGCTTGGAGAGGCGGATCTAATCTGCTACGCCCTGAATGCTGCTGAAGATCTTAACCGATCGGATGAACCGAGAAGTTATAAGGAGGCCCTTGACAGCAGCGACCGGCATCTTTGGCAGGGTGCTATGGAAGAAGAGTTGGAGGCTTTGAAAAAGAATAGCACCTGGAGATTGGTGGATCTGCCGAAGGGTAAGAAGGTCATAGGTTCGAAATGGATTTTCAAGAAAAAGGAAGCTACACCGGGCGGTGAGAAAGCGAGGTACAAAGCTAGACTTGTTGCCAAAGGCTTTACTCAGATTGAAGGCGTAGACTATCATGAGATCTTTGCTCCAATGGTTAAGCATTGTTCGGTCAGAGTTCTGATGGCAATAGTTGCGCATTGCAATTTGCATCTTGAACAGTTGGACGTTCGGACAACTTTTCTGCACGGCGATTTGGAGGAAACCATCTATATGAAGCAACCGGACGGTTTCCCTGTGGATGATAGGGTGTGTCTGTTGCAGAAGTCACTTTATGGCTTGAAGCAAAGCCCAAGGCAGTGGTACATGAAATTTGATGACTTTCTGATAAAGCTGAACTTCAAGCGGTGCAATTATGATGACTGTGTTTACACTCTGAATCATGACGGTGAAATGTTATATCTCCTGCTTTATGTGGATGATATCCTAATTGCTAGCAGTGACAGGGGCATGATCGGTGAGACGAAAGCAAGGTTGGCGGATGCTTTCGAAATGAAAGAGCTAGGGGAAGCAAGGCGGATTTTGGGCATAGACATTAAAAGGGATAGACCGGGCGGTAACCTTTTTCTGTCTCAGGAGTGCTATTTGCAGAAGGTAATTTCAAGGTATCGGATGGCTGAATCTAAAATGGCCAGCACGCCGGTCGATCAACACTTGAAACTTACCAAGGAGCAATGCCCAAAGACCAAGGAAGAAAGAAAGAAGATGGAATCTGTTCCATTTTCAAATGGGATTGGGAGCATTATGTACGGCATGGTCTGCACAAGACCGGACGTGGCGCACGGTGTTAGTGTTCTCAGTCAGTTCATGGTTAATCCTGGACCAACACACTGGGAAGCGTTGAAGTGGATGCTCAGATATATACGGGGGTCTCTCGGGACTGGATTGTCTTTCCAGAATAACTTTCAAGGTGGAGGTTATATTGAAGGTTTTGTTGATTCTGACTTTGCCGGATGCATGGACACTAGGAAATCCCGGTCGGGATATGTGTTTACACTGTTTGGGACTGCTGTTAGCTGGAGGTCTACACTACAGTCGGTTGTGGCTTTGTCAACTACGGAAGCTGAGTACTATGCTCTTGCTGAAGGAGTTAAGGAGGCACTGTGGTTGAAAGGTTTGGTTCGGGAACTTGGTTTTGATCAGAAGTCTGTATGTGTTCATTGCGACAGCCAGAGTGCTATTCATCTGGCCAATCATCAGATTTATCATTCCAGAACCAAACATATTGACGTCAAGCTGTACTTTGTCAGAAGCATTGTTGAATCCGGTGACGTTCAAATTTGCAAAATTGCATCCGAAGAGAATCCTGCAGATATGTTAACAAAGCCGCTCGCTAAGGAGAGGTTTCTCTTGTTGTTGTCCAGGATTGGGTGTCTACCGGTCGGTCACTAATTGTTTGACCGGCCGTGTCCGTGTTTTACTTTTGTTTTTGTTTTTGAAGCAAGTCTAGGTGGAGATGAAGCTTTAGGAGTACTTGCTTAAAGACTTAGAAGTTTAGCTTGGATCATAAGGTAAGGGAAGCTTATAATAAATTTAATTATGATTATGTTTTATGAATTAATGCATGATGGTTGAGCATATGATTGATGTTGTATGATTTGGATTAAATATGAAAGTATGGTACGTTGTTTGATGTACTGCATGTCTGATTTTGGTATGAAATTATTTGTATGTATATAACTTAGTAAAATTATGAATTTGTAATCGAAGGGTCATTAAGACCGTTCGGTTTCCATTAAAACGATCGGTCTGGATTGTATTCCCTTGTAGGAGTCAGTTGAAGGCCGATCGGTCTTGTACAAATTGTGTTGAACTCAAATACTTTGATTTGATTGAATTACCCTTTAAGGAGCGTTCGGTCTTATACTGAGCGTTCAGCCCTTGAAGTGTTCGGTTATAGACTGAGTACTCAGTTTTATATACATTGTTTTCTTGAATAAGGGTTTGGTTATATAAGTGCTCGGTCTTAGGCTGACACTTATCTTACGAAACATTCAGTTTCAAGTTTATATCAATTATCTAAAGAACGTTCGGTCATACACTGAACGTTCGGTTTTATATTGATAATGTTTATTGAAAGTACTCAGTCATAAATCGAGTGCTCGGCTTGAGAAGGTACTCGGTCATAAACTAAGTACTTGGTTTCATATTAATTGTCTTTATTATAATAGTGTTTGGTCTTACACATATGATATTTATGTTTGAGTATTCGGTCATAGATTGAGTATTCGGTTTGATGTTAACTATCCTTCTTGGGTGAAACGTTCGATCTTGTGTTAGTACAAATATCATAGAGTGGTCGGTTTATACTGACGCTCGATCTGGAAGAGTGCTCGGTTTTGAAGAGTGCTCCGTCTTGAGAAGTGCTCGGTCATAGACTAGCCTTCAATCAGGTTAGTGCTCGGTCTTATACCAGTACTTGAATTCTTAAAACGTCTGGTTTATTATATTGTGTATTTAAAAGTGTTCGGTCTTAGATTGACACTTGTTTCCTAAAGAGTGTTTGGTCTTGTACTGACACTCTACCTATTGAAGAGAACTCTTTTATTTTAAAACGTCCGGTTTTCTGTGTTTAACTTCTTCAGCTCCATTGAAGAGTTTCTTATTGGATTCTTCCGTCTGGTTTTCATGGTTTAACTTGTTCAACTTCATTGAAGAGTTTTCATTGATTTTCCGTTTGGTTTCCTTCTAACCGTCTGGTTTCCATTAACTAGTCTGGTTTAGTTTTTCATTGTTGAGTTGCTCATCGATTCTTTTTCTTCTCTGCCAAACCGTTCGGTCACCTATTAAAACTCCTTGTTTATTTCAGTTCTTATTCTGTCTCTGACTGCCCGGTCACTTATTGACCCCCTTTGATACTCAGTATCCTCATCACCGTTTGATCATTTTTTTGTATTCGTACTATCTATAAGAAAAAGAAGTAAATGGAACGAGTTTATTATGATTTAAGAGTATTCCAAGGAGGAATAGCTCATGATTGGAATTGTATTGGTAAAGTATGACCGTGGCTAAGGCTCAAGTTCTGACTCTGTCCTGATATTCCGTGATTACGCCTTCTGAGATAGAGAAGGGTAACTCATGCGTGGGAATGGCAGGAGGTCTTTTAGCCTCGGGGTATTTCTATACCGAGGTGGTTCGACTGGACTAACCTCGGGTGGCGGTCTGATGAGTGTATTCCAGCCAGGTCCACCCGGGTGCAGAGAGCGGCAAGCATACATGGTCATACCATCCGGACAGTGTGTAGAGGAATTGATTATAATGTTGTTACCGTTCGATTTTTAAATAGAAATACTTGACTTATGATTTATTGGTTAGATATTGATGTATATGATTCATGTGTATGTATATTTTTTTTTAGTATAGTAAAAATGATTAATTAGATTTACATAAAGCTTACCCTTATTTTCCTCTCTTGTCTATGTCTATCGTTCGGTTGTTCTCTTCACTGCAATGATCATCCAATGGATGTGAGCAGAAGGCGTCATTGAAGATACCTTGGAGGATGCCCTGCAGACCGATCAGCCAGAAGATATTGTACCTGAGAGTAGTGCAGGATCGTCTGGTCCTTAGTTTAGATTTTAAATTTATCATCTTATGTAATTAGCCGTTCGGTTTAATGTTTTGTAGAACTGTTCGGCATAACCTTTTTGTATCACCGTTCATTATTAGTGAACCATTGATCGTTCGGTATTCTGTGTACATTCTGTTCTTGTAAAGAGTTTTAATTCTATATGATATTTCATATTTATTATACATGTAAGTGCTTATTCCTCACTGTTCTCCTTTATTATTTATGTTAACTCCTAAAATAAATTATAGTTTTTGTTATACATTTATTGGACGTTACATTTTCTAACTTAATATCACAAATTATTTGCGCATGATTTTGTTTCACAAATAAAAGAAAAAAGTTGAAAGACAATTCTGAATAAGAAAAAGAAAAAAAGTAAAAGAAACAAAAATATATAAACAAAAAAAGGAGAATTTTTTTTTATTAACGTTGAAAAATACTATAAGAAAATTTCTCTTAAAATATAACACTTGTTTTTACTCTTAGTCCCCTCCCACTGTTTTATTCTACAATATATGCCAAATAAATATATTCTCAGCCCAATATTTTTAATAATTACAACGAAAGGATACTATTTATAATACATACATAAATAGTATTTATATAATAAAATATAAAACTATTTTATATATTATTATATTGTTGGACTTGATCGGATTTACCGAATTTAAAATTCATGAACATGTTACCAACTCAATTTTAATTGAATACGCAACAACAAGAAGAAGAAGCTATTTTAACCCAACACAAAAGATAATTAAGTTGGATATATACACTCTTAAAATACAAATATATAATTCTGTAGTAAAAAACAAAAAGAAAAGAAACATAGTATTAATAAAAACTTAATTTTAATCTTATTAGATTAACATTATTTTTATTTCTTTATATATAATAAAATGATACCTCCTATTACAATTTGAAGTTAAAAATCCATCTTCAAACCTTAATTAAAGAATTCAAATATTGAAGCATATGGATTACCAGTTTTTCCATCTAACAATTAAGAAAAAAATATGAACTAATATGCAAGAAAAATATAAGAATACAAATTGTATGATCGTTTGGTCAATCATAAATCTAACTATTAGTAATAACAAATTATTATTAAAATCGAATAATTGTAGAGTCTGACTAGGTTAATTGTCAAGACAACTAACTTCAATCCTAAACAACGTAAAATAAAGCGTGTTATTAACAATTGAATTATATAGTTAAGTTGTTACTAACCCAAAACTCACTTCAAAATCTAAATATAAATTTGAAATAAAAAAAATAATTGTATTTACTGAGTTATTAATATTTGAACTGTCAAAACGTTAAATTCACTTTAGTATCAAAATGTCTTTGTAGAAAAGGACTTTTGACATTAAATATTGAATTTGACTTTACACTTCAAAACCAAAAATCATTTAATTTGCATGATATTTGAACTTTGAACTTACCGAAATAAACTTTTGATATTTTTACCTCTTATGTTTGCTTTTGTTTTTCTTATTTCCACGTTATTTTTCAACATAAAAAAGAAGGAACCTTTAAAAGATGTTAAAATATTAATTTAGTACAAAAAAAAATCAGATATTATATGACGATAAATATGTTGAATCAAACTAATGTGTCAATAATGCATACTATGTAACACATTTTCTGTTTTTCTCTTTAAATAAATGTCTGATTTAAGTAGCAAGTATCTCATAAATTTAAACATTTTTTGATGTTATTGTTTTACTTTTATTTAAATATTACGAGTCTTACTCTTTGATTTTACCTTCAATAAAATAATGTGACCATCATTTTTATTTTTTCATTTTCAACTAATTGTTCAACTTGGTTTTTTTTAAAATATTTTTAAATACATCAGTCAACTTACTGTAGGAAGTTGAACTACAAATTTAAAAAGACTGAGTCTAAATGAGAAGTTATCTTCAATATCCAATGTCAAATAGGTACAGGTCAAAATAAATATTTATAAAAAAATATAAATGTATAGCAAAGATAACTAATACATTGTAAATTGAAATATCAATAAATAAAAGTATTATTATTGAAAAATAAAAACAAACTTACTACTTTAATATTGTATTTTCACTCTTAAGTCACGTAAATACATTTTCTGAATATTGTACAACCAATTTTTTTAGTGAATAATTAAATATATTTAAAATAAAATTCACATTAAAAATATAAGCACATATTTTTCTATATTTTCATTATCGGTGATTTTATTTTAAAATTTCACTGATAAAGAATGAAGACGGGAGTTATTTGACAAAATCATCATAAAGTTTCATATGGTTAGAGAAACATTAAAATAATAATGTCAACAATACTTTACTTGCATTTATTTCTTCTTTTTTAGGTGAAAATATTTTTAACTGACAGTTGAGAGTAATACTCTTCAAATCACAAAGTAAAGTGTTTTTAAACAAAAATTTCTTCATACACATAATAAAAAATAAAATCCTAATAACAAATTTAAGAAAGTCAACTATTTACCAACTTTGTTAAAAAAAAATTGTTATTGCATTTCTCCTAAAATCAACTATTTATTTTATTAATTTATTTTTCCAGAAAATCATATAGGAGAGACCGATAATAATATAGAAGTGAATGGTGCCGTTTGTCACTAATAAAATAAATAAATCACACTGTACTTCTGATTTCGACATTTCTTTGACCCTGAACTCTTTTGTTTTCTTCTTTTTCTTACCTACTTTTCAGTATGCATTTACTGGTATTGGTATATTTTTAGTATATAATTGCAGGTTTATCTTAAAATAAGTTAAATTTAAGTTTAACTTATACTCATATCGTTATATATATATATATATATATATATATATATGTTTTACCTTTTTAAATATTAAATATATAAACTTTTATAAAAGTAAAAATCACAACAAAATATAAAATTGTTAAATATTTAATATAATTTTTTCTAAAAGATATAATTATCAAAATATCAAAGTATTAAACATAAATTAGATAAAAGTAATATATATATATATATATATATATATATATTATAATTAAAAAAATAATCTATGTTTTTAAAATTACATAATAAATTAATGATATTTTCATCACTTAAATGATATCCATCTTACTCTGATTTTCCATTAAAATCAAGACAAATTCAAACAATATAAATTTATTCGTAATCCATATTTTTTTAAACACCAAAATTTCAGTTAGTATATACTAAACCAAATTTGAGTTCCAAAAAAAAAAAAAACTTTACAAAATAAGGTGGTACAGACATCAGTGTATATACTTCGTATGAAGAGTGAATAAGTGGAAATGGGTGTGAACAGGTAAACATGATCAACAAGTTGAAATGAAATTATATTTGTTAAAAAAACCAATTTTTTATAGAAAGGGTCATTGTAGTACACTTAATTATGATACCATATTCTTTCATGTTCTAAATTCTTTCAAAATTCATATTAGCTTCCAATATTCGAGGGTCAACACAGAAGCTTCTTTATTAGAAAGGCAACTTTAACACTTCTTCAGAAACTTGTCACTTTTAAAAACTAATGTGTATATCAAATTAAAATTAACTTCATAAAAAAAGTTTAACATCACTCTTTTATTTCCCAACCAAACGCATAGAAAATAATAGTCAAAGGTAAAAATCTACATAATAATACTTTAGTAAGATGAATTCTAGAAACATACTGGTGTGTCATAGATGAATGAAATCAGAAATCTTATGTGGAGGGTACTGTTGCAGTAGCAGCAATGATTGTTCGGTGAAGTTGATAAAGCCAAAGTCAGCAAATTTGGCTTTGGTGAAAGGAATATTCTTGGTTGGTTCCAACAACAACAGCTAAGCACCAATAAATAACTTAAAAAGAACATATAATGGTTACGAGTCAGGAACCAAACCTGTTTAGAGCTGAGAAACTTATAAACAATTAAATGCATGCAAGAACATTGTTCATTTATCTTGGAATCTAAATCAAAAGTAATATTCAAAGTTACACCATAGCATGGATACTCAGTATATCTATATGTTTTCCTTCTAACAATTCTTGCAATAAAACCACTACCGAAACATACCAAACATGAAGAATGAAAGGGAGGGAGTATCAATCAGACTAAGTCTGATCAGCCGCTTGAAAATGCCAAACTCTTAAGTCCAACAAGAAAACTTAAATTTTGTTGAATGCAACAATGTCACAGCTTTGGATATACTCGTTGCATGGCTCAACTGTCAGGCGTTCTTCGATGAGGGTGTCCACAGATACAAGGTCATCCACAATAGTCATCATGATCTGCAACTTCTTGATTCCATATCCCACTGGCACCAGTTTGGCTGTATCAATTAAAACAAGCAATTTTAGATACATTGTAATGTTTTCAAGAAAAAAATAATTATACACTTCCATTATAAGGCAGGTTTACAATGTCTTTCAATCACAAACTACTATGTAAAGTAGCTTTCTTTGGACTTAAACAATATCTGTCTTAAAAATCATGTTAACACTGATTTCTGATTGACTGATAAGATAACAAAATTTAAAGACAATGCATAGCCATTATAGTGAATGGATCATCAGATTTGAGGGAGAAAAGTTTATGAAACTTTGAACATACATGCTCCCCACAATAAACCAGGCATCTCAACACTGCGGACAGCCTCTTCCAGCTTCTTCATGTCAGTCTCATCATCCCAAGGCTTGACATCGAGTAGGACAGAAGACTTGCCACCTATACAACGTCATTCAGTTACAGTTTCCAACAATTTCAGCAATGAAGTAAAATCTAGAGATAAGAAAAAGTCCCTGTATGTGACAAGTTCTCATAAATTTCAACCATTGTTCTACTGTATAGCAACATGCCTAGTTTCTACTCAAATAGCAAGACAATTTTACTTGAATTAAACAAAGTCCAGAACAGCTTCTATCGATATTTTATTCATGGGAAATGTTTCGTGGACCAGAAATTACTGTCACCATGCTCTTAAGAAAGCTTACTCTCTTTTTTCTTGGCAGACTTTTTAGCAGCCTCCCTTTCCTCTGCTGCCTTCTTATCCTCCTCTGTCTCGTCACCAAAGAGATCAAGATCATCATCATCTTCATCAGCAGTAGCAGCCTGACAATTCAAATAAATCCCAATTATTACATCAGTTTAATAAGTTCACTTTAGCAGCTACTGCACGGCTACAATAATATATAACATTTCACAAGAAGTATCAGAATAATATAAAAAGCCAAAAGTTTATATTCTAGAATTCCAGAATACATGTACTGCCTCTAATATTGTTATCCTATGTAAGGAGTTTACTTAGTAAACACATCCTGATGAACCCAATCAAGATAACTATCCGTTTTAGTAGTGTCAGAATTGCTTAGCTAATGTGAGGGGTTAACTTTTTGAATAGGTTAACTCATCTTTTGTATTTTACTGATGTAAAAAATATGAATGAATCCGCTAAGAGACAATTACACTCTTTTAGACATTTTTTTTATATTTTCCATTTTTCAGATGATTCAAAACCCATTTTATTGAAATTTCTTAGACTTAATTGTATCACTTGCTATCACAACAGCTATATTCAATCCTTAGAAAAAGGGTGTATTGGAGATTTCACATTGATCTGGAATATAGACAAGTTATAATATATAAATACATACAAATCTTATCTTTATAAAACAATTTTGTGAGATTAAGTTAGGTTTAAGATCTATTTTCGAAGAAATAGTATTGTTCAACTCTACAATGTGCCTTCAAAGTAGCTAAGTTAGCTAAAAACTACCTCATTCAGGAATAGGAACTACATGTTAAACATTTCACATTAGTATGGTTAAAAATAAGCTCTGCTCTTTCCAAAACTGAATATTACCGTAATTTCATCCAGGTGTTCACCTAAATGGAAGTATATTTTTGAAAGAAAATAATAATATAATTGCTTTGTCTTCTATTTTAAGCACAAATCTAAGGTTTCCACGTTCGACAATTTTTAAAATATTGTCTTTCTGTTAGAGTGATAGTTTTATATTTGAGATGTTACAAGGTCAAAATATTGAAAGGTAAAAAAAAAGAAAGAAGTGCACTGTGGCCAGTAAGAAAACTAAAAATAAAAAATAAAATGTTTGGGATGGATTAAAAATGGGAGAAAGTTTTGCATGCATTAAGGTAATAACTTGATTATTTGCAAGCACTTGAATCATGTGATAACATAATCCAAGGACTCAATTAAAGATTCTCCGCAATTACATTTAAGACAGAAGGGAATCCAGGTCCCTTAGTCATGCCTCCCATTTCATACCTGGACTCTATATTTTCAAGTTTCATTCAGCCAACTCTGCAATCATAATCCCAAGACGTTTCTTTCATTTATATTCTATTAACCTTATAAAGTTTAAAAAACAAAATAACTGGTAAAGATTATACTTTCACACACACTCTTCAAGTGCATGCAAACCACTTCCTATCTCTTCTATGAAATAGGACCCAAATTCCCAGCAGTCACAAAAAGCAACTGCAACTGCAAGGTCCTGCAGTTATAATTCAATGACTCAATTAAAGATTCTCTGCAATTACATTTCAGACAGAAGGGAATCCAGGTCCCATAGTGTCGTGCCTCTCATTCCCATACCTCCCTCGTAACCCTAACTTCATAGCTGCTCCAAAACACAACTATAAAAATTCAGATTGATAACCTACCACAATATGCATGGCAATCACCAACCATCACACTCTTATTTACAAAAGGTTTTTCCATTAGTTTCCTATCAACAACAAAATTCACGATTTATGACTAAATTATTTATGCATTTTCAATATAAGAAACGAATTTTTAAAAAGAAAAATTACACTAAGACAACAAAATGTAAGATTAAAGAAAATGCATACCGCTTTGGCAGGTGCAGCTTCAGCTGGAGCAGCTACGGTACTGAATCTAACCCCTTGAGCCTTCCCAGGGAAGCTACTCAAATAAAATTTAATATTAACAAAAATTGCAAAATCCAACAAAAAAAATATAACAAAAGCAGAATTGCAGCAGAAAAAAAAAGGAAATGAAGTGAGAGAGAGGAACAAACCTTGAGGCAAGTTGAGAAGAGACAACATCGTACCACTTGGCAGCATTGGGGAAAGAGTCCCCAGGCTTTTCCACAACAGCTGCATACACTTTGATATCATCCTTTGTCAATAGATCCCTGAAGTCAAACAAAAAATAAGCCACACACAGATTCAATCACCCAAATATCAGAAACAGTGAAAGATTGATTTTTTAATAGAAATTGAGTGAATGGTATAAGTGTTACCCAGAAATATAGGTTTTCCCAGAAAGGAATTGATCGAGGGATTTGATACCCTCTTCGGTGTGTAGATCTGAGAAGGTGACAGCCATCTGGTGTGATTGAATTGAAGAGTGGCAATGCAGAGTGTGGAGTGGGAAGAATAGAAAAAGCTACTGCTTGTGTTCAATGATTGATATTTATAGTCTGCATAGTCACAAACCCTAGATCAGTCCCAACCTTAGACTTCTGAACTGAAATTCAATAGAAGCCTTATTTTAATTATTTGTTTAACCTTTTTCTAATTCTTGTAATTATACTTTCTAATTTTTTTAGTCTTTAACATTTAAAGTTATAAATAATAAAAGGCATTAAAAAATAAATGTTTTAAAGATAAAATTTATAACAAAATAAGTCTCTTCGTTAAAATGAAAATTCCAACTTACTCATAGAGTTACTTATTTTCACTTCAAAAATATCATAAAACATTTCAAAAATTACTTTTTTCACCCAAAAGGATATTTTTTATAAAATAATGTCATGACTTTGCTGCGAGTGTTGTTGATGATGACTTGAGAAAAGGAAGACATACACATAAATTGATAGTTGTTAATTCTTTGATTATTTTTTTTCAACAATTTTTTTGTAATATCCTAATTACAATTTGTTAGATAATTAAAACACTTAAATTTTAAACCTTAAAAAAAATATTTCGATATTTACTCTAAATTTTAAATCCTAAATCATTATATATGTTGAAAATAAACCAATCTTCTTTGTAGCACCAAATTGGCTTTAAAATGCATGAAATGAAAATGTTATATTGAAATTTCATTTTTCACACATGCATGATTCTTCCCATTTAAAAAAATAAAAAATTGTATGAACAAACCATATGTTTAGTAGTTAAAGAAATTGAAAATTAAAAAGTAAAAAAAAAAAAAAAGAGATTAAGTAAAAACACATCAATAGTGTTCATTTTGTTAGAATCTTTAGACTCAGTTACCATCCAAACTGCCATACATAAATGGTAAATGGTAAAGTAAGTGTTATCTATGCAGTCCAATAGATTGAATTAAAAAGTTACCTAAATTAAAGCAAGTCACTTAGTTTTTTCAAGATAAACCAATTTCCAAGTTTAAGAACTAACTTAATTTTTAAAGTTTAACATTATAGTTTTATTTTATGTGTTGGTTTAATATAAGAGTATGAAACCAGTCAGAATCTTCTAATAACTTGCACTATATATCCCTAGCTATGCTGCTGGCTCTAGAATGAAATTTTGCAGAATAGTACAATCACATAGGCTCAGATTCAAGTTGAGTTTTGGTCCAACCCTTTTCACTACGATTTCCCACATATATGGCAAAGACACAAATTTGTACACAAGACCGAAGTTTCTATAGCTACAGAACATAATCATGCAGAAGGATCAGGCTTGGTAATTTCGTTACCTCACCAAGAAACCATTCGTTCTCATCGAAAGTTTGGTCAAATTTCTTGTCCTACTTATGTGACAATTCTTGAAGGACAATGGTTAGGGGAATTGGCTTAGATTTTACCAAAGCTGAGCCATTAAGGCCAATCATGAATAACAACTTTGAAGGGGTTACTTAGGATGCTCGTTAAGCACAAGAAATGCTGGCATAAGATATTATCACTCTCTGACAGATCAATTTGGACACACACTGTCTTCAGCTCCTTGTCAAGGTAAACTCGTACTTATTAAGCTGCTGCAAGTTTTGGCCCCTTAGAAGTACAAAAAGGTGGAGTTCCTCAGCAACGGTAGGGCAATGGAGGGGAAACATGTGGTGGTGATCCATGATGTATCTCGAGAAATCAATGTAAGAATTTTGGAATGGTCTCTGCGTGGCTTGTCTCTTATGCCAGGAGATGTTCTCACACTGATTGCAGTCATGCATCAAATTGTGACTCCTAGTGAGTAATCTTCCTCAGATTGCAGGGAGCTTCTTATGATATTGTTATACTCACCCCCTTGAAATGGATTTTGGAAGTAAGAAAATGAAAAATCAAAGGACAATGAGTCAATAAGTGTTGTGTTGATTAATCTGACTATTTCTCCAAAGCATATTAATCATTTTTACTGGTTCATTTTGCATCAGCATCGAACAATCATAAGTCCAATTTATAATATATAAGAATGTTAACTTTATATTATAAGTTGATTAGATTTAAAGTTCATTTATTAACACATTATTGTTTTTAGTGGGATACAAAAGCAGTGTGGATAGCAGATTAATGTTTGGAGCAAACCAGAAGATGGTAGAGAAACAAGTTGCCAGGAAGAAGGAAAAGTATATGAATAATGAAGACATTGCTCGTACTTTTCAGCTATACAAATCAGAAAAGGTCATATAATTTATAAATACTAGTTAAGAAAACCATAAAGCATCTATTTTTTAATCTTGTTAACTTTGCACATCATATTTTCAGGTTGGATTTGAGATAGAAATGGCTTTAGGATCATCATTAAAGGCAGTTGCACTGAAATCAGCCTTGAAGTTAAAGGCAACTTGGCTTATACTAGACAGGTAAGATGAATTTAAACTTGCTATAATTGACCAGATATGCAAGAATAATATAACCCTTTTGAAACTTTTCATCTGAAGACTGTTAAAGTTAAAAATGACTTTCCGATCAAATCCACTGAAACATATAATTTCTGTAAGTCATACCTTCATACCATATGAGCTCATAGATTTGGCTATTACTTAGAAGTTAATCATCCTTTACAGCTTAAAGTATTCTGTTTCTAACAACAACAAAATCACAGCATAAATCTGATATATAGTTTGTAAAATCTAACCATTTTTTAGTGAATCATCTTGCTACAACCTGATCACAGGAAAATGAAGAATGATGAGGAGTATTTCCTCCAGAAGCTTTCGTGTGGTATATTAAGAGTAAGGCGTTTCAATAAAATTATACGTTTAAGAGGACCACTACATCTCCCTCATGAATCACGCCCCAGTACCAGCACTAATGAAACAAACACTGACAGTATCCCACTACCAGACATTTCAGCTGAACATCTTTACCTCTTCAGCACTGAGACTTCTCCCAACAGTAAATACTCCTATACTCTAAGACTTCATCTCGTTGCATGCACTCATGATATTAACTTGTGATCTTTATCAGCTTCTAAACTTTTCATTTCTGCAATTCACACCTGGGTTAACATTAGCATAAGTTTTCCTCTCTCACTTCTAAGTGTGAGTCTAAGTTTCACATTGAATACAAATATAAGAGAGTTAACCACTGCATAGAGATGAAAACCTATAAATTCATTGTCTTTAGATTTTGAGTTGAAAATAACATCGATCTTTATATAAGTTAGACTCAGGTCTCACTGGTGTTATCAATGTAAATTCTCTGTCCTTGTAACAGATCCATCAATAACAAAGTTATTTTACATATGCTAACTACCTGTGCAGGTACAGTAAGAGATTATCCAATGAACCAGAAACAACCACAGGGACAAAAGAGCCCTCATGATGAAGTATGGTACTCAACTCCTGATGAGAGCACAGAAAGAAAGAACAGTAAGCAAAGGGTTAATCAAACACATGAAGAACAAAAAGCAAGCAGAAAGCATGGTAATAAGGAGAAGGACCTAAAACTTGAACAGAAGTTAAAAGAGGAAAACTGTGACATAACCTGTGGTGGTAGCAACAGGGAAACAGAACAGAAAGAAGACGGGTGCTCTTCTCTTGGTGGTGCTAAAAACTTTTTTCTTGGAAAGGCTGAAGAATACACAGTGTGTGAACAATATTTTAGTTTGAGTAATTTTCATGTAAGGAACTAGTTTCAAATTTATACCTATATTCATTACACATTTGTGTTAATAGATCCTATTCTTCTCTTGTCAATGTGATGGTTAGATTAGCCATTATTGACCAGTCTCTGTCTTAATTCATGTCATAATAACAGTGCTAATATTATTAGTTTTTGTTTCACAAAATGATAACTGATACTGTATTTAGCAAAATGTATATTCTCAATAGAATTATTATACTGTATCCAGGTGTTCTTGAAGTCTGCAAACTTAAGCACTTCGACACTTTAACAAAAAGGTCCTACCAGAATTCATGCTTCTTCACCAAATTAAAAAGAGAAAACAGTTTTCTACCTTTTCAGAAGAATGTTAGTTCATAAGATATAAAAAATTAAATATAAATTGATTTAGCTAAAATATCATAAAATATCAATTATTAGTTATGAGATTCACTTCATTTTATATGTTTATTTAAGGTTTAAACCGTTTTTTGTCCAATAAAAAAGGGTTTAAACCATTTATTTAATCAATTTTCTTTTATAGTTTTAGGTTTTGCTTTTACAATCTCACGTATTCAAGCGCTTATATATATTATACAAAATTAAATAAAAGACTAAATTAAAAATTTTTACATAATACTTGTCTCAATAATAGTGGTGATACGTGACATTTTCACTATCATATATATTAACTCTATCACGTGAGAAGATTCTCAATTGAAATATGGTAATTTTCTTTTTGCAAAAAAATAAAAAATAAAAAAGCACAAACAGACGACATGAGTAACGTTGTTAGTATTATTCTATCAAAAATACTAAATTACATTACATTTTTAAAACTGAAAACCCAATTGAAACCAATTAAACTATAATGACATGAAATTTCAAACAAACAAACTAAGAGCTCAAGACCACTTAGATATTCAAAAAGTTTAACATACATGAGACCAATTCCAATGTCACTAACTAATACAAACAATTTAAAATATTTGAACACCAAAGTGTAATGAACTTACATAAACAACGATATTTTACTTAAAACACATTATCATAAAAACATCATCACACCAAAATGGACCACAAATAAAAAAGAAATCGCGACAAAAATTCTAAACCTTACAACAAAACACCAATCACAATATGTATCTACAAACACAAATTAAGAAGTGAAACTCACCTACTCGATTATCAATTCCTTTGAAATTTTACAAATGATATCCAAAATCTACCACATCATGTTCACCTCTATGCAATGTTGTTGAAATTTTTAACATGTAGTTCATTTTGTCCAATTAAATCTTCAATTAAAAAGAATTACAACTCATATAATTCATAATGGATCAGTTAAAAAAAACAAAGCAACTCATAAATATTGTTATCCTAGACACTCTTTCGTTAACAATTTAAACCTCGAAAAAATACCACATTAAAAAAATAATTAAAATAAGAAAAAAAATATGGACCAAAGTAATATTTAAGTCTATTTTAAAAGTTAAAAAAAAAATTATAACTTAGTAGTAATGTTTTACGTGTAGTGATGGATGAGAAGACAGTTAGAACGATCAAGATAATTCATCTGGGACAACCAAAAGTGATTTATATATCTTAGTTAAAAGTAAAAAATTAACTAATGATAATAAAAACACATTATTTGTAAAAAAAAATATTATAATTTAAACTCTTTATATGCAAAATTAAATTAGTTGTCAATATTTCATTGTATTACTTTAAATATGAAATAAATTATATTAAAATTATAACATAAGCTCTTTGTAAAATAAATAAATAATTTAGACGATAAATCAAATATGTTCTTTTAGAATAATTTAAATGTGAATATAATAATAATAAAATTAAATACTGTATAAAAAAGATAACAACATAAATTTAAAGTCTTAAAATATAGATAAAAAACAACAACACAATCATGACAACAACCAAAACTCAATATTGTAAGAGTTTAATATTAATTTTTTATATAGATTAATTCAGGTCACATTTATATAATTTTTATGAAGAATCTTTCGTAGAAAAATTCGACCATTTTTTTATTCCCATTTTATGTTTTTTATTACTCTTACTCTCATTGTTTTTAAAACTGTGTTTGATTTCTCAAAGATTTGGTTAAAATTAATTTAATTTCTATATTTCAAAAATTATAAATTTTAAACTTTTTGTTCTTTAAATATAACGAAAATAGTCTTTAAATATTTAAAAAATATAAGTTTGATATATGCGTTTAAAATGTGATCTTATTAGTCGTATTATACAAATATCAATGAAAAAGAAAAAAAAAACTAATGAAATTAAGATATAATATAAAAGTAACTAATAACCGATGGCCAAATAATAAAGTAAGTATTGACATTTTAAATATGAATATCTTTTTATTTAAAATTAAAATTGTATTCTGTTGAAATTTATTTTGTACAGAAATTTTGATGTGCGGAAGACAACTTATTTAAGGTATTTAGGAGTAATATGTTGTTCCGCCAATTTTATTATCCAAATTAGGAACAGATATTGGAATTAGAGGTTTTGGTGGATAGATAAAAAAAAAAAAAAAAAGAGTGAGGTAAACTAGTTAGTGTTGTCAATGTTGTTTAACCCCCACTAAACCCAGAACTAGGAAAAGGAGGTTTTTAATGTTACTGAATCTCACACAGACATATACACAAACACTTGGAGAGCGCCGGTACCCTGAGAGAAGAAGAACTCATTAATCCATGACCACTATGCTACCAATCAAACATGTGACCAAACACCGTCTCAGATCCAAATCGTTCGTCTTCTCCATTGTCAACCCTTGCTCTTCTTCCCTTGCTGCATGCGCTTCTCTAGCAGCATCACCTTCTCCATCAACGCCTTCAACTTCAAATTTATATAATAACATCACGAATAAAGACGCGGTGTCCACCTTCAAGACGTGGTTCGCGACGCGGAAGGTCCAGCTAGACCCCCTCGTCATCCGCATCTACCAACTCCTCACCGCCTCCGCCGACAACGAAGACTTATTCGCCGCACTGTCCGCGCTCTCCCTCCCGCTCTCCGAGTGCCTCGTCCTCCGCGTCCTCCGTTACACCGCCACTCACGGCGACATCGTCTCCTGCCTCAATTTCTTCAACTGGGCCGGCCACCAACCGAACTTCCACCACACTCGCACCACCTTCGTTGCCATCTTCAACATCCTCGTGCGCTCCGACCGCAAACCCGATGCCCTCGAACTCCTCGATGGCTTCCGCCGCGGCGTCTTCCTCCACAACGCCCGTTTCCACGACATCCTTGTCGTGGGCTATGCTATCGCCAGGAAGCCTCAAAACGCGCTCCATGCGTACGCCCGAATGCGCTTCATCGGCTTGGACCTCGACTCCTTCTCCTATCACGTCCTTTTAGACTCCCTCGTTGAGAAAAACTACTTCAACGCTTTTGACATCATTCTGAGGCAAATTCGTGCCAGGGGTTTCGAGAATCACGCTACCAATATCATTGTTGTTAAGAATTTGTGCAAAGAGAGAAGGTTGGAGGAGACCGAGGGTTTTCTCAACGATTTGGTGCGTCGTGGGGAGGGGTTAAAAGGGCCTGAAGTGAGTATTTTGGTTGGCGCTCTGTGTGAGTGTTATATGTTTGAGCGTGCGGTTGAGTTGGTTAAGCGATTCGGGAGCTCGGGGTTGGTTCCATTGGATCATGCTTATGGGGCTTGGGTAAAGGGTCTTGTTCGAGGTGGTAGGGTGGATGAAGCATTGGAGTTTTTCTCTCAGAAGAAGGATTCTGAAGGGTATTGTATGTCCTCTTCTAGGTATAATGTTTTGATTTATAGGCTTTTGCTGCAGAATCGGCTTCAACAGGTGTTTGATTTGTTGGTGGATATGAATGAAAGTTGCATTCCCCCTGACGTGGCTACCATGAATGCTGTTTTGTGCTTTTTTTGCAAAGTGGGGATGGCTGATGTTGCGTGGGAGTTGTACAGTTCTCGGTCTGAGTTTGGTCTGTCTCTCAATCACTTGGCATGCAAGTATTTGATACTTACTTTGTGTTGGGATGGAGGTGTTGTGGAGGCGTACAACGTTGTCAAAAGCTTGGTTGACAAGAGTTATTTTCCTGATGAGCAGACATTTCGCACGCTTGCGAGTGCATTGTGTAGGGAGCGCAAGATTGATGAGATGAAAGAGTTGATGCATCTTTCTGTCAGGCGGGATATTGTGCATCCTGCTTCAATGTATGACCAGTTCATAAATGCTCTGTGCCAGGCTGGGAGAGTGCAAGATGGTTATTTGGTACATGGGGACCTTAAGACTGTTGCTGCCAGGGCTTCGTATGTTAAGATGATTAACGGTTTTGTTAAGTTGGGCAGGGGAGATATTGCTGCTCAGCTTCTTTTGGAAATGAATTTGAAGGGTCATAAGCTGAACTTTCCATTGTGTACACCTGTAATTTGCTGCTTACTTAGAATGGATAATTCAAGAGGGCGCTTTTTCAATTTACTGGAGAGGCTCACTCGTTGTGAATTTCCTTGTCACATTTATAACTTTTTCATGGAAGGAGCTGGGCGTGCCCAGAAGCCTGACTTGTGTAGGGAAGTATTTAAATTGATGCAAATAAATGATGTTGAGCCCAACTTGAACTCTCTTGTTCTTGTGTTGCGAGGTTATTTGCGCAGTGGGAGAATTTCTGATGCTCTGAGATTTTTTAACGTTGTCCGGGGCCAGGGTTTGGAACACAAGAGGTTGTATATTACCTTGGTTAAGGGTCTTTGCAAGTGCAATAGGATAGACATGGCACTTGGGTTCTTTTTGAGCATGTTCAGACTTGGATTGAATCCAAGTCTTGAATGCTATGAGGTTATTGTGCAGGAGCTTTGCTCATTGCGAAGATATCAGGACGCAATACGTATTGTTAACGCATATGAGAAAATGGGACGCCCAATTAGTTCTTTTATGGGCAATCAACTGCTTCAACATTCTTTGATTTCACGAAAACTCTACGATACATGCGTTTATTTAAGAGGAGAGGGAGAGGGGGAATTTTCTGCTAATTCAGCACTTAACTTGGTGATTGTTGCCGTTTCCCGTTGTCTCAGAGTGACCCATTATATTCCGGACTTGGAACGATTAATAGAGAAGTACTTTCCGCCTGATATTTACACCTACAATCTGTTGCTGAAAGAATTATCCAAGCGTGATATGGACAAAGCTAGTTTGTATTTTGGTCAGATATGTCAAAAGGGTTATAAACCTGATGGTTGGACATATCAAATCATGGTACGTGGTTTCTTAAATCATGGAATGAAAGATGAGGCTAAGCAATGGAAAAAAGAAATGCTCCGAAGAGGATTTTCTAGATTTTAATATAGAATCTAATAGAATATTCATTTAAGGACAATTGGTCAAGATGTAACATGGCTTACCCAAGTTTAGTTAGTATATTATGATTTTTAACCATTTATTGGAAAATGGGCTACATTGGTTTTAGTTTTTCTGTCAAATTGTTATTCTTAAACAATCCTGGTATCTTTTATTCTCCCTCCCCCTTTTTTCTTGTGGAAGCATTGGAAAATAAATTATGTTTTCACCTCGTATTATTTATCACACTGGATTGACATTAGCTATGATATTTGGCATAGCTTTTATACATCACCTTATTCTCCATACTGTATTGTTGAAGTTAGAAGTATTGCTTCTTATCCTCTTTTAGATTAGAGCTAGTTATCACCACCAGATGAAAAATAACATCATATAATTCATGATTCAGGACACAATGCTGAGTCTCAATAAAGTAGTTGTTTTTAGTATCACTAATTACTGATTGCCATGAGGACCTGTGGGTTTCATGTCAATACCACATTTCTGAAGTTATTTTGTGCAGCTTGTTGAAGATACTGAAGTATTTATGGATGGAACTCTTGGTGGAAGTGCTAGTGGAGGAAAACTGAACACTTATAAGGAGTTGTGTAACTTAGCAAATGAGATGGGACAACTGGACTTGATATAAAAGTTCGTGGATTTAGCAAATTATCAAGCTTCTCTGAATTCAAAGAGGGGTGCTGCTTTTGGCTTTTCTAAAATAGCAAAACAAGCAGGGGATGCTCTTAAGCCATACTTACGTTCTTTACTTCCAAGGCTTGTACTCAACCAATATGATCCTGACAAAAATGTGCAGGTAAGTTCAATTTAAGTAATCTGGTAATCTAATCCTTACCAAGGGCATTTCCAGGTGAATCCAGAAAATTTCTTTACCTTTTTTTAATCTATATGATAGAAGATTATAGCGCTATATAGTAAATGTCTTTATCAAACCTCAAACAAAAAAAAACTTAGTTTTACCCCCTAAAATTTTTGGTTTGGTTCTCTATTTCCATGTAAGATTTCTCCTTTTTTTGTGCAGCTTTTCCTTGCCTTTTTCAGTGAAAAACTTATTTTTCATTAGAATGCAATGTTATGCATGATAATATCCAATGAGTATATGAATTCTTATTTTCAGGCACGTACTTGATTTGACTATTGCATTTTTTTCTGTCTAGGATCCAACCGTACATATATGGAAGTCACTCACTTGTGGATGATTAAAAAAATACCATTGATGACACTTTAGACATCATAATTGCAGATTTACTAGAACAATGTGGATCCAGGCTTTGGCTCTCGCGTGAGGCACATGTCTTGCCCTTACAGACATTATTCAAGGATGGCAATTTAAAGAGGTCATTAATATTACATATATTTTTCTTGAGTTTAAAAGTGTGAGTTGTCACTGATCAATATAGACAAGAAATCCTGAAAATTATAGTAATTAGCTAACTACTCTAGGTGTTAGTTTTGTATTCAGTCTGATATTGTTTCTTTTCATTCTCCATATAAAGAGAGCCATTGTTTTCTTTGTACATTTTATCAATTCAAAAGTTACTTTTCAGTTTCTCTTTTCTCTCTCTCTCTCTCTCTCTTGACTCTAATACTTGGCAGCAAAAACCTTAGTAACTACTGTTATGGTGAGTCACTATCTGTAAAAAGCAGGGAAATTTTTTCCATTGTGGGTTTTGTGATGTTTGCCAATGGAGAATAGTACTAGTTATTCTGGTCTTCTGTTTCTTCCTTCCTACTTTTATTGTGTTGTTTAATTGGCTTTATTCTGGTGTTAAAATATGGTTTATATGTTTATTTAAGTTTTTTTTTTTATTTGAAGAGAGATTACAAAGCTATTTATATTTGATGTGCTATTCCCTTTCATGAAAACTAATGGTTGATTTTCCCTTTCATTAAAACTAGCGGGTGATCTGTAGTATATTGGGCTGTTGAAAGATGCGAGTGATTTGTAATGCGTTGTACTGAAGAGTGTGTGGGTAGTTACTTTTAACATTTGGGTAGTTTATTTTAATTTTTAAAATTTTAAAATATAATTAAAGGTAAATAGAAATATGAAATGTGTACACCAAAGAGGAGAATCCCCTTTATATGTTGTTATAGATTAAGAAAATAAAATTAATAATGGTAATCAGATAAAAAATAGTGGGTGATTTGTAGTATATTGTGCTGTGCTGATGAAGTGTGTGTGTGTTAGGATAATGTAGAGAGGACTTAATGGGTTAGAAGGGAAGGTGGAGGAAGTCTATAAATAAGACCCGGGTATGGGTCATGGGGGTAGGAAATATATTTTGTAAAATCAGGTCTGTTACCTGTAAAGAGAGGTTATGCTCTCAAGGGAGGTTATGCTCCCAAACCCATATTTTGTACAGTGACTATCCATTCTTCAGTAATAATACAGTTCTTTCTTTCATCTTTGGTTGTTCTGTGTGCTATTGAGAGAGTATTGGTTAGGTTCACTGTTTAGGAACCTAACAACGTGTGTTGTTTATTTCCATTTTTCTAATTTTAAAACATAATTAAGGATAAAATAGGAATATGAAATGTGTACATCAAATGAGAGAATCATGTTTATATATTGTTATAGATGAACTCCTTTATTGGGTCATTACAAATACAAATATTTTTTATTAGTTGATAAATTGGTTCCCAATTGGTCTGCAGGTGAACCCATTACTGAAAACGAGTGAGTCCAGCGGAAGGATGAGTGAAGATGCAGCAGAAAAGTGAAGGAAAAACAAATGAGCTAGGTGGAAGTGGAACTGGCGTATGGCGTGGGAAAGGGATAACCTAACTAGGGAAGGAGACTCGGGACTCTCTGGCCAGTGACTCTCAAGAAAAAAAGGGCTGGAGTGATCTCAACAGAATTTCTTATTAATCTCAAAAGTATTTTACAGGTGTGGGAAGCATTGCTTATATAGGGACGGAAATCCCTCCCTATGTTGCAGCCATGTGCCTAACAACTTCCACTACTCATGGATCAAGTGCCACGTGAAAGTTTACGTTTTTTTACAAATTAAGCATGTGGAAAAAAGAAAGAAAAGAAGCAGCTTCTGGATGCTGTACGGCGTGTCGCTGGGCATCTAGCATAGGTCACTGAGCTGTGTCGCTGAGTAGTGTGTTGCTGAGCGACCAAGAAAGAATCGCCGAGCGGGCTTTGGCTGGTTGGTCTTTCCAAGTGAGGATGTGATGTAATTGTCCACTCTCTCTTGACATATCCTCCTCCCATCCTTCTTGAATCCTTCAAGCCATACTCCTAGTGATAGGTCCATTGGTTGGACCCAAGTCATCCTAAGTGTTTCATTGAATTTTGAGTAGCTTCATTAAATACAACTTTCACCTAAATAAAATTTGAATCTACGACATTATTAATTAAAACTAATCAATTTAACTACTTTTATTAGTCTTCTTGAATTATATATTTGTCTTATATATAGAACCTGAGGTAATAGCTTCTTTTTTTTATGAATTGGATATCCATCCATTTTGATCCATTAAAAAATTATTTAAAAATCTAATTCATCCATATTTCATTTGATAAATATATCTAATCCATTCATTTTGCCATCCCTATCTACAATTTGAGCACTGGTTGATTTTGATTATTTAAAGCATATCAACATGTCATTCTTTTCTATTTGTGCTTTTCTTTCATCATGCACCACCCATAGGTTGGGAAGCATTTAAGAGGTTATGGTCTGGAGCATTTTGTGCAATGGATGAGATAGAGGAAACTGTTAGAATTTCTGGTGAAAAGCTATACCGTGGTGTAGCTTCCTTGACAATAAGGCCCTGTGATGTTTCTCTAACTGAAATGTCAGATGCACACAAAGCAATGGATATTGTTTTACCCTTTTTGTTCGCAGAAAGTTTACGAAGTAAAGTTTACCGTGTCCGCAGGGCATCGGTTGGAGTTTTTATGAAGCTTACGAAGGTTAGGAATGGCTTGGTATCCCATTGCTTTTCAACTTACTTCATACACTCACTTTGCTTTGTTTTTCTTAACTTTCTTCCACCCGATTGTAAATTAAATATATGTAAATTTTGTATATTTACATCTCAGTTGTTTGGTCAAATCTTGTCAAACTTTGCAGGATTGTATATGTTTACCTGGCTCTGGTGTATATAGATGGATCATAACACAAGACTGCTTACATATTATTTTATTCTCATCAGATATGATGTTGGTTGTTCCTTTTTTCTGCTTTGTTCATTACCCGATGATTTTTCAGGTGTGGTATTTTTAATTATCTTACTGATGTTTTGGTTTTGGTACTACTTTCCGAGTTTGTTTATTTCAGAAGTATAACTTATCCTATTTTCTTGTACTTAAATTTTGAAACTTCTTTCCCAAAACCAATTAATTAGAATACCAAGCGTTGTAGAATTCATTTCCCAGTAAGCATGATTTGTGCTAACCTGCACATATTGGATTCACAGTTTTGGATATTTTTGTTGTCTGTTTTGGTGTTAGTTTTTAGTTTATACGTTGTGCAGTTTCTGGTTTTCCTTTGACTATGTTTATCTGATTCTGATTATGTAAGAAGAATAATGATTGATTGTTATGAAGGGATACATAGTGCTATTATTCCATTAAGTTATGTTGCTGTTAAATCTGAGTGTCTTATTATTATTGTCTTGTTTTAGCATGCTGGAACTGCAATTTGTCCACATATGTCTGATTTAGTTTGCTGCATGCTTGAAAGTTTATCAAGCCTAGAAGATCAATCGCTCAATTAAGTCCAGGTTGGATTGAATGATATTTTCAGTTCCTGCATAAAGTTCACTTTTAACTCTTGTTTATTTATATGTTAACTTTTTGTGTTTCTCGTTTTATTAGCTTCGTGCAGCAAATGTAGTGATACAGTCAGACAAGCTTGAAAGTTTGAGAATTTCCATAGCCAAAGGCTCTCCTATGTGGGAGACTTCAGATTCATGCATGAAAGTTGTTGATGCAGAATCATTGAACACATTGAGCCCACGGCTTGCTCATTTAGTGCGATCTGGTGTGGGCCTCAATACTAGCTCTGTTCTTAAGTTATTATCACATATTTCTTTTGCTTTGTTTCTCCGCTTGAACGGTCTTGAGTCATTTCGATATCACATTTTACCTTGAAATTTTAAGGAGCTTATGTTGATTCAAGGAGGATGGGTTAGAAGAAAAGGCATGTAGTTGGCTGATGTTCACTGTTTTACGAATTATATAATTGTCACCCTTATGATGCTGATGCTCTTGCTTTCTTATTTTAGTGATTTTTATTTTTTTTTATATTTCTTTGCTTTTCTTCTTCCTTCTTGTTGGGAGTATTATATTTGTCTTTCTTTACTATTGAAATTTTGTTTCATTATGAACAAGGAAAGAACTTAAAAATGAATTAATCTTTTGTTGTTTTTGGGCTTAATTAAGTTTTAGGTCCCTCAAACTTTGCTAATATTAATGGAGTTCCAGTTAAACTATTTTGGTCTATTGAACATTCAAAACTTTTATATTTTTTAATTGAGTTATTGCTGTTTAATTCTTTGTTAGTTGGATGACGTGGTTGTTGTTTTTTTCAATCATTTTTTTTATTTGTTTACATGAATTAAGAAATGTGAGATTTTATAATTAATGTAAAATGATAAATAAATTTATTGTTTTTATTGAAAACATGTTGGGTGATAAGGGATCGAAAGTATCATCTATGTCAATAGTAGTGATAAAGATAGTCTCTTGTAAGTGATGAGATGAAAACTATCGAGAAGTATGATGATTTTGTTATCCAATTTATTTTCAATTAAAATAAATAAAAATTATTTATCATTTTAGATTAATCATAAGCTTACATTTTTAACACATGAACACAACTAAAATGACAAGTCAAGATAACAATCATGTCACTAAGTTAAAAAAATATAAAAAATTAAGTACTCAATAAGTCCATAGCTCAAAAAATTGAATAGAAACTAAATTAAAAATATTCACATTAGAAACTTGAAGTTTATTTAAGCCTTATTTTTTAATGGAACATTCTTATTATTCTTTGAAAATTGATATCGGACATGTCCCTCCTATCAGTTGGTTTCTGAAGCTGAGAAAGTAATCATAATGTTAGCAGAGTCTTCTTGGAGTCACTATGATGAGTTTGTACCATTCTTCTTGTATAATTGTAAGAAGTATCCTGGTCGAAACCCTTCCAAAAAAATCCTTGGTTTTCTTTATGATTAAATAAAAATTATATGGACAATAGAAGATAAAAATATTTTTTAAGTTCAAAAAATTTCTATGTTAGTAGTAATGCTTTATGTGTAATTTTAAAAATATATCTATATCAAGCATTGTCTTGTTTCTTTCAAGGTTTACCACCAATATCTTTGTTACCGAATTAGAATCGTAAAATTTCAAAACATGGCCACATTTTTCCTTATTGAATGCCAAGTAATGAAGAAAAAAGAACACACCCTTGCGTCATACACAAATGATAACCATTAACTAACAAATAATTCCGAAAGAGATATCACATAATCCGCATCAAAGTGTGGGTAAATGAAGTTCTACGATAAGAAACCTTAAGCACATGATATAACTGATACCACAGACTTAATCAGAATATGAAATGCAATATTCAACTTTTTGCCTTCTAAGATGAAAACAGTCTTGAAAACAAGTAACCATGGCAACCTTGCACAGTATCTAGCAGAGGCATAGTTTGGCATGCTTCCTCAGCTGCACGATTCATCCATTTTTCTAATATAACTTCCGCAATAGAAGCAACCTGATGCTGCAACAGTGCTGCACCAAGGGGTCCTATCAAATTTAGCCGAGTGGCGGCAGAAATCACATCTCTAATTGTGATGAACATGTAAGCTCTCTGAGAACTAGTACTATCAAATCCTAGTGTTCCACATACAAGTCCAAAGACAGGAGCATGGTGAAACGACACAGTACCTAAACCCAGAGAAGCATCTCTAAAGGTTTTGAGGGAGGGAACCTCAGAAAATACAGCTGAAGCCACCCTCATTAGTGCAGATCCTTGTGAGATTGATGCCTTCCGACCCATTTCATTAGTTAGTGTAGCATCCAATATTTTGTCAAGCTTATGCCAGTTTTGCAAATTGGGCAAAATGCAAGCTGAGTGCACAAAAGGAAGCAGTAAGCTTCCTGTATTTTCCAATATATGGATGATAAATGTCTTAAGATCATTGGAATCAGACACTAAGTGGGTCTGAACTGCTGCTTCAAGGCCAAACGAATGAGCAAATCCACCAGTAGGTAGAAGAGAATCAAGTAACTGCCATTGACTCCACTGTAAAACTGGGTCTGCAAAGCAGGGTCTGTTGTGTCCTTTATCTATTTCCATTGTTAATCATATGATTCCAGCGCTGGCCACCACTGTCTGATTACTACAAATGCCCAGAGCAATAAACCAGGTTTATGTATTCAATCTTGTAAAACAATCTTCAAAAATTTCATAGATCTTTTCAAAACGAAAGATATTCCTAACAAATAAACCTTTTCGGAAATTCAGACTGACCACAGTTGAATTTCCGAGACCTTATCACAACCAAATACAATAAGGTCACAGAAGATAGATGGTATGCATCATTATACTTTAACTAAATATGCAGTCTGCAGCTATACTATGACAGCGACCTTGTCAAAGAAAAAATTAAGATGTGACTTTGTCAAAAAATACTTCTGTTCTTTCAAAAGCCATACAACTCAAGCGAACTATAAAATGCTAAACATAAGATGGAAGAAGCTTCAATTCTATACTAGCCAGATCAAAGAAATGTATTTAATAGAGGTGAGGAACTTCTCTCAACAAATTTTAGAGAAGAAATTGCAAAAACTAACAAGTTCTTAACTTGTTCCCCAAGTCAATATCTCCTCTAAACACAGTTGTAAAGTAGGTTGAATTTAATGGTAGGAACTTCCTAAATGTTGAAGATGCATATTTCAATCCATTTTTAGTTATTTGACAGTACAAAAAAGAAAACTATAAGAGAAAGTAACAGTAGCATTAAATGTGCACAAAGGTTAGAGACATACTTTAAATGACATTACCTTCAAGTCAAGATAAATTATACCGGAATGTGAGACTTGGAACAATCTATATATCAATGTTTTTCATACTGTGATTGACACTAGTCATTCAGCAATTACAAGTAAAGTTGTTGCATCTAGGCATTCTCTAATATCTTGAATCTAGTACTATCATCCAAGACAAAAAAAAAGGCTATGACTTGTTTTCTTGAGATTGATTATCATCCTGGTTCATGAATTGGAAGCCCATGATATACCTATACTCTCCAGTCCCAAGGCAGCGGGAGCAGTAATCAAGACCGCTTCCACCACAAGTCCTACACCATATTGGCCATTCACCTTTCGGGAGCATTTCCAAATGTGTCTGGTTTGTCCTTCCCCTTCCACAACACTGGTGGCAATCAACCCTTCCACTCCCCTCACATACCACACAATGCGGATCTGGCTTCTTCCTCCTTTTCCTCCGAACATTCGACTCCGTTTTCACAACCCAACATGGTTTCGTGAATGATAGATGAGGAGACGGCTTAGATGACCGAGATGGGGGCAAACCATTGAAATTCGTGGCCTCAAATCGGACAACCGTGGATAAACTCAGTGTCCCAAAACCCATCTATGCCGGCAGAACTCCAGTGCCCACTCCACTTTAACAAATGGAATCTGAAACAAACGAGGGTACCTACTCACTGTGGACTTCCAACAAACATCTGTTACACAGTGATCCCCGGTTAGTAATTCATGAACAAGATTAGGACAACTGCGAGTAGCACTCTAAAATGTATGCATGTACTAGTAGTTAGAGGCAGATTAGAATAATGGGAGTTATATCTATCTATAGACCACTTATTTTTTGTCAACGGCATATGCGATGTGTCCAAGGGCCTTGCATGATATGAATCTCACTGGATCAATATTCAGAAACTAACTTGCTAACTTGTTATCAGAGTAACTTGCATCAATATTCAGAAAAAAGAAAACTTGAATCAATGCATATAGCTCACTATTAAACATATAAACTCGATAATGAATTCAAACTTCCAGTAATAAAAAATAACTGCCTATAAACTGACCATCGACTAATTTAACTGCTAAACAATAACTGCATCTTAACTAACTTAACTGATAACACACCCCGATATTTAATGCAAAGATTGTTTTTCAATGCATCTTAACTAAAGTGATAACACACCCTGATATTTAATGCAAAGATTTTTTTTCAGTTGTTAAGGAAAAGGAAGCAAACAAGGCACACTGTTATGGAATGGGGACAAGAAAAGCCAGCCGAGGGAATACCATTAAAATTGAAATAGAAAGCCTAACCCAATTTACAACCAAGCTCTGAACAGATGTTACAACAAGGGTTTTGTTTCTCCAAGAGACTTTTCAGTGGTACATACATAAAACATTAGGGAGATAATAGGTTGACATTCCTTACAAGATACAACCCTTGACTATTCTCTCTCTATAAATATATATTATTTGAATCGTATTTTTTATACTTTAATATATTTTTTTATATTTTAGAATAGGTTGTAAAGTGAATAAATTTTATTTTATATAGTGTCAAAGTATAATTTTTCAAACAATTATCCAAATTTATATCTAGATATGAGAAATGGAAGATGGCTTTTACCTCTTGGAGGGTATTGGGTATATTATCACTGATAAGTGTTTTGTAATATCAACAAATTTATAATATTGCTTACCCTCTTTTATTTTCTAGGTACGCATAGGTAATGTTAAATACCAATCAGGAAAGCAGCAAGGACTATTGCTAAGTAAACCACTGATATTTGTTTTCCCCAACGAAATGGCAGAGAAAAAAAATGTAGAAGGAAAGATGTGACTGGTTAAAGTCAAGGTGCAGGTAAAATTGGAACCTGGGTGCATGTAATATTTTAAGCAATTCAACCTAAAAGTGAAGGTCACCTACTTCAATTTGACGTTTTCCTGGATGCTTCCTCTCCCCACGTCTTCCCTTTTCATTATCCTTATTGCCGTAAACTGAAGAAGCACGTGGCAGAATTATGGCACTTTTTAAGGAGATTTTGCCTAGATTTGATGACGAGTTTCAGGTTTCAAAGAATCTCATTGACCAAACTAAGCATCTTCCTTAAATCCTCCATCCATCGTTAAATGCTTCAAGTACTAAACTTCTGAGCCTTGTGTCCAACTTGAAATCTTTTCAATCTCTATGCTAAATTCTCAATCTCACTGATGTTGATGGTCACAAGAAGAAGCACACATAATTTAATTTTCTCCTCTCTTCTGTTCCTGTTCTGAGCAAGATCTTTCCATAGATCTTTTCTCCTCTGCAACCAAATGGATAATTTCATCCTAACTAAAATGCCATGCCTTAAATCTCAAGATATACGTCATTGGTGATTCCCCTTGCCCATTGGGTGGTTCTAGAAAATGCATCCAACCACTATAATACAGGGTCTAATAAGGTCTTGGTTTTATTTCTGGCGACAAATATGCTAATATAGATAAACGATTTAAAAGCCATAAAAAATTAAGACAAACGATTTCATTTGAGGCAATGGCAAAATATGGGTTTTTGGCTGCAAAATCATACCAAGCATCCAAATTGAATCCGACGTCCTCTAGGCACCAATTGCTTCTTCAAAACGTCACAATTCTTCTTAGCTATCTCTAGTTTTCCCTGCATAAAAAGAACTTTGACGGTCGTTATCTAAGGCACCAACGTGGAGAACAAAATACCAGAACAAAAAAAAAAAATTGAATTTCAAAACCCTAAAACCTGCGACTGGGTCCACGGAAGGATTTGGAGGAACGACACGATTTGGAAATGATAGGGAAAGATGCAATGGGCTGTGGAGCGGCTGAAATTCGAACTGAACAGCGATTTCGGAGTGAATGAATTTCGATCGGAACGTCTTCTTTCAAGAATTTCGAAACGGCATTTGTAAATTTAAATATAATTGAAAATTTAATAACAGTTTTTAATTCTGCCATTCTTTAATTTACAAAAATAAAAATTAAAACAATAATTCCAATTTAGTCATAAAAACATCATAAACAATATTAAATTTAAATATTATATGATTCCGTAAATCCCTTAAAAGAAAAAAATAGCGTTCTAAATGCCATAACATAACGGTTAATTTTTATTTTTTTTCATTCATTCAAAATTCAAACTTGTTATTACATGTATGAAAACATCGAACAGAAATAACAAAATAGGATTATGTTCTAGCCAAAGGACTTCATAAGAATTTCAATTATTTTAGAATTTGCAAAATTAAACCAAGGTCAATAACTCCATCATTACATATAACAGTATTTGTACGAGTAATAGTAATTACCAACTAAGCACATCAATACCTAATTTATAGCTCCATTTCTCATTTAATATTTTCTTTTATCCTATATTACAGTTTTTTGGCTCTTTTTTTCTTCTAAACAAAATTTATAATTTTAGAAAAATAATTCATTCATACCTAAATTTTTATATTCATTTCACATTGTCCTTTCTTATTTTTTACTTTCTTCTTTATCGAAAAAATATAAAAATTTACACTTTTATAACCGTTTTACCCTTATATTTTATGTCAAATGAATGTAAAAGTTTATCATGATAACATTACTCATCATTTTAATGTAATTTACAAGAAAAAAGTTAATTTGACACTGACATTAAGAAAACATTCATATGATACAATGGGTCTCACTCTTTTTTAACATTTATTAAGGATGAAAGAGTAATTTTAGAAGGAAAAACTAAACAGTACCGTATCATTTGAATGTTTTTGTCATGTGAATGTGTCAATGTATTAGTGTCAATTTACAAATGTTCGTGTATTTAACTATATTGAAATAACTATGAATGATACATTAATCTTAGTTGATTAATGATATAAATTAAAATTAAGAGAAAAGATGAGAAAGAAAAAAAGGCATAATGGTTGACTATTTTTGATTGTTTGCCACTTTATGTTGACAAGAAAATTAGGAAGCAATTAGCAAGTATTGGTTAATTTTTGTCCAAAACCCCATTATTGGGCAAAGAAATAGGAAGTATTGATGTGAAATGTAAGTGGGGGAAAATTGTTGTTGTGGGTAATAAGTCTTGTTGTTTTGGTATGATGAACACATACCACAAACAAGATTGAAGGGCAAAGACCACAAAAGCATGTCCAGCAAAGCTTCTACTATTGATGGTGAATGTGTAAAATCAAACTGTCCTTCATCACTTCATACTTCATAGTAGTCATTACCACTCATTACCATCAAAGTGGAGATCGTCAATGTCACTATGTACATATCTCTCAACAAATCATAGTGCTTTTCATACCTATTCAACAACGTGGGAGACCTTTGCAAATGTGCCTAAGCTACCATTATATATACATAATCTATCAATCTTCAATTAATGCAAGACTTTCTTTTATCCATTGTCTTTTCTATATATATATTTTTTAGGTTTGTGTTAACAAAATTTAATTATATGAAAATAATTTCTTGGAATGTTGATGATAAAATTAGGTTGTAGGAGATATACCAACAACAAAAACATGTTGATAACTCAATCGATAATACATTGTTAAGTAAATTAGTTAGGCTAGTGAAAAATTGATAAAATTGGTATAAATCAAGATGATTTTAACATATGTATTACTCGTCAAATACATATTTATTATTTAACTATTCATATACTAACTTAAATATCAGAATATCTTAGATGTTGAAGTGTTTTAACATATATTCAAACTTTCAATTCTAGATTAAGACAGAATACATATAAAGTTTGAAGTGTAAAAACAAATCATATAATGCTCGAATAGTACTGTAAAATTTATTTCAATACTGTATAAAAAGTATTTTCTAATTTTAGAAGAAGAAAAATAGTTTCTTAATAAAAAAATTAATATTACATGACTAAGAATCTTGAATCCTATCATGATGCAAATTAATAGTTAAGTGTGATAAAGACAAATGATGAATTTTTCTTTGTTAGTATCATAATTAACATATTTAGAATTTTAAACTAAATATTAGGGAGAAAACTTAAAGTATCCTACATATTTGTTTTAGTAATGCCTATTATTCATATAACTAAATCAATTCACATAGATTTTCATTGACTTGCATTAGTGAGTGAGTCGCATGTGGACAATTAGAAAAATACCTAATTTTTGTTTATTGAAAATTGAGTAAAAAGTGCAATCTTAGCACTGAAAATAAAGCTACACCTAGTTATAACTTAGGTAGTTTCAATAGTGGATAAATGAGTAGGTCACACGTTTTTGTAATGAAAATGGCTCTCACACGCCAAAATGTCACATACACACATAACATCACAAGAAAATAAAAAGTTTTTATCATATAATAAAAATAGATGGTAAAAATTATATTCGAAAAAATTGGTATTCAAATTTAGTGTATGCTTATATAATTAAGATTAGATTCTTTTTTAAGCCTTAATATTAAAGTTCCTTTAATTAGATGATTTTGAAGAAGCCTGATAATCAATGGTGAAAATTAAAGTTAAAAATTCTTTATTCATGAGGAAATAAAATGTTAAAATTCACAACACATTGGCACTAATAATTTGAATACTGTGAATGTGGCTTTCTATGAATTATTATTCTATTAAAGTTGGTGTCTCTTGCGCCGACTTACAGCACCACCTTAAACAAAATTGATAATTTTTTTTGTAATATATTATTGCAATTATATTTTCAATCCTAAATCAATCATCACTCTTTCCATTTTATATACATTCATTAAACCATATACGCATTTACTCATTCATACATTTCTTTTTGGGTAAGTTTAATTTGGTTGAATATAAAAGTATTATAAATATTAAGAAATTAACTTCAATTCCAAAAATCATGTATATATTTTAAATTAATTTTATTTCAATTTTATCTTTAATTTTTAATCGATACATTTTAATTGACTTATCTTGATTTTATCTTTAATGATATAGGTATTTGTTTCAACAATAAGTAAGATTTATTAAATATTAAATAATAAAAAATATAATCATATAAATATGTTAAAAATTGTGATCACCATTTTACTTTAAGGTCTTGTTCAGTTGAGTGGACTTGAGGAAGAGTAATTGAGTGGATTTAAAGATATATGATTGAATTTGGAAGTAAACAAAAGTTGATTTGAAAGTAAAATTTATAAGAATTAATGTAAGATTTAATTTATGTGACAAATTAAAAAAATTTACTTCTAAATTTATTCTCTATTAGTTCCAAATTCACTCAAATAAATAAAAAAAATATTTTTAAATCTACTAAATTACTTTCTGTTTTTTCTGGAAGAGACATGCTTTATTTGGAAATTAAAGAAAGTAAAATGTTATAATTTTTATTATTTATTTGAAATTCGCTATAATTATAGAATTATGTAGTTTGACTCCTTAACTTTAATAAATTTTAGCTTATTAAAAAGAATATACTAGAAAGTATTCTTAACATTGTTCAGAAAACCATGCATAAAGTACAGTACATTACGTGTAAGAATAAATAATTAAAAAAATAAGAATTAGGCTTTAAATTTCGCTCATTAATTCATATTAAGAAAGTCATATTAAAATAAATAAAAAATTTAACTTAATCTCATAAAATCAATGTATAATTTAAAATATATATATATATATATATATATGTTAAATTAGAAACTTCATAAAATCTGATTAAAGCTAAAATCTAGATCAGAGAGGATCTTTCAGTTCTCTTTATTCGTACCTGGCAACAAAAAAATAGTGAAACTGGTTAATCAAAGTGAAAACTGAGAGTAATTGCTTTTTATATTCTCTTCCTTTAAGGCATCCATGAGACTTCACCTCAATCTGACATCATTGAACCAGACAGAACACTGACAATTCACCTTTTCATAATTATCTTCATCAAATCCTAAATTTATAATACCAGCATGAAAACTGCTCCTTAGATCTCACAAATTTTGCTTCATTACAAACAACAGTGACCAAATTAACTATATCAGTAAAACCGAAATTAGCCACCTCAACACAAAGTGTGTTGTGTGCTTTTTACATCAACATTTGATCATCCCAAAAGGAAAAAGGCATCATCAACTGTTTAAAGCTATAAACTCTTTCTTTTGCAGGACATGAACATAGTCATATGTTCTATGCTGACAGAATAAACCGCTTTTCTTGTTCTTATTTTAAGCATAGTTAAGAGAGACAGAGAAACAAGAAATGGAGAAAAGGTATCAACTTTATACAGCCATATGTACTATTAGCAATGGGAAAACGGTGAAAAGCAAATGAAACATTGATTTACACGAAAAGTAGGTCATAACTCTGGTTGATCCATTAAATCACCTAGTGTATTACATATATGATCCAAACTGTGAACAGAAGAAAAGAGAAAAGAAGAATGATGGCAAGAGAGAAAGAGAGAGAGGTATGTGATGTTGTCCTTGGAAAGCAGGAGCAGCAGCAATTGGTATTCACAATATTTACTACATCAAAATTGCATATCTCATGCTGTCACTTACCATGAGATGGTTCATTTCAGAAACCTGTGAGAATTCCCCAGTCACCCAAACCCCATCAGAACCATTAACCTGAGGGTGAGAAACACATGAGAGTATTGATATTGGAGCTTGAAGAATGCTGCAAACAAGCCCCCAACCATGTTGTCTTCTGCCTCTGTCATCTCCAAATAGCTCAACACCGTTTCCTGCTTCAAACATGCTCTCATCTGCCACCTTTGAACTCTTTCTTGTGTTCTGAAAGTTTCTTCTCACTGCTGCCAGAACACGCCACATCTTCTACTCCCTCTTGTTTACTTCACCTACCTATAACTTGTAGTATTATATATGTATATATAGTTCTGAGCTGGTCAGAGTAAGACAGAATATTGGGGACTATGAACCCTGCAGAGAAAAACAAAGAGTAGTTGGAGGGCCAACTCTTGTACAAGGACTTTTAATAATGGTATTTAGGTGGTGGTGTTACCTAGTGCTTGTGTTTATCACAAAAGTGTCATTGCTGTGAAATGATTGGTAGATGATTTTATCTCTTAAACCTGCAGTGAGAACTTCATATATTCTCTGCTCTTTCTCTCTTTTGTATGTATTGGAAAGAAAAATGTCTGTCAAAATTATTTTTTTAAGCATTTCTGTTCTCAAAAAATCAGTCTTTAACTGTACATAAAACACCCTATTCATCCAAAATGTTTATCTAGAAAAGTTCTGTCCAAAAAATACTACATTAAGTACCATTTCTCTCCCATTAATCAGAGGTGGGGTCTGTTATGCCCAACTTGCCGACAAAGCTGCCTAATTTACAAAAAGTCTCTTGAAGAGTCTCTTTGCCATCAAACTTTGGGTTTACTTTTTGCTGAGTTGTCGTGGTGCACCAGTTATAATACACTTCAGATTTTACCAATATACAAGAAGGAATTTTCATGGTATAGCTTTTTCCTTTACTATATACAAGAAGGAATTTTAAGTGTATAGCTATATATTTGGACAGATCTGATAATGGGGTTCGAGATATCAATCATTGGGTTAGAAACCTCAACAGAGAATCTTAACCATGGATGGCTGATCTTTGTACACAGATTGACATGGCTTGTTTGTTAGAAGAGCAATTAATGAGAATAATGCAAAGTTTTTGGGTTCCCCACAAATCAAGAGTCAATATACCGGTGCCAAAATGTGATGCAGACCCATGTGGAGGGTATGTCAATGAGTACTATTCCTCCACTATAGAAGCCTTATCAAGATAAAAATGCACACATGATTAACCTTCATATGTTAAAACTTCTTCACTAGATATAACGTCAATTCATAGTATATTCTAGTTTTATGGAGTTAAATTAGGTTTAAAGTCCGCTTCTAACATGATATTAAAATCATCTTTAAAGTTTATCCTATCTATAATTGTTGTTTGTTGAGCATATTGTTCTATCCGCTATCAGATCACCCGTGAATGTTTAGTCTTACACTCTATCGACTAGAAATAAAACTAATTCATAATATATAACCTCATTTTACAGCTTTATAGAATTGAGTTAGACTTAAAGTCCATTATCAGAAAGAAAACACAGCAATTGGATTATCATTAAGCAAAATATGCAGTGTATTATGCCTTCTTAGTTATCTAATGTTTGAAACATGACTCGTTTTTTCCACTAATGCTGTGTGAGTCATGAGACTTTGACTGCTACAAACAAGAGCTATGATAAGTACTGTGCTAAAACTAAATCATGATTAGTTGCACACTCAACATCTAATCAAGCCATTCATTCTTGTTTATTCCCTCTTGGTTTACTTCTTCATTCGATTTGTGAAAAATGTGGACTTGCATGATCCACGATCATCTGCAACAAGTCAACTCATCACAACCATAAGGGTAGTGCATGATTATACTAAAAAGCTCTCCTGCTAAAATTGACACCACCACCAACCTTCCATTTATTTCATTCCTCTTAGCTCATTCCATTGACTTAGTTGCCTTCAATTCCTTCATCATTCACCAACCCTCGTAGCCTCACAATATATACCACACTACATTCACCTAAACCTCCCTCCATTACTGTATTTCAAACTATTTGGTACGATAGAAACATAAATTCTTAGTCGAAGATTGATTAATTTTAACAGAGGACTTAAACGATCAATGCTTGTGATGCATGTATCTTTTCTGTTTTAGAAAACTGCATCAAGCAAATCCAATGTTGATAGAAGGAAATGATATTATTTTATGCAATTTTTCATTGTTGCTTATAATGGAAAGTGATTTTTTCTCCTTTAAGAAAGTTAAAATTTTACAAGTTGCTCACGGAAGAACAACTCAACATGAAGTGCTTTTAGCAGCAAGTTGATCACATTTGAGAGCAACCAAGGATATTGCCATGTCATAGCACTGGTTCCTTGGATAAGCACTAGTTTTTATTTTTGTTTTTTTTATTTTTGTAAAAAATTCGATTAAATTTGTGGGTCTCCTTCGATAAAACTGAGATAACACATTTCCTATTTTATTGCTATTTTTTTTTTATCAAAATTGGAGTTTTAACTCAATATGTAACGTGGATTATTAATGTGACATTTTTTTTAAGTTATCTATTGAAAAATAATAAAAATAAGAAATATTAACAAAACCCAAATCAATTAATAATTAATGAATATACTATAAGTTTTTTTTTAAAATATAATAAAAAATATTCTTCGAATAATATAATAATATCCTTCATTCTTTCTCATATTTTTTGTGACTTTTTTTTTCTCATATAATTTATTTCTTTTTGTCTCCCTCATAAAATCCAGATTATGTTCTTTCAAGTTAAATAATGAACTATTAGTGTATAAAGAAAAACAATTTTTTTTCTCTTTCTTAATTAAGTCAACATGTATCTAATAAATTGGTGACTCACTTCACAATATCATATACATGTTTTAATAAAAAATAAATAAAAACAAATAATAAATTATACTGAAATTTTAACACTATGTTGTATGTTGCATGGTAAGAAATAAATGACATGAAATAGAATGCAAATCCTTAAAATAATCAAAATTCTTATAAAAGTCTTTCAATTTCTTAAAATCTTTTTGACTAAACATAGGGATTTTCCTATTTTGCATTCCACAATTCCTTTCAAGTAGGAGTTCCATTTGCTATGTCAAACCAATGCATAGGTTGAGTTTTTAATCATGAAATTTTAGTGGATGTAATTGAGCCAATGAACAATCCCAAATTACTATGAAGGAGTTAACTTTAAAAAAAGATACTATTTTTAAGAATAGAAGGGTGATCATATATAAATTCTAAACAAAATTTAGAAGGGAAGAAGAAGATATGTTCTTTGACAAGCATGATTGAATGTTTTGAATGACTCAATTATAAGGGGTTAAGACAAAAACTAACTGTTTTTGGATAAGAATCAAAAGAAGTATGATGAACATTATAATCATTTATGAGAGAAAGAAGTGATTGCACTAAAATATTTTTCAGAAAAGTTAAACACTGAGAATTCAAAAGTTTTTAAGGTGCTAATAAAACAAGCTGTCACAACAAAGAAAAATGACAATTCAAGAATAATGCCATAAACAATTCACGGCTCGTATTTTATCCACATCAATGGAAGCTATTCAAATTTCAACCCACAAAATAATTATCAAAGGTATTATTCTATTAAATTAAAAGTATTGGTCTCATAACTTGAGTTATATAACAATCGTTTTCGTGACAACAGAAATTACCAACAGTATGATGAACCGTCGTTGATATCTTCTCATCAACCCACTTTGAATTGTGTTGATTTTCATATTCATCATTGCAAAATTATAAACCAAGTAAATGATGAAAGAATTTTTTTTTTTAAGATAAACTTGTGGTATATAAGTAAAATTTTATATTAGACCTTACATTAATAAATTAAATTAAACATAAATTTATTTACTAAAATAATATAAAAATTATTCAAAGATTATTTTAATTGAGTTTTAATTATTCTTAGATCTAAATAATACTATTTTTCGTCCAAAACTTTAAAATAATAAATTTATAATATGAGACTTAGATCATAGTTTTGATTTTCTATAAAAATATTATATCGTATGACCGTCTGATCACTCAAAAATCAAATAGTAAATCGTTAGTAAGATATCTTCACGAATTATCCTCGTGACTAAATAATCATGGATGTTAACCAAATGGTCAACAGACTAGGAAATTAACTGTAATGTTGAACAACATAAGTTTAAATGTGATTATCACCAATTAGACTATAATTAGGTAAGTTATTAGTTAAGCGCTTGTTCCAAAATCTATAAATATATGTTTGAGAAGGTAAGTGTGCATTTACTTCACCATTAATATCTCAACTGTTAAACAAAAAACTCATTTTGACATCAAAACATTTTATGTAGGTGTCCTCCAGATGGTATTGGAAGAACGACTAAAGGATACTTTGAGTGAGGGATAACATTTGAATCCTTTAAATTGTTATCTGAATATTAGATGTTGACCTCAACAATACACCAAAAACACATATAATATATAAATACAAACATTAATCTTTATTATAAAATTATTCAAATTTGTAACCTCTTCATACAATTGATTTGCTCCATTCGATCATTTTCTTGAGACCACTAAGTTTATATATTTAAATTTGTGTATAATGTATGAGTTTATGCATGTTACTTCTCTCCTCCACTAGTTTCAACATATTTTAACATAAATCAACATATTTTAACATAAATCTATGTATTGATATTGTTTAACATTAAGCTATATTATTGTAGAGGAATTGTGTAGAGAAAAGTGGTTGACCCAGAAAATGATAGATTATACAATATTAATGATTAAATTAAAATATTTTTGTGGCAACATTATCACCACAGCTGGGGGAAATAGCATAGTTTTTTGTAGGCAAGAAAGTGAAATAACTTTATGAAATAAAAATTGAAGATTTATCTACATTATCTTCTTTCTTCCACTGGCCCATGTGACTTTATAGGATTGCACTCAATTCATAGTGCATTATTTTAGTCTTTCAACTTTTTCAATTATGTTTTACTTTAAACTCATGAATACAGACAACAATCATGGTTTTCCTTCCATTATCTTTCTTTGAAAATTAAATTAGTGCCTTATATATATTTATAATCACCTTAAAACAAATGGGAATTCAATTTCAGTCAAAGTCAACTGTCTTCCCTAAACACAATAGTTGAAGTATTCATATCATGAATTGTATTGGTGGGGTTTAGACTTTAAAACAAATCATCTTACAGAAATGGTAGGTAAAAAAATAATCAAAATATTATTTTTTAAAAATGGGAAATCTTGAAGTGTTTGTCTAAAAGGTGGTTTAAAAGTACTACTTGGTCATATTTGAGTTTTATATTGGCAAAATTAAAATCTTGCATTATTTTCGTAGCAGAGACAAACGTTTTTAATTAAGCATTTTACCATTTAAGAATTTTTATTTTACTTTTTATTTATACTTGATAATTTATTATATGCAAAGATTGATTATCATACATAATTTTTTTATTCCTTATTGTGTTGCTATATATAAACAATAGGATAAAATGTGTTTTGCCTGTAAAATTTCAAATATGCTAAATATGTCCTTAAAAATATTCACATTGTTTTAACCACCCTAAAACTTAAATATATCTTTAAATTTTCTAGTAATAACCACATGATAAGTTTTTTTAGTAATACGTGAAATCTATAATCAAAAGTTATTTTGATAATATGCATAACTAACGTTATGTTAATGTAGTTATTCTGTTAATTAAGTTTTTCAACTATCTTTATTCCGAAAAAACAAAATCTAATTACATTATTATATATATTGTTTTTTTTTCTGTATAGGTTATAGGTATATTACATAACTTTTGCATAGTTGAACCAAACATTATGATCATCACGTTTATTCTTTTACCTTGGGATCTCACTGGTCTTTTTTTTTTTAATTTAAAAAATAATAAGTATACTACTTGAAGCAACTTTTGTAATTACATGTATAAATTATAAAATTTATAATGCATTATTATATTAATTAAGGTAAATATGATAAGTATGTTTGTTGTAGATGAACTCTCAAAATTGATTTATTCAAATTAATTTATAAAACTACTATATATACATATAATTAACAAATTTTCAGAAAATTCAAATTAGTAAACTTTCACAATATATAGTTTAATCAACATTTATATAGGTAGCATGTGGTAAAGTTTAAATTCATGACAGATTACTTTGTAGTATTCTTTTAATATACCTCTAAAATACATTGGTTTTCATAAATTTTTTATAAAATAATATATTTTAAAATATCAAAATCAATATAATTTTATTCTTTCGTATTCATTTTTTATCATTATTTATTATTATTAAGTCTCCTTTTTTTTTCTTACTTCCTTCTATGTTTTTTTCTTTATAGATAGTTATTTTGTTAGTTTTGTACTTGAAAATTTTTATATGTGCAATTGTAATTTGTTTTAATTCCTTTGATGATACCAAAAAATTAACGTTTTTTTTATGTTATTTACTATGGTTGTATATGTTATTTACAAATATGTGACATTGTTTTGTGTATCATATGTGATCTAATAATTGATAAAAGAAATGTTTGTAGTGGGTTGGTGGTGATGATGAAATTTGTGGTGGTGATGGAGAAGGTGGTCAAATCAATGGAGGAAAAGATGAACAATACGTAACTAAAACTTTAATATAGATTATAAATGATAAAAGTGTGTATCTTGTATATTCTAAAAATTCTTAATATGATTAATGTTGGACAAATGAAGTTATTCTCTTTTGTAATTTGTTTAAATGTAGACAAAATATTCTCTTGCATAACTACTATATGTCATTGAGTATTATTTGAATTGTTCTAATGAGAATTTTTTATATTAGTTAAATAAGGATACGAATATAAACAATATATAATTTTTAAATTAGATATTGAAACATTATGAATATGTATATATTTATTTTGTTTTTATTTTTATATTCTTGACTTTTTAAAATAATAAAATATTTTTAATTAATTAAGTAATTTTACAATAGATATATTAACTTTTTAGTTTTGCAACTTATTTATAATAAACATATTTAATTTATTTTAAAATTATTTAATTATCATTTAATAATGGCATTTTTTTATTGTAACTTTTATTCTATTTATAAAAAATATTGAATTCATATTTGGAATGGTAAAAGGGAAAATAAAATGTAAAAAGATAGGAATATACTTATTTTTCTAATAAGACGAATATGGGATAGAAATTTGTATCCGTTGAATATGAGGATGAATTTTTACAAAATAAAATGTGGATGAGACAATCAAATTCTTAATCATTTTATCACATTCATCTCTAATAAACTTAAACATCCATTATTTTATTCAGTGATTTGGGAGGATTGATAGTTTATTTTGTACTCTTCATGCACTCTTACAAATTCTACAATAACAAAAAAAAACAATACATATTTATATAAAAAAAATATTTAAATTTAATGATAAGTAAAATGAAGAAATAATATTATGGATTTGTTTTAGATAATAAGATTCACTTATAGGACAAGTATCAATTTTATAGAAAGAAATGTAATGTAATTTATCTAAGTTGTTTATTGTAAAGTTTGCTGATTACTAACATAAGAGTCCAATAAAATTATTAAAAATCTTAGAGAGAGTTACATAAATATCTATTAGTGATTATTGAAATCGATTAAGAAAACACAAACTTTAAGGACTTGTTAACATTATGAGATAACAAGGCAACTAATGAGAAGACTATAATAATTATATACATATGCATAATGTATCATTTAATTTAATAACTAATATATTAAAAATGTATATTACTTATAAAATAAGTCAAATAAAATAAGAGGTTTAATAAGTTTGGTGATCCTATTTATATAGATTTGCGTCAAATAGGTCTCCGTATTTTCAAATGACTCAATTGAGTCCCTATTTATGAAAAATTGAATTAATTAAATCCTTACCGTTAAATTCTGCAAACGGCGTCAAATTCCTTGCCTGGTAACTAAGTGAGGTGTCATTTTTTTACAAACGTGGCATCCCCTTCCTTCATCTTTCCTCATTTTCCCCTATACCCAACAACCCCAACCCCTCAAACCCTCCTTCCTCATCGTCGCCCTCTCCCCTTCCTCTGTCCCCCTCTTCCACCGCCACGGCCACCGCAATGCCTCCCCTGCCACCTCACTCCTCCTCCCTGAACTCTCCCTCTCTCTCAACGAGAGCAGAAGGAGAAGAGGAGACACCATCACAACAAGAGCACCAAGGATCACAACAAGAAAAAGACCATCAGAGAGGAGAAAGGGGATACACATCCAACACCTCACTTTGAACCTCACCATCAGAGAATATTATTAACCTTACCATCATAAAACATCGGAGACTTGCCACCATCACTGATTATCATCTCGCACCATCACCGATCATCACCACACACCATCACCGGTCATCACTTGACATCGGAGGGACCTCACGGCCAGAGAAGAGGAAAACCATTTGCATTCACCATTTCTTTTGAAGTGGCGGAGGTAAATTGCTGACTCTAAACTCTTAGTAGTATGTGGATGCAAGCTCTTATGTTACATATCTGGATATGAATGAATAATGCATGTGTTTAGTAGCATTCGCTTACTTCGTGTTATTCTCTGCCAATCAAAACTGCACCCAAAATGCAGTTTCAACACCCTTCTACTTACATCCAGAAATGCTCAAAAAACGTATCAAAAACTATAAAGCAATAAAAAAAACTAAGAGAAATACAACAACAACAACACTTTATGCTAAATCAAATTCTCCTTAGAAACTAAATGATTCATGGCTTGGAACCTGCAAACGTCCAAACAAGGAAAACAGCTCAAGAGTAAAACATGTAAAATCTCATCGAGGTGAGATTCCAACCCGAAGCAAAATGAAATCTAAAACAAAATGAGTAATGGAAATGGATGTGAATAAGGGTAGGATCACTGGGGGCGATGGAGGCAGTGCCAGCAAAATCACATGACACAAAAAGGGTGGAGAAGAGGAAAATCGTGTTTGAGGAGAGGGTGATTCTTCAGGTAGCTGGCGGTGTTCGACGGAGGAGGGAGAGAACTTTCCGCGACGAACCGAAGAGGAAAAAAGGATTCTCATTGCTGGTGACTCACGATGGCCGTGAGTTGGCACGGCGACCGATGACGATCTGGCTTGCAGCCTGCGGTGGTCAGATTCACTCGAGCGGTGGCCGACATCGTTATCGAACAGAGGGAGTTCCTCCCTCGCACGCGAAGAAAAAGGGGGCAAGATGGTGGTCCGACATGAAGGGCGGTGGCTCTTCCGGCGAAGGCGCTGACGACACTATGGACATCCCTTCGAGGTGGCCGGTTGGTAGGAGGGGACGAAGTGCTCGAGCCGTGGAGGTGGGCAGAGGAAGAAAACCCTGGCTCTAGGGTTAGGAGCGTGAATGTTTGAGGCGGTGCGGTGGCCGTGGCGGTGGAAGAGGGCGACGGAGGAAGGGGAGAGGGCGACGATGAGGAAGGAGGGTTTGAGGGGTTGGGGTTGTTGGGTATAGGGGAAGACGAGGAAAGACGAAGGAAGGGGCTGCCACGTCGGTAAAAAAATGACACCTCACTTAGTTACCAGGCAAGGAATTTGACGCCGTTTGCAAAATTTAACGGTAAGGACTTGATTAATTCAATTTTTTATAAATAGGGACTCAATTGAGTCATTTGAAAATACGGGGACCTATTTGACGCAAATCTGCATAAATAGGGACCACTGAACCTATTAAACCTAAAATAAGAAGTTTCATTTGTTTAGATGTTATAAAAAAACACAAATATGATGATATCTTAATGATGATTAATAGTCAAAATTTATATTAAGAAAACATGTGAATTTAGTACAGTAACTTTTGGTAGCAAAATGGATAAGATTATAAAAGAAAAATGTAATTGCAATCTATCCATTGCCATTACATATTAAAAAAATGGTAAGAAAATGATTTTGGAAATTGAGAAGAAGGTATAGATATTTTCATAATAAATGCTATTAATATTTCTTTTAAGGTATAATTGTCACGTTAATAGCATACAATTGACTATAGAAAATATCACAATATTTAAAAACAAACTATTCAAAATATTTGATATTAGAGTTACCCAAAGTATGACTATAACGTGAAATATATACAAAGCTTCCATACAACTAAAAGATATTACACCAAATAAAACAAAAAAAAAACAATAAAGTTGTTCAAAAAGGCTAAACACAACTAAATCCACTTAGAACTAAACTCTTACATTACTTTCATCCTATATAAGATTAACTATTACCACTAAAAGATATTACACCAAATAAAACAAAAAAAAAACAATAAAGTTGTTCAAAAAGGCTAAACACAACTAAATCCACTTAGAACTAAACTCTTACATTACTTTCATCCTATCTAAGATTAACTATTACCAATAAGAGATATTACACCAAATAAAACAAAAAAAAACAATAAAGTTGTTCAAAAAGGCTAAACACAACTAAATCCACTTAGAACTAAACTCTTACATTACTTTCATCCTATCTAAGATTAACTATTACCACGTCATATGTGTTATTTAGACTTGGCTTCTAGTTTGTTCTGTTGACCGGTCGGTCCGGTCGGTCCGGTCGGTTTGATTAGTTCTGTTGAGTTTTGTCTTTTGTTTGACCGGTTGCGCGCTTGCGCTTTTCTGTTTGTCGGTTTTGCCTGTTGCGCGCTTGTGTTGGTTATATATATATAGTAACCAACCCCGCTCCTCTTTTGTAACTTTGAATCATTTAATACATTCAGTTTTTCATTCTCACGCTCCGCTCTCTCTTTTCTATCTTTCTCTCTGGGTTTTCTCGAAACGTTCCAAGAACCCAACAATTGGCGCCCACCGTGGGGCATAGTTTCAAGAATTCCAAAGCAGCAATGGCAACCAAGTTCGACGTAGAGAAGTTCAACGGCTCTAATGATTTCGGGCTGTGGAAGATCAAGATGGAGGCTATCTTGATACAGCAGGGATGTGATGAAGCGTTGAAGGGTGAGTCGAAGATGAGTGATGCCATGACTCAAGAAGAGAAGAAGAAGATGGGAGATAAGGCAAGGAGTGCAATCATCTTGTGCCTTGGTGATAAGGTACTGAGGGAGGTTGCGAAGGAGAAGACTGCCGCTGAAATCTGGGCAAAGCTGGAGTCTCTGTACATGACGAGATCGTTGGCTCATAGGTTGTGCCTGAAGCAGCAACTCTTTGCGTTCAAGATGTCAGAATCAAGAACGATAGAGGAGCAAATTGCAGAATTCAGCAAGATAGTTGATGATCTGGAGAATATTGAAGTGAAGTTGGAGGATGAAGATAAAGCTGTCATCCTGTTGAATGCGCTTCCAAGAACCTTCGAGCATTTCAGGGATGCGTTACTCTACGGGAAAGATCAAGTGATCACGTTAGAGGAGGTTGTGACGTCAATTCGAACCAAGGAGTTCCAAAAACTCCAAGATTCGAAGGCAACCGAGGAGGGAGCGTCTGGATTGATCTCGGTGAAAGGGAAATGGAAGAAGCAGGCTGGAAAAGAGAAGAAGCTGAATCCGGACGGTACGAAGCAGGTGCGTTGCTTCAAGTGCCAGAAGATGGGTCATATCAAGAAGTTCTGCCCGGAGAAAGGAAAGGGCGGTCGACCACAAGAAACCGCTGATGTGGCAGAGGCGTCTGAGGGATATGAATCTGCTGGAGTGCTGGTGGCTTCGTCTGAAGATTCTCAAAGGAGCTGGGTGATGGATTCCGGCTGCACCTATCACATGTGCCCGGTGAAGGAGTTTTTTGAGAACCTTGATCAGAAAGAGCATGGAAATGTACTGCTAGGAAATAACAAAGCTTGCCGAGTGCAAGGTGTGGGGTCGGTGAGGCTGAAGATGTTTGACAATCGTGAGATGGTGTTGTAGGCTGTAAGGTATGTGCCCGAACTAAAGAGAAATTTGATTTCTATTAGTGCATTTGATCTTGGAGGTTACACCACTAAAGTTGAAGATGGAGTAATGAGGGTTTGTTCTGGAGATTCTGTGGTTGCCAAAGGCAGAAGGAGGAACGACTTGTACATTCTGGAGGGATCAACTGTCATTGGTCATGTCTCAGTAGCAAGTGGGACCGAGAATACCGCCCGGCTCTGGCACTTGAGGATGGGACACATCAGTGATAAGGGTCTTGAAGAATTGGAAAAGCAAGGCTTGCTTCTGGGAGACAAACTGCAGAAGCTGGATTTCTGTGACCATTGTGTCTTAGGGAAATCACACAGGACACCGTTCGGGAAAGGGAAACACTCAATCGAACGTCCCTTTGAATATGTCCATGCTGACTTGTGGGGACCGGCAAGAACCTTAACTCATGGTGGAGGAGCGTATTTCTTAAGTATAATTGATGATTTCTCAAGGAGAGTGTGGATTTACGTTCTAAAAAATAAGTCTGAAACGTTTCAGAAATTCAAAGAGTGGCACACACAGATTGAGAACCAATTGGGGTGTAGGCTGAAATGCCTAAGAACCGATAATGGGCTGGAGTTCGTTTCAGAGGAGTTTAATGGGTTTTGCAAAGAGAAAGGGATCAGGAGGCACAGAACGATCGTTGGAACTCCTCAACAGAATGGATTGGCCGAACGAATGAATAGAACCATTCTGGAGAGGGTTCGGTGCATGTTGCTGGGATCAGGGTTGTCAAAGGCTTTCTGGGGAGAGGCTGCTAATACGGCCGTCTATCTGATTAACAGGAGTTCGTCTTCTGCTCTCAATTTTAAAACGCCAATGGAAGTGTGGAGTGGACGACCGATTGATTACTCACACTTGAGAGTGTTTGGTTCTTTGGCGTTTGCTCATGTCAGGGGTGATAAGCTGGATTCCCGGGCGGCGAAATGTATCTTTCTTGGATACGCCGAAGGTGTTAAGGGATACAGGTTATGGAGGTTAGATTCTAGACCTTCAAAACTAATCATTAGTAGGGATGTCATTTTTGATGAAACAAGGATGGCGATGCACCCTGAAAACTCTGGAAGTGAGAAGAAGATTCTCGTGGAGGTGGAGCATACTACTAATGGAGCTGGCACGCCCGGTGGGACTGAGGAAAACCAAACGGGTAAAGGGCAAGTTGAAAACGGTCGGACGATAGAGGAGAACCGATCGGATGAATTTCGAACAGACCTTGGTGATGATACAGATGGTATGTCTGGCAAGGGAAGTCATGGATCAGCTGCTGGTGTTGATTTGAGAAACTATCAGCTTGTTCGTGACAGAGAAAGAATGATCTCTAAGCCAACCAAACGGTTTGGAGAGGCAGATCTAATCTGCTACGCCCTAAATGTTGCTGAAGATCTTAACCAATCGGATGAACCGAGAAGTTATAAGGAGGTTCTTGACAGCAGCGACCGACATCTTTGGCAGGGTGCTATGGAGGAAGAGTTGGAGGCTTTGAAAAAGAATAGCACCTGGAGATTGGTGGATCTGCCAAAGGGTAAGAAGGTCATAGGTTCGAAATGGATTTTTAAGAAAAAGGAAGCTATACCGGGCGGTGAGAAAGCGAGGTACAAAGCTAGGCTTGTTGCCAAAGGCTTTACTCAGATTGAAGGTGTAGACTATCATGAGATCTTTGCTCCAGTGGTTAAGCATTGTTCGGTCAGAGTTCTGATGGCAATAGTTGCTCATTGCAACTTGCATCTTGAACAGTTGGATGTTCGGACAGCTTTTCTGTACGGCGATTTGGAGGAAACCATCTATATGAAGCAACCGGACGGTTTCGCTGTGGATGATAGGGTGTGTTTGTTGCAGAAGTCACTTTATGGCTTGAAGCAAAGCCCAAGGCAGTGGTACAGGAAATTTGATGATTTTCTGATAAAGCTGAACTTCAAGCGGTGCAATTATGATGACTGTGTTTACACTCTAAATCATGACGGTGGAATGTTATATCTCCTGCTTTATGTGGATGATATCCTGATTGCTAGCAGTGACAGGGGCATGATCGGTGATACGAAAGCAAGGTTGAGGGATGCTTTCGAAATGAAGGAGCTAGGAGAAGCAAAGCGGATTTTGGGCATAGACATTAAAAGGGATAAATCGGGCGGTAATCTTTTTCTGTCTCAGGAGTGTTATTTGCAGAAGGTAATTTCAAGGTATCGGATGGCTGAATCAAAAATGGCCAGCACACCGGTCGGTCAACACTTGAAACTTACCAAGGATCAATGCCCAAAGACCGAGGAGGAAAGAAGGAAGATGGAATCTGTTCCATTTTCAAATGGGATTGGGAGCATTATGTACGGCATGGTCTGCACAAGACCGGACCTGGCGCACGGTGTTAGTGTTCTCAGTCAGTTCATGGTTAATCCTGGACCAACACACTGGGAAGCGTTGAAGTGGATGCTCAGATATATACGGGGGTCTCTCGGTACTGGATTGTCTTTCCAGAATAACTTTCAAGGTGGAGGTTATATTGAAGGTTTTGTTGATTCTGACTTTGCCGGATGCATGGACACTAGAAAATCCCGTTCGGGATATGTGTTTACGTTGTTTGGGACTGCTGTTAGCTGGAGGTCTACCTTACAGTCGGTTGTTGCATTGTCAACTACGGAAGCTGAGTACTATGCTCTTGCTGAAGGAGTTAAGGAGGCACTGTGGTTGAAAGGTTTGGTTCAGGAACTTGGATTTAATCAAAAATATGTATGTGTTCATTGCGACAGCCAGAGTGCCATTCATCTGGCCAATCATCAGATTTATCATTCCAGAACCAAGCATATTGACGTCAAGCTGCATTTTGTCAGAAGCATTGTAGAATCTGGTGACGTTCAAATCTGCAAAATTGCATCCGAAGAGAACCCTGCAGATATGTTGACAAAGCCGCTCGCTAAGGAGAGGTTTCTCTTGTTGTTGTCCAGGATTGGGTTTCTACCGGTCAGTCACTAATTGTTTGACTGTCCGTGTTTTGTTTTTGTTCTTTGAAGCAAGTCTAGGTGGAGAATTGTTATTTAGACTTGGCTTCTAGTTTGTTCTGTTGACCGGTCGGTCCGGTCGGTTTGATTAGTTCTGTTGAGTTTTGTCTTTTGTTTGACCGGTTGCGCGCTTGCGCTTTTCTGTTTGCCGGTTTTGCCTGTTGCGCGCTTGTGTTGGTTATATATATATAGTAACCAACCCCGCTCTTCTTTTGTAACTTTGAATCATTCAATACATTCAGTTTTTCATTCTCACGCTCCGCTCTCTCTTTTCTATCTTTTTCTCTGGGTTTTCTCGAAACGCTCCAAGAACCCAACAATATGCTAACACCATTTATGGTGACTATTGCAAAGGAAAAAACACACTACAAAACAATCCAGAAGAAGGATAAACTAATATGCAAAAAGAATATTCATAAAATAAATATAAAAATATTATCATACATAACTTATTCGTAACAACAATTACATCTAATATAAAACTCATACTAAACTCAATGATTTGGATACATGTATTGATGTTAGACTCTGGTGAGTTATGCACTTGTGGTGACCTCTACTGTTTTATAGAGTTATTGTCAATGAGTTTCATCCTACCACATACAAGGTTAATATGTTAACATCTTTGGCCAAAGTAAAGTTCCTATATTATAACCCCTTACTCCTCTCACCACATACTGCACCATTCTCTACTTAAGATTGGATTGTTATTAGAGCGACATGATAACTCTCAATACTATCCATATATCAATGCATACACTAAAGACACGCCACCATAGAATCTCTCGATAGGATCCATAGAATTATGCCAAACAAATACAATGCTCATATTTATTAACAAATTCATCATCATCATCATTTCATACATCATTACTCTCATACATATTTATTCATAAATTTATCAACCATTATGAGATATACATCATAAACCAACTATCATTTTTAACATTCACAATATCACACATTAAAAGTACCATAATAAAACATATAAGAAAATAAGTTAGGCTCTTTAATCTTGCTCGGTGAAAATATCTACTCGTTAAGCGAGTAGAACCTGAAAGCTCACTAAGTCAATGACCAAATAGCTCGCTTAGTGAATTTGTTATTGGAACTCACAAACTTAAATTCTTTCAAAAGTCATCCAACGAGACTTGTCTCACCAGTTACTGCCAAGTCAATAGTTTTTTTACTTTGGCTTCACCCAAAGAGTATATCCTTGCTCATAGACCACAAAGTCAGCAGCTTTCTGACTTTGACTTCACCTAGCGAGTATATTCTCGCCTAGTGACCACTGAGTCAGTAGCTCTCTAGCTTTGGCTTTGTCCAACGAGTTTATTTTCGCCAAACAAGTATATTCTCACCCAGCGAGTCTGTATAATTCTACAAAACTCAATTTTGTAGATTTATGTCATCTGAATCTTACCAAACAGTTCAACAACTATGACAGATGTCAAAACTGTTACCAATAAGGAGCATTGGTAAATCTTGAAGAAATTTGTTTTGATGATGCTGCAAGAAGTTTTACTTGAAGAAGATATTAGAATTTTTTAAAAGCACTTTGTAGAATTTAAATGTAGTAGAAATGTCTTCAAATTCTGTAAAACTTGTATTATTTTAGAAAATGTTCTGAAATAATCGATTATGTGAAGCAATAATTGATTATAATGAGTATGACTGAGATAATCGATTATCACTTCACATAATCGATTATCACAAGTCTATTTTTGAAAAATTATTTTGAAAACCTGTAACGGACTTGGATAATCGGTCATCACTTATAATAATTGATTATTAGTGGCAGTTGGGACTTGACCTTTGATATTCAGAGCAACTGGCTATATATTGGGTTTCTGAGAAGTTCAGAAGTAACGTTTGAACAAAGAGCTTTTGTAGAATATAGTTTGTCTGAGGAAGTTCTCAAAAGCTAGTTCAGTTCCCTTGCCTGGTCTCGTGAATAGGAGAAGCTCGCATTTCGTGTGTCAATAGTCGGAGCGGTTCTCTTCGAGTTAGCAAGGTACTCTGCCTGGTCTCGTGAATAGGAGAAGCTCACTTTTCGTGTGTCGAAAGTCAGAGCGGTTCTCTTCGAGTTGGCAGAGTGGTTGCTTCCAGTTCGTGTGTCGAAGGAAGCTCTTCCGGTTCGTTTGTCGAACGAAGGTGTTTTCTATCCCTTACTCATTTCATTATCTTGTAATCTGTACAACTATTTTTTAGTGGAATTGTTAATAACTCTTTATAGTGATTAACAACTGGACGTATAATCTTTTGATTCGAACCAGTATAAAAATCATCAGTGTGATTTTTCTCTTCTCTACACTCTTTAAACTTTTAGCACTCCAATTGTTTGATAAAAGTTCTCTTAGAAAATAAACTTTTAAAACGGACCACTTTAACTTGAGTTGTGACCAAACACGCTTTCCGCTATTCTAAGTTTTATTCCGCTGCGTTACACTCTGTCTGGTACCAACCAACAATTGGTATCAAAGCTTGCTGTGATAGTTTTTCAAAATTTTCGAAAATGGGCGGTCATAACCAAATGTATTTAGAGGGTGCTTCAATTGATAGACCTCCTTTGTTTACGGGGTAAAATTATGCGTTTTGGAAAATAAGAATGCAAATATTTTTAGAGTCAATTGATAGGGGTATTTTGGAAGTTGTTTTAAATAGTCCTTTTATTCCTACTATAAATTTAAAAGGTGTAGTGGAAGAAAAACCATATTTGCAATGGACTGCTGAAGAGAATAGACGAGCCCAATTTGATATAAAGGTTCGCAGTATAATATCCTCTGCTTTGGTATTAGATGAATTTTACAGGATCTCGGTGTGCAAAACGGCTCAGGAGATGTGGGAAGTTCTTCAAGTAACCCATGAAGGAATCGATGATGTGAAACGTGCTAGGAAGAACACCCTAATACAAGAGTATGAGATGTTTAGGATGCAACAGGGTGAAACCATCGCTGATGTGCAAAAACGCTTCACACATATCGTCAACCATCTTTATGGTTTAGGTAAGAAATTTGATACTGAAGAATTAAATGTTAAAATTTTGAAATCTTTGAACAGGATGTGGTAACCAAAGGTTACTGCGATAACTGAGTATCAAGACTTGACGTCCATGCCTATGGCTGTGCTTTTTGGAAAGTTGAGAGAGCACGAGCTCGAGTTAAATAGACTGAGCGTTGAATAAGCACAAGGAAAGAAGAAAACGTTGGCCTTCAAAACTGAAAATTCAAAAGGCATGAGTTCAGAAAATGATGAGGAATTTGAAGATGAAGACTCAGACGACGAAAATATGATTCACATGTTCAGAAAATTCAACAAGTTCATGAAATTGAAAGGCAAGGAACAAATTAAAAAGGATCGAAACAAGAAACAACGATCTTCTTCAAATTACAGATGTTATGGTTGCAGAGAAAAAGGACACGTTAATGCAGATTGTCCAAACCTCAAAAAGGATGAAGAAAATAAGTCTTTCAAGAAGAAGAATGTTTACATTGCTTGGGATGATAACGCATAAAGCACTTCCAGTTCAAGTGATTTTGTTGAAGAAGCAAACTTGTGTTTGACAGCTAATACTAATGACACTACAAGCCAAGTAAGTTCCTCTAGCTTTGAAACTGGTGAATTTGATGTACAAAAGGCTTTTCTTGAATTGCTTGATGAATCTGAGAAATTGAATGTGGCTCATAAAAATTTGAAAAAGGAATTTAAGGAATTGCAAATTAAATATGAGAAGGTATTAGATGAGGAAGTAATTTTGAGAAATAAAATTTGCAACTTTGAAATGAAAGAGTCTTCAAATGTTGAACATCTTGTTGAATGTCTTTCATGTAAGAGTCATATGCTTGATATTGATATTCTTGAAAATCTTCTTGAAGTTGCAACTAGAAATAATGTTGAAATGCCTATACTTGTTAAAAGGGTTTTTAAAAATAAGAACCAAATTAAAAGAACCCGTAGGGTATGGGTTGAAAAAGGAATTGTTTGTTATAGGAACCTGAATGTTGTCACATATTTTTATTGTATGAAAAAGGGACACACTTCTGACAAATGTAGAATCAAACATTTTGATATTCCTAATGGAAAATATGCTTGGATTCCTATTATTTAGTAATCTGTCTCTAACATCAAAAATTCACTTTTAGATGTTTCAGTTATCTTTTTTTTTTAATAAAATTATTACTTTTAAGGTTTTCCCAAACCTGAAAAACAGAAAACAAACAAATGTAGCCTAGTTTTAACATTATGTATATCCATAACTAATTTGTATGAACATATAAACTAAATTGTATATCTTTAAATGACTATAGCTTTTGTTTTGGTTGGCAGATTTGACAATGTTTTATATAGATTTGGGTTAGAAAAAAATTTCCAATCACGTCGCAGTCCACGTAGTCAGTTGTTCCTTATATATTTTCAAGAAAATGTTTTTTCCTATTTTTCATCAATTTATTTTGTGTTTTTTAAACTTTGCAAAAATATTTTACATACTCAGACTTTGGGTTTTGACCTAAAATTTTTTGTACATGACTTTTTGGTGCTTTGAACAAATTTTCAAGTCATTTGAATTTTTAGTTTACCCTTTTGGATGTATACCGTGCAAACAACAAACAAGTTCAATAATACCAACAAGTTTAACTAAATTATAACCTATAAAAAACGAAAACAAAAACAAAAATTCATCCAAAACTCAAACGAAAGGAGAAAGAAGACCATATATATGGTCAAAAGAGTACATGTACATGAAATCAATCAGTTAAAACGAAAGAAAATCAAATGCATATTTGTGTAAAATAAAAGAGAAACTATATATGGAGCTTTGTCCAAAAAGAGTTTGAGTTTGAACAAATAAGAAAGTTTTATAAATAAATTTTCATCCTCCCACAAAAAATTTTAATGATTTCATTAACATACAAACTTTCTAAAATAATATTTCAACTTCTTATAACTTTTCATTTATGAAACTAAAACATCAACGTCATATAATGACGTCGAAAAATATAAATTCTGACATTAAAATTAAATATTCATTTATAAAAGTATTATTTATCATACGTTGATTTATCATATTTTTTTTATAATAGTGTTAGTAAACATAAATTAGTTTCCAAAGGACAACTTATTTCAACTATTTATAATAATTTAATAGATACGTGCAATTAATCTCAAAATATAATTTTCTAATAAAATCTTATACTATTGATAATATATAGTATTGATATTTTTTTCTTATCAAATATCATATAACGTGAGATTGATATTGATATAAAAAGAGTAAAATACATAAAAAGATATGTATCAAATATTACTTGTAACTTTCTAGTCTAAAAACTCATTTATATTATAATCAAACTAATAATACTAACAGTTAAGTCATACTAATGTATATTATTTGATTCTTTTATTAAATGGCAAATAGACTTGAACAATGAAATAAAAATTAAAGATACATTCTTTTGAAAATTACTTATATCTTTACAACTCCTATATCAGAATTTTATCTTTATAGCCTTTATTATTTGATTTGTGGGTAATTTTCAGGAAATTTCGCGCGCGAGAAACCCTAAGCGGAACCCTGATTCATTCGATTCGCTGTTGAATCCGAATTTGGAACGTTCAAGATTAGGGAGCAATGGCTATTGCAGCTCCAGGGCAATTGAACGTTAATGAATCGCCCACTTGTGGATCCAGAAGCGTCGATTGCTTCGAGAAACTGGAGCAAATTGGCGAAGGAACATATGGGTTAGTTTTCAATTTCTGTACTGCTTAAGCTTTACATTTTTTTGGGTTTTCTTTTTGAATATGGAAATTGAGAATGTATGTTCTCAATTATAACAAAGCGTGTTTACTATGCAACACTCTTCTGGAGCAATCCGATAGATTTTGTTGAGCTGGGCTGAAATTCAAAGCAACTTAAACCTGAACATTTAGGGGCCTTGATCCTGAGCACCTATCTCTTATCAATCAGAATATTTTAGAGTGAAGAAATCGTTATAGTTATTTATTGGTGGGTGCTTTGGGGTTTTATTGTTATATATTCTTTTTTTTTTTTTCAATTTATTTATTGGTTCCATGGTTTAAAAAATTTGATCACCGTTTCAGTTTTGTTGGCAATCCTTGATGTTGTGTGAAATTGTGAAAAAAATGTGGCTGATGGGACCGCATTTCAGTTGCAATGTGGTTGCAAGGACCCTAGAACCTTGACGTTTGTGGCTATGATCACGGTTATAGAAGCTTTTGTTAAACCCTCGATCTATTTTCTATGCTGTGTTGGCTGTTACTCTTGTGCAATCTGTTTTCTTATGTTCCCTTGCTCTCTTTTTCTGTGAAGTAGATTTTTTCGCCGCATTAATTTCTTCTTTGGACAAAGCTTCCAACTTCATCACACATAAAATGTTATCTAGTTGTAGCATTGTTCATATCAATGTCATCCGCTTCCTTTTTGATGCATTCTGAAGTGAACTGATCTATACCTTCATACATTTATGCTTGCAGTCAGGTTTACATGGCTAAAGAGATCAAAACTGGTGAAATTGTTGCTCTGAAGAAAATACGTATGGACAATGAGAGAGAGGGGGTATATCTTTGATTAAAAAAATTCATAATGTATCACATTCCATTCAGTGGACCTAAATCAGAAGTTACAATCACGTTCTGTTGCTACAATTTTTCCTCTGAACCGTGTTCGTTAATTTTTCCATTGCAGTTTCCTATAACTGCTATACGAGAAATCAAAATTCTTAAGAAACTACATCATGAAAATGTGATCAAGCTGAAAGAAATTGTGACTTCTCCAGGTACCCTTTTTCAAGATCTAAATTAGCTTTTATTATTAAATTGAGACGACTTAGGATTTAAAAGTTTGTTTTATTTATACATCTATTATTTTTTTTTTCTTTCAGGTCCTGAGAAAGATGAACAGGGGAGGCCAGGCAAGCCATTCATTCTTGTTTTATGAGCCCGACTGCTGGGCAGTAGCATTACTATGCTTTATAGTTCTAGTGTGTGAATATTTCCATCAATTTGCTTTGGGGTTAGCATACTAAACCTAGTTTGTCCGCTTTTTATTCTTGTTTTTGGGATTGCAGATGGTAACAAATATAGAGGTGGCATCTATATGGTCTTTGAATACATGGACCATGATTTAACAGGCCTTGCTGACCGACCTGGGATGAGATTTACAGTTCCCCAAATTAAGGTATTACTGTTAATACCAAGTTTTATTTCATATATTAATAGTTGCTTGTTTTGTTGTTATCTGAATGTGTTTCACTTCCTTTCGTAAGTGTTACATGAGACAACTGTTGACGGGGCTTCACTATTGTCATGTAAATCAAGTACTCCATCGTGATATCAAAGGTCTGTATATTGAAAAGATTGTTTTAGTTTAGAATGTAAAATTTTATTATTCTTATTTTATGTATTTTTTTCTGTTGCAGGCTCAAATCTTCTTATAGACAATGAGGGAAACCTTAAGCTTGCAGATTTTGGACTAGCACGATCATTTTCTAATGACCAAAATGCTAATCTTACAAATCGTGTCATTACATTATGGTACAGGTAATTACCAAAATGCTGATAAAAAAGTTATGATATAGGTAATTGATGTCATCTTTTGTCATGAGTTGTGATTGGACGATGCATATTTAGTTTTTTTTTTGTTTTTTTTTTTTTATGCATGTAGACCTCCTGAGTTGCTGCTTGGGACAACAAAGTATGGGCCCGCTGTAGATATGTGGTCAGTTGGGTGCATTTTTGCTGAGCTTCTTCAAGGGAAGCCTATCTTTCCTGGAAAAGATGAGGTTAGTAATATACTATATATGATAAGTTGAAAGAAATTAGAAACTAAATTGATGACTGATTGATGTGATACTGAGTGCAACGGACTAGTTATGGTTTTATCTTGTATTATTATCAGCGAGCTTATGCATAAATGGTATCAAGAAGAGATTCTTTACATTGTAGCTCATCATATTCAGTGTCTTGATACTTGCAACAGGCATAAACTACCTTTCCGTTTCATTAAAATAAATTTTTATTTATTTTTGATTTTAAATATAAGCATTTCTCTGAAAGTTAATTTTAGGTTAAATTAAAAAAAAAAATTTAGTCCTCACCTGTGACTCCAGTTTTTGTTGTAGTCCCTGTAAGTAAAAAGTTAGTCTTCTTCACCTGTGACACCAGTTTTCGTTGTAGTCCCTGTATGTAAAAACTCGACATATTGCTCTACATTCCATACATTAATTGGTCTCTGCAGTTTGCTAAAGTTAGTACAAGTGTTAGATATTTTTTTTTTATTGAGGGACAACAACAAAAAAAATGTCGTGTGTCAGGTGTAGATATCAATATTTAGATTTTTTTTTTCTCATGTAGGGATCAAAACAAAGTGTATTTTTTGTGTAAGAATTAAAACTAAATAAAGTATCGAATATAGATTACAAATTTACTACCAATTAAATGTCAGGGTTTCATTTGTAAATATTTTTCATGTAGGGACTCAAATGTAGAGTGTTTCCCTGCAGAAACTGAAATGGACTAGTGTTAGGACTTGAGTCTAAATTTTTATTTTAAAGGTGATTTATATTTTTATCATCAAGAAAAGATGAAGTGCTAATGATGATGTTTGTGTACATTTGCTGGATCTAACCTGCCCAATACTTTGGAAATTTAGTCATTACGTTGCATTACACTCACTCCTAATCTTTTTCTTTTTTAAATACATGACATTACTTAATATCCTCGTGATAAATTTTTTTTCCAGCTTAAATGTAATGCCGGCTTTGTTTGTAACCATTGTAGCCAGAACAATTAAATAAAATATATGAGCTGTGTGGAGCACCAACTGAAATCAACTGGCCTGGGGTTTCTAAGATACCTTATTATAATAAATTTATGCCAACAAGGCCAATGAAAAGACGTTTGAGGGAAGTTTTCCGGCAGTAAGTATCAAAATATACATGCTTTTCTATCCACCAGAAAAGCTAACCTGTATTTCATTTCCTGGGATTTTTTTTTATATTTAAATAGCTTGTTTCCCTATGACTTACAGTTTTGATCATCATGCTCTGGAGTTGTTGGAGAAGATGTTGACACTTGATCCAGCACAGGTATCATTTCTTCACTTATAAGTCTGATTTATTAATTGTTAAGTAATCTTGAATTTTTATTTTACAGGGTTCGGATACCTGTTTTTCCTAGTTTTATTTTTTATCGCTCCATCTATTTTATTTTGACAAAAATTTCAGTAAACTTAAAGAGAAAAGTGCTATGCGTCTGGTTTTTCCTTTGTGAAAAACGGAAAAACATCAATGGCAGTGCTTGCTAGTTCAGACGAATTCTGTAAAGTAATTATATATGTGCTGTAATTGATAAATATGAAATTATGTTGGCTAACCTGAAAATTTATTGTAACAAAAAAGTGTATGTTTACGTGATTTTATGACTATTAATTTTGTTTGGGATTGTGATCCCTTTTCTAAAATTTGTTTGTCGATTTGATTTCTTCAGAGAATTACTGCGAAAGATGCACTTGATGCTGAGTATTTCTGGACAGATCCATTACCATGTGACCCCAAGAGGTAAGACCTTCCATGTATTTTAGTTACTAATTTTCAGGATGCCACTTTTTGCGTGAAACTATGTCATCTTAATAGGAATAAATATCTTCTCATTCACTCCTTTCCTTTTCCTTTTTACTTTATTGTTTCTACTCGACTAATCGTTTTCTGGTCGATACTTTTCAACTTCCTACTCTTCTGTACGGCGTAGTTTACCCAAGTACGAGTCATCACATGAGTTTCAGACAAAGAAAAAGCGCCAACAGCAACGGCAAAATGAAGAAATGGCTAAGCGTCAGAAAATGCAGCATCCACAGCAGCACAGTCGTCTTCCCCCCATTCAGCAGTCCGGACAACATGGTCAAATGCGGTCAGGACCAAACCAACAGATTCATGGCTCTCAACCCCCAGTTGCTGCAGGACCCACTCATCATTATGGGAAGCCTAGAGGTCCATCTGGTGGACCAGGAAGATATCCTCCCAATGGGAACCAAGGCGGAGGATACAATCACCCAAATCGAGGAGGTCAAGGTGGTGGTTATGGCACTGGACCTTATCCTCCTCAAGGGCGGGGAGCACCTTATGGGTCCAATAACATGCCTGGTGGTGGTCCTCGTGGAGGCGGTGGTGGTGGTGGCGGCAGTGGGTATGGAGTTGGAGCTCCAAATTATCCCCAACAAGGTGGTCCATATGGGGGTTCAGCACCTGGTCGTGGCTCGAACATGATGGGTGGAAACCGCAATCAACAACAGTATGGTTGGCAGCAGTAAATATACTTTCTTACGATGATCAGTATTAGCACTATGATTTGGCAATACCCTGATAAATTTGAGACAGATCTGACTATTAATGGATCAAGTTTTAGAAGATATGAGATCTGACGTCTGTGTTTTGTATATTATTGAGATCTACTATTCTCATTAAGCACCTGGAAACCTTTGTGATGCGTGCATGCACCTCTGTAATGTTTGGTGCTCCTAATCATAAGGGCTCCACAAAAGAAGAGTAAACCTCCGACTTTTTAGTTTTTTTTTTTTCTCTATACTCATTGAATCCTGTGCATTATGTATGGATGATAGCAGCATACTTCAAAATGTGTTATAAGCAGCTGCTTACTGATTCTTTTCGGGATACTTCCTTGTACAACATTTTGTTAGTTTTATACTTTAGTATGACAGGCACAATATATAGTAATAAATAAATAAATAGGCTCAACATGGTTGGTTATGGTGGTGGTAGTGGTGGGGTAGGGTACTGAAATTAATGAATTACGATGGATTGTGGAAGAAGTAAACAAATTTTAAAGGAGGCAGAAGTGGGGAAGAATGGAACCTGTGGAATTCTGTCGTTTATTTTTCTATTATTCATCATGCAAGGAGCTACTTTCTACTTTCTAATTAGTGCCACTATTTGATTTTGCTTTCTTGAATGACAGCATTGTAATAGAGGTTTACTCCACTGATATAATTCTAATACAGGATCAAAATTACTTAGTACATTCTGCTTTATATCTTATTTCCTATTATAATGTCGGAGCACATTTAAAACACTATAAAAATTTACAACCCACTTATAAAAAATATAATCGATTCTCTTTTATTAACTTTTAAAATAATTATAATGCACTTAGTTCACTCCACTCAGCCACCCACCCACTCAAGAATGCATTAGGTTCAAATGTTGTATTTTGTTCTTTGCTGTGGTTTATTTGATACTGTCCATGAAGACATGTTTTCTCTTATTTTTAATCGTGGATAATTGGACTCGTAGTGTCACATGTTATACTCTAAGGACATTAATTACGAAGACTCAACGTTAAAAAAGTCAGCGTATGCTACCAAACTTATATTGCATGTAAATTATGTGAATATAGAGTTTGTCTGGTTAATTCAATTTTTACAAAAATTAGGAGACTAATAAACCCAAAAGAACACGTGAATTAAGAAATCATTGTTTCAGTAAAATTTGTTTTATATTAATTTATTTAAAAAATAGATTTTAACTAATCTTAATTTTTACAAAAAAAAAAATACTATTCTATTCTTCCTTTATACATTTTTCTCTCCTAAAAGTGTTTCTAACAAATTTTATTCAAACTTACTATTTGCACCAAAAATTGAAAGAACAAAACACTGGTTGGGATGCATAAGCATCATTAGCACAGAGAGAGAAAAACAGCTCATAGTCTGTTATTATTTGTAGCTGATTTTTGGGAATGACTAGAATGCTTTGTTGTATGATTCTCAGTTCCAGATTTTGGGGTCCTTGGGAATGAATTTGAGGAATTTAGTGCTTCCAATTCTGCTAGCACATTCACCATAGTTGGTCTGTTTTTTGGATCTGTATTTAGACACCGTAGTGCAAGTATTGCTGCTGCTTGTGCTCCTCTCTTGGAGTATTGACCACCTAACCTTGTGTCCATGATTCTCCAAATTCTTCTGCTATCACTCAGGAATGGCCTTGCCCAATCCACCAGTGTTTCTTCTGAAAATCCAGGTTTCTCATCTTCAACTACACTCCTTCCTGTTAGTAACTCTAACAACACAACTCCAAAACTGTATACATCACTCCTTGAGGTCAAATGACCTGTTTGTTTATTGAAATGGCAAAGTTATTATACTTAGCAAAAGATAGGCTCATCAACTTCACAAATCATGGACATAACATCACAGTACATGGTGTAGACAAATCTCTCTTGTAAATAAACTGATTCACCTATGTTGTTATTGTGTTATTCATGCAATCAACAATGCAATTTATAGAGTCAAATATTCCTAACTGTTGTACTCAAATCAGACCAAAACGACTAACACAATAACTATCCATAAAACTTCAACGGTTAATACATTAACTATTCATAAAAACTCGAACAGATAATACATTTAAGTTTATTCTACACCCAACACATGAAATACTAATGGATAATGATATTTTGATAACATTTTAATATCATCTACGTGACATTCTGTAATTGGTTCATGTTGGTGTTTATGATTATTATTATTATTGATTCTGGAGTATTTTAGACCAATCACAGAATGACACGTAAATGATATTAAAATGTTGTCAAAAAAATGTTTTCAAAGTATCATTATCCAACACTAATTAGTATTTGTCAAAAGGCTCTCTAGAGCTTTGAAGAAATATTATGAACTGTTTTGTCCTTTAGTTTTATATTATGTGTAATGGCATATAATTTAGCCAATTTTGCTTCTTCATTTTAAGCTGTCATCCTGTAGGAAGAAATTGCCTAGGCTAGGTGCTAAGTCTCTTTTACCATGTACTAACACACGGTAGTGTAGTAAACTGGTATAGTATGCATTCAGATTGGAATCAATTTTTATAATAAAAGTAAGTCTCAAGTTTTCGTTAACAGTAATAACAGTGTACTATTGCATCTTTTTGTGTCTCAGTTGTTCCTTGCTTTTTGTTTGGTACTGTCAATCTGAACATCCAAAAGCTAAGAACCTAACACTTTTCATAAAAGGGTATAGAAAAATCGAAAGGTTGCTTTACCTGTAGCTACATACTCTGGTGCAGCATAACCATGAGTACCAATAACTCTGGTTGAAACATGAGTGTTATCTCCTGTAGGACCATCTCTTGCCAAGCCAAAATCCGAAAGCTTTGGGTTGAAATCCTGCATATATCATAGTTCTACTTTTTCAGAATGAAGACTTACATGCAACAACATGTGTTGTTTTCTTCACAAATTCACAAGCCAAACTTTCAGTGTTAAATACCGAATCAAGTAGGATGTTGGCTGCCTTTAAATCACGATATATAACATTTGTATCCAGGGTATGTAAAAATGTTAATCCTCTTGCAACAGCAACTGCAATGTTGATCCGGATAGTCCAGGGAATAGGCTGAACACCTTCTGCAGAAATATAAAACCAAATTTAAGGTATTATGAATCAAGAGGAAACTATGGTTCAGTTCAAAAACAACTATGTTGCACATAAGGGTGTAAATACTAAACAGGTCAGAAGTTCTGTTAGGGCCTGAATTAGACCTGAACTGCTTATTAAAAATCATGGTTTAGACTTTTTAAAAAGCTTGTTTATGTATAAAGACTAAGTTTCTTGAGACTCTGCAAAATGTCTATTTGACTTGATAGGTTGGTCTGGTTATATATATGCATGATATAACATTACATTATTATATTATACAAATAATATATAAAAATATATACCACAATATAGTAATATAAAAACATAATTACCAATAATGATTTTTTGAAGGCCAATCTAGACTTATATAGGCTTATAGGTCTTATACAAAACAGGTCATGTAAGTAGGTTTCGAGGTTAAGCCGAGCCTTCAAACAAGCAAAGTTATGACTTTAACATTGACATATAATAGATAATCAGATCAGGCTCAGATTTTGCAATTATGAATTAGACCAGGTTTAAGTTTACCAAAGTTTGGCTTAATCTCATTCTAACCCCTTTGTACATTAGTACTCAAATGGATTAATAGAGACTAAATATGATGAGGAGTGAATGCACAACCTCTGCATAAATGATTTTCCAAACTTCTTTTATACAATAAGCAAGACTTAGCTTTGGTGGTAGGCCTAAACTCAAACTAGAACAGGTTAGGTTCAGGCTTACAACCAAAGTTAGTCTTTATTTCAGCCCCTTTGTACAATGGTACCCAATGCATCATTTCAGACCAAATATGTTGAAGAGTAAATGCACCACTTACTTCTAAATAAATGATTTTCCAAACTTCCTTTATGCATAAACTCATAAACTAGAAGCCTGTTTTTTCCATCTGAGCAGTAACCAATAAGTTTCACCAGATTTTCATGGTGAAGCTGGCTTAGATAATTGACTTCTGCCTGCAAACATAATGGGCAGAAAATGAGTCAAGGCTTACCAACACCAAGAAGTTATACAACAGTTTAAGAGTTTGTGTAGGACTTGGACATACCAGCCATTCTCTGTGGCCTTGAAAACTTTCTGGTTTAAGTTTTTTGATGGCAACAACAATTCCAGTCCCTGGTCTCGTGGGAGCATAAGTGTTCTCATCTATCCATCCCTTGTATACAAACCCAAACCCTCCTTCTCCAATCAAGTTTTCTTGCCTGAAGTTCTTAGTGGCCTCTTTTAGTTCATTGAAGGTGAAGGACTTCAGGTTACTGGAGATGAGTTTGTTAACATTTGATCCTGAAGTTTTTAAAGGAGCTTTTCCTTCAGTAGATTTCGAGTTCTCTTTTGTCTTACTTCGAGACTTTGAGCCTCCTGAGAGTAGATGAAATGCAAGTCACAATCAGCCACTACAGTAACTTCTATATTCTTATACAGAAGATTGTACTATTACGCGTAAATTAATCTGAAACACTATCTACAAATTAATTTGGCACACATAGCCAAACACACATGTATATACACAAATATTGTCACTCTTTGAGATAGATGAAATCAAAGAGTTGAAAGGCAACTAAGAATGTTAATTCATACCAGTCACTGCTTCTAAGAAGAAATAAAAGGCGAAAATCATTCAACATTATTTAGAACCTGAATCAAAGCGAAGAAACCTCACAATTTCCATCATTTTCATACCAATACCCACACAATCTGGAGGCTTACATTTAAGTTAACAAAAATACAAAAAAATCCATCCAGTTCTACGAAACCAAGGACTTGAGAACACTAAAAAACAAGAAAACAGAACAAGAAGGTTCATACAAAAATAGCTAGTCCTATAATCTTCCAGCTTACAGCCTGAGAACTATTGTTTTAACTCTTACCCTTTGGAAATCATCGCCTTCTTCTTCTCTCCGTGTAAACCAAAGACACAAAAATGGAACCATCCACCATGACAAACAAATATTAAAACTCAAAGCATCAAAGCAGAAGAAAAACAACTCAAGGCTTATTTATATTTTGCACTAAAAAGAAAAATGAGGGCAAACACACACACACGTATACGATTAAAACAACCAGATTAAAACTGACCAAAGAAACTTGTGGAAGACACATGAGCCACTGGTTTTCTGCAGCAGTTTCCCATGATCAAAGTTTTAATCTTTTGTATCAGAGGAGAGAACAGCAACAAAAATGGCGAAGAGGGTGCGAATGAAAAGATCTCCCAGCTGTGTGGGGGGTAAGAAGAAGTAAGAAGAAGATGTGCACTGTCTAGGCTTAGATAAAGAAGTGGAAGCAAAGGCTGACAGAGGAAACAGCCTAGTCAATGGGAGGAAAATTTTGTTAATCGCTGAACAAACATAACTCGTTTGCTCGCTTTGACTCTTCAAAGATTGAAGTGTGGTAAGGGCCATGCACCCCACAACAGGCTCTACATTTTGACTCTTATGTTCATCATATCAACACCACAGCTTCCTTAAGTTGCCAAGAAGCTGACATCAGAGTTGAAAAAAGAATGTCAACCATGTTACGTTTTAGAGCAATACTTGTATAATCTTAATATCTACAGAACTTAAATGTCTTCTGCACATTTTATTATAATTAAAGTTTATTTATAAGCATGAACTACTGTAAGTCAATAATTAATTTATAGTTTAAAAAATCTCTACTTTAATTTGTAGTTTCTAAATAATAAAAAGAAAACTATTGAAAAGAACATGATAAGATTTAGGAAAAAGTTTTTTTATTTTGACAAATTTTTGAGAACACGTGACTGATGGATCCGTTTTTAAATATTTTTTTAAATATAAATTTAAATTGACTAATAAAAGGATGACACGTGTGTAAAAAGTTGTGAAAATATGAAGATGATTTATTATCGGGACTGTTTAATTAACATCTTCCCAACCATCTGACCGGCCTAAGCAATGTTGTTTTCATAGCTGAAAACTTCAAATGCTTTTCTTACCAACATAATGTATATTCAATGTTTGCCGAAGGCATATTTGGTAACAGGTTATTTTATTTTGTTAAAACATGTTGGAAGTACAACGTAGGTAAGAGACATTACTAATTTATATTATATAAACGAATGTAAATATATTTTAATTTTTTTTATTGGTTTTTTGGTGTTATATGGGATATTGGTAATTTACACTTTTTAATATATTTTAGTGCTCATAAGTTAATTTTTACAAATCATTTTAATATATTTTAATGCTCATGAGTTAACTTTGAAGGTACAGCAAAAACTGAACATATAAAAATTCAAATTCATGAATCTTTGTATAAATTATTTTTGTAAAATTAAATTAAAATTTTAAAATTTACTTTTTAATATGAATTATGTAAAGACTTGTAAATGAGTCAGTTTTTGGAAATGGTCACGTGACAGCAGATAAGTGGTGTGAAAATTGTTTCTTAAATAAAACTTTAAACTCATTACAAGTTCATATCACTTTCCTGAAAAGCCATTACTCTCTTCAAAGCATTATTCTTCCTCCTCTACCGTCTCTCTTTAATTTCTACAGACTGAATCAATTCAATCTCGATTAGGAAGCGCTTGAGTAATCCCAGCATTTTGAACTCCGGAATCAACCGATCAGTTTAGTGTTCTTCATCCGGTAGGTTTTCCACAAATTTTCTTCCTTGTTCTGAACTGTTACCATGCAATTTTTCTACTTTGCATGTGCTTAATAGTTCCTTTTCTTTAAATTATTAGTTCAATCGAACTTTAAAGACTGTTTTCCATCCTCAATTGGTAATCTATAGGTGTTTAGAGCATTTCCTTGAGGTGCAAGAAAGCGGGCAAGGTTCAGTTTTATTGTGCAATGATTTTGAGGTAAGGGAAGCTAGGGTTCTTGTTACTGTTTTGTGAAATTTTGGGTTGCTTGAATTAGATTTCTATGATGATAAAGTGCATGTGAGACTGTTTTTTATGATTTTAGTATTGTTTGAGTTGAAAGATTATGATTTATATATATATATATATATATATATATATATATATGAACATGTGTTGATGGTTGATCGTATTATGATTTGCTAATTGAATGCTTATGAACTAGTATTGATGCAATGCTATGAGGATATTGAAGGGTTAGATGGAATGAATCCTGCCAAATAGTTAAATAGAAGTTAGTCATGTGAGGTATTGAGATTTTAAGTCATGTCAGGAGAAACAAGGTAGTCAAAATTTGAATTGGGTATTTCAGGTTGTTTTGGCCAGTTTAGATAGCTTAAATAAGTCAATTATGACTTAATAGAAGTGCTAAAAGTGTTAAAGACAATTTCTAAGTGGTAGATTTAGAATTTGGTATCTAAATTGATGAAATAGAAGTTTTAGAGTATAAAACTATGCTTAACCCTAGATAATGAAGTTAGGAAGTGTTAGAATTGATTATGAAAGTTTAATTCATCATATAGATCAAATTATGAGTGCTAGAAGTTCATCAAAGTGCCTAAAATGAAATTGGAGGGATTGAGTTCTGCAAATCTGCAGAACTTGGATTCTGCAGATTTTGCAGACTCGTTGTGCAAGAGGATTCGCACAGCGAGTCGCCCTGGAGAGTTGCTCTCTGCTAGGGCATTCGTATGGCGCCTCTGGTGCGCTATGTGAATCATCTCAGAGGAGTTCCCTTTGTTTGATGAGTCGCGCTACGAATTGGGTCGATGTGCTACTGGTACTGGGTTATGAAATTAACTGATAAATTAGAATAGCGTGGGAAGTGCGCTTTGCAAGAGTGTGAGACCTGGAGCCTCTCTAAGTAATTCGCCAAGCAAAGTTTCTCGCTACGCGAATGGTTTAGGAGAGTTGGTCTCTGTTTGAGGGTTCGCATAGCGAGCTAGAGTCGATATGCGAAAGTCATCTGGTTTCGCCTTGCGACCATTGTGCGCTGAGCGAATTGTTTCATCATGGTTGATTCTTTTCTTCTTTCCTTGTGAGTGATACTTGATGTGTGACTTGTGTATGGTTTTGTATGATTGTGACTGGTGTGTTAAGAATGATGAGAGGATGTTTATGACTAAGATACGAGGAAACTTTGCAAAAATGTGATGTGGTTACAATTCAAAGTAAGATCTCTAGGTGAGATCATGATAGTGTTTAGAATGAATGTAAGAGGCTTCCATATGAGGGGTTATCCCAACACTCTAATGGTATTTCATTCTCACTTAGAGAGGATTAACGCATGTGGGGAGAGTAGTGGGAGGTCCTAGTGTAGGCACTTCCTGGAGGCCTATTGCGCGGTAACAGACTAACCTTGTGTCTGGTAGGGTGAAACCCATTGGCAATGGCCTTGCAAGGCAGTAGAGACCACCACAAGTGCACAACCCGTCCCAGATCGATATTCATTCTAAGTCCGGACGAGTCTAATGTGTCATAACATGATAGGACAATTTGTTTGATCACTTGTAAGTACTTGCTTTCTATTTTTATCTGAAGTATGATGACTTGTATGCTTTTAAAAACCTAGTTTACTCTTACTTTTGTATGTGTTGTATGTGTTGTGCTATTCTCTTTGCGATGATCATCCACTTGAATGTGAGCAAAGGGAAATGAGGCTTCCCTGGAACAGACATTGAGGAGACAGATGTTGTTGATCAACCTTAGGCAGTCTAGATGTTTATCTTGCTATGTTTTTTTGAAAGACTCTTGTACTTGTGATTTAAATTATCAAATTCTGTCTATATTTTGGATGATTGTATATTTAATACTATCATCTGATAATTCTTAACTGCTTTCTCATACTATAATAGCTGAATCATATCATTCATATAATTTTTTGGATGTCAAAAATTAAAATTTGTCATGAAAAAATTTATTAATTGTTGAGTCTTCATATATTATATATTATAAAAGGAAAAATATTAAAAATGTTACATTAAGTAGAAATATGATCAATTTAATAGTATATAAGAATAAAGTTATAAGATAACTTTTTAACAATTAAAAAAAATTGGCTAAATTTTTGCCTTTATTTTTTATATTATGTGACTTTCATTTGTAAATCTTGATATGTTGATAACCATTATAAGAGCAGTGTTTCATCCGTCTAGTTTTGTGTTTCTTCACACACAGACATGTGTATATATAATAATATGTGAGTGTCTGTGTGTTTTCTCGTGGTTTTCTTTGTCAGTCAAATATGTCCCAATTCGTTATTGTGTTGTGTCTTTTGGTAACAACATGTGATGATCATGTGCGATGTTTCCTTCAACTGTATCAGGTTTCAAACTGTCATAAAGCCATATGAATTAATTGCATATTCAAAAGCACGTTGTTCTAACAAAAAGCACGAACATGCAAGTTCGTGAATTTCAAGATTGCATGCATTTTCTCAAAGTAATAATTTTTTGTTTCTGTACAAGAAAGAATCCTTATAACTTTCATAACTTATATATTAAAAATACATAATAATGGGAAAAGAAATAACTTTGCCCACAATTGCTTAGTACTTGTTTTGTGTTGTTCCCACGAGAATGCAAGTTTTTCCCAGTCTGCATCGTGAACCATGGATCTTGATAGTGGGAACGAGTCTCAAGAACATTCTAAGTCATGAAAAGAAGCAATAATGCAGTTCATACATAATCTTATCTATTCAAAATTTTGTTTATGTATTATGTGACCGCCAATCGAACGATCGATCATCCAGTAATGAAGCAATCAGTTAATCGATCAATCAAATTACAAATAAGATTAGTTATCAAGAATAATCAGATTAATTTTAATTTCGATTATTGTTGTATAAGTTATAGTTGGATCAATTCTAATTTAAGTACTACACATTTATTGTCAAAGTGACTAGACAAATACTGATTTGAGTGTCAAAACATCTTCTGTAGGTGACATACACTTTGATCGGACGCGTGTTAAAATATCTTTTGTAAGTGACATCTACTTTGATCGGACGCTACAAGAAAAATTAAAGACCAAATTGTGACCTAAATTTAGAATAAGAAGAAAAATTGTATAAGAAAACCTATCATCAAATTCATTTAACAAACAAAATAATATCTGTGAAGAAGAACCAATTACTTAAAAGATTTTAATTTTTGAAAAAAAAAAATCTTAATTATCAACAAGGGAAAAAGAAAAAGAAAATGCACGAATAGTTTATATTATGGTATAAAGGGTAGCTTTGGAGAAGACTATGTCATACTTTGACTTTCAACTCTATATGAATGGAACTCATAAAAGAAGACAAATGCGCCAAACCAAACCTTTTAGGTTTCCCATTTAAGAATTGAAAAATTAAGTATTTTTCTTGGTTGAAGTAGTCTAGAAATTGACAATATATTGTTAATTTCTGTTAATAAAGTTAATTGAAAACAAAATAACTAAAGGTGTCTTACTTTTGGCTTTTATTAATTTTTTTATTATCATTAATTTTCTCGAATTAAGTATAACAATCATAATATTATGATAGCATAATAACATATTAAAACACTATCCATTAATTATTATTTTTCGACTCCCGCATTACATGTCGTTAATCTTAGGAAAAAATGTTTTAAAAAAATCAGTATTCCATTGCTGAAGTTTCTGTGAGTGACAATATAATGATAAGATAGAAAAATAGCTGTAATTGTTGTACGTAGAAAAGGGTTTAAAAAGGAAAATCATAATATATTGCCGGCTATATTTGTTTTACCTAATCAAAACTTTATCTGTTCTTCACCAACTTCTTAGAAAAAATACCATCAACTCCTTCAAATACGTCAATAACAAGAGACAATAAAACCTTTTTTTCATAACGAAAATGAGAGAAAATAGGTGTTTTAACAAAAGCCAAAGAAATAACATAATTAAAAAGTGCAAAAATTATGTTTTTTTTTAAGTTATCTCCTTTTTATTCTTGATGATGTATATTATTTTCACTTTCCATATATAGGTTTAACATTTTAGACAATTTCTTATCGCACCCCTTGTTCCTGTATTTTTCGTACATTTTACATAGTAGAATATGGAATATAAAAATAATATGTATATTGAATGGTGTAGTTAAAAAAATTTATGATTTTATAATCTAGAATATAACTCATAAAACGAAAAATTGTTTACTCACTAGGTATAACTAAGGGATGGCAACAGGTTGGATCGGACACGGGTATTGTCTATCCGCAACCTGACCCACAATCCGTTCGCTATCCAAACATGTATCCGTTTAGAATATACCATCGAGTTTTAAAATACCCACGGATATCAACAAAAAATTTAAAAAATATATTTATATATTTTTTAATAAAATTTAGCCTTAATACCTCTATTGGTCCTCGTATTTGTATGAAAATCTCAGTTCGGTCCTTAAGTTTTGAACTGTCTCAATTGGGTCATGATTTTTGTAAAAATGCACACATTTTACCCCAATCGCTAACTGATCTCACTGTGCAACAATTATCTTCTGCTATTAGTGGAATAAATAGCTTAAAGGCTGGTGATGAACCTATAGGTTACCAAGTTGGTTCATTTGCAGAAAAGGCTGTGAGACTGATTGCACTGATTATGCGAGTTTTCCAGTGACTTTATCTTTTGAGCCAACGAGATAATCTGTGTAAAATCCCTGATTCTCAAAGAGATGAATAAAATCCCTAATTCAAATAAACTAAATAATAAGCATTGTGCCACATGAAACACTGCTTATTTTAAAAAATAATTCATATAATTAAATAATACACGTCAGCATGTCCTCTGGCTACCACGTCAATTAAACTTAACGTCGTTTGAGATCAGTTAATGATTGGGGTAAAATGTGTGCATTTTTACAAAAATTATGACCCAATTGAGACAGTTCAAAACTTGAGAACTGAGATTTTCACACAAATACGAGGACCAACGGAAGTATTAAACCTAAAATTTACATAAAACTACAAAAATATATATATACAATATAATATAAAGTAAATTAAATATAAATTAAAATTTAATTTTAATTAAATTTAATCTAATAAAATATAAATTAAATTTATTTTTAATTAAATTTAATTTAAAAAAATAAAAATTAATATTTTTATTATTATTTTTTACTGATAAAAGATATCCGCAAAATGTACAATTTAATATCATACCCGATCAATTTAAAAACTAGAAACGAGTATTAAAATATCCACCATCAATTACCCACAAATAATAAATAAGCATAAATAATAAATAACTACTAGCCGCAGACAATATTTCCGTATGCATATACTCTCAATCTTCCAAATGTGGGGAAGGGATTTTGTGCATTAATTTGAGTTTTGCTTGATATTAGATAAAACATTAATAACGAGTACCTTTTTCGACCAGAATTCAAACCTTTGCTTTCACTTGGTGAAAAATTACTTTCAACCAACCAATGGTGTAATATTGTAATTTATAAACATCATGATTATTATATGATAAAACGATTTTATTTTAATATTGTAATATTACCTTTTTAATAATTTTATTTTATTTTAAATATAATTATTATTTTATAAAATGAAAAATTCTTACATAAATTCAATTAGACCACAACCTAAATAAACCAGGAAAAGACTGACCTAATTTAATTTAGGCCTAATTTTTTTTTTATCCCTTTAAAACTATTTTGCATAGTCTTTTAGTCTATTAAATGGAATTCATTTTATACTACTTTGGAGTTTGAATTGACTGTGGGCCTTATATGAAGTATTGTGTTATGGGCCTTAAATGAAGTGTTATGGGTTTTTTCTCCTGCAGATCCTTTACTACTAACTGAAGCCCCTTAAATACAACTTTTTATATTTTTAGAAAATTTAGAACTACAATCTATGTATGTCTCAATCAATTTCTGCATCGTACATTTATTTACATGCCACGTGGAAATTGATCTAAACTATGACCCAATACTATTTAATTATTTTTCTTTTATAAACAAACTAATAAAATTAGTATAATGTAGTATATTATTTTCATAATTTTCTCCAATAAAAATATTAGTTTTTCATTTCTAGGATTAATTTTTTGCTAGGCATAAAAAAATTAACCACAGTACTAATCTTCTGCGAATTTGAATGGATAATTTCAGTGCATATATGATTATTAGTTTGAACTAATAAAAATAGCACATCAGAATTTATTTGAAAATTTGACTCTTTTTTTTCTTTATTAATTGAAGATGAAAATCAACCCAGATGCCTTTATTTGAATATGTTTTTCATTGTTCTAAAGTAAAAAAAAAAAAAAATTATTTATCTTGTTTTTCATATTTTATTGTCATTCTCATTCTCTTCTGTTGACAGGTACTTGTTACGAGTCCTCATATTTATTAAATACTTTTTCAAAAGAGTATAAATAGCTCTTTTTAGGTATAGAATAATTATAAAAAAAATATTATTATATACATCTTAAAATAAAATTTCAAAGTAAATTAAAATTATTTTATTAATTTAAATAGACGAAAACAGTCATAAGTACGGACTTATTCGTTCTTCCCAAAATAACAAGTTTTCTAATACCATAAAAAATAATTTAATTAATTAAAATATATAGTTCACAAAATAAAAAAGTACGGAGATTAAACTCGTAAATATATTTCTTTAGAAAATAAAAAAAAATCATTTAATTAGTATAAAATAGAGGTGTTAATTAGTTGTTGGTTAATCTAGTTTATTGATTTTGTGCAATTAGAAGAGAAAGGTATAAATATTTGAAAACTGAATTGTTTTTGTTTTCTGCTGCAGAAATGGAAATAGGGAATATTCGTGAGAAAAAGTATATTCTCAAAATATATAAAAATAGTTGAAATAATAATAATATAAAAGTGGGACAGAATTCAAAATGAAATTCCCTTTTAAGGTGAAAGAGATAATGGTTGAACATTTATTATTTAAATTGTGTATTTTGTAGTTATGTATGCACATCTTTTTAATCAACAATGGTCCTACTCAACTAATTCTAAAGTGGTCCAATCAAATTATTTTATTTTATTTTTTTTATACAAAACCATTCCAAATAAATAGAGTATTAGTTTGACTAACAAAATCGAGTAAATTGCTTAAAATATTATTGTATTACAAAATTTTGGAAAATAGTAATTATAAATCATTCGACAAATGCCGTATAAAACAATTTAAATAAAAGAAGACATGCTAAAATTCAAAGCAAGAATAATTATATAACACATTTTTTATATTTAAATTTAATTTCACAATAATTTTGAAATGTACATTTTAGTATTTCTAGTGATAGATTTTGTTTTATGTTTTCGAGGTGCAAATATATAAATAATATAACCCTAATCATTAATTAATTGACATAATTCGATACATCTCAACTACAGTTAAAAATAAGAGTGATGATCGTGTTAAATATTTTTTTTATCTGTCTCTATAAACTGTTCAACGTGTTTCACATGCATAATATACATGTCTTAATACGAAAAATGTATTATTTGATATCTCACATTAATTTAAAATAAAATAAATTTTAAGTATGTAAATCATACAAAATCTTATTTTATAAATTATTTTTATATAGTAAAATTATATTTAAAGTTTATTTTCTAATAAAAATAACTAATGTTTGATATTGTATATACGAGTATAATTCTTCTATCACCTCTACGAGTGTAAAAATCACTACAAAATATTAAATTTATGTGCTAATTAAAATTGCATATTTGAAAAGTTGGCAAAATGAATTCATTTAAAATTAAAGAAAATATTGGGGACATCATCATTTACAATCTTTGAAAAACGTTTATGTAATTTTTTTTTTCTTACGTTGTATTCACATGTTTGTAATGTTATTTTGTGAATAAAAAATATAAACTAAGGATAAAAAAAGAAAATGTATCTTTAATTATTTATAATTATTTTTTAAATATACAAACCAATAAAATAATAATATATTAAAAGGTTATTAAAAATAGTTGTGAAAATATGATGATCTAAAAAGAATCTAATTTAAGAACTTTTCAAATACAGTGATGTTTTTTTCTTGGATCCTTACAATTTTTTTAATAATTTTTTTACAATATAACACGTTTCATCACTTTATTGATATGTTTAAATTTATTTTTAGAAAATATTTGAAATAGCACAATCTATAGCTACCATTTTAAAAGAATTTTTTTCCTTGTACATGCAAGCAAAGTTAATTATTTGGTGAAGTTGTTTCTTGAATTTTGGTAGAACATGGGAGTTGTGTTCACGTGCGTGGGGTCCATGAACAATTATGGTGTGGACCATAAAACCACGACCAAATAGAGAACAGGAATTTCTCGTTTTCTTCCTGACATGCCAACGTGGCATTTTCTTAAGCATATAAATCCACATCACTGCTACTAGGTCTCCACTGTTCTTCCTTTGCCAAAAACCTTAAAATATTTTTGAAAGGAAATAAATCCATATTTAAATTATAAAAAATCCAAACCACAATTATATTAATTTGACTTTTAAAATTCATAATAGTGTGAACTACAATTTATAAAATAAAATAAAAAATAATTATTTTTTTGTTTCCTCAATTAAATAAATAATAAAATATATATTTAATTTTGTATTCAAATCCTCTATGTATAGGTAAGTTTTTAACTTTTTGTCAATCATAATAACCACAACTTACTTGAATTAGATTTTATTCTATAAAAAATGACAATGATTGCAGATATTTTGTGGATCAAGATTTATTTCCTTCATGTTTGAAGCTCCAAAAGAGGCTAATCAATGAGGTGTTCTTTTTATCACCATGCTTTTTAATATTTTGATGATAACGAAATCTTATTACAACAAACACATCTTTTTCTAATTAATGATATTATGATTTTTCTTTTTTCTTTTTTAAAAATAATGAATTTACTAATTTATTTGTCGAAATATAAAAATTTCAACCACTAAAACTATTTACTAGAACATAACATCCTTGTCTCTATCCATATCTTAACAGTTCTTCAAACATTCGCCATTGATAAAATATGAATTATTGATATTAATGACATGACACCATCTTTAATATAAAATATTTTAATAATATTTATGATTGTTTCTTTTCTAATGTCACTAAATAATGAATAATATATAGTGTAACAATTAGAGCATGTTTACGATGACAGACAATGGTAATGTTACGTGTACATAACTAAATCTTCAATGGCCATTGTTTTAAATAAAATAATAATAAAAAAAAGTATCGTGTTATAAAAAAATAGAATTTATTCAATTCTAAATGACGTTATTATTTTCTTAATAGCAATAATGCATGGGAGTTTTATTATTTAATATATTAGTGTTGGCAAAAAATTAGAGCATTGTTATTTGTCCATACATTGAAGAGGTCAATTTAATGAGTGCTAGTAGGTTTCGGTCAACAAATCTTCAACAAGCCACAATAATTTCAATATAATAATTTTAAATAATCCTCCACGTCTTCTTTATTACTTTCTTTTTATGATAAATATTAAGTCTATTTTACATTTTTAAATATCAAAATTATTTTCATTAAATAATAAGAAAAATTGTAATTAATATTCCCTTCAAATACGTGAATGCTAATTAGCCACGCCAACGAAAACAATATAGAATCGTTCCTAAGTAATTGGAGAGAAGAAAATGACTGCTTTAAAAAATATGGTGGATTTGAAAATAGAAATTTCATAATTAATATTTTAAATAAAGTTTAAATTGAACATATAGTTTTACAACTTGTTATCAAATGTCACGACCCAGAAAATGGGTATGATCAGGCCGGCCAAGTGGCGACCGGGCGGTCCTCTTTGATAGTCTGCAAGCATTTAAAATTCACTTTATCGAAATCCGTGCAGTGACGGCATCACTAGGAGAAAGCCAAGGAGTGGCAGACAAACTCTGCAGCAACAATTAATTCTCACCCTCGGGATGCGTCCGACTGCAAGAAGGAATGAGGGATTTTTGGTTAGTGGAATCCATGTGGCACCTGGAGAGCTAGCCAACTGTCCGGTTCTGGAAGAGTAATTAAGGTAGAAGCTTCGAATTCTTAAAACTCTTTTCTGCATGCAGTCTTCATCTTCTTCCTCAAACACCAACTTTCTGAACTCTCAAATTCTCTTCCTTCTCTCTAAAAGCTCAAACCTTCTCTCTAGAATTCTAACCCAAACACTATACCGATCATCAAACTCCTTTCAGAAACTGTACTCCTGGTGCGAGGACCTTTCGTTTGCACCGATCAGTTTTACAATCCGAGTTCTTGGACGTTCGGTCTATCTCATAGTAGGACTTTGGAAGATTAGCTGGATTAGAGGTAAGGGAAGCTTATGAGTATTTAATTTTGATGTTCTGTATGATTTAAATGTGATTGTTTAAGTGCATGGTTAATATGTAAAGTATGTGGTTTGGATTGTATGAACTGAATGTGGAATGGGTTATATGAGTTGCAAGAAATGGATAAGTATGAAAAACTTAGAGAATGTGAGTTTGAGATTGAAGATCAGTAGGATCATTCAGTCTTTCCTTATTTTTCCGTTTGGTCTAATCGGACTGTTCGGTATAGTATGTTGTTAAACTTAAATTGTTCCATTAATAATTTCATTGCAAAGTACTTAATAAACGCTGGTCATAAACTAAGCATTTAGTCTTGAAAGTGTTCGGCCTTAGGCTGACACTTAAAACTACGTAAAACTTATAAATCTGATATCCTTCTTTGTGAATAGCCGCCCGGTCACTTAGTGACTGCATGGTCTAGTAAAGTTTATTCATTGGAACGACCGGTTTGTTTGCCTAAATTATTCTTTTTGAGAAGTGTTCGGTCATAGACCATTCTTCGAATATGATTATTATTTGCCTTATTCCTTATCAAACCGGCCGGGTGACTACTAGTGATAGTTAATCTTTTGGTTAAGACTTTGTTCATTGTCGGACTATTATTCAACAAATTACTCTTTTCTTCACCAATCTCATTTTTTGATTATACCGTCCGGTTATTATTGTTGTTGAGTCTTTGATGATTAGTTGTTAATCGTTGCCGGAACGGCCTATCAGAATTCATAAACGTCATTTGTCGTCTTATCAAATCTTTCGGATTATATTTCGGTCTCATTTTACCTTGTATTCTATCGTTGATAATACAGCCTTTATCCCGACATCTGTGTTTTATGAAAGTGATAATAAATGAGAAATTTGGCTAAGTAAGAGAATTCCTCGGGTGGAATATCTCATGAATTGTAATATTGATTGGTAAAGTATGAATGTGGGAATGACTCCGGTGTCGTCCTTGATCCTGATATTCCGTGAGGACGTTTTCTCAAGTAGAGAGAGGTCGGTCATGTGTGGGAATGGCAGGAGGTCCGCGGTTATACGCGTATATAACCGTTTGAGGGCTAACCTCGGGCGGCAGCTGAGGGAACAGTTACTACACCGCCCGGGTGCTAGGGACGACCGAGCTACACGTTCATACCGTCCGGACAGTGTCTTAACTGTTGATTTTGTGTATGGGAATGATATGTTGTATTGATTTATTATTTGTAAAGTATGTTTGGTTGTATAATGAATGGATAAGTTAAATGTACATAAGCTTACCCTTATTTGTCTTGTTTTGTATGTTGTCGTCCGGTATCCGACCGGTCGTCTTTTCCTTCTCAATTGCTATGATCATTCTTGTGAATGTGAGCAGAAGACACCTTGGAAGCTGCCTTGGAAGAGAACCTGACAGACGCGATACAAACCGAAGAAAGTTTAGAGGTGGTACCCGAGTATGGTACTGGACCGTCCGGTCCCTAGAGATAGACATTTCTTATATTTTGTTTTATAGACGGTTATGTATAGGACTTATCTTTATTTTGACCAACCGGTCTATGCCTTTGTTGTAAACCAATTGATAACTCAGTTTCATGCTGTGTTGATGTATCCGGTTCGGATTAATGTTAAATTCTAGCGTATCTATTTTCAATTTAGTTGATTTCTTTACTGTTCTTCTATATTATACTGTAACTCCTAAAATAAATCAATACTTTTAGAGTAATATTTATTGGGATGTTACATCAAACATAGTAAATAAGTAACAATGTGCGTATTTCAAAATGAAATTAATGGTATTAAATATTTTAAATAGTATTTTTGATATTATTATATTTTTATATTTCCTTCTTTAAGCATGCTTGATTTTTGGATCTAAAGATTTGACAACTTAAGAAGAATTCATGATAGAAGTCAGTCACATAGAAGCTTCTGGTAAAAAAACACAGAATCTTAAATTTATCATAAATGATATTGTTGATTTATAATTGAATAAGTTGTTCGATATATTAATGAGATAGTTACATGTATCAACTAACACTGTTTAATAATTAAAGTTAGTTTATGACACTTAACTATTTCATAGTAAAACGTGTTAAAAGCTCCTAATTGTTTTTTTAATTTTCTAACATATTTTTTTTTAAGTTATGTTATTCGATATTGAAGATGATAAAGTGAGCTACCATGTGTTATATTTTTAAATTAAAAATAAAAATAAAAATATTTTAAAATATTAACCTTTTTATATTTTATTATTTTACATATACAAATATAGAATATTATTATAATTTAAATAATTAATCCTTACTCATTAAATTTCAATTGTTAATCATAATAAAATAATTTAATACACAAATAAATAATTATTTTAATTCATGTAGAAATTAATTAATCTATTTATTGAATTAAATATGTTTTCACAATAAATATATATATATATATATATATATATATATATATATATATATATAACAAATTTTAAAAGTAAAGAAAATAAAAATAAAAATAGTGTCCAATTCACTAATATGTCCGTTAACAAGACAAATCAAAATTTGCACAGTAATTCAATCTGATAGAATCCGTTTTTGTTTAAAAAAAATAAAATAAAAGAGAAATAAGTTCAAAACATGTTGACATATTTTGTCACTTTTATCGCTTATTCAATTTAATTGCGTTTAAGAATAATTTAAATATTAAACTATTTGATAATCAAACTCAATTACAATTTTTTATTTATAATAAAAATCATTTTAGATATTAATAATTTTTTATTTTAAAATTAATATTTAAGTTAGTCACTGTGATAATTAACTATCTTTAAAATTAGTTATTTAAATATATATTTTTAATGTATCCTTTATATATGAATATATAATAATGATAATAAGTTATTATTTTTAATTTTATATTCAATCAAAGTGTTGATGGCAGAGGGCAAGAACAATGGAATATTACATGGATTCAATAGTCAGATAGTGATTTGATTGATCATAAAATATATTTTGATGTTTGTATATTACAAATTGTTTTACGTGTGCTTTGTTATAGAAGTTTCTATCAAAACTTGAGATGAAAATGACACAATTTATTCTTTTAATCTTCTCCGCATATATTTGTTAAGATAAATGTATAATTATTAAGATTTAATTAATGATAATAATTTTAATTTTGTGACTTTTTTTAACATTACTTTCATTAATAAGTGTGGTGAGTATTGATTTTTTTTAATTAGTATCAAATGAATAAACCTTGTTCGGTATAAATATTATAAAGTATAAATATAAATTAAAAGTGAATAGCAATATCATTTATATGACATCTATTTATAATTCATTAATGAATTATAGTTCACACACGATGTAGGAGCTATTACACATAAATTGTGGTTCAAATAAGAAACGTGAATGATACAAGCAAATATGATTTGCCTATATTATTTGAAATTCAAATACGATAATTGATTAATTTAAAATATGTATTATTAAAAAAAAGGTGTAAATCATTTTTCAGAATTAATATTGCAATAGTAGTCATATGATCACAACAACAATGATAGAATGTTTATTTTATGTTTTAAATTTCACATTAATTTTAAAAATTAATTTGTATAAAATTAAATTAAAACTAATTTGTGATCAAATTGATTAAGAATCACGTTTAAGTTATTGATTAAAATATAACGTTTTTATTTTCATCAATTATTGATTGAGATGACATCATTTACTTCTAGTTTGAGGTATATACATTAATTCACTATTTTGATATAAAGCCTTAAAATTTAAACTATCTACTATTCTATAAAATCATGAAAGGATTTTGTACAAAGTTTATAATGATTAATACAATTTAAAATGCACAAATATATATATATATATATATATATATATATATATATATATAATATATCTTTGTTATATTTCAAATTATCTTTCTAGTACTTATATTTATTTGTGTACATAATATACACACTGTGATTTACAACCAACACATGCAAAAATAAGTTATTAAAATAAACTTTAGCTTATGTGTAACATGATTTTATTTAGAAATAAATTTTAACTCAAGGGAAATATAGATAAATGATACATTTTAATCAACAAGTCACAATAATTCACTCTTATTCAACATTTAACATACAATAATCACACAAACAAAAAATGAATTTATATATCAAAGATATTTAAGAAGCAAAATATTAATTGATGTATTACGAGATATTTGTATTAAGTATGTTCCATAAGATACTAACATCTTATTAAATCATAAACTTTGATTAACAAGTGAATCCAATAATAAGTTTATTACAAGTTACATATCTACATATTATGTAAATGTTAATATTCAATACATAAATGAACAACAAATTATATATTTTATCATATCTAAGATATGTAACCACTCGTAAATTTTATCATTCTATCTAATCATGTGTAAAATAAAATCACAAATCAATTTAATAAAATTAATTGGGTTCATCTTGCATTTATAATAAATATTTAAACATAATTCATTCAAGAAGGTTAACCAAAATATGATTAAGAATATATTATTTCTAATTCTATTTTTATTAAAATTTTAGAAATTTAAAAGAATAAACAACCACTCTTCAAAACTATAAAAAATAATTTAATAATGTAACTTCAAATCAATTTAATTGATTGATGAAATCAAAATCAATAATACTTAAATTCAAGCATTCAATCAAATTTTCAACTAAGGACAATTACATAAAATTCAATACATTATGACGAGTTCCCTTACACGTATAAATTATCTATTATAATTGCTCTATTAAAAACGTAAATGATTCCCTTTATCTAAAATACTTACTTCAAATCAATTTCCAAAAGTAAACAACAAAATTATTCTAGAAATTCAAGGACTTATAACAATACATCTCTCTCTATGTATATATTAAACTAAATTTAACATATCACTTTTCTTAATCAAACCTATAAACATTGACCATAAAATCAAAAGAACAAAAATATAGTTATAATAATTAAAACTTACCCTGACGTAATAAAAATATTATCTACCTCTTAATGAGGTGTAATAATATTCTAAAAAGGATAAGATGTAAAAGATAAACATTACAAAAAGCAAAACAGAAAGAAAGAAGATTGTAAAATGAGGGAGAAAAAAGAAATAAAAGGGAAGGAGAAGAGGATTCGTCACATATATGAAATATTTTGAAAAAGGCACCTTTTTTTTTTTCAACGGAGTTTAATTTATTTTCCAGTCTTTAAATGTTTTCATAATATCAATTTTGTTTTGAGTAAAATTTTCTCAGTTTGTATTATGACTTTTAAAGAAATGTGTTGTAAGGAAAAAAGAAGTGAAAATGATATTAAATGTAAAAGCATGGGTTAGGGTTTACTTTAGGGAGGTAGATTCGAATTTGGCTTTTGCTACTCATTGGTGTGTCTATCTATCCTAAGAAGAAAAAGACAAAAGCTGACTTAACTTAGCACCCTCTTCAACTTAAAATCTCTGTCACACCCACGTTACAATATTAGTGAGTATTTTAAAATCCATCCAAATAAAAAATATATATTTTATATATTTTAAAATAAAATTTAAATAAAATTATGTAATATATATATAATATAATATAAATTAAATTAAATATAAATATAAATATAATTTTAATTAAATTTAATCTAATAAAATATAATTTTATTTTACTTTTTATTAAATTTAATTAAATATATATATATAAAAATTAATTTATTATTATTATTTTTGCGGGTAACGAGTATTTCGGGTATATAATACTCGTATCTGATCCGTTTAGAAGCGGATATTAAAATATTTACTACTCATTATTTGTGAGTAATAAATATCCGCAGATAATAACTATTTGCCGCGAATTTTATCCACGGATACCCGTATCCGCAAATTATTTTGCTATTTCTAATCACACCCACGTTACAATTTTACAATTTCTTTTTCAATTCTCATCATTCTACTCTTTTTTTTCATTCAAAATAATTTTATTTTAATTCCATATAATTATTGTAAAAATAATTTTTCTTTTCATTATATACTAATTATTAATCTGCTTAAAATAAAATAATTTGGGTCAGGATGAAAGATAAACCATGAGTGGTTTTATTATGCTTAATATTTGATTTTATCTGTAATGAAACAAATATATGTTTTTTAAATTAATAAAGTAGCAATTGAATTATTGCCCAATGAACTAAAGATTGTAACTTTGAAAATTATTCCATCCCTTTAGGTTTCAAAGTAACCTAAGCCGTCTTGCTCGCCATTATTACGACAGGGCGGGTTATGATGTTATGGTTAATATACTTTTACTTTATATCCATTCATTTAAGTCTATTTAGTATTATTTTAAAAAAAACGTGATAGTATAATAATTCAAATTAAATTTTAGTTGTTAATTATATTAGAGTAATTTTTACATTATAATTCTTTTTCTTCATTTCTCAATCATATTTTTCTTTAAATAAAAATAATTTTATTTTCATTTGTCCAATAGGCATATTAAAAAACATAGTTTAATATATATATATATTTATTGCATGATACCTAAGTAGGAAGAAAAGACTTTCCATATTTGATTATATCTATATGTACATTTTTATCTTACTAGGTTTTGTTTTATTGTCTTGGACATATATAATTGTTTAACAAATTAAAAAAAAACTAGAAGGTGTGTTTAAGGAGGGAAAGGCTAATGTCCATTTCTTGACTTTCCGTACACTCATATCCTTGTTGTTTCTCATTGACACGAACGTAACGATTTTCTGAATAAGCAAAAGTGATGATAATGTGTTTCTCAAACTCTGTTTTAGAATAAAATAAGGAAGGTTTTTGGATAAGAATTATAGAAACTTCGGGATAAGAAAAAATATTACTACAAACCACTTTCTTCTACGTAAAATCCTAAATAAATAAAATCATAAACTATGTCAACTTATCCAATATCAAATTTGACGACCAACATTTTATGATTTATTTTATCTCACAACATTAGTCAAATGAAATATTTGTCTCTTCAAATGTCTCTCAAAAACATTCTTAATATATGTTTTTGGCAACCCAAATTATAAATTCTAATAAAAAAATATGTTTAAAGAAAGCATGTTATATTATAATTTCACATCATTTTATGATTTTAGATTATCGTGTATAAAGAAAATATGACACGATGAATTGAAAAGTGTTTTACATGCCCATAACAAAAATGTTTACACGATTTATTTGTTGTTCAAGATAAATTATCTAAGTGAAGTAAGTTTCACCAAAATATTAGATTTATCTAAGATTGTAAAGATATTTTATATCATGCATGGGTTATATTTTTCTTTTAAATTAGAAATTGTAGACATTTTATATCAGTTACTTTGAATTTTTACATCAGTCATATAAATTCCATTACATGAAAAATAATAAAAAAAGTTAGAAGAAATTTCAACCTAAGTTAATAACTAATATATAAAATGAAGTTTTTAAATCGAATAGTATATTTATTATTATTTTTCTTAAAACAGGCACCGTCTTTCTTTTTAGTATATGTAATATAAGTTTAAATGAGTTAGAAAATATCAATAAATTTTAAAATAAATTAAAAATATATGGACTAAAATTAATTTCATACTTTTTAAATTTTATGATTTTGTTGTGTAGTTGTATATTGTATTCTTATTGTCAGTGACTAGAGGTTGAGGTTCTTCATCTGTAATGCTTTTTTTTGTTCTTTTTTCTACGTGTAAATAAATCTCAGCACTTTGTATCTGTAAAAAGTAGAAACAACAGCAAACTAAATAATTCATAATATAATACTAAAAATAAAAAATTATAACTTTATACATAGTAAAAATCAAATCAAACACGTTGAAAACACCTAGACTGTTTTGTAATAAATAAATTAGATTAAGATGTAGAAAACTAAATTTTTATCAGTTTTTACTGAATTTTAGAAAATTTTATAATTTCTGAGTTCTTTGTCATCTTTCTGAAAGCAATTATGCAGCAGGATCATACCTTACGTCATCAATTCACCAGTTATACCAATAGCATGTTTTGATAAAAATGCTTTCAAAAATGCGTTTCACGAGAATGGTTAAAATAGCAATTATATAACCAAACATTGTGCAACACTCCCAAGAAGAAGAAACTTGTCTCTGTCACAGTGGAATTATTGTTGATATTATATTTCCCTAACTAACTGAGAAACCAGAATTACTGCCAATGCTGTCGTGTTCTAATCGTTTCTCTAAAAAATCATTAAATAAATATCAATTTTAGAGAGGACAAATGAAGCTGTTCAATTCAATCCATCGCTGTTATTTCTGAAAATTTGAAATTTATGGCAGTGGTTCTGTGATTTATGACCACAACTAATGATATGAGTTTGTGGTTCAGACCAATCAACCCTAGAAATATTCTCTCTCTTCTTTTTATTTTCCACAAACGTTTTTATTATTACTACTAGACATACATTCCATGGAAACAGATAAGCATTGATGAGTAACTGTTTGAAGTTGTTGTTCCCAGCATAAATAGCAGAAAATGCAAAAACTACACACTCTCTTGAGTTCTGTCCGATTGCATAGCATTGGTTGGTAGTTGTCACAAAAATCTCTTGCCCTTTGCCCATAATCAAAAGCCGAGGCACTGTTCATCAAGCTAATCATCAACCCAACCTTGCTTGGTTCCACTGCAGAATTTCAGTTATTCTTATCTTCATACATTGGATTGAAGTATTTCTTCTCCTCTCTCTCTCTCTCTACATATATATCTCTCCACTTTCCACGTTTTTTTGTTTTTTTTTGTATGTTTTTTTCCATCTTTATGTCTATCCTCTTCTCATACGAGCTTCAAGGTGTCCTATATATATCATACCTCCTCGTGCAGCTTTTGTGTTACTTGAATTTTGGAAACTTGATCTGCTTTTGCTTTGTTATTTCATTATCAGTACCCCTTTGGGTCGTATACTGGTTACCCTGAACTGTCTTTTTGCTCATCTTTGAAGAACTATTTTAAAGTTCCTTTTTTTTTTTTTATACTTCTATCTTTTCATTCCTTTTATAAATCTCTCCATTCTTTCTTCAAAGTAAAATTCTGGGTTTGTTTTTTTTGTTTTCAATTGGGGACACAGAAATTAAAGAACTGATTGGGATTTCCATTTGTGTTGCTGGGTCTCTTAGATTTGAAGCTTTTTGGTTGGTGGATCCCAAATTCATGAATGCCCCCTTTTCTTCTACCAATAAGTTTTGTTGCTGAACAAATTAGCCCTGTATGGCTAAGGTTTTTGAGTCTGTAGTGCTGGATAATTGATCTTTTGCATATTATTTCAACTTAAGGATCTTCAGTTTTTCCTTTTTATCATTGGTGGCTTTCTCACAAATCTAGTCTCCGAAGTTAGTGATTTCGAAGAGGTGTGCTGTGTTAACTTTCCTGTTTGTTTCATATTCAAGTTCAATTCTGGTTGTGGGTTTATCTTTTACTGGAAGACAAACTTTGAGGTTATTTCTCATACCAACAATAGTTCTCTCTGCAACTTAAATCCAGCATCAATGGGTTTTAAATTTCTCGAAGATCTCTCTAGTTTACTTCATTACTAGAGAAAAGTGCGATCTCTGGGATTACCTCATCTATTATTGATTATTCCTGTTAGAACAGGGACCTTTAATCTTTAATGTGTATGCTGAACATGAATTGAGAACTATTTCCTAGTTTTCATCTTCGAAATTGAAACTATTGCTCTGTCGTAAGATTTGATTTTTATGCGCTGCATTTTACATTTACACTTTACACTGTTAATCAATCAAAACCCCATCATAGTCTATAATTGGATTGATTCCAATGTAAATAGTCATTCACAATGTACACACTATTTACTGCTGATTTAATCCATAAAAAGTTGAAGCATTTCCTAAACAATAAGATTTGGATGAAGATTCTTTTGGATAAAATATTGTTAGGAAGTAAATTCTGATATGCATTTCAGGTAGATTCCTCGTAGGTGCTCTCAAGTTCATTTGAAAAGAATGAGTCAGCCTAAGATCAAGCGCAGAGTTGGTAAATACGAGGTGGGGAGGACAATTGGTGAAGGTACATTTGCCAAGGTGAAATTTGCAAGGAACTCTGAGACAGGAGAACCTGTGGCTCTTAAAATTCTTGACAAGGAGAAGGTGCTCAAGCACAAGATGGCTGAGCAGGTTGAATACCTGAGGAACTTAACTTGGGATCTTACTCTGTCCTTAATCTTGTTACTTCATTTAATTAGGAAACAAACAGTTTAATGACATAATGCTTCCTCTCATTTTCCAAAACCTTTCAAAATGTTGAGAAAGTCTAGTTTTCTGTGAACTATTTTTAGGTGGCAGGTTACAGAATTCAGATGTTTCTTATCATAGTTCTGTTATTTTACATCGGGTAGATGCTTTATAGATTCTGACAAAATTAAGTCAAGTTTCTTAGATGTTTTTGATGTATTCTTTCAGATCAGGAGAGAGGTGGCTACAATGAAATTAATCAAGCATCCAAATGTCGTTCGATTGTATGAGGTCTCTCTTTCTCTCTATGTGGACCACACATGCCATGATTTGCCATTCTCTTTTTTAAATATATATATATATATATATATATATATATATATATATATATTTTTTTTTTTTTATTTTTTTTTTTTTTTTTTCTGGTTTTAGAAGCAGCGTGTGGTACTGGTTGATTATAGAACATTCTTTTATGTAGTTGAAGAGAAAGTGCAAAGTAATCGTAGAAAAAGTTTACTTCTAGAAATAAAATTCAAGCCTTTTACTTTTTATCTCTTCTCCAATTCAAATTTTAAACTTTTATCTTCACTCTCATTTTCTTCGCACCCAGCCAAACGTAGGGAAAGTTCTAAATATGTTGAATGCTTGAATCTTCATTATGAAAAGAACTTTCCAATCCTCTGTTGCCACTGGGTTTGATACATTCTTCTATCGTGAATTGCCCATATGAAAAATTTTCTTACATGTGCAAAAGAAAAATGTTGAGTTAGAATAAGTACGTGTAAACTACTTTTCTCTTTCAATGTTATTTCATCTCTTTAAACTCACCATTCTCAGTCTGTCTGATAATTAATTTGTCGATGGTGTTGTTTTTGGTGTTTATCATCAAACATTCGTATCTACACAGAAATGATTTTCTTGGGAAGTATACATTCAATTAGAAATCAAAATAATTCTCATTTGTTGCGTGACTCTGTTTCTAATTTAACATTTTTGTTGACAGGTGATGGGAAGCAAGACAAAAATATATATTGTTTTGGAGTTTGTGACTGGTGGGGAGCTCTTTGACAAAATTGTGAGTATATAATCTTGTTGGTTTCCTTTCATTTTCAATTTATACTACAATTTTGGAGAAAAAAAAAGGATCAAAATGGTGACTCTTTAACATATATTTTCTGTTCACCAATCCTATTTAGCTTATGACACTAGATTAGTGTTGGATCACAAGAACATGGTTCTCGTTCATTCATTCAACACATTATCATCATTCATTGGTTGTTGTGTATTGGATTATCTTAGAATTAGATCATAGTACATTACATAGAAAAGTTGTTGTATATATTCCAATGGATATTTTGTTGTGAAGGTAAACCATGGACGGATGAGTGAAAATGAAGCTCGTAGATATTTCCAACAGCTTATAAATGCTGTTGATTATTGCCACAGCAGGGGTGTCTACCACAGAGACCTGAAGGTAAGGCTCCTTCACCTCACACATGCACACGTGCAAGTGTCAAAAAATTATTTTGACATTAATATAATAAGAAATAACCTCTTACAATTAATGCCTATTCACGTGCTTCATGCAGCCAGAAAATTTGCTCTTAGATACTTATGGGAACCTTAAAGTTTCCGACTTTGGATTGAGTGCCCTCTCCCAGCAAGTTAGGGTAATCATGAATTTCATTGCCTTCTAAGTTTAACTTTTTTTTCGTGTTTATCTTTGTTCAGTAAATTGATCTTGCTTTTTGAAGTAAAACTATGACCCAATTATTGATGTCATAGAAGAACATACAATAAAACAATTAGAAAGTACGAACATGTGTGTGAGAAATGGGGAAAATGTTATCTAATTTAGGTGATAGTGAACTATATGTTCAGCAATTGCAGAAAGGAGATCTATGAAACACAGAAAGATACAACTTCCAACAACCTTTCAGCCTTTTTATCAGTGATAGGTTATTTATTTTGACCAGAGACATGATTTGATTTTTCTTGAATCAGGAGATTATGCAAGTAATTAGTTGAGATTTAGGAAGAGAAAGCATAATATAGCATTAAAGAATGTGACATTATTGAAGTTGGAACAAACAATAGTCAACAGCATCGAAAAATTATATTCAATCATTCACTCATCACTCATAAATATTTAAATCCTTTTACTCACATTCATAACAGAAAAGGACACATTTTATAGTCGGATCCTGTGTAAGATACTGCTCTCTATTTCCAGCCTGTCAATTGTTATAAATTTGAAGTTATTCTAAAATTGACAAAATTTTCTTGCATTTGAAGAGGTTTTATTTATTTGTTCTTTATAGGATGATGGGCTTCTCCATACTACATGTGGGACACCAAACTATGTTGCTCCAGAGGTGCAGTCAAATGTCATGCTACTTTATTGTGAGCTGTGTACCAAAATTCATACATTTTTTAGTCACTCTTCTAACTCTATACTCTTGTCATATATAGGTCCTTAATGATAGAGGCTATGATGGTGCAACTGCAGACTTGTGGTCATGTGGGGTGATTCTCTTTGTATTGGTTGCAGGTTACTTACCTTTTGATGACCCTAATCTTATGAACCTGTATAAGAAAGTGAGCACCATTCAAACTTTATTGTACAATTTTAGTCTTCACTTTGTTTTCTCTCTGTTACATTTTATTTCTTGATCCACAGATCTCAGCTGCTGAATTTACTTGCCCCCCGTGGCTTTCTTTCAGTGCCAGGAAATTGATTACACGAATCTTGGATCCTGATCCCACAACTGTAAGGAGAAACATGTGATCATGTGCTTAATTATTGCCATGTAAAATTGCATGTTTGTTCTGAAAGTAAAAGGACATTTTTACTCATAACCTACTAGTAACTTTCTACACATCCTTGGTAGCTTCCAATGACCTGGTATCATCTACATCAGTTTGATTTCATAATTAACGAATGAGGATAATGGTTTTTCTAGAATCGAATTTAGCTAGTGCCCTGCACCACAATAAAACTGATATACAAAAGATAACTGGTCCTTAATATACAGTATTGTGGTTATTTTTTCTGTAACTGTTACATTTTGCTCTTGATTTCTGATTTACCCTGACTGTATGGCAGCGTATCACTATACCTGAGATTTTGGATGATGAATGGTTTAAGAAAGATTATAAGCCTCCTGTTTTTGAGGAGAACGGGGAAATCAACCTTGATGACGTTGAAGCTGTCTTTAAAGATTCTGAAGTAAGTTGAAGATTACTGGATGTCATTTTTGTATTCATTTTCTGAGTTCTGGAATCTTTCCTCAAAGAATTTTGCTTGCATATTCAGGAGCACCATGTGACAGAGAAGAAAGAAGAGCAGCCAACATCCATGAATGCGTTTGAGTTAATTTCTATGTCCAAAGGGCTGAACCTTGAAAACTTGTTTGATACAGAGCAGGTACACAGCTTCACATGATCAGATGCTTTTTAAATCATTTCATTATTGTGATGAACATGTAGAATTCAAATACAGGGAAAACATGCAAGTCACTACAATTTTGGCTTAAACTAATTTATTTATCTTATAAAACCAAATTTCTTTTTCAAGTCAAATTTGTGCATATTATTAGATACCTTGCTAAATTTACCATGTTTTCTTTATTCTTATGTCACTGACATCAGGGGTTCAAAAGGGAAACAAGATTCACATCAAAGTCACCTGCAGATGAGATAATCAACAAGATTGAGGAGGCTGCAAAACCTCTTGGCTTTGATGTGCAGAAGAAAAATTACAAGGCAAGCCCTTCTTGTCCAACTTATAATGAGCTTCTCTGCTACTCAGATAGCTTTATATGAAATGGTAGTTTTTGAAATTAATAAACCATCACCTGCAGATGAGGCTTGCAAATGTGAAAGCTGGAAGAAAGGGAAACCTTAATGTTGCCACTGAGGTATATGATTGTTATTTGGTGCTGTTGAACACTATTTGTCACATTATTTTACAGAAACTTAAAAGTGCTAATTATAAACAGATATTTCAAGTGGCACCTTCTCTTCACATGGTTGAGGTACGGAAGGCAAAAGGAGACACATTGGAGTTCCATAAGGTGTTCTTCTGTCCCCCTCTTTGCTTAATTGCTTTACATAGTCTCTGCTTGTCACTTTATAAATAACTGTTCTTGGGTCAATTTTAATGATAATTTAAAAGGATTACTGTATAATTTTAAAGTTCTCTCTACAAAGGAATAATTTTCCCTGGAAGAATACATCATAAGAAAGGGAAATAGATCTTGTTCTTGAATGACAAGGTAAGGCCCTGCTGGAAAAGAATCTGACTGAAATTGTTTGGTTGATCTTCTGCAGTTCTACAAGAAGCTTTCAACAAGCCTGGATGATGTTGTTTGGAAAACAGAAGATGATATGCAAATGAGAGGAACAAATTGATATTGATATTATTATTATTATCAAGTGTAATTTTCTTCATTTCTGAAGTTCTGCTATTTTCCAATTTCTTCATTCTTATTTCCTCTAAGGTTCCTTCCTGTAGGTTTGTTCGGACATTCCATAGTACTCATATTGTATCTTGTACCATGCTATTATTTTTGAAAGCATGCAATGTAAGAATTTTACTCATCAACACTTTCAGCTATGTTCATGAAACAAAAATTGTAAGAAAGTTTGAATACTGTATATACCTATATATTTATCTTTTTATCTTGCGTTTGCTGTTACTTTCCTTCTCTCATCTCTGTCCAGCAACATGGTAAGCTCATTGCAGCAATTGGACACTCAAAACAGAAGATTAAGAGAGAAAGAAGGTAAAAGTATATATATATATATATATATATATATATATATATATATATATATATATATATATATATATATATATATATATATATATATATAATAGAGTAGTTTGGATTGAAATCGTGATTTTTTGGTAAATTGTAAAAGAAAAATCCATTAGGATTCTCGTTGAATAATTACACTCTGTTGAGAAAACTATAAATAGAATTTGAAAAATAAAGATGATGAAATTCACTAAAAACAGAAGACTTAAATAACTTACGAAGAGAGATGACTAATATATTTTACTACAACATTTGTATATTTTTTATGCACCGTTTGAACAGTTTTTTATTTTATTTTTATTTAATACAATATTTGATCCTTCTTTTTAACTCTGTAATATTTGACTTCCTTAATTTCTTTAGCCAGTAATTTTATTTGTGTGAATATTTATTCAGTAATGATAATTTCAAGCAAGTTATAATGTAAAGCACAAACTAAAATTAAACTTAATGATTAAAATCTCAGTTTATAATATCTAATAACTTAATTGTAGCAATTAAAATTTGAAGATTAAAATCTCACACATCTATATCAAGAATAAAAGTATAACTGAAATATTCTTTAAGTACAATAAAATGTCAAATGAAAAAGAAACAACTCAAAAAATCATTTTTTTAGTTGTCTGGTTCAGTGGGCATCATCATCATGAAGCACTCACACAGTCATGAAAAGAACAAGAAGAACGTGATGAATGTTAATGGTGGCCAAACGTTAGATAAATTATTGCTGATAAAGTAGTTATAAACTATTATTATTTTAAGCAAATTAAGTATAGTAATCATAATTAATTACCCAATTAAACTTTTTTACAAAATAAGTGTAATTTCTACATTGTCAAACCAATAAAAAAAATTAATTAATACAAAATTAACTATATAACATATTAAACAATTATTTGGCAAAATAAACTAATACAATATTTATAAATATTTATTGAAGTGAAAAATGAGATGGCTCACTCATCGATGATGTCCATGATTCTTGATGCTGCATAGGTTTTTGTCTCTTTCATTCCCAATCTATGATGTTTATGTCTCTTCTCTCTGCAATGTCTCTTGTTTTTCGATGACGCCAGCAGTGTCACTGTTCTATAAACCAAAACTGGTATTTTGCATTCCTGATATTACTCACATTTTTCAATTTTCACCAATGAGGATTTTTACTGGGTATTTAATTCACCTGAAAAGTTTTCATCCTTGAACCTATTTAACTTGCTTGTTCGGTGCAAAATGGTATCTTTTGGTGCTGAATATAATTGAAAGCATTTTTCTGTGTTCCCCGGGATTTCATTTTGTTTGGGATTATGGTATAACCGAGAAAAACCCAATATTATGCTACCCTCGAATGACTAACTTCCCATTTCTGCAATATTATTCACATTATGGAATGGTAAAGTCTGAAGTTTTTGTGTTTCTTTTCTATCCTACGTTTGGAATAATACAACTCTTTCTTGAGACTTTGGTCTGTTGGATTCTGTTCTGTGTACCTCACTCTAATGGGTTTCTATTTTTGTTTTTCTTGTTATTTTGCCACTTAATTTTTGTATTGATTGTTAATTGGATTCATATGATTTTGATTCTAGTTCAATGAGATTGTTGTCGGTGAAAACTTGCAGCTTAGTGTGTGTGGATGATAGAACTTCAGGGCTAACAGGTTGTTAAGAAGATGGTTGGAAACATTGCAATCATTGTTTCATCATTGCCAAGTTCTTTTTCTTCATCTCTGATTAACCTACCAAGAGATTCTCCAAGCCTCAAGCTTCTTCCAATCAGACACCAAATACAAATCAACAGAACAAGAGCTACATCTTCCGATGCAGGTCATGGTACTGCAGAAGCAAAAGATCCTGCTGCAGCTTCGTTGAAGATTCCACACACTATTTGGAGGAAAACATTGAAGCCATTAAGTGATTTTGGTTTCAGCGATAGGAGCATTTGGGAAGGTGGGGTTGGACTGTTTTTAGTGTCTGGTACTGTCCTATTTGTTCTTAGTTTGGCCTGGTTAAGGGCCTTCCAAATAAGATCCAAATTCAGGAAGTACACAGTGGCAATTCTGTTTGCTCAAGCTTGTGGCATAAGCAAAGGAACACCTGTGAGAATCAGAGGAGCCACTGTTGGTAATGTCATTGGTGTTAATCCTTCTTTGAAGTGTATTGAAGCAGTTGTTGAGGTCTCTTTCAATACTCTAATATCCCTGCATTAAAATTTGACAATCTTTGATTAAGTGAAGCTTAATTGTTGAATTAGATTAAACCAGGAGGAGTTTGGATTTGCAGGTTGGTGATGTTAAAACCATCATACCACGGAATTCACTGATTGAGGTAAACCAGTCAGGTCTTTTGATGGAAACAAAAATTGACATCACTCCTCGTGATCCAATTCCAACACCTTCTGTTGGTCCTCTTGATGAAGATTGTACTAAGGAAGGTCTTATTGTGTGTGATCGTGAAAAGATCAATGGCCAGCAAGGAACAAGTTTGGACACATTGGTTCGGATATGCACTCGCCTTGGGCGTGCATTAGAGGAAATTGGTATCAGCAATAGCTATTCATTGGTAGAACGAGTACTTTCCATCATTGAAGAAGCAAAACCTCTTCTCAAACAGGTTTGGTGCTCTTGAATGGACTATTGGATCAAGCAATTTTCAATTTTCTTGCCTACAGAAAAATTGATTAGTGTTTGATGATGGTGAATGAAATTTCAGTTTGTTCCATCACCAAAACATAAAATAAGTGTGGTGAATAAGCATTTGTTGTACCTTTATGAATTCATTTATCAGATGCAGTAGGTGTTTCTTTCTTTTTGTTGTATAATTATTCTGTCATGCATTCTCATGCACATATTTTCACTTCGATGTAGTAATGCCTCAGATCAAAGCCATGGCTGAAGATGTTCATCCTTTGTTAGCTGAGGTCCGAGATAGTGGCCTGTTGAAGGAACTTGAGAATTTAACCCAAAACCTTACCCAAGCTTCTGAGGATTTGAGGTTAATTGCCCAAACTTCTATGTAGTCGATCACCAATTTGTAATACATTAATGGGGTTGTATGCATCATTATATTAATAACTAGACAAAATTGGACTGATTCCAAAATTCTTTGTATTGTTAATCTTACACTCCAAACATTATCATTATTATGATTAACAGAAATCATGCTTTGTGTACGCAGAAGGGTACATTCATCGATTATGACCCCTGAGAACACTACACTGGTTCATAAGTCCATAAACACACTTAGTTTTACTTTGAAGAACATCGAGGTAAGACACTAATGTGCAAAATCTAATTATTATGAATAGTACTTGCCTATATAATTATTTGATTTCTTATTGTATCACTACAGTATATTAGCAAGGATATTGTGGATTTCACTGGGGACGAGACTACTAAAAAGAATTTGAAATTGCTTATCAACAACCTCAGCAGGCTATTATGAAGTCAAAAAAATGAAGATAGGAAGTACAGAGTTATAGGTAATAATAGTATTGTGAACATGGTTTACATCAACTGCAGCATTGAAGGAGAAAAATACACTTTTATCTATTTTAGCTGTTTCTTATGTTCTTATTTTTGTTGCATTCTGGTGTGATAAAAGTTGTCTTTCCTTGTCATAATGAATGCAGGTGTTACTGACCAGTTTAGAACTGATTTCCACATGAATGATCTTGTTTTTTATGCAATAATTATCCACTCATCTGTGATGCAAGGACGGATTTTAATAATGGTTGAAACTCTAGGCCTTTAGAAAGAATGAAGTTACTGGTTATAAGGTGATGACACATTCTAAGTGATTCTAGTTGATGAAGATTTGAGTTGGACGCAATCCTCTAAATATCTTCGGTTAATTATAGCAAATGGTAGAAAAGGATGTTATATTTGTCGAATTTTCTAAAGTCATTGTGATTTTTGACACTATAATTTGTCTCTTCCTCGTTACTTGAACTTCATATAAATGTGCAGCTTTGAACTCAATGTTCATGATTATTCAATCAGTAAAATATTAATTTTTATTGATTTTTTTTACTACAGATAAAAATAATATATCACTAAAAAATATGGTTATTTTTTTAAATTATTTTAATATATTATTAAATTATTTTAATTCATTGTTATATAATCTTTATTTTTTATTTAATTTGTTATTATTTCTTATTTATATTTTAAATTTAATTCATATTTCTTCTATTTATAAATAGATAGAAAACCTTGTGTATGTATTAGTTTTTCACTATATTCAACGTATATGGTCTATTTGTTAGCATTTTTAATCCGTGTAAAGGCGTAAAAGTTATACATTTCTTTGGGCATGGTAATAGGCAATCACAGTTCCATTTTGAAAGAGTTGTTGAAACATCAGGGTTTCCGATGAAGATTTAAATTTGATTTTGCAATACAATCTATCGAAAATCACGAGCCATTTACACTTGAACTGGAAACTAGCCCATAACCATTCACGGTGGATCTCTGCAACCCGATCACTTTCTGGACTTAGGCTTAAAAATATTTGCCTTGTAGTATCTAAGTTCCTCAATGCTTTCTCTAATGTCATCCATGGCTCTGTGTCTGTTTTCTTTTGAAGGTGCTCTCTTCTGATCTGCACAAATGACAAACCTTTTTATAGTTTGAGTCCAAGATTCTTTCTCAGCTCTCATTGATTAATAATAATTACTCCACAATGACATAATTAGTATGATAAAAAAAATCACGAATAGCAACAAAAATCCCAGAAGGCAGGTATTCCATTGTTCCCATCTATCGAAATTGTAAAACTGAGAAGCATGCAAAAACCATTTAAGATCACAACTGGAGGCAAAGAATAGTCATAACTAAAACAAAGTAACTAGCTACGACCAAATCAAACCCAAAAGCAAAAGGGATGGCTGGTGAGATTCCAAACTTCAAAGATAAAGCAACAAAAAAATATCTACAAGCACCTTGCCAAGTTTCTAAGCACCTTTACGCTATTACATAATAATATCTCTAAATTCAAGGATTTTCCCTCAGCAAGGAATCTATATTTGTTCATTAGTTGAATTTTTGCTGGGGAGAGGAGTAGCAGGTTTTACAGTATCCCTTCGGTTGCTGGCTTTCCGGATTTCCACATTTTCAACTTTTTTATACCCGCAGGGTGTTGAGGGGAAGGTCACAATAAATACACAGAATGGTAATAATGTGAAAATCTCTTATTCATGTGCAATTAAAAATTGCCCAAAAAAATATTCCTTGCATAAAATGTAGAGAAAACAATACTAGGAAGTCAAATGGGAATGTTGACACAAAGGGACAAGAGACAAGGAATTCTTCATATTTTAGTTTGAAAAGGGTAATATTCAATTCATAATCTTTTTGATGGAAATGGGATGTTTTATCATATTACTTACCAGTTCAGACAAACGTTACATGTATAGTATCCAAAAAAAAAATAAATAGAAGAATAATGTTCGCGGAACAGATCCAGTAATGCAGTGATATGCACTGAAAATGACCAACAATGCCTTATTTTTACGGGGCTCAAGAAAAAACAAATACAAAAAAAACTTCAGGATGATTTAAAATGCACTAATACCAAATAAAACTTCATTATATACTAATTGTATCATTTCTCACCTTTGGGATACCAGCGAATGCAGAGAGCTTTAACACTACTAACATCAACAAGTACATGAGAGAATAGACTCGCCAATTTTGGCATGTATTTCTGCAAAAGTTGATCCAGTTTAACGGAATATTTCAAAGAGGAAAAATAGGAAATAGGACATATATACATACCAAATAAAAACAGCACTATATGCTTTCAATAATATATTCAGATGACAAATTTCAGGTGACATCTAAAATCGACTTTTACCAGATGTGCAAGCTTCAGAACTGCTTGATGATTTTGATCAACATAATTAATAACCATGACTTGGCAAGCATGATATATAAACAATACCCAATATACCGTGCATTGTAATATTTTGTTATTTAAAAAATTTAAATTTGGCAGTGTGATAGGACTAATAATTTACACCAGAAATTTACAAAAGAAAAATAAAAATCCAAAGCATACGGAATACATCATAATCTTTTAAACAAAAACATGACAATTAGAATTAAGAAATTAATGATACTTCAGCTTCTATCTACAAGTCACAATGCACAACCAATACCTTCAGAAATTGAAAATCAACATATATTGAATTTCCTGCCAAGAGAGGTGTGTACGAATCAACTTTAATATATCTCCTTACAAATTCAATAACCTGCAGTTTTGCAAGATATTACAAACTGTCATAATAGCGTAAAAAAAAAATGAATAAAACAAAGAAAAAGAGATTTAGTAATTGCACTCCAGTAAAGACCAAAGGCAGTACTTCAATTTGTCACAGATAAAGTGACACATAAAGTGGCAATACACAAAAAAAGATACGAGTTTACAGACACTTCCAACACAACAAGCAAATATCACATGGGGGGAGCCATGAATACTCCCATATAACTGGAACTGATATCATTGCCTTGATGCAGGAGTAGGATGCCAAATACCAACGGGTTTTGTCTCTAGCATACTTAGTGGCTTTTGGTTTGCTAGGACCCAATTGCAAGGTATGGAACTTGAATCCCACAATGTAATTATCGGATTTGTAGGGCATTGGGCTTTTCAACTACTATAGCCAGATTTTGTGGTGTGGTTCTCCCAAGGCTCTTAAAAGGGTAACTACAGGATAGGCCATTCTGTAGAGAAAATAATTATCATCTCTTAATAACTCTAACCTAAATTTGTCCTATAATATTAAATACATCACTGCATGGATAACACAACAGAAGAAACCATTTTGTGCAATATTTATCATCAACCTTGAAGAATGGCAACAGCGGCACTCTGCTGATTACTGTATAGCCTTAGAACTACTTGAATAAATCATAAATTACTCAATGACCAGATCATAGACCGCTTAAAGTAAAATTAGAATGCATCTATTCAACTATTCATGCCAGTATCAAGAATTATCAGAGAATAGATAATAGGTTTCCTGGTAGGGAAAAAAAATCACAACTGCCAAAAAATTTCCCCGCATGGACTACCTATACTTTTAATGAAATTTGGGAAGGATAATAAGAAATTTAATTTCCTTTTGCACATTAAGACTCTGATAGAACTGGGATTGAATTTGGTCCAGAAACAATGTTTAAAGAAACAAGAATATCTTTATTGATCTTAAAGAACTCCTCACTCAGAAACAGTTCTCGATTGAATTAGCCTCAAGTATTTTGAGGAACCTGAACCCTCCCACACAAAATTATACAATTTTCCTGCCAACTACTACAAACTTCCCCTACTAATAGTCTCAGCTCAAATCACTTACAGCTGATCCACCTAACTGTTACACATTTTAATGTTTCTTATTCTATATATTATACTCATATTTAAGAGGGTTGTCATGTTCTGTCACTCTAATCCTGATAGACAAGTTTAACTATTTCATCTGTCAATAAGAAAGGGATAACATTATTTCAACTTCATTGAATATGTATAAAAATACAGTATCCATTCAATATGATAGTTGATAGAAAGTAAGTTCCGACAAAAAGAGAGCTTGCCACATAGTATAATTACTACAAACCTGCTTTTCAGCTTCTCCTTCACTAATGGTACTCTGTTGCACCCTTTTTGTTAATCCTAAATTCATTGAAAATGGTTAGTCTGCTATTTAAAATCCAATTTAACAGAAATAGAGAAAGGACTAAATAAAGTTATGAAAAAACAACCAATCAGCAACTCATGAATAATACAGTATTAGAGTCTCAAATGTCTTCATATTACATAACATATTGAATTATTTTATCTGTTTTGAAGGACATCTTTCCAATAACTTTTTTCTACGAATAAAAAGTATCAAAATATAGCATTCACCACTTACCACTAGATTCATGATGATTCTGACACCATTCTCCCATCCTGTCAAGGCACTCCTTAGTTTGATGAATGACCAAATCGGGACCCTAAAAATAGCACATACTTTCTTTCATACACAAACAGAAGGGATCATACAAAACATTTCACCAAATGCAATCAACATTTCATCCTTTGCCAAAAAAGTGTAGGAGAAAGACCAATAATTTATTTGGCAGAGATACTTAAGAAAATGCTTCCATAATGTGGGTTTGGAATTCCTCTGTTAAATCAAATAGCATTTCCCCTCCTTTGACTAAAAGTGAAAAGGGCGGGAGCTAAGAGGATAAGTTAAAATTTAATTTGAATAAAAAATTGCACATCTACATAAAAAATGAAAAGCCACCAAAGCGCCAATGAAATAGTTGATAGAGAGTCAAAGGGCATATCCAAAACAATGAAAAGAAAGCACAGGAAAGCTGAGGATTATTTAATGGCATAAACTCCATTAACACTTTTGAAGGAACCATCCTTTAATTACCCACTCCTTGGGAGAACATTCCAAGAGAAAATTAATTATTTCCCTAGAAAACAGTTATAGCAAACATGTGACAGTCTATGGAATAAGCAAGTTTTTCCTTACAGATAAACAGAGAGGGAAAAAAAAAGTAAAAAAGACAAATGTTATTTTGTAGAGAATGTAGAAACTCATTCAAAATACAGTGATGCATGGAAGCAACCACAAAATAAACAAAATCGAACATGGAAATTGCAAATTGAATTAATTACCTCCACTGTTTTGGTTAAAAATCCATCTGTAATTATACAAGCAATCTCCAGTATTCTGTCCACTTCAATATTTAAACCTGCACAAACAGTTTATATATTGTTGTTATTGTAATTATTGATAAATAAAACAAATAGTAAAAAAAATCATCTGGCACTAAAAAATTCTTATGTTATCCAAGAACAGACTACACAGTTGGTGACTAAAAAATATAGAGCCTACTTGGTGAGCACAATTAAATACCACAAAATAATATATAATCAAATGTAAGAGACAAGTTCATTCAACCCGACAAAATCTACAACACAGAGAAACGGTACCAAGCAGTGAAAAATAATAATAAACAAATTAAGAGGGTGAAAATGATGAAATCCGAATAACGTTCAGATCTTAGGCTGACAATCATTCAAACAAGAAAGCATTTGTTTCTAGAAGGTAAAAGGAGTCCATTTAATAAATCCAACAAAAGTAAATGTTACATGGACAAACTTGAACTATATTATAATGTTTGTCCACACTCTATAGGCTCATTTAGAAGCATAAAAAAGAGATGGAAGCAGTTTCTTAAGGAAAATAATCCTAGGAAAGATAGAATACTGAACAAAAATTCACCTTCACTGAGCACATTTTTCCAGAATACAAAGCTTACCCAAATTGCTAGTAAAAAGGCTCACTTGAGTTGAGTTACCCAAATTCAACTATAGATTTACAGCCATGAAGGGAAGCATCTTAACTAATCTATGACAGGTATTTATTAAGATTATGGGTACCATATATAAAATGTAAGAGCTTTGTGGCTCAAAGATTTGGAGGTTTGTAAACAATACGATCAAACATAAAAAAACCACAACGAAAATTACTTTTTTAAATTAGTTTTGCAATTGCAATCACATACAAGTAAAGCACCCTCCTTGTTTTTCTACAAGCTTACCAGTCATTTCCAAGTCAATCCACACCAGTGGTAACTTGTATTCACATGAAGGAAACACTGCATTTTCTTGATCTTGTTTCTTGTTCTTTACTGGTATAACGCCAATGTCAGGATTAACTCCCTTGCCACTGTTATCTGCACCATGAAAGTACATAGCTGTAAGTTCACTCACAAAGTAATTAACATAATGTTTCCACTAGAAAGCATCCATCCAAGAAATTTATGTAACCAAGAAGTTAAAAATAAAAATGGACAGCAACAAGATGACTAACAAAGATATCAGCATTAGGTAATATCTCAGCTAATACAAAGTACAAATCTGACCTCCAAAGTAAACAATAACAACAACAACCTTATCCCACTAAGAGAGGTTAGCTACATGAATAACATTACTATAAAAGAGAGGTTGACAAAATGTATAATCTTGGTCCTTAAGCACTGTCAAAACCAATTTTCTTTATTTCCCCTAAAAAGTGTTATCTAAAGCACTTGGAAGACCAAAAGTGGTACATTTCCAAATTAAAGGCACAAAAATTGGACAAAAAATTGTAGGACTGAAACTAAAGTTTTTAGAGAGGCCGAAAACATATATTTTCTCAACTTAAAAAAAAACAATTCTAATCTAAATGGTTTCTTCGTGCCCAATTCTTCATATTCTCCAAACAACCACGAGTGCTGCTCACAGTAACTCCCGCTTATATCACAATGCCAAAAACTACAAATCTGCTAATTACAAGCCACTCGTGCTCGAAGTTGTGGTTGGCACCGAGAAAACATGACTAGGCTCTTTTTCATGGAGCCAGACCCACAACCTCTTCCTCATGCAATACTGTGGAGTCTATTGTTTAGATTGAAGATCCAGAAACATTTTGGATTGATGCATACAAAATCTAACGGGAAGAACTCTGAAACTACTACCAGGAAAAGAAAGAAAATTGCGAATCATAATTTCCATAATCCTCCAAGATTTGTGAAATTCAACTGAGTTTGGTCTTTTGCAGTTAAGCATGTATCTTCAATTGCTTCAAATGCATGAAATGGATGTTTTAAATATTTAATGTGTTTTAATGTTGTTGCAGCAGCTCTCTAGTCAAAAAATGAATACACTATAAATCATAACTGATTCTTCGTTACTTCACTTCATATGAAACAAATCTTACTCCAGCATTGAAACAGTGCACTAAACAGCCAACATGCAAGGAAAACATTTCATCATAAAAATTGAAGAAAAATAATTTCCATAAATTCGTCAGCAAAAACAGTTTTCAAAGAACACTGATACTCTCCGAGATGCCCAGATCAATAAGAACATGTGAAACCCTAACACAAAATTCATCAACCACGCTTCAAAATTAAAAAGTAATGATAATAATAATTTAAAAAGTGAAAAATGAATGGAAGAGAGAAAAGAGAAAAGAAATACCTGCGGTGGTCGGAACGTGACTATCGCCGGCGTCGAGTTCTAACACTGAAAACGAATTTGCGAGTTTCTCCATTTTTTTTTCTTTCCTTCTTTCTTTCTGTACTTCAAACTCTTCAACTTTGGCGCTGTTAAAAATAAATGCAGACAGAACAAAGTTTCAGGTTCAAATTTAACTGAAAAAACTTCGTTAAAATTTAGGATTAAACAGAAAAAAAAGATACAACATTAATATATATTTTGTACATTAATCGATAAAAAAATCTAATAATAATAATAATAATAATGAATAAATAAAAATCTAGCAGTAATAATAACAAAAGCTACGAACCTTTATGAAGGTACTTGAAGTTTGTTTAGTAATAAAAATAGCTAAAAATAGTTTACATAGAAATTATATTAATTTTTATGAAAATAAAATAACGTATTGATTTTAGTGTTAAAATATATATTACCATAATAGTTATTGTGAACTTACAAAACATCAGTTACTTGGATAATATACTATATTGACACTCACTTTTTATTTATACTTAGACAACTATTTTTAATAATAAAATTAAATAATAATTATAAAACAATTTACAGTAAAATAATAATTATGGGGTTGTAATTGGTGACAAATGTCTTGTTTTATTTTTTTTTAAACATGTGTTATTAGTGAAACTCGTGCATCTAGAAAGTAACTTCTTATATTTAAAAGTTATCCATTTTTATTTTTACACTTATTTTATTTTTATTACTTTTCTATGATTTTTAATTTATTATGATTTCTAATTACTTGATAATTTAAAAAATTATACAAATTTAATTTAGAAAATTTTCAAAAACTTATAATTTAAAAAATAGATATATTTATTGATGATACAAATATTTTTATCACTTTCCTGTGATAAAAAAATTATATTAGTGATAAATTTAATTAAAATAAATCATCGTAAAAATCTTATCTACAATTCAATCATGATATAAACTTTTATAGAAACTAAATTGATATTATTTACCAAAAATATCATTAATCATGTTATTTGACCAAAAATTGATATTATTTAACCAAAAATTAGTATTAATTATATGTCCATATACATTGTCATATATAATACTCTATATAATATTTCTAAACAGAACAAATTAAATAGTTACAATTTCAAAGTTTTAATTATATATATAATCAAAATTGCATATTTTCATATTACGAATATCATAAATATCGCAAACAAATATTACACCAATTACACTAACATAACATAAACTTCTGAAAGAATCAAGTTTGTGCTCGTAGCTTCTTACTCTAACTTATTTTAATAAATTTTATGATGAAAAAAATCAAAATATGAAGGATATATTTGGAGAATTTTTTCCAAAAATATTTAGAAAAAGAATTAAAAAGTGAAAATTATTTCTTTTTAGTAAATTAAGATTAAAAACATTTAGAATGAAAAAAATTACAGTGAAAAAAATCCAAATATTAAGGCATATTTGATGAACTTTTTTCCAGAAACATTTAGAAAAAAAATTAAAAAAGTGAAATTTATTTTTTAAAAATTTAGAAAAGAGACTCAAACCAACTTTGCACATGAACCTTCCTATATTACTGCATTTCCATCTTCTGAAATTTTTCATGCATTGTAATCTTGCTACTCATTCTTCTAATATTCCTATACATTTTTTCTCTCTTTCTGCTTCAACCAAAGAGATGCCTCCAAAAGGCAAAGGCAAAGGCGAAAGCAAAAGCAAAGCAAATGATGCACCAAAGAGGTGAGATTCATCTCTAGAACAAGAAAAAATGCATTTTCATGCATGAACTGTAATCTTGCTGCTTAGCTATTCTTTTGACCCTCTTAGTTTTTTCTTCTTTTGATCTTTTGTTCTTGTTTTTATCTTATTTTCTGTTTCACCATTGACCCTATATATATATATATATAAGGTGATTTTTGTCTGTCATGTTCTTCATAATACACTGTAATCTTGATTCTTTTTCGGTTTCACCAGTTCTCCAAAGAAAAAGACTGGAACCAGCAAGTCTCCCAGAAAACCAAAACCGATTCCAGAAGACAGTGCAGCAGAATCATCGAGGTTATATATGATTCTGAAATCATATATAGTAACACTGAAATCACACACAAATGCTGAAAAACCAGTTTTCTGAAGCGGTTATGTTCTGCTAAACTATTCTTTTGACTGTTCTTGTTTCTGTTTAAACACTGACACTATGATGTGATTTTTCACGTCACTTTAGAAAAACACATACAGTTCTTGCATGAATTCATTTTGCATCTCTATTTTACTGCTAGTACTGTTTATTTTTCTCTCATGTTCTTCATATATACATTGTAATCTTGAACCTCATTGTTCTTCTTTCTTGGTTTCACCAGTAGTACTCCAAAGAAGAAGAAAACTGGATCCAGCAAGTCTCCCAATAAACGCAAAAAGAATACAGAGGAGAGTGCAGAGGAACCAGTTTTTCATGAAAAGTACAGTGATCATAAGTTTACAACATTTTGATATATCACAGATATTATTTTTTCATTGGATTTAGATTTCATCAACATAATAACAAGTAAATGATGAATCATTGAAAAAATATTAAAAATCTATGTGAAAATATATATTTTTTCTTATGAAAATAGTTATTCACTCTATATATTCATGTCATTCTCTTCACCCTTTTCATCAGTGCATCATACAGTACCTGAAAATGTTGTTCACTTTTATTTTTCCATGAAGGGTCTCGGAAAATGAACCGATTTATGATCTGTTGAATCCACCACCAAGTCATAATGAATATTTAGAGCATGCGATGTTTTTTAAAGAACCAAAGATTGAAGAACCGGAGATTCCTGATGTTCCTCCTCTTCTTCCTCCTGGGTTTGAGGAACCTCCACGTAGCTTTGGAGGTTTGGAAGAAATTGTGGAATCAGCAAAGCAACTCAACAGAAGAAAAGATTAAGTGTGAAACATTGAATAAACAAAAAACACTTGTTCAACATACATAACATTGTTTCTAATGTTTTTGTCTTTACAATGTATAAGTAAGCATTCTTTGAAGCATTATCCTATTTGCATATTCTTTTCAGATATGGTGCTGGAGTTCAGGGCTTGATGGTTAAAATAAATGTTGTTTTATGTAAGAGAATAAAGCAATCTTAATGGAAGTTGTATATGGTTGGTGAGAAATATTAATGATTGATATTTCAATTGTACACATGTATATGATTTTCAACTATGTTTTGATGATCACCAAAATGAGTAATATTATGTGTCTTTCCATTATCAAACACATGGTTGGTCATATATCTTAATATGTAAAAAAACCTAGGGATAAATTAATTAAATATAAAGTTTTAGAAATTAATTATTTGATTGTAAAATCTATAAATCAACATATTATTCTTCAAATAAATTATATAAAGAATGTTTTAGAGAAACAAACAAAAGCAAGTAAAAAATCTGGTCAAGTATGTCTTGAAAATGTTTGGTAAAGTAATTAATTAATATTTTTATTTCATTAACGTAGACTGAATTTCAGTCAAATCACAATAGAATTTCTAAACAGACTGAGTGTTTGTCTGAAAATTGAGGAAAAATACATATCAATATTTCGATAAACGTGTTATCTAAATATGTTTCAATAATAATATGATAAGATAACGTTAGATCAATGTATAAATTTACAATTGTTAATATAAAATATTTTTTTCCTTGTTTATTTTTAACAATTTCTCATGTATTACAATAAAACTATATTTATCCAAATAAAATTTCAAATTTGAATTAGACATAATAAGCTAAAACACAATTAAAAGAAAAAAAAATGTAAAAAATGATCATGGAAATCTTTTGAAATAAATCGTCAACTTTATTGATATGATTTGTGTAGAACATGTTAGCATTGTTAGAGAATAATGCATTAATTAGAGATAGGTATGGTTTTTTTTTTTTCTTTTTGCATATAATTGAGGATGTAGAATGATTGATTATGTCTGAATTAAGTACCACAAAAAGAAAGAGAAGCCCTTATTCGTTGGTGTTTGTGAGAGCATATAAATAGCATAGTCCTCTTCTCTCCTTTTCCACATCACATATACACAACGCGCAAGATCCATCATATCATCTTCTCTTCTCTTCAATCCAATGGCCGATCAACTCACCGACGAGCAGATCTCCGAGTTCAAGGAAGCCTTCAGCCTCTTCGACAAGGACGGCGATGGTCTCTTTTCTCAGATCCCTTTTTTATTTTTTCTTTCCGCTTCTTAGATTAGATCTCATTTCAATTTCTCTCTTTTGTCCGTACCCTTTTGATGATTTTCATAAATTTCTAGTCTTTTCCTCTTTGGGTTGCTTCTCCTTTCGTTTTTCGCTTCTTGATTTATGTGGGTGCGGGAGTGAATTGGATTTGCATTTTCGTTGAAATTTCTCCTCTTTTTCCCATTTTGTCCTTTGCTAATAGTGCATGTGATGTGACTGGTTTCGGGGTTGGTTGGCATAGATGTTTTCGGCCTTGTGTTAGTTGAGATTTGGTTTCTGGGTGTTTGATTTCTCTTTTGGAATTGTTTGTGTGGATGTGACATTTGGATTTGTAAATAACACAACATAGGATGGAAAAAAGTAAACATCCGCTCCCATTTTAGGTGGATTTAGGAAGTTAGAAGACACGGAGAAGGAAAGTGATTTGATGTGATAACTGATCTAACAGGAAAAAAAAAATATGTGAGAATGTATGTTTGTAATTGTTCGTACACAATGGACCCCTTTACTATTTGTTGAGTTCATTTCGGTTCCTTTTATTCGATATTCAACATGTATCCGCAAATAGCAATTGCATGGTGCGTTTATCTCTGATAAGGACTGGAAACTAGGATTTATGATTGATCAAGTTTTGATGCTCTTCTTGATTACCATTGTTTAGTTGTGTGTGGTTATAATGAATGGAAGGAATTATTTTACCCTCAGTTATTGTTTTGTGAGTCTTGTATGGCAATGGATTTTACGCAAATGATAAAATTGACCTGGGCGATTCTGACTACACCCTCCAAGTGCACATTCTTGCCACGATGTGTGTTTGAAACTTTTGAACAAAACCGGGGATAGTAAATTGAGTAGAAAGGCAAAATTTTAGATCTGAGTGTTCATCATATAATATAGCATGTTAGGTTGCACATTGTTGATGTGTTTTTCCATGTTCAACCAGAAAGCTAATTGTTATAGTTTGCGTGCTTTTGGGCTAAATTAACGAGATTTATTTCATTGTGATGAGTTTCTGAACATTCACTGAATTGTTTATTAAATTGAATTGGATCGTGCAGTTTGTTGTGAGGCTGAATCTCTTGTTGGTGTTGAAATGATGCAGGTTGTATTACCACCAAGGAACTTGGGACCGTGATGCGGTCACTTGGGCAAAACCCAACTGAGGCTGAGCTGCAGGACATGATAAATGAGGTTGATGCTGATGGGAATGGTACCATTGATTTCCCAGAATTCCTGAACCTCATGGCGAGGAAGATGAAAGACACTGATTCAGAGGAGGAGCTGAAGGAGGCCTTCCGCGTGTTTGACAAGGATCAGAACGGTTTCATCTCTGCTGCAGAGCTCCGCCATGTGATGACCAACCTTGGCGAGAAGCTGACCGACGAAGAGGTGGACGAGATGATCCGTGAGGCAGACGTTGACGGTGACGGGCAGATCAACTATGAGGAGTTTGTCAAAGTCATGATGGCCAAGTGAGGACCAACCAACCATAACAAAAAAATTTGAAAAGCACATGAACAGAAAAAGGACAGGGCAGATAAGTTTTGATGAGAATTCTATTTTCATTAGGACAAACTTCATTTGGGGTCATTAGTTTTTGTTGGTCGGGTTTGTTTGCTCTTATTTAATTGGTATTTCTCATTAGTGTTTCTACTTCTACTTCTACTTGTGTGCTGTGTCCCTTTGTTTTAGTAGCTTCACCATGCATTTGTACTTCACTTGTCATCTTTTTTGGGTTACTACTATGAACCTCGAACAATTGGTTGCAATTTGTGCTTTTACATGTGAGTGAGTGACTTATACTGTTAATACCATCCTTATGCTATACATGATTGTTTGTGACCATCTTGCATTTCTCGACCTCACTCCAACAATGATGCAATGCAATGCAAAGCCAGTGAACCAAAACTGTATTTTGTTTCATTTCTCATGTGAAAAATATCATCTTTATCAGATGATGTTTCGCCCTCATCTTTCTGATAATGGAAACGTCAAAACTAATGTACATAAAATGCAAACGTCAAAGAAATACACATACACGTTGTTTTGAGAACCCAAACAAAGACACGTTCTTGAGCAAAAGAATGGCAGTAATAATAATGATAAGAAAATGAAAGATTTTACATTATTTATTGTTAGATTAAATGGTTGTTCGTGGGACATTGATGCCGCGCAGTTCAACCTGAGGAGGAAAGATTTTCCCTTACTGATGGCAAGAGATTATTAATTTATTTCAGAATGAAGCATTCTTGTAGCAGAAGAAAATCCAAACCCAAATCCAAACCCAAACTGGTTGTGAAAGCAAAAGCAAAGTCAAAATCATTGGGCCAAATGTTATGTGGCGGGAACAACTGCTGCTTTTGAATTGAAGACTACACAAAAACCAACCACCTTGCTCGAAGACTTCATCTTCCTGTTTTTAACTTGGTTTGGCTCACATCTTCAAGAGAAGTGAGAGATGAATATCAAACGGTTATGTGATGTGGTAAAAAAAGAAAAGACAGAGAGAAATAAGTAAGGGATGTGTATATGATGGGGTGAATCAATCATCATTACTCATTTACATATATATATTGGGTTGACAAAACTGATCTCACCATAAATCACTTCATCTGTACTAATTCAGGAAGATTTTTATCAGTGATGATGACAACCTTAAAAAAAAATGTTCAGTACATAGCATTCTGGTACCATCAAACCATATATTGTGGCCTCTTTTGTCTTTCAATTGTCACTCTCAGACTGCTCAAGTTTGAACTGTGTGTATCTGTTATTTTTGTTTCTTTGAGCTCTTTGACGCCATCGTTTAGCATTGGCAAGGTGAAGGAGATGGAGAGAGGACAAACAAACATGTTTGTTGGCTTTGTTGTTCTCTTTTAGGCCAAGATTCTAATAGAACGTCATTTTATAAAAATATAAAATGAAAAGAAAAAAGAATCGAGTTAAAAGGAAATAAATCACCAAAATAGAATGTTAGTGATGTTCATTAAATGATAATGAGATGTGCTAATAAATTTTAATTAATAAAAAAGATTATATTGAAAATATCATGTTTGGTAATATTTCTCTTCTTTAGTTACATTGATATTAGCTGCTGCCACTGGAATAAATAAGCCATTGTTTTCATTGTCTTTTTTTTTTTTTTTTGTCGGAAGACAGTGCTATAATGATGAACCCTGTTATTGTTTACTATAAAAAGATAATTCAAAGGGGTTTTAACATTACAAATCTATCACAGCGAATATGTGTAAGAGGAGAGGGTACAGTGAGACTAAAGGGAAATTATCCAAATTCTTTTTCATCATACACCCCATTATTACTAAATGTATTCTTATATTAATAAGAAATCCATTAAAAAAACTCATTTTGGGACATATTTTATTTCTTTCTGAAAGTTTGTTTTGAAAAACTCATTTTAGACCATATATATATATATATATATATATACACACACACACACACACATATATATATATATATATATATATACATACATATATATATACATATATATATATATACATATATATATATATATATATATACATATATATATATATATATATATATATACATACATATATATATATATATATATATATATATTGTGATAATTAATATATTGCAAAAATAAAAAATAGCTTATGTGGCTATAATAAAGTATAAAACAATTACATTATTTTTTTACACAACAAGAAATATTATAACCAATTTTTTAAAACATTTCACATTTTGTTTCGCAAGTCTTGCTGGTGGTTGTGAATGGTGGATTGTTTTTCTTTTAAAAGATAGTTTTCACTTTTTTTATACCCTTCATATTCCTATACCTATAAATAGATCTTCTTTTGCTTTTCTAAAGATATTCACACATTATTTTCGTTTTTTCATTCTCTCTTGATTTTCTCATTTATTTCTTATATTATTTGGATGTAGTAAATTACTTTTTTAAGAGCTCCTGCTAATTTTTAAGATCTTCAAATTAGAAAATTCTTATTGTATTTTGAGAGGCTTATGCAACATAACGATGATAAGTTATTAAGAATAATAAATCTACATATCTTAAGAAGTCTTTTGTTTGTATTTTTGTTAATATTTATAACAATTTTAAGGATTTATGACTAATAACAATAACCCAAATCCAAATAATCAAAACATTGTTTCTGGAACTTAGACTGCCTTTACGACTTGGATGTGTCAAAAATTAAGGTCTTCTCTGGACAAAACTTCCGACACATGCAAGAATGTATGCTATCCTATTAGATATGTATGGAGTTGTTACTACTCTCTCATCTCCAAAACCCAACTAGTGTCTCTTCAAAACAAGTTTAAGATTAGATTCATGCAACGTATGTTGACACACTTTACTTAATGCATTGCTTAATGACTTGTTCAATATGTATTGTTTTTATAAGGAAACAAAAGAGGTTTGGAATTCATTAGTTCTCAAATGTAATGTCCAAGATGATGTCAAATAAAGATTCGACATAGGAAACTACTATCATTGGGAGATAATTGAATATAAGAACATATAGACTCAAATCAACGAGTACCATAAGCTACTTAAAGACAACAAAGCAGAGAACACAATTCTACCTGATGAGTTTGTTGAACTTCTAATCGAGAAATTGACGCCATTTTGGACTAACTACAAACAACAATGAAGCATAGACACAAGAAGATGTCACTTCCAGAGTTTATTACACACATTATCATTGTAGATACCAACAGAAAAGGGTTTGCTATTACAAGAGCCAAAACTTTGTTTGTAAAAAAGAATATGGTAGAAGACAAACATGCTCTAAAAAGGTATAAAAACAAACCTGATCATAGAAAGAAAACAATTTTCAAAATTATCGTTCCAATGGATTTAAACCCACGTTTAAGAAGAAGGGAAATTTCTTCATATGTGGAAAGTTAAGTCATCATGCACCACAATGTAGATATAAAGCAAGAAACGGAAATTTTCTCAGGAGGGGAAGATATTATTGTTGCAGTCGTTTCGCAAATAAATTTGATGACCAATGCGAACAAGTGGGTGGTAGACTCTAGTGCTACCAAACACATTTGTGTAAACATAAGTGTTTTTACTTTCTACACTAGTGTATGAGATGGAGAAAAACACATTTACCTCAGTGATTCTAGGACAAAGTAGAATCTAAAATACGGATCTAAAGTAGTAAATGTGATATATGTGTGGAATCTAAAATAACAAAGAAAACTTGTTATCCTATAGATCGTCAAACTAAATTGTTAGAGATAATTTATACAAATCTAACTTATTTAAAACAAACCATGTATAAATGTGGAAAAAGTTATTTTGTAACCTTTATAGATGATTATTCTATATACATCAAAGTGTACTTAATCAAACATAAGGATGAAACCTTTGGTATGCTTTTAACTTATAAAGCAAAAATAAAAAATCAATTGAATAAGAAAATTAAGAGGATTAGGTCAAATAGAGGTGATGATTATGTATTTTTTTTATGAATATTGTGCCAAAGAAGGTATTATCCATGAAGTAATCTCATCGTATTCACCTGAGCCTAATGAAGTGACTACGAGAAAGAATATAACTCTTGAGGAAATGATGAATGTCATGCTTATTAGTTTTAGTGCACTTGATAACCTTTGGAGAGAAACTCGTCTTATTGCATGTTTTACAAAATAGGATACCTCATAAGAAAACTAGTAAAACTCTCTATAAGTTGTTGAGAGGTTATCAACATACCTTAAATATCTAATAGTATGGAGGTGTTTAGGTAAGGTAATGTTACCTGATCCTAAGAAAAAGAAAATATACTTTAAAACCTCTTATTGTATGTTCTTAGGTTTTGTTGAATATAGTGTTGGTTATAGGTTTCTTGTTCTTAAAAGTGATGTAATTGAGCATAATACTATAGTGAAAACAAAAAATGTTGAGTTTTTTGAACATGTTTTTTCCATTAAAGGATAATGAGACGTTTAAACCTTTTGATAATAATAAGGATGTTATGTGTGAGGATTTGAAAACAAATAAAAGATAGAGGAAAGAAACTTTTTTTGGAGATGACTTTTATATTTATCTCGTTAATACTGATTCAACAAGCTTTGTAGAGGCTACTAGTGGGATAAGGCCATTAGGATTGAAATTGAGTCAACTCATAAAAATAATAATTGGACCTCAGTAGATTTGTCTAAAGGAGCAAAACACATTATTGTGAGTGGATCTTTAAGAAAAAAATATCACCCTAATGGATCCATAAAGAAGTACAAGACAAGATTAGTAGCAAAAGGTTTTACTTAAAAATCCAACATAGATTACTTTGATACTTTTGTCCCTATGACCTATTCGAGTATTGTTAGCTCTAGTAGTTATCCATAAGCTACTCATACACCAAATGGATGTTAAATTGTTTTTTTGAATAGTGAATTAGAGGAGGAAATTTATATGACTCAACCTGAAGGGTGTGTTATTCCTAGTCAAGAGAATAAAGTTTGTAAAGTTTTAAAATCTTTCTATGGGTTGAAATAAGCATCAAAACAATGACATGAAAAATATGATAATGTATTCCTTTGTGATGGTTTTTCATCTAATGATATTGATAAATGTGTGTACTTTAAATATGAAAATAATGATTGTGTCATTATATGTTTGTATGTGGTTGACATGTTAATCTTTGGTACATGCAATGAGATAGTCTCTAGAGCTAAATTATTGTTAGGATCGAAATTTGAAATGAAAAACATGGGTGAAACCAATGTGATTTTAGGTGTTAAAATCATAAAGAATGGAGAATATATATTATTATCTCAAGAATAATACATGAAGAAACTTATGAAGTTCGGGTATTATGACTTCAAATTAGTGAGTATCACTGTTTTCAGTGACTTTTCTCATATAGATTCCTCAATCTTTTTTTTTGTCTCAATTGGATCATATTTTTGAAAATTAAAACAATTAGTTCTTTATTGTTAATTTCGTACTAACACAGTTAAAGAAGTGTTATTCAGCTCGTGATTTTTTTTATTTTTAAATATTTTTTACTTAAATTTTTATTTTTTTTACTATTTTTTTAAATAAAAAAAATTGTATCGTGTCAAGCTAAGTGTCCGTTCTAAAATTTTTAAAATAAGTTATTTCAAAAAAGAAATTCCGATATAAGAAATCTAAAAATCACTTTTTACAAAAAGTAAAATAATCATTTTAAAGATTAGGGGTAGAGGAAGAAAAAGTCTTTTGAATTTTTGTTTTTAATTGGAGTTCTCCGATTCATTGATTTCTCTGTATTTTCTTTTCTCTTCCGGATACAAAAGATGCCTTCTTATAATGACATATCCAGAATATATTAAATAATTTAATCTAAAATGAAATTATATAATCTAAAATATGATTCTGAATTATATAATCTTAAAGAATATTTTGTATTATCATATTATATAGTTTAGAATAAAATCACATAATTTGAGATTAATTTTGAATTAAGTATATATGATTATTTGAAAGCATATTTTAAATATTTTTATATTATTGAATTTAAAAATGTCTTGGATTATTTATTTCAAATATGATTTTAAATTGATTATGAAGCATGATGACACCTATTATTCCTTATATTATGTGGCGTCTAGACGAATACGTTTTTTCTTTTTGCTCTGGAAGTGAGGAGATCTTGAAGTTGATTTAATTAAAATTGAATAAGAAAAAAAACAACATACTTTATTATTTCTTAAAAAAAACTAAAGGGCTTTTTCGTTTATTTTATAATTTTGAAAGATGAATTAAAGATTCTAATGAAAGTTTAAAAGTTTGAACATCTAAACTTTAAAATGCTAGAAGTCATAATATCATGTTTAAAGAATTGATGAAAGTCGTAAAAGGAATATGAAATATTATTGAGAGACATATAAATTAAAAAATTAAATAAGTTTTCGTCCTCAATGTATTATAAAAAGTTGTATTTTATTATTAAATTAATTATACTCTATTTTATCTTTGAAAGTTATACAAAAATATTACTTTCAACAAATAACATGGATGTTATATAATATTTCATCTTTTACGAAAATAATGTAAAATATTATTCTTAACAAATTGTATGTTGATGTTATACAATAATTTATTACAAAACACAATATTTTATAATATTTTTTATAAATAAGAAATATATTCAACTCTTAAAAGGTTTAATTTTTTATAATTTGGTTTTTGGGTGTTTATCTCCAAGCTGCTTCCATGATAATTTATTTCCCAATAATGATTTATTTTCCCTATTTGCATTGTCTTTTGTTTCTTAAAAGAAACTTCACTGGTACTATCACAACCTTAGCAGACAACTCTTTAAAGAACTTATCCATCGTTATTAAGATCGTGTCTAATAATAATAGTAATTATTCAGAAGCTTTGGAATATCTTTAAAGAACTTATCCATACAATTATAATAAATCACTATTTATTCCAATATATTTTAAAATTATATAATTTATAAATATATTATTTAATAAATTTTTGAATTCCATAATCTAATCCAAAAACATATTTCAGATTGAGTAATTCAAACTGAAATGCTTTCCATCTACCGATAATTTATTAGTTAAGATTTTTTCCATTTTCTTGAGGTGCAGGAAAAAGAGACGGAGGTGCTGTAAAAAATAACACCCTCCATTTGACCGAGCTCGCCAGTACTTTGATCTCGTACCCTATGTTTAATAAGGTGCAATGGAAAAAGAAGAAGCTAGACATCCAAACTAGACCTCTAGAAATTCTAAATAAATGCACTCGATAATTTTATTTCTCGTAATATTTAAAACTTTGGCAAATAGAAGTGTGAAAATAACATGTAAAAGTACAGAGAAAATAAGAAATAGAAAACCAAAACTTCGAAATATTTATGGTTCTATAGTTCTATAAACATAAAAGGTTTTGAAACATTTTCAATAGAGTTATAGTTCTTATCATACAATTTCGTTTTGTCTTTTCAAAAATTAAAACATTTCCTTAATGCATTCGACCTGAAGTTGAATTATTTAGACAGGACCGATATTCAATCCATCACGAAAACAATCATTAATCATATTATACTTACCTCGAACCATGTCCATAAATAAATTAAAAACTTGTGTAATGGAAGTCATTTTTTCTCCTTTCTGACTTTTTTCTTTAACTAATTAAGAATAGGCAAGAATGCATCATAATCATACACATTTTCTCTTCCTATTTTCTTTCCTCTTACCAAAACCTTCCACTAAATTTTAAGATAACACCAACCACAAGGGAAAGAAATTTTCCTGTATTTGTTGCCTAGCAATACGTTCTAAGGAATACTAACCACCCAGACAAGCTACTTATGCAACATAGCAAAGCCTAAGTCACGCTTAACGGGGAAAGTTTTACGACTTACTGTTACGGATCGGAGCTTCAACAAAAATCACGTTCACTAGACTAAAATTTCAGCTATTCTTCTGCTTTCTGTACAATAGTTCGGATGTTCTAATGTAGAAAACATCACCACCAACATACCTACTTCAGCAGCTCTATTAACATATTTAAGGCAACCAGAGTTATTTCAATATTCTAGAAGGAAAAGAAGCAACAGAGATTGAAAAAACAAAAGGTTAAATTTATGAATCCGAACAGAAGTCTCGAGCATATCTATAGACACAGGACTTTCATATACCGCCTGTCAGGACTATTATTTAAAAAATTTATCTTTACAGACTGAGGCTACCAAAAAAACAAAAAGTTTATATAATTGACAAGCGTCACATATTTACCTCTTGAGTGGTTTGTAAAGGACAACTGTCACATATTTGGACTGGAATCTGTGAGTCAGTCCAAGGGCAACAACAGACTTTGAGGCCAAATTTTTCTCTATGAAGACGTGATTTAGCACTACATGTTGGGGCTTGGAAGAGGAACCTACATCAGAGTTCTCCATACCTAGGACAGTAAGATGCAGTTGCGAAGGAACAGACATTGGCTCCTTTGCAAAGTCCTCGTCAGCTGGAAATGCTTGACCATAACTGGATTCGGGGGAAGGTGGTGCTTCAAACTCAGACACGCCATCAGGGTTTTCTGGCACATAATCCTGCAGCAAAACAATAACATTGAAATCAGTTTCTGGAAGAGAAATTAATTTCCCTAAATGGGATAGGAAAATATTAACCATTATTGTGATCAGTTGAATTTTCTTTTGATATTGATAGTCAAGTCAATTTAAAGTAATAAGTAAAATAAGGAAACAATTTGCAAGAGTTTATTACTCAATTTTCATCCAAAACTCCTCGTAACTCCCAACATTGCTAAAAGCACAAAATCCTATGAAAACTAGCTTTGCAAAACTTATAAGTTGTTTCCATGAACCGATAGCAGAGTGAAGAAACCAGTGTTTCCCGTCTATGTTCAACCTTTATCTCCATATGCAGCATGCACACATGACAAAATAATATATAGTACGTGTTACTCTTTCCTTGCTCCACCCCACCCACCTTGGCTACATGTCCTGTTCACCCTCATCGTCTAACATAAAATAAAGACCTAGAAGAAGAACGCAAGGAAAAAGCTTTGGCATCGTTGAATGTCAAGTTCATCTTAAAACCCAATAGAAGCAGTCACCTTATACAGAAGGGGAAAAAACCTCAATGCAGACATACAACTAAATTATACAGGAGAATGAATTTCAAGATGAAAATTAGTTCAGAAAATGATATTTTCATCGAGAAAAACAAGTAGGACGATACATACATTGACATCAAGAAGATTGCAGACATGTCCCATCTCGTCAGTTACATTAGGAAGGTCGGGAATAAATCTCTCTTCACCATCAACAATGAACCTGTAATGATATATTCCTGGTGGAAGGACTAATAAGATTGAGTGATCCTTGCCAGCTCGCTGCAGTGCCTTTCTGCAAATAATAAACTCACCGTTACTGATTTCATTGTAGAATATATATACAGACACGATAACTATTTTATGTCAAATACAATCAATATGTTGTCACTGACAAAAGAGTGGTTAAATCTCACCTAGAGGTCCAGTTATCCCAGGATCCCTCAACAGCTACGTTATTACCACCGTAGTTCCATGTAATCATGACAGGGATCCCGTGCTCAGGAGGTTGACTGACAATACCATGAGGCTCATTCTGCCACATTTGATTGAGAAAAGGAGGGCCGTTACCTCTTTGTAATGGAGCTAGAGGAACCTGAAAACAAAGAAAGTCAATATTTATTTTGAAGTAATGCTAAGTTGCCACTGGTGAAACTTACATACAAATTTCCTAACCCTAAAAACAAATTCATAACTAAGAGAAATTGAAATTTCAGTACGGCATATAGCAATGATGCAAGTTACATCACGAATAACTTTAAAAAGAGTTACTCGTCATCCTCCACTTTCATTTTCTTAAAGTTTAATGGTAAGTGGGGCACATATCTTAAACACAATAGTAAAAAATATATAAGGCATAGACCCCCCTCTGACGTGAACAGAACCAATCCCGAAGGATATCAACAGAGGGACCACGGAAGGGTGTGCCAGAGTTCTGGAGTGTGGGCTGGCCGGAAATGCAGCTGAGAGCAGTTGGTCAATCTGTGTCTAAGAGAGAAGACACCTACACCAATTAGCCTTCAGAAGAGTTGAGAGTGGGAAATGGGTCTAATGAAATAAAAAGGGGGCAAAATCCCAAGATTGCCCCAACCAAACTATGCCACTCCACGGAACAAAAGTAGAGGGGTTTTAGTCTCATGCAAAAGTGGTTATGACTGCAATGGCATCAATTCAAGCTGCTCTAGACACAGGTGTTTCACAGAGATTCACTAGCATTGTTAGTAAGAGCAAATAGCTATGGTGCGCAAAGTGCAATCAATCACTCTGGATTTTGAGTACAAGATATTATATAAAACCAAACTGGTTTGAGAGGATAATCACCTTGCTTCCAGACATGCAAGTAGTAGTTAAAGTAAATAAGGATTGCATTAATTGACATAATTATGCAGAAGCAAATGAACTTAAATGTCAGAATCTGGCATTGCCAGGGTTGTTTGAAAATACCGAACATGAACAAGAAAATGTTGAGGGGGCTACTACTCCTTTAAGATAAATTTACACCGTGAAAGTCACAGGGTCTTTTTTCCACATATGACAGGTTCTTTTCGGCGACTACGAAATGATCTACTGCTGAAAATTGCAGGGTGAAACATTTTTCACAACATTACACTCTACTTTGGGAGTGACAATCTTTAGACGCAAAAAAAAATTCAACATATATAAATGAGCACACCTGGGAAACCCTGTGCATTGTGAAGGTAAAAGATAGATGCATATCTGTGTTAAATTAAATTATAGATATTTATCCCCTTAAAAGAACTAGAGGGTAACTAAAAGATTACCATTTTATTAAACAGAAGATCAGGTAAAAAATAATACTAATTCGAAACATTGGAAAAGAAAACATAAAATTACTTAATTGTGTTTGGAAACATGTTTCCCACGGACATATACCAGCTCTCCTGTAGCAAGACAAAGCTGCTTCTGCGTCCCCTTTTACTAAACTGACACAAAAGCATTAACTTACACACGTCTGAACCCATACTGAACACAATATAAGCATGCAAAATATGATAACCAAAATTCACAAATAGTGAAAGGACAGTGATTCATATAAATTAAACTAAACCACCAGTCTTGTTATTTCAGCTTGGCTGGATACGTACATATCAACTCTGCACTAGATAGAGATGCCTTAGGAATAGAAGTTTTCTTCTCCAGGTTATATGCACTTTTCCGCAAATCAAAAACCACAAAAATGAACGCTCAGAACATAGATAGGTATAAAGGAGACACTAGGCAAATATTTACCAAACCCATGGATCAATAGAACATTGGATAGAAGGGAATAAATGCAAAGAAAAAAATTTATTGTACACTGTATACCACACGTAAATTACATATTGATGCATTGATAACAATATCCAAAATTATTGTATCACCATTCGCAAACATTATCATTTATCTTTATTCCAATATTTCAAGCGTTGTTTCTCAAATGGAGAAATGTCGAGGAAAGTCCCCAGGACAGACGTCACATAAATTGATATAGAAACAAAAAACACCGTAATAACAATAAAATTGATTCTGTAAAAAGTTAAACTTGGTTGGGTACCAAACAGCTTTCTCACACACTCAATCCAGAGGACACGATTAAGAGGAATTTTTGAATCAGACAAATTTAACTGGCTGAGCCCAGTAGACTAGAACTATTCAAGCGCATTTCCAAATGGTGTAATAATCTAGTCACAAGTCACAACCATGGGACAAGTGAAACTTATATGGAGTCATTGTGTAGCGGATGCGCGAATTGTGTCGTAAGTCCAGCAAAGTTTTCAACTCTCACTGCACAGAAAAGAGATTGCAGCATTGGACAGAATCTACAAAATAGTGAGCTAACTCTCCTAAACAAACAGATGCGAGTACGTAAAAGTTCTGAAAAGAAAAAACAGCTGACAGTTGTACTCTCGAAGATCCACACTACCCGCCTCTCGACATTCAAACAATTTAAACCATAGCCAGACAATCAAAAATAGAAATATTCAGGTAGGTCACTGTCATGTTCATTGCCTGTTTGCACGAAATTTAGACATATATTTCTCTACCAATCAAGAAGTGACGACTTGCAGCTTCACTTTGTTTCCATATGTGAAAACACTGTTGTTCAATCTGAACCATGTCCATGCACGAAAAAACCAGTTCATCGACAACAAAATTACCAGATCCGTTCGACAGCACTTTCTTTTTTCAACTTCAAACGTGTGAAGATAAACTCAATAAATAATCCGCGGTTTCAACAAAAGTAACCCTACCTACACTGCCTCCTAATCTCCCGCTTTCTGTCTCTCACGCACCAGACATTAGTTAGCACCAAAACTCACCAACCGAACACAGAAAGTAAAATCGACGAATAACCTAGTTGACCGAACAAAACCGAAATTCACCAAAATAATTCAACATCAACGCATAAACCAAATGCAGAAAAATCGAAGCAGAAGTGAGAGAGGATGTTGCGGGTAGAACCTGAGGACCGAAGAGGATCGGCGATCTAGAGCGGCGAGGACTTTGAGGCGGGCTATTGGCCATTGAATCGGAGGAGAAGGCGCGAACAGGAGGACGAGAATCCGGCGCGTGAGCTACAGCTACGACGGTTTCGGCGACGGGGGGATCGGCGGTGGCGGTAATGGATCCGTCTTCTCTGCCGTTAGTGTTTCCCATGCGATATGCTATTTGCCGAAGCAAACGACGGAAAGTGAAGGGAAAACGAAACTGTGCGTGGTGGCGTCGTCGTCGTTTTGTGAAAGAGAACAATGCAATGCAATGCGCGCGAGAAGTAAACAACGGAACAAGGATTGAGATTGCGCGAGTGAGAGTGGAGAGAGAGAGGAAGAAGGAGTGAAGAAAATAGAAACGGTTTCGTTGTTTGTTCTTATCAACTTCTCCTGTCTGAGTCTGATCTGACGCTGTGTTCTGTTTGGACTTTGCAGAAGGAGAAATAGAGATTAAGAAAGAGAAAAAAAAATAAAAGAAAAAATATATCCCTTTATTTTATCTTCACTCTCTCCTCGTCGCGTTTCTTTTCACGCTCTTCCTCAAACTGTTCTTACATGATGACACATTTTTTTAATGGGAATGTATGCATCATAAATTATAAATAATGCCAAACTTATGATTCTGGATATAATAAAAAATGTCTAATTTTTTAAATAAAATTAATAATAAAAAATATTTGTAATATATATAATTTTTGTTTATATTATAAATTATTATGTAATGTTCTTTTTAATTATTAATAACTTCTTTTTAGAATATTTCAATTTTCATATGTATAAATTAAAATACTTATTTCAAATTATAATAATTTTTAAGAAATACTTAATTACTTTAATAGATTTTCTTTCAATATTTAAGGATTTTTTATCACTGTACTCTTTCTTTTGGCCCTTTTTATTTTTAACTTAATTTAAATATTTGTAAAAAAGGCTATCAACAATTAAAAGTAGCATTATACGATAATTGAAACTTCGGTATCTGGTAAATTTAAAATATACTTTATATGCTTAGACATATTTATTTATAGTAAATTGAAAATTACATTTACTTATTTATTCTAATTTTTAAATATATAAAAGTATTTATTTTTGCGTGCCGGAAATAACAAAATATTTGTTTTTATTTGTAATGAAAATGGAAAAGAAACGAAAAATAAAATCTTAAAACAATTTCATTCTTAACAAATTAGTAAAAATTTTAATTTAAATATAATTAAGTTTTAAATCTCTAATAAATATATATTGTGGCATCCCAATTATATATAAAACATGTTATAATATAGAAGTCCACATATATAATTTAGGAAAGCAGTTAGAAGCTGAATGACAGTTAAGTTAGAGGATTACAGTAATCCAAATTAATCTCAAAATTTAAAACTTAAATAAAAGGTTTAAATTAAAAACTTAAACATAAAGAGTATTTGAAAATACATATAATGACTAAGAAACTCCTAGGAAGACTAGGTTGCAGCATCGCTACCCTTCAGAACTTGCTCCAAGAGCACCTCCTCAACATCTGCTCACATCCAAGTGGATGGTCGTCGCAAAAGAAAATATACACAGACAAGCAAGGGTGAGCTAGGTATGAAAATCATGTTATCAATCACACACAACATGCAAAGTTCATTCAAACATATTGAATGACACTAATGATTACCGAGCTATGACGGGTTGTGCACTCGTGGTGGCCTCTACTGTTTTGCAAAGCCATTGTCAATGGGTTTCACCCTACCACACTCGCGAGGTTGGTTTGTACCGCGCTTGGAGCATACTAGAAGCCTCCAAGACTAAGACCTCCTGCTACTACTCACCACATGATTCAATCGTCTCTACTTGAGAATGATTAATCATTGTAGTTTTAGGAAAACCCCCAAGATTGAGCTTCCATGCAATCATTCTAACACTACCAGGGTACCACCATGTATCCTCTCCTTGAGGCCATGGAATTACGTCCAATACTTATAGGGCACCACCATGAATCTTCTCCTTGAGGCCATGGAATTACGTCCAAGAACCAAGCTTTGTTACTTTCAATCATCAAACAGACTTCATACTTTCACATCCATTTAATGAAATAATTTTACCATCATCATACCATACAATCCAATCAGTACACATAGTTATATAAGTCAAAATAGAGCAAAGATGGAAGGCCTAGACTCAAGGGGTTCACACAGCGCACCCCATATTTCGCAAGGCGAAATTGTGTGGTTCCGTGAAGCGCACCAGAAATCGCAAGACGAAACGAGAGTGTTTCGTACAGCGCACTCCACCAATTCACACAGCGAATTACCAAACCTAAAAACCCCCCAATTTCGCCCAGTCGCATAGCGACAATGATGCGCTAAGATAATCACAAGGCAAAGAGCACCCTTTACAGGGTCTCACTATGCGAAACAATTCACATAGCGAGACTGCATAATCTCCATAACGCAATTCTGCAGATTTATGCACTCTCACACACACTTTACCATTTCTAGGACCTTTTGCCAACTTCTAAAACCCATGATTCGTGATTTATACCTAGTTAAGCCTATCTATATGTTCCTAAACCTTCTTACTACACTTCTAGAATGATTAAGGTACAATCTATGACCTAGAACACCAAATTATTCAACTAGATGACCTAATTTAAATTCTAGCATTATGAACATGTTTTAGATCAGTTTAATGCCTCCTACAAGTCACAAATGACTTGCCTAAGATGTCCTAACATTACAAATATGCCATAGACCCCTAAATCTAAATTTCCCTATCTCCCTTCCCCCAAACAGGACCCAAAACACTACCAATCCCCTTTACATACCCCATAACAACTGCTATCTCAAATAATCCTCATTAACATCCCCAATTACAGTTACACGACTTGTCCAAATCAGTCATCATAGTCTCATCATCAGACATTCACAAATTTCATGCTTTTAACTTCCACAAGAAATACAATTAAACTCAAACAGTAAGACATACATAGCACAATAATACAAATACATAAATATCTAAATTAAACAAAAGCCTAACTCATACTCATTCTTACTCACTAAATCAAAAAACCCCAGCTCCCCTTACCTTGAGATTAAGCAGTACAACTTGCTAAAACACTCTAAACAGTTATTAGCAGAATCCTACTCGGATAAGGACTTAAGCAGTGCCCTACAACCACCACATTGGTGATGAAAGACAACACTTAGAGTTAGGGTTTGACAAAATCTTGAAGGAAAAGGTCTCTAGTCACATGAAATCAGTAAGACTACATGTCCTAGATTCCAAAACAGCAGAGAAGAGGAGCAAACTACTTACCGGTGAGAAACAAAAATCTAATCGGATGGTTCCGAAGCTCTTTGCGCTGAGAATGCTAGGACACCACCTAGACGGACATGCACCGAGTCAGTGAACTTGTATGGTAGAGAGAAGGTGGAAAGAATGGTAAGTGTGAGTTATAGAAAGAGGAACATTCTTAAGAGAATGACCATTTGCTTTAAAAAGTCCAACAGCAAAACTAAAAACTGATTTCTTTTTAATAATTGTCCCTCCCCTTTATTCTTAATACTGTTTTCACCCATTTTCTTTTAATATAATTATACATACATGTTTAGGTTCTTTTATATATATATATATATATATATATATATATATATATATATATATATATATATATATATATATATATATATATATATCAATTAAGTTTCATTTAAATATTTTGATTTGTTCTTAAATTTTATATATTTTTCATTCTTCATTTTTTTTCTTACTTATTTGTCTTTATAGTCATTTTATATCAATATTTAATGACAAAACAAGTTGTTTTTATTATTTTTTTTATCAGTACGAAAATTTATAATTTGTTGGGATAAGGTTAAAAATAAAGAGAAATGTTTTAAGATGTGTTCACTCTAGTAGAAAGATTTGAAAAAGAGAATTATTGAATGGATTGGAAGGAATTTGAGAATAAAATATATATTATTTTTTTTAAAGAATATGGAGATAATTGAATGAGGATTTTGAAATAAAATTTATAAGTGTTTGTGAAAAATTTAACTAATGTGATAGATAAAAAATTATTTTAATAAATAAAAAATAAAAAATATCAAATTTCTTTTAATGGTAATATTGATATAAAATAATGGTAATATATCGTAATTGTTAAACATTGTTACCTTGTTTATCTACAGAAACTTAATGTTAGCCATTCAAAAAATATATATATATATATATATATATATTTTGAAAGACAGAAACCACCCAGAACAAAAGTCACCATCTCCAAATACTTTTGTTAGTGGTGTAGGAAGTTTAAATTAGCTACTGTACTACCTCAGGATCATAAATAACTAATTAAAATATTCTGAAGCTATAATGAAAAGTTATATGAAATTAAAAAATACTAATAGCTAATGTCAAACAAAGAATCATGGTAATTTTGAAAAAAAATATATTATAAAGTTAAAATACCAAAAAAAAAAAAACCTTAAAAGACAAAAGAGCAAACAGATTACTGAAAAGGTGAAGGACATAAAAGTACTTTACCTGTTCTTGTTTATTCCAACCATTGTTGATTAACTTGTTATATAATAAGTTGGATCCTGAAGAATGGCTATGGTTAACTTAATTTATAACATTATCAATTCGTCAGAATGACAAGTGGGGTTTCTTTCGATCATAATTTTATAGATGCTGTATTTTATTATGAATATTAAAATGGTTACTAGCTGACACGATGTCAGATTTGCATGCACAACACCTTACAAATCACACAACCAGGATTTGTTCAAACAAAGATGCACTTTCACTTTCTCACCACACATGATACTTTTATAGTTTCATAATTCCAACAAGCGAGTTAATTCGGTTGATTGCACGTTTGAGTCGAATTAGATTTGAAAAAGTTATATTTTTTTATGCGAGTCAGATTTTAATTCCACTTATTTAAATTCGATTTATGCGGGTTGAATCTATGATGAGTTAGGTTGGTCCACAAATCTACTTACTTAATTTTATTTTATTAAATTTTAATTTTATAAAAAAGATATTTATGTTTTTTTGTTTGAAAAAATTATTTAAGTTTCTGTACCGTCCCCGTCCGGCCACACCCGGCCTAGCCCGACCGTTGGGTGCTTGTTCAGAGGACCACCAGGACGACCTCGGTCAACCATAAGCCATAATAAATGATTAAAGCCCCTAACGAGGGTTAAGATGTGATTGGGCCGTCATTAGGCCCACGAAAGGTAAAAGCCCATTACACCCAGTATAAATAAGAGTCCCAGGTATGACTTGTGGGGGGTATTCTCTGCTTATTATACATTCCTTTTCAATACCGTTCGGTCGCGTAACTGACTTGAGCGTCGGAGTGCCTTTAACAGGTACCCGCCCATCCGGCTTGGAGAACTAGGAGGGAGAACGTGTGATTCCAACAGGAGAAGTGCCCGGCCTTCACCACCCGTCCGGCTCCACAAACAGTCCAACCCTAACCGTCCGTCCGGCTCTCCACACTGTCATGGACGCTCCAGCTTCGTCCGCCCCGCTTTCGACTCTCGGCACTAACTTATACCGAAACAGTTTCCTATTTTCAAAATTAATTAAACACTCATGTTGAGAGGAGTGAAATTTGTAAGTAAAATTTGTTTAGATTTAAATTATAGAAAGTTTGTAATTTTTTTTTTATTTGAAAAAAAATTGTAATTAAGTAAGTCAGTGAACCAACCCGTTTACCCATCAACCTGTGGTGGGTCGGGTCAGGTTCAAATTTTTCTGACTCGCTAATAAGTGAATCGAGTTGGGCTGGCTGACCAAGTAACTAATCTGTGGTGAGCCGGACCGGGTTACTGGTTTTGGACAACTCTACTCTTTTTTTTTCTATCTTGTAAAACTTCTTATAATAGTTGTTTATAAATAAAAATTTATATTTATAATGACACAATAATTTATATTATATAATAATTTAAAATTTTAATTAGTAATTTAGTTTTTATATTTAAATTTTTTATTATTTTAATTTTTATATTTTTTTTGAACTCGATTAAGAAAAATAAATAAATTTTTAACTAAACTTAATTTAAAAATACAATGATATAATGATTGGGAAAAATCAATATAATAGAACAAAAAACCAAAGATGACTCCAAATGGATCAACATCACAAATCGGACAATTAAGTTTGGAAGTGAGAGAGACCCTTGTGCTAAAATTGACTCCTTACCAAATTGTCTTTATTAAATATGCACATAAACTGAACTCTATTAAAAAAAAAAAAAGTATTCACGTTAATTTCAATCACAACCAGCACCACATTCAGAGGAATCAAGACGTTTAAACCTATTTTGTCTGCATTTCATATGAGCCTTTTGAACACAAATTGAAAGGTGGAGTGAAACAGATCGTGAATTTCAAATATTATCAGATTGAATAGTTTTATATTGTTTAAAATTTAGGTTATTGCAGTTTAAATATTTGTTTATTTTCTTACCATCAGAAATATTTGTTAAAAATAAAATTATATCAAATTATAAACCTTAAAGCGGAAAATACTTCAAATAAAGATTAATTAATTTTTCAGCTTATGAAATTGAGGTTAATTATATAAATAATTTTCAAACTCTAAGATTAAGTCAAAGTTTAATCTTCAATTCTCTTTCTACCTTTCAATCGAGTGGTACGAAAGTATTATAATGTTAAAATTATTATTTCTTCAAATTTATAATAAAAATAACCAATTAGTTGAATATCAAACGTATGTTTATAAATTTATAAAATAAGTGTATTTATAAATTTTTGGAATAAGCTTACGAATAATTTCCATCACTAATGATCTGACTTGTGATTAACATAATTATTCTTAATTGTTGATTTTGCGATTGATTCACCGATCATTTCGTTATTAAATTAAAAACTCTATTGACTATTCGGTCTTCGACTATTAGACAATTATACAATACAATTAACTTTAATAATATTACTTGACCAATTTAAAATTGAAATATTGACATACATTATAAAATCGATAACGAGATTATAATTTCGAATATTATAAGAAACATAATCCGTGATCGATGATTAAAATATTCACAACTTAAAATTAACAAAATTAATTGAAGAAGAAGAAGTTGTAACTACACAACCATCTCCAATTGGTGGACACCAAGCACCATTCTCAATACTACAGATTCAGTTCATTGGCCTCTGACCACCATTTGGAGCATTGCCAATATCTTCTTCAGTTTTGGGACCATTATTACACATTTCAATTTTCTTACATTGTTCAACACCATTTAATTCCACAGTAAATAAACTATATAGTATCTGTTTCACTTATACATACCATGCTAAAGCTATTTATGGAGATTTTTATTATGCAGTGACAAAAATAGAAAAAGAAAAATATGTGAAATAGATGTCTTTGGAGGAAAAGGAAACGCGCATGGGTGGGCGCGTGAGGTAGCGTGTCAAGTAGGACACACGTGTAAGGGGCCACCCCTTGTTTGGTTTTTGTCCAAAGCGCCATGATTGTCACGTGACGTACAAGGGATTCAGATAAGATTCTCTCTTTTGTGAAAAATTAAAAATTAAAAATTAAAGAAAAACAATGCTATGCTCCCCAATTACAAAACTGCACTCACTGTAATATAACCTATTTGGATAATCTTATTAAAGAGAAACAGGGTATCTTCCTTTTGGAAAAGAGCTATTTTGCATTCTATTATTGGCTCTCATCCACCTTTAGAAAAAAAAAATATGTTTTTGTTTTTAGTCGATTCTGGTACTAAGTTAGAAAGCTGGTTAAAGATAAAAAAAAAAAATGGATGATTCAAAATATAATCTTGTAACATATAGAGTAGATCTTAAGTTGTTATTCGTATTGGGTACAAATAAAAAATTTCATGTCAGAAGTTGTTATTCGTATCGAGTACAAGCAAAATTCCACGTCAGATCAAATAAGAGATAGAAGATAAACTTTATATACACATAAAATACAATTATTTTATTAGTAAAAGATAGGTATTATTTCTTTAATTTAATTTTATGTAGGTTGATTTATTAATTTTATATAAGTTCGATTCCTTTTATTAGTCAGTTACATATAATGTATGATGCTAATAATTCCAACATGTTAGAATGGATTTGTCTACAAATTTAAAATGTTGGTATGGGTTGAGTAAGTAGGTTAACTATCCAAACAAGAAGTTATTAATTCAAAGGCACTAATATAATTAAAATAATTAAACATTATATTAATATTTTAGGATAAAATTTATTAGTGTTAAAGAAATTCAGTTTATAATATTTTAAAAGATTGTATACAATACGCATAAACTTTAAAGATTAAATATATAGTTTTGTAAGTGAATTTTTATTAAAATTCTTGTCTATAATAATGAATCAACTCTAATAAATTGGGTTAGATTTTCTTTTTAATTTAGTCAAATGTAACATAGCTCGACCAAACACAATTTGTTACACATTGGATACAAAATTATGTATGTTGAATTTAAAACACTCCACGGAACAAAATTATAATAAAAAAATTGTTTGTTCTTTGATGATTTAACTATATATGTTATTTGTAGTTTTATCTTAGTTTAAATATTTACTTGTAGTCATGTATTTTTGTTGATCTTTATTTTTAACACTCGCATAGTAATTTTTTTAATACTATTCTAATTTATTTTAAAAAGTATTTGACAAATACAAATTTAACTAAATAAATTTAAAAGTTTCTTGATTAAATATTTTATACTATTAAAATTGGATGTTACAAATAGTATAAGATATATATCATTTAATAATTTTTCCCAAAATAACTTTTCAAAGCTTAATATATCATTTGATGAGACTAAAGCATTACTCTTAACATAACTCAAAAATTAATAGTAAATATAATTATCATACTGAGTTTCAAATTTTCAAATGATATTAATACTATAATCTTATACGCACAGTTTATCATCACCTAACACTGCAATATCATATACAAAATGTCATAATTTTTTTTTTAAATGTAAAATCATGTATGCAACTTAGTCATTGACTTTATTTATTTTTTAACTCAGAATATAAACCAATTTATTACAATCATTCATCAAAGATAGTTTCTTTTACCTAAAAAGTACCCTCCACGCGAAGTAATACTCAGCAATAACTGTGAATACAATAAAATGATAAAGAACTGAAACAACATAATCACACTCCATCAAAATTAAAACACTAATTAAATAATCATAAGTCATTTATATTCATACATCTAATAAAATTATTTACATATTTACAAAAGGTTTATAGAATTAACAATTCATAAAAAAAAATATTAAAAATATTAGGTTAAAACCACTTAAACGTCCTTATTTTCGTATAGTTTTCCCATTTTGGTCCCCTTCATTTAAAACTTCCTAATTAGGTCCTTAAAAGTGTTAATTTTAAAAAAATTAATCCCTGCCGTTAAAATTAACTAACGATGTTAAATCTGTGCATACCTGGATGGATGATGTCTTGAACCATTAAAGATCAGAAGAAACGTGGCACGGTAGTGAGTGATACTGGCGTTTTATCCATTAATTAAAAACGTTAATTACATTTGGAATTGTTAAATCATTTGAAGAATGAAATTGAGAGCTTAAGTTATGAAGTAGGAGACCCATCTGGACATATTTAGGGTTCATCGGTGTTGAAGAGAGAAGTTCTGCAGTAGAAGACGAAACAATGTCCATGGCTCATTCCTGTTCATCTTCAACTTGCAATGCTTGCAGAAAAAAGCATCTTCGTTCTGCTGCGAGCTCTCATGGAGATGGAGGGTGGAACAAGAAAGATGCACAACTGATCTGCCATTGTGGAGAGAAGACTGTGTTGAGGACTGCAAAAACGATGAAGAATCGAGGGAAAATGTTCTAGGGTTGCCCTAGGTATAAGATGGGGAGTGAAAATGGAGGATGCAACTTCTTCAAGTGGTTTACTGATTGGGGACTTGAAGAGAGTGTTAGCTGTGAGCTGTTGGAACCAAATGATGAGAGGTTGGTGAAGACTTTTGAAAACCAAAGTGTTAAGCAGATCTTTGATGTTCAGAAAGCTGTCACGAGTCTTCAAAGTTCGATGAAATATTTGGTTGTGGTTGTTAGTGTTGTCTTTATAATGAACTTCATTATAATTGCAATGCTGATGGGAAGGGTTTGATAATGTATTTAGTTGTAGGTTTTGGCCAGGATAATTTACTCAGTTGGCCTGTTTTGGTATTACTTGCAGGATTTGGTCATTTTATGTTATTGTAGTTAATTGGTGTGTTATGCTATCAGTTGTAGGTTTTGGGTAATGTAAATGTTTTGTGTTCTGAAGATGTACTGCTTCAGATGTTGAAGATGTTTAATGTACTGCTTCATATGTTTAATGAAAATGGTATTTGGAAAGCATGAGTTCAGACTATTTATACCTGATTGAAGGAGTAAAACATGATTTGTCAATGTGATATATATCAATATGAGTACAAAACTAAATGAGTAAAATAGGGGCACTGGAATTTCATAACTGAAACAAAGATGTTTATATAAATACCAAAAGGTAATTAATTGTTCATACAGTCAGCACTAAAACATCATCAAAGTGAGGTATTACATGAACCATTCTTCAAGTGGCTAATTACATATGGAACCACTAAAACATCAAAGTCTGCTAAACATAATAATCTGGCCTATTACATCAAAATGTGGCCTATTACATATTCTACCAAAAAAAGCTGGCCTAAAACAAAATATGTTAAACTTCAAGTGCTGGTCCATCTAGTTGACCCTGAGGCAATGTGCTGGGTTGTCCCTCTTGCTGCCCCCCTTGGCTTCGTTTGGGGCAATTTCTTTTGTTGTGTCTCACTTCCCTACAGATGGTACATCTCTTGAGTAAGCCCCCTTTTGACATTTTGGTAGTACTTTTCTTCAACTCCCATTGCTCTAATCTCCTTTTCTTCTTAGGACGACCAGGAAGCTGTCTTTTTGGTGGAGGCAAGACATCTGGACATTGAGTGACCTCCCATAGATGTTTTCCATTAATGGAGTATATAATGGAGGAATACATCTCTTCGTAGGTTGACTTTTTAAACCATACAGGTAGATAGTCCTCTGCATTTAGGTTGAGAAACTTCATTGCTGTTAATGCATGCACACAAGGAATTCCACTGATGTTCCACTTCCTACAGGAACATGTATACTTATCTATATCCACCACAAAGTTGTCCCCACTTTGAGACACGTGTCTGATCTAAAAAAGTTTGTGTGCAGACCAGTTGTCAACATAAGCAACCAATAATTATATCATATGCGGGTAAACATAAACAAGTATATACATGTAATAGTTGTGGATATCATACCTGGGAACCCAGTTCTTTGTATGTAATGTCTCCTTCTGTGATCTATTCATAATTTTAGGACAATTTGGTGATTTAAAAGAAGTTACCCTTGACCTATTAGCTGCCCATCTCTTCATCATGTACAATCTGATGTCCTCTAACATTGTAATAATAGGTTTGGTCCTTGTATTTACCAAAACGCTACTAAAAGCTTCTGACATGTTATTTACCAAGGTATCACTTTGAGCTGTGGTTGTGAACCTTGATCTTGACCAAAACCTTGAAGGAAAAGCATAAAAAGTTAGATAATCTGAAAACAAGCATTGTGTTAAGTAATCTGAAAAGTTTTACTAAGTAAGAATGACAAACCTTGGAGGAATTGCTATCAGATGTTTGAAAACATCTTCATTAACCTCTTTGATATGTCTCATCTCAGTCTCCCACTGTTGTGGATGGGTTGTTGTAGCTGCCCTCCACATGAGCCTTTTCAAGTTTTTTCCAGGGAATTGTTTCCTGAACTTGACATATAAATTCCTTACACAAAATCTTTGTGCAACTCCAGGAATAACATCTTGTACAACATATCTTAAACCCTATATTCATATGGTTCATTAGATGAAGAAGTTATTCGTGTAAGAGAAAAGACAAAAACTATAATGGAAATTACCTTTTGTTGATCTGACATTACAGTTAGTCCATAACACACATCTGGACCACCTAGGTCTTCAATCAATAGCTCCAGAAACCATGTCCACGTGTCCTTGTTCTCCACTTCAACAATAGCATACACCAATGGCAACATTTGGTCGTTAGCATCTCGCGCCACAGCAGTTAGTAGCTCACCATGATGTCTACCTTTCAAGAAGGCTCCATCAAGGCCAATGATTGGCCTGCATGAATGAAAGCTATCTTTGCATGCTTTTAGGCATGCGTAAAACCTCTGGAACATTACTTTCCCATCACAAGGCTCAACTTTGACCAAGATTGTAGACCCAGGGTTTCTTGCTAATAACTCATGAGCATAATCAAATATTCTAGTATATTGCTCAGTGAAGGACCTTGCCACTTCGTCTGATGCATATGTTTTGGCCCTGTAAGCCATATTCTTTGAAATTGCTATATTCCATTTCCTATAAATTTTCTCTCTAATATCAATACCCTTGACATTAGGATTCTCTCTCACTGTTTTTTCCAGTTTTGTACTAAGCCATTTTGCATTGAATACTCTAACCTTGTGTTCCCTACTACATGTATGATTGTGAACCACAGTCCTTAGTTGCCATGAATTAATTGCACCCATGAAACCAAAATATGCTACCCATGGGCATTCTCCTTTTGAGCCCAAGCATATAACCCTTATTCGTTTTTTATCATTCTTCACAAGTTTCAAATTTATGTCATTCTCCACTGCATAACTTTTGATGGCATTAAGGATGTCTTCTTTATTCGCAAAGTAAGTTCCCAATTCCCAGTTATAATCAAACATATTTTTTGGCTGAATAAATGTGGGAAAATGGCCATACCCTTCGTGTTCACTGTCTTCATCACTATTCTTAGCAGAACTTAATTCCTCTTATTGCCATTCATCATTGAACCAACTAGAATCATCAATCTCCTGTTCATCCATATCACAATCAGACCCAGGTGGGAATGGTTCAACCTTAACCTCCAAATCACTACAACTTTCACTTTCATCAAACTGAACGTCTATGTCTACTAACCCATCCTCATTATCCATCTCACCATCACTTTCTTGTGTTGAACTCCAATTACCAACTTCTACATCATCCATCTCACCATCCTTCTCTGCCTCAACTTCAACTTCACCTGATTCTGCCCTATCAACATCAATAATATCAGCCTGAACTTCAATACCATCTTCCTCTGCACTATCAACCTTAATTCTAGGAGTCTGAAGTTCAACTTCAGCTGCCTCTGTCCTCTGAACATCATTTTCATCAACCTCAATACCAAGAACTTCCTCAGCCTCACCAACTACTTCCTCAGCCCTATCAACCTCAACACCAAGAACTTCCTCAGCCTCACCAACTACTTCCTCAGCCCTATCAACCTCAACACCAACAACTTCCTCAGCCTCACCAACTACTTCCTTAGCCCTATCAACCTCAACACCAACAACTTCCTCAGCCTCACCAATAACTTCCTCTGCCTCGCCATTAACTTCCTCAGCCTCACCATGAACTTCCTCAGGCTGCCCGACAACAACTTCATCTGTCTTTATCCCATCTTGGTGGAAAACATCTACTGAGACAACAGCCTGACCATGACCTTCCTCAGCCTGCCCGACAACAACTTCCTCAGCATGTACCCCCTCATCCAACTCTTGACCCTCACCACCCTTTTCAATACCCTCTTCTATTGGTGCAACTTCCTCACCAACATCAATGTTATAGTCAATCATGTGAATGATTTCAGGCTCAGACACATTATGCACTACATACATATGAACTCGTCCATTTAAGTGAGCTAAAGTGACCATTTGCATGGCACCTACGCCATCAGTCAATGCTTCTAGCCTATCATCTAAGACAGGACCACAACCAACAGAATACCATAACTCTTTAAAACCATCATACCCTAGACTTTTAACTACACTCACTACCACAAAATAACTCCATACGTCAGGATCAAAAAGAAGTGTCTCAATTTCCCCTTCATACTTTAAGCAGCCCTCATTCACGAACTTTCCCCCATGGTGAATAACTACTTCTATATGGTCCATCACACAGAACACCGTAAACAATATTCTACACCTATCAATAACCATAAAAGGACAAAACACACCACTTATTAAAGTGATAATGACAAAAGAAAGTAAGTATAACTATGGGGGACAGTGGGGGACCACAACCGCAAAAATAATACACCACATTTGCAGACAACCCAAACCCCACATTAAAAAAGGCATCCCCAAATATCAACGATCACAATCACAATCAAATATAAAATTCATAGGTAAATAAAGTATTGTTTCAGCAGATTGAAGACAAACCACAACAATCAAGATATTAAACAATTCATCCAATAACAACAATAAAAATCACAATCAAATATTAACTAACTTACCTTCCAGCAAATTCGACACAAACCAGTTGACGAACACCTACACTGAAGTCGCGATTGAAGTCCAAATACGGAATGCCCAACCAAAATAGCCCCAACCAAGTATGGATCATCTCAGATGAACTTGCGATGCACTCCTCTCAGATTCCTCTCACACTTCAATTGCAATTGCTTTTCGATTTAATAGAACCCTAATTCCCTATTTTATTTAAATGAACCTTAATTCCCTTTTTTAATTAACGTAACCCTAATCCCCTTTTTAATTTCAATTTAGCAGTTAATGACATCCCTAAACGCCACGTATCACTAACTTCTGTGCCACGTTCCTTCTGATATTTAATGTTTCAAGACCTCATCCATCCACGTATGAACAGATTTAACACCGTTATTCAATTTTAACGGCAAGGGTTAATTTTTTTAAAATTACCACTTTTAAGGACCTAATTGAGAAGTTTTAAATGAAGGGGACCAAAATGGGAAAACCATACGAAAATAAGGACGTTTAAGTGGTTTTAACCAAAATACTAATAATCAGACGTTTACAACATCACCTCCTAGAGTCTACATCACAAAAATCTCATCTCCCTTTGTTGACATCTATCATGTGATCATTTCAAAGCGTATAACAAACACAGACAAACAACAAAAGAAGGGTAAGCTAATATATGCAATTACAAAACATCATGTAACATGTTTCATTTCATACCAAATCAAACCTAAACACACATATGAATTATAAACTTGACCAATCCAAATATATGCATTGATATTAGACTATGATAAGTTGTCTCTGTCTACTCCTCCTCTTCCAGTTACCACATAAAATTAATTCTTTAAGAGTCTACGAACAAAGTATACTAGACCATAGACTAAGAAGACCTGCTACTACTCATCGTATAATTCTCTTTTCTATATGAGATAAAACGATTATTTGAGCGTTAGGATAAATTCTAATATTAAGTCCCTAGATCAATACATTATTTTACTTAAAATAACCATTAATAATTTCATCTTAAAAACTATTTTCAAACCATACTTCAATAAACTCATGCATATATACCATCACAGTATTCGATATTTATTACCAAACAAAGCTTACGGTATCAATATATCTCCTATTCATAATAAATACAATAAAAGAAAAGAAAAATTCAACATGTTAGGCGCCTCACGTTAGAACCCTGGCGCTAACTGAAATCCAAAATGACATAATTTTCTCTGGATAAGGTGGACGTACTTTTTAATTACTATGTGTACTCCCTCGTTTACTAAGTTAACTTTTATTTATGTTGATATTCTTACTTCGTTAATATCATTGTTTTGCTATTTCTTCGTGTACCTACGAAAATTCAACTTACATTCCATAAATTTTTGTATTTATATTACATAATTAAATATAAAAATAAATTTTAAATTGTGTAATTTATATTATGCATTTCAAAATAATATATATATATATATATATATATATATATATATATATATATCTTTCAAATTGTATATTACAGAATACAAAATAAAAATTAAAGTTCAAATCATATATTGGAAAATATAAATTTATATTTTAAATATTATAGTTTAAATATAAATAATTTATGAGAATGAAAAAAATTATGAAATTACAAATAATAAATTTTTTATACATTAGTTTCTTGATTCTGCACCTGCCTATATTTTTTCTTTACTTTTTTTAAATAATAATAAATTTAAAACATAATATATTTGTATAATATTTGTAAGTTTGTAGGTATGATGAGTTCGGTTATCTTATTCGTCATCACATTAGACCGGTCAGTTTGACAAACTTGTTAGTCCAATCTATCTCGACAATAAAACAGCTTGAAAACTTTCACCAACAGTTCTGGAAAGACTCAAAACTTAAAAAACGATTTAAAGAACGTCCAAAACTGATATCCAAAGTCCTAAATTTGAGACCCAAAACCACATAGTTATTGCCAGACAACTCGTACCACCAGATGACTCCTTACGAGAGATTCCTTACCAGATGACTTCTCACCAGACGATTTCTTATCGGACGACTTCTTGCTAGACGAATCCCCACCAGAAAATCTACAATCTTTTTAGTATAATAAGAGACCAACTAAATCCTAAATGGTCCATAACAGATCCCAAAACTGTAGACTTTCCTAAAACCATGATATTGGAATTTTACTTGTCAAAACCTTCATTTTATGCCCAAAACTCACCATTCTTCTAATTTATTCCGAACCCAAGTTTTCTAAAATTAAACAAACTCAGATTCATTAAATCTACATTCTCAAATTCACCAATAAACAAATTTTCACATCACTAAACCAACTACACACTAACATGTATAAGTTTTCAATTCAATACACCACCCTTTTCGCGCACCCAACATTACTAAATTTCACAATTTAATTAAAATTCAAAAATCAATCATCACATCTTTATACAAACATCAAATATTACAAGCACACAAAATCCAAACCAAATAAACTAGTTTCCCTTACTTGGTTGACACGCTCCAACGATTCTAAGAACTCTAAAATTCTTCCTGCGGTTCTAATATTTCTAAAATTCCTCTTAGGGTTCCAAGATTTCTATTTACTCTCTATAGCTAAAATCAATCGGTTAGAAATGAAAATGTCGCCTAAAGGAACCTTTAGACATTATCTGATCTTCTGACAAATGAGCAAGGATATAAAATTTATAAAGAGAAAACAAATGAAATTAAAAAAAAAAGTTTTAGAAGATAAAACGTCTTAAAAACTCTTTATGAAATAATTTTACTTAACCTGTTGAAATTTTTAAAATAAAATTATGGAGTATTCTTATTTAAAACACTGAACTATGCCTAATATTCTCTTCTTGAAAGTCTTACACCTTCCCATATTGCACTCTTGCACCCTAATTTACAATGATATTTAAAATAATCTATATACGAATACTAAACCTATAACTGAATAATTACCAATTAATAAAACAAAAATTACAAATAATACGATAGTTTAAATAAGCAGTGTAATATAAGAAAGAAATTGTACTGGTCACCCGGTCCGGCTTTAGGCCGACCCGAAGGGACACTAGACGTAAAAACGACCTACGGTCGGGCGGCCTAAAAAATAATTACAGAAGGCAATGGCCAACCGGTCATACCCGGAGAACCCCGAGGTAAATTAACTTTAATAGGAGTTTAACATTTTTTGGGCCTTGATTAAAGTGTCATTGGGCCTTGATTAGTAGAACCTTAACCACGGGCCCAAAACTGACATTATAAATAGAGGTCAACAGTAAGAGGTAGGTAACTTGAATTGAATAGTATTTAATACTGTGAGCTTAAGATCGAACGGACTTAATTCTAACTTGAGCGTCGGAGCATCTTTAACAGGTAGCCGACCGACCCGTTTGGAGGAGTAAGATCGCCGACGAAGAAGGAAGGAGCGGATGGAAGCGACCGGACGACTCGGAGTGTTGAGAAGTAAATGTGTAGGTGAGTGTGACCGGATCCACTACCGAAACATTTTGGCGCCCACCGTGGGGCTCGGGGACAAAAACCAATGGTGACCACGAGAACCACTAACGTTGACGAGCAAGGAGAGATGATGAGGATGTTAGAGAGACGTTTGGAAGAGATGAGGAAGCAACATGAGGAGGAAATGGCGGCAGTTAGGGCGGAGTGCGCGGCATAGATCACTAGGGCCATTGCTGCCCGGGGTGAGGAGGGCGTGGAGGATCGGAGGCAGGAGAAGACGGTGATTGGCACGGGGAACGAGGGAGAGGAGCACATCAGCGCCCCAACCCATGAGGAGGAGAAACGGGAGAAGGCGGCTGGGGACAAGGATGAAAAGGTGTTGCCGATAGGGGTCGAGGGACCGACCGTGCCTGTCCCTTTCGTCCAGGCTATAATGGATGTACATATCTCCGAACAGTTCGTCCTGCCTCAGTTCAAGATGTACGACGGTACCACTGACCCGGACTCCCACGTCAAGTCTTTCACTAACGCCATGTCATTCCGCACCGGGTGTGATGTCGTCTGGTGCCGGGCCTTCTCTCTCTCCTTGGAGGGGGAAGCTTTAGAGTGATTCCATGCATTACCGACCGGTTGCATAGCCTGTTTCAAAGGACTGGAGGCTATGTTTAAGAAACAGTTTGCTGCATGTATAGCCAGGGACATCACTGTTGTCGACCTGATGAATCTCAAGCAGGGAAAGGAGGAACCATTGAAAACCTTTATGGACCGGTACCAAAAAACCGTCCGGAGGGTCAAAGGGTTGACGCTAGAACTGGCATTGCAACATATCATGCCGGCCTTAAGGCCCGGTCCCTTCAAAGAAAGTGTGTGTCGGACACCACCCAAGACAATGGAAGAGTTGCACGAACGGGCGACAGACGAAATTAGGGTGGAGGAAATGAAGCAAAGTTACCGAAAGGAGCTTCAGGAGGTCAAGGGGGAGAAGAGTGAGGGAAAGAGGGCGGAAAACCAGACCCATTGGGCCGGGGGTCCCAGGCCTCGGGACGGCCCCCGGGGGCTCCGTTTTCAGCAGTACACAGCATTGAACGCCTCCCGGGCTCAAATCTTCCACGGAGCTTTGAACACCTAGCTGTTGCAGGCACCGTAGAAGCGGCCGACACCGCTTAATGCAGATGGCACTAAGCACTGTTTGTACCACCAAAATTTGGGTCATGACACTGAGGATTGTGTCACCCTGAAGGACAAGATCGAAGAGTTAATTCGCGCGGGGCGACTATTGAAATACGTGAAAACATATCGGCAGGATCGATCACCCGTTCGGGAGAGGAGCCCCCGCAGGGCGAGTCCTCGACGGGGGGAGGATAGGAGGGATGCCCGTAACCGGGACCCGCGGTACCGGCGGCAGGAGCACCCTCGAGATGACAGGAGGCGTAGCCGGAGTCGAGGAGGAGGAAACGACCGTCCTCTGAGGGGGATGATCAACACCATCTCCGGTGGGTTCGCTGGGGGAGGTTCTTCGTCTAACGCGCGCAAAAAACACATACGCGCGCCGCAGTCGGTTCACGCCATCGACGTTCCCAAAAGGACGATGCCGCCCATCACTTTTACAAATGACGATTTCCATGCGCCCGACCCGGAGCAGGACGATCCAATGGTGATAACCGCCGAGATCGTGCGGTATGGTGTCAGAAAGGTACTTGTTGACCAAGGAAGCTCTGTCAACATCCTTTATTGGAAAACCTTCCAACAGATGGACATATCTGAAGACCTGATTGTGCCGTATGATGAGCAAATAGTTGGGTTTGCAGGGGAGAGGGTAGATACAAGGGGTTACTTGGATTTGCTTACCCGGTTGGGAACCGGCCGGGAGGGGGACGAGAGAAGGGTGAGGTATCTGCTGGTGGAAGCAAATACGTCATACAATGTCCTCCTTGGGCGGCCTTGTCTCAACGCTTTCGGGGCTATCGTATCGACCCCACATTTGATGCTGAAATACCCCGACCACCGGAAAACCATACGCACGGTCAAAGCCGACCAAAAGACAGCCAGGGAGTGTTATGCGGCTGGATTGAAGCTGTACCTGAGGGAGGAAAGGAGGAAGGTCAGCCGCTCTGAGGTGGCTATGGCCGACCTGGACCCCAGGACAAATACGGAGGATCGGCTCGAGCCGATCGAAGAAACCAAGCCTATAATCATAGGAAAGGATGCAAGCCAAACGACGGCGATCGCCAACGGCCTGGGGGAAGAGGTGGAGAGACGACTTAGAAACGTCCTCTGGCATAACAGAGATTTATTCGCCTGGACAGCGGCCGACATGCCTGGGATTCATTCCTCGGTGGCATCCCATAAATTGTCATTATTTAAGGAAGCCCGACCGGTATCCCAGAAGAAGCGACGGTTGGGCAAGGAGAAGAGGAGGGCGATCGAGGAGGAAGTCGGGAAGCTTAGGGAAGCGGGATTCATCCGAGAGGTGACATACACCACGTGGCTGGCCAACGTCGTGATGGTCAAGAAATCGAACGGCAAATGGAGGATGTGTACGGATTACACTGACTTTAACAAGGCCTGCCCCAAAGATTCTCATCCTTTGCCTAGCATCGACGCCCTAGTCGATGGGGCCTCCGGGCACAAAATATTGAGTTTCTTAGACGCCTACTCGGGATACAACCAAATACCGATGTATGCGCCCGACTGGGAGAAGACGACCTTCATCACCGAAAATGTCAGTTATTGTTATGAGGTCATGCCTTTCGGGTTGAAGAATGCTGGGGCTACTTATTAGCGTTTGATTGACAAAATTTTTACCAACCAGATCGGCCGGTGTATGGACATATATACATAGACGACATGGTAGTGCGTTCAGCAGAAGCAGAGGCGCATATACAGGATTTAGAAGAGGTATTTCTGCAGATCAGAAAGTATGGAATGCGCCTTAACCCGACCAAATGTACTTTTGGGGTACCGGCCGGGAAGTTCTTGGGATTCATGTTGACGTCGCGGGGAATTGAGGCCAACCCGGACAAATGCGACGCCATAATCACAATGAAGAGCCCGACCAACTTAAAAGAGGTCTAGCGGTTGGTCGGGCGGTTGACGGCCCTCTCGCGTTTTATTCCCAAAATGGCCGAACGAGTACGTCCCGTGTTGCGAAAGTTAAAAAAGGGGAATTCCTGCAATTGGGACGACGAGTGTGAACGAGCGTTCCAAGACGTCAAGCTGATACTGCAGAACCCTTCGGTCATGAACCGGCCTAGGCCGGGGGAAGAGTTGCAGGTGTACTTGGGAGTGTCTGATTCGGCCGTGAGTGCCGCCTTACTTCAAGGCCGCCGTGAACCCAGGCTGGTGTATTTTGTCAGCCGTGCGCTGCTAGATGCCGAAACCCGTTACCATCAGGTCGAGAAAGTAGCATTGGCTCTCCTCCACGCGGCAAGGAGGTTAAGGCCCTATTTCCAAAGCCATCAAGTAGTGGTTAAGACCGACCACCCCATATCCAAGATTCTGAGGAAGCCCGACCTCGCCGGCAGAATGGTCGGTTGGGCAGTTGAATTGTCCGAATTCGGACTCAGATACGAGCCTAGGGGATCGGTCAAAGGCCAGCATCTGGCCGACTTTGCCGCCGAGTTACCATTAGGAGTTAGCGAAGAATGATGTTTGTTTGTGGATGGAGCATCTGGGCGGACGATTAGCGGAGCCGGGATAGTACTGGAAGGGCCTAACGGTTTCCTCCTCGAACATTCTTTGGTGTTCAAGTTCAAGGTTTCCAACAACCTGGCACAGTAGGAGGCCCTGATAGCCGGGTTGGAACTGGCCCTTGACATGGGCGCGAGAAGGGTGACGTGTCGGACCGATTCCTAGTTGGTGGTTGGCCAGATGAATGGGAATTTCCAAGTGAGGGAGGAGAACCTATGTAAATATTTTCACAGGGCGACGACCTTAGCCCGAGAATTCGAGGACATTCGAATTCAGCACATCCCCCGGGAACAGAACGCCCGGGCAGATCTCCTCTCCAAGCTTAGCTCGGGGAAAGAAAAGGGCCAACTCACACAATTATAAGGCAAGTCCTGCTTCAGCCGTCCGTCGAATGCCACACCATAACAACGAGCGATGAGCCGGACTGGAGGACAAAGATTCGGGAACTGATGAAAGCTCAGGACGACAGTTCGACGTTATCAGTCGCCGATACCAAGAAGATCGCGCGGTTCGTGATCATTGGGAAAGATTTGTACCGACGCGGTTACTCCACGCCGTTGCTTAAGTGTCTAGGCACAGAGGAGGCTCATTACGTGATGAACGAGCTTCATCACGGCATATGTGGGTTTCATATCGGCCGGAGGGCCCTTAAGGGGCGCATACTCAGGGCCGGCTATTATTGGCCGAATATGGAGGAAGACGCCAAAGTCTTCGTTCAGAAGTGCGTTGGATGCCAGGCTCACGCCAACAACCCACGCGCACCACCCCACGAATTACACTCAATCGTGTCCCTATGGCCCTTCGCCCAGTGGGGAATGGACATTGTCGGTCCATTTCCACCCGGCCAGGCACAGAAGAAGTTTCTCCTGGTCGCCATCGATTACTTCACCAAATGGGCGAAAGCCGAGCCGCTCGCGACGATCACAGCGGCCCAAGTACAGAAGTTCTGTTGGAGACTGGTTTGTCGATTTGGCTTGCCACGGACCATCGTGGCTGATAACGGCCGACAATTTATCGACAGGAAGCTGAAACTTTTCTTTCAAAATTTAGGTATCAAACACACCACTAGTTCGGCTGAGCACCCGCAGACGAACGGTCACGCCGAAGCCGTGAACAAAGCCATTGTTCTGGAGTTAAAAAGACGTTTAGGAGAGAAGAAGACGGCGTGGGTAGAAGAGTTGCTCGAAATCCTCTGGGCATACCGGTGCACGCCGCACGGCACCACCGGGGAAACGCCATTCAACCTAACTTACGGGACCGATGCCATGCTGCCGGTTGAGTTAGGAGAATCGTCTCTTAGGCGGAAGATGGAGGATATACACTTAAATGACCAAGAACTCAGAGTGGAGTTGGAAATTCTGGACGAGCGAAGAGACCGTGCGGCTTTAAGAGCGGAAGCTTGCCGACGTATGGTGGAACAGCGATATAACACGAAGGTGCGGCCCATAAATTTTAATGACGGGGACATGGTATGGCGGAAGACCGGGGAGGCTAGGAAGAACACATCCCACGGCAAGCTGGCGGCAAAGTGGGAATGCCCCTTCCGGATCACAAAAGCATTGGGGAATGACGCCTACCGTTTGAGTAGACCTGACGAACGGCCTATACCGAACACATGGAATGCGTCGCATTTGAAATTCTATTTTAGTTAAAGATTCCCATGTAATTATTTCCCTTATATATTGAAATTTGCAACACCTTCTCTAAGTGTCTCCGGATTAACGCCAAAGTAACCTACAACGACTAATGTACCGAGTTAAGAAACGAAAGATTATCCCCCGAACCGGGACGGGGTGGTGAACGGCATCGACCTGCCGCCCCAACTTGCGAAATCTAGTTCGAGGAATGGAATTATCCTCTCGACCTAGCCGGGGCGGTGAACGGCATCGACCTGCCGCCCCCACTTGCGAAATCCAGGTCGAGGAATGGAATTATCCTCTCGACTTGGCCGGGGCGGTGAACGACATCAACCTGCCGCCCCAACCTGCGAAATCCAAGTCGAGGAATGGAACTATCCTCTCGACCTGGCCGGGGCGGTGAGCGGCATTAACCTGCCGCCCCAACCTGCGAATTCCAGGTCGAGGAATGGAATTATCCTCTCGACCTGGTCGGGGCGGTGAACGACATCAACCTGCCGCCCCAACTTGCGACATCCAGGTCGAGGAATGGAATTATCCTCTCGACCTGGCCGGGGCGGTGAACGGCATCAACCTACCGCCCCAACTTACGAAGTCCAAATTAAGGAGCGAAATTACGAACGGTAAGGCGCGGCTACCCTGAGCGACAATAACACACGAAAGAAAAATCGATGGATAACATGGGCAATTTAAAGGCGTCATAACTTGATAAAAAGAAAAAAAGTAAAAACGTTCAATGCATTAAGTATTAAATGGGGGCATATGTACATTACTTCGGCAACAACAAAATACGCCGAATAGTTCTATCAAAACTTCAGACTACCAAAAAACCCACAAAAAACCCCACATCCCTCGGCTGCGCCCAGAGGCTACTGCCCGGTAGTACCATCCGCATCCACGCCGATCTCGTCCTCGGCGTCGCCATCACCTGGGGCCACCTCTTCCTCCTCGACGGCTCCCTCTCCGGCGTCGTCTGACAAATGAAGGGGCCTCATCTCTCGGTCGAACACGTCCTAGGCAATATCAAAGCCAGTCGCCAACGGGTCGGTCCCTAACAAGTAAGCCACCTGGCGAAGGGCCTTATTAAATCCTTCCTCGTGTTCTATTTGAACATCGGCACGAAGAACCTTGACCGATTCCTGGGCGGAAGCAACATTATCGACCAGCCGAGCAATCTCCTCTTGTTGCTTTCGGTCCTTCCCTTCCGCCTCCTGAAGGGACACCTTCAGTTGGTCGTTCTCCTAGGTCACTTCCGACAATTTTGTCCGAAGGCCAGTCAAGTGTTTAGTAAGAGTGACGACCTCTATACAAGCGCCTTCGTACTTTTTGGTCAAGGCCGTCTGAGCTTCTTTGCACTTCGAGTGCTCCAGGTCCAACACGGCCAGCTCTGCCCGAACTTCCTCGGTCTCCTTCTTCACAGCCGCCAGTTCATGTTGGACTTCCTCGGCTCCTCGGCGATCAGCAAACCGGTTAAGGTACCAATTCAGTAAGGCGCCGCGACAGTGAAACTCTAGGGCTGCCTTAGTAAGCTCTTTTTCAGAAAGAGATTCCACAATCTCCCTCTGAGCAGAACTCATCCGGAAGTCTATCCGGTCGCTGACGCCAAAAGCAGCATCAAGCAAGCCCCCGGTCAACGGGCGAGGGTTACTGCCCTCTCGCCGACTCCTCTTAGAAGAGGACTCCCTAGACTTCCTCTTTTTCTTAGAGGAAGGGTCGGTATGAGCTGAAGGAGTGGCCTGAGCAGACGTACCGGCCTGACCGACCGGAATGACCTGAGCTGAAAGGATGGGGGCGGCCTGCGAGGACTTAAGGATCACCACGGGAACGTGATGGGCAGTCGCCGTAGTCTTCGCGGCCGCGGCACTAGCAGTAGAGGTGCGGGATTCGGCAGCTGTGGTCGCTTTGCTGGAGCCGAGTTTCCTTCTTGGGAGGAGGGGGAATAAAGCTCGTTCGGCGAGGAGTAGGGAGCGACATCCTATCTGCAACACAAAGAAAGTTTTAGTTAAGTTAACAATAAACTCACGCACATACAGGTAAAAAGCATACCAAACGTCACGTGAGTAAAATTCTCGTAGCATAGGCAGCCGACTAATTGTCGGGAGTGGAGACGACGGGGAAGATCATTGATAGTCTTGACGGCTTCACGTTCGGCAGGGGTCATGTCATCGGTAGAAACGGCGCAAACCCTGGCGGGATTCTTGGTCCAGTAATAGGGAAATAGGGGTTCGTCGGCGGCGTCGCGAAATTGGGAGCGTCCGGCCTCCTTTATTATCACCTTAAAAAAGCTCGTCTTGAACTTTTTGAATGAGTCGGCGTACGCTTTAAAAAGGCAAGCGTCTTGTACCGAGGTCAATGAAACCCAAACATGTCTTGGCGACGGCCGAACATGATAATAGTGAAAAAACACGTTGAGAGAGGGTTTAATACCCAAAGCCGCGCACATCACCATAAAAGCTTGGATGTAAGCCCACTCGTTTGGGTGCAGCTGGCAGGGGGCGACATTCATATGGCGGAGTACCGCCGCCTGGAAATTAGAGAAGGGAATCCGAGCAAACATCCTCGTAAATAAAACGGTATATATATAGAAAAAATCTTCGACGCTCGATTCTTTCCCGTGAAAGACACGCTCGTTGGGGCGACAGACGCCGAGACGAATCAACCGGGCGTCCTCTTCGTCCCGAACCACGAAAAACTAGTTCGACCAGGCCAATAAGTCTTTCCGGCTCTTAATGTTAGATTCGTGAGCCGCCACACCGGATGATGCCCAGGCGTATCCACCTATGGCCGGCCACCCCCCGGCCGGGGTCGGATCCATTCCGTCAACCACTACTCTGCCTTCCAGGAAGAAAAGGGTGGCACCGGGCCAAATTCGGTCGCCTCCCGACAGCGTAGAACCCGAACCATTAATGGATGATGACTCCCCACCACCGTTGGAGGAGCCCCCGCCGTCTCCACTTGCTGACCCTGTAGAGGAAGACAAGGAAATCGTAGCCATTTATTTACCTGAAGATAAAGAAATCTTTGGGAAAGCTGACGGGCAGAGTGGTAAAGAAGAGAGAAAGGTGAAAAATAACAAAACAATTACCCTATTTATAGTAAAATTTTTACAACCGCCAGCGCATCCCCACCGTTGAAAGGGACCACGATCAAGGGCTCAGATTGAAAGACTACTCCATTACCCGAGGTACTCAACCAACCACACAGCGACACGCGTTTTCCTGCCCAAAGTTGGAATGCATTTTAAAACCCAATGGCAACAAGTTTGCCTAGGGCTTGGGGGGCTTGATGTACTGGTCACCCAGTCCGGCTTTAGGCCGACCCGAAGGGACACTAGACGTAAAACCGACCTACGGTCGGGCGGCCTCAAAAATAATTACAGAAGGCAATGGCTGACCGGTCATACCCGAAGAACCCTGAGGTAAATTAACTTTAATAGGAGTTTAACATTTTTTGGGCCTTGATTAAAGTGTCATTGGACCTTGATTAGTAGAACCTTAACCACGGGCCCAAAACTGACATTATAAATAGAGGTTAACAGTAAGAGGTAGGTAACTTGAATTGAATAGTATTTAATATTGTGAGCTTAAGACCGAACGGACTTAATTCTAACTTGAGCGTCAGAGCATCTTTAACCGGTAGCCAACCGGCCCGTTTGGAGGAGTAAGATCGCCGACGAAGAAGGAAGGAGCGGACGGAAGCGACCGGACGGCTCGGAGTATTGAGAAGTAAATGTGTAGGTGAGTGTAACCGGATCCACTACCGAAACAGAAATAAATTAAATTAAATATATAGAAAACTCATCTTATCGCATTGATAAAATTAACGAATTAACTTAATGTTATAGAAAAAAATATTATCATGTTTCGTTATTTGAAGAAAAGTGTTTTTCTTTATATTTACCCAATCAAACTAATTAAATTGATTTGAATTTTTAGTCCAATTAGATTCAATTTTAAATCTAATCAGTGCAACCTATCCAAACTAAATTAACCAATATTTTAAGTTGACGTAATGCAACTCAGTCACAATACAAATATACTGTTTTCATTTTGTAGTAAATCATCAAGCATATATATATATATATATATATATATATATATATATATATATATATATATATATATATATATATATATATATATATATATATATATATTAATTGTATATTTTCGCAGAACATTAAATTTTGATTTAATTGATTTAGCTTAGATTGTGTACAGAGAATAGATGAATTTGAATCCATATAAATTAATAAAATTTAATTGTTTCAATTTTTAGTTTCCCTTAAATCCGATCTAAACATACCCTACTACATTCTTAATGATACTACCTAGTGAGTGAAAATATTTGGATTAAATTTATAAAAAAAAGTGAATAATTGTTTTTTGTTTTCAAATTATTTAAAATTTTATCTTCTAATTAACAGAGAAGACAAACAGGAAATATTAAATAGGACAGCTGTTGTTATTATTTGTAATTTTAATTGACATGTTTTTTTATATTTATATTTATATAAATAATGTAAATAAACTGACATACCGCGAACATGAATTGGGACGAGAATAGATCGGGCCCGCCCGGCCCGGCCCATGAAGTGATATATAAATATATTCGGGCAGTGGCAGTGAAAGAGATTACTCTACATCCAACTGAGGGCGCAATCGCTCCGCAGAATTCTTTCTTCAGACAAAACAACAAAAATAAAATACCCATCAAATCCCAATTTCCCAAACCCTAACCCTACCTCTTCCACCGCCATGGCCAAGAAACGAAAGCTTCGATCCTCAGACCCTGAGCCCGCCAAACCCATCGAGCCACAGCAACAAGAACAAGAGTCAGAGGAACAACTCGACCAGCAAGAGCAACCCAATCCCGAACCAACCTTAGAAGACCCCAACACCATGGCCGTCGACGAACCAACAGAAGAACAGCACCAAGAACAGCAAATCGTCGAAGGTGAAGAAGAGGAAGAGGAATCAGAGGAGCAACAGGAGCAGGAGCCAGAAACCCTAGAAGAGCAACAGGAGCCGGAAGCTCTGGAAGCTGCGAACCACGCCGAAGCAAACGGTGCTGGCGAAGAAGAGAACAACGAAGAGGAAGACGAGGATCTCAGTCTTGAAGATGAGCCCGTGGAGAAACTTCTTGAACCATTCACGAAGGAGCAGCTGCATGCTCTTGTGAAGCAGGCCGTGGAGAGGTTCCCTGAATTCGTCGAGAGCGTACGCCAGCTCGCCGATGTGGACCCCGCACACCGGAAGATCTTCGTCCATGGCCTCGGCTGGGACGCCACTGCCGAAACCCTAACTTCCGTGTTTGGGAAATACGGCGAGATCGAGGACTGCAAGGCCGTTACCGACAAAGTCTCTGGCAAATCGAAGGGTTACGCTTTCATCCTTTTCAAGCACAGGGATGATGCTCGCAAGGCGCTGAAAAATCCCCAGAAGAAAATTGGTAACCGTACCACATCTTGTCAGCTGGCCTCTGCTGGCCCTGTTCCGGCGCCCCCGCCGAACGCCAATCCGGTTTCTGAGTATACGCAGAGGAAGATATTTGTGAGCAACGTGAGTGCTGAGATTGATCCCCAAAAACTTCTTGATTTCTTCAAGCAATTTGGGGAGGTTGAGGATGGTCCTCTTGGGCTCGACAAGAACACTGGGAAACCTAAGGGTTTTGCTCTGTTTGTTTATAAGTCCGTGGAGAGTGCTAAAAAGGCTTTGGAAGAACCTCACAAGAACTTTGAGGGCCATACTTTGTATTGTCAGAAGGCTGTCGATGGTCCCAAGGGGAACAAAGGGTATCATCAGTATCACCATCAGCAGCATTCCCATCATCATCACCATCACCATCATCAGCCTCATTATCAGAGAAAGGAGAAGAACAAGTATTCCTCTGGGGGAGGTGGTCCGTCCCATGGCAGTGGTCATTTGATGGCCCCCTCGGCGTCTGCTGTGGGGGGTTTCAACCCGGGCGTGCCGGCTCAAGGGTTGAATCCTGCTCTTGGACAGGCGCTAACGGCTTTGCTCACTAACCAGGGAGCTGGATTGGGTCTTGGAAATCTGCTTGGAGGGCTTGGTGGCGCCCCCGTTAACCAGGCAGGGCCACCTGCCCCGTATGGGAATCAGCCTGCTATGGGATATGGGAACCAGCCAGCAATGCAACAGGGATACCAGAATCCTCAAATGGGTCAGAGCAGTGCTGTCAGACCCCACCCTGGTGCTGGCGCTCCTTACATGGGTCATTAGGTGAGTGCATCCTTTTGCTTCTTGATAATGCTTTTGCTGCCAAATGGATGACATGGTTTATAGGATAGCATGCCTGTTTTTAAATTTGAAGGCTCCTTGTTAGAAATTAGGAAATGAAAGATTTGGCGGTATTGAGATTAGTTAACTCATATTCAGGATGACATGAAATAGTCTGATTCAATCAGGCTTCCTTCTCTCGTAAGTGAGATCACGTGTTATGCCAATTGTATTTGGATGCATTGCACGTGAATAATTTATGCTTTCTATATATTTTGTTTTGCAGTTATGCTCCTGTCATTGTCTAGGTTGACGAACTACTTTTGACATGTGTTTTTCATTGTTTCAAATATCGTAACTCTTCAACATGATGAATGCTCATGCTTTGCTGTTTTATATATTGGGACTGCATACTTGCTCGTGTTGAACTGTTCTGAATTAATTGCCATTGACTAATTATGTTTTATGTTGTAATGGAAAATGAACATGAAAATTCTAATTCATAACTGTTTATTTATTCTGAGCTCCATATATATATATATATAAATTTCTTGATCTATGCATCTTCTTTGAGTGAACTTTATCGGGGTTTGCATATAACTCTTTTATTGTCTGCTCTGCCCATTTTGTTTTTTATTGTAAAAATAATAACTTTGGTAGCAACTTTTTTGAATTTTAATAAAATATAACTCTTGAAAAACCAGTTTTGCAGTACAAGAGGTATGACTTTTTATTATTTCATTTTTGTTCAGTTTCCTGTAGAGATATTGAGTTTGGATTTAGGTTTTTTACTCATTGTATTCAATGTGCAGATACCCTCATAAGATGCATCAATCATTTAGTTTTGGACTCCGCTGATTCTTCTGAAGTACCAGGCACTATTCAAATGCATCTTTTAATCTGTAATTTTAGTTACTATTTGATTACTAAAGAATCAGATTCTGAAACCTGTATTTTTTTACTTCTTATCTAGTAGGTTTCCCCCTGACATGTTTTTCAAATCTTATTATACCTCAGATTCCTTTATTGGAGTATTGAGGAACCGTGAATTTTGGGGCAGAGAAAACTGTTATAATAATTTTCAAGTGTGTTATGGACCTTTTTTATTTACCTTTGTGAAGCATAACTGTCACGAGTACAACTAACTTGTTTTAATTGTCTTGTGGCATTCAGCCTTGATTTGTTTACCCTCTGCATTCTTTTTAAGAAATATAAAGTTCCTATCCTTAAAAGGGAAATATACCATGGGATTTGATGGTACTTCCGTTGTCATTTTTAATGGTTATATTATGATTGAGTTGCTTATTAATTCTTGTGTATCATTTTGAATATCATTTGTTTCTTCTGGATTCTTTCCCCAAACTATTTTTTTCATAGGATTTTCAAGGGCTTGAAAGTGAACAAAATATGATGAGAATAACATTAAACAAGGTGTTGATTTTTTCATGGATTGTCTTTTGAACATCCTTCCCCCACGACTTGTCCCCTATATGCAATTTTCTATATTCAAAGATCTTGATTGTGAAAACCATTGTTCTTTCCCCTTCCTCAATGAAGGATTGAACAGCTTAAGTGAACTGTTGTCCTTCGTCCTTCCATCATCTTTTTACCCCGTTTCTTCTGGAAATAAGCCCTCAGCTTTTTGGGTGTACAGTAGTTCGTTTTCTACATCTACTTTATTATTATTACTAGTGGAGTTTTCTTCTTTTTTTTGTTTAATTTTGTTTGACAACTGATCTAGGCTTGTCATACCATACACTATTTGCTTGAGGGTTGGCTTGCTGACATATAGGTCCTTGCCCCACAAACGAATGCTTGAATCTGTTTCTAACTTGTGTCATCTGCATCCACTAATGGAGCTTGGAACCTTCCATTCACTTCTTTGGCAAGAAATGGCCACACTTGGTGGGTGGGTTGGCTCTCACTGTATTCAAGTGTACCGGGGTTTGGAGTGAATGTCAGAGAAGATCAGATGGGTGCGATGGTGTTATCATCTTTGCAGTTATCCATGGGTATGATCTTTTCTTTTTGCTATAGATTGCCTTGGAAAGTTAAGTTCGGACACCTTCCTTCTTTTTCACTCACGGAAGCTTTTATTTCCAAGTTGGGCTTCTGGATTTCGCCTGGGATTTTCAAATTATTATTTTTACGTACAGCCTTCTTGGTAAAAGACCCACTTTGATATATTTTTCGTCTTTGGCATATCTTTTGAAGTTGCAAAAGGGAAGCATTTCATAAAATTTTAAGACCAATTTAAATTGCTTTGCAAAAATAAATTTTGAAAATGTTTTTTTTTTTTTGGTTTTTTGGCTAAGGTTAATATCTTGTGAAGCTGCAAAAGAGAAGTATTTCATAAACTTTAACACCAGTGTTTTTCGAAGATTTGGAAAATGTTGTCGTAAGTACTTTTTATTGTGCGAAGCTTAAGCGCTAATGCAGTAACAAAACTGGGCAAAGGTTACATTGGAGTAATATTTGCTTTATGTTTTTATATGCGCGATAATGAAAACATTTTTCTCCTAAAGAACTAATTTTATGGATGATGCTTGACTTTCTGGATGTTATAATGAAAGCATACTGATATTGATCACACAGTTTGACAAGGCAATTGGCACAAGCGAGAACTGCACAACTGACTCAAACAACTGGAGGTATTATATGGCAATCGAGAAGATTAGTGATAATATTTTGAAAACAAAATACTTAATGTGTTGTTACATCTTGTTAGAGCTCCGATAAATTTGGGGTGGTTGATCTTGGACGAGGTGTAACATTTGTTTTACTGGGAAATTTGAAGTTTCCTCCAACACTTGGTCTAACCACTCTCCTAAATTAGGTATAAAGATACATAACTCCTGGATGATCGACAAAATATGCAGATTTTTTCACGCACTTTTGTAGCTATTTGGTATATAAACAATTTGCGTAATACTTTTCGTTTGTGTTTTTACTTGTATAATTTGTCACTCAGATTGTAGTGTAACAGTTTAAATTCAACTTTCGATATCGATATGCTAAAATTTGCAAGTGATCACGGCGGTAATATCGTTATAACATGTTTATATTACTGAGTGAGAGTTTGAAAAATCCCTTACTGGATTAGAACAAAACTAATTTTGGGTAGGGTTTGAGAAGTACTTTATCTGGTGAGCATGTTTGTGCTGATGACTGCTAACTGTTACAATTTGTAGTAGCTGTTTCTGAAAATTATGAGTAAATTATCTTATACTTAGTTTTTATGTCTTTTTAATCTTGTGTCGTATTTAATAGACAACAAATTATTAATCTTTTGTGATCAAGATAAGTTGACTTTGTGCAAGCATGTTTTATGTGTATTGTCGAAAACTGAGTTTGAGTTTGGTAGAGGGAGTGAACACGAGGGAATGGAAAAAGAAGGAAATGAAGAGAAAGATAATGGAAACTAACAGATTAGATTAAGGGAAAATAGTGAAAGTGTAAGAAAATTGAAAAGAAAATTTATAAGAAGTTGTAGATGATCAAATTAATATATTTAAGCAGTAACTTAAAAACAATTCAAAAATAGATTAAATATAAAAAAAAATTATGTTAAAATTTACATTATGTAACCGATGGAGGTGGCGGAGAAATTTATCCAACCTTTTTTCTTTTTGAAATATTGCTCGCGAAAATAAGATTATATAAAATATGATTAGAGGTAAAATGAAAAAAAAGTTATGTGTTTTCATGTTATAAATTGTTATAGATTAATAAAAACACCAAATAGCCTTTTGTTAGTTCGCGTTTGATTATGCTATTTTAATTTAATATTATATCAATTTAAAATTTATGTAGTTTTTGTAAAATATGTATTTGTTACGTTATTATATAATGAGAAGTAATCTGTACTTAATAACATACTTTCATCTTCTTTTTTCCAGTTTATTTAGTTGTTTTCATAATGGTTGTTATCAGTTATGATTAGAAATACTTGAAGACTGGTATTTGTTTTTATTAAAATATATTCACATAATAAATTCAAGATCTGAACTTTAAATAAGACATTATATATATATATATATATATATATATATATATATATATATATATATATATATATATATATATATATATATATATATGTATGTATGTATGTCGTGTCTGTGTGACGTAGAAAACTTAAAAAAGTAAAATGCATCTTATATTATGATATAAAAAAATATATAATTATTTTTTTTTATCTTTTTTATTTGTTTAGTTTTAAATCTCTAGTTGGTTTTCGTTTTTGTATGGTTTTCATATTTGTAATGATTTTAATTGAGTTATATTTTTTTTTTTTGTAAAAATGAGCGAATTTTATCCTAATTGTTAAGTTGTTTTAAATGGTGTTAAATTGAGTTAACATGTATTTATGTTGATGTGTATTGTTTGATTAGATGAAATTTTTATTTAAATTAAAAAATTATGACACCACAAAATTGAATAATTTATATTAAAATAATATATTAGGGATTGAAAAGTTCAGGAAAGGAAAAAGTAAATTCAAGAGAGAATTAAGATTTTAACTATTGGACGTTCTTCATCAAGTTAGGCCATGGGCCTCTTTTGCGGTCGGAGTTTCGCTAGCGACAATCTCTTTCTTTCTCTTTTCGATGTTCAGATTCTCTCTTCCGCTTTGTGTTGGAGGTGTTCTGAGTGATGGGTATGCCTGTTCCCAATTTGGAGATTTTGTAAATGTAGGTCTAATTGTATGTACCTATCTTCGTTCTGACAGAGTGCCAAAAGAAAAATGACAAAGCCACCTAACTGTTTTTGGAATAAAACGAGTAAAGGAAAAACAATTTATAATTTTATCATGTGACCTTAATATCTGGTAACTGATAAGAGATTTTGAAAAGGAAAGTCACTGTGTATGCCAACCAGGTACAGTCTACCAGTTTTCTCTTTCAAAGCTTTTTATTTATATGCCAAAATTACATAATTAAATTTCATAGATTAGATTAATTGTATCATTATGAAATGATAAGTTATAGTCATTTTATCTCCTCTAACAATGATCTTATTATGTTATGAGTTCTCTGCAATTGATTCGAAAGTAAATGTTCTTCTTGGTGAGTTTCTTAGAACAACACTAGGCATAGTGGTGGGAGGATCATGCTTTGGATTACCCTTTTCAACTATAACATTCAATTCCAACTACAACACTGCAACAACAAGATAAAATGGATGAGAAACTTTAAAATGTCTACAAAAACACCACAAAGATAAGCACCACAGAGATAGGCAACATTGAACATGGGTAAAGAAATATATGAATTTCATCATGCATGCAAACAAAAAATGGAAAATAAAAAGCATGGATTGTGTATATAGGAAAGTAATCAATCACCTCTAGCATATTGTTAGAAAAAAAATGTAGTATTTGTTAATGTAATGAGAACTGAAGTAGAAGTTTGACATGATTATTGTTGTTCAGAAAATTGAAACTCAGGTGGGATGGGAAAGAATGAGTGTAAACTAAGGTGATGATGAATTTTTGAAGGCAATAAAATGTAGATTCCGAAAGAACAAAATAAAATAGGTGTGACAATCATTGTTTACAAGTAAAATTTAGAGGGCAAAAGATGCTTTGCTTTATTCTTTTATGTGAGTGCAGAAGGAATTTGATGACTATATAAGAAGAGGAAGGGTGATAGAACAGACAAAATTTAGAGGGCAGAAGATGCTTTATTGTCCGGTTCGCAAGATCTGGACACTGATTCGTTGACTAACCTGAGATCGGGTTTGAAGATGAAGAAGGGTTTCTCCGTTGAGATACATATGGATACCAAGGTGAAGATGAAGATGGATTGGCTCAAGAGCAAGAAGGTGGGAATTCGAGTAACGTGCGACGAAATCAAAAGAATGATTCCTGCCGACAAGTCTCCGATAGTGGCTTCCGTGGTGGACTCCGAGTGTAAGGTGGATCTTCGAATCAAGATCTGGAAGCTTTCATGGTGGACTCCGCCTTCCCGCCGCCGCGCATTATGCTCCCCATGCCGTACTCCAAAACATCGCTTCTACTACTTCAATTCGCCACCATCCCCATCCCGTCTTCAAGATCTTCCCAAAGGGACAGATGTTCCCGGTGGGGAGAACATTCATCGCCGGCGAAGTAGGTGCTTGATTTAAATTTCTTTTAAATTTTCTTCCTTCTAAATTTCTTTTGGCAAAGTTATATGATCCTTTGCAATGTTGATGCTTGGTTTTATTGAAGCAGGGTTCTCTTTTATTCTTCTTCCCTTTCAATTCTGGTGATCTATTTTACATCTTTGTTTGTGATTTTTGGTCTAATTGATTTATAAATTTAATTTATGAGAGTAAAATCGCTACTGCAGATGCGAGTTCAAATACAAGTTCCGGCCGTTGGCGGAATTCGACGGAGCCACCGCCCTAGGCCGAAATCCCAATCTGGAATTGATGATGGAGGGTGATGAAGACGATGGAAGCGATGAAGATGATGGAGGAATCTCAATCCCTTAACATTTTCGATTAAATTTTGTGCCATGTCATAAACTGTTCAGCTAAAAAAAATCTTCACGTAATATAATGTTGCTACGTCAACATTTTAAGTGTGCACCACGTTAGCTCAATTTAACGCCTGGGAAAACTTAAATGATTAGGGTAAAATTGACTCAATTTTACAAAAAAATATGACTCACTTAAGACCCTTACAAATATGAGGACCCAACTGATATTACTATACAAAAGCAAGGACCAACTGATGGTTTAAACCTTAAAAAATATTAAATTTTCAATAGATATAATTAAATGAAAATTTTCAATTGTTTCGCATCCTATAATCTGTCTTTTCTCTTTTTTAATAATATAATTTCTTTTAATAATTTCATACTAATTCATTACATAAAATTTATTCTCTTATATAAAACCAACATGAAAGGAAAAAACAAGAATCCATGTTATTAGATGTTACATTAACCTTCTTAGTTTTTCTTATTGTGAAAGTCTAACACAAACAAGTTATGTATCCTATTCATCAGAAGTTTTTATGTGATTTCACACTTTGAAGAATTATAAAACCAATAAAAACATGAGACTTTACTAAACAAGAATTGACAACTCCTGACGACAAAGTGGACATGAAATGTTTCCATTGCTCACCCAAGAGTTAATGCACACACAATGAAATTCATGAATACACACTCCAAATGGTTGAATGGAGTCTCCATTCTTAAACTCTTCCAAGCAAATACAACAATCAGACTGAGATTCCTTCTTTTGGTCCTCACGAAAGCATTTACCGGGAGGCAAGGTTATTACACAAACTTTGATTTCTGAAAGCTCCATTCTTATTTCAGGAGTCTCAGTGTCTCCAACTTCATCATCCTCCTCATCATCTAATATAAACATTTCTCTATAACGACAAAAGAATGATAACAATATATTACACCAAATAAGAAATCCTACTATGCAACTCAACACCACCTGTGTTCGAGATGCAGTTACATCACGTAACATGGAGATTAAAACATAGTAAGACACAGATGATGCCAACAAAATAGGCACCACCAATCCCAAAATAAAAATCATGATATGAGAATACAAATGTTGAAAATAAACAGAGAAATAACTGAAGATACTAATTAAGAACCCATTCACTTTCAGTTGATTTATATAAATTTAATTAAGTTTTATCTTTGTTTATAAATATGTTTATCTTTATCTATTGTGATTTTTTTTTATCTATTTATTAATTTCTTTATCTTTTATAGCTATATTATGTAATGTAAATATATCTCTTTCAAATATATAATATCATAAGGGAAATATTCTTTCTTATCTTTCAATATTTTTTTTTTATCGTGTAACATTAAGTTTTGAATTTAAGCATTCAATTTAAAAGAAAATAAACGAAAAAATAATTATAATCTTTTATTATCTATTTATTTTATCTCTCTAGATTTTTTACGACGGTTTATCTATCTATCAAAATATCTATAAAAAAATATACAAAAATATAAAATAGAATATAATTATTAAACTGGACGATCTGTAGGAACTATTTTTAGAATTGTTTAATAGAGCTATTGTTATCACTTTGATATATTTAATTATCTTTTAACAAGATATATCTTTCAATTTATCATCGTTTTATACCTTAAATTTAAATTTAATTTAAAAAAAAATAAAAAGTGATGAGAAAGTTAAATATAATTTTTATGACGATTCTATAATTCTGCTCAAATTCGAATCATATTTTACATCTCCTATAAGAATTTTTTAAGATATATCTTTAAAGTATTCACACTATATTAATTTATATAAATGATTTGTGATAAATGATTTATATTTCAGTAACGATTTATACAAATGATTATCAAACACTTGTTTTTTCATCAAACAACTTTTTTTTAATATTTTTAATATTCAATTTATACCATAAAAAATTAACAATTATATTATGACAATTGTAAGTATTTAAGTATTTACTTAAATATTGTGTTATTTAAATAGATATTATAAACAATGTGTCGTTTATTTATTTTTCTGAAAATCACACTACTTAAAAAACAAGTTATTCAAATTTTATCATAAGTTACGTACATAACTGCGTAAATGTTATTCAATATATTGCATTTAAAAAAAAAAGTCAAGACAAATTTGTAGTTTTCCTATAATTTGAAAAAAAAAATGTAATGATTTAATTATCGCAACTTAAAATAGATTATAAGTATAAAATACACTTAAGTAAATTTAATATCATTACCTAAATATACGGATTTACAAAATCGTTTACATATGAAATTATAAATCCCAATATACACTCAATTATAGTAGTATATTTTAATTTTTCCTACTATCGCATGTAATGCGACAACACAAATTCTATTATTACTCATCTATAACTAAACTCTTCATGTATATTAATTATATTAAAATTGATTTTTCTTAAATTAATTTTTTTTACACTAAAGAAACTATAAACTAAAGAGAAAGAAAAATCATTCGAAATCATATATTAATTATACAATTATTTGGATTTTTAGGAATTATGATAAGATATACCAATAAAAATAGTAAACAATCAATTTAATTTTAAAAAGGTTTGGTTGCATGAAATTTCAATATCTTTTAATACCTATACTTCCATTTGAAAGACAACGAAAACAAATATTTATTATTCTGAATTATTCTGTTGATGTTATCTTTAAAAGTTTCTTTTTCTTTTGATTAAATTTCGTTTGACATTTGATTCAAAAATTTGAATTAATTAAAAAAAAACTTTCAAAATGAGTGTTTTTTTAATCTTAAAACTTAAAGATATAAAGAAAATCTATTTAAAAAAAATAAAATCGTGTTAGTTTTTAAAATATTTTGAAAGTAATTACAAAAGATCATTCCAAACAGCAATGCTTTAGAAAATTTCTAATGGATATTAGATGATATTTTATTTTAAATAAAAGTTTAGTACAGCTTAAAACAAATTTCCAATTTATTAAAAGCACATTTATTATCATCAAACAAAAACACTCATGAGAAAAAAAATGCAAAATAATTGGGTTTCCTGAAAATTAAACAAAAAAAATACATTAAATCATTTTGGTTTTTTATTCATAAAATATTTCTGTTTTTAATAATATTATCTTTTACTTAAAGATATTATGAGTATATTTTCAAAAGAAAAAAATATTTTATGAAATATTAGTTACTGCTATTATCACATCAATTAATGATAGAGAGATATAGTTAAGATTTGACAGGGTGCTTCCAATGGAACAAAATAAGCCAATCAGAATGTTTAGTGATATGTGTATATGTCCCTGTAGATATATATAGATGTATGTATATGTATATATGTGTACACACTAAAACGTTGTCCCTCGCTTTTCATCTGTTACCCTCGCAACTTTGTTGGCGTCTGTTAACATTGTGGTGCTGTCTCCAAACATACTCACAACACATAACAAACTCATTCCATCACCTCACTGTCCAAAACCCTAATCTTTCACTGTTCTCCTGTTGTCACGCTGACCCAACACTTTTTTCACTTGAACTTCAGGAAAGGAACCCTTTTTACCACACCCACATGAAATCATCGTCCATTCAGGTCTGGGTTCGTTTGCTCAATATCACTGATTCATTTGGCAAGTAAAGGTTCAATCTTTTTGTGTCTTTGTGTTTTTGTTGAATCTCTTAGCATCCATCAGGTTGATAGTTTAGGGTGTTGTGTGTTTGGGCAAGTGGGGTTTAGAAGGGGAAATCTTGGGAGTTGGGTGGATTGGTGAGAGAGAAAGGCAGTTATGGTGACTGCTGAGACTGAGATTGGTGGGGATCAGAAGGGGATTGCTGCTCCTAAGTCTCCTTGGAAGACTCCTGCTGGTGATGGGAAGGGAAGTGATGTGTCTGTGATGATGGGCACCGAGTCTTGGCCAGCTCTCTCTGATGCACAAAGACCACCCAAAAATGTTGAGATTGCTGCTGCTTCTATGGCAAATGTTGGTGAGATTGCTCCTAGACCTCCTTCTATGCAGGTTAGCATGCTCTCTGTGGTGTAATTGCGATACAGAGAATGCCGTGCATATATTATTTGAAATATATTATGGTATTGAATTTGTATCTATCTTTTCTGTTGTCTTATATTGTTATAGAGTTTACTGGACTTTGTGATTATGACATGGAAAATGTAATGCGTAGATTCATAAAAATGTAATATGTAATTTAGTTTGTATGTATGATTTTGCTGTCTCGTATTTTACTTGAGTTTGTGATTACGACATGGAAACTGTAATGCATAGATTCATAAAATGTGATATGTTATTGAGTTTGTCTCTATATTTTTCCTGTCTTGTATTGTTAGAGAGTTTACTTGAGTATGTGATTATGACATGATAATTTTAATGCATAAATTCATAAAAATGTAACATGTCATTTAGTTTGTATACTACTTTTGTTGTCTTGTATTCTTTTTTAAATTTATTTGTTTAGGATAGACATTTGTGTCTGATTATGATTTTCACGATTTGTGGAAATTTTGCTAGCATGAATTTGTGGTTATTGATTAACATTGGATGGTATGTAAATAAAAGGTAAATTTGATTGCGTTCGTATGGTTTAACAGATAGCTTAGGTGTTCATTGATTTTTACCCATTAATGCTTAATAAAGCTTGTATGCTTAATGCGATAAAAGTTTTGTTTTTTGGAATGTAATATATATTTTTTATTTGTGTGTTGTGTTTTTTGATTTAATAGAAGGTGAATGGTTCTGGAAATACTAACTCGGTACATAAGCTGCCATCATCCCGTCATCCAAAGCCGGGTGCTAAGCGAAACTCAAGTGGTGCGCCTCCCTTTCCTGGTCCACTGCCTTATCTTCAGCCAGTTCCTCCAATTTTTTATCCTATGGTACCGCCTCCACATATTGCTGTTCCTGGTTATGCTTTTCCACCTGGTCCAGGACCTTTTCCGGGTGTAGAAACTCCTTTGGGGAAGCCGGTATCCCAGCCACCAGGACAAGCTTTTGCTCCGCCTGCTCATGCTGTTGATCCCAAAAGCACTCAGCCGCCAGTGCAAGGGGAGCCAAATGCTTATGCTGCTAATTTTTCTAATGGAAGACCAAACATCCAAGAACAAGGTGACCATCTAAATCCTGCCTGGCATCATCAGAGACCTTTTCCTTCCAGAGCAAACATTCCTATGCAACATGGCTTTGGACCAAGGCCATTTATACGGCCTCCATTTTATGGTCCGCCTCCGGGGTACATTGTTGGTCCAGGCTTCCCAGGTAAAAATTAAATACAGTCCTCTATTTATGTTTATGTATCTATTATTACAAGGACACACATATACTTCCTTTTTGTGTGCAGGCACTTTTGGATTTCTCAACTTGAATGCCATTTGAGGATTTTTCTTTAATTTCTTCATTCTCCATCAATTAGTTCTTTAATCCAATTTTAATTTTCTGGATAGGATCTGCCCCATATTGGGGTGTCACTATGCCACCTCCTGGCTCCATTAGAGGACCCCATCCTCGGCAGTTTGTTCCATATCATGTCAACCCTACTCCTCAGCCACCACCACCAGACACTGCATCTTTGAGGACTAGTATTGTTAAACAGATAGACTATTACTTTAGGTATGTACTTTCGTTGTTTTGGGTGATTTTATATTATATTTGTTGTTAATTGTTGGCCACAGTTAAATATATGTCTTAAAGACCTGATTTGATAAACCTTTTTGTGGAAGTTCTTTTTATCCCACATCATCTGAATGATGAGAATGATGTTTCTGACTTTCAATTGATGACATTGTTCTTTTATTTTGTATGTTTTTATTGTGAAAGTGCTGTACATGTGCATTCATTGATGCCAAGCCTGTATCTCTTATATTTTGACAATTGCGTAAGTTTAACATTTAGATGGCATTGTTGAAGAATTATTGACAGACATGACAAAGTGGAAATGATTTTTAGTGTTTGGAGTTTGGAGAGCTAGCTAATGAACATCAGGAATTTCTTTGGAAATTCTATGATAATATCTGTTTATTCCATTTTTTTTTTTCAAGTTAACGAAAGTAATTCGTATGATAGAGTAGTTCATTGAGCAAACTGCTGACTCCCTAGCCATCTTTTGGCAGTGACGAAAATCTGCAGCATGACCATTACCTTATTTCCTTGATGGATGACCAAGGATGGGTTCCCATATTCACTATTGCTGGTTTTAAAAGGGTATGTCCAAAGTATATTTTACCTCCCAAATCTACTATAGCGTTCAGATGTTTTGTTTTCTTCTGGTGAGTTCCTTGTTATTTCCCCTTTCTATCTTGCCTTAAATGATTTGAATTATCTTGTTAGGTCAAGAGGATGAGCTCAGACATACCTTTCATCCTTGATGCACTTCAGAGCTCTAATAATGTGGAAATTAAGGTCATTTTGCTATTCTGGTTTACTCTTTTACTGCATATGCTTTTAATTAACTCTAGAATCTAGTTTGTTGCTTTGGTTACTTTTTCTCCTGAGAAAATTTCTTTTATGGTACTCTATTTTATGTTTGTAGGTAGTTTTAAACTCTACATCTTTTTCAAGTAATGAGTTTGTTCTTTCCACACAGACATGGACCGACCTTAATCAGCTAAATTCCCGAGCCCTTTTAATTTGGTCAACTGATTATTTATATACTATAGATTATTTTTCAAAAATAATAGTTACAGACATTTTTAAAATCAGATTATAGTGTTTTTTGTATTTAACATAAATCAATTATGATTTCAGAATATTCACTCTCTTTTTTCTTAGTTATCTTCCCTAACCTATATGTCAAGACTTTCACTATAATTAGTTTATTATAAGGCGGATCTGGTACAATGGCAATATAACCTTGCCATTGTGCCAACACTCACCCTCCAATACTGTTTCACTATATTTCAGAAGAAATTCTGTTTGAAATATTGCATACACATACATTAACTCATAGTAGTCAATAGGACAATTGAGTGGGACATTGGAGTGTTGTTGTTTTTTCTTTTTTTTTTTAAAGTGGATGAGTGCAATAGTTGACTTTTCATGGGCTTCAAAAACCCTTTTTTACTCCTCGAACATCAATGTTTGAGTTGGTTTTGGATAAGATATTCCACAAAAGGTTACTTATATTCCCTTGCACATTATAAAACTTTTTTATTGTGTATTCCATTCTTTCTTCTTTAGACTTCCCAGTTCACATTTTACTATTTTATCTATTCTTTTTTCTTTTCTATTAATTTAATCGTCATTCATTTTTTTTGTCTTCCCTGGCTCCGAAATTGATGTGATAGTGCGTACACCAAGAGTTATTATTTTCCATCAATTATTTCAATTTTGGGTTTTATTTATATAGTATAAGTTATTTAGCTTTTATTGCAAAGTCAGTTGCTATTCAATGTTCTGCTACATAATAATTCTTGAGTCCAATGCATTTGTAACATCTGTAGTATAGATGTGCCGAGTTTATGAAAATTGCATCGAGCTAGTTTTTTATTCAAGAGGACATCTTTGTTTGGGATCGTTTCTTTATTTTTTTTCCAACTTTTCCTTCATTATCTTAGTTGCCTAACTTGTAATTTGCTTTATCTTTATAGGGTTACAAAATAAGGAAATGTGATAATTGGTCAAAATGGATTCGAGTTTCTTCAGGAAATTCAGGATCATCTACAGCTCAGATTCAGCAGAACCAACTTGTAGATGGTGCTGTCAATTCCCTTGAGAACAGTGATGCTGCTGGAGATAACACAATAGAGACATCGGAGGCAAATCCTAAAGATGCTGTTCATAATTCAATTTTGGCGGATCATAATCAGCTCAACGAAGATGAGTTGCAAGTTTCACGTGCAAACCAAGGAAACAACAATACGGAGAGCCATTATTCCAATGGTAAACCGATTGTGGCAAGTGATGAAAATGTCAAACTGTGTGACTTTGACACAATTAGTAGTAATTTACGTGATCTACATGAAACTGAGCCCAAAATATTTGACAATAATGAGACTAGAAACCTGGATGCATTGAATGATATGGATGTCCAGGACCTTACAAATGATTTTGGCAATACCTTTATGCTCGATGAAGAGATAGAGCTTGAGCAGAAGATGATAAAGAAGAGTGAACTTTCTTCTAGTGGAAGGTACTTCACAGTTCTATTTTACCTTATTGATATATAGTGGAATATGCAACAAGTATTTTCATAGACTCTGACAATTGTTGCATATGCCACTCTCTTTATGCTAAAGACGATTTTCTTTATTTCTTTGTAATATGAAATTCAAAGATTCCTTTCTTTCCACCCTTAAAAAAACAATGTGTTTATATTCTGTTTGAGATGTTAAAATACTTCTCTTTATTTTTCTTGTCTGATGCAGAGAATAGTATTAAGAGATTTTTGTGCCATGTCATTTTTGCATATTCTCTCCTTTTTGTTTAAACATTCATGTGGTAGAGTTTTTTGCCTAAAAGGATTGACGATGAAGATGATGAGATGGCTGTCATTGAACAGGATGTTCAGAGACTAGTAATTGTCACCCAGGTATTGATATTGCTAATATAATTGAAAATAAGTTCAAATGTTTATTCTTTCCTCTAAAGGGGTTATCATTCAAATTAGGTTTCAATTTTATAGTCAAATTACCCAAACAATCATGCTGATGGAAATTAAAAAACAAATTTAGGGTCTTCTGATTTGATGGATGTCAGAGGCTGGAACTACATAACTACAATGCACTGACACTGCTTACTTATAAATTATAACTAAAAGACTACGTGATGCCTATTTTTTTGGTTTCAATGAACAAGTTGGAAACTGATTTAACCATATCATGTTAAAATGTTTAATTACTGTGAACTGATTATTTAATAATTTTTGTATTTTGATGTACAGAATGCTGATCCTAAACAAGGATATAGAGGTGGTGGCAAAGAATCAAAATCCATTTCCAATGAGCTTGCTTCTGCAATAAATGATGGGCTTTACTTCTATGAGCAGGTAAAGTCACCATTCTTTTATGTTGCCAATTGTGATTTATTTTTCATTTTATCATCATCTTTAGCAAGTTTTGGTTGCCTCACCTAATGATCAACAGGAGCTGAAACATAGGCGGTCTAATCGTAGTAGAAAGAATAACTCTGATAGTAGAGATCGGAATATCAAATCTCCTAGCCATAATTCGGGTGTGTCAAATCTAAAGGCAGTTGAGAATATTGGTGCAAACAGTGTTGAAGAGTCTGGAAGCAATACTTCTCGAAGGAAACAGAAAGTATTTCACAAACAACCATCTTCCCTTAAGCAGCGGTTTTTCTCAAGTAATTTTAGAAATCATGGAACTAGTCGTAATTCTCATGGAATCATATCTGAAAGTCCACCCAGTAATTCAGTCGGATTTTTCTTTGCTTCTACGCCTCCTGAAAATCATGGGTCAGTTCAAAAGTTCCCAGTGCTAATTACTGTGATATGGCTTTTTATAGCCTTGTTTTTCAGTGAGCATGAGATGACATGATTGTTTTATTTGACAAATGAAAAGCTATTTCACTAATTATCTTAATTTTGCAGTTTCAAGCCTTCCAAATTGAGTAGTTCACCTCATGGGGGCCTTTCTGGTAGTCCACATGGGGGATTTTCGGGCAGTCCACATGGAGGTTTTTCGGGCAGTCCTCATGGGGGGTTCTCTGGTAGTCCACCTGTGGGTTCCATGCCAAAGTCTTTTCCACCGTTTCAGCATCCGAGTCACCAACTCTTGGAAGAAAACGGTTTCAAACAGCAGAAGTAAGTGATAATGCTTGATACCGCTGGTGTGCACTAGCAGTAATCTGATATATCCGTATAGTTTGCATTTTCAAAATTCTTCATGTGATTGTTCTTCATTTCAGGTACTTGAAGTATCACAAACGGTGTTTGAATGATAGAAAGAAACTTGGAATTGGTTGCAGTGAGGTGAACATCATTTCTTAATTTTTTCAAGAAATAATATTTGGAAAGGTGAAATAAATGCTTTGCTGTGTCCACATTGGTAGTACAAAGATTGAAATCACTATCTCAAATACTAATGCTTCATTATGTTCACTTCTATTTTGCAATTTGTACCTATTGTTTGATCTATTTCCCACCTTTTATATTACTTAATTGTATGAATTATATTGCATGCATTGATCTATTTCCCACCTTTTTACTACTTTTGGAATTTTTTATATTAATTTGCAGTACTCAGCTCTTTCTCTTTGACTTAAATTAAATCCCATCATTAGCAAAATCTGTCTATCAAAATGAGATTGGCTGCAGTTCTATGATCTTCATTTTTGCATTTTATTTTCAATCATGCACTGGCTTATTCTGCTAAATTCTTTTTGTGTCTATGCAGGAAATGAATACATTATACAGGTTCTGGTCCTATTTTCTTCGGGACATGTTTGTGCCTTCTATGTATAATGAATTTAAGAAATTAGCTAAGGAAGATGCTGCTGCTAATTATAATTATGGCATAGAGTGTCTTTTCAGATTCTACAGGTATCCATTTCAAATTTTTGTTTGGTATAGTAATTTGCTAATTCTCATGTTTTCTGAATTTTCATCTACTCTTTCTTTCAATAGATTGCTTTATTTCCCTTGTGAGACATCACGCTCAGCTGTTCTGATCTTTGAATAATTTCTTGTTCAGTTATGGTTTGGAGAAGGAATTTAGAGATGATTTATACAGGGATTTTGAACATCTCACTCTGGATTTCTACCATAAGGGCAACCTGTATGGCCTGGAAAAATATTGGTAAAACTGATTTACTCTTATTATTTTTTTCCACTGCACATTAAGTTCACAGTTCATACAAGATTGGTCATAGTGAAAGAAGTAAATCATATCAATTGGCAGTGCAATTATAAAGTAAAAAAAAATGTTCATTGGTCTAGAAGTTTATTTACATAACCACGTTAGTTATATTTGATAATTTCCTGTTCTAACTGACCACAATATAGAATTGTGCTTTAGCTATAATCCAAATTAAATCACCATATCAGTAATATATATGTTAGTTTCCCTGTAACAATGCTACCCTGTTTTTAAATAGCACTGCATTTCTATAATTTGGGGAGTGGAGTTGCCACAATCCAAAAATTGATTGTCTTCTTAACATAATCATCATCATACTCCAGTCCAGGACTCATGCTATGTTCTTTACATATGGCATTGGCAGGGCATTTCACCATTACCGGAAGATCCGCGACCACAAAGAACCTTTGAATAAACACCCTGATCTGGACAGGTTGCTCCGGGAAGAGTATAGGGGTTTGGAGGATTTTCGTGCCAGAGAAAAGACTGTGGTGAAAGAGGATTTGAATTAAGTTAAGTGATATGCCTGATAAATAGACATGGCATAGAGTTTTGATGGCATTCCCAATTTTGATGAGAAGTCTTGACAACATAACAATAGAGTTGTTGTGAAGTAACCGGCCTGCATTTTGGTTTGAATGGAAAAAGAGAGGAAGATTGTTTGTTTGTTCTCTATATTTGGTAAGAAATCTCATCAAGAGGATTGCTGATTGCCTAGTGTTTTCAGGTTTCTTTGATGATGATGATGATGATTCTATATGGTATACACCACTGCATCCTTTCTTTGGTGGATCTTGCAGACTTTGGGAGACACATTTTCTTGTCTCCAGAAATGTTGTACATAAAGATGATAGAGACTAGAAGTTGTGACATTACAGCATAAGAAAAAGAGGTTCTTGTTTTTATTTTTGGTGGAGGGTGAAAAAGGGGAAAAGGGTTGTACTTATATCTTGCCAAACTTGAACAATAAGAGTGAGAATCTTCTTACTGTACTTTGTCTTCCTCGTTTCATTTATCTGACAATTCTTCTCTCACAAAATTGGTATGCTTTCCAAATTATGACATTTTTTGTACAACTAAAATGGAACATGTTCTTTCCTATGATTTCGGGAATTACTTTTTGTTAACCTTTTGTCTATGAATAAGAGAAAATTGTGCCAACATTCCTTGATTTTGTGAAATTAAAGAAAATCTTAGTATTTTTATTTATTGACATATAACGTGCTTGGTTAATATGGTTTGATTGTGAAAGAAGAAACACTGCAGAAAAAGTTCTTCTAAATGTTAGCAACAGTGAGAATTAGTATAATTTGGTCCAAACATTGAAGAGATGTTATGCAAGTAGGTAACTGTGTATACAAACTTCGTATTAGACATACGTTTTCTTTAGATATAAACTAGTATATAACTGTGTATATCCAAAAAAATGTATTACAAAATCATATTAATATAATAACAGTGTTTTATTTTATATATTAATTATTATAATTATTGAAGTTTATAGGTAAAAAGGAACATTTAAAAAATATGATCACTTTACTTCATTAAATATAATAGTATAATTTCTATGTTAGAATGTTAAGATTTGTTAGCGACAACTTTACTTTAATAAAATATCACTTTCTTCTTAAGTATGATCAGTTTTAAAAATATTATTTTGAACATCTTGTAATTTGAATATATATATATATATATATATATATATATATATATATATATATATATATATATATATATATATATATATATATATATATTGAAGGAACATAAATAAATTTCTAAAGATATAAAATATTTAATTTTCAATTACTATTGAAAAAGGAATCTTACATGAAGGAAAAAAAAAAGAAAGAGAGAAGATCATCAAGGAACACTACTTTTGCCTGTAAAGAAACATTTCCTTCAAAATCACTAGTAGTAGAAGGTAGAAAAGGCAAGATTATCAACAAGACTGTCTCTTTGTGCTCTTTGATTTGGAACAGCATGCATTGTGAAATATGATCAAATGGAACCCACCAAACAACCAAGAATGAACGTTTTCGTCAGCAACAACAGAATAACAAAGAACAATTTTTTGTCTTTTTATTCAGGATCACATTTTACAACCCACGATCAATGACTACAAGTCTCCATTAAAACACAAACAATAACTGTAGCAATTGAAGGTCTAACAGTCCCTTGAAAAAAGTATTAATGACTAACAGTTAGAATCCTAAAGATCTGTTACGGCTCCTTGTGTTGCTCTCAACGTCAAGGTTGGTAACAAAGCCACAGCCTCACCATCAATGACAATAAGTTCACCATTCTTCAAGCACCTTGTCTTAAATTTTGCACTGAACATCGATAAACACTCATTTAGAAACTTTAATCAGTCTCTGCTTAAAAAAGAATGCATAAAAATACCAAGAGGACTAAACTTACAGATATCGATTTCTATTTGCTCTAAGATTAGTTGCTTGCACTTCACCAATAATCTGATCTCCAATGTAGACCGGGAACTTAAAATTCAAGTTTTGAGATACATACACAGCTCCAGGCTGCAGTCATCCATGACATTAGATAAGTCAAGGGGCCAGGGAAGAAGAGGAGTTTCAGAAAGTTATCACAAAAAATCAGAGCGATTGAATAACTAGCTTCATATTATTGTATTAATTCACATAATTTATCAAGCACTTTACAAAATCCAATGACAGGTATCAATGTTTACCCTAATAAAAAACTTAGTTTGTTGAGATGAGAGAGTTAAATGTCATTCTCTTCGATTTCCATGGGAAGCATTAAAAGTTTGGAGAGGGATAGATTTAAACTTACAAAATGTGTGGAGATGATATGGGGAAAGAGAGAAGACACGAGCATCCCGTGTACCACTGGACCTTCAAATCCAACGTCTTTGGCAGCAGCAGAGTCAAGGTGCAAAGGATTACAATCAAAACTCACCCTGGAGTACTGGAGAACATCTTCCTCGGTAAAAGCCCTTGCTTTTCTCAACACATCCCCAGGCTTAAGTACTTCTTGAGGAGTTACCGATGCAAAACCCCTCAGGTTCAGACACTGAAGTTTGCTACATTGTAAACTCCGGAGGAGCATTCTTGCAAGAATTTTTCAATTCAACAAAACAAATCCTTGACGTCCTCCACTAACTGAAATTCAAGTGAAATGCACTTTAGTATACCCACAACTAAAGACCAAATATTCTTTTAAAGTAAAATAAACAAGACAAGAAAAGTTCATCAACCCATTTTCGTTTGTTTGATGTGGCAACTAAAGTTTTAAAAGAGAGTCAAACTGATTATAAACTACAGTGTACGTCATTACCGCAAAAAGAACACGCAGAACAGATAAGCAATTTTTCTTTTGGTTAAAGCATTTTAACAAACAGCTTCCCTGCATGCCAATAATTGAATATTTGTCACGACAACAAGCTAAATGTAACATGAATCGGATTTCATCCAAAACAAAAGTCTATTAAACTGCGATAACAAGACAGCCTTCTATAAACGGACCTTGGAAAGTTTGGACCTTTTTTTGTGCCCCTCCTATTATTTATATAGTATATAAGCCGTTTTAGTAGGTTGTATAAATTTTTGCATAAATAATAATTATTTTTAACATTCAGAATCAGAAAAAAAAAATTGTCTTCTCATATATATATATATATATATATATATATATATATAATGAAGAAATGTGACTATGTTGACACAGGATAATAAGGATTGAATAGAGATGAGAATGGAACATATTATTTCACATGTCTATTAAACAAATACCTATTAGGTTTAAATAAGTTAAGATATTTTGAAATGTTGGATCTTGAACCATTCAAAACTTTTTCGAGCCTAACATGACGTTTTTTTTTTTTATGTAAAGATGAATAGAAACTTTTATGTGTATTAATACTATAATTTGTCCATATAAATTGAAAACGGGTCAGGAAATTTACGTTAACTCACGCATTTTACGATGTTAAAATTGAAAACGCATATTATGTATTCACAAATATTTCAAATTTTTAAAATTTATTTGAATAGTTAAATATTGTAATTAGATCATTTACAATCTGTTTAATTTAAGAGAAGTTGGAAAATAAGGTCGAATAAAAATAGTGATCGAATAAAGACAAGATTGAATATCCATATTCTTTATTATTTTATATTTTATACCATTTTATTTATTACATGTTAGACAATTAATTACACAGTTTCTTGTTAAAGTCACACTATAAAAAAACCTTTGACTACTTATAAACAAGCATTTCAAACATTTATAACATTTGTTTAACCAACCAAAAATTGAGTTAATTTCCCTCGTATTTTCCATATATATATATATATATATATATATATATATATATATATATTTCATTATTACTAAATTTCTTTTGTTTTTAAATTTTTAAATTTTTCACATTAGTACATTTGGGATTTGTAAAACGCATAACCATAAATTAAACCAGTTTTATGATGTAATTACAGAAAATTTGCAAATTCAGCTGCTTTTGAATTAAAATCTTCTACTAACGATTTATATAAAATTGGTAAGTTAATTATTTAAAGTAAAACATCTTTGAAAGAATTTCCGTATAAAAGAGTTTATAGATTTGTAAAAACTAAAGGAAACACGTAAGAATTATAAACAAAAAACTCAAAAGTCAAACACTCAGACTATGCAGCGTAAGCATAATTTCAACTACTAAAATAAAAGAATATAACAAATTCCAATAAAGTAAACGAGGAAACTAAGTTCAAAAGGCATGAACCTCCTAAAAATATTGGATTAAACAAAATTGGACATTTTGCTTTTCCAGTTTAAAATATCAACCATAAAGCAACGGGAATGAAGGACACCAAAATGCTTTCATATGAACAGTAACACACATTTAACCTTTTGAAAAACAAGGATATTTTCCAATAAAGCAGGGGTCTTTCATAGTGCATATTCGAATACTAAGATATTAACAACCTATCATCAAAATGTGTGGAAGTACTTGATTATAATAGACAAATAGTAAAAGATTAAACACATGTAAACGCAAGAGCAAAATGCTTTAACATGTGCAGTAATCTTTCAAAATCCTACGGCGCATCCGTGCGCCAAGTCTAGTCCAATTGTCTTCCCAGTTATAGTCAACTAAACAGCATAAAAGTTCATCCCTGTTTCCTTTCTAAAGCAGCATTAGGATTTCTTCAGCAAAAGAACATAGAGCTAGAGACATTATCATTCAATTTAGGCAACTGAGGGACAGGGTGAGCACCACTATGACTAGAAGCTGTCTCCGATCTTTCCTCAAATTTCATAAACTGCCCCATCTGAGTAGCAGCCAAGTGAGCATAGCAGATTGGAGCAACTGCAGAAGTTTATTCACCAAATTAGGCACACTTTACAACCACAAAATAAACAAATAAAGCAAAAGATAATCGAGTGACAAATTACCAACAGATATGGCAGTGGTGCTCCTCTGATACCTGTTTTCACAAGTAAAAAAAACTTATTGCAACGACTCTAGATGCCAAGAGATTAAATAATAATATATTAAAACAGCAACTTACACGTATGATAATGAGTGCACAAGTTCCTGCAGATCATCAGCTGAAAACCCAATCTCATCTAACAGAACATGATAATGTGTAGGCCTACTAGTACCCTGAATAGTACGTATTCAAAATAATTAAACATGTTAACAGAAGTTGTGACAAAAACAACATTTATGAAATTGCACGTCGCGACGACCGCAAACATTTGAATTAACAAAAGAAACAGGCACATGATGCGGTCATAATAAAATGGGCACTAAACCAAGACTCAACCACGATTTACAAGTTCTGTAATTTGTGAAATCAGACACAAATATGAATAAAAACGTGCAAAATACACACTAAAGAAAAAAGTAAACGAATGAATCAATAATTATGCATGTGAATTCACTATACACAGTAAAAAAAGGTCAAATTCATAACTAATAAAACCATGTTAAAAATAGCAGTGATAAAAAGTCAACAAGAAACTTCGAATACTCACAATCATTCCAGCATGTGCACACATGTAAAAGTCATAGTTCCGAGGATGACAAATTTTGTTATCAATCACAGTTCCTGTACCAAGAAAAAAGATCAAATAACAAAACAACTAAATATTATTGACTCTTGCAAAACTTCCACAAAGGTAACTTACCAGGAGGAACATTGTCGGGAGCATCTGCTTGAAAGAATTTGGTATGGTGGTTCTTTTGAGCCACAATAACCAAAAATTTGGGATTCCACTTCTCATCTAAAAACTTGCAAGCCTGATTTGAAAAAGTAAATATTAACCACAGAATAAACAAATGCATAGTTAAAATATTGTTTGACCAGGCCATCGAATACACACCTCTATTATTTGATCGAGCTCGATATTTAAAACTTGATTGAACTGGGACTCACTGACTCCATCCCTAAATAAAGAAAAAAATATAGAAAGTACTACAAGAATAAAATCTGATCCAATAAAAGAACAAAAACTAAATACAACAAATCTGAAGTCTGAGGAAGACGTAAAAAAGCAATAAATATGTATACATCAACAAAAAATTATGTACTACTGCAGAACACGATACGTATGAGTCAACAACTATAACAAAATACAATTTTTTTACAAATATTCACGAAATTATAAAAAACCAACAGCTACAAAATAAGGGTTTGCAGAGCCCATCACGTAATTTCATAGCATAATTCTAAAATAAATCATTCAATTAAAAAAGAGAGATAGTTTAATGAAGCCATAAATAGACCTAGAACAAAAAATTTAATAAAACATCAAAACAATAAAAATTAGTACAAACGCAATTTAAAATTTGGGAAAATGTTAACCTGAATATGATTATATTCTCAGGCTTTTTATTCCCAGAACTTCTGTAGAAGTCAAGAAGTAACTCCCTGAAAATATAAAATAAAAAAATAAATGCCTACCTCCATATAACACATACCTTGTTAAAAGCATAATACGAATATTTGCTTTCCAATAACGTCATAAAACTGGAATTGACTTCATAATATATTTCAAGAAATACTTCTATAGCTACGGATGAACTTAGAAAAGTAACGACAAGTGTATTAAAGATAATAAAAAACTGCAAACATATATTGCTACAATGGCTATAAAAAAACTATATCTATTACGTCTATCAATAAACAAAATTTTAATAAAATCGATGTCATAAATAGACAAATTCACGAACTACAAACAGATATTCGTTTACCTAATTATGCCTTCATCCACCCCATCAGAGACTTTCTTAAACAAATTGTCAATCATTTCAACCTTCGGAGACTGGGTTCGGACACATGCTCTATACTTTGATATTAAAGGCCACTCCAGAGAGCTAACCACCTAAACATAAAGATATTACTTGTGCAATGTTAAAGAATTATAGATTTGAAATAAATAAGCATCACAACACAACACAACACACGACCCCTAAAAAATTACCGCTGCAATTGAAGGAATATCGGTTTGCCCTGGGGAGCCATGAGACACGTCCATGCCAATAACAATGGTGGGAGCTCTGGAAACAACTGGGATAGAAGGAGCATGTTCAGCTCCTAAAATAGAATTCAGGCCTCCAAGCTGCACAATGAATAAAATTCAGTGAAACAAACGAAATGCAAGTAGAGCATAAATACAAGCAAGTGCAAAATATCATACCTTAGCATTGATCTTCAGTAAAACATTGGTCAAATACTGATCATTGACCCTTTGAGGTGCTATACACTGTGTAACAATCCCAAAATCAGCAAGATTCCTCTTCTTCCACGGACCTTCGAGGTTCCATTAATTTTAATTAATCAATAACAAAACTTGAACAATTACATATGAAAAGCAGTAAAGGTCCAATTAATTTTAATTAATCAATAACAATACTTGACAATTACATATGAAAAACAGTAAAATACAGTTAAGGATGAATCATATACGTTACCAGATAGTTCAGAATTTTATGCAAAACAGTAAAATACAGTTAAGGATGAATTATATATGTTACCATATAGTTCAGAATTTTTCCTATCAGGAAGAAGACAAAGAAGAAATTGTGGAGGCCCTGGGAGTTTAGATTGCACAAACTCAAGCATTTTCTCCACTCTAACCAGAGGCGGGGATCGTTTATTGCGAAAATCTTCTTCAAAGACATCAAAAGGTTGTTCAATCGTCTGTCAGAAACAAATAAAAAGTGTAGTCAGAATGTTTATTATGCTTCCAAGTGAACATTTAAATGAAAAACTTACAATTCATTTCATTTGAACTTCCAAGTGAACATTTAAATGAAAAACTTACAATTCCTTTCATTTGACCGCACTTGATGAGATCCCTAACAAGTCCTCGTACATCACATCGGGCAGAAAAGTTAACCACAGCCCATTTTTCAATTTTTACCGGTCTAACTAATTTCTGGAGAAAAAAATCCAATCAACAAAAATTCACAACCGTTAACTAAGAACAAAAAAATGTAGATGAGAAGTTGAATTAAATACCTTTTGATTGAAGTTCCACCTCCCATTTCTTGGATTAAAATCCTCGCCGTTTCCAAACTTTAACTGAACATAATTTTAATTATCAGTTTCAGATTCAACAAACATTGATAATTAATAAATCAAAGTCTACAATTTGTCTTAGACAGCACATAAATATTGATCATATGAACATCAAAAGTGGTATTATCTAATATCTAAATACATAAAACAAAAACGATACCCACAAATAAAAGTCATCATTCACATCAAAGTACTAGCATAATTATAGAACCATTAAAAATTTTACCCTTGGAGCTTGTAAAACACGACCTTCAACTTCAGTAAAGCCAGAGTTGATAGAAATACCACAGTTACGAAGCATAGGTTCAGAACCATAATTACTTCGACTCAAAGCCTGAAATAATAGAAATAACATCAACTTCATCGGTAAATGTTTGCATCATAACAATTGGTTAAAATAAATTACAAAGAAACTTACATCTGTCAACACTCTCATTCTCTCCGGAGGCTTCTGTCTAGATTTCTCCACCAATGAGGATCTTTGGAGTGTGGTTAGAGCTTTAGTATAGCGTTGAAGGGATACCAAAGAGCAAAGCTAATCAAAAAATAAGTAAAATATTTTAATCAGTGATGTTCAATTTCAATTTCATATTGTCTACTGACCAAAAACAAATCAACACATTATACCTCAAGGGGAATATATGTTGGCCGCTTCGGCTTTCCAACATTAATACATGGTAGATCACCTGAGTAGCGAAGATCTATGTTTCGACGATTAACAAAGTAATCATACACTGTCACCTCCTCAGTATCATCACCATCTCCACCCTTTCTCTTTAATGTAAACCTAAAATATCCACACACCAATAAAATCCTAACTTGCAAGATAGAATATAACTCTACCAAGAGCAATAACAGAAATGAGGAAAATTAATGAAAAATGACAAAAAAGGATAGTGAAATACAGCTGGTCTTTGCACGGGAGGTCACTAAGCCCGGTAATTTTATACTCTTGATTGGATGGACTTGCTTTAATCCTCAAATTTTTAAGAGTTCTCTTGGCCTGTTCAAAATAGTTAAATAAAAATGTTATTTCTGAAAATAAAAATCAATGAAACAACAGTCCAGAGAATTTGCTTACCTTTACCCAGTCCAGAGAAAACGGATCTTTTACATTCTGATTGGAAATGAGGAAGTCCACCACAGGCCCAGGGGTAACTATCATTGTGGTTGAGACATCTGGAATTTTTTTAAATAAGTTAAACCCATGAAGAATGAATTCCCTGCAAAAGAAATAACCACAAGCAAGTACAACCAACAGACGATACCTATGTTAAGTGACAAGCCACTCTGGGTGGTTCTAAAACTAGAATGAAATCCCCGACAGCCAAGAACACCTCCTCCTACATCAGCAAAATTCTTCGGATCATTATGGAAGAATGACTGGCGCACAAGCAGACAGCCTCTGCAGATAAAAATTATTGTTAATAAATAATAGCAGGCACACACAAAAAAGATGAACCAAACTATTATCAAAATTCAATAATGATATTTATTTATGGAATAATAAGAATTTGGTATAAATCACACACTGTTTAGCCGCGTGCTGCCTCAGAATGATATCAAGAACTCTTATTGCTTCCTGGTAATTATCAGAATCTTGTCCACGGAGAGCATTGACAATTGCTTGCAGTGGAATCTTTGAAGCAAAATTAATCTCAACTTTAAAAGTTTTAGCTCTATTTGGGCGCCTCATTCTCTTCTTGTCGTTCTCACTGATTTCTCCATGTCCATCAGGGCTGGCATTTCCATTATTTCTATCCATACATGTTCACAGAATTTTAGAAAAAGTTACACAGCAAAACATTTGCATATAAGCCTGAATTAAAAATGAGAAAACAAAGCATGTCAGTCAACCTGCCAGCAGAGACAACGTCCTCGAGAACGACAGTGAACTCAAGGCGATTACGAGCAAGAGAGCCAAGGGTAAAAAGGGTTTTTTCACCATCATAGGCAAAATCCTTCCCATTTAATTCAGAATTATAGGTCTCCTGAACCCTGTCAAGGACCTTTCTTCCCACGCCCTTACCCTCTACAGGACGTCCATCTTCATAAGAAAGAGATACCTGCTCAAAACATAAACACTAAATACACCATCCAAACAGACAGAAAATTAATAATACAAATTAATATTACAGAAGAAACAAAAGGACATACACTATACTGAAAAAAGTGACCGTCAGTGTTTCCAACATTCACTCTAAAGTGATTAGTGAGAAGTCGCAACTTCATCCCTTTAGAAGCAAGGCCACGCCTGGCTATTGGAAGCCTCAAGACCTTCTTTTTCTCCGGCTCCATTTTGATAGGCACTACATCTGATGGGATAGCAGGTGGTGGCGGAGGCAGAGAATCCTCAGTGCCATTTGTCCCAAACGAAGACATCTCCTGCATAAACATTATATGGCACTATATGGTCAGATACATAGAATAATGTCTATATTTTCAGATTTCACAGAAAACTAATTAAATTTTCAGACATTACACACATGCAACAATAACAATTTGCAAAACCCTACAGCATAACGTATTTCTGTAACAAAAAATAATAGATATACTATAAGTAATATAGCAAAATAAACCAAATTTAAAAGAGGAAAATAGATAATGTAGCATATAGTTTTTTTTTAATAATAGAAAACAAAAATTCATCGCATCAATAACAGTGAAACAAAATATTAAAATGCCATTGTGTGGAATAGACATACCACCCTAGAAATTCAATTTATTAAAATCATAATACCTCAAAAACTTAAGCAAAGTCGGAAAACTTAAACAAAACTCAGAAAGCAAAATGTTCAAAAATCAATAAGTGCATTTATTTTCAAAATAAATACAAAATTACAAGATCAAGGCACATGCAGTAGATAAAAACGAAAGGAAGCCACACTTGCACCATACACAACACCAAAATAACCATAAACACGGAAAAAAATGATAAATAAAACAATGAAAATGAAATAAGCCAAAGAAACAGTCCAGAAACAGAGAACGCAACTTGTTAAGTGGAAATATAGCAGCGCAAACAAGGAGGAAAGTTAATGAAAAGCCAAATTGTTAAAATAGGAGGTTGTTCTTCACTTACCAGAAAAGCGCGCAAGCACAAACTCTAATAATTAAAAAACTAGTTAAATCCTCAGATATTAGCGACATGCAACAATAAAAATGTGCAAAATCCTACAGTATAACATGTTTCTGTACAACAAGAAATAACAAATATACAAAATAAACAGCTTAAAAGAGGAAAAACAGATAATATAGCATATAGTTTCTTATTTAAGTTTAAAAATAAAAAATAAACCGATCGTATCAAATAGTGAAATGTTAATGCTAAATATTAGAATGAGTAGAATAGACATAACTTGAGAAAAACATAAACAAAACTCAGAAAACAAAATGTTCGAGAGTCGGTAAGCGCATTTGTTTTCAAAATAAATACAAAAAAAAAAAAAAAACAACGATCAAGGTTCATACACATTATAAAAACGAGAAGAAACAACACTTCCACCGTACAAAAACCCTAAAAAAACCATAAACATAGAAAAAATGGTAAACGAAACAATGAAAGAGAAACAAACCGTAGAAACAGGCCAGAAACAGAAAATGCAGCTTGTTAACTGGAGAACAGAAAATGCAGCTTGTTAACCGGAGATATAGCAGAGGAAGGTTGATGAAAAGGCAAATTGATAAAATAAAGAGGTTGTTCTTCACTCACCGGAGAAGAGTGTATGCAGAAACCCTAATAATCTTCCAGGCGTCGTTGTTCTCCCGCTCCTCTTCTTATAGCAGTGGAAGGAGAGAATTATAAACACCTGTTCATCTCCTCGAACTTAAAAAGGAAACGAAAGAGAGCTGACTCCTCTCACACGTTGATCATCTGATGGGCTGACGTGGAGGGCCGTGATCTAAACACATCTTAATGACGGTTACTATACCGTCAGATGACCCCACTTCTCTCATCATTTGTATTTTAATAATAATTAAAACATTGTCCTTTCAATAAATAAATAAAATATTTTCCCATTCAGAGTTTTGTTTGTAGATTTGGGTGGGATATAATTCTGTTGTTCAGAATAAAAAAATTAATGTGGATAATCATCAAAGTAAAAAGCAAATAATAATAATAATTACTGCAAGTACATTTTTTATTTGGTCATCAAAGATAATACAGATTTATCAAGTAGAAGTTAATATATATATATATATATATATATATATAACTATCAAAATATACATATAGTTAATTAGATATAACTAAAATAAATAAATGAATGACTGTTCAAAAAGGTGAAGTGTGACTATGACAGCATCAAAGACCCACTTCTCTCAATATTTATTCTTATTTACTAATAAATTAAAAATTAATTATTACAAAATAAAATAAAACTTATTCAAATTAGTGGTATGGTTGATAGAAAAAACGTGATCAACCTAATCCAAACTGAAAATTGAATCAAATAATTGTAAATAGCTGAATTTTGTTTTTCTTCTATTTAAAGTTGGGCGGTTGAGTTCGATTAAAAAATTAATAGAGATATGCTGTGATTTTTTAAAATAATTATTATATTTACCGCTTCAACTTACATCATATCTATAGACAAGCTCTATAATTTATAATTAAAATTTAGATTTTGTACTTATTATAACATCTTTTATTTCTATAAATAAATATACTAATAATAAAATAATTTAAAAAACAATAATAATTACTTACTAAAATATAGTACTACATTTAGATATAAAAATACTTTGGTTTAAATTTTTTATTTTAATTTAACATTTAAACTATATCTACTTTTTATAAGATTAAAGAATTAAAAAAAAATAGTTGTCTGTTATTAATATAAGTTGTCTGTTAGTAATATAAATTGTGACGCAAATTTCACTACTATCAAAGTTTAAGCCACATACACATAACTCTTAGTGGGGAAATCCAATATCTAAAAATAATTTAATTAAAAGACATGTATAAAGGCCAAAATGTGTATTCTCCCATATTTACACTCTAAAGATTCACCGAAAATATAAACCAAAACAATCACAACCATAGAAAATAAGTGTTAGTATGTTTTTTTTTTATACATCACTTAAAAGTTCTTTTTACTCAAACACAATAAAACATCAAAATCATCATTCTATCTAACTCAGATTTAGTTAATACAGTAAAATTAAATGATTAAGTGGAGATAAACACCAATATAAGTAAGAGAAAGTAATTTTTGAATACGTATTTGTGATTCATACACATATTTTCAATTATATTAATATTAAATTTATTTGATATGTAGTGTTAGATTATGATGTTAAGAATTCAAATACGAGTTTAAGTTCTGCATTAATTAAAAATAAAAAAATAAAATATTATATAAAAATAAAAAATCCATTTACTCATTGATAAATGGTGTCAATCGGTATTTAAAAAAAAATATTGTTGTATATTTAAGTGTATTGTAAAAATAAAAATTTAATTTTTATTTTACTAAATTAAATTTTATATATTTTTAATAATATTATTTAAATTTATTTTAAAAGTATATAAAATATTTTTTTAATATTTACATATATTTATAGGTTTTTTAAATTGGTATTCACATAAACAATATTCGATCTTAATCCAAATATCAAAATCACTTAATGTTTCTTCCTTTAATTAAGTTTGTATATATAACTTTGGATACCAATAATTTAGAGAATTTTCTTTGATCTAATTATCTTTCAAAAACTTTATTTAATTACCTTCACTTACCCTCATTTTATATTCCTAGTAAATCATCTGTCCCATTATCATGATTAGAGTCCCTCTCATCTAAGATTCTCCAAGATCCATATTTCAAAATAACAGGCCTTTCTAAGTTTCCGCTTTGTAGTAAACGGAATTATATTTTAATATTGAATTTAGTTTTAATATATAGTTATATTTGAATTTTAAATTAAAATTTATTTAAATTATAAGTATTTGATCTTGTTGTAATGCATAGATGAGTTTTTTTACCGTGGATACTTTATATCTAAATAAAACAGATGTTAATGTTACGGTTATAATCTTAATCTGAATTAATAACAATTAAAGTTCAAATCTTTAAATGTCATTTTAATGATTATAACGTGCTTCTAATATTTTTAAATGTTTTACCCAAAAAGGCTTTCTGGCTAATTATTGTTTGTAGACCTATCATCTAAAACCTTTTTTTTTTCTGAAAATAATTTATTGCTACAAGAGTCAATAACTTAATGAGCTTACAAAATGTGTAAAATAATCATAAGAAGTTAAATGAATGATAGTTCATTTTTTAAATTTCCTTTATCTAAGAAACATTATTCAATTGTTTCAATTGTATGTTATAATAATTAATAGGTTTAATAGCCAATTTAGTCTCCACTTGAAAAATCTCAATTTAGTCTCTCTTTATAAAAGTGTTTTACATTAGTGGGTAGATCGGTCCCTTTCGTTAAATATAAGTTAACGAAATTAATGGATGATAATGTGACACAGCTTAAAGCTGATGTGTTAGATTGGTCCCTCGTTAGCTATAAGTTGTGTCACATCATCATCTATTAATTTCGTTAACTTATATTTAACCGAAGGGACCAATCTGACTCACTATTTTAAAAATTAGGACTAATTTAGAACACTTTTATAACGAATGACTAAATTGAGATTTTTCAACCAAAGTGAGGACTAAATTGGCTATTAAACCTGATTAATATAAGTTAAAATATTTACAGACATTTTTTACTATTTTTTTATCTTTCATTTTAATAAAAGAAGGTATGGATTATGTTATTATATAAATATAGTCTTATCAAATTAAAAAAAAAAAGTTATTTTTGTTATTACTTTTGTAAATGTAATTTTCTATAATTTCAATACAAAATTTAGTAATGATTTTTAATTAACTTTATTATAATAGTTAGGTATTAATTACCTTTAAATTTAAGTATATAATTAAGTTTAAATAGAATCAATCTTAAAAGTAATTTATAAATTTAGAAAGTCCATATGTACATTGAAAATATAAATGATTGACTTTGTAAATTTACAAAAGATTAAATATGTGAAAAAATAAAATAGACTCTATAAAAATATTAAAAATATGTTTAAATATGTAAATTTGACTTGTTAAAAATATATAAAAAAATTAATATAATATTATTAAACTCGTTTAATTAATATATTTATAAATTTATTAAATGTGTATTGTTAGATTCATTTAATCAATGGATAGTCATGATGTAACTAATAGTCATGATGTAACTATTTTCATTTGATAACCTAGCACTAGAAGATTACGATTTAATCTACCAAATTTCTATTACAATACAATTTATATAACTATACTAAGACGCAAAACATCAAAATAGCTAAACATTTAATGCAAAAACACAAGAAAACAAAGGACGAGAAGATCTCAACAAAACTTACAAACAAACATTAGAGACTCTCGATCATGAAAGACTAATATACGTAAGATCGATGGCGTATATGTTGGCAGCAACATCCTAATAAAGATAATAATAATTAACTAATTAAGAAAATATGAAATTATTAAATCACTTTGACATATGAAGATTATGGTTTGACCTATCAAATTTCCATTATAGTACAGTTGATATAACTGTACTAGTAAGGCCCATAACACTAAACTAGCCAAACATTTATTGCAAAAACACAAAAAAACAAAGGACGAGAAGATCTCAGCAAAACTTACAAAGAAACATCAAAGACTCTCAATCATGAAAGACTAATGTAAGTAAGATCAAGGACATGTATACTCGCAGCAACATTCTAATAAAGATGATAATAAATAACTAATTAAGAAAATGTAAAATTATTAAATTCAGTCGGACCTGTAATTAAAAAACATATTTAATGTTATTTTGGGTATTAGGAAATGTGAACAAACACAACAATCAAAACCAAATATTATTATTATTACTATATGAAAACACATAATTCATAATTTTTTAGAAATTTTGAAAATTTATTTCAATTGTTAAATGTTGTAATTAAAAAATTTACAATCTGTTCATTTAATTTAAGAGATGCTGGAAAATAAAGGTCTAACAAAATTAGTGGTTGATGTATGAGATATTGAGAAATAGAGATCAAAGACAAGTTTGTATATTCATATTATTTATTATATCATCTTATAGACTTTTAGAAAATAAAATATAGATGTATTAGAAACAAGCATTTTAAATAAAATACATAGGAAAAGTGAAGTGATTAACTTGGACGAGTATTAGTGAAGTGGGAAATTCATGTAATTCAAATAAAGCATACAAGAGGTTGCAAATGAACTAAATTATCATAACTTATCGCTATGCAACAATAACAATTTGTCAAAACTACGTAATAGCACAATAAACATCATCTAAAGGGAACCATGTAGAACAATATTTATTAATGAGAATAATTGATAAAACAAAAACAAGTAACTAGGTAATACATTACAAACTAAATGGACTTAGAAAATAAATTCAAAAATAGCTCAATCTTATGAGATTATGTGCATCACTCAAGTCTAAATGGAAAAAATATTATAGTATGACATACTTTATGTGACCAAAAGAACAATTATCATTAAAATTAAACAAACAACTAAATATTAATTTTAGAAGACAAAAAGAGCCATGTTTACTAAATGGTGCCAACAAGTCAGTAAATCACTGTTAAATTGATGTCCAACCCTGAAAGGGTGGTGCTCGACACTAAGAAAATAGTGAGACATTGTTCAAATGGTGTCTAACAATAAAAACTACTAGTTATGAGTAGAGTTATGTAGATTTTTTGTTGTAAGTTTTTAGAAACCCAACAAGGCTCCTATAAATGACGTTAACATGAAAATACCATTTTCATAACCAAAGCTTACATGCAATGATTCAAACTCATGCTTTTGAAACCTAATCCACAAAACATACATTTTATAGCACACAATCATGTAATCAAAATTCAAAAATACCTACAATAATAATGAATAACGTTAGTTTTCATTATTTACTCAAGATTGTCCAAATAGCTTTAGACAACAAAAACATCTTTAACTCCATAAGATATTTTATCACAAAAAAAAGATAATCAAGATATATTGTTATAATAATTGACCATCACAAACTCATATAAAATATTAAAAGGAGGAAGGCAAAAAAAAAAGGTTCACATACAACAAAAAAATATAAGTACACAAAAAAAAAATCAACTTTACTTCATGGATTCAAATTAAAAACAATGTTATAATAATTAATTTATTGTCTTGATTCTTAAATCAGACAAACAAATGAGTAAAAAAATAGAAAAATAAAAAAAAATCTAAAAAATAATTTCTAAAGAGATTATGAATTTATTTTAAAATCTTGTTATTTATGTGAATTTTTTCAATATCAAAATAATTAAGACTTATTACTTTTAAATTATCTTTAATTTTAAAATATTATTTTCTAGATCCTTGTATTTATTATAAATAAATATTTTTCTATTTATTTTCTAAGATACTTTACATTATAATTTTTTTCCGTGCAAAATATCAATATAAACAAAAATAAAGAAAGTAAAAGTATCGCCTCTTTTTAATTATTTTTTATTAAATAAAAAATTCATTTTATGTGTATTATATCAATTTCTTTCATGTTGTACCTAACTGTCTAAACATTTCTTGTATGTTTTAACTAATTTGGGTGATTTTCATTGTTGTTTTCCGAACATTTCTACGAAGAGTATAAAAAAATTCCATTTACTTTTTTTTTTCTCAATTACCTGCCTTATTTTCAAGTTACTAGTATGTTGATTTTTTTTATAGAATATGACATTAAATAAATATGAGTCAAATTGATATAAAAAATTATTTTCAATCCCAAAACATGGTAAAAAGATGATGAATTTCCCTTTTACATATATGAATTTCCAGTTCAATCTGGTAATGGTTACTTAATCTAAAACTTAAGGTTGATCCTTGAATATTTTTTTATAGTTTTTTTTTTAAAATCTAATCTTTTTTTTATAGTGGGCTTTTTCTTTTTCTATACATTTTTTCCATCTTAAACTTCTTTTTTCCTCACTTTTCTTATATATGTAGATGTATAAACTTTAGTGGTAAGGAACTTATTTTAATCTATTATTTTTAGTTTTGCTTCTAAAATTAAGTATTTTAAATAAAATATTAGTATATAATAAAACATACTTCATACCAATATTATGAAGAAATTAATTAATATTCTATTTATTGAATATTATATATATATATATATATATATATATATATATATATATATATATATATATATATATATATATATATATATATATATATTATGTTTGGGTAATATTATTTTAAGATACTAAATGTACATGTATTATATGATATATTTTTTATGTTTTACAAGAGTGTTACAAAAAAATGTTTAATATTTTAATTATTATATAATATTTTGAAATTTAGTAAAATCCCGTACAATTATGATTTATAATTATTTTATTTATAAACTCGTGTTTCATTACACATATTGTAACTTCTTATTTTAATAGTATAAAACTATTAAAATAAAATATTACTTATGTAAAACAAACAAACCTACAAAAATGTTATTTATATATGTAGAATCATCTGACTTCTCATCTGCTTTACCTTCATCTATCGTTGAAAAAACTAAAAAAATTGTCTCCCTAAGCTCACACCATTTAGGTGATCATCGCAAAAGAGAAAACAACACATAGACAAGCAACACACAAGCAAGGGTAAATTAGAATACAAACAGTTAATGATATATCGAAACATGTTAAGCATTATACGCATGATACACGTATCACACCAACTGACCAAACTGATTATACATGTTAATACTTTGACTGGACTGTCCGGACTTAGCATGAATGTCGAGCTATGGCGGGTTGTGCACTTGTGGTGGCCACTACTACTTTGCAAAGCCCTTGCTGATTGGGTTTCACCCTACCTCACATTACAAGGTTAGTCCTCAAACGCCTTTTTGCCAAATGGAGAAAGGCCCCTTAGGCTCGGACCTCTTGCTACTCTCACCACATGCGTCAAACCTTTCTATTTGAGAATGTATGACCATTAGAGTGTCAGGATAACCCCTAATACTAAGCTCCCTACATTCATACTAACACATTTTGAAACAACCACTGAGAAGTTCCTTTTTGGAACTCTCTTCCATACCTTTGAAACCATTGATATCACTTCACATTCACATATTACACCAATACATGCAACTACTAATCATACATTAAAGAAATAGAAACAACCATACAAGTCATCAAAAATCATCCAATAACACAATTTATTCATGGCATCTCGATACTCATATTTAGGTAAGAAAACAACTCTGAAACCCTCACCAACAATTTCGGAAGGGTCCAAAACCCCAAAAACGATATAAAGAACGACCAAAACTGACATCCAAGACCCTGAAAACTGCCAAAAAATGTTGTAATGCTACCAAGTGACGCCGAATGCCATGACAGTAGCAAAATCACTTTGAATTGGACCTTGGAGACTCTACCTTCAACTTCTAAAGACCCCTATAACCCTCCAGAACTTGAGAAAACATAGAGAACTTGTTGTCACTCAATTTGATACTTGAAAACTCATTTTTCACTCCTATAAGTTATCCAACTTCACTTATATCATTTAAAACCCTCAAACCAGTTTGTAACCTACATAAACAAGTCCAACTGCACTTGTTAGGACTCTCCAAAACCACAGAATACTCCCAGTAGTCCTACTTCTCATTTCCACATCTCAAAACCCCTAAAATGGGCTAAAAACTCAACCCATTAAAAGCCATTTTCCATTTCAGAACAGATTTCACTAGTTTAGTCATCTAGAAAAGTCCCAATAGGTGTGACAACATACCTCTAACCTTCCAAAACAGTGCAACAGACTAACCTTAACATTTCACTACTCAACACCCTATTTTTACACTAAAAACACTTGAAAACAGTCCCTTTATACCACCCTTTTTAATTCACGCAGTTTTTACCCATCTAACCCTCCTAACAAGTTTCAACTTACCTCATGACAGTACCAAAACAGTTCTCATAACATACCCATACATATTTCTAAATTTCACTACCCAAGACCTCTCTTTTTAAGCTAAAAATCTGAGTAACTTGGTTAATACTCTCACAACCACTTTAATTTTGTTTCAAACAATAAAATATCCTTATCACACCATTTAAAACAGTATACAGGAACAATCATATCATCATACCGACTACAATAACACCATATCATCAAAACACTAATTTAACACACGTCAATTTACCCAAACACTACTTTTTACTAAAACGTCTAAAATTTATAAAATTACTAAATTTACTCTACAAACACAATTAAGACAAGGTTTAGTTTCCCTTACCTCAAAACCAACTGCCAAACTTTTCAAAATGCTCCGCCGATTACTTGAACCGCAAGGAATACCTAGGCAAACCTACGAAACACCAAATTGGAAACAGATAGAGTCCTTGAAACACTAGATGAATTAAGAACGTGCAGGAGAGACATGATTACACATGCAACAACACAAGATTCCTCTAAAACAAATTTGACAACGGAAAGGAGAAAAATGAGTCAAAACTTACTTGCTCTATTGAAAAAACTGATCGGATAAAAACGAAGTCCTCGTTGTCGTGGTCGATTAGGTACCTCCTGATCGTGAAAGAGATTACTCAGGAGTTAAAACTCGTAAAGAGAAGGTAGAGAACTCTAGAAAAGTGGTTTCCAGAGAGATTGTACTTTTTGAAATAATGAAACTCGTTTATAACAAAACTATTTATAGTAAAATCGTTTAATATTAAAATAATCGAGTCTCACTATTTTTAGACTACCATCACTTCTAAAAATACCATTTTCCGAGATTTTACATATATTCTTTATTATTTTTATTATTTTTTAAAATCATGTTTGGTAGCATATTATTTGATTTTTTATTTATTTTTTTAAATCACACTTGGTTTAAATTTTCGTATAGTCGCACGTTTTTATTTTGGTAAGTATATATAATTAAACAAAAATCATAGTTTTTAATCATGATTACCTTTACCCTAATCTCAATAACAACTAAAAGATGATCTTACAATTAAAAATGTCTTAAAAGATAACAATAACTTACCACTATCTATATCAATAACTTACCAGCTATGACAATGATAACAATAAAAAAAGAGATAATATAGTACGGAGGAAAAGAAATACATGTACATGACTTGATTTCACAAAAATCTATAACAAGTCTAATATAAACAATATTAACTAAATTGTTTTACAATATTTTTAAAATATTCAATTATAATAAACCTAACTAAAAGAATAATAACTTACCACTATTTTTAAAGAATCGTTCAAAAAGAAATACGATGTATTGCATATAATTATAAAAAAAATAATTATAAAAAAATAGACATGACAAATACTTTTCCAAATACTTTTTATCTTAACGACATATTTTATCACGAAGCATTTTAATTATTTTATAAAAATAAATGATATTTTAAAAATTTTCCATTCAAACACATTATAATAATGTTTTTTTATTACCTCACATTTCCAAGTCTACAATATATAAAAAAAATTAACATTTTTCAAAAATCTAATATTACCAACTTTTAAGTATTAGATGTACACATTTCTTATAATAATTTGTATATGTATTGAGGAAGCTTAGTTAGTTGCTAAGGGCCTTGGCTCCCCTTCCTCAGAATTTTTTGTGTGCATTGCTTATTAAAATATATAATATAATCTCATGTTTTAAAAATTTAGATACTTATTGGATTTTAAAATACGAAGAAAGACGATAATATCTATCATCATTTTTTTTACCTGCTCACTGCTGTGGAAATAAGTTGTCAATATCATATTCAATGGAAGGTTTAAAATTTCAATTTCAGTATTTTATTATTTACGTTCTTAATTATTTAAATCAGAAAAACTTATCAATTATTTTTGAACTATATCAATTTTGACAAAAATAAAAAATACAATTCACTTTAATAAAAATATTTTCTTTTATAATGATTATTATCAAAACAAAATTATAAAATAATATGAAAGAAAACAAATTCGCACATTATAATTATTTATATTGGTAAATATATAATTAAAAATTTTAGTTTTAGCTTAATTATTAGTGGGTTCAATAATTTTAGAAAATAAAAAAAATATGTTAGATATGCATAATTTATTTTATAATTATAATTATATTAAACTATGTATTTATTTTTGTTTTATTGATTATGGTATAAATATATAAATTTTGAATATATTATTTTGGTTATTTTGAAATTAGTGATTAAGATCCGATATTATGTATATAGATAATATTATTATGAATATTTATAAATCTTTTAAGTATTATGTCTATTTTATGTTTTTTCTTCTTTATAAATATTGTTCTTACTTATTAATAATAATAATAATAATAATAATAATAATAATATATCAAAGAGCATGGTTCAATAAAGTTTTTTAAACCTTACCAGAGTTGTCTAAATCTATATTTTATTTGACTATATTCACGCATTATAATTAAATTTTGATAGGAACATAGTTCGTGATACATATTGATTATATAAACAGAGCTAGTATTTTCCAAATAATATTCACTATCTTATAAATACTTATACTCACTGTACACAAAGATCCTAAATCTCTTAGGTCTTGCTCACTTGAGTGGATTTGGGAGAGAGTAATTGAGAGGATTTAATGATAAATTTTGTTGTTGTTTATTTAAATAGTTTTTGAGGTAAGTGAGGATGAATTTGGAAGTAAATTTTTTAAATTTGTCACATAAATTAAATCTTACACTAATTCTCACAAATTTTACTTCCAAATCTACTCTCACTTACCTCCAAATCTATTCAAATAAACAAAAAAAAAATTACCTTCAAATCCTCTCGATTACTTTCCCTCAAATTCACTCAAGTGAACAAGGCCTTAGTGGCTTGAGTGTGAGAGAGTATTTTGCACGTGGATCTCCTCAACATAATAGACATATTAAAGAGCATGGTTCAATGAAGCTCTTTAAGCCTCTCCATTATGAAACAGTTCAATCACACTCTAATTTGACCATAGCCATATTTTATAGCTAAATTTCAACAGTTTGGTATGTTGGTTATTACTTCTCATGTGAGTATTCTTTCAATGGGAACACAGGTCATGACCCAGGTTGATCTTATAAATACAACTAGTATTATCTAAGAAATATTCACTTTCTCATAACACTTATACTAAATTTACACATAATTCCTAACTATCTTACTGACTTGGGTGTGTGATAGTCTTTTATTGGTGGATCTTTGTCCCTTCAACAACCTGCCATCAAACTTCAAGGCTAACGATCTTGACCAACATAGTTGGAACTTTACCTTTGTTCGTTAGCTCTCTCCGACCTTAGTAAACAAGCCGGCCAGGATGCCCAACCTAGCCTTTACTTCAACCACCTTTTACTTCCTTCGACAAATAAGCGAATTAAAAAAAGAAGACAAAAAATGGAAGGACAAGTTAAAAGAGGGCTAAAAACATTGAGGATTACTTGAAGTGAAATAAAATTATAGAAAACAAGTTAAAATCGTCATCAACTCGACCAAACCCGCCCAAACCGACAACACTCATTAAAGTTGCCCGCATAATAAAAGAAGTTTGCCTAAAATCAATCGTGTGAAAACATAATTCTCCTAAAGTCAACCAACAAAAGAGAAGTCCGCATAAAGTTGGTCATGTCAAAACGAAGTTCGCTTAAAATCAACAACATTTAAGCACTACCTAAGGTTGGCAACACTAAGTAAAGATTGCATGAAGTCGGCAACACCTAATAGAGCTTACCCAAGCTAGTAACCTAGCATAAAGCTTTACCAAAGTCCGCAACACAAGTCAAAATGGTTATTCCTGCACAATAACTTTTGAATGAGCTTTGTAAGAGGGCTAAAGCTCAACTAGAAAGATAAAACGTATATAAGCTCGGTTAGAGGGTGAAATCACATACAAGCTCGGGTAGAGGGCCAATCCACCGCGAAGCTCAAACAAAGGACCAATCCACCTGTATAACTTGCCTAAAGGGTCAATCCACAAATAAGCTCGGGTGAAGCACTAATCCACCTACAAACTATAACAAGTTGGCGAAAGCCCTACGAAGAGATAACACACAATCACATACACCAAACTAAATTTTTGACACTGGAGGGACTTATGTTCCCATCCAACCCAATAGACATATTAAGGAGCATAACCAATAAGACTCTTCAAGCCTCTTCATTATGGAACAACCCAATATCTAATTGGGTCATATCCTTTAAATATTGAGAGTTTGATGTGTTGATTATTATTTACCATATGTTATCATTTATTACATTGTTATTATACTCCCGAAGTTAGTATTATTCAAATTGGAACATCTGTCCATGATCTATGCTAATCCTGTATATACAATTAGTATTCCCCAAGAAATATTCACTTCCTAGCACTCATTTTATACATAAAGATCATAACTTTCATAATAACATTAGCGTTAGAGAGTCTTTTGTAGATGAATCTATTTCCTCTTAACAATAAGGAATCCGATCACCGATCATGAAGAACAATCAGACTACAATTAGAATATCACTACTTATTTCCAAATCCACACTTAAATTTCAATAAAACCAAATATAATTTTTTTTTAATAACTAAAGTTTAAAAGTTAGTGATTATTAATTAAAAAACATTTTTTTCTTTGTATATTTCTAATGCAATAAACACTTCTTACCCATTATTTTATCTATTTATACCATTTTAACCTATATATCTGAGAAATAAAAGTGGCAGTTGGAGAATATCAGAAGATGACGATCCTTGTAACAAAAATAGTGAATTGATCCGTTGACGAAAGTCACGATGTGCAGCACCACAGCCATAAATTATTAAACCAATTTGGATCCTCCCAACCACTTTAGGTGGTGTCAATAATGGTGGTTGCACAGACTTGGCATTATCACACAGAATACGCCACTCACCATTACACCACTTACCATTTCATTTTTCACCACTTTCTTTTTTCTACAACCATCGACTTCTTCTTTCAGACATTTTTAGATGAATTTATTCATCTGCATTGCAAATATTTCCAGCTTAAGTAAATATTTATCGTAATTAAACAAAGAAGAAAATTTACGTTTTAATGTATAAAATTAAGAGAATTTCGTCTTCTTTTTATCGTTTAGTTATGTGATCTTAGAGACACCATTATTGTTTCCCTCTCTTCAGTGCGTGACATCCGCTAATGACTAAGTACCGAAAATTGTCCATAAAGGGAACATCGAAAGTCAACAAAGAAACAGAAGAAAAAACCAAAGATAGTGTGAAAATAGAGAGCAAAAGAAAATTAACTTTAATTAAAATAGTAATCTTTTTACACCACCAGTTAATTATATAAATAAAAAATTATACAAGTAAGTGGCAAAACAACGGAACCTTTATAACAAGTCGTTGTAAATGGTAAATTTATTGTTTTTATAATAAAAAATGTTATTATTTTACTTAAGAGGAGGAAAAGTAGAATAAAAAATTTCAATTATTAATGAGGGAATTCTTATTATTAATAATTCATGTTTCAAATTAATAAGAAGTATATCAAGAATTTAAATTTTTTACTAATTTTTTTAATATATAAAAAATAATATATTTTAAAAGTACAGCAAAGGAAAACACCATAGAGTTCATCAGAAAAACTAGATCAGTAAAAAACTGGCTTTAAATCTCATAGAAAAATAGAAGAAGGAAAAAATAAAAATAAAAATTAAAACATATTTAAAAAAAATTAAATTTGTAATACATTAAACTGATTTAAAAAACTAAAACTATATAGTATATTATAAAATCGAAGCTCGCCAAGTTTTACTGCTCCGTGTTATTCCCAAAGCCGATACTTCCTTTTCAAGTCTTTTCTCTTTCTCTCTCACAAGATTCTTCCCTCTTCCTTCCTCTCTCTCTCTCTAGAACTTCGTCCTTTGCTTTCGTTCTTCTCTGCGCGGTCGTTGCGAACCGACGAATAAGAGCGATAACCCTAACACGGCAGTAGAGGTGTACGGTTGAAGCTCAGATCAGCCATGGCAGCAGCAACCTGCACTTCCATGCGGTTCCTACTCTCCGTTTCCCTAACCCTAACTCTGCTCCGCCTCGGCGCCTCCAATTCCGAAGGCGATGCGCTCTACACGCTCAAACGGAGCCTGTCGGACCCGGACAACGTCCTTCAGAGTTGGGATCCCACGCTCGTGAGTCCTTGTACTTGGTTCCACGTCACCTGCAACCAGGACAACCGAGTCACTCGAGTGTATTCTCTCTCTATCCCTCTCTGTTTTGTTTGTTTCTGCTTTGTTAAGATTTTTTAGTTCCGTTTCGGTGCTCGATTCTGCGTAATAGTTAGCATTTGTTGCGTTAATCAACACTTCTGCTGCTACCTATTTTATCACGCGGTGTTGATTTTTGTTTTTTGTTATTTTGTTAATTGTTTTATAAAATTGAAGGATCCTCCGTGAGGTTGCAGGATTCACTGTTTGCGGTTGGATTCGTTTGTTTTTATATTCAATGAAACAAACAAAGCCGCGTTTTCGTCAAATTACTTCTTGTTAATAGTTAGATTTCCATATTTACTTACCTGTTTCTTGTGGTGTTTATGTGGTTGGAATTCTTTTTATGTAGTTTAATTATATGATTTTTTTTTTGCTGTTTTACATTTTGGGGGCGGGATTATTGTTGCCTATGTTGCATAAATATTATACACAATTAATGCATGTATAAGTTCGTAGTGGAATAAATAATCCATGAATTGAATGTTAAATTTGGCGTCGACCAATAGCAAATAGAAAAGTTTGTTAATTATTATAATAATTAGCTTAAAAGGTTATTTTAGCGATGATTTGTGATTGAATATGGTGTTGACTTATAACATACGTAAAGTGCGCATTTAGATGTGAACAAATTCATAAAACTTAATAAATATGTATTGCAATTCATGCTTCTATGTATGGTATGTAGCTGTATTAAATTAAATTTTATTGTCTTTTATTAGTAGTTTTGACATTTCTTCTTTCACTTATACGAATTAATAAAGTATTGATATGTATTGGATAAGATACGAGAATAAAAGGAAAACATTGTTCTTCATAGATGGTTGCTATTATAACTGGTAATATCGAAAATCCAACTAAAATGTGTTGGTTTGACTGAATCTGTTGCTATTCTCTCCACATTTATGGTGATAATTATGTTGCTTTCTACAGGGATCTTGGTAACTCTAACCTATCTGGACATTTGGTACCTGAACTTGGGAAGCTGGAGCATCTGCAGTATCTGTATGTTTTCTAAATTTTGGCTAATTTTTTTGCCTAGTGTCACTTAAGTCGTTTAGATGTGCTCGTATGATAAATAAATACAATATATGTATTAGATATGATACATATTTGATATTAGATTCGGTGATATAATTATTCTTAAAAGTATTGGCCATGCATGTGAGATACATGTCAACGACATAAATGTAATGAATTATTGTCATCATCATAAATCGTGTTCTATTGTCAAATGGGAAAAAGAGAGGACTTTAAGTCTATTTAATGTGCTCTTATGATGTATAGATACAATAAATCTATCAGATATATTTATAAAAGGCATCCTGTAATACTAATATTCTATAAATCTTTCTAGTATGTCTGAAACATATCTAGATATGTATAAAAAATATAAAAAAATAGATAGTAAATATATTATTGCAATTATGCAAATTCAAATTAAGAAAACTTCTAGGACATTACTATGAACAAAATAAAAAAATAAATTATTGTAGTCATAAATTATTTCCTTTTATCTTTAAGTAGGAAGGATCATCTATAAAGTGAACAATTTCCATTTTTTGGTTCATTAAGGAACTATATATATAATAGGTAGCTATAAAAGTCACAAAAAATATCATACATTGTTCATATATATGTTATGTGGCTATATTAGATTTTCATAACTTTTATAAGAAGCTTGTGTGCTTCATAGAATATTTCATATTGTACTCATATTATTACTACAATGATTGATCTATTGGCATTTGCTGTGAACTATAGCACCTCATATTTGTGTGTTTCATGTGCTTTTTCTTAATTGGATGCAGTGAGTTGTACAAAAACTACATTCAAGGAACTATTCCTCCAGAACTTGGAAACCTAAAAAGTCTAGTTAGCTTGGACCTGTACAACAACAACATATCAGGCACCATTCCGTCTTCATTGGGGAAATTGAAGAATCTTGTCTTTTTGTAAGTCTGCAATAGCATATTAAGCATGACTGGACTGATCTGTGGCCTTTGCTTCCGCTATCCTTTCATTTGAATTTCTCACAAGAGTTTGAATGATGCAGGAGAATTACAAGAACATTTGTATAGCTACTCATGGACTTTGGTGTTTTTCAATTATACATTTTATGTAAAGTTTGGGCATGGACAATTGTGGGCTTTGTGGTTGATGTTAAGATGTTGAGCAGTAGTGCATATATTTGATGTTAAGACATCTGAAATATGACAGTATATATTAAATGAATTGCTTCCAAAATTCACATGCTCATATCCAAACTTAAACCTCACATGGGAGAAATATTAACTGAGTGTTTAGTTCAAAGGAAGGGAGGGAAGGGAAAATAAAATATTTTACTATCTTATCCTTAGAATAGACAAATAAAGCCATTAAGTAAGCATACTTGAGTTTAATCAGTGTTAAGAAACAAGTCTCCCCCTTTAAAAAGAAGGGTAAGAGACTCTAGTATGACTAATTCTGATTAGATTGAGATGATTTCAGTCCCAACATTCAGTGGTGTGATTCAATCTATAAACAATCTAAGCAACTTAAAGGATTCCTATGTAGTATGAAAGCGTCCAATCTATAAATTTTGATGGACCATGTCTGGGCAACATCAGAATCCTTCAGAAGTCAAACTACTTGTAGTGAATGAATGACCTATTGAAAACTGCTTGGTTTCCCAGAGCCTGAAATTTATTCAACCAACACCAGGAAGCTAAGTTCAAATCTAATATAAGTAGCAATCTTAGTTAGTAGTTCCATTTTTGAAGTGTTGGAAGCTGTTAGTCTTTAAATATGAAATACTCTAACTTACCGGATTCTTAACTGGTAAAGCCTTTGATTATTATTTTGTGGAATAAAATATTCCGTACTCGCATGTTCTCATAAATGTTTTCTTTCAGACGACTAAATGACAACCGACTTACTGGCCCTATCCCCAAGGATCTTGCTGCTGTTTCAAGCCTTAAAGTAGTGTAAGTAAAAATGTTGTCTTTATAAGATAATCATGATAGGATTATTTGGTAGATGATGAAGACGTGGGCTTTTGGAGAGACTAAACATTAGCTTATTTTCAGGGATGTCTCCAACAATGATTTATGCGGTACAATTCCTACCTCTGGGCCATTCGAGCATATTCCATTGAATAAGTAGGTCTCACTAAATCTCTCCTGAACTTTTTATTTATATTTTTATGTTGGGGTGAGGGAAGGGGAGCAACAATGAGAAACCTAGTAACCTTTCTGCCATGCACTGCTATATTTATCACTTGCAGTTTTTTCTGTTTTATGAGTATGGTGTTAAAGATGTCTTGTTCACATTCTGTTCACGAAGGTCCTCTGTTATTCACATTATATTTATCGAACTGTTAAATTGTGATGGTAATATTAAGTTGTTATTTATTGTTGTGTGTGATAATGATATAGCTGCATGTGATAGACGTTCTCCAATCGTTTCATGAGATGTTAAGAATGCAAAATTTTGATTCAACTAAATCCGCTACCCTGTACCAATGTATTTGGGAATAGTGATTGCGGTGAGTTTGATTGCATCTCATCTGTCCTATACAGTTAATTATAGTCAGCCTTCCTGCATTTTTCTGGTGCACTGATTCTGAAATCATTCCAAAGTTTGAACTCTAGATTATTAGCAGTAGAACATGTTTTCTGCTATCTGGTTATCATTCCCGTTACCTGTTGAATGAACTGTTTTTTTTTCAATGCTGTAGCTTTGAGAATAACCCTCGTTTGGAAGGTCCAGAGTTGTTGGGTCTTGTAAGTTACGATACAAACTGCTCGTGAATAAGGTGATGTGGTAGGATCTCTATATATATTCTAAAATTCAAGTGTATTACCTCATAGTGTAATGGGCAGTGGTAAATGTAATCTCTGGTATATGTAAATTTACATACTGAAGAGCATTGGCATTTGTAACAATGTTATGATCTGACAATGATGTTGAGACTTGAATATCTATTTTATGTAATACTAGAAAAATTCGACTTGGTTACTCTGAAATTATTTGAAACTCATTCTTAGTACTGTAAATTAATACTTTTTTGCCAGTTCCTATTGCAAGCCCCGTTATTGTTTCTTTGTCGCCGTGGCATTCACTTCACATATATAACTTTTGCTGTCTGTCAGTGAATATCTTGGGCAAGGAGAAAATCTTTCTTCAAAGGTGGATCATGGTACTTGGAATATTCTCTGGCTTTGCTTTTCTTTCAAAGGTGACGCTTATGAGGCAAAGATGGAAATGGTAAACAAGACCAGCAAATAGGGTCTTTATGCAATTAGATGGTTCGAGTTAACGACTCAATTTTAAATATAATTTGGCAAAAATGAAATTGCGCGCAGATAGAAGGGGAGGTGTAATAATGGACAATTTAATTTCGGGAGTGATTTACAGGATTTTAAATAAATAGCACCTTCCTTCGGTTGCTCACATTGGATTGAATTGGTAATTAATTAAATAATTTGTTTCAGCAAGAAAACATGGTATTGTATCCTTTTCAAACTCACCGATCAGTACACCTATTGCTTGAATTCGTTGATGCGAGAATTGGGAACGTTTAGCATGCTGTAGTCAATGACGTCGATGAAGAAATCACGGCAAGCGCTGGTAATGAATTGCAATGCAACAACTCAATTGTCATAACGTATTGTTTGGTTACGTTATGCATTTTGTTTGAGTTCTTCCAATTGCTTCATGCACGACTTAAAAAATTGTATACTAAATTGAAATATGCCGGCCTCCTTTTTTATTCTCTGCTTCTCTAATAAATAAACCATGAAAAGAACAAGTATCGCAGCACAATTTATGAAAGCTTTCAATAGAACTAGTATCGCAGCACAATTCCACGCAAACACTTTTAGAAGGCCGGATTCTAACATTTTATCATACTATTCTACTCATCTGTCTCCACTCACAAAAAAAACCCATTAGGTTTCAAGTTTTATTTAGTTATAAATATTTTAGTAGGTGCAAAACCATCAACAAAGTCAGGATGGCCGAGTGGTCTAAGGCGCCAGACTCAAGTTCTGGTCTTCGAAAGAGGGCGTGGGTTCAAATCCCACTTCTGACAAATATTTAAAGCACGCAAATATTTATTGGTAATAAATTTTTGTTAAACCCTTTTAATGAAAGATTAGTTAGGACAAAAATGTAAACCTCATGTTGCTGATATCCTTCTTATTTATGTCACCATTAAACATTATAATTTTAATTAAAATTTAAAACAATTATAATATATTGAAGTCATATTAAACTTACATAATTTCAATTTATAATCATATTAAGCTGAAGTTGAAATTTTAAAAAAATGGTTAAAACCGTCCATATTTTTGTAAGGTATTTCCAATTTGGTCTCTTTTTTTTAAACATTCCCAATTGAGTCTTTACAAGTGCTAATTTCAAACAAATTAGTCCTTCCTAATTGAGTCCTTACAAGTGCTAATTTAAAACAAATTAGCCCCTGCCGTTAAAGATCGTTAGCGGTGTTAAAATTGTGCAAAAGTGGATAGATGACGTGATTAAAATTCTTCTTTTGAGGTGCTAAAATTGTGCAAAGTGTTCAAATTTTTCCCATTCTCCTCTGCACAATTTTAACACCTCTGCACAATTTTAACACCTCAAAAGGAGAATTTTAATCACGTCATCTACTCACCTTTGCAAATTTTAACACCGTTAACGATTTTTAACAGAAGGGGCTAATTTGTTTGAAATTAGCACTTATAAGAACTCAATTGGGAAAGTTTAAAAGAAGGAGACCAAATTAGAAATACCTTACGAAAATAAGGATGCCTAAATGGTTTTAACTTAAAAAAATTATAATATTAAAGTTTTACCAAGTTTATCTGACTTTTTCATATTTTTCAGAGGTTTTGCACCATTTTGATAAATTTGAAAGAAAATTACATCATTTTTTATAAATTTGAAAGAAAAATGCATCATTTTCGGCATAGAGGGGACAAATGACGTGAAATAATATAATGGCCTTATTTGTATAGAATTTAATAATGCCATGAGATTAAAAATAACTAATAAAAAATTCGAAAGTATTTTGAGAAATATATTGTTCCCTTTGAGAATTAAATAACTTGTCTACAAATTAAAAACTCCAAAAAACTATAAAAATTATAATTATGTTTGAATGCAAATTACGATTTAACCATACTATTAATTTCAGTAACGTTTTTTTTACTTATGAAATAAAATTAAAATAAAACAATAATTTTTAATTTTTTAAGAAATAATTTAAGACTATTCAAGAGCTCACGGTAACTAAATATATTAAATTTGTGAAAATTTATTCAATAAAAAAATCAGTAAAGCACCCGTACGTTGGGACAGTAAAAAGTAAAATGGCGATTTTTTAGGTTGAATTGAGATTTGAAGAGATGAATGTTGGAATAAACTCATGTAAAATGTGAAAGAGCTGTTCCATGAGTATCATTGATTTATAGTAAGAAACAATCACATATTTTTTTTCATAATAAAAGTAAAATAGTAAATACATATTTACTTTTACTTTTGTTACATCTTTATTTTATTTATATCTATTATGTTTTTATTTTTCTCTAACTTTATTTTCTTTACATCATATATTTCCGAAATTTACAATTTCCATTCTTTCTAAATTTTCTTCTAAGTTTAAATTAGGAGCTGATAAATATTTAGGTATGCATAAATCATTTTTCAACTTTATTTCGAACAAAATCTATTAAAGTACATCTATAGGCTCTTTCTTTATATTCAAAGCTACATGCTATGTCTTGACGCACAAGTTACCTAGTTGATGAATAAGTTGTAACAGATATCTGAGAAATTTGGTAGTGGTGTGGGTGTATGAGGAAAAACAACAACATAATAATGAGCTTAAGAGGTATAACGTTGTGGTGTGTTTGGTTGTGTTTGTGGGAAGTATCATGGGGAGCTGTAAAACAGTACAAGTTTGATGTACAGTACATGTATGGTGAACCAGATTGCGTGGAGCAAGTTGTGATCGGAATCAATGGTCACTTTCCGGGCCCGACCATAACAGCAGAAGAAGGAGACACCCTTCATATTATTCTCACCAACAACCTCGTCACAGAAGGAACAGTTCTTCACTGGCATGGAATTAGACAGGTTTTTTATACACTACTTTTTCATTTTCTTTTTCTTCAAGAACAAACACGATAATAAAATCATCATAAAAGAATAATTTTTTGTATTTAAAAAGAATATATATATATATATATATATATCAAAATATCATTTCTTAATAGAAAATGTAAAAACGATTTTTTGGATGTTTTGTGTTGCAGTATGGAACGCCATGGGCAGATGGAACTGCTTCCATTTCTCAGTGTGCTATAGCCCCAGGGCAAACTTTTCATTACAGATTCACAGTTGACAGGGTATGTATGTCTACAATATTTTTTAACATTTTCTTTTATTGGATAAATGATTTTTGTATGAAAAAACTTAGATGTGCGCATAAAAGTATTATAATTTTGTAGGTTTTATTTGTTTTGCATATGATGTTTGAATGTTGAATGATCAAAGTATGAGAATTTGGTGCAGGCAGGTACATACTTCTACCATGGACACTATGGTTTGCAGAAAACAGCAGGATTGTATGGTTCTCTGATAGTGAATTTAGCAAAGGGAAAGAAAGAAGCATTTCACTATGATGGTGAACTCAACCTCCTCTTGAGTGACTGGTGGCACAAAACCACACTAGAACAAGAGGTTGGTCTCTCCTCCATTCCATTCAGATGGGTCAATGAACCTCAGGTAAATCATTATAATAATATATATATATATATATATATATATATATAAAAGATGAAGTTTATATTCACTTTTATATTTTAAATAGTTGATATAAAACTTTTAACAACATACATTTTTATATAGAATGTATAACCATTTAGAGACTTATATTAATAAAATGTATTATTTGTTAAAATGTTAACATTCACTGTTGAGTTATTATCAAATCAATGATAAATATGTAGTAATAAATTTAAAATTTAAGATGTACATATATTAATATATTAATAATAAGTGTTAGAAAGGACACACCTATTAATTATAAAAGAAGTGAACACAATCAATATATTTAATTAAACATTTGTCTCTAAATAATGGGAGAAAATGAATAAAATAAATATAAATTAATATTTATGAATAATAAAATGCAAATAAATCTAAAACGATTGTAAATTTGATGGTTACTTGTAAGTATGATCTAGAGTTTGTAATTATGATTACCAAAAATTAAATTAATTGTGAGAGATACAGAAAGGAGAAACTGATAGTGCCCTGGTTATTCAAATACCTTCAATTTGATGAAGTGGTCCAAGATTAAAAATATCTTGTACTTTTTAATATTTAATTGAGTCCATAGAGTTTCAAGGTGTGGTTAACTCTAGAAGTAGAAGAAAAAAAAAGTCTACCCACACTACTTAATTAATTTATGAATTTCAGCTTATAAAAACCATTTAAAATGATTAAGAATTAAATTTATTTTAATTATACAGATTAAATTTATAAAATAAAATTTACATCTATATATACTTATAATTTTATCTTTAATGGATATAAAACTTGAAACAAAAATAATTGGTGTGAGATTACCTTTTCAGTCTCTGCTTATCAATGGAAGAGGACAATACAATTGTTCGTTGGCAGCTAATGTTATGAAGACATCGTTGTCTGAGTGTAAGTTCAGAGGCAATGAAGAATGTGCTCCCCAAATTTTTGATGTTCATCCAAACAAGACCTATAGAATTAGAATTGCTAGTGCCACTTCCTTGGCATCTCTCAACTTGGCCATTGGGGTAACTTTTTATTGTTGTTCCATCAAATTTAACAATATTTTACTTTTTTTGAAATATTCAACAAAATAATAGGAATAACTTGAAATACCTAATAGTTAAATTTATATATTTCAGTTAGATCATCCCAGTCATTTATTTGGATTAAATAATTTAGAAAACTAATCCAACAAAAAATATAAAAAATGTTGGAAAAAATATTTTCATAGATGGAGAAATCACGGTATATAATAGATTCATTAATCCCATTGATTATTGCTCATAGTTTTAGAGTTTACATAATATGATTTTTACCTACAAATTTGGTAAAAGGATCTACTTGAATAATTTGGTTCTAATATTTGATTTTGTTTGTGTTGAAGAAGCACAGATTGGTGGTGGTGGAAGCCGATGGAAACTACGTGAAACCATTTACTGTTGATGACATAGACATATATTCAGGTGAAACCTATTCAGTTCTCCTCAGAACAAATCAAGATCCAAAGAAGAATTATTGGATTTCAATCGGTGTTAGAGGAAGAAAACCTAACACCCCACAAGGATTAACTATCCTAAATTACAAAACAAACTCTGCCACAGTTCTTCCTACTTCTCCACCACCAATAACACCTCAATGGGATGATTACAATCGTAGCAAAACATTCACTTACAATATTTTTGGCCTCAAGGGAACCCAAAAACCTCCTAAATACTATGATCGTAGACTTCTCCTTCTCAACACACAAAACCTCGTACGTGGTTACACTAAGTGGGCCATCAACAATGTCTCCTTAACATTGCCATCAATTCCTTACCTAGCCTCTGTTAAGTTTAACGTTAATGGCTCCTTTGACACTAAAATCCCTCCAAACACATTCTCAGAGGGTTATGACATCTACAACCCTCCCCTGAACCCTAATGCAAACACTGGTAGTGGGGTTTACATGTTCCAGTTAAACCAAGTGGTAGATGTCATACTGCAAAATGCCAATGTAATGAAGGGGCAAAACAGTGAGATTCACCCTTGGCATTTGCATGGGCATGACTTTTGGGTTTTGGGGTATGGAGATGGCAAGTTTCAACAGAGTGATGAAAGAAAATTCAACTTGAAGAACCCACCATTGAGGAACAATGTAGTGGTATTCCCATATGGTTGGACTGCTTTGAGGTTTAGGGCAGATAACCCTGGAGTTTGGGCCTTCCATTGTCACATTCAGCCTCATTTATACATGGGAATGGGTGTCGTTTTTGCCGAGGCTCTTTTAAATGTTAAGCGAATACCTAATCAGGCTCTAGCATGTGGCCTTCTTAGGAATGTGTCAATACATAAGAAACATAACTAAACCTAGTACTTCCCTCTGATGTTTGTCGTTAGTTAGTTCAGTTTGTGTTTCTTTTTTATTTTAGATTTTTTCCTCATCATTCTGTTGGTGTATGTTTAGCTTTTAAGGGTTAGAACATTGAAATTTGAGGATAAGTTATTTGTAGTTTATTGTTGTTTAAGTTTCTTTTTAACGTTTTGTTATCTTAATTCAAATATAATGAACTCCTTATGACATGTTGTGTGAGTTCAGTTATTACATTTTTTAACACAAAACTAGATGCAACATATTTTGAACATATTCAAGTCAGACATGGTTAGAGTGATGGTTAAATGATAAAGTTAATATAGTTTTTAAAACAATTTTCTACAAAAGAAGGAGACTAATTTAAAAATTTGTAACAGGGGCAATACACAATATATAGTGTTGAACAATTAAACCAATAAATAGTACTAATTACAAAATTTAACTTGTTTTGTTGGAAATAACTTAGAGCATGCCATGCATTGTGTTTCTACTATCTTATGAAAATTATTTATTTTAATTTTTTTAAATGATTTTTATACCAAAAATAAAAAATAAAAAATCAGCTGAGTGAAAATGTAGTGCTATCTCTGCAGCATAATTACAATCCTCCATGACACTTTTACTTGGTGGCCTGTGCAATTACTTTACTCAATGAACTCGATTCCATTTTGGCAGTTTCCACTAAATCCTCCTACACCACAAAATTATAATTTTTGAAACATTAAGGTGCAACTTCTCAAGTATGTTTAGTGTCATTCTCTAATTATTGAAGTAAAACTTTGTCTGTGATCAATGACCTACTTAAAAAAGGGACTAGAGAAATGGCATGCATGTAATTTTTTTCTGCAATACAATAATATAAGCAATTGAGAGTAGAATGATTGCTTTATAATGTTACCTGTGCAGCTATTAATCTCAGAGTTTTTCTTTTGCTAGTCTCTTGCATGGCTCCAGCAAGCAAAATTTCATCCAATATAAAATATGCCTGCAAGGATCAAGCTCAGTTTTAACCTCTGATGCAATACTAACATTAAACAACATTACCATTCTTACTTATACAGGACTTTCAAATTTGTTTCTGAAAAACACAAACAATCACCAAGTAACTTGTGAGGGATCCTAGTCTCATTTATCACAGAAGCTATCTTGTTTAACATGACAGCAGATCACCAATTTTTATGTCTGAGAGGATATTCAAATAGAACTGTGTGCATTATTAGGAAATAACTAAAGAATATAGTTTGTAAGAAAATGAACTACCTTATGAAAATTAAAGATTAAATCCAACTCACAAACCTGGTAAGAGAAGCAAGAGAGAAACAAATTCAGGTGGTTTTGAAACATGTGTAAAATATATTAAGAACTTCATATTTTAACATTTATGGTACTAACACTGCCAAAATAGCGATCCAAAGTCTCAACATAATGATGAATAATGGTTAGAGTCTCCAATTCATTGTCTTCCTCATCATTACACATGCAGAAGTAGAGGCTAGCATATCTGAACAATAATTACCAAAATCAAGAGTCTCTCAATTATTGTAGTTCAATATACAAAGAAATTTCTTGTCACTTAACACATTTTTTCTTACCTTTTGTAAACAACTGTGAATCCCCTCCACTCTACGAAGTTGCACAACTTTGGTGCTCGAGAGATAATTAGCCCATTTAATTCTCGAATTATCTTCCAAAAAAAGTAGATTAATCAATGTTTATGCATAATTCAGGCATAAGAAAACCAAAAAAATACGCAAAATTATTGCCAAATGGTAACTGAACACTCTTTGAATGTTCCAGTGCCTATAGTTATCAGGACATATAAACATTAACGCTTGATATACAAATATTAGATGTTTATGAAATATGCCCAATTGTAAACTAATTTTTTTTAGTTCCAAAAAATCTCATTCTTAATAAAACATGGAGACAAATATCAAACAAGTGATATGCATAATAAATAAACCCATTAAATAATATGTAAGACATTGTAAATCCAATTACCACGATTCTATGCATTGAGCTAACATTATAATAGATAATTTTATCTTATATTTGAATTAGAGACAAGTACCTGGGATCTCTCCTTTTGAGAGTATGGTGAATACCATTTTGTGAGTCTCACTTTTCCTTGTCGACTAATGAGAATCACAAACTGAATCTGTAATAGAAAAAGAATGATTTTTTGAAACCACTGAATGATAATATATATGTATATATATACAAATGTGCAAACACATGATCTGCATAATTTCAAATCGTATCCATATGAGATGTAAAGGATTAAGCTAACATCACAAATGGTGACAATAGAGGCAGAATGGGTTAATGAGGAAAACACATAATTCTATACAAATATCTATGTAACATTTTCAAAAATTGAAAGAACAAAAGAGAAAATAATTGAAAATAGTTAATCAATGAAGATAAAGATAAGGAAAAACATGTACCATTATGTATTGAGATGAATTTTCTGAGAACGAGCACAGATAAATTTGTCAGAAACTGCTTTTCATCTTAAAAATGAAACAAAGGTAATTCTAATAAGAAAAACAAAATATTTTAACACAATTTTTTTATAATTTTTGACACTTACTTTTTAACGGATTTGTACTAACATATTCTAAACCCAATAAAAAAAAATACATGTGTATAAGGTGAAAATGTTTGTATTATTATATCATTCTCCTTCTTATAATCTATATTTTGTATAAAACAAATATGTTATTTAGTAATTTTATTTGGTATCATCTTTTAATAGGATAATTTTATCCTTTAAAGAGTAAAATATAATTTAATAAAATAACAAAATAATTTTGTATTTCAAATAATTATTACTTTTGAATAAATGTTGTATATTTTTAATAATATTTTTTCAATTAATTATTCATAAAAATAATAAAATTACCACTAAAGGGTTTTTATAGAAATATGTTTAGAAATGTTAAAGGGAAAAAGATAAAAGAAGATCTTTTAATAAAAAGTCCAATTAATGTTTTGTAAAATAAAAAAATAACTATAAATCAATATATATACTTTTTATTTATTTTGAAAGAACATAAAGTATTTCTTAATACTTTATTTTTTGTAATATTATGATTATCTTCTCTTAATTTTAAAATAAAACGTCATCATTATGGTCCTAACAATATTTTCAAGGGTCCAACATTATCAACAAAAACCAGCCCATAAATATAAAACCCAATAGCATATATGACCCATATGCTTAATGTATTTTAAGTTCTTATTTTTTTATGTGTAAATAGTTAAATTGGTTTCCAAAGTGTATCTTGATGATTGTTTCATTTTTTTTTTAATTAAGGAAAATGTGAAATTAATAGTTAAAATAAAAAATATTTAACAATATTACCTTACCATTAGATTCTACTAGTTTGCATTACCACTTGTACATTTCATAATGTAATAATGTATAAGATGATAACATGTAGTTATAGCATTTTGAATTATTGTTAGTCTTTTTTAAAATTATTTTTACATGAAAAATATAAAAGGATCCCTTTATTTAAAAGTATTATTCAATATATATATTTTTAAACAAAGTTTATGTAATGTCTAGTGTTGGGCCTGGGCCGGATCTGAAATCGTGATCCAAAAACTTACATCATCAATTTGTATTATGAAGATAAGGGAAAACATTATTAAGTTTCTTCTCATCCTTCTCCTCTTACCATGATAACGACCTATCATATATTATTATTATTATTTTAATTAAAAATATCTTACAGTATTTTTATTATTATTTTATTAGTATCCTTTTGACTAGGACATTGATGATAATATGCTAACAGTGAATATATGATAGAGACGTGACTCAATGTTCTAATTTTGACTTTTAGGTTTCAATTATAAGTATATTATATAATGCTAGAATCAAGACAGTAATTATTATATTAATTAAATAGCACATGTTTTGTATATTTTATTGCACTATGTATGTTTACTTTACCACATTAGCTGGCATATTATTTAATCCAATTATTTAAATTTTATTTTATACTCTTTTTTTCTCTCTCTTGCATTATTATAATTTTTTTTTATAAATAGTATTTTTATTATTTAAGTTTTCTTCATCAACATTGAAAAAGCATAGGTCTAGAAGCTTATTCTCTTTTATTCTTTATTATAATTATTATACCTAACTATCTTTTCAACTTTTTATTTAAAAAAATTCTCTTCAACTTCTTCATATTCAAGATACCTCTCAGTTTCAATAGAATAATTGATAAAACTAGGCTACCTTAGGGAGAGTTGGTAGGTTGCATCTGGAATTATTTTAGGACAAAAATTATGTTTAAAGAAAGTATGAATAATTTTTAGCAGTACATATTTTCTTTTAATATTTTATATAAATGTCTATTCCAATTCTCACATCACTGAATAAATTAAAATAAATCATTATTAATCATTCCACACATTCATTATGGTGGCTTCAGAACAAAGTTCATATCCTTTTGGGTATTAGGTATTTGTTCCAAACTTACAAGACACACAAAATTAAGTCTTATTAAATAAATATTTAAAGTATTTTAAATATTAATTTGTATTTATTTATCCTATCTAATTGATGTTTATAAAAATAATGGTTAAATATGTTTTTTTCTCTTAATTTCAGTGAAAATTGGAATTAGTTATTCTTCAAAATTTTGGCTTAATTTAGTCTCTCAATTTTAAAAATGTATGAATTTAGTCTTTTTAGTTAAATTTTGTTAGATTTATTTGATGTTTCAAACACGTTTCATCATAGTATTTGGGTTGTTTATACTGTTTGAAACATTTTTGCTTTAATGTTAACTAACAAATGTAAAGTTAACAAAATTTGGTTAAAAAGATTAAATTAATATATTTTTTAAGTTGGGAGACTAAATTAGATCAAAATTTTGAAAAAAAAACTAATTTCACTTAAAATTAAGAGACAAAAACATATTTAACGCTAAAAATTTGTAAAGATCAAATTGATCATTTAATAAAAGTTAGATAAGAATGGATAATGGAAAAGATGGTAGAAGTGTGGAAAAAAGAAAAAGATGAAAATTACATTAAAGCTTTTGAACTGGGATTTATCTCCTTTCCTTAAAATCAATATGATAAGAGGTCCCTCTAGAGAAAAGTGACACTTTTGGAATCTCCACATTATATTTTTAATTTAATATATAGTTTAGATTAAAAAAGAGATAGTTTATATAAAAAGGAGGGTTTGGCATGAGCATCTGTGATATTGGGAAAGGTGGGGTGCATGAGTGCTTAATCTACAATGTCACATCTTCAATTTCTTTATGCTAAAGTGTTTTTCATGCCTCCAATAATTGACTCCACACCTTTACCATCATTTTTTTCGATTCTTTCATCTACCTCCATCCATTATATCGTAACACTATTTAGATGTACCATTTCATAATTCACTTTTTAAACTTTTTTCAGTATTAAAAATTAGAAAGTAAAATAATTATAAAAATTTAGAAAATAAAGTATTAAAATTTATAATTGTTTTATAATAAGATTAAATATTTTAATATTAAAATAATTTAATAATATAAATAGAATTTTATAAATATATTCTAAAACATTGTAATCTTTCTAAAATTCATTTTATGAATTCATTTTTTCTTCTCTTTAAGATTTTTAATTCCTAAGTTATCTGATTAACATTCAAGAGGTGTCTAGAAAATCACGATAGTGAGTTCTCTATTATTTATCTATTGATTTTTCTTATAAGGAAGTAAGTTTCTACTCATTTTTCTTTAATTCTTAGTTTAAGACACATGCATATAAGTTTTCTCCCATGTTTTATTTGATATTCTTTTCTAACTCTTTGTCGATCAGAGTTCCTAAAGACTTACTTTAATTATGATTATATGGTTTATAGGTGTTTTTAGAGTTTTTTAAGCTCAGGTAAGAGTAATACATTTGTTTAAAGTCGTGATAGTTTTCCCAATACGGTAAGGGAAGCTAGTGTTTATTCTTAAATTTTGAATTTACAAATACGATTGATGGTGGTTTGAATGTTATGTTGATTTAGTTGTCATTGAAATAACTGTTCTAGTGTTGATTGCATTTTGATGAGTGTAATTAGTTGTGTGATGCTTGATGCCTTGTATGATTTTGTTTTGGATTGGATCAGTCTAGTAAATATTGCTATTGTGAAGATTAATGGTATAAAATTGGCGTAATATGGAGAAGTAAAGAGTAGACCGAGTTATAAGTCATTTTTTGTCTAACAAGGAGGTTTTGATAGGCGAGATTTGGAAGTAATGGTCAAAGGGAGAAAACTGAGTTTTAGGATCTGTTTTCTGGTCATTTGAAACTTGTTTAGACTTTGAGTTAGTATAAATTTGTCATAGAAATGGTTGGTAGTCAATATATAGGTTGTGTTTTGGATGGTTTTCATTTCATTTTAGAGATTTTAACTAGTGAGATTATAAAGTAGAGAGTTTGTGTCAAAGTGGAGGGTTTGGAGTCTCTTGCTAAGTTATTTTTGACTTGTTTAAATTCTAAATGGTCAAGTTTTGTGTTAGAAAAGATAGAATTGAATTATGGTTTATAAAGCGATGTTTTAATTAGAGTAAGTTAAAAGTTTATAGAAAGATAAGTCTAATAGAGTTTGAGTTGACTAAGAAATACTTGAATAGATTCAATTGAGTTGTAGAATATTAAATGGAAATAGTAAATACATGAGGAGGTATGAAAGTTTGAAAATGTGAGGATATGAGTGCAAATTTTTCAGAAAACTAAGAAACCACTTTTCAAACCAATCAAATTCTTCATAAAACTACTATAATCTATATAACTATTTATATTTATATTCCATATATTCTAAATTTAATTCAGATAATAAATTATTTGTCATTAACAGATAAAGTAGTTATTTTTCTCGTTACATATCCAATACATCAATTATGATATATCATTTAACCAAAAAGACAAATTATAGGAAAGTATTTTTATAATAAAGAATTATCTTCAATTTGTTCTCGAATATTTGTACTTGAATTTTTATGACTGATAAAAACTTTAAAGTATGATTTGCAGAAAATGTTTTATTGGGTATTAAAATACGTTGAGTTTGATGTAAGAAGACAGGAGAAAGTAGAAATGCAGCTGTGTTTCTTTCCATTTAAGACAAAGCAAAAGGAAGAAAAAGCAGTGGCTGGGAACACCTTGCTTCCCCACATCACATTCAGATAATTACTAGCCACACACCCTTTCACCTTTCACTCATTATTTATATTTTACAACACATTATGGTCAACTCTTTCTATAAATAAATTATAAGAAGCAAAAATCTTCCCTTTTTTAAAGTTCTACATCTCCACATGAAAATAATAATAGTAATAATAATAAATGTGTTTTTTTTAAAAAATTTAATTTTAGAAAAACTTTATTTATTTATTTTGTCATATGCATGTATATATATATATATGTTCATGTTTTGGAGTTTAATGTTTATAGTTATTAATAAAAAAGCATACACGATCAATTATCGGATATCTTACCATGTGTGTAGGATAAAAAAGGAAAACATCTCCACCTAAGAATACATTAAAGGAAATGTATTAAAGAAAATGGTGGTATTTCAAATAACTAGGGTTGAGAAACTTTGCATAGCCTTTTACATTAAAAACTAGTCGGTCGTTTTTTTTTATTTGTATTAAAAAATTGATATGATTATTATTATATTAAATAAATAACTTATTTGTGTAATTATATTTAAGTGTTATAATCATGAATAATTATAAATATAATATTTAAATACAGAATTTGATAATATAAAAAAAATTAAATAATAAATTATGGGTTTTTATAACCAATTAAGTAAAAATAATATTATTATTTTAATATATTTTTTATAAATATAGAAAGTATAACTAATAACCCAATAATAATAATAGTTGATTATAATAGATAATATTTGCATATGAATTTATTTATTTATTTTAAATTATAAAATTGACATAATAATTGACTATGGTGTGTAGTAAAATAATATTGTTATATAATTAAAATTTTGAATTATATATTATATTAAAATGAAATGTGTATGCACCAATTATTAAAGTAAAATGTAAACTTATTATGAAATATGGTTTGTACAAAATTAATGACACAAAGTTAATGCTAAATATTTTGATTTGAGTGATTCATGCAAATCTTACATTATTAGATGAAAAATTCATTTAGTTGTCCAAAAGTTTTTCTAACACAATATTGATCGTCATATTTCTTGTGGTCTTCATATGTGTTTATATGTGTTCACTCAAGTCCATAATAAGCACCAAAATATTTTTGCAAGACCAATTGAGTACTATTAACTTCAAAGTGATTTGATTCCTAACTTTTGGTTTGATAATTTTTCTACTCTCTCCACAATTGCCTGAACGGTTTAGTCACTCCAATATTAAATGTGGAAATCAATGTCCTCAACTTCCTTAGTTGGACCTTCTATATATACAAATTATAATGAGCTTTCACTTGCCTCAAACTCAATCACGACTCAACCACACTTTAATTCTAAGGATGATTTGTGCTAATCTTTGTAAATGCTTTTAATCGTGCTATACGTAAGTTCAGTCCATAACTCAAACAACTAGTCAAATTCTTTTATAAAACAATGTAACTTTATTTATTTCACCAATTTTTTAGTTGAATTATAATCTTATTTCAGAATTAACATAACAAGTCTATGTTAAACATAATATGTAGTATAGAAAAACATATCTTAAATAAAATTTTCGATCATATAAATAATTTTTATTTACTAAATAATTTATATGGAAGTGTACATGAAAAATGTATGTATTTAAGTCTTTGACACCCTTACATTAAAAGTTTTAAAAACAATAGCACATGTTAAAATAAAACTTCATTATTATATTACATTCTAGATTGTGTAATATTCCTAAATTGCTTGGATTTTCCAATGTTCACACCTTTCAACACACTACACTTAGTTATACTCTCCTTTCAAACAATTAGGTAATAATTAATAATGCTCTCCATATACTTTGGGAAACTCTGAACTAAAACAAGGGGGAAGAGGTGGGTGCAAATTCATAAATTTGAGCTAACATTCCTAAATTTCCATCAACTTGTATAAAATCTAGAAAATTTAATTATAATTGGTTTTAAATATTCTATTAGACTTTAAAAAGTTAAATTTTCTACATGTCTTTTTATAACTTTAATGTTTTCCAAAATATCACCATAAAATATCCTTTTTTGTTTTTTTTTTTAAACATTTAAACTAAGTCTAAAAACCTACTATTTTAATAAGAGTCAAAAGTAAATTTTATTAGTTTAAGAAACTACTTAAATGTATTCATGTAATTTTTTATTTGTTTTAGTTTATATATATATATATATATATATATATATATATATATATATATATATATATATATATATATATATATATTATTCAATTGAATCTAATTAAATAAATTTATTATGATCCATTTCATTAAATTACCATTAATAAAAAAATAATTTTTAACTAAATTTAAATACAGGGATCAAATTACTAATTGAACTTTAAAATTAATTTTAAAAGTATTATAAATTAAATTTTATAATTTAATCAGAACGACAAATAAGAAAAAAGATGCAAACTTAGAACAGACTTTAACTTTTAAAGTAGTTATTGTTAAACTCAACAAGCTTACAATATATTGCATGATCTTAAAAGAAAAAATTTCACAGAACCATGCAGATGATGAACACTTAGTGCAATTAGTCATGCCACCCTTTCAGATCTTTTGGTTAACCTCACTAAATTTGGTGACAATCATGCCACTGAACACGATGTTTAGCAACAAAAACCACTGATATGAACGAAATGAAGGTGTTTTGCAAAACATTAATGTGGCATTGGCACGTAAACTAAGCAAGAACAGGGACAGAAGCTTAACAGTGTGAAGTGATATGGTCCAATCATTGTCTCACAAATAGGCAATTTCCCTTTGACCATTGCAATGCACGCCTAAGGATTTGACTGGCGACTGCTAAAAAACAAAGACAACGTGTCCCTATGAAAAGACCCCACCACACATTCAACTCCATCACGCAATTGAAAAGCCTCAGCCATCTAAATTGGCATCTGCCAAACAATCCCTGATGGGACCATTTTAACTGTGCAATGTTGAAAAGAAGAGCATATTGAGATGAGAAAGATGCACTCTTCTCATCCCACCTAACTAACTTTTGTTCCCGTCATAGTTCACCCATATATTCAGATTCCTTAACTATGAATGCCGAGCATTGAAACTGAATAAAAAACTTTATTTAGATAACAGTCGTACTTTGAGTAGCATAGTAGGGCTATTACATAAAAACACACATAAAAGAGTTACATTATGGGAAACACCCCCTGATGTTTTTTATCCATAACACCACCTGATAAAGATCTGAGAAAGCATATAAATATCTGGACCTAAACATTCAATTACATATATGAAGTAAAAATGCAGTAACTGCATCTGGGTCAAGAGATTTTAGTGTAACCGTTTCACACAATGAAAGTCCTAGGAATACTTGTTTCCTCTTCTCATTTTCACTGGAACCAAATTGAAACCTCTTGCTGCTGTCTGTGACCGGTATCCATTCCTCCCCCTTGTATATCCTTAAAATCAAAAGACGACAAATCACACTGGGGGCTAAACAACATGTGGTTGGTGTCAAAAGGGGCGTTCATGTTCATGGCTTTGAACCTCTCAAATTGTCCTTCCTCACGTGCAAAGAAATTTCCTTCTGTCACCATTCCTTGGCCAGTGAAATAATTGTCACGACGACTGTCCTGTTGCTGTTGCTGTAACATGGTCTGAGAAAAGTTTTGGTTTTCTGCGGCTACAAAGTTGTTGGAACTTAAGTTATTGTTTCCTATAACATTTGTATCATATATTGTCATGAGGTCATTTATCATTTTTTGCCCATCTTCCGGAACTCCAAGCCCAGATACACCAAATGAAGGTTGAACCACATTTGCAGCCTGGGATGTAGTGTTGGGTTGAACAAAAGACTGAGGGAATATGACTGGTTTAACCTCAGCATCATGGAAGTTGGAACCACCACCATAATCTGAAGCACTGTTTCTGTATGCACAGTTCAGTTGATGATTGTCCCTAGCCGACCTGTCAGGGAAACCAAGGCGAGGTTCATTGTAAGGGCATTGAGGATGCTCACAAGTATAGATTTTGGGATCCATCATGAGGTTGAAGTCACCAGGAATCTTCCTCTTCCGGATGAAATCAAGGTTTGTGACAACATCTCCCTTAAATGGATGAGAAATTTGTAGTGGTAGTCTTCCGGTGATTCTCTCCATCCCAATATTAGATGGATGAAGAGGATCTGGCTTCCGGTCCTCCACATCAAAGTTTGGTTCTTCCTCAGCCCCATCAACATCATACTCACTGCAATCGTTGATGACCATGGAGCCATTACCTGCACCAGAGGAAAATGGGGGGCAATAATCAGGATAAAGCTCTCGAGCCAAGGCTTCCTCTTGGTTGATGATGGCAAGCCATGTTGCACTCTCCTTTGCTGTCATTTTGTCCTGAAGGCATTTAGACTGTCTCACAAGCTTCCGAATCTTGGCTATATCAGGAGACATGTGCTTGATGACAGCAGTAAGAACACCAACCTTCCATGCCTTCTTGAGGTCATGAGGTTTCTTGTAAGGTGGATGGCCTTGATCTTTGGGAAGACCAATTTGAGGCCACCATACTTCATTCCCAGTGGGCCACCATGGTGGAGGAACACCCTTCTCTAATGGGAACCTTCTCTGAGGAGGATCACAGTGCTGCATAAGTGCTGACAGAAGAGAACCCAGTGTTGTGTCCTGTAACTCCTGTAATGTGTGTGGAGTTGGACCAATGGAATTGCAACCATCATTCTTCCCTGGAATTGCATTATCAGCCTGATACTTTGCTATTGCAGCAGGGCCATTCCGATCAAACCTCACCTTGTCCTTCCACCATTCGCGAAGATTGTCTGATGCTCCAGTCACTGGCTTCCCTTTCTCAGGAATTATGCCATAAACAAACCCTTGTGCTTTGCAGACCTCCATCATCTTCAGCATGTACTTTAGTATTCCATCCTGAGCTCTTGACATCTTTTTCCTCCTAGCTTGCTCTTGAGATTGCCTTTGCTTCACTGCATCTGTCCCTTCCTTTGCCTTCTGTTGTTCTTTCAATCGTTTGTGCCGCACTTTGTCCCTCCACATACGTTTCTCCAGCTCATCCACATCAATTTCTTCATCACTGTAATCATCCTCAACCACAGGATCTGGATCCGCTTGTCTCACAGCAACAACATCATCGTCTCCAAGGGGACAACTCAACAAATCCAAATCGCCACAAAACCCAATGTCCTCGAACATCATCATCTTTTCCCAGAAAAAGAAAAAAACCGCCCAAAGATAGACCAAGTCTCCAGGAAAACGGGTTCAATTCAACCCACCAGCTTCAGATGAAGTGAATAACAAACCGACTTTACAACTGTCGAAAGCCAAAAACAAGGAATAATTGTCAATTGAAGCGGTGCAAAGATCAAATGATACCTAAAGCATAAAATCTGTGGCAATATCTTACAAGATTCATCAAGCATGTATTTTGACCACAAAATTTTTCTCTCATTATCATCCACTATATTTTTTATATAAGCAAAAATTCCAAAGTCGATTTGCCACCTATGTTGAATTGATACGACTATTGAGTTCGTTTCACATCTAGGTCATCAGTTCTATAGTATTCACCAATAAAATAAATACAAAAAAATTCAATTGAAACAATCAAAAGCCATTCAATTATAAAGTAACTTTCTTGGATCATTACTTTTTTCCATGGGGATTCAATACAGAGGTGTGATAAAACTATGTTTTAATAATAAGAAGAATATATAAGTACTTATACTTTAATAATATAAAATCCAAAAAATTAGATACGTAAAAAAAATATATATTAATATATTAAAAATATAAAAGTAAACAAGAATTTAGATGAATAAAAAAGAGAGATCAAAAGTAAAAAAAGTTGACACCCGAGAGAGTCTGGGACGTGTCTTACTGGATTTGAATGAAGGAGGAGAGTAATGAATTTAAAAAATTCCTACTATTTTGGAGGAATTTCAAACAGAGCATGTTCCTGAATAAATTTGAATCCCCTAAAAAATTAAACTCCTCTATTAGAGTGCTTCATCCAAAATACGAGTTAAATGCAATATCAAAATTATGGTTTATATCAAAAAGCTAATTCATCAAGAACAGATACTAGATCAGGACTATCCTGATTGAACAGATCCAAATCAACCGGGAAATAAGAATGAAAATATAAACACCAAAAACACATAGCATAGTTAAAAAATGATTTAGAAAAGAAAAAAAAAAGGCACTCATCAACTATAATCAAACAGAGACGATTGACATGTTATATAAAAACATATTACTCACCCAAACCATAAGAGGAAGCAATCAAACCAGTCATGAACACGGGATCTAAGGCCAAACTAATAGCCAGGAAACCCCTCAACACCATAAATAGCAACAGTAAACACAGAACAGAACATGATATATATGTATACACATATATATATATTTCCAAAGATCAGAAATCATGAAAATACTAAAACTGAAAAAATCAACAGTCTAAAAACAGTACCCAAAAAGAAAAGGGAAAACGAGAATAAGAAAGACCCAGAAATTTATTGACAAAGCAGAGATCAAGAAGGAAGTGAATTCTGAAAAAAAGAGAATTTTTTTCATGAGGGGAACCTTACCAGTAGCAGAAGAGGGTGTAGTTGTAAGATGAACAGAGGTCAATTTGTAAAGAAAAAAAAGAGAATTTTTATAGACTAAAAGCAGAAAGAGGAGGAAGAAGAAGAAGAAGAAGAGTGTAGGAAGATGAAAGGTGAGAGAAAATGGTGAGTAAGAAAAAGGGACAGCGTTGTGAGCATTATCTTGGTTTTATTTATTATTGGTGATGGTGGTGCCATTGGTGAATGTGAAGTGGGGTGTCATTCATTATTGGTAAGATTAAAACATTGATAAAAAAGCCTCAATTGGAGGAGAAAGTGAAGTTCCACATACATTTATAACAGAGGTTAGGTTAATCCCATCCCAACCTCCCATTAATTTTTTATTAATATTTATTAATTCATATAATGTGTGAATATGATTAATGAAGTTTCTGTTTTATTTTTCTTTTTATTGTTCTGTTTTATTTTCTTTTATATGTGTGGTATCCGTGTTTGATAACTTTAAAAAAAAAACTACCTAATTTTATTTATTTTTTAAACACAATAAACAAAATACAAATACAAATGTTCTTTTTTTTAGTAAAATTATATAACATTTTTTTCAACTTCTCATCTCTTCTTTTTTAAATTAAACAATATTATAATTGAAATAACAACCAAACAGAATATACTTTCCAGGTTTTTAGATGTTTAAATTTTTATCATCAATTCATTGTTAGAGTTATTTGTGATTTTCAATTTCAATTTATCTTATTATTACACTAAGAGATCTCAACTTTAGAGTAATTATTTTCTTTCATTTCAACTTCAAGTTGCATGTATTTCTTTATGTAAAAAAACACGTGCACTTATTAATTTTTATATTTCTATTTTATACGTAATATTTTTTTAAAATTCATTTATTTTAAATTATTTTATATTTTAAAGTAAAAGTATTATTTTGTTAATGTTGAATAGAAATTTAAATGTCTATCTATCATTATCTTTTTTTTTATTTCTCCCAAAATAATGGAACAATTTATTATATTTTGTTTTTTCTAGTTTTCTTAACATAATCAACAAAAAAAAGACAGAACTATCTAATATTGAATAATGATTATAAATGTTAATATTGTTATCATTAAACTCTAATTCTTATATTAATTAAATACAAATATAATTACTTTCAATGATTTGATAGTTTATTTATTTTATTATAAAATAATGTTAAATGGGATCACTTATTTTAAGGTTATTAAAAAAATATAAAATTTTATGAATATTGTTATATATAATAATTAATAGTTTAGTCCTCTCACATGAATTTATAAACATTAGGATGTTTCTTTATATTTGTTTATATATATATATATATATATATATATATATATATATATATTAAAATACATGTTTTATTAAGAAAATTGATTTTTCTAAAGTCAAAACAAAATAAACATTTCATATTTCCTTATTTTAGAAACTGAATGTGTGAAAACATTAAATAAGGAAATATCACACAATTTAACTTACCTTTTCCAGTTTGTCTTGTGAGTTAAATTAGTAAAAGTAACCTATTTTGGCTGGTTTTGTAAATAAAATTGGAACAAGTAATCTTTCAATCCACTTATTAATTCCATAATATTTTCTCTATTTAAAAGAAAAATAAATTAATTTTTTAACTACACTTACAAGGAACTTGAATCCCTTCCCATCTTTCAAGTGAATATTAATTTATTTTACCGTTACAATATCATTTTCAATCTATTGAAAAAAATATATTTAATAAGATAGTTATTCATACTGTATAATATTAATTATTGAAATAAAAGCATATTAGTTAAGAATTAAAACTAAATGTAAAGTATCTGAAATTTATGATTATCCTTCCAATATAGATTTTTATTTTGCTCTGGTTGTATTTAAAGTTACTTTCAATGGAAAATGATGTTACTAAAATATTTAATATGAATTCGCATTTGGAAGCAAATGTTTAATGTCAATAAATGTCCGGACTTATTATTAACAAAAACACGATATTATCATTTCAACACACATTTATTTAGGACTAAAAACTATTTATTTAAATTATTTTTTGTTAATCTTTGTCCTAATTTTTTTTCCACCTTGATAATGATAATAAAATGAAATTTAAAAGTTTACACGAGTTTTTTTTCTTCTTTACAAAGACATATAGTTTTATTCAATATTATGGTTTATCTTTTAAACATGTTCAAGTAAACATGTAAGGGAGAAAAAAATTATTTTTTTTATATATATGATGGTGTAAAAAATATTATTTAAACTATTATCCAATAAAAAATTTGTTTTACATATTTTTTATTTTGTCCCTCTCTTTATTCACTCAATGCATGGATAAATTATTTAAAGATTAAACAACACATAAGGGTAACATATATTTTTTTTAACTTTGCAAATAGCAAAAATATGATTAAAAATGAAATATCATGAATTATCATTCACATAAGAATGTTGTATATTTATGATATATAAACTATTGGGATTCCTCTTTCAATTAATGAAGTTTTTATTAGGAAGAGTTATTTTTAATGAATGAAAAGTCGTATCTCTTTATAAGAAATAACATGCATTTATGAATGAAGCGTCATTTCTATATCTTTATGTACCAAGAGTTACATCTCTTCTTTAAAATTCATATATTTTTTTCATGAATTAATGATCTTTTTATCCTAAATGAATCTGATTTTTTTTTATATATTTGTTATTACTCATTGGCATAATTTTTTTGAAAACTACACATATTATATATATAACTAGGATTTACTCTAAAAAAAAAGTAAGAAATGGTAATGACTTTTCAGTTGTAGCTGTGAACAATTTGAACACAATATAAAATTTCAGTTGAAATAAAATAATAATAAAGTCTTTTGCTTTATAGTTAATATTAAAAAACAAAACTTGTATAATTTGATCACTTCTATCCTTAGTTTTTACTTTGTAGCCTGGGCGATTATATTGCTCAATGAACTTGCTTCCATTTTAGCAACTTCCACCAAATCCTCCTGCAATACATTATCATCAAAAGATGATAAAATAAAATAAAATTAAATTAAATTGAAAAACAAAATTTGTAAAACGAAAAATAGAAGAGGATTTGTTGTAATATTATATACTTGTGCAGTTATCAGTCTCAAAGTTGTTCTCTTGCTAGTCTCCTGCATGGCTCCCGCTATCAAAATTTCGTCCAATATAAAATATGCCTACCAACATCAACTTCAATTTTAATCATTCATACAACATAAACATGTTTTGTAAATTGTTAAGTATATAATTCCAAAAAATTATACTCCACTTTCAATTTTATATTGAAAAAACATTATGATTCATAATCAACCTTATAGAGTGGAACAAAACATTAAGTTGACAAACAACTAGGTTGAAAAGATTAAGGATATCTGACAAATATAATAAAATCCGAGAGTATTGATAGTTTGGTAAAGGAAGTTTAAAATATAGGCCACCATGTTCATATCACAGTAAATGAAGAAGAGATTGACAAATTGTTTTTATTAGTAATCTTGTTTAATTATTTCACTCCATAAAATAACATTAGATAATCTATTAACTTGGTTGAATTGTATTGGAAAATATTAAAGATTATTTTGAAAAAATATTTTCAAATCTTACATATATAACAATATAAGAGAGTTTAAAGTATGGATGCAATAAAGAATATATGTATTAAAGTTTCTTCTCTAAATATCACTTCGTTATAAGAATTAAATGAAAATATATGTAAGTGTAAAGATAGCAAAAGAGAAGGAAAAAAGTAATAATAATAATCAATTTAAAAAACAAAGTGAATTGTTGTTCAAACAACATTGTTTAATATTCAAATTATGACTTTTTCTTATGGGAATGTTGAGACAATTATCTTTCCTTTTTCAAGTTCTTATTTGTAAAATAAATGTGGAAACAATCGAGTAATGAAAAATTGTAAAATCTCTTAAATTTAGGAACTACGGAGCTCAAATAATAAATTAATTGCTTAAGCAGACAATAATGAGTTATTAGCTTATGTGAGAAAGAGTCAATTAACATTTTTAATGAAAGTCATTGAAGCAAGAAGACTAGCTAAAGTGATGTTTCTCTAATTTGGAAGGCATGTTTCATTTATAAAAGTTAAATGTCATATCTATATGTACATGATTGGATTACACTATATATTATGGTTTTTTTTTTTATGTGTAGAAATTATATGAATGATTTGCATTGAGTTATGCAATGATTTGATTAAAATGAAGAAGATAGATATTTGGGAGTGTTTGATTGAGTTTTACTTTTTTGTTTTGATTAAAAAACTTATTAAAGAAGGAAGCTTGTTATTAAGGTAAATCACATCGATCAAGATTATAAGTAAAAAAAAATTAAAGAAGTTTATTGTATAACTTTTATAGAATGAGTCAAATCTGTTTCTAATGATACATATTTATACCATATTTCTAAAAGATGTGGAAATATATGGATACAATTTTATTTAGATAGTAATGAGTCATAAATAATTTCATAATTAGTGTAGTTACTTAGATTTTATAATACTATTATTTATTATAATAAGGAGATAATATTTAACATGACATTAGATTATAAGATTTAATGTTCTTTAGCAACATGTAGATATAGTTTAACTATGTGTAACATAGTTTAAGAGGAAACAAATTACCTTATGAAAATTAAAAATCAAATCCAACTCGCAAACCTAATAGGAGAAATAAGAGATAAACATATTCAGGCCATGAGTAAAAATTATGAAAGATTTTATAATTCAAAAGTATTTGATACTAACACTGCCAAAATAACGATCTAATGTTTCGACAAAGTGATGAATAATGGCCAAGGTCTCTAATTCGTTGTCTTCTTCATCATTGCAAATGCAGAAGTAGAGACTAGCATATCTAATAATAACCAAAACTAAAACATTGTCAATTTTTTCAGTTCAATGTATTTTGTTAACCATGCATTCAAAACAATAAACTTAACCTTTTATAAACAACTTTGAATCCCTTCCACTCCACAAAGTTGCACAGCTTCGGAGCTCTGGATATAATTAATCCACATAATTCTCTAATTATCTTCCAAAATGTAAAGAAAAAGATCAAATAAAATAAGAATCAGGTTCAACAATAATGTTGTATACACCTAATTTTAATATAACAAAAACTACATTCATGACTTAATCTGAATATTCGAGTTGCGATCGAACTTCTAAAAGTTCTTACATTATCAAGCCAACCATCAAGTCGATCAATAGATTTGGATGGTTGGTTTGGTAATCGACCTGGGTAATCAATCTAGTGATCAATTTAGATAGTCGGTTTAGGTGATTGATTTGGTAATCAGTTTGATGGTATCAAATTCTTTGGGAGTTCAACCGTATGGAACACGAGTAATTATAATTATTATGAGTTATCGTTATAATTTATGACAAATACCTTGGATCTCTCCTTTTGAGAGTATGGTGAATACCATTTTGTGAGCCTCACTTTTCCTTGTCGACTGATAAGAAGCACAAAATGGATCTGTAACAAAAAAAAATATCACTTTTTACATCATTCAATTATAATATACATAAACATATGAACATGATTTACATCACTTCAAATCAAAATCAAACCCCTCTACACAAGAATTAGATGTGTTGGATATTAAGTTATCACCGTATCAAACACAAAATCAGATTTGATTCATAAGAAGGAATTCAAATATATGTAACATGATTTTCCAATGAAACAAAAATAAATTTGTAAACGAGTAATCATCACAATTGAAAAGAAAAACATTTACCATTGATGGTTGATTTTGAGATAAAAAAGAAAACTATTTGAAATTGTTATTTTTCACTTTTCTGACAAGAAGATATATTTCTTTGTGTTTTAAAATTTGGCTATTTAGTCCTAGTCTCATTGCTAAAATTGTGGATCAAAGTTAATTAAGCTTTTGATTAAATTTTGTAGAATCTAAATTGTATATCTAACTATTTTTTTAAGGGAAAATAAAATTTTTAAATAAGGATTAATCATTTCCTGAAAATAATGATTTGTTAGTTAGACGTCCTATGCAAGCCTAACTATGATTTGTTTGATTATAGGATATTTTGTGTGTAACTCTTTTCTGGTTTCTCCTTAATGATGTTATATCACAACATAAGAAAACGTGACTAATTATGCAACCTTGCATATTATAAGATTAATTTTTCATCCTCCGACATATTAATGAAATACTAATTCTATTTGAAATTTTGTAACTTTCGTTAATTGAACAAGTTCTTGCACTTGACGGAAATTGAATAGAATTTTTGTATGACATAGATCATTCCTTACAACATGTGAGTATAAATTGTTTGATTCCAAACACATATAATGGATTCATATATATTGATGCATTCAACAAAATCTTTTAAAAAATCTATTGATGTATTGACGTGTACTAAACTTGCCACCTAAATGGTTGGCCAACAAAACATGCCACCACACGTTTTATTTTAATTTTAATCGGGTAATTATAATCGAAAAAAAAAAGTACGAATAAGAAAAAAATGAATAAAATTAGTTCAAAAAAAATGGTAATTTTTTATAAGATTAACTCTAATCAATATTCCATGTAATCATAATTATAAATAAATAATAAACCTATATTTGAAAAGTCTGCGATATCAAAATAATAATATTGATTTTTTTTTGTGTTTAAATTGTTTTAAAAAATTGTAATTTATTTTTAAAGGAAATTATATATCTATTTTATATTTGTAATGATGAAAATTGTGTAAAATATTTTTCAGTTATTTAAATGTAGAGATTATGTAACTAAAACTTTATTTATCATACAAAAAATATTTTATATGTCATTTACTAAAAATGAAATTTTATATTAAACATAGATAAAGTAGCTATACAATTTAATTAAGGATGAAATGAAAATTTGAATACAATTTAAAGAGAAAAAATATATTTTAATCTATAATAATAATAAATAAATAAAAGAATTATTATTAAGTAAACACACGAAAATCGATACTTATTGATCTATAAATAAATTATTAAAAAATATAAATAATAATTATAATAACACTAAAATAATGGATAATAATGATGGATTCTTTTGGTTTGGTCTCATCGTGTTTTTATTCTCTTTAGGTTAAAATAGGACGTTTATAAGTTCAAAAACTTTTTGAAGTCTAAATCTGTATAGAGCAGTTCAAATGTGAGAAAAGTTAATTCTTGTATTATATAGTTTGTGTTTTTATTTAAATAATTGACTGTGATTTCATATGTTGTGAATTTAAATCTAGAGAATTTGGTTTTGGATTAGAATGATAGAGCACTTTGTTTGCTGAATTTGTCATATAACATGTAGTTAAGTTATGCTAAATTGTGTTATTTGATTTGTTGGTTGGTTTTGGTATCTTGGGAATGAAAGAATGTTGGGTTGAGGAATTCCTCAAATAAATGTTATTTGATAAGTGTTTTGCAATAACTATAAAGTAGAAAAGGGTTAGAAGTGCTAATTTGAATAATTGAACAAGCTAAATTTTGTCAATTCACGACTTTGTTGTCATGACGCTAAACGGTAGAATAGTGGCGCTGAGCGCTAGTTTTAAAATATCAAGTCAAAGAGCTTTAGTGGCCATAACGTTGAATATTGGTTTCATCGTTGAGTGCTCTCAAGTCAGAGAGTTCTAGGGATTGCCAGTGTTAAGTATCAATTTGTGCCACTAAGTGCTCTTTTAACAATGAACCTTTATAAGCTTCAACGTTGAGCGCGCCTTGTTACTGTTGTTGTGTGTTCTAATACATTGTTTGTTGTATTTTTATTTGGTGGTTCTAATATTTGATATTATTGTTGTTCATGGTTTTAATGGAGGATATAACTAATTGTGAGAAAGTTGTATTAGATGCATGAGTTGATGAAATTAAAAGGAATTCCATGGAAAAAAATCCTATTTTTGTGTGACTTCTTTAGTGTATCCATTGATGTATGAATTCAAACAAGGAGATATTGTACATTCTAATAATCATTCACATTCATATGGAGTATAATGGATTATCTGATGAGAGTAGTAGAAGGTCTTAGTCTAAATGCAGGATAATGGCCCATTACTTAAAAGGGATCAACTTTGTGAGTGACAAGGTGAATCTCATTGGCAATCATTCTACAAAGCCATAAAGTTCACCACAAGTATATGTCTTAAGTGATTATGACATTAAATGCATGTGTCCAAATAATTGAGCTGAAATGAGTTGTTAATTATATGGTTATTATTTATATGATTGTTTAGAGTGTATTGTATTGTGATACAATATGTTTTGTTAATATATAATTTTCCTTTCTTTAAATTAGCTTACTCTCTTATGCTTGTTTATCTTGTGTTTTTGTAATGATTACTTTATTAGTGCGACAGATGAATATGTAAGTTTAAAGTCATTTATGAAGCATGAAGAATCAACTATTAAAGTTGAGATATTTTGAAAGCGTTGATGATTAGTTTTAATATAAAGCTTTGCTGATTTAGATTTAGTATGATTGTATAAAGATAATATTTTAATATCTTTTGTAGGACTGATATACTTCATAATCTATATTATATGTTTTGAATATTAATATAAAATATTTATTTTATTGGTTTTATGTACTAAAATGGAATGTTATATAATTAACTTTTTTTTAATCAATAAAAAATAAATACATAACGGATGTAATATTTACCTACTTATAACATCGTAAGAAATTCCACAACGTTTATCATATAATATCTAAGTCTTATCTAAATCTCGCAGTCTTTCCATTCAGTTTTGATTTATCTTACCTATTTCAACCAAAGTTTTTTCTCAAACATAACATGGATCAAATATCCTATGGCGGCAGCAGCAGCAGGGGAATTATAAAACAAAGATACAATGCAGGTATTGTAGGTAGTGTTTGTATTAGGTGGTGTAGATGGTAAATAGTTTTGGTTTGAGCGTCGTTTCTTTCCACACCTCTTTAATTTACACCTGCAGTCCCATATCTTTACTATTTTTGAATAAAATAAAAATTAAAAATAATGATACTATGACTATATTTTTCTTAGAACATTCTAACATCATCTACCTATCATTCTCTGATTATTTCAAAATTACTTCACATTCAATAATAATAATAATTATTATTATTATAAATACTACCATAGACCAATAACATGACGAGACATAGATAATTTTAAAATATTATAAAAATGTTGTGAAAAGTATCCCCTACTAAAATTACAAACTAGCGTGGATGAAAGTAAGGAAATTTGCATAATAGAGGTTTTGAGTGAATTATTGAAGGCATGAATTACACTTTAGCATAAAGAAATTGAAGTGGGTCGTAGTAGCACCAAAGGTGTTTTTCTTTCTTTGTAGACATTGTGATGTGACATTGTAGATTAAGCATATCATAAGTGCCACCATCTCAACTTAAATTCAGCATAGATGATGATGGCAACCCTTTCATAAAGTGTAAAGTCCTTTTTACATAAACCATCTACTTCTTTTTCTTTTACTTTTCAGTTACTCTCTTCCTCACTCATTCTTCTTTGTAGTTTGTCTTCACTGATCAAGATGAATTTAAGAAAAAATAAACAGATGAATTTGAAATAAATATATATTGTTTTTTTTTTGAAAAATTTTAAAATGATAGAAAATAATTTGAAAGTAAGAAATTTGATTCATGCTATAGTTTAAAAAAATATTTTAAAGACTAAAGAATGATAGATTAAAAATTCTGTATTGACAACAGGCGCTCTGACACTTAACGATTCAAAATTCTCGCCCAACGAAAACAAAAACTAGAAGATTTTCTTCACCCAACGAAAACTCTCACCCATTCACTGCAGAAACAGTGGACTTTGCTTGTCCAATGGTAACTCTCGCCTAGTCAATACAGAAACAGTGGGTCTTGCTTGTCCAATGACAACTTTCACCCAACCACTACAAAAACAATGGACTTTTCTCGCCCAGTGGGAACCCTTGCCCAACCACTGCAAAAACAGTGGACTCTGCTCATCTAACGAAATCTCTCACCTAGCCACTTTGCATAATTTTGTAAAACAACAGTTTATGCAGAATTATGACTAGATAAACCCCGAATCCCTACCTTAATACATCCATGGACACACAATCAGTATAATCTTACATCTAAAACACTGAATTGGATTCACTAATTTATACCTAAACTCCAGTACCATTAAGATCATTTTGCCCTCTACTCACCTACTCCAAATCACCCTCTAAAACCTCCCCTTTCAATTTCTACACATTTCAAATCATATCTTGGTAAAATAGGTATCCAAACAAGTTCTAAATCACCTAACAACAAAGCTTAAACTTCAAACTTTTCCTAATAATCACTCCTCTAGAATTTCACATGCCAAAACCCCATTCTAGACTAAAAACCCACCATTTTCTTTAACATAATATCGGGCCAAAGTTCAACTAATCAAATCAAGATAACCAATATAAAATGTTCGAATCCTTAAGAATCAATCACAAAAGCAACAATTTATTTACACAAAAATAAATAAAAGTCCACTCAACATACCAACTTCATCAAGCAACCCAACATATAAGATTTCACAAATCAATTCAATTTCACAAATCAACTACTACATCATCATACAAACATAAATTAAGACCTTTCTATAAGTTAAAATCAAAGTAATTAGCTCCCTTTATCTGTGAGACGACTGCATGACTTTTTATAGAACCCCAAACAAGTCCCACATATCAAAGGACATTATTTGTACTTACAAACAATGGAAACATAATCAGGGTACGTCATTAAAACTGCTGATTCATTAAAGAGTTTTATAGAAGACTTAAACTTAACATGCAAAAATAATAAGGCTCATATGCAAATAAAATGAGATAGATCAAAGAAAAAAAAAGTAAATATTAACTCAAAGAACTCTAAAATAGTAGTTTATAGAAAGATTGTATATTTTAAAATAATGAAACTTGTTTATAATGAAATTATTTATATTAAAATTATTTAATATTAAAATAATTGAATCTTACTATTCTTTAAACTATAATCACTTCTAAAATATTATTTTAAATTATTTCAGAAATCTTATTTTCAAATACCACGAAATCAGTTATGAAAAGCTTGAAGAGTCTTCGAGACATATATTCCAGAAGTCACTTCTGGAAGAGTAAAATGGTTATTTTGAAAATTTGTGGGGATGCACGAAGAAACTGAGTTGGTGCAGGGAGTAAAATTCATTGTTGGACAGACTTGTAGGCTGTTGAACTCTATAATTCCAGGGCCAATTTCATTTGAAACTTTGGGCCATAGTAGGCGTTGCTTGGCCCAGAACAGTAATTTTTACTTTTAAACTAAAAGAAATACAATAATATTTCCTTGACATTATATAATAATATTTATGAACCCCGCGAGAAATATGAAAAAGTTGATTAAACAATTTATTTAGCATTCACGTATTGAAAATGTTATTATGTTTTCTATATTTATAATTCATTCCGATACAAAGTTAACTTCAGAGTTCTTCATAGAAAAATAAAATTATATATACTAAAAATTATAAAAGTTAGATTACTAAAAGTTATAAATGTTCCTCTGAATAATACGTCAATGTCAATCACTTAAAGGATTATAACATATTTATCAAACATATTAACTCAACATAATCAAAATGAACATTTTTTGTTAGGTTTGAATTCTAGAGGGGTTGCCTACCAAAAAAAGAAGCCAATATTGACATACGTACTAAAGTATTGTAATTTTTTTATGCCATATAAAAAATATTTATTTAATTTATAAAAATAATTAAAATAAATCACAATAATAATTTATTATTTATTTAATACATTTTTCATTCATTTAAATAAAAAAACAAATATTTTTATTAAAACAAGAAGATAATATTACTTTTAGGTGAACAATAATAGACAGCTTGTTTCAGATCTCTTCAAATGTAAGGAGAATGGGAGTTAAGTGGTAGTTCTTTCCAAAAACATTTATTAAATTTAAAGGTTTTCATATCTTTATTTATTTTATTTTATTTTAATTTTTTTAAAACAACCAAAATATAAATGTTTTGATTGTTATTGATTTTTGTATAATCAAATAAAAGCTGCATCTGAAAATTTTCTATTTTTTACTAGTAAAAACACAGTGTTATGTGTGTTCATTTTTATTTAATAATAAAATTATTATTATTAATATAATTATAAAATTAAAATAATTTTTAGAATTTTATTATAAATAATTTTTATTTAATCTGTAAACATTTTTATGATTAAAACTTGATAAAATTTAAAGAACCCATTAAATAGAAAAAAAAATAACGGTAAATTTAAAAAAATCATTTAAAAAGTGAAATTGATAAAATAATTATATTTTAATTTTAAAAAATATTTTTTAAATAATAAAATTGAGAAATAAATATAGACATTAAAATGAAATTTCCTATAAATAAATATATTTTTATTATACTAACTAGTAACTACAAATTGTTTCATACGAATAATATATTCCTTTTTCTATTGTTTTATTATTATTAATCACGATTGGGCTAATTGCAAGATAAAGCAATTGGGCCAAAAGCCCATTAAGAAGTTTGGGATTTACCCTGAAAAATAATTGTCTCGATTGTGGTGCCAGAAGAGAGGTCAAGTAGATCGTTGACTGTTTCTTCTCCGTTTCCTCGAGATCTAGTTCGTTTAAAAATATTTATTTATTACAAAATTTATCTTTTCATATATTATTGTAAAAATTAATATTTTTTTCGTATATTTGATCTACCATTCGAAAATAAGAAAGGTTGTTTAGTATAAGTAATCCAAATCAAGTAGTTAATATTTAAATTTAAATTTCATAAGATTCAAAATTCAAAATTAAATTATATATTTAATGAAATAGAAAGTAATTAATAAAAATATATACTTAATAGGAGAAAAAATTGTGAGGCCAATGGGTACAGATAATAAATCCTTTAAATGCTTCTGCTCCAAATAAATAAAAATGAAGTATAATATACAAATATACTATTGCACATTTGACTTTTCCTATGTGGTAGGACCCACCTAAATTATAGGCCAAATTAGATAAAAGAAATTTTTTGCTAAAAATATTATAATATAATTTTTTTTTTCAACAAGAGTTTCCCAAATATCTGTGACAGTAACATGTAATTTTTAAAAACACATTCAAGTTTTAAAAAGTATTAAAAAAACTCATACTTTCAAAAAAAAAATAGTATATATATTATTTTACTTAATCATGTTTCAGATGTTTTTTTTTTAATTTGTTTAGATTTATTTAAAAATGTATGTTTTTACTATAACAAAATTGTGTTTTAAACAAGAACATTTTATTCAATAAAAGGAATTGGGTGTATAATATAGTAACTTTATAATTTATTTTTAATTTTTAATTTTATCAAATTAAGGAACTCATTAAATGAAGATGCTCTAAGAAATTGATGACAAATCAGTTAAAATAGTTTGCTAAAATAATAAAAATAATTCTAACTTATTATTTTCATTATTTTTCTACTGTTTGCATTGTATTTATACTTTTAACAAATCACCCAATCTAAATTAATCTTTAAGTCTCCGAATAATTCTTCAAAATTGCAAATATGAAACTTTTGTGACAAACATTCATCAAGTATTTATTTAAGCTATGTTTTGATAAAATTTTATATAATATTCATAAAAAACATTAAACTTTGAAGTTTTGTATTTAAATTAGAACATTCCAAAATGTATAGTTTAATAAAAGATACAAATTTCCAGGTTATATATATATATATTAAAAATTGAGTTCTATTTTACTTTGGTAATGATAGATAAAAATGAAATTTGAGTCTACTTTAATATTATAAAATTAATTTATATACCTATATATTATAATTACATTTTATTTTTAGTTGTAGATTGTTTAAGAAACATATTATAAAAAATATTAAAAATAACGAACTGTAATAAATATTAAATAAAATAACAGTGAGAGTGGGATAACAAAAAAATTTCTTTTTGTTTTTTGTCTTTTGATAAAACGTGGGACACAAAATAGTTAGCGTTGAAAATGACAATACGCGTCTTTGCATTGGATGCTTAGAAAGGTGTGGTTAAAAGTGATTGTGATGTACTTTTGCAATAACACGTATAGTTACTTACATTTTCTACAAAAGTTTCACATGATTTTCGCATTAATGTGTACATTCGGACCAAAACCAGACACATCCATAGAGTCAAAGGTACAGCTAACGATGTCTAATACTTCATTTGTATCAGAGACAAAAACACAACCTTTTTCACTCAAAAATTATACTTTTACATCTCTTTTATCTTCCTCTTTTGTTCTTCTGAATTCACTTTTCTTATCTAATCCAATGCGAGAAAAATAAATAATGATTACTGAGAAAGTTATAGAAAAAGGGAAGAAATAATAATATATTCGTGTGTATGACTGTTTTCTATTAGATATGATTTTTCTGTATATGATTTTGTTAATCATTACATGATAAAACATCAACCTACCTACCATGTTTCTCAGTTAATGTTTTCCTCATTCTTCTTCTTCCACACTCTATTCTGCTTCTACCCTTCTCTCAAAATCATAACTTTTCCTCAATCATTTGTTTGCCACATTGCATTTTACCCCCTTCTTCAGATTTATATCCTCATCTTCTCAGAACCATTGCTTTTCCAACAGCAGAAACATACTGCGCTTCCCTTCTTCTGAATTTGTTCTTCTACTCAGCTTGGTTAGCAGTTGTTGCTTCTGTTACGCGTATATGCTTCATTACTCAACTTTACTTCTTGTGAATTACGAGGTAAGAATGCATCATTGTTTACCTTTTTGCCTTTTTTGTTGGACGGGGATTATGATTGTGCAGCAAGAAGACAAGGTTACTTGTCTAATAATTCTTACGTTATTGTTAGTGATGTATTTAAGGTTTTTCTTTCTCTCTTTTTTACCTGAGATTCGTAATTGTAGTAACAAGAAGTGATTTTCAATGTTGCGTTACATCGTTATAGAATAATATGCTCTAAAATTAATCTTTTGCCTTCAAATTTGTGTTTACAGTTGCCCCTTTGCTCTTACTTCCAGTGGCACATTCTCTCATATAGTTGGAGTAGGAGCTACAAGGAAAGGCATGCAGGCTATCTGGTTGATGCTATTGTTGTTGGTGGACATTGCATTGGGGAATTCAGACATTGATGCTCTCCTTGAATTTAAGAAAAGCATTCAGAATGACCCTTCTGGATTAGTTTTTAATTCTTGGAATTCCAAGTCTTTAAATTCTGATGGATGTCCTAGGAACTGGTATGGAATATGGTGCAGTGAAGGCAGTGTTATATCAATCACTCTGGACAATGCTGGTTTGGTTGGTGACTTTAATTTCCATGCAATTCTTGGCCTTGCAATGCTTCGCAATTTGTCAGCTGTGAACAACCAGTTCACTGGAGAACTCTCACATGCTGCTGCAATGGAATCACTTGAATATCTTGATTTGTCCCTCAACAAGTTTAATGGACCGTTACTCTCTAACTTGGTTCAGTTGCGCAAGTTAGTATATCTGAATCTTTCTTCTAATGAACTTGGAGGCCCTCTTAGCGTAGAGTTTCACAAATTTGGGAAGTTGAAGTATTTAGATTTGCACATGAATAACTTTTCTGGGGATATAATGCACATCTTTTATCAGATGGGAAGTGTGCTGTATGTTGACTTGAGCAGCAACAGGTTCTCTGGTGCACTGGATTTGGGACTTGTAGATGAATCTTTTCTCTCCTCAATTCAATATTTAAATGTTAGCCATAATTCCTTGAGTGGTGAGTTATTTGTTCATGATGGTATGCCATATCTTGACAATTTAGAGGTGTTTGATGCTAGTAATAATCAGTTAGAGGGTAATATACCTTCCTTTACTTTTGTGGTATCTCTTCGGATCCTTCGACTTGCATTCAACCAGCTCACTGGTTTGCTGCCAGAAGCTTTATTGAAGGAAAATTCAATGATGTTGTCCGAACTGGATCTTAGTCAAAACAAGCTTGAAGGTACCATCTATGTTTTGTGTGTGAATTGTATCTGTGTTCTTTCTTTAAGGTTAAAACTTTTACATTTTTTATATAAATGTATAGTTTGTAAACCTAAACGTAAGATGCAATTGAACTGGTAGTCTACTCCCATTGTGTTGCTGTCAATTGTGCTGATTTATTCATAAATGAAGAATTTGGTTGTTAAAAACTACTGCCAATAATAACCTATATCAGGCTTCTGTTTAGTTACTGAAATGTGAAACTGCAACTGTCTTTCTAGTGCCATTTTTAAGTATCTTTGGGGATTGTTCTTCTTTGGAATAAATAAAATATTTTTCATATTCCTGATGCCATGGCTTCCAAACGTCTTATTCAATGAGTTTCTGCTTACCATTTTCTTCACAATTTAAACTTTCTTTGTAGGTCCCATTGGAATTATTACCTCGGTGACTCTGAGGAAGCTTAATTTATCTTCAAACAAGTTGTCTGGCTCCTTACCTTTGAGGGTAGGCCACTGTGCTGTCATAGATTTTAGTAATAACACACTATCAGGTAATTTCTCAAGGATTGGATATTGGGGTAACTATGTGGAAGTTGTTCAGTTAAGTACAAACACATTGATTGGAATGCTTGCAAATGAAACTTCTCAATTTTTAAGGTTAACTGAACTTAAGGCATCCAATAACTTGTTAGAGGGCTTTCTCCCACCGAATTTGGGAACATATCCAGAACTGAAGGAGATTGATCTTAGCCTAAACCAGCTTTCTGGGTTCCTCCTACCAAGCTTTTTTTACTCAACCAAATTGATTAATCTTAATCTCTCCAACAATAAGTTTTCTGGATCAATTCCAATTCAATTTCAACCTCCAAATACTCCTTTGGTTTCTACTGAAAATATTAGTCTGGTGTTTCTTGATCTTTCAAACAACAACTTGAGTGGGCCTCTTCCTTCAAATATGAGTAGGCTTCAAAATTTGGCATATCTCAATTTATGCAACAACAAATTGGAAGGTGTTATTCCTGATGACCTTCCAGATGAGTTGAGAGCATTAAATGTGTCCTTCAATAATTTTTCCGGTGTGGTACCTGAAAACTTACAGCATTTTCCCGAATCAGCATTTCATCCAGGAAATACTATGCTGGTGTTTCCTCATTCGCAATCATCACCAAAAGATGCTTCCAACCTAGGTTTGAGGGAACATCGGTTACATAGAAGGTCTGCCACTAGGATAGCCCTTATTGCATGTTTGGTTGCTGGTGCTTTTGTGATGGCTTTTGTGGGCATAATAGTTTACTATAAGGTTCATCATGAAAAAGAAAGGACTTCTAAACAAAATGAAGCTAGAGGTAGCACTCAAGAGGGTACTTTCACATCAAATATAGAGACAGTTTACAGAAATTTGGAAGCATTACCACCTTCTCAAAGGGGCTCTTCAGATGCTGCAAGAAACATTCATCCAGTGGGAGAGAAGCCTATGGGTCTTGGGCGTAGTGAATTAGGTAAAGACGAGGAAGAAATGTATTCCCCAATGTCTATTTTGTCACCTTCAAATCCTTCATCTTCTAAAAGCTACCAGTTTGAGAATCCTGATTCCCTCCAAGTATCATCTCCAGATAAACTGGTTGGAGACTTGCACATATTTGATGGGTCCTTGGTACTAACTGCCGAAGAACTTTCATGTGCTCCAGCAGAAGTTATTGGCAGGAGCTGTCATGGAACACTTTACAAAGCAACACTTGACTCTGGTCATTCATTGGCTGTCAAATGGTTAAGAGAAGGAATAACCAAAGGAAAAAAGGAGTTGGCAAGGGAAATAAAGAAACTTGGGACCATCAAGCATCCAAACCTGGTTTCTGTTCAGGGTTACTATCTGGGGCCAAAGGAACATGAGAAACTGATCATATCAAATTACATGAATGCACACTCTTTGGACATTTATCTCCATGGTAACCTTAAGTTTATAGCTTCATGTTTGATTGCAGCAATAAACCTAGGCTTTCTGGTTAGGAAAATATCTTTTTAACAATTTTTTTACAATAGTCTATGTGATAGCTTGTGATTTGTCTGTTTCAAATGTACGAATCAATAAAACATTAACACACAGTTTATTGTCAAAAAGTTGTTAAAAAAGCTGTTAAATATCATAGTCCTCTGGTTATTTAACTGCATGGAGGCAGTTTTGTTTAACTGTTTGTTTTTTTACTTTTATGCAGAAGTAGATAAAGCAAATCTCGATCCTTTGACTCTTGATGAAAGGGTGAGGGTGGCTATAGAGGTGGCACTGTGTCTACATTTCTTACATGATGAGAAAGCTATACCTCATGGCAATCTCAAATCCACAAACATTTTGCTAGAAACTCCCAACAAAAATGTTCTCCTCACAGACTACAGCCTGCACAGGATACTCACTACTGCAGGTACTACCGAGCAAGTTCTGAATGCCGGCGCCCTCGGTTACCGGCCGCCGGAGTTTGCTAGATCTAGCAAACCATGCCCTTCCTTGACAAGTGATGTGTATGCATTTGGAGTGGTGTTGTTAGAACTCATAACAGGAAGAAATTCAGGAGAAATAGTTTCTGGGATTCCAGGGGTAGTTGACCTCACTGATTGGGTGAGGTTTTTGGCTGAACAAGAACGTTGGAGCCAATGCTTTGATAGGTTTCTTCTAGTGGAGAAACATAATGGGGAAAAACCCTCAAAAGTACTTGATGAAATGCTAAAGGTGGCTCTTAGATGCATCCTTCCAGCATCTGATAGGCCTAACATGAAAACAGTCTCTGATGATCTCTCAACAATAATAAGGTAGAGTTGCTGATCATATCATAGCCTTAACCACTAACATCATCATCATTATCTATATAGCTGCTTAATTTCTTCAAGTTGCTTTTCAATTTTGTTGAATTTTGGTCCCTTGATTACAGCACTCAACTACAGGCATTATAACAAACAGGTGAGGATATGAAACGAAATTCTTTATCAAAGGACATTCATTTTTTCAACCCTTCAATGGGCAGCTTGTGTATATTGATGATTTTTGCTGTACTGTTCTTTGTAATAATTGATAATGCTATAAGACGTTAATCCATCATTTTCCCATAATGCTGTGATCCAAACTCGCACTAACTTCTCTTCCTTTTGTGCTTGATCATGAAAATGTGCATGAATGATTTTGTTTGTAGTTTTTTTTTTTTAAAATTTCAATTTGATTAAATAAGTAGGCTACAAAATTTATTTCTTGACCATCTCAATATTCTCTTGTCCTAAGATTTTTCTCTATATATCATTTGGATAATTTTAAAAATTTGTTTTTCATTAGTTTTAGAAAAAAAAATTCTTTTAATTAAATTAAATTTATGAGATTATAAATAGAAAATTAAACATTTCGTTTTCATTTTCTTATAAACGTTCATTGAAATAGGTTGATTTACTTGTTCATTAATATGATCAATGATTAATGTATACATTATACAAAAGAGATTTACGGTTAAAAATGATTTTAGGAGGTTCACCAATAAAATTAAGGTAAAAAAGTTATATGTCTAATATAAAAAAATAAAAAATATGATATATTTACATATGTACTATTTCACCCAATTGAAGTGGTCAGAATCTTCAGACAAAATCAATGAAAAATTTAAGATATTCGCAAATTGATAAGACAATGAAAAACGTAAAATATATATTTATCATTGAGATACCTGCGTACTTAGCTTCTACACTAGATTCTCACAAGATAACTTATCGTTTTGAAAATAAAAAATAAATAAAAATAATTGAATTTTTAGATACAAGATAATTTTTAGAAATAAATATAATTTTAGTCCTTTAACTTTTAATAAAAATTAAAATTGGTTCTTCGAAATTTTTAACTAATTTAGTCTTTTATTTTTATAAAGGTGTAAATTTAGTTTTTTAATTAAATTTTGACTGTGAATTTAATCTTTTAATTAAATTTTGTTAAATTTATTTTAAGTATAAAATGTGTTTTTTAATTAATATTGAATAAAAAAAATATGTCCTAAATAATTTAAATGTTATTATGAGATGGTTTTAAAACGTTTAACAAAATTATGTTAGAATGTTAAATCTACACATTTATAAAGTTAAGAACTAAATTGATTAAAGTTTTAATTATAACTTAATTCAACTTTTAGTAGAAGTTAAGGGAGAAAAACATTCTTTAACTTGATTTTTAAAAACTTAAAATAAATGTACTTGATTTTATATTTATTAGTTTTAAAATTTAATTTAAAAACGTAATTATCACTCTTAGTCACCTTTGAATTTCCTAATAAAAAAACAGTCACCTACATTTATTTTAATAATTATGGTAATAATTGTGGTTACTGAAAACAGTTTAGTTGGATGAAATATACAATGACAACATAGAAATAATTTTAAGGAAAACAGTTCTTGTCTATGTGCAACAAATGCAGAACGAAAAATAATTCTATTTTGTAAGAGTTTTCTTTTTCTTTTTCAAGTATTATGTTGTGCATTATACACATCGAGACTTACTTGTCAATGAACTTACTCATCAAAAGCATTTTTCTTAAAGTGGTTAATTTGAAATACAAAATATTTTTTAGAAAGTTATATTTTAATAAAGATGTTAAAATGAGTCATTTCAATACGATGATGCCATCAATGAAAAAATTTATAATTTCATTTTATTCATCATGAATTTATCGATTAGGTAGATTATCTCATTTAAGAACTTTTGATTTATTTATTTATTTTATATATTTATGATAGAAAGTTTTACGGACTTATCAAATATTATTATAAGTTAAAATTATGAAAAAATGGTAAAAAAATTAATAAAAGGTGATTGGTGATAGACTGTGTAAAACCATTTCAGCACAACTCAAATCAATTTAATTAATAGTTTAAGTGAATAGAGTAAACTAGACTCATATTCTAAAAAAATAATTTTTTTATTAGCCATGTTATCTTAGAATTGTACTACATTTTGACACATTTGTATTTCAATATCCAATAATAATAATAATAGTTACTTTCCTTTTATTAAAACTAAATTAATTATAATCAACTTAATTATGGTATGTCAACTTTTTTAAATTGACATTATTTTAATAATAATTGAATCAATTATTATTAGGGTGGGACAAAATTAATTAAATTAATATGTTTTCGAATTATACTAATTTTGAACTGTATTATTTTTTAATTGAACTTATTATTCTATTTAATAGAATAAATTTTGTATGATAAATGGTCACTATCATTCTCAATGATTTCTAGTTTAGCACGTGATAATTTCAAGAATAAAAAATATCTCTTAATGATTAAAAATTATGTACCATTATGACTGATCGGTACGTATAGTATATAAATGAAAGGGTAATGATATATAGACAACATTTTTTGACAATATTTGAACATCATCATACGTGTCATCGTGTGATTGGTTCAAATGACACAATGACACCATCATAGACCAATCACATAATATGATGATGTTCAAATGTTATTAAAAAATATTGTCTAAGTATCTTTATTCTAAATAAAATGTATAATACAGTTAGTTAACTAAACTGCAAATATAAAAAGTTTAATATTTTTAACCCGAACTACAAAATGACACAATTATTTTTTTTATAAAATAGTTTAGTTTTTCCAATATAACATAATATATATAATTTAGTGCAACTACGTTAATTATGTCCAGCCATAATTATTAGATAAAGTACATTTGCAATAGTAATTAAATTAAGTTGAAGAAGTTTGTTAGAAGCAAAAGAACAAAAGAAATAAGAAATGTGGAGAATCCACCCATGAGAGAGAGCATTTGAAGTAATGCGTATACATTAAGGAAAAGATTGACAGGGTTTATTTTGTCTAATCCATAAGAAAAAACAAAACCGCGTCTGTCAAAACGCCAACTAGCAAGTACCCAAAACAATCCCACCAAACAACCTTTGTCATCCAAATGGAACATCCAAACACACCTTTTCCTTTTTATTCCTTCTAAACTTCCCAACTGTACCCCATTCATTCCCTTATTAATCTTAATTTAAATTGGATTTTTATACTTCTCAAAAAAGTTATATTTTCTATCATTAAAATAAATTCTAAGCAATTAAACATGTATCTTTTTTTTTATCAATTTTATTTAAATATTACTAATATCCAAAGCATAACTTCTTTCCCATTCATGCCATTTGTTCAAACTTAAATTCTGTCTCATGTTCATATTTTTTCCAACAAAAATAGAATTAAAAACTCTATTAATAATCACCGCTCACGGGTTGAATTAAGTTTGCAAGGTTTTGAAAATTACATAATTATTTATTTGTCACTTATCTAAATAATAAATTAATAATTAATAGCGCACGTCAGCATTATGATCTGTCTGTTATCTTTTACCATCATCATTAAAAACTGTTTCAAATTATTAATTTTTTTTTATTAAATTTAATTTTAACAAGCCATTTAATGCTTTTTTTTAAAAAAAATTATAAACTCGTTTTAATCTTTTAGTTTAATTTTAATTTTAGTTGTTTTTTCTTAAATTTTTAATGACACTTTCTCAGAATTTAAATGCGATTTAATATTTTTGAAAATGAAATAAATTTTCTTTACTATTTTACACTATATTAATTAAATTTCATATATTAATTTTTCTAAACCGCGTGGATATTCCACTGCACGCGTAAACCGTTTGCTTCATATACAGTCACATAGAAGCAACTAAACAAGTTGCAACACTCACTCGTTCTTCTCGCTTCGCTTCGCTTCAAAGCTCTCGTTTCAATTGCATTCGTGTTTGCAAAGATAGTTTTTTTGACTCGTCGTCACTGACTCACTCAATGGCTGACCGAGTTCACCCCCGCGACTCGCCTCCCATTTCCGCCGAGTCACAATCAGCTTCGCCTCAGGATTCTTCTGTCGTTCCACAAGCGCTGCGGCCACCGCCCTCGGAGAAGCCGGTGCCTCCACCTGGAACCTACGTCATCAAGATACCCAAGGATCAAGTCTACCGCGTTCCTCCGGCCGAGAACGCCCGCCGCTACGACCAATACACTCACCGGAAGCACCGCCGGAGCCGATGCTGTTGCTGCTGCTGCTGGCTCATCGGAATCCTCTTCATTTTGATCGTGCTTCTCGGCATCGCCGCCGGCATCTTCTATCTCGTTTTCCGTCCGGAGGCTCCGAAGTACACCATCGAAGACATCGCCATCAGAGGAATTAACGTCACGTCGCCGTCGTCCGATGTGGCAATCTCGCCGCAGTTCAACGTCACCGTCAAGGCCGATAACCCAAACGACAAGATCGGAATCTACTATTTGAAGGATAGCTCCGCCGAAGTATTTTACAACGACGCGAGGCTCTGTAACGGTGCAATCCCGGCGTTTCACCAGCCGTCCAATAACGTGACGGTGTTGGGAATGGTTTTAAAGGGTAACGGAATCGAGCTTAGGAGCGAGGACCGAAAGTCGTTGGCGGAGTCGCAGACCAAACGTAAAGTACCGTTGACCGTTAGAATTAGAGCGCCTGTGAAAATAAAAGTTGGATCCGTTAAGACGTGGAAGATTACCGTTAAGGTGGACTGTGACGTGACGGTGAACGAGTTAACGGCGCAAGCAAAGATCGTTTCTAAACGTTGTGACTATAAGGTTGATCTTTGGTGATGAAAAACATGGACAACTGGAGTCAGTTTTCCTTTTTCTTTCTTTATTATTACTCTTTGTCAGAGATACACAGAAACATTCCTGAGATTATTATACATTGTTTATATTTCAAATAAATATAGCGAAATTTGCAGAAATTATAAAAAAAAAAAAACATTTCTTTCTTGACCATTTCTCATAGTAGAGTAGCTAACCTTTCATTATCAATTTATCAGTAATGGCAATCTAAACAGACATTACTAGGTTTCGATTCTTTTACAGTGAGACTTCACTTTATTATTCTTTTTTATTATTGTTTTTACTAATTGTTGAATATCCATGAATGGGAAAAGGTCCAGATTTTGCGTAATCAATTAGTGAAATTAACGTGCAGAATTGAATATACGTTTTGTTAGGTGGATGATTGAGAAATGAGCACTGGATTTATGTATTAGAGGCAGATTAATTAATGTATTAAAAATAATTTAAAATTTAAAAGTATTGTTTTGAGAACATACTATTAACACCGTCATTACCGGTGCATCTTTATCAATCTAATATTTCAACATTTACTGTTTCAACAGCGGCACGTAAAACTTATTACTTATTTCCATATGTCAAACCTAATGCTAACCATTAGGTGCAAGAACATAATGGTGAGATATTGATTAAAAAATTAAGCAAAATTAATTGCTTTACTTTAATATATGCTTTTATATCCTATAAAATTAATTAAAGTTATCTGGGAGCTATGTTATGTTATGTCATATTTATGCAAACCAAAATTGCTGCATCAATACAGAGATAAAGAGGGGTGTTATTCTTTTGATAACCATTTTAATATCTTTGTGCCTAAAAAGAAGATTTAATGGCCTCAAAAGCAGCCAGGGGAGTCGAAATTATCAACACTTTTTGAGACATTATCATCGGTGTTCAACTCGTTTATCCCAAAAGTTGTATGAACAATTTATAAATGCAAGTTGTTTGAAATGAGAATGTGAACTATAAGAATCTTGGTTATTTGAGTGTTTTCTAGAATATTGTTAACTAATAATTATGTACACATAACATAAATGAAAGAAAAATGACACCAGCAATGAAAACGAAGAAGCAGAGCATATGTCATAGTAGAAAACCTTTATTAGCAAAAATTTGCACCCAAATCTTCACCATCATAATCTCATCAGATGAATCTATCAGCTCCTTTTTCTTCATGCCAGAAAGCTCCTTGCTATGTGAAGGTATGAGAGTGTCATTGTACACACAATCTTATCATTGCATTGCATATACAAAGAGACTGCTTCTTGATTTGAAGATTTGAACCCCAAAAGGAGTAATTGAACAATAAATGTGGCAATCTGTAAGGTCTTTATTACATCCTACCATGCACAAATGCTCCATCCTGTGGACTTGTATGCTAAATATAAAGCTATAACTCTGCAATTCCACAATGTTTCATTGCAATTCTCTTATCATGTGGATGCTTATTTTCAGGCTAAACCACTTGAGATTGTGATTTTGAAGGATCAACTTTGAGGTTCAGAATTCTGCTGACCATCCTGAGACTGAGAATTCAGATTACCGTTTTGGGACTGTGAATTCAACCGCTGAAACTTTTTGACCTCCTGAATGTTTTGCCTAAGTTCTGTGTACATTTTGACAGAACAACCAGACAGATTATTTAATTGACCGAGAAACCGAATCAAGCTTCGTCGAAATTGATCAAGGCCTGTTGCCCAGTCCTCTGATATGTCATCTGCCAATAAACCATCGGCTGATTCGCCACCCATATCAGCCTTCCATGTTTGCATATGAGGATGAGCACCTTTTCCTTGATTCTTGTCTTGGTGTGGTAAGAACTGGGCAGTATCTGCTGCCAAACTCTTAATGGAATCTGCAACATCCTTTACTGGTAAGGAACTGAGCTTACTCAACCAGAACTCACAAGTGACATATATTGGAGGACCATAACGGATAAGGTCAGGTTGATGCCTCTTTTTTCTCTTGGATGATTTTTCTTGAAGAAGAACACATTTGTGAAGCCATCCGTTTATGGCCTCCAAGTAGAATTTCTGAGCTCCCATCCACTTGGTAAAGCTTGATGACAGAAATTGGAGTTCATTTTCAAGATAGGCAGTGATTTGTCTACGTATTTCAGAATGCATGGTGATTCTAGCATGACTGTTGTTATATGCTGCTGACATGATTTGAAACTGAAGTTTGTGGCATTCATGCATCACTTCCCACATTCTACACAACCTGTCAACAAAGCATAACAGAAACTGATGAAATACACAAGCAAGAGGTTGATATCAATCAACAAAAGTAAATTCCCATGTGTGAACCATCCATCTCTGTGACTGTGAAAGCATAAAGCTTACAGATCGAATCTAATAAACTGATATGAAAGGTTTTGATCTCTGTATTCTTCTGGTAAAAAACTCTATACTGTTTAGCGTGCAGAAAAACCACTATAGTGCTATACCTCAGTCGTTAAGTTCAAAGAGACATGATCCATAGTAGAAAGGATCTTCTGATTATACCCCATTGATAAGAACTTAAACAAGGGTGTAATTCAGTCACCTGAACTTGATATAGAATGACTTTCACATAAGCTAAACAATGTATTTAAGTAATAGAGCTATTTATTATTGATTATTGCTTTTTGGTTAAGGAAATACATAGCTTCAATACAAAAAAAAAATACCAATTGAATTTATCAAACATAGCAACTTTCACTAAAATATAAGCAGAAACTTGCTAATAAACTTTCTTATGCTAATCATGTTTGGTCTTCTTGGTGCATCTTGTATTCACTCTGGTATTTTTGTATCATAATGCATGTCAGCATGAAATAGATAGTCAATAAAACAAGAAAGAGCTACAGAATCATACCCTTCAATCAACTCCTCAAGCTGTGGTTGAAGCTCTTTGTCCCGTAACTCTTCAATCCTCATTGATATAGAGTCTATCCTGTGAATTGCTACTCTGATTCTTGAGTGCAAATCCTTGACTGTTGCACGTGTTTTATCAACCTTGGAGGTTTTTTCTCCTTTTGATTCCAGTTGTCTTAAGATTTTACATTTCGTGTCATATTCTTTTCTGACAATCTCACTAGCCTGCTCACAGAAAAACAATGATCTTAGCAAACAGACAGAGAATAAGATATGTGCCAACCCATTCAAAATATTTTACTGTCAACTGATAACTTCAGGATTTGGTCTAAAAGATTCAAACAAAGACTTCTGAACATACTATTGCCGAAATATAACATCCACAAAATATACAATGGTTGACAAAATTGTTGATAAGAAATACACTGTACCTTCACTTCATCATAGAGTTTCCTTTCCCAAGCATATAGCCTATCCAAGGTAGATGCATGGCTTCCAGAAATCATACAAGAGCTATCAAAGAGATTATTGGTATGGTCCTCAACATTGTCCATTGAATTTGACGCTCCTAAAGGGTTTCTGGATGAGGAGGAACGGGATGATGCCGTCCTATGCCACGTTAAGTACTTAACCGAGTTTTGAGCAGGTTCTAGGAGGATGTAAAAAAGGAAAAGTTAGATGTTGAATTAAAAAGCCAGGTTTCAAAAAATGTAGGAATGAACACAGAAATTACAAAAAAAAAAACATAGATAGCAAAAATTTATCAGATGGTTAGGTATAATAACCTTATGTTCTGAAATGAGTCACTTTTAATGGCTGACTAGAGAACTTTTTTTGTACTTGCAGTATGTAAAAGGAAAAGAACTCAATGAATTTTAAAATAAGTAGGAAATGAACAACATTAGTTACATCTCATAAAAGCCAATTCTCTAAGCCACAGAATACACAACATTCAACAATTTCATGGCCAACACCAACAATAGGCAGATTTAATAATAGGATTGGCAATTCGAATCACTCATGCTGAGGAAAATATGTAATTCTTAGGGAATACTTTCAATTTCATAACTAAAAGATTGGTTCAACCCCACAAGGCCAGCAATGTCAAGCAAAATAAAAGGATAAACTGTAAAAACGACTCAAATTACCTTCTGGAACCTGGGTTGGGTCTTCTCCACATGAGAAACATGCCTTCAATAACGAGGATACCACAGAACCATCTGTTACAAATAAGAATTCTCTGGTTTACATTTAAAACATTTCATTTGGAAATAAAATACACAACAATGAAAAGAAACATCCAAAAGCTTCTTTGAAACAGAAAGTGAAGTTTTCTCTCAACTCAAGGATATCACCGAGATATTTTAGTAAAATATGTAATGTACCATAATCTTAGTTACTGGACATTCATGCAAGGAGTGCCTGCCTGTGGCCTAGAGTATATTCCTTTTCTATTTTTGGCCAAGTGTCTAGAGAGTATCTTAAGTTTTAGCATGAACATGGGGAAAATTGCATTCCAAATCTCATCTTTATATTTTACTTGCACTAAAAAGTAAGAGCTGCTAGGATTTTATATTCCCAAATGAAAACTGATTCAGAGCCAGATAGAAAGAAAAAAAGAGAGACGGCAAGATTACTTTCTTTTCCCGGGAATATTGGACGAAAGTGAAACTTGTTTGCTTCAAGCATCCTTGGAACCTCTTTGCCAGATTCTGAAGCTTTATTAAAGAGCAGTTCAATATCTCTCACGCTTGAAAAGAAATTCTTTGGGGTGACTTTATTTTCACTATGACTTTCCTTCTCCATTGGTTTATTTGTCTCAGGTGGAGGCAAAGCTGCCATAGGTGCTGTCTTTAATGTAGATAAATTAGCAGAGTTCCCCTTTTCTCCATTTACTGATTCAACTTCAGAAGCAGAATGTCCTGACAGAGGCTTGGTTGTGGCAGGTAAAGCATCTGCTTGAACATGAATTGAATTAGCTCTATTCAGATTTTCAAATCTTTGGACTAGAGTTTCTGCAGTAGGCTCTTCATCAAATTCATCTTCAGAGTCCCTAGAGTGTTCCCTTCCATGAGATGAAGACTTCTCTTCATCATCTTCTAATTCTGGAATTCCCTCTTCCTCTCTTAGTCTTTGTATATCATCAGCATTCCCCATATCTTGATGCATACCCTTCCCATCTTGAAAAGAAAATTGATGGTCAATGGGATGAAAGAGACCAAAAAAATCCCATTGTGGAGTTCCAGCTGGAAGAGAAGAATCTTCAAATGCTACACTGGCATTTTGTGTAGTACCTGATGATGTTACTATTCCAATAACAGGTATGGGTGGTCTTTCTTCGACTTTCTTAGAAGAAATAGTGCTGTGTTTCATGTGATTTGCTCGGAACTTACTAGAAGAACTAGGAGGAGAGGGAGTTGGGGAAAATGTTTCATTTTCTGCTGCATCTATGTGATGTGACACAGTCGGTGAAGAGAATGAGAGGGTCCTTTCAGTTAAAGCAAGTGGTTGCTCTGGTGTTGCATTAGTGTACAAAGAAGGCTCAACTGGTCCCTCAGGTTCTGTGAATTTTCTGAGAGCTGTTCCTGTATTCTTCAGTGATTGAATATATGAAACATGAGCTGCTGCTAATGAGCAACGCCCATCAAGTGCTTGTCTCACAAACTTCTTCCTTTCACGGCATAGCTGCAGTGCCTTGTCATCCTCCATTTTGGAGCTTGAGGCCCCCATTATGTCAAATCTAGCTGAATTTGGCTTTCCCTTAATGGAAATCCTTCACTGAAGTTCTATCTGTAAATTCATCAAACAGTAAATGAATAAGAATAATAAACCAGATCACATCTCTTTTTTAAGGATACAAAAGCATGATTTTCTTTGTAAGACATTAAGAAACAGGACAATTTAAACAACTGGTGGAGATGATAACCATCAAAACAATAAAATGTCACCATCAATTTTCATCAGGACATACAAGCAAACAAAAATTGCTTCTGATCTGAAGAATATATGCTGGGGAAAACAACGCAAGTGAAACCACCGCAAAACAGAAGCAACAATTGAAGAGGGAAAATCAGCTCAAACTCCAAAACAATCAAAGAGAAAGAGCATCCACTATCCAAAAAGACAGCAATAGTTGAAAGGTGAAATTGAAAGCCAAAAGACTGTTCAAAGCCCAATGAGAGACCCAGACAGTGAGTGAGTGCGTGGGATGCAGAAAGCAACGAAATTTACAGTAAAGGAGACAAATCTCAAGGAAGGGATAAATTATCCAACTACAAAATAGAAAGTGAGAATTGTTTTAAGTAACTAACCAAAAGAAGAGTTGAATTAGACCCAAAAACAAATTATGTAGCAGGAACAAGGAGGGTACCCATAAAGCAGAAATCACAAGAAAATAAAAATTGGAATTTGCAAAAAGATGAAAAATTTGGTGGGTACCAACTACCAAGGCTGCAGTGAAGCAAAGCTGCACGATGTGAACTTGGATTTCAGCAAAGACCCAGGTAAGAGAATCATTGACAGAAACGGGATTTGGGAATTTTCAGACAAGAGAGAGAAATAAAGAGAGAGAAAGAGAATAATGTTAAGTAAATGTATTGTGATGAATCTTATTACCATGGCTGCTTCCATGCAAAAGAAACATAGGAGGCCACAGTGAATCACTGATGCCACCTCCGCACGGGTCCCACTATCTGCCGAAAGTGGAGCGTGGGAACACGCGCTTGGAGCATTCAATACTTCAATGCACAAGAAAGCAAATGGTACTATACTATCTTTCTTTTCAAAGGCATCTAATTTTCCATCGTTCATTTTCCATCTTAAAAAAGTGCCTAACTTCTTATATCTACTTGTAAAAAATACCCATGAGAGAAAAAAAATCAAAGCTTTAATAATAAAGGTACATATATGTTGTTGGTTGAAGTTTAATATTCTGTGTCTGATACAGTTCAGTTGGGTTAGCATAAAAGTACTATGTCACTGTGCAAACTCGTACATGGTTGTTTGTTTATTCGATTAAAAGATTAAACAAAGTTTGATTTTTTTTTGTTTCAACATGTACTTATAAACAAAGGGGTAAATGATATCTGATACTAAGGTATAAGATATTCAAGATTTGCAAAAGGGTGAGAGGAGCTTATGTGGTAAAGTGGAAGATGATGAGAAGAGGAAAAAAAGAAAAGTGTATGAAATGTGGCCATGTGATGAGTTTTTTGGCTTGATCATATCTTTTCTGGGTCATGCCTCTAATCGATGTTTTACTTTTCTCTGTAACCCTAATTCTAAATTTGTCCTTCAAAATTGTGGGGCCACAATAAGTGTCACCATATTCTTCAAGCATTGTGTCAGCTTCTTCCTTACATTTAACAAAAAGTAATCATGCAACCTATAAATTTAATATTAAAGATGATCTTTCTCTAAAATAATAATATGGTAGCACCATAACTTTCAACCAGTCAAATCAAGAACGGAACTTTATAGGATTAAAACATGAACCTAACTGTCATGAAGTGTGTGAATCAGAAAAATTTATAGCTTGCAATAATTTTACTCAACTGAGCTAAATTTACCACCTTTTATGTTGTCCTTGTACTCATAAAAAAAATAGAAAAGCATCAACCTAACAACAGTTACTTTAAATGAAAAAAAAATGGTCACTAAAGAAATATTAATGGTATTAAAACTTTTGTCTTCTGACCAATAATGATTACTGAGAAATGAAGTAGAAAAGAATATAATTATTAAAAAAAATGACATTTTCATTTTATTTATCAGAAGATTCAACTATAATAAAACTGAAGTTACATTTCTATAAGAGAGTGATATTATCTCTAATTTAAATATTAATATAATGAATTTTGAGTCTTTAAAAAAAAACTTATATCTATCTAATATTAATTTTGAATTTATATTTGAATTCTCAACCATTCACCATATCAATTTACTTTGTTAAAAATTTAAAAAAGTTTCTAATATTATAAAAATTTGTTTATAATTAAGTGCTGAGATCTCTCCCATAAACTACCTTTAATTAAGTGTGGAAGATCTCTCCAAAGTAAAAACTATTGTGTGATAGTTTATTATGTTTACATGGATTTTACCTTGTTAACTATTTAAATGTCATCAACAAAAGGAATAAAATTGAGCATAAATTATGAAATTAAGAACTACATTGAACATTTGAAAAAAATAGTCTCACATTGAATAAAATTAACGAATATAAGAATAAAAAATGGTATTAAGTCAAATATTTATTATAATTATCATATTATGTAGTACACAATTTATTTTTATGCCTAACTTAAAGAGTTTTCTAAAAGGGTTTAAATTTTAAAAGGTTTAATCATTTAGAACATTTCTATTTCTGTATGGTTTTCTCAATTAGATTCTCGTATTGTAAAATCTCTAAATTAAGTCCCTGAATGTGAAAAATTGGATCAATTAAGGACTTGCCGTTAATTTGGGTGGATGACGTTAAAGTTAAGTGTGCGTGGCAGGGTGACATTACTGACGTGATAGTGTATGGTCATTTGAGTTGAATTTGTTTGATTTACCAATTAAATTTTATATAAAATTTATCAAAATGCAACGTTTAAATAATAAACAATTAACAAATGAAAATGTTGCCTTTTAATTGAGTGAAGACTGATTAGAAGAAAGGGAATTTTATTTTTATTCTTCACTTGGTGCGAAATTGGGGATTTTTGGAAAAATAGGGTTCTATTGAGGAAAACAATTGTTCAGTTGGTGCAAAATTTGGTATACGTGGTGAGAAAGTAACTTGGTGTGAAGACTTTAGAGTGATTTATCGGTGCGAAATCGGTGAAATCAAGAAGTTGTTGGCGATGAATCACGTGGAAGGCAGTGGCGAAAGTGTTCGAGGTGAATCACGCGTTGAGGTTAGTAAATACACTTTTCATTTAATTATTTGATGATGTTGTCCTTTTATGGTTTATGGTTGTCCCACAATCTGATGCATGGTCTATCCTGTTTCATTTTTAAGAGCAATGTGGTCCCCCAATATTAAAGTGTTATTGGATTGTCTTTTTCAGTGCGTTGTGGTTTGCATATATTGTTACAAAATGTTGTTGTCGTCGCTTTTTTATTACTTTATAGGTTAAATATAAGTTTCTTTTGTACGTCATGGAGGAAAATTTCGAAGTTGTTATCCACCACGGTGGAAAGTTTATAAATGAAGGGAAACTTAACTATGAGGGGAGAGTACAACTTTTTCGTTTGACCTAGACATATGGAGTTATTTCCTTGTAGTGAGTGTAGTCAAAGGGCTAGGTTATGGTGGGTTAAGGAGTTGTGGTACTGCGTAGGTGGTGGTTCTGTGTTAGAGAATAGGTTGGAGCCTTTATTGGATGACACAAGAGCCATGCACATGATTACCTTAGCCATGAGGTGCATCTAGTGGTGAGGATGTTAATGATGATGCTGGCAGTGATTGTATGGAAGGTCTGGTTGATGTACATGTTGACTGTGATATAGAAGAGGAAGTAGGAGATGGAGTTGGTAATGTTGAAGTTGATGTGCAATCTGATGGACCATCATGGACTCAGATGTCTGATAGAGATGTTGATGATGACATAAATAGTGATAACCATAGAGGTTTGTCTGATGATGAATGGGAATCGGAGGAATTAGACAGTGGAGCAGAAAGTGATGGTGAAGATGATGAAGACGAGGGTTATGGGAAGTTTGTAACTTTTTATATGCCTGAGACAATGGTAGATTATAAATGGGATCTGAACACTTATTTTGCTAACAAGCAAGACTTTGTGGATGCCATAAAAACATATGCAGTACAAAATGGCAGAAATATTAAATATGTTAAAAATGATAAGAAGAGAATTAGGCTCAAATGTATGAGTGGTAAAGGAGAATGCCCCTGGATGGCGTATTGTGCTTATATGGAAGCAATTAAAACTTGGCAACTAAGGACTATTGTTGACAACCATAGTTGTAGTAGGGAGCACAAAGTAAGATTACTTAATGCAAAATGGCTCAGTAAGAGGTTGGAAAAAACTATTAGAGAAAATCCCAGTGTAAAGGGAGTGGAAATTCGTGAAAAGATAAATAGGAATGGAATGTCGGTGTATCTAGATGCATGGCTTATAGGGCAAAGGCCATTGCTTCAAACCAAGTTGATGGGTCTTTCAAAGACCAATTTAAAAGGATTTATGATTATGCGAATGAGTTGTTAGCTCATAATGGAGGATCCACAGTGAAGGTCAAAGTTGAAGATATTGGCAGTGGACCCATTTTTAAAACGTTTTATACTTGTCTGAAGGCCTGCAAGGATATTTTTATGTCCTGCAGGCCAATAATTGGGCTGAATGGTGCTTTTTGGAAAGGAAAATATGGTGGTGAATTATTAAGTGTTGTTGGTAGAGACGCAAATGACCAAATGTTAGCTCTTGCGTATGCCATGGTGGAGGTAGAGAACAATGATACTTGGAAATGGTTTCTTGAACTTCTGGTTGAAGATCTTGGTAGGGAAGAAGTCAGTTCACCATTTACATTCATGTCGGACCAACAAAAGGTAATGCAAATGACCTTTTCCCCATTATGTTCATTAACATTCAAATTGAAATCATATTTCTAACAACACTGTCATTATTCTGATCAAACAGGGACTGATGAAAGCTATACAAGAAATGGTTCCTCGAGTTTATCAATGTTTTTGTGTTTGGCACTTATACGTTAATTTCAGAAAGAAAATCCCTGGAAAACAACTGAAGCGTTTGATGTGAAAGGCAACATCAGCAACCCATCCACAAGCATGGGAATAAAAAATGAGAAATATAAAACAACTCAATGATGTCGCTTTCAAATACTTGTTAAAAATTACTCCCAGGTTTGTATTTATACTTCTTTTCTTTAATATTTGAACATGGATATCTAACGTGCTCACCTCCAAGATTTAGACTTAAATGTTCATTATACTTATCCAATGTAGATATTGGTCACATTCAAGATTTAGCACCACACCTCAATGTGATACTTTGGTGAACAACATGTCTGAGGCTTTCAATGGTGTTTTGGTGCATACAAGGTCTAAGCCAATCATAAGCATGTTGAAGGACATTCGCCTTTACTTGATGAAGAGATGGGCAATTAACAAGAGTAAAATACAATCATTTTCTGGGGACATTTGTCCTAAAATCAAGATTAGGCTAAACAAGGAGTCTCAGTTAACTAAACACTGGATTTCGTGGTAACCTTTACTCCATTTTCTTTATGATTTCCAATCTGATGTCAATTTTGTATTCATTATTAATTTCCTTCTTTATACTTTACAACTGGTCAAGAAACAAGCTTTTTTAAGTTCGCCATGTGTCCCAAGCTGGTGACAAGTTTGTAGTGAATTTAGACCAAAATTTGTGTACATGCAGGAAGTGGGATATCACTGGCGTACCATGTTGCCACTCATTGACTGCTATGAAATTCCTAAATCTATAAGCAGAGGCCTTCATACCATGTTGCTTTAGGAAGTCAACATATGAAGAAATATACTCTTCATTTGTGTATCCAATAAATGGTAACAAGATATAGGAGATTACCCCATATGGTGATGTCCTCCCTCCACCAAAAAGAATATTGCCTGAGAGACCAAAGAAGAAGCGAAGGTTGGAGCAATGAGAGTTGGTCAAGGATGATAAAAGAATGAGAAATGGTGGTATAAAGAAAAGATGTGGCATTTGTAAGCAACTGGGCCACAACATAACTTCTTGCATCGAATCAACTCAACCAATGATGCCATCATCAAATCAGGATGAAGATGTAGGACAAGGGGATATATGATCAATTGTAATGTTTACACAATGTCAGGATGTGAACAATTGTATAAGTCCTGTGTTAGATAAAGTCAGTGTTGTTTTATCACTGCTTATTGTAACCTCTGAACAAGTGGAAACTGCTTTTTGTTAATCTTTAGACAATGCCATGATTTTATTTTATCAGTTGTTATTGACTATGTGAATTTCTATGGCAATGACTATTTTTTGTGTTAGTTCTTATTAACCGTATATGTACAAGACATCATCCCATTCTCATCATCATTGAAACTAAAACTGTGTTTATTATACATAAAACACAAACCAAAATTATCAACAACTTCATCCATTTTTCAACAATGAAGACACACTTCTGTAACTTAAACTAAAATTTTCCTATTACTATCAATTTCTTCACTGTTCAACAAACTTTGTTTGTTTCCTTCACACTTCAAGCAGGTCCCCATTTCGTGTTCCGAAACATCACCGCACCATTTGAAGAAGTTGCAACCACCGTCTTCAATACCACTTTGTCAACACACAAACGTATTCTCATAAACTGTTCCACATAACAAATAGCTGAAATCAATCATACCTTATACTTCGAGCATCCCCAAAATTGCTTCCCACGATTCTTGATAGTTTTAGCAGTTCTCAACGCACATCTCTCTCCATAGTGGCAAATCGGTGAACACACATTAGGATTCTCCTTCTGTCATACATTGCAGGTCGACGAACAACAAGAATGGTCCTTCGACATCGTCTTCGAACAATTTTACTTTCAGCATAAATCTACGTCGCACAAAACAACCTCCAAGAACAACCTCCAGAAGCTCCAACAAGACCAACCTTGTTCTCCTCAGGCACACATTTCATTTTGGGATTCAAGTCTTCCAATTTAGGGTTTTATTCAAATCCCATTTAATTTCCCAAAATTTTCGGAATAATTAAAATGTTCTTCACTCAATTAAAACACAACGTTTTCATTTATTAATTGTTTTTTATTTAAAAGTTGCATTTTGATGAATTTTATTTCAATAAAATTTAATTGGTAAATTAAATAAATCTAACTCAGATGATCATAATAATATCACCCTGCCATGCAAACTCAATCTTAACACCATCTACCCAAATTAACAACAAATCTTAATTAATCCAATTTTTCACATTCAGATACTTAATTGAGAGATTTTACAATACGATAACCTAATTAAGAAAACCATATATAAACACACCAAATACAATTATGGAAGAAGAAATTATGAATAAAAAAATCATCTAAAATTTATAACTTTGCTGAAGTTCGTTTGTAAAACTTTTTTACATTAACTCAACAATGATATTACAGGATAAGGACATGTGATTTATTCAATCAGCAACCAGTACCTAAGCTGATTAAACACTTTAACAAGATAATCTTAATCTAAGCCAAAAAAAATCCCAAATTAAAAACCTTAATTTCAAAAATAAAAAAAAGTTCAACAACTGCGAAATTTGAACTTTCTCTGCTCTTCCCTCTCGAGACGATGAGGTGGATTTCTAGATGTGGCACCCCGAGAAGAAGATGCATATGGCTAAGGGAAGGAGTAGAAACAGCAGAAGCAGCGACAACAGCGCGTGACGAAGGAGCAGCGGAACGAGCGGCGAGGACGGTTAGTTGCGGAGGAAGTAGTTGTCTCCATTGAGATGAAGCTAAACGAAAGCAAGGTTGAGCAAGGAAGAAAAGAGAATTGTGATTGTGGTGAAGAAAAAGAGAAGGTAATGAATGAATAAGGAGAGAAAAGTGGGTTCCAATGGAATCGATGCTTGCGTTTGGTAGAGTTAAATAATTGGTGAATTATGCAATTTAATATGTACTTAAAGTTTTAATTAAACAGTTTTATATTTTTAAGTCTGGGCCAGAAGTGTTGAAGGCCCAAATGCAGCCTAGAAAAGACGAAGTCCGAGGTGAAGTTAAGGTTGTTGCTTGTAGATGGCTCCTTCGTTGTCATATTGGGAATACACGGTGATCTTCTTTCTGCGCCCCCTTTTCGCCATTGTCTTCGTTCTCTTCTTAATATCTTCTGGTAATTCTTTCATTCTCTTGATTCTCTCTTCATCGCGTTGATTTTTTTAGTTGAAAAGGGAACACGGTGGTGTAGGTTGGTTTGTGGCGTGGAAACTGGTGCTGGTTCACGTTCCTTTGGTGCAAGAGGTTTTCGGCCTCAAAAAGAAACCTGTCCGAGTGAAGCCCCAAATTGGTCGCTTCTCCAAAATTTACAGCACACTTCATGCCCAAAACTCACCTCCCACAAGGTAATTTCTCAAAAAAAGAAACCTTTTTGTTTTTCATCCCTTTGGCAATTATATGTAAGGGGATGTTTTTTTCTTGTGTTGTGAAAAGGAATCTACAATAAGATTTTGTTTGGTAAATTTGGAAAAATTGAGTGCTCCCTCGTGCTTAGTTGTGATATCAATATTGGATATGGACTTGTGTTTTTTTTAGGACAGAGCAAGTTTGTAATTGTGCTGACTTGTCTATTTATCTGTTCATTAGAAAGAATCACAAAAGGGTGGAATTGAGTGGATATTAGATTGTAGATTACTCTGTTTGAAATAGAATGAAATGGATGCAATGAGGTTCAATTCAATCCTTCTCATTCTGTTCTATTCAAATCATCATTGTATATCCAAACATAGCTCAATTGCATTCACTTAGTTGTTTATTCATTGGTATCATTTTGTTTCCTTCAAAAGTTTCTGTTCAGGTTTTAGGTATGATATGAGTTATTTGTCTTGCGATCTTCTTTTTTAAAAGGCTGGTTTGTATTTGCATAGGATAGAGGACGAGGAAAATTGAAGGTTATTGTAGATGGATTGAAATAGAAAGGAGGGTTCCAAGTATTTTGACCTGATAATGTCTAGTATCTTCTGTTCAGTAGGTTTGATCCTGTTTTTGTTAATGTTTCATTCAGTCAAAATTTTGGAACACAACATATTTGACAATATGTCACTACTAATTTGAGATATAGAAATCATCATGAATTCTCATGGTTGCTTTCTTGCAATTGCCTTGTATATAACATGAGAAAACAAAGCCATCAATGGTTTTGTTGTGATGATGAATTATGATTTTTTTTATGATAGTTTTTAGCCTTATATTGTATAGAGAATGTTAAAGCACCAACATTATTATAACATGGTTTGGTTGTGCTTGTGTACAAATACATGGTTAATGCAGATAATACTGAATGCAAAGGTGTTTGACTATTATGAAGCAGATGAATTGCTTAAGTATAAAAGTCTACCATCAAGTTTGTGGATTCATTTGAGTAAGGATCTCTCCCATATGTAAGTGTGTGAAATAAAAGGGAATGCCATAATTAAATTTAAGTTAGGATTATGTTATATTATTTAAATTATTATATGATGTATAATGAGAACATCAATTTGTTCACCCAACATTGTTTAACAAAGAAAGAAAGTTAAAATTGTCTAAATAGTTATTTCTTGTATAAGAAAGTGGTTATGCTAGTTCAATAAGAAATAATTTTTTATTAAGTTGTTAAAAAGACGAAAATTAAAACAAAAAAAATGTTTGGTAGAGAGAATGAAACAAGAGACCATGACAAAGATGCAAAGAGGAGTTCGAAAACGACTTCTCATTTTAATCTCATAATTTTCTCATTGTCATTTTTTTTTATTGTGTAGAAGTAGTTAACTTTTTTATTGATTGAGATTAGAGGTAATTAATCTCATCTTAATGTAATTCTTTCTTTGCAATAAAAAACTATTTTATGACTTTTATATTCTTTCTTTATACTTCATGTTACATGATTGATGTTTTTTAGTTGTATCGAAACATTGGAAAATGTTTTTAAAATTTGATTTTAAAATTGAATAACGTATAAGTTTGATTATAGACATATATTAATATCTTGGTTATTTTAAACATTTATCCTTAATGTAATTATTGTGTAAAAAAAACTAAGAAAATAATATTTTTACATTAATATTTAAAACTTGATTCTCATGAATTAGGACTAGTTATGATGTAAATGTTAGGATTATGTTAAATATATATTGTTTAGAGGCATTGTATTGAGTTGAGTTGATGAAATTCAATCTTAAATTAATACTTTTACTTTTAGTACTATCTATAAGAATTCGAATTGACTAAAAATATAAAATTTTAAAAAACTATATTTAAACTTTTCAATTTACAATTTATACAATTTGATATATTTTTCAAAAAGTTAATACTTTTATTTTTTTATATGGTGAGTTATAAATAAATCTTAAAGAAAAATCAATTTCCAACAAGAAAAATAATTAAATAATTATCTTAAAATATATAGTAATCAATATAAAAAAAATTATTATTAGGAAATGATAGTCATAAGTGAAATTGTAACCCTATAAATTTTTAATAACAATTTAATCTTCTTATAGATATCACTTATTATTATTTATCTTTTCAAGTATAACTTTTATTATAATCATGTCTCTTTAAATCATATTGTTAGTATATCTTTAAGAATAAATACAATTCTAAAAAGAGTGAATTGATAACGTTTAACAAAAATTAATTAGTTTTTTTTTTATGATTTTTCTCGATTCATTTAACAACAAAATAATATTTAACACAAAGAATGTGTATTTAGATTCTAAAGGAGGTCTCGTTTTCTCATTTTGCACAATTGACAATTTTATTTATTTTATTAAATATTTTTTTTTGAAGAAATGTATTTCTTAACAAAACGATATTGAAAGATGTTGTACTCAATAAATCATGATAACTTAAAAAATAAGTAACTCAGTACTACACATGCTTAGAAGTCGAGCAGTCGTACAAATAAAGTATTAATATATTATCAAATTACTAATAGAAATTTTTGATGCTGTGAACGTTGATGTGTTTATCAATAGTAACATATTTGTGAATTACTTTACTACTCAAGATAATTGTATTTATACTCTGTTTGTAATTGAATTACATATTATAGGTTAATTAAAACTATTTAATTTAAGAAAAATTAAGGGATAAAATATGAAATTAAATTTTTATGATAAGAATTGAAATTGGATATTATAAAAACTAAACTTTATTCAATCTAACATTGTTAGGAATACTCATTGGATTGGGTTAGACTATAACTCAATCCAATCCAAGGTGATTCAATTAGATTCAATTTTATTTATAATGGATTAAATATGATTTAATTACACTCAAGACCTAATAAAAACATATTATTGTACTTGTGTTATGGATAAATCATGTATTATGTTTACCTTTTGAATTATAGCTTCAATAAACTTATTTTAACTTGACTTATTGATTTACTTTCTTATTTAAAGTATTGAGTTAACTTTGAAAAATGTGTTATTTTTTTAATTAGAATGATACCTGAAAATTATAACTTTTAACAAAAAAGAAATAGAAAATTTTTCAAACTAATGACTTAATTGAGCCAACTTGATTAAATGGTTTAATATTGGTTTAAGTTTACATTAAAAAAATCATAAACTTAATTTAGTTTTATCCAACTCAATATTTTCTTAGTAACTTGAGTAATGAGTTTGTTTAAATCTTACTTTGCAAACACTCCTAAAGTTGTATATGGTCAATCATTAAAATTGTTGTTGGAGATCTCGGACATTGACTATAGATAAGACAAGTTTACAATATATAAGTGGGTGTAAACCTCACTTAATAAATTGATTTTGTTAGGTTAAGTTAAACTTAACTCTCACTTCTTAACATTGTATCAGAGCCATGAGTTAGAGTTTATCCTAGTAATATTTGTTATTTATTAAACTTATTATGCTACCTGGTATCGAGAAATTTGTTATTTGTTGGATCTATTGTTCCACTTATTATATATCGAATCATTATTAGACTACCTATTAATGTGCAGTCTCATGCTCGATATGCATGTCTCGGCTTAAGGGAGTGTGTTGGAGATCTTGCATTGATTATAGATAAGGTGAGTTTATAATATATAGATGGATGCAAACTCCGTCTTACAAACTTATTCGTAAGATTAAATTAGACTTAAAATTTACTTGTTTATAACTTTTAACTAAAAGTATAAATTTTTTTCAAAATAAGGACTCATTTAACTTGGCTTAATTAAAATTATTTAAAACTAAGTTGAGTTTAACATAAAAAGAAAATTATAAACTCAAACCCAACCCAATATTTTCTCAGCATGTTGAATAACGAGTTTGTTTAAATCTTACTTTGCAAACATTCCTAAAAATTGGATATAGTCTATCACACAAAATTATTGTTATATGAATTTTAACTTAATTATTATAAATTTTAATACATTCTTTACATATCTCTATATATAATTTTTTATGAAAGGAAACTTTAAAGTATTTATAAAAAGACGTAGGTTTGCTAAAAACAATAAAAGAAAAAAATTGCACATATATATATAAAAGAATATATGAAACTGAAAACAACAAAACATTGAATTGTATGACAAGGAGAAGAAGAGAAATGCATAAAAGAGATACATTCCTAATGAGAACTAAAAACATACATAATTGTAATCAAAGACATTTTAACATTATTAATCCAAAGAAAGATATACAACATAGCATTCAAATGCATAATGAAAGATCTAAATTTTTCTTATCTGTATTATCTTTTTCATTCTTGAGGGTAGAAAGTGGATGCTCATCATCCTTAAAAAGAAGCAACTCTTGCAATTGCTTTCCTTTTGACCTTTTTGAAACACTTGCTATGGTATCAATGTCTTCAAATTCACACAAGGGTCGTTTCATTGCCCTCTCACGACTCAAATCCTTCATGCCATGAATAATGGTGTTTGTGTAAACCCTATTAGGGTTTGAATGGTTTAACATTAAGGGGTTATTATTCCTTTGATGATATAGAGAAGTTGCTCCATGAATATGACTTGAAAAACCACTTTTTTCACCTTGTAAACCAATATCATTCAATGTTAATCTCTTATTTGAGTGTGATGGAAAACCTAAACCCCACATTTTACCATATGCACTTGATGCCATTAATGATGCATTTGTCGTGCTGTTGAACGACAAACCATAACCTCCCATCGATTCAGTCTTCGAATCTACAACATTGTTAATTTTGTTGGTAATTTTCATCTTTCATCTCAAACCTTAGATTCAAATCAAATTAAAAAAAAAAAAAACCAAAGACTTTAATGAAGGTTTAAACATATTTCAATCTATAAAAAAATTGGAGTAAATTTGTTTTTGTTTCTCAAATTCAAAACTATCTTCTTCTTCTTTTTATAGTTCATGTAATTTGAAAAAAAAAAACTCATTTAAGTTGTTTGGTTGTTTGGTCTCGAATAGCTTTACTATAGATTATATATAAGAGTATTGGTAACATGACATACTTTTACATTCATTTGATAGGGTAAAATGATCATAAAAGTGTAAATTTTTTTATTGTTTCAAGAAAAAAAAAAAGAGTAAAAAATAAATAAGAATAGTATCAAATGAATGTAAAAAATTTAGGTGTATCAAAAAATCATTATTCTATATATAAATCATTTATCAACAAACATTTTACCATGAGTTTGTTTTTCAACGTTGGGAGAAAAACATTAAGACGAGGTTGTAACAAGGTTTTTCTTTATATTAATTACAAAGGCTAAAAATACAATTTTTATATTCGAGATTTAACTAAAAATTGGAAAATTAAAACCATATTTATATTAGAAAAAGAATTGGTGTACCTTGCACAAAATTTTTAATTGGGTGCATTTGTGAAGGAGGACTCAGAAAATTACGATAACCAAATTTCAACCCTTGATCATATATTGTTGTTGTTCTTGATGCATGAATGTTGATATTTCTACTTGAAGAAGATGTATAAGGACCCATAGATTGAGTTTTGACATCTTCAACACCTACATTAAACACATAAAAATAAATCAAATTAAATAAATTCATAATTTTTAACACAATACAATATGAACTTTATGAAAATATAAAAATGAATAAAAAAAAATTAAAATTTATATACCTTGCATGAAATTTATGAGACGAGGATAATTGTTAGATCTGGGTTGAGGTGCCTCTGAATTAACTCCAAGAGATTGATATTTATTGCTTCCATTCTTTTGAACCATTTCTCTCTTAGGAGACAAAAAGTGATTCATCATGAATGTGAAAGAAAAAAAAACAAAAAAATATCTTGGAGAAAAAAACTCATTATGAAAAATAATTTGCAGGATTATCTCTTATTTATATTACAATGTTCTTTCAAAACATATACAAAAGGAAATTAAATTCTTACTCTTTACTCATTTATTTGCTTATTTGATATACAAATTATCAAAGGAATAACAAAACGCGTACCTTGGTTAATCTCGAATTTAATAAAGTTGGAATTAATTACAATAAAAAGAGAAAGACTTTAGAGGATAATTAACTGATTATCGATAATTTGCTAATTAGTAGTTGTAAGTGTATTCCCGTAAAATGCAACAATTCATTATACATAAGTTAGATCCAATATAGTCATATTAGATTCTTTCTGAATAAGGATGCAATATAAATAAATAATTAAATATATAGGCTAAACAAATTAAAGAATATTATGAGTGCATGCATTTTTCAAGTTTTATTTATTATTTATTTAATTATATTTTATGTGGTAATTAATGTTTTAAAGCGACAATAGAAAAAAGTTGGAGTAACACAATAATAAAATTTTATACATACAATATGTGTAAGAAAGGAGGAAAAAAAATACAAAAACACTTATATATAAAAACTAAATATTGGAAAATATTTTTGAGAGATCCTATAAAAAAAACCTAAATATTTATTATTCAACCAACACAAATAATGACTTGTTGACTATGCAGTTGACTAGAGTAATGGGATAGAGTTTGTTGTTATTTATTGATACAATTTTTTAATATAATTTATGATTTAACACATGTGTTTGTAGATATAATTACATTTATCTCTAAAAAATACGATATTATTTTTTAAGTGATATCGTTCATTTTTCTCCTTATATGATTAAAAAAAATTATTAAAGACCATCAATAAACTATTAAAGAAATTCATTTTTAATAATCTTTTGTCTAAAATGGAAAAAATTAAAGACGAGTATATTAAGTTTTTATAGTTTGATTTAAATTACTCTTTTGCTTATATTAATTTAATAATTTTGACAGCATATGCTATCGATTACATAACATTTATGGTTTTAATTATTTATTTGACTATTTATAGTAAACAATCAACTTCCTATATCACATGCATTAATAAAATATATTAATAAAGCTATCAGATTAGATTAAATGTTACCATATTTGATTTCATAATACCATTAATGTTGATTTTATATCATATTTAATCATACTTCAATTAATAACACATAACAAAAAACTTATTCATATGAAAAATACATTAAACACTAAATTAATATTTGTCCTCAAGTCTATTATTTTATTCACTGCTCTAAAATATATTTCTAAGCAATAAAAAAAGATACTGAATGTGTTTTATGAATAATAAATAGAACTAACGATTTTTAAATTCGTAATTAAATTTAAAATATATCTTAACACTTTACATAAAACAATATAGAATTTAAGTTAAACGATAATATGATAATATGTTCTTAAAAAATTTTCAAATTTATTTTATAAATAATAATAGTAATAGCATGAATATGATTGAATATTTATTGGTATTAAGTTTTGTAATAACTATGTGTATTTTTTATATTTGAAATAGATACATATATTTCAACTTTTATATTTTAAAACATGTTTTATATAATAATTTTGTCAATTTATATTACACTTTGGATTAAAAGTCTCAGTTTATAAAATATTTTTTAAATTTTAAAAAACACTTCATGTTTTTAGTGTATAATTTGATTTTCATATATGTATTAAATACTGTAATAATGATTAATACACTTTTCATGTACATATAATCATATGAAATCGTAAATTTAATTATTGAAATGAATCAATTAATATTGAAATTAATAAAAATATATGAATTTATAATAATACTAAAATTAATTATGTATCATACTTAATAAATATAAAAATTAATAAAATATAATAAAAATATTAATTTATTGAAACACTGAAGTATTGACATTAATTAATTGTATGATATCTGAATTAATAACATTAATTAAATATCATGTTTTATTAATATAACAATTAATAAATAAGACAAAATATTAACTTATATAAATACTGATTTAATAAGATTGATTACCACGTTATCCAAAACAAGGCAACATCAATTTCCACATTATTTTATGCTTAAGATTTAACTTCTTTAAAATGTTCTATTGATGATAAAGATAAAAATATGATTTATTTTCAATATATTAATAATAGTAAAATAATTTATTGAAATTTAACTAAAATAAAAATTAAGAATGTAGATTAAGAGAGTATAACCATACATTTTTATAGATTTTGTATTAATATATATTTCAAGTTTTATAGTCCTGGCAGAGTGTGTGAGGGGTTTTGCACTACCATTTTTTATTTTATATTGTGAGTAAGTATGTTAATAAAAAAAATAATTTTAATATGTTTTATATATTTGACATTTTCCAAGTTTTTGTATATTTATAAAAATATTATCAACATTGTCAATAGATTTTTTTAAGATCCTGTTTCTAGTGTAAAATATGATCACAATAATAGTTTATCGATAAAAAGTATGAATATATTGTATTAAAATACATATTAGATTTCAAATTTGAAATACACTTCATAGGCTACTTTTAAAATGATAATGAAATTAAAAGAAAAAAAGAAAAAAACTTGTAATGTGTCATTTAAAATAAAATATATAGGTATTAAATTACGTAATAGTTATTACTTATTCAAACATAATAATTTAATATACATGGACTGAAAAAGTAATAAATTTAATGAATGCGTTTGACTAATTAAAATTAACCAATATATTCTATTTATAAATATTACTAAGGTTAATTATCAATAATACTTAAGAAATATAAAATAATCAATTCATTAAATATATTTTTAATTTTATGCATACTACATTAGCACTTTTTGAATAAAATAGATTAAGTGTTTCATTTAAATAGATTTGACCAATTTAAAAAAAAAAAAAACTCAAACTTAGTCTATTTGGTGTCTTAGATTACTTTTTAATATTTGGTCACATTTTTTTTTTAAGTTTGACTTGAGTTATTAGTTTACTTTGCATGCTATTTCATCTCAAAAAAAAATTTACCTTGGTATGTCATATTTATAAATAAACCAAACTGCTAATAGGTTTATGGATTTTTTTTTTATATAAAAAAATTGTAAACTAAAAAAAGATAAAATTACTACTACTTAAGTTTGTTGGGTTCTTGGGGCGTTTCAAGAAAACCTTAGAACCAGAGAATAATAAAAGAGAGAGAGCGGAGCGAGAGAATGAATACTGAATATTATTGAATTGAAAGTTGTAATTGAAAAAGACGGGGTTGGTTACTATTTATAACCAACGTTGACAGGCAACAGGGTTGGTTACTATATTTAACCAACGTAAACAAGCAACAGGGTTGGTTACTATATTTAACCAACGTAAATACGCAACAGGGTTGGTTACTATATTTAACCAACGTAAACACGCAACAGGCAAAGCCTGTAAACAAAACAAGCCCAAAACAAAACAAGCCCAAAGTAAACAACCAGACCGGCCGGACTGACCGGTCCACACACACGGAAGCCAAGTCTAAATAACAATTCTCCACCTAGACTTGCTTCAAAAAAACAAAAACAAAAGTAAAACACGGACACGGCCGGTCAAACAATTAGTGACCGACCGGTAGACACCCAATCCTGGACAACAACAAGAGAAACCTCTCCTTAGCGAGCGGCTTTGTTAACATATCTGCAGGATTCTCTTCGGATGCAATTTTGCAGATTTGAACGTCACCGGATTCAACAATGCTTCTGACAAAGTGCAGCTTGACGTCAATATGCTTGGTTCTGGAATGATAACTCTGATGATTGGCCAGATGAATAGCACTCTGGCTGTCGCAATGAACGCATACAGACTTCTGATCAAAACCAAGTTCCCGAACCAAACCTTTCAACCACAGTGCCTCCTTAACTCCTTCAGCAAGAGCATAATACTCAGCTTCCGTAGTTGACAAAGCCACAACCGACTGTAGTGTAGACCTCCAGCTAACAGCAGTCCCAAACAGTGTAAACACATATCCCGACCGGGATTTCCTAGTGTCCATGCATCCGGCAAAGTCGGAATCAACAAAACCTTCAATATAACCTCCACCTTGAAAGTTATTCTGAAAAGACAATCCAGTACCGAGAGACCCCCGTATGTATCTGAGCATCCATTTCAACGCTTCCCAGTGTGTTGGTCCAGGATTAACCATGAACTGACTGAGAACACTAACACCGTGCGCCACGTCCGGTCTTGTGCAGACCATGCCGTACATAATGCTCCCAATCCCATTTGAAAATGGAACCGATTCCATCTTCTTTCTTTCTTCCTCGGTCTTTGGGCATTGCTCCTTGGTAAGTTTCAAGTGTTGACCGACCAGCGTGCTGGCCATTTTAGAATCAGCCATCCGATACCTTGAAATTACCTTATGCAAATAGCATTCCTGAGACAGAAAAAGGTTACCGCCCGGTCTATCCCTTTTAATGTCTATGCCCAAAATCCGCCTTGCTTCCCCTAGCTCTTTCATTTCGAAAGCATCCGCCAACCTTGCTTTCGTCTCACCGATCATGCCCCTGTCACTGCTAGCAATTAGGATATCATCCACATAAAGCAGGAGATATAACATTTCACCGCCATGATTCAGAGTGTAAACACAGTCATCGTAATTGCACCGCTTGAAGTTCAGCTTTATCAGGAAGTCATCAAATTTCCTGTACCACTGCCTTGGGCTTTGCTTCAAGCCATAAAGTGACTTCTGCAACAGACACACCCTATCATCCACAGCGAAACCGTCCGGTTGCTTCATATAGATGGTTTCCTCCAAATCGCCGTGCAGAAAAGCCGTCCGAACGTCCAACTGTTCAAGATGCAAATTGTAATGTGCAACTATTGCCATCAGAACTCTGACCGAACAATGCTTGACCACTGGAGCAAAGATCTCATGATAGTCTACGCCTTCAATCTGAGTAAAGCCTTTGGCAACAAGCCTAGCTTTGTACCTCGCTTTCTCACCGCCCGGTGTAGCTTCCTTTTTCTTGAAAATCCATTTCGAACCTATGACCTTCTTACCCTTCGGCAGCTCCACCAATCTCCAGGTGTTATTCTTTTTCAAAGCCTCCAACTCTTCTTCCATAGCACCCTGCCAAAGACGCCGGTCGCTGCTGTCAAGAGCCTCCCTATAACTTCTCGGTTCATCCGATCGGTTAATATCTTCAGCAGCATTCAGGGCGTAGCAGATTAGATCCGCCTCTCCAAGCCGTTTGGTTGGCTTGGAGATCCTTCTTTCTCTGTCACGAACAAGCTGATAGTTTCTCAAATCAACACCAGCAGCTTTTCCATGACTTCCCTCGCCAGACATACCATCTGTGTCATCACCAAGGTCTGTTCGAAATTCATCCGATCGGTTCTCAGCTATCGTCCGACCGGTTTCAACTTGCCCTTCACCCGTTTGGTTTTCCTCAGTCCCACCGGGCGTGCCAGCTCCATTAGTAGTATGCTCCACCTCCACGAGAATCTTCTTCTCACTTCCAGAGTTTTCCGGGTGCATCGCCATCCTTGTTTCATCAAAAATGACATCCCTACTAATGATTAGTTTTGAAGGTGAATCTAACCTCCACAACCTGTATCCCTTAACTCCGTCGGCGTATCCAAGAAAGATACATCTCGCCGCCCGGGAATCCAGCTTATCACCCCTGACATGAGCAAACGCCAAAGAACCAAACACTCTCAAGTGTGAATAATCAGCCGGTCGTCTACTCCACACTTCCATTGGCGTTTTAAAATTGAGAGCTGAAGACGGACTCCTGTTAATCAGATAGACGGCCGTATTGGCAGCCTCTCCCCAGAAAGCCTTTGACAACCCTGATCCCAACAACATGCACCGGACCCTCTCCAGAATGGTTCTGTTCATCCGTTCGGCCAATCCATTCTGTTGAGGAGTTCCAACGACCGTTCTGTGCCTCCTGATCCCTTTCTCTTTGCAAAAACCATTAAACTCCTCTGAAACGAACTCCAGCCCATTATCGGTTCTTAGGCATTTCAGCCTACACCCCAATTGGTTCTCAATCTGTGTGTGCCACTCTTTGAACTTCTGAAACGTTTCAGTCTTATTCTTTAGAACGTAAATCCACACTCTCCTTGAGAAATCATCAATTATACTTAAGAAATACGCCCCTCCACCATGAGTTAAGGTTCTTGCCGGTCCCCATAAGTCAGCATGGACATATTCAAAGGGCCGTTCGGTTGAGTGTTTCCCTTTTCCGAACGGTGTCCTGTGTGATTTCCCTAAGACACAATGGTCACAGAAATCCAGCTTCTGCAGTTTGTCTCCCAGAAGCAAGTCTTGCTTTTCCAATTCTTCAAGACCCTTCTCACTGATGTGTCCCATCCTCAAGTGCCATAACCGGGCGGTATTCTCGGTCCCACTTGCTACTGAGACGTGACCAATGACAGTTGATCCCTCCAGAATGTACAAGCCGTTCCTCCTTCTGCCTTTAGCAACCACAGAATTTCCAGAACAAACCCTCATTACTCCATCTTCAACTTTAGTGGTGTAACCTCCAAGATCAAATGCACTAATAGAAATCAAATTTCTCTTTAGTTCGGGCACATACCGGACGGCCTGCAGCACCATCTCACGATTGTCAAACATCTTCAGCCTCACCGACCCCACACCTTGCACTCGGCAAGCTTTGTTATTTCCGAGCAGTACATTACCATGCTCTTTCTGATCCAGATTCTCAAAAAACTCCTTTACCGGGCACATGTGATAGGAGCAGCCGGAATCCATGACCCAGCTCCTTTGAGAATCTTCAGACGAAGCCACCAGCACTCCAGCCGACTCATATCCCTCAGACGCCTCTGCCACATCAGCGGTTTCTTGTGGCCGACCGGCCTTTCCTTTCTCCGGGCAGAACTTCTTGATATGACCCATCTTCTGGCATTTGAAGCAACGCACCTGCTTCGTACCGTCCGGATTCAGCTTCTTCTCTTTTCCAGCTTCTTCCCTTTCCCTTTCACCGCGATCAGTCCGGACGCTCCTTCCTCGGTTGTCTTCGAATCTTGGAGTTTTTGGAACTCCTTGGTTCGAATTGACGTCAGAACCTCCTCTAACGTGATCACTTGATCTTTCCCGTAGAGTAACGCATCCCTGAAATGCTCGAAGGTTTTGGGAAGAGCATTTAACAGGATGACAGCTTTATCTTCATCCTCCAACTTCACTCCAATATTCTCCAGATCATCAACTATCTTGCTGAATTCTGCAATCTGCTCCTCTATCGTTCTTGATTCTGACATCTTGAACGAAAAAAGTTGCTGCTTCAGGCACAACCTATGAGCCAACGATCTCGTCATGTATAGAGACTCTAGTTTTGCCCAGATTTCAGCGGCAATCTTCTCCTTCGCAACCTCCCTCAGTACCTTATCACCAAGGCACAAGATGATTGCACTCCTTGCCTTATCTCCCATCTTCTTCTTCTCTTCTTGAGTCATGGTATCACTCATCTTCGACTCACCCTTCAACGCTTCAACACATCCCTGCTGTATCAAGATTGCCTCCATCTTGATCTTCCACAGCCCGAAGTCATTAGCGCCGTTGAACTTTTCTACGTCGAACTTGGTTGCCATCGCTCCTAGGGAATTCTTGAATCCTTGCCCCACGGTGGGCGCCAATTGTTGGGTTCTTGGGGCGTTTCAAGAAAACCTTAGAACCAGAGAATAATAAAAGAGAGAGAGCGGAGCGAGAGAATGAATACTGAATATTATTGAATTGAAAGTTGTAATTGAAAAAGACGGGGTTGGTTACTATTTATAACCAACGTTGACAGGCAACAGGGTTGGTTACTATATTTAACCAACGTAAACAAGCAACAGGGTTGGTTACTATATTTAACCAACGTAAATACGCAACAGGGTTGGTTACTATATTTAACCAACGTAAACACGCAACAGGCAAAGCCTGTAAACAAAACAAGCCCAAAACAAAACAAGCCCAAAGTAAACAACCAGACCGGCCGGACTGACCGGTCCACACACACGGAAGCCAAGTCTAAATAACAAAGTTACATTTGGGTGGCTTAGTAATTGATTAAGAGCTTATTTAGAGAGTAAAGAATTTCAAAACATTTTTATTGCATCTCCACATGTTAAATTTTTTTAAAAATAATATAAAAAAAATAATGAGTGCAGATTGAGACAAGTGGGAGAGAATATGAGAGTTAAGGAGAGCCGTTGATGAAGAGGAGTGGGACCCATAACAGGGAGAAAATCACATACGGCTAAGGACTGTGTGCATTTGCAAGCTAGAAACTGGAAGCGGGTTTGGATTTTACGGTTTTATCCTGAATGAGTGAGATCCGGACCCGCTTGGTTAACATAGGTGGTAGCAGGTAGTGATGGTTCAACCCAGCAGCAACCACGATTTGAGTCAGCAGCAGTGGCCGCAGCCGTATCAGTACCAGCACCAATGGATGACCATGCAGTATAAGGTTTTAGGTTGAACTTACTTTTTTAAATTACGACTATTAGTTTATTAGAGGTTGAACTTACTTTTTAAATATTATTACCTTCACAATAACTTTTTTAAAATCGATTTTACATACAAATTTTTAAATAGAATCCCCGTGTATCCTTTAGTAAAATATATTCTTATATGCTTGATTTTTTTTATAAGGCTATCCTAACTAATATATAAAGATATTATCATTAAAAAAACCTTTTATCTCTTTTTAATCTAATGTATCATGAAAAAACTTATTATAATGACAATATATAAAAAAAAATCTTCAATGTATCATGAAAAATATATTCTAATGTATCATGAAAAAGCTTCCATTTAATATAATGTATCATGAAAAAATCATGAAAAAACTTATTATAATGAGAATATAAAAAAAAATCTTCCATCTCTTTTTAATCAAACAACATTTATTTTTATTGTATTTCTCATCCATTTCTCTTATTTTCTTTATCTCCATTACTATTTTACCTCCGGCTATTTTTTAATCTTCTTAACTAAGCATTAAAGTTTATATTTTTTTTATGTTAAGATGGAAATCATTTATTAAATGAATTTTCACTTTCAGTGAAGTAAAATAATAGTTTCACTTTTTTTAATCTCTCAAATTTTAAAAACATATTCAGTTAATTAAATATAGTAAAATCTTATTTTAATTGTTAATACTAAATTTGACTAAAGATAGTTTTACATTATTTATCTTACCTTTTTAAAATTTAATGTTTAGAATCGAAAACCTACCAAGACCATGATACACTAAATTTCAGGATCTAAAATCGCTTAATATAAAATAATGTGCATTGACTATTTTTTTTGTGCTTAAACAAATTTTATACAATTACATACATTGTGCATAAAACCTTGATGCATTTATTGTTTCTCTTCCAAATTTCCGTCATCCAATGCGTCTTGTAAACTCTTTTGAACGTATTTTAATGCATCCTTCCTCCTATCTGAAAAACAAACACATATAATCAATACTAAAGTCGAAATAGACAAGTATAAAAAATTTACCTTTCAGAAGCGGAGATCCTTCAGTCAAAAGAGTTCATAAACTTCTTAATTTCATTTTGAGTAAGCTCAGGATAATAATTTTTCATATGATCTTTAAGTCTACTCATGCTCTTAAATTTTTTTCTCAAATAATTATAAAAAAAATTCAATTTGTAGGAGTTTGCAGAAAATCTTGAAGGGAATAATACATGTGAAAAAAAAAAGTTACAGAAAAAGTTTCATAATTGGAAAAATAAATAATTACATTTACCCTTTGCTAAAGAAAGAAACGTTTAAACAAAAAATACTTACGAGAAGAGAGAAGATTGAGAAGAAAGGAAGGAATGAGTAGAAAAGGAGTGAGTATTAAGAAAAAAAATATATGAAATAGATGATAAGGAAGAAATGAAGAAACGAAATGAGATTCACTTCTATCTCTTGTTTAGTATAATGGATTATGAAAAACTTATTATAATGATAATATAAAAAAAAATCATATCTCTTATTATCTCTTTTTAGTCAAACAACATTTATTTACCACATTTATTTTATTGTATTTCTCTTATTTTCTTTCTCAATTATTATTTTACTTCCATCTATTTTTTTTTGTAATTTTCATAATTAAGTATTAAAGTCTCAAAGTGGCTACAACATAATGGTTAACATGGAATAACAAACCAAGAGGGTTTAAATACAAAAGGTTCAGAGAAATTTGAACAAATAATTTTATCCAGGTTCGAATTTTATCAATTCTACCTTCAGTCGCTTGTCTTGAAACAAGATAAATTATTCACTACTCACAAAACAATTACACATTACAATCACAAAGAAATAATTTGTAAAAGTTTAGAAAACACCTTTCTTGATACCACAAGAGATGAATCTGCACCTCTAAGTCTTCACAAAGGACGAAACACTTCCTCCGAATACTTCACGAATGATGACTTTCCCTTCCCAAACACCTCCTTAGATGCACCAAGGAGGAATCGACTATTCCTCTGTCACCGTAGCAGCACTTCACCAGCTTCACAGACGAGAGTTTCTCAAGCCGAACAAGAACACACAAGTCTCAATGATTTCTGAGTACTAGAGCACAAAGGAAGAATTAATGTTGAAGGAAAATGAGAGTCTATTTATAGACTCAAGTAAAAACTCTTTCGTTCTTCGTTTCCAGTCATTTAACGCTTTTAATCAATTAATATTCTTGATAATCGATTAAAATGAATACAACAGCTAGAAAACTCCAACGATCACCTTTAATCGATTAATTTGTGGATTAATCGGTTAACTAATCTGTTAAAAGGTATTTTGATCGATTATTACAAAGGCAGTTTGAGTTTTCAGCTCTTACTCTGATTAATCAATTAATACTAGGTTTAATCAATTAAAACAGTACGATTTTGACTCTGAACATCAATTACACAATATAAAAGTACATGGAATCAAAACCACTAAAAATCTAAGTTCTAAAGATTAAACTACAATTATTACAAAAGCTTTTTATAACAATACAAGTCTAGAAAATGATCTTCTTGAATCTTAATATCTCCTTACTTGAATTGGATATCATCAAAACTTCATTTTCATATTTTTGCAAAAGGATTGAAAATCATTTATTAATTGAATTTTCACTTTCTTTATATCATACAAACTTTGGCATATTCAATGAGGTAAAATAATAGTTTGACTTTTTTTTAATCCTTCACATTTTAAAAACATGTTAATTAAATAGAGTAAAATCTTATTTTAGTTCTTAATACTAAATTTGACTAAAAATAGTTTTACATCATTTATCTTACCTTTTTTTTTCAAATTTAATGTTTAGAATCGAAAACTTGCCTTATTTTCTTTTATGAGGAAGTAAAATAAATATTTACTAATTGAGCATCAAGACCATAATACACTAAATATTTACTAATTGAGCATCAAGACCATAATACACTAAATTTCAGAATCCAACACTTAATATAAAATAAGGTACGTGGTTAAACTCATTTTTGTAAGCCAATGTTGATAAATTTACGGTATGTACCAAAGTGAGGCTCTAAAATTACGTTGACAGATTTTTTATTTTAATTGTAAAGAGGAGTACTTGTTTGCTGGAAACAATAAAATAAGTAGATTATAAAGATATAAAATGAAAACAAGTAAAACGAATCAGTACTGATAAAAAAATGTTTATCTCAATTATAAAAACATTTTGATTCCAATACAAAGTTTAAAAGCACAATAATCTGTCAGAGGACAGTGAAAGTGAAATTGGGGAGTGGTCATTCTTTCAGAACTAGACTAAACTAATTGATAATTTGAATATTCATTAACTTCTCACTGTAAACTCAGTATACAACCACTTAAACTTGACCAAAGTGATCAATTCTCCTGAACAGAAACATCTGTTTTCCTTCTTTTCTTTTCCTTCTACTACAAGATGAAAACACCACCTTGGCGATGCTCAAAAACATGTAATTACAAAACATTTATAGATCTCAAAAGGAAATAATCTTCCTATGTGAGTGCTGCTCTCCAATCGAAATCACGTCTCCATGATCATGATCATGGAAAAGTAGGGTCAATACTCCAACTAAACAAAGCACTGAACCAACAAGAAGTTTGTCATACCGCTCCACCCAGTGAAACTTCAGCTGACTGGCTCCGTAAAACGACAATGCTACCAGCGAAGTCATCACAGTTATTGTGCTGTAAATTCGACAAGTGTGAAGCTTGATAAAAGTAATGAATATCTGAACATTATTTTAACTTGATTGGCATCTAAACCAAACTAGCATCAGACCTGATTAAGATATTATAGACCCTAAAAGATTTTTTTATTGCAGAACAGCATTAGAAATTATAACAAAAGACCGCAATCTTATTAGAAGCCTTAGCATACGTTGTCATAAAAAATGGTTTGCACGATGCCATGTTATTATAACTTGACATTCCATGCACTTTAAGCAAATGTTCAAGCCATGGAGATTTTGTTGTCGGATTCCAGACTAAGCAGTCCAACCAGTTTTAACCATTAATTGGACACTTGTTCAATTATAATTCAGTCTCAAAACTGATTTGACAGTCAAACATCTTATGTTATGACCTGTTACTTAACCTGGTTTAACCTCCTGTTCACATGTCCTAAAAAGTTGTATAAATTTTATATTGTTTCATGGGAATTACAACTTAAAACTCAAGTGTTAAGTATTTCCTAACGTTATTGGCAAATGTTCAAGCAACCCAATTGGTCTAACCATGAGTTTTCACTTGTCTGATAATAATTCAATCTCAAAACTGAGGTGGTGGTCAAACAACTTTAAATCACTCGACCTGGTTTAATCAATTTACTTTTTCTAAATTTTTTTTTGAATTTTATAATGTTTCATGTAAATTATTCTAACGATATCCTAAAGAATCAACCAGCTAGTTAAAACAGATCAACATGAACTGGAATCTCCCTAATCCCAACCTAGCACTTTTTGGTTCACTTTTAACAACATTGAATAGAATGTATTTCATTAGCTTCTCAATTGTGAAAACACATTTTCATGATCTGTAAAAAATTTCTTGGGGACCTTTGCTGTATTCGATGTCATCGTCAACATCAGAATTTTTAACATTGATAATCATTGATACCGTTTTCTAATAAATAACATATATCACTTTAAATAACAATAGGTCAACAAAGATCCACGAAGCATGCATATGGAAGCAGAAGACGAGTATACACATTTGAAAACAAAGCATAAAATAGCAGGACGGAAAAAATCCTATTGTTTGAGGCAATTAACTCATACCTGAACAATAGTACTACGATGGCAAGCACCATCATGGAAGATGAATTTCCAACTGCGAGAAATACTGGGAGAGTTGTAGCACAAGGAGACAAAGCGGGAACAAGAATAAGTCCAGCTACAGCCATTTTCTCCATTGGTTGGTTGTGTGAATGACTATGGCCACCCTTTCCCGTCAGAAACAACAGTATATAACTACCACCAAGAAATACAAGCAAAAGTGAAGCAACCTTATGCACTGTTTCTTCACCAGCAATGGTGTTCGCCATGGTAATTGCCGTTATACCAAGCAGTGAAGTGGATATTACATGCAAAATTGCTCCAAGAGCAGCTGCATGAAACAAAATGAATAAGGTTAAAAACCTTTGTCAACAGAATCGTAGAACAATCATCTGAGTCGTACTATAAATATAAAGGTAAAATCAAACACCATAATAAGCTACACAATAGTTTATTGACATCCTTAATTGCTGTAGCTGAGTTGATAGTGCCAGAAGTAAGAATACCACAATGCCAATTGCTCTAGAAGTCCACATATGAAATTCATTTGAATGGTTTTCCCAAACAATTTTCCAATTCTTATATTAATAAATAGTCCTTGAACATGACAAGGAAAACGCCTATTTTAAGTCATGTGAGCACAATGATCCAGCATCAAATGCAGCCATAAACAAAAATATAATTAAATGACCTCAAGCGTGACCCAGCCTTCTCAGCTGCATTTTCCAGACAGCAAGCCAGATTCTTCTGAATACAATCTCTATTGCACCGTTTTCCCCTTTTGTTGCTTCTCTTCTATTGCTCTGTTTACCCACTCATAGTCCAGCAGGCTGGGAAATGGGAGCCAACTCTCTTGTCCAGTACGTTCTCTTTTCTTATCATTTTTCTGTGTTTTGCTATTTGTGATTCATTTAAAAGAAAAAATTCTTGGTGATGTGGTTTCTGGTGTTGTTGTTCACTTTGTTTTATGCTCTGTTTTTCTGTATATATAAAGAACAGCAATTTTTGTTTCTGAATTCACGTTTGATTTTCTTTTCTCTTTGTTCTTATGATTTCTAGCATTCCAGTCCATTCCTTTTTTGAACTCCGATTTTTTTAAAGCATTTATGATTCAAAGTGCTTTATCAGTAATGAAGATAGGTAAAAAGAAATTTTGGCAATCATTGGTTGAAGATGAGAGTGTCAACTTTACCATCCATTAAATCCAGCAATTCATTTTCCAAATCCTTAGTTCTTTTACAGCCATCCAAGAATTGATCTTGATATTGAAGCGACAGAAGGCACTTTATAAATGCAATGGTAAGTTTAGTTAAAATGGAGAAATCATAGGTAAGACTTTAAATAGCTGATAATGTATAAGATATCCAAATTGCAAGTAGTCATAATAAAAATGCTCCTAGTAAGTGAATGTTCATTTTTTAAAATTTAAGCAAAAGTTCCATGTAAATACTATTGCAAATAACGTTTGCCCAAAGTTGAGTAGTAGAGGATGTACGGATCACATATACCAAATTTGTAAAGACTTTCCATTACTGAGCTTGACTTGTAGTTTGCCATAATGTTAGGTTAATATTAAATCATTTACATTTGTAAGTTTAGTATATAACATTACGAAATTAACATTCATTTTTTTCTAAACTGTAATATAGTTTATTCAAATAATAAGTAGGCTTGAGCATAAAATGTTGCAAGACTCAGGTAAGAGATCTATCAAGGATATATCACAAACTCCAGGTAAAAATCAATCAGTATTTGCTAACAGCAATGAAACAGCGTGACAACAACAATTACAATACTGAATAAGAAATATGGAATATAATTCACTTAGGAGAAATCAGCGTAAAAGTGACTGAGAATGACGATGGCAGCTCAGAGAAAGGAGTCAAGAGTCAATGACCGCCTACCCTTTTCTCCAACCGTATATGTCTAATATATCACACATAGTCAGCAGCATATTCTCAGTTAATCTCTCTCTCTCTCTGTTGATTGTTTTAATCCCTTATTATTCGGATCAGCAACCACGCGTTCCATTGCTTCAACCAAATCATTTTTACCGGCTGTACTGCTGTAGCTGCTGCTATTTTCAGTCATAAGACTTGGTTTGTATTGAGTATAGTATAACCAAGCTAAAGAACACTTTGAATGTCATGGTGTAATTCATCTCATTCTCTTGAATTATATTGATGATAGCAACAAGCGGTTAGTGAGAGAAAAGGGTGGAGATGGAAAAGATGCAGAAGATGATTTGATCTTTAACGATGATACCGTGACTTGGAAAGAATCTAAAAATGCAACTAGCGCTGGTAAGCCTTTAACCTACCCTAGGCAGAAAACAAGATTGAAGCGGGTAGCTACGTTTAAGCTTGCAAGCACTAGGGTAAAGGGAAAAGAGGTGATAATAAAACTCCAGTAGCAATGAAAATGATAATAAAACAGAATTAAATCTTTAAGAGGATGATTGAAGATTCCAATTAACAACTTTTATTGGAATGTAACGTTTTAATTACTTCAAACCTTAGACACTTAAACTTGCTTATTACCTTATTTTTGTTGGTATACTTGTTTATTTTTCTTAAAACATACCAATCTTATTATTAATTATGAATTATGAATATTTCCTAAATTTGACTCTCTCTTTTTTTACTTTATTTTCCAGCACTGGTATAATTAATTATCTAATATCAATATAAAAGCTCAACAACATTAATCTCCCCATCTTGCTATCGCATTTCTGCGGTCGACCTCTTCAAATATCTGAGATTCAATGATTGTTAATTAAGTAATAAACACATATAAGACAAGGAAAGGAACAAATACACACAAAAACAGAGAAGTGGGAAAATATGCAGCACTTCAGAAAGCCGTATGCATTCAGATTCCAGATAATACCATCGAAAGGGAAAAGAGGATAAGGAAACTCAATCGCATCACTAGATTTCACCTTTATACAACTCATTTATGAGGACAAATTTTTCCTCGTCCCATTCAATCTACTCGCATCTAAACAAGCAAAATATCGCAACAGGACAATGCTAAAGAAAAGCCCAATCCCTAAACCCTAACGAAGTTTCGCGCACCATACACAACAAAAAAACATGGCAAAAGAAAACAATGAACTAAAATAAAAATGTCGGTGACCTAAGTTGCGCAATTAAAGAGAATAGTGATGAAATGAAGAACTTACTGACGATAAGAGTTGTGGAAAGAGTCCACTTCTGCGCGCGACCAACAATGGAGAAAGGAAGCCAGTGAGTGGGGATGAATGAATGGAGGAGTGAGACGGTGGCGATTCCGCCGATGGTGGACAGATCTTCAGCGGTGAAGCCACCCATTGGCCACGAAAATGGAGAATCAATCGTTCAGATCTGTTGTGGAACTCCACAAACATGCAAGAACTGTTTCCGATTGGGATGAGAATAACTAAATCTGAATAAAATGGCGAAAAAAGGTGGGAAAATTTATTCTATATGTATGGAATAAAATATTGCGGTTTATTTTGAAAATTAAATCATATGTGGGTAAAATAGTGGTATATTACTTCAACCTTATTTTTGAATTATATTACTAGAGCGCACAAGAAAATAAGAATAAGAAAAGAAAGTTATTTAAATATATATATATATATATATATATATATATATATATATATATTCGTCTATTTGATAAAAGAAATTTATACTTAATAATACATGTGAGTAAAATGCAGTTTGTTAAGTTTGTTAAAAAATCGATGTTATCTTTTTTTTTTCACGATACAACAAGAATTGCAATACTTCAAGAAACAAAGAATAATTGAACAAAACATCGTAATCATTCTCCATGGTAGTGGCATGTAATGTTTAATTTTCTATAAATTTATAAGAGTTGATTGCATTCTAACATTTTTTTCTCAAGTTGGAACTATACATGTTATATGTACAAAATTTGTTACAAGTATACTGAATCTAAAAGTTTCTAAAAGATTTGGTGAACATGTCAACCAATTAATTACTATAGTTGACAAAATTAGTCGTGATTTCTCGTAAAGCACCTTTTCTTTAACAAAGTGACAATAAATTTCAATGTGTTTAGTTTTTTCATGAAAAATAAGCTTTGATACAATCTGAAGTGCAACTTGATTGTCACAAATAAGTTTTGTTTCATGGATGTTGTTGGTTGCAAAACCAATTACAAGTGTATTGATCATAGCATGGTAAGTGATAAATATTATTCTCTCCCAAGATATCTGTGCAACACTTGACAACTCTTGCATTTTAACTCAGATCACAAAGTTTACAAAAACACAATAAATTCTTTTTGGTATTTTTATCAAACATATTCTGTGCAAGGAAATGTAACATAGAGTATTTACAATTTGTTAAGACTATAGTTCACACATTTCACTCTTATGCATTCACAGACATTTCAATTCCATATTTATTTCAAAATCAAATCACAATCATACTCAAATCTCATCTCTAGTGACTTTGAGCTTATAATAACTTATCAAATTTTAATCCCTTGAAATCCTCAACAATCTATCATGCATTAAGTTCAAGAGTCTTGATTAATAATGAATCAAATTTTATTACTAGATACAAGCATCCATTATGCATTCAATTTCAAGTTTAGATTCCAAAGATATTCCTAACACCTCAAGAATCACAAATCAAGCATGAGAGCAATTCACATCAAGCATTAAGCATAAAATTGAATACTAACATGAATTGGAAAAGCATATATCATTAATAGCACAAAATTACACAAGAGTTTCATGTTTTACAACTAATATCAACAAATAAGAATGATCATCCATGGTGGAGAACTTAAGATTCTACAAATTGAAGAGATATGGAAGGAATGGAAACCAAAGAGAATATGTGAGCCCTCTCCCAAGGTTTTTGGTAGTTACTTCATGCTCCAATTGTGTCTCCCCTTCGCGTCAACACCTCCAACTCATAGCTCATCTCCTTCATCAACCTTAAGAAGAGGAAAACACCATGGGTGAATATTGAAGACCCAAGGAAGAGTGATAGAGCTTCCCAACACCTCAAAAAACCTCCAAGGGCCTCTCTCAGTCATCCTAGGTCGAGAGGGAAGTGTGGGAAGCAGAAGAAGTTTTCAAAGCTCGTGATAAACATGTTTAAATACCTCATTTTCACATTTCAGCAAGGTTGTTGCTCAACGTCATATTAGCATCGGTCAGCGCAATACTAGTTAAAATGCGAAGGGATTCTCTATCAAACCATTGCTCAATGCAATTTCACATTGCTCAACACCAGCGCTATTGGACTAAGTGGCACTCAACGCTATTTTTGTGCCACTCAAAGCCAGGCTCCTTTGCAACATTGGTTACTCTTTGACTTTGCAGCACTGGTATGATTTTGGTTCCACTCAACGCATGTATTTGCTCCAAAATGATCAATCATTGTCCAAATCATGCTCCATTGAGGTCTAGCTTGTTGTCCTCCACCAAAAAAGCTTCCTATTCACTTATTTTACACTTATAAACAAGGATATTGGAGATAAAACAAGCATAAAACAACTAAAATACAAAATATATTAAACTTAAGGATAAAACAAGATTAAAGCTAGGAAATAGTTTATTCATTCATGATAATAGATAAATAGAAATAGGTAAAAATAGACGTTATCAAATGTCTCATATTTTTAATTGTAGTAGTAGTTGCCTAAACCACATAAGCTCACAAGTGGTCGCTGCATAACACGATACTCTGATTCTACATTAGATCTAGTAATTATATTTTGCTTCTTGCTTCTCTGTGAGATAAGGTTTCCTTCAATAAGAACACAATACCTATGGATCTTCTATCTGATAGTGATCCCGCCTAATCCACATCAGAGTAACAAGTGATCTTATTAATACCTTTGTCTTTGAAGGATACATGTCACAAAATCCCAATGGCTATCACAAGGAGCATTTAGAAATTGACTTACCACATTAATCGCAAAAGTGATGTTAGGTCTGGTGATAGTAAGATAGTTGAGTCTACCTACTAGGCGACAATATCTTTCTAGGTCTTTTAATGGCTCTCCTTGACCCAAAAGAAGCTTGATATTAGGATCCATAGAAGTATCACAAGGATGACAATCAAACATAGCAATTTTAGTAATAATGTTCAAGGTGTACTTACATTGATTGATGACAATTCCATAATCAGATTGAGCAACTTCGATGACAGAAATATTTGAGCTCTCCCCCCTGCACCTCCATATTATCACCCTGCACCTCCAAAATTACTTTAATACCCATTCATTTACATGCGGTTGAGTAACATTAATGATGATATTAATGATTACTTGCTTTCGAAACACGCTGAAACATACTCATTGTTTTCTTACCTTTTTTTTGGTTTTTTTTTGGTCTGTGGTTGTATTGTTGTGGTCCCGGTAGCTTATTGTTGGAGTGGTGGTTCCGGTGCTAGTCGTGGTGGTCCCGTAGTGGTGTCTGTCATGATTGTGTATGGTTGTGCGCTGCAAGAGGTAAGTTACAGGCTTGAAATTTTAATCGAATATCGAAACTAGATTATAATGTCATCAATGTTCGAACACAGGCTAATCATTACCGCAATTCAAATTACGATGGCCTTAAAACCGACATTCGAACACCAACGTTATAAAGGAACTTTGATTCTGCGCAGTTCAAACTTTGTTTATCTCCTTCTTATTATCTTTATATTTAATTGGTTTTGATGTTTGATTTTTTATTTGTGGTTTCTATAATATTTGTTATGTTTTATTAATTTTAAACTTATAGATTTTCTACAATAATGAAATAAAAATAATGTTAAAAACCTTAACCGAACTTTGAAATTCAGTTAAGGTTTGCCGGTATTCGAATGCCGGTTCAAGAACCGCGGAAGTCGAAATGCGGCAAGTGTAAAAATTTTAAGTTTAGCGCAATTTGATATACTGTTATGAGCACTTGAAATTTATATATGTTTACTTGAAATTTTTAATATATCTGTTTTAATATATGTTTTATATATTTAATAGTTGTTGTTTTATATATATTTTATAATAAATCTGTTTTAAGTATTTTGTATTTAATTTATAATATATTAATGTTTTATATCATAGATATTAAGTATTTTGTATTAATGTTTTATAGTGTTAAACTTTTGTAATTTTAATATCGTTGATATTATTTTTTTTTTTGCTTATTTATTTTTTAATTTATGTTGTAATGTTTATTATATGTTTTTTATTTATTATATAAAGTTTAATATGTTAAGTTGTTTTTTAGTAGTTAAATTATAATATGTTAATGTTTATTGTAGGTTTTATTTAATATTATAAAATGGATATCTATCCATTTGAATAAGTTGATTCTAAAAAAATTTGAGTTTCGTGTCCGAATTTTGTTCTTTTGTAAATGAAGTGGGTGATGGTGATTATACAAATAAGTTTTCTACTGATCAGATATTCCCTTCATGTGACAACTTAATTGATTGGGCTCGAAAGGTTGCATTTGACCTTGGATTTATTATCGTCATTATAAGATCTGACATAGCAACAGGTGAAGTTGGAAGAAAGACTTTTGTTTTGTTAGGCTGTGAAAGGAGTGGAAAATATAGGAAGTATAAAGCAGATGTTCAGCCCAGTGTGTCTGGCACAAGAAAATGTGAGTGTCCATTTAGGTTGAGGGGTAAACCTAAAGGAGAGGGTTGAGTCTTAACTGTTATGTGCGGCTATCACAACCATGAATTATCACAGAGTTTGGTTGGTCATCCTTTTGCTGGTAGGTTAAATGCTGAAGAACACTCAATTCTTGTTGACATGACTAAGAGTCAAGTAAAACCCTCAAATATTCTTTTGACTCTCAAAGAACATAATAATGATAATGTCACAACTATAAAGCAAATATATACAGCGAGATACACATGCAAACGATCTTTGAGAGGGTCGAGAACTGAAATGCAACAGTTGATGATGATGTTAGATAGAGATAAATATATCCAGTCGAGTAGATCTTTAGACGATTCTGACGTGGTTAGGGACCTATTTTAGACACATCCTGATTCAGTACACTTATTAAATTCGTTTAACATTGTTTTTTTGATGGATACCACATACAAGACGAACAAATATCGTCTTCCCTTGCTTGAGATAGTTGGGGTCACATCAACTGGTTTGACATTCACAGCCGCCTTTGCATTACTTTCAAGTGAACGCCAAAATAATTTCACTTGGGCATTGGAAAAGTTCAAAGGATTATTTATAACATCAGAGGACGGTCCACACGTTATTGTCACTGATAGAGACCTTGCTTTGATGAACGTCATTGCCAATGTATTTCCTGAGACACATCAGATGCTTTGTACCTTCCACATTATGAAAAATGTTAAAGCGAAATGCAAGATGTTAGTGGATGATGTTGATGCATGGGATGTCTTGTTAGAAGTGTGGCAAAATGTGATGGATTGTGATGATCAGTCCAAGTTGGAGCTTATGTTGATCGTCTTCAGTATGCCTCTGCTACATGGCCTCTATTCTTTGAATATGTGAACCATACTTGATCATTCCATGCAAGGCATACTTCGTTAAGGCGTGGACCAACAGAGTGATGCATCTAGGCAACACTACAACGAACAAGTAAGTGTTATTCTTTATTTTTTTTACTTATTTATTTATATTTCTTTTGATACTCTTAATGTATTTTGTGATAGGGTTGAGTCTGCGCACTGGAGCCTCAAGAGATTATTGGGGTCTAATATGGGAGACCTATGCTCATGTTGGGATGCTATGCACAACGTCATTGTCCTACAACATAACAAAATAAAGGATCATTTGAAAATTATAATAATTTCAGAATGGGGGATTTAAAATTTTGAGAACCTATTTTAGAAGGTTTTGTTAAAAAAAAGTGAATAGTGAATAGTAAAAAGTAAATAGTAAAAAGTGAATAGTAAAAACGAAAAAAAAACAATAAATAAATAAATCAATCAAATATTCTGAAAGAATAAAAATTCTTAAATATTAAGGAAAGGTTAAGTATCAAGGAAAGGTTGGTAAGTGGTGGTTGAGATTAAGATGTTAATATTAAAAAAATTAATAAATAGTAATTTTTTTTTACTATAAATAGCCAAGGAGGGGAGAATGATTCTGCACAAAAAAAAAAAGAGAGAAAGAGAGAAAGTGAAAGAATTTAGAAGAAAATTTTAGAAGAGTAGAGGTTCTTGGAAGGTTTTCGGGAGAACAACCTTGGAGTAGGAAACTAAGTCTGGAAAAGAGGTAAGGGGAGCTAATATTTCTAAGTTTTTTTTTTATATAACTATTTATGTCTTGAAATTTTGTGCAATGCTAATGAAAAACTTATGTGTTTGTTATATAACTATTTGAATTTCTACGTTAATATTATATGTTGTTATTTTGAATCTGTAAATGAGAAATTTGTTAATAACACATTGAGGAACACTTTGGCTAGGAAAGACTTGGTATTTAAGTTGTCCATTGTGATGCACCTCTCTTTCCTGGAAGTCTACTCGATGTGTTTTTAACTACTCCTTATTAAACACTGCCGATTTTATTTTTGTAAAATACTCAATGGATATGAAATTTGTGTGGAATGTATGATATTATGTTGGATGTGAAATTTATGTATTTGAGCATAATGAGAGTGTGGAAGATCCATCTTGAGAAGTTGGACAGAGTAGGAAGGATATAGTTTCAGTGGTGGTATTTATATCCGAAGATCCAGTTTGGGAGACAGAATAAGATATGATAATTGAGCTAGCAAGTAGGTACATCCATATCCGAAGATCCACCTTGGAGGACAGAGTACGATATGATGTATCTGAGTAAAGTACCACTGTAAGCGTATAACCTATTTAAAATTAGTTTAAAATCAGTAATAATAATAATAATAATAATGATAAAAACTATGAACTCTAAAGAAGATGTCTTACATCACTCTGCAACTTGTATTTTATCTCTCTCTGTTTTTAGTTGTTGTATATATATGTCCTATGTAATACGTTACAATAAGAGACGTAAATGAATTACATGTGAGGGTTATTGTCAAGATATAAGTGCTGGTCCTATGTTTTTTTGCGCTGTTTCTCACATCTGAGGTTTTCATGGAAAAATTACAAAGCTACAACATGTTAAAGTGGGTCACGACATTCGGGTTGACCCGTTGATTTGGTGGATCTCATGGAAGATTTTAATGTCGTACGCTATTTTATGCATTTCACCTAATCCATTGAATTGGCACGTGAAAGATAGGCTGGGAGGGACCTGTTTGATTTTTTTTTTCAAATTTAATTTAATAGATTTAGTTTTGATATTATATTAATTCAAAGATACAAATAAGTAATGAGATGGTAATTTAGATTATTAATAGTTATAATTATATTTAATTATTAGGTATAATATAATAATTCAATATCTAAATATAATAATATTTTAAATTTATTTGAATAAAATTATTAGTTAATCAATTACAAAGAAAATATTTATATGATTAAATAATACAAAAATATGAATTGATTCATGAGTTTATTCATTGACGAGATAAATCAAAGTATTTAACTTATTTTAGTATGGTAGATTAATTTGCCTTGTCTTATTTTTTTGTTATAAGTGATGATCCAGTTAAAATAAAAATAGGTCGGATTGACTTGTTTTACAACTTCCATAAATATATGTTTAGTTAGGAAAAGATAATATGAAATATGGGTATTACTATGTTGTTTTTGTATTTATATATGACTTACTTTGCAAAATTAAGACATCTGTATATTTGTTTATTTATAAATATATATGAAGGAGATTGTTTATTGTAATGGTTAGTAACCGTTTTTTTATATACACATTTCATTATAAATTTTACCCTTATTAATATAAATAATTTTATCTTTTAATTTTTTTTATATGTCTTTTAATAGTTATTTTTAGAAATATATTTTGTATACGTTTATTAACATTTTTTATTATAATAATAATTAAAATAATTATTTTTTTATTTTTTCATAAATAAAAGTATATATACATGTAAGAAGACACATGTATCTTCACTTATATATTTAAATTCTTTGTTATTGATAAAAAAATTAAAACAATTTTAACTTATTAAGTATACTTAATTAGTAATTTGATAATTATTTCTAGATTTATGATTCATTTTATATTTTTTTATCTTGAGTCTTTATATAGTAAAAAACAGGTTGGAATTCATGAGTCAACTCAGTTCACCATGGGGTTCAGGTCAAATTGTGTTGAAAAAAAATATAAAATTTTAATATTTATCAATTTGAACTCGACTCATTAAGAATTCGATTCATTCGGATTGAACTTCTGGTAAGCTGGATTGACTTATCTTGGTTGAACTCGTAATGAGTCGAATCGAGTCATCAACTTATATAATTATTACTTTGTCTTTCAATATTATTAGTCAATCCTTTTTTATTGTATTGTAGTTGGGATAAAGAAAAAGATATTAAAAAAAACAAAAATTATGGATTTATCCAAGTAAAATTCTTATTTGTTTTGCCTTGTATTTAGTTTTGGATTGCATTTATAATTGAAGATAATTTTGTACTGTATTATATTTTTTTAGCTATTTTTTAAGGTTAATATCATTTTGGATTGAAAAATGTTTATATTTGAATTAAAAAAATTATTATTTTTTAAGATTGAAAAAAAAAATTGTAATTAAAAAAAATTAGCAAGTCAACTTATTTAATCCACTCACTTATAGTAAATTGGGTTAGATTCAAAAATTTTCAAGTGGCTAATAAATAAGCTGTATTAAATTAGTTTACTGAATAACTAGAAAATTATTATACGCCTATGTATTAAATTTGTATGTCTTTTTAGTTTTATTTTTTCTTTGTTCGTTTTCTCCTTTTCTTCGAGAGTTCCTCTGCTGTGGCTGTTACTTTAATAGAAATGTTTTTTGTTCCAGGCCACCTATATTCATTACTTTGAATAGAAATGTAATATAAGAGAATTTAAAATGGAAAGTGATTGATGATGTTTATATAAGTTTAGTATTTAGTGATCGAAACCACAAGGAGGTTATCCATTTTAAGAACGTGAATACGAGGATAAAGCAAAAAAGGTATAATATGAATGGTTGCAGATAATAGAAGACTTTGAAGCACATATACATTACCATTCCGACAAGATACCATAAAACTTATGTTTCCGTAGAAAAAGGGAAACGATACGTGGCTCATGTGGATGATGCCTTAAGATAAAGGGAAATGTTAGGCCAATGAAATGACTCAACCCAACACGTTTTAATGAGGAATGATAAGGTACCACAACTTTACATTAATTCATTTCACACATAGCAAAAAAATATAATATTACAAAAAGTTTATTTTTATTTAAAATAAAAAAAATTAAGAAAAAATAATACCAAAATGTAAAAAATTTGTATATATTAAAATATCATTTTTCCGTTTTAAAATTTCAAAAATTTTATTTTTATCATTTTTAAATGCATTATGGGTTTTTTTAGATAGGGCAATTTAAATTTAGAAAATTTTAAATTATTTTTTCAGGAATAAAGTATTTTAATTACCCTTAAATCTAAAAAATAGTTAAATATTAAAAATAATAATTTAAAAATGTTAAATATTGATTATATCTTTAATTATTATTAATTGATATTACTTTTTTGTCAAAGCTTGTCAAGATTGTTTTAATTTATATTTGTAAAAGTTTTGTTCCATTGATATTAACTATGATTGTATTCAATAATTTATATCATCATTATTTAAACTGATATTGATTAAGATTATTTTTATAATGATATTTGAGATTTTTCTTAATTTTTTTAATCAATAAATTTTCCTCAGTTCACATCGATAAAAAAATAGAATCCTAAATAATGTTAGGAAACCTTTCTTGACATTATGAAAATAATCTTAACAATCTATTGAAAAAATAATATGTGTTGATGATAAAAAAATCATTAAAATATTAACAAAAGTAATCACAATAAATATTACAGAAAAAAAAAGTATAATCTACTTCTTGAAGATAGTGTCCGGAAAATCTTAATTAATATTGACTAAAAAGATATTGATTTAAAAAGAAAGAAAAATAGTTCTACTAATTTAAAATCGCAAAACAACTTCAACTAGTGAAAACACACTTTATTTTATGATAATAAAAAATATAATTTATTATTATTATTATTATTATAAACTTAAATATTTTCTTTTATAATTTTATTATAAATATTTTATTTATTTTGTATATAGTTTATAATTAAAAAAATTAAATAAAAATTTAATAAAAATTATTTAAAAGATAAAATTAATAAAATACTTATTTTAATTAAAAATTTATTTAAAAATTAATACTTATAATGTGTGTGTATATATATATATTATATACAGATAAAAGAAATATAATTATATTAATAAAAAATAACATGTCAATGTTTTGGTTTTAGTCAAAGTAATGACACATCATTAAAATCAAGTTTTAAAAAAAAAAATAAGTAAATTTAAACACATAAAGATCCACTTTAGCGAGTTTCGGTGAGAGTATATTTAGTTGGTATTTATTTTTAAAATAGTTTTAATTTTAAAAAAAGTATCAGATTCTTTTAAAAAAAAAATATAATAATGGCGGTAATGACATCTCATATGTCAATGTGTGGTTTTTATTTTTTATTAATTTATTTCAACTTTGTTTTTTTTTACATGTTAAATTCTTGATATGACACATAACTGATATTACCAAATGTCATTATTTTGATTTTGATGTTAATTTAGTTTTTATTCAAGTCTCTTTAATTCAATTTAGTTTTATTTTTTAAATAAAATAATATTATTTCTTTTTTAAATTTGAAATAAAATTTATTATTTATATAAATATAATACTAACATTTTTTTTTGTTAAAAATAACTTTTTAACATATTATATATTGTATATTATTTTGATAATATATGACAAAACATAAATTAATAAAATATAATAATATAATATGTTAAAAAAATATTTTTAATTAAAATATTAGTATAATATAAAATTAATGAATAGGAATTAATTGAATTAAAAAATCATATAAAAATTAAATTGAATTTACAAGATGATACTTGACAACATAAATTTTTACGAAAAAAAATTAAATAAAAAATTAAAAACTATTAATAAAAAACATTTATTAACACTTGACAAGTAGTAAGCCAAATTTTTTAACTTATTTCTCTAGATGAAATTTAAAATTATTTTACATTAAATAATCCAATTAATATAATGAATTTTAAAAATGAAAATTTCTTTACTAAAAATTAACAAATATGGCATCAAACATTCCTAATGTTTTATAAAAATGAATTATGATATTAAAATTCCACGTCAAACAGAAAGTTCTTGATATAAACTTTACTGACTTTTAAAGATAGTTGATTTCGTGTAGATGTTGGTAATACAACAAATGTCAAACATGATGTTACGAATCAAGTTGTGAGTTGGGAAGTAGCCCATTTTTCATATATCAATGCACCATTTTATGATAATATTTAAAAACAGGTTAAATAAAAAAAATGATTAAATTTAAAAAAACGAATAAAATTATTAAAATAATTATTTTAATTTAAAAAACTTTCATTTAAAAGACAAACTTGAAAACAAACGTAGATACCGGAAAATCTTCGTATAGATGACGAATCAACTAAACTCGAGTTAAGTAACAGATGAAGAGAAAATAGGTGAATTTAAACCTATGAAGAACGTTGACTTCTTACATTTTTTTCAGATGAAATTTAAAATTATCTAACATTAAATAACCCAATTAATATAATAAAATTCTACAATTTTAATTTCATAAAAAAAAAATCCAAATTTGGCATGAAACATTCCTAATCTTATATAAAAATGAATTATCTTATCAAACTTCTTGGTCAAACACAGCTATTATGATATAAAGTTCAAAGATTTTCATAGACGACTGATTTCGTGTAGATGTCGGTAACTACAGCAAATGTCAAACATGATGTTAGGAATCAAATCGTGATTTGAAGAGTATCAACCTTATCATAAGCCTCTTCCCACCTAATCAATGCTATATATTAATGCATACAGTTAGTCATTTTCCCTCAGCACGCACTGCTTAAATTTCATTGATCATTTCCCAACTTTTTGCTGCAACTTATTAACTCATCATCTTGTTTTTGCTTCTGATCGCCATGGCAGGTAATCTACCAACAGCAACTGAAGGACGCCCCTTGAAATGTAAAGGTATGCCAAGCCATGATTCATGGAAACAAAGAGTTTCTATATGCTCTCTTTTATTACTTTTTCAGAGAGTTTTATTACATGCTTCATTTTGTATAAAACTGTGTTCTTTATTGGCAAACTGTAGCTGCGATTTGCCGCAAGCCTGGCTCTCCACTGACTATTGAGGAGATCATTGTAGCACCTCCATTGCCTCGTGAAGCAAGGATTCGTGTTATATGCACCTCTCTCTGTCATACCGATGTTACATTTTGGAATATGCAGGTTGCCATCATGTTCTTTTCCTTTGTATGATTCTTTATGTTCAGATTCATCTTTACCTCGTGACAGATAAAATCAATCTTACAGTGTACAAGTGAAGAAAAAAAATCTTATTTTACTTGCAAAAGAGACAGAACAGAATTTGTTATTGCTGTTATTGAGTCATGAGTACCTGTTACTTTCTTTTTCATTATTCTTATGATGTTTCTTTCGGGTGTTTGGGATGTTCTTGAATTTCAAACAGAAAGATTCTTCTTAGTCAATGTCTTCCCTTAACCATTTTTTATGTATTCTATCATTCTTTTGATCTGTATTACTTTTTCTTTCTTTTTTGCCAAAGTGGAACTTCTTAATGGGTTTTTTCAATAACTTTTTTGTTTGTGTGTTTTGAAGGATCCTTCTCCAAGAATCTTGGGTCATGAGGCTGTTGGGTGAGTGTATGCCTTTTACTCTTTTTGATTCCATAATATTATTTACTGGATAAAGTTACACATGCATAAGAAAAAAAAGGGAATTCAGCCTTTATTTATGCATGTATTGTTAATTTGTATGGTCTTTCTGTATGAGCAAAAACTTTTTGTGCTTTTAATATATCAGTGTTTGGTCAAACATTACTGCCGTCCTTGTTCCTTAGTCCTTACAAAAATGGTTTATATTTTCTATTCCTTATTTCGGTTATTTTCTTTTTCTTTTTTGTTTACTTGAACTTAGTCGCGGTGTTACACGTGGAAAAATTGTTTAGGAAGTAGCTAAATTTCTAAACAAAATCCCTTGAGGAAGGATCAGGCAGCTACAAGGCAGATTTTAGTTTTCAAATTTTTAGAATGGATTCAATAAAAAAGCAAAGCATGTCTGCAATATTTCTCCACATTATTTAGAATGGATTCAATAAAAAAGCAAAGCATGTTTGCAACCTTGAACCATTTTATCTGTTCTGCAAGTTTCATTGAATGCTGATGTTCCAGCCACTCTTGACATGATCCAGGGTTGTGGAAAGTGTTGGAGAGGGTGTAACTGAACTTACAAAAGGAGATTTGGTTGTCCCAATTTTCTTAGCTGATTGTGGGGAGTGTTTAGATTGCAAATCAAGCAGGAGCAATCTTTGTTCAAATTTTCCTTTTCAATTCTCTCCTTGGATGCCTAGAGATGGCACATCAAGATTCAAGGATTCAAAAGGAGAGATCATACAGCATTTCATGTTTGTTTCTAGTTTTAGTGAGTACACTGTGATTGACACTGCCCATCTAACCAAGGTTGATCTACCAATACCACCCAAGCTGGCATGCCTACTTGGCTGTGGAATATCAACTGGTAATTTCCTAAACTATTCAAACATTAAATAAATTTCCTAAACAGTTACATAATATAAATTATAGTCAGAATATCTGGCCACAAATAAAGGTTTTAACAACATTCGTCTAATCAATATTTTGATTAAACTTCCACTTTTAGGAGTAGGTGCTGCTTGGAAATCTGCAGGTGTGGAGCCAGGCTCTACAGTAGCCATTTTTGGGCTGGGAAGTATTGGATTAGCTGTAAGGATTCCACTTAAATTTGTTTTGTTTGTTTAGTGGTTTATTTATAGTACTGAAAAGCTCATTGCAAGTGAATGGTTTCATAGGTTGCCGAGGGAGCTAGAATCTGTGGAGCAACTAAGATTATAGGCGTGGATATCAACCCAGAGAAATATGAAGTTGGTAATGCTTTATGTGCTTAATAAGAGTGATTAGATAAGTTTTTCTGTGTTATTGTTGTGATCAAATTGTGTAACTGATTTGAGTTTGTTTCTCTGATCTACTCAGGAAAAAAGTTTGGAGTCACTGACTTTGTCCATTCTGGAGAAAGTAAAGACAAAACTGTGAGCCAGGTCCACCCTCTTCTTGGGTCCAATCTATGTTTAATTCAACAGCCTTAAGTCTTGAAATTTCCTTCTCTCATGAGTGGTTGTTTAGCAGATAATCATGGAGATGACTGATGGGGGGGCAGACTATTGCTTCGAATGTGTTGGCAAGGCATCACTGATGGAAGATGCATACGCTTCAAGTAGAAGGGTCTCTCCCCTTTTCTCTCTCTATCCCACTCCCTCTATCTTTCTAATTCTCAAACATGCATTGCACTATGGTTTATAGGCAGACAGAAATATGCGATAAAAGCAGTAACTGCATTATAATTTTCAAGAATCATTCTAGCAAAAAGCTTGAAACTCAGCTAAAAGTAGCACTAGTAATAGTGTTCTTTTTGTACCAAATAACTTGAAAATCCACTAGAAGTAGCACTTGCACTTGTAATAGTTTTGAAGAATAAATCATGAAAACTTGTTGAATGTTGTTAACTGCTACTTTGCCAACAGGCTTGGGGAAAAACGGTAGTTGTAGGATTGGACAAGCCAGGATCCAAGTTGAGCCTTGACTGTGGTGAAGTACTGCTTAGTGAGAAGACCCTCAGGGGATGCTTATTTGGAGGACTCAAACCTAAGACTGATGTACCTACTCTCATGAAACGCTACTTGGATAAGGTACTATGTGCAACATCTTCTACTCTCTTTTTTTAAGTCTATGCGCACTTTTATCTACTCTATTAATATAGTAATAAATGTAAAAATAATAGTGCCATGGTGAAAAGTTTATCTGTATTGCCAACAGGAACTGAATCTGGATGAGTTTGTCACACATGAGGTGCAGTTTCAGGATATCAACAAAGCTTTTGATTTGTTGATTGAAGGAAAGAGTCTCCGATGTGTGATTTGGATGGACAAGTGAAGTTAGACACTGCTCTTATTGTCTTGGGATGAAAACAAGTTCAGTGTAAAAGCAGTTGATTGATTGGTTCATCAATGCTTCCAACTACTCTTGGTGACAAATAATCATGCAATAAATATTATCTAAATTCCATTCCAAAAATCAAAATACACCTTCTGCATCAAATGTGTGTGTTCGTTAGAAGGTCAAATCAAATATTACATCAGTAAAGTTTGTAAATCTTCTGTTAATTCAAATTTGTATCTTTCTTTGAATCTTGATATGTGTGCCTATTTTTTCTTTGCAGTTTTATTTCTTAGATTTTGTAAGAGTTTGTAATCTTTATTTAATCACACGCATTTTTCTTTTATCAATTTTGGTCCACTAGAATCATAATACAACATGCAACAAAAAATCATAGAATGATAGAAAACAGATATAAAGAATCATAGAATGAATCTGTTCATGCGAGTTTCCACAACTTTAGACCTAACCATGGTGCCAATGGTGTTGATGAGAAGCTTAGCATCTTCCCAGGGTGTGCCAGGCGCCAACTTCTTATACAAGTAGCTCTCAAACGTCATACGTTGAACGTACTCGTCCCCACAAAGCTCCACCAGAGCCTCCCTGCACGCGTTACTACCGTAGAAAACCCTCTGCAACAGATCCAAAAACCTAAACGTCATAGCATACTCCGCGTCCCACGGCTTCAGGTACTCCCTCCTAAGATCACTCTCGTCAATCATCCTCTCCCCACCCTCCGAAGCCTTTACGACAGCGTTTCCGCACATGCGACCCGATTTCGCCGCAAAATAGATACCCTCGCCTGAACACTTCGTCACGTACCCTGCAGCGTCACCTACGAGTGCCACGCGTCCCTTCACCCTAACCGGACGCGGGTGTTCCGGAATAGGGTGCGCTTCCACTTTGATCACTTTCCCACCGTTGATCTTCGGCATCACTCTTTCTCTGATCCCATGCTGGTACACCTTAATATCTTTCTTTGCACGCACCGTACCAGTCCCCACTGCCACGTGGTCGCACTTGGGAAAAACCCACGCGTAGAAATCTGGCGACACGTCGCCACCCACGTACATCTCCGCGAGATTTGCGTAGTGCGCCATTTTCTCGTCCGGTAATTTGATACGTTCCTGGAACGCGATGGCGCAGGCGTAGTCACCGGCGCCGATCGACCTCGCCACCCGACTGTTGGCTCCGTCGGCGCCGATCACGACGTCGACCGCAAGCGAGCGCCGGGAGGAGCCGTTGGCTGTGTAGTGGATTGTGTAGGGCGCGGCAGGCGCCGTTGGGAGGTCGAGGCCTGTAACGAGGCCGGCGACCGCGGTAGCGCCAGCGGAGTGTGCGCGGGAGCGGAGGAACGAGTCGAGGACCTCGCGGCGGAGCATGGCGATGAACTCGTGCGGTTTTAGGGTTTTGCCGAAGTCAACGGCGATGTTGGAGGGGGAGAAGATGCGCATTTGCGTCACCTGACGGTCTATGAGGTGGTGAGGGATGTTGAACTCTTCCAGCATGCAGAGAGGAATGGCGCCACCGCATGGCTTCGCGACAGACGGGGGGTTGCGTTCGAAGAGGAACGTTTCAACGCCGCCGAAAGCTAGCGCCTCCGCGGCCGAGGATCCGGCGGGACCGCCACCTATCACTGCTGCTCGGAGCTTTCGGCCGGAGATGGATTTGGAAGCTGAGACGGTGAAGGATTTAAAGTAAGGTTTGGGTTTTGAGGTTGGAATGGAGAATGAAGGTAAACCAAAACTAGTTTGAATTTTGGCAGCCATGGAGAATGACGAAATGAGTTTGGATTTTGAATTTGGAATCAGTACCTGTAAATTAGGAATTAGGGTTTATCACTTTACTCCTCCAAGAATATAGTATTTTAATGCATACTTTAAATCGATTTCAGAGGTAAATACAAATGATGTCAGCACCAGATTCCATCATGGTATGGCATTGTAATAAAAAATTGTTTTCAAGATATACGGTCCTATTTCTTTATCTTTCCACTACAGGTGGGGTTAGCATCAGCTTTGCAAGTTGTGTGTTTGATTTTTTACTGCTATGCATGTGTTCAAACAGAGTGTATATATTACAGCTACTTCCAAGTGTTCTGAAACTTTAGTAAGTTTTATAACATGATCAATAGGAAATGCTAGACTTTGATGCTAGCTAGTTCATGGATACTGATAGGGCGACAAAGATCAGGAATTGGTTGGCCAGACCAGGCTGCATCAGCTAGGATTTTGTTAACTGCTTGTGTAGGGTTAAACAAATCCCACCAAACATGAGTTGAAGCTTGATCACAGGCCATGTCCATGGAGATGCACCCTATCATGGCACCATTCAAACCAAGTCCGCAACATGCACTCTTCACGTCTTTAAAACCTGTATAAAGAAACTTGGTATAATTGGTTTAAGATGCTAAACATTCAGCACAGGAAAATCTTCGGTGCAAAGTTATCAAGGGGTGGAAAAGCATACCATAAAGCCTTGGCTTGTTGATGATCTCCATCATTCCATTGTATACATCACAGAACACCATCTGAGCATCAGGAAATTCTGTATTGAGCTTGTCTATTTGTTCGTCCAGCAACCTATTGTATTCGAAGATCATGTCATTGACATGTTCCACACAACCGGTTGCATTAGAATCTGCTGCTGATGACGTGCTATTCAACTCCCAGACCATACGAGGTGTGCATCCCAAAGGCAGGACTCCCAAACATGTGATTTTCCTTGCATTAGCATTATAAAGATACCTCGCAGCATTTGCCATCTGGTTGACCAAAATGGTAGCAAAATATTGGGCACCGCGCTGCAACATGTGGTTGGAACTGGAAGAGTTGTGGAGGAAAAGCTCAATGTAATCTTCTTTGCCAAAGGAGAGGAAAAAGATGGAGGATTTTGTAAGTTGAAGAGCAGTGTCCTCAGTCAGCTGCAGTTGCAACAGCTGCATAGTTTCAGAAACCTGGCGTAGTTGTTGGTTGAGAGACTGGTAACTGTAGCTTCCTTGATTCATGATTGTAGCTTGTGTTGACCCGAAGTTGAGACCACCAAGAACCTCCTCCAGAGATCCATTCTGAGCATAAAATGGCCGGATTGATGTGAATCCAATCTTCTCAGCTGCAACAGAGTCACTCCAATACATAAATTATTAGTACTGTTTGGATTATGGAGGTGAAACTGTGACAAGTAAAACCTCCTAAATAAGTTCTGTCTAAGGAAATATGGTTTCATTTCCCTCCATAGAACTTGTTTGTTAGAATCACTAAGATAAGAGTTCTTTTATCTTGTAAAAGACAGGTATTAGAATCTTACTATTTCATACATTTTGACTATTCATTGATTCTTATTCGAATGAGTTTATGTGTGTGCATTTGTGCATTTTTATCGTATATACAATTCAATTATCCATGTTTTTCTTATTCTTTTTCATCAATTTTCAAGAAAAAATAAAAAGTCATGCGAAATTTAAAAAGAAGAGATTGCTTTGAATGACTTTCATATTTTTAATTGTACTTCAACCTTATTATTTGATAAAATTACTATATATAATTTGAATCTTGATTTGATCTATTTAATACAATTACTACATATAATTTGAATCTTGATTTGATCCCAGATAATCTTGTTTAAAAAAGAAAGTTGTTGTTTCAAATTATAACTTGTTGTGTATTGAGTATGAGTTTAGTGATAAGGAAAAAGAAAAAGAAAGATAGAAAAATACCAAGAAGTTGAGGAAGAAGGGTTGCATCAGAGCCGTTACATGGATAGAAAGAGAGACGACCGTGAAGCAAAGGGTGGAACAGGGTGTTGTCTCCACAGTCAACAGAGGAATCCCCTAGCACATAAAATGCCGATACATCTGAGACGTTGTTCTCATTAGCAGGGGCATTTGCTATGTCTTGGTGCTGCCCATGAACTGTGCTGAGAATGCCAATTACAGCAGCAACAACAATAAACATTCTCATACTACTTCTCTTTCTCCACTCAAATTGATTTCACATTTGTTATTTGTTGTAAATAAAAACTGTTTTTGCTGCAACTAAACCATTCAGGTTAAGGGGACTTATTTGATCAGATTTTCTAGTGCATCAAGGATTACACAAGAAAGTGGCAAACTAAAAACTTATGTTTTTCTAAAAAGCTTTCCTATCTGAAATATCACATTTTTCCCATTTCTCAACAACCTTCGTCATCCAATCTATGTTTTCATCCTCTCCTTTTTTCTTTTCTTTCTTTTATTTGCAGAAAGTTAAAACAAGAAAATAATCAGTAATAGTACTTTGAAAAATAATGAAAAAGAAAAAACTTCTCGAAATCCATTGCAATTTTGTCCAAATTCAAATTAAGCTTCCACAGGCATGGTTAATATGCTCGTAAATATATCGTCTTTTCTAATTAGAATACCATGACTGCAAATTCTATTATTGTTTTATCAATTTTCTTTATCGAAGACTTATAGAATTTTTTCAACTACAATAATACGAATTTGATCTGGATAATAATATCAAAAGTGGACTCACACTCACAGTGTGGGTGAAATTTTGGTAAAGGTATATAATACATTTATCACCCTCTGAATTAAAAGAAAAAATGAAATATATATATATATATATATATATATATAATTACATTCTTTTGTCCTTCGTTACTGTATAACTTAATTTTTGAAGACGGTTGCAAATATTTTTGTCTAGATGCTTGACACGATATGACATATCACAAGACAGAAAATATTAATCTGAAAAAATGGATTCGGAGAGTAATGATTATATAACAAGTATCATCCAAGAACACAAATGACTATATCTGTGCAACTGCTTTCCTCTATTAGTTTCTTAGAACTCTCAAGCAAGAATAAATAGATGGTTGATCCGAGTTACCAAACACACAGAATTCTAATAGAAACACTTTGGCTAAAAACAATTCTAGAAAAGAGAATACTATCACTTTCAGTACCATTGAGAAGTAGATGGAAGTAATCACTACCTACAGACACTATTAATATTGTAGTAGTAGTAGAGATAAACATAAAATTGGTCAATTTACCTGCTTGAAACTAAAATATCGTATACATGAATTTTGTAAAAAAAAAAGGACCGTTGGTGCAAGTAAAGCAAATCAGATGACCATAGTCAGTCTCTATGTTTTAAGCTTTCCGCTGATCCCACGTTTATTGGGCCAGATACAAGTGACAGAATTCTTCTTGGCAGCAACTGAACACTGATCAGTCCGACCACTTTTACTGTTAAGCTCTGTTTGGAGCTTCCGTCGCCTCATTCTGTTCTCTAATCGTATTCCTCTTAATGTGCGGACTCTGCGCTCAATTTCCAAAGCTTCAGTGAAATTCCATATCCTGATAACACCTTCTTCACCTCCACACACAATTCGATCAGCTCCTATACCCACAGAGAAAAGATTGATCTTAAATCCATGCAACATCCTCTGTGGAGGCTCAGCTACGTCTCCGTCCAAATGCTTTATCTTTGAAACCCTCTTCCCCGGAGCTCCTTTGTTAGTCCTCAACAGGTTTCTCACATCAATAAGAGCTAGCTTGCCGTCACTTGATGCTGAAACAAGCCATGGAAATTCAAAGGCAAGGGAATACACAGCAGCAGAATGAGGAACCCAAGTAGAAACATGCCAAGCTTTACACTCGTAACCATCATTTACAATCTCATACATGTGAATTGCACCATCTTCACCTCCAGTAAAAAGAAAGTCTCCAGCATGGCTCCGTGCCAAAGCATAAGTGTTACCAACATGAGCATTATGAACAATGGTCATTAAATCCCCACTACTAGTATCCCAAACATACACATCTGAACCTGATGTGCTGGCCACACTAGTATCATGAGGGACAAGTGCCCAGACCCAGTCACTATGCCTCAGCACTAAAATACACTTCATTGAAAGACGGTCCCACACTCGAACAGTAGTGTCCCATGAACCACTGTAAATCCTTGTCAAATCTAAAGCAAGGGAAGTTATAGGACCTTCGTGTCCCCAAAGTCTAACCTCAGTATTTTGATTTTGTGAGGCTCTAAGCTCAAACAGGTGTGGCAGTCCTTCTACAGCCCTCCAACAATGAATAAATCCATCAGTGCCGCCAGCAACCAATAGTTTTCTATCCGCTGCAACGGCTCGAATGGTGCAGCCAAGGGGTCTTGATGAAGCAACCGACAAACCATTCTCCATGTCCCACATCCTCACAACAGAATCATACCCAGAGGTAAATATGAGCTTCGAAGAAGCCAATAGGAAAATAGTTCTAACTGCCTCAGTGTGACCATACAACACTTCCATACTATATCGTCCCATAAAAGTCTTACTCCTAAACTCCCTTTCCATGAAAATTTCCTTCCATGACTTATCATCATCCACAACCAAGGAGGTTGTTGGAAGGCCCCATCTTTCACAATAGAATTGCTTCCAAGCATGGTGCTCGAATGCAACTCTTTGAAAAATCGTCGAGACACACGATACAATGCCCAGATCTTTGGGGTCAAGGCAATTCAGAATCTCAGATATTAACGCCGGAGGAAGGTCAGTGATGGACAAACCACAATCTAAAACCCCATCACCGGGAATTGATGATTGGCTCAAAGCACTGACCGGAGCTTTAATTCCCTTCTTAGAATTAATCTTGGATGCTCCCTTAAGCTTCACACCCTTCCCAGGTTTGCTATCTGGAAAAAGATTTTTGGTTGCTACTCCTTCGGTTAAGGATTTGGAACTAATCTGATTAGGTTCAATTGTGTCTATGCCAGGATTTGCTACAAATTGTGAAAATTTTTGAGAAACCTCAGTCCTATTTGGGCACTCAAATTCCATAAAAAATGCGGATCCTACCCTATGAATGAAAAGGGTTGAAAGCTCAAACCCCAGCGACGTAACAAATGCAAAATTCCCAATCGAAAACAAGGAAAACACTAAATCGAGAATCCTAAAGTAACCCTAAGCTGAGAAACAATCGCTGACCAAATTATGGGTACAGGAATCCTAATTTTGAAAAAATAATTGGAAAAAAAAAAAGGAATGATCGAAAGAAACAAAAATGGTGTAAAGGATAAAAGAATAGGAAAGGAATACCTTGAGAATAGTGGTGAAGCAAAGTGAAAGAAGAGATTGAGATAAGAAAATGAAATTGGGATTAGGGTTTGTGTGGTGAAGTCTGCGACTACAAAGAATCAAGACGAGATGCACAGGTTGGATCGGACAAAAGAATATCCAACACAGTATTATTATAAAAATAAAATTAATGCTTAATAGTAAAAATAAAAAATTAATATAGAGGTTTTAATATACTGGTCCTGAGAAATTATTTTGTATTTTTAAATTTTTATTTACTTAAAACACTTTTCTTTTTGCCTGAGGGGGTAACATGGAATCTAGGTGGCTACATGTGGGAAACAGAAGAACACTTCAAACATAAACAAATACCAAAACTTTACATGCCAAAAGGAAAAATAGTAAAATTTAAAGACTGATAATAATGAAAAAGAAGGGAATTTCCTCGATTTTTAACTGATTCTTTTATATTTTTTAAAAGAATTAAAGTTATCATGACTTTTTTCAAAAAGGGAAAACAATGAATCCTTTCTAAAATAATATTAAAAAATAAAACTTAATACAATATACACTTGTAACATAACTAAACTTAAAATTAATATTTGAAAAAAAAAAGTCATCACTTTAATGATAATGTCATATCAACACATCGTCGTTTTATGCTAATAAAGGAATAAAATTTATATATTTTCACGTCTTTTTTTTATTTAAAGAAAAATACAAAGGATTACAATAAAAAAAAATATGTTTTGAACGTGGGATTTGGATCACAAGAAACATTTCACGTCACCTTCAATTAAAGTTCAAACCACATGTTTCTCAACTTCCTTACTCTTTATCCAAACAATTTGAAAGAGTATTTAACAAATGTAGTCCTCAAGTGATTAATAATCGTTTGGATAGTATAAATTTAAATTTAAAATAAATACAATCATTTGTTTTCTTACTTAGACTTGTATATAAGATTTCAATATAAATTTATAATTAGTATATGCTTAATCATAATCCAGTAATCAATAAACATATTTTATCTATAAACTTTATTGTTAATGAAGTTTAAGAATTTTGATGATCGACCAAACTCCTGACCAATTATAGGAATAACAAAGTTAATGAGTGTTTTGACATCAATCAACTATAACATGTTGTTTGACTGTTCGAATAAATGTTGACCAGACGATTATACAACACAGTATATTAAGCAAGTCTCGTAACAAAACAATACGAATATTTAACTTATGTCAAATTGTATTACAAACGTCATGATAAAAATATAAAAAAAAATAATTATAAAATTTAGTTTGACAAAAAATATTAAAGTTACACTTAAAAAAATGAGGAGACTAATAACAAATTACAAAGTTGATTGTCAAAAGAAAGTTATACTGGTAATATAAAATATAAATTATCATAAGATTAAGTTTGGTTTATAAATCAAAGTTCTATAAAACTCTTTAAAAAAAAGACAATTTTATATATCTCAAATGCACGATGAATTAGGAAAATCTCTTGAATTCCACGTTAATTCTTAGTAAATAATTTTCAAAATCCATTTATGAGATTACAACTCATCCATACTTATTTCATTTAATCACTTTGGTATCAATAAACACATCATATTGTAAAAAGATTGATTTAAATTTACAAACACAAAATTATTAAAAAAAAACGTTTCTTGAGTTTAGAACAATCACATAACAGAATTTTTCATTTAAAATAAAAAGTTTACTTAAGTGGTAGAATATCACTTAAACATGTTGTTTCTCTCTCACACAAGGTTTTCAAAATTTTGAATCAACTATAATTTTGAATTTAGTTAACTTTGCTTCTTCCTAACATTCTCTTTTTTTTTTAAGGAAAAAATTAAAATTAAAATAGAGAAATCTTAACTTATTCCGAAAGAACCTGATCCAAAAGCCAAATACATTATTATGAATCCAAACTAGTTCACCTTTTTCACTCATGTCACAAATGCAAGAAAAAAAAAATAGAGACTCAAACATAAAATTATAAAATTTACCCTAACAAAAATAACTAAATAATCTCTAGACATTTTTCTATTTGAGTTTGATTGAGTTGACACAATAATATCTTTATTATAAATGTATATATGCATATAATTACACTCATCATGTTTTAATGTGTGATTCTAGAAAGTTAAAAAAAGTATTTGTACAATCTCATGTTGACATCGCAAGATAAATCTAAAAGTTTAAAACAAAAATTAAGTTATTACCAATCCAAAAACATTTAGACACAAATTTTTTAATAATATTTTAACACAGTTAATATATATTTTTCAGTAATTTATTATTTATTTATTATTATACTGATATATTCTAAACTTAATAAAAAAAATATAACATATATTATGTAGAAATACTGTAAAAAAAATATGTGTTAACCTATTATTGCCTTATATAATATAACCATCATACACAAATTTTGTATGTAAATTTTTTTAAAAAAATATTTGAAACTATTGTAAAACTCTTTAATCAATGATTTTTTCTTAAAAAAAAAGAAGATTATCTATCAATTATACCACAATATCCAATTTTACTATTAAACATTATAAACAAATTATCCATTTCTACTTTTACACATTGTTAACAAACAAGTTAAAATGTATAAAATTGATAACAGACTAAGCATATAAAAACCATATCACTCAAATGCTCACAAAATAAAAAGTCAAATAGCCCACAACTTAGTTTTTATCGAGTCCTCCTTCTTTCCTCTTTTCATTTCTTTCTTATTTTCGTGCATGTACTTTGAAAAACGTGATAAATAATTAAATTATACATAATATATAATATACTGATTACAATTTATATCACCCCGTCGTGCATATGCCAACTATTTACCAAAAACAACAATTTTTTAATTAATTCGTATCTTTGACTTATTTCTGTATCCATAATTATTTTTTGTTCACAACTGTATCATCAGTTAAGTTAATCTTCCCAATTAATCTATGATCTGAATGTTAGTACATTGTATTCATATAAAAAATATAATATTTTTCTTTATCGATTATATTATTACAATGTATTTTATTTTCTTTCTGATTTATATACTTTTTAAACTAATTAAAAATATAAGAAATGTTACTCACTTATTTTGTAGCGAAACATAAGATCCTATTTTGGCTCCTTCCGTTACGTTTTTCTATCTCTCACACACAATAACTCATCGCTAAACACAAAACTACGCAACCCTCTCTCGATCACACCACACACAATGTCCGGCGACGAAGCCACCACTCCCTCCGCCACACCCAAACCTTCCGCCACCGCAGCTGACTCCCCGTTAAAACTCAAAACCGCCGTCGAAGCCCTCTCCTCCATCGTCCCCACTCTGTCCAAGCTCACCCCCGCCTCTCTCACCACCAGCCCCGACCTCTACCCCCAAATCTCCGCCCTCCTACGCCAGCCCAACTCTGGCGCCGGCGACAACAATCTCTGCCGCTGGCTCTACGACACGTTCCAGTCCGGCGTCGGTGACCTCCAGCTTCTTGTTCTCCGTTTCATCCCCATCATCGCCGGGGTCTACCTCTCACGCGTCGCAGACCGGAAACCCCAAGCCGGCTTCGAAGCCGTCCTCCTGGCCGTTTACGCGCACGAAACAACCTCACGCGCCGGGAAGCCCGTTTCCATAACGATCCCCGACCTCACCCAACCCAGCGTGTACCACGAGGGCAGCGTTAAAACCTCCGGCAAAGGAACCGGCACGCCCAACTCCGCCGCCACCGAGCCCGAAACCGCCGTGGTCTCCCCAGCGCTGGAGCCCCACGGCACCGTGAGGTCGACGCGGCGAGCCCGCATTGTGGGCGTGGCGCTGGAACTGTTCTACGCGAAGATCGGGCAGATGCCAGTGTCTTCAAAGATCGATTTTTGCGAGTTTTGCAAGGTGTGGGCAGGGCAAGACGGTGAGATGTACAAGGAGTTCGAAGAGGGTGGAGAGAAGACAGAAGAAGAAGAAGAAGAAGGAAAAAAAGAAGAAGAAGAAGAAGGTTCTGATGTGGCTGTTGAAAAGAAAGTGAAGGTTGAGGGCAGGGTTCCTCTGTGTTGGGAACTGTTGCAACCTGTTATGAGGATTCTGGGACACTGTTTGTTGGGTCCCAATAACAACAAAGAAGTTGAGCTTTTCGAGAAGGCTAATGAAGCATGCAGGTCCTTGTTTTCAAGGAGCATGCACGATGTTAACCCTAAAGCTATTCTTCCCATGAGGAGTCTCATGAGGCTCTCCAAAACTGTCATGCCCAACAACGACAACCTTGATCCCACCGAACTACCTTTCTCCGATGTTATTTCTCTCTGAATATCCTTCTTTTCATTCCCATTCTCATCAACACTCTTTCTCTTCTTATCACACTCTTTCTTCAGGAAAAATAAATGATGTTAATTTTGTATATCATTAAAAAAGAGAGCTTATATATTAAATACAAATGATTTTTTTTTTCACTAACTATCATTTTGATATTTGACAGCATTGTGTATATAGAGTTAAGAATTAAATAAGTTGTTTTTGGTATCTTTTGTAGTATTTTTGATAGGGACGTTTTGTAATTACATGAATTTTGTCTAATTTTATTATCGTGATTTACGTGTTAATTTTGGCGTTAACATACCTTAAAATATCGCATATTCAATTTAATATAAAGTTATTATCAGAGTCAAATATTTATTAGACGTTCAGTGTAAACAATTATGAAATTATCGTGGAGAAGTCAATTTTAATGAAGTTCGATCTATAGATATTAAAAGCTTATTTAACGCTTACAATAATTATATCTGTCTATAAAAGCATAAAGAAAATGATCAATATGATTAAATTGAGATAAGTGAATGATTTTCTTAGCCATGGCCCATGGTATTCAACATAAAAATTGATAGTATTTTGATTAAAAAGAATAATAAAATATATACAGTAAATGGTGGAATTTATAAAATATGCAATATTGTTAACTATTTATAAATTTAATTAATAGGGAAGTTATAATTAAAATGAATAAACTTATGATATATTTATACGCTATCAGATGAGAGTATACTGTTAATAAATATTGATTTATTCAAATGTATAGTAAAAGGAAGGTTTGATTGTATTTTTGTTATCTATATTCTGTAAAATTCATTATTATGTTTCTTATTTTCTCATTTTTTTCAACCATTTAATTTTCAACTGTTGTTTAATTTTAATTTTTTAGAAAATATGTGGAGTTACAAATAGGTGCTACCTTTTCAATTCTGGAAGAAAATCGCGAGTATTATGTGTTTATTAATGTTATCATGTTATGTTATCAAAATAAGAATTGTACGAATAGTTGAATTGGAAATTTAATAAATTATGAATAGTTAAAACTATAGAATTAAGAATATGTTAAAAATATTTAAGGACATAAAACTATTGAAAACTAAAAAATAAAAAACAAATTTTTAAAAAGGAAGAAAATATGATTTTTGAAAAATATAGAATTGAAAATTATAATTGGCCTTATAAAAAAAATACAATCGTAAAAAGAATGGACGGTGGTAATATTACGTTACGTGGAGCCTGATCGATCGATGGATGATGGACGGTGCACAGTGCACTCAAGAAATCTCACCACAAAAAACAGAAAAATAAACGAAGTTACAATTTTAAATGAATTTCGACCTAGGCGAACAATAACCGTCAGATTTAGATCGACGGTAAATATGACGTGTGCACTCATATCTAACATATGCAACGCTACATCCACCCACTCTTAGGCTCCTTCCTCCTCCGTCTCCGCAACCGCCCGGAGCTGCTCGACCACAAACCCTAGCTCTTGCCAAAACGCACCCGTTTCGTTTCCTCGCCCTTCGTGCGTTTCTGCGATTCTTCAACTCGATAAGGAACACTGAAATTATTGACTGGCTTTATTAGCGCCATACATATTCTTCGCTGTAAGCTAGGACTTCCTATCTCTAGTTAAATTTTTATAATGAATTATTTAATAGTTTCTATTTTTATTGATTTTTTTTTTTATTTCTGTGAATTTTACTGAATGTTTTGCGACTTCTTTGATTACTTCATCTCTAGGTATGCATTTTGACCTATATGTGATAACTAATTGTAATAATTAATTGAATGTTAAAATTGTGTGTTGTAGCTAAGATGTTTAGCTCAAACCTATCTGACAATGAACCTTTGTTCCATTGGTTTTGTTATTGGCCATACCAAATATCTGATAATGCCTGTCGGTTTTGAATTATTAACTGCACTCTGTGACAGGACTGAGTTTTTATCCGTGTCACCTTATATGACCTTAATTTGGTAAATGGAAAATTTCTTTTAATCTGTTATTTTCTCCTTTCTGTGGTTAGTTTCTTTGTTTTGCAACATTAGAAAACGCTGCATTTTTAATTTTGGATTTGCTTGCTTCATAGGCAAATTAAGACAACGTATCTTTCTATTTGATAGGATTAAAGCATGCAACTTTTGCTACATACAAATGATAAACATGGGAGAAGGAAGTGACCATCAAGCTATGGCGGATGATGAGAATGTTGAACATATTGGAGGTGGAGATAATAAGGCTGAAAACAACTCTGGCTCTCATGTTGAGGTTGGGGTTTCTGAGCCATATGTGGGTAGGGAGTTTGATTCTGAAAATGCTGCAAAGACTTTCTACAATGAGTATGCCAGACGAGTGGGTTTCAGCTGCAAAGCTGGTGCAAAGGGTCGTTCCAAAGCCGATGGGGAGAATATGCACTGCGAATTTGTCTGTGGCAGGGAGGATTTGAAAAGAAAGCTTGCTGACAGTTGCAATGCAATGATTAGGATAGAGAAGAAGGGCCAAAATAAGTGGGTTGTTACACAATTTGTAAAGGAGCATAGCCATTCCATGGCAAACCTTAGTAAGGTGCAGAGTATCAGGCCTCGCAAGCACTTTTCTAGTGTGGGAAGAACCATGCCTGAAACTTACCAAGGAGTGGGGCTTGTTCCAAGCGGTGTGATGTATGTATCTATGGATAAAAATGGCATTCCTACTAAGAATATTCACGGGATTAGGAATATTCCTGCCGTTGCTACTATTGCTGAAACAGTTCACCCGGTTAAAAGTCCGTCAATGATGAATTATGCTGTTAGGCCACCTATTCAAAGGAGGACATTAGGGAGGGATGCTCACAACCTGCTGGAGTACTTTAAGAAAATGCAAGCTGAGAACCCTGGTTTCTTCTATGCAATACAACTTGATGATGATAATCACATGTCTAATGTGTTTTGGGCAGATGCGAGATCAAGGACTGCTTATGGTCATTTTGGTGATACAGTTACTATGGACACAACTTACAGAATAAATCAATATAGAGTGCCCTTTGCTCTGTTCACCGGGGTAAACCATCATGGTCAGATGATTTTGTTTGGTTGTGCACTCCTCTTGGATGATTCTGAGGCTTCTTTTATCTGGCTCTTTAAGACATTTTTGACAGCAATGAATGACCGTTACCCTGTCTCTATCACTACCGATCAAGACAGAGCTATACAAACAGCAATTTCACAAGTTTTTCCTCAAACACGGCACTGTATAAGCAAATGGCATGTCTTGCGAGAAGGCCACGAGAAGTTGGCCTATGTGTGCAACATGCATCCAAATTTTCAGATTGAACTATATAATTGTATTAATCTAACAGAAACAGTTGAGGAGTTTGAGTCATCGTGGAATTTTATCATGAATAAATATGATCTCACAAAAAATGATTGGCTTCAGTCATTGTACAATGCTCGTGCACAATGGGTTCCAGCATATTTCCGTGATTCATTTTTTGCAGTAATATCTCCTAATCACGGAATTGATGGTTCTTTTTTTTATGGTTTTGCCAACCATCAGGCGACATTGCCAGTGTTCTTTAGGCAGTACGAACAAGCTTTAGAGAGCTGGTTTGAAAAAGAATTAGAAACAGATTACGAGACAATTTGCACCACCCCTGTCCCGAGGACACCTTCCCCAATGGAGAAGCAGGCTGCTAATCTCTATACTCGGAGAATATTTTCAAAGTTTCAAGAAGAGCTAGTGGAAACCTTTGCTTATACAGCCAACAGAATTGAAGAAGATGGAGAAAGTAGCATATTCAGGGTTGCAAAATTTGACGATGACCAAAAGGCTTATGTTGTCACATTAAACCTTTCTGAGTTGAGAGCTAACTGTAGTTGCCAAATGTTTGAGTATTCAGGCATTCTATGTAGACATGTTCTAACTGTTTTTACTGTGACTAATGTACTTACATTGCCATCTCATTATATTTTAAAACGGTGGACAAGAAATGCAAAAGTCAGTGCTGGATCAGTTGAACATGCTGGTGAATTGCATGTACATGAGTCTTTGGCATCACGATATAGCAATCTTTGTTGGGAAGCCATCAAATATGCTGAAGAAGGGGCAATGACTGTGGAAACACATGATACTGCAATTGGTGCTCTTCGAGAAAGTGCAAAAAAGATTTCTTTCATGAAGAGAAGTTTGGCCAAAGTTTCCCCACCCAGTCATCCCGTCACTGGGGCTGCTTATGATGATAGAAAATCCCCTACTTCAACCGCAGATACAAACCCTCTTCTGTGGCCACAGCAGGATGAAATAACGAAGAGGTTTAATCTTAATGATGCTAGTACTCCTGTTCAATCAGTTGCTGATCTAAATTTACCACGAATGACCCCAGTGTCTCTTCAGCGAGATGACGGTACACCTGAAAACATGGTATGTGAAGGAGAACCTCTTCCCCATTTTTTATATGGCATATTTGTGGGATTGGAACCGCATTCCAATGAATTGGTTCTTGTGTTCTATTCTGTAGGTGGTTTATCCCTGTCTAAAATCATTGACATGGGTAATGGAGAACAAGACCTCAACACCAGGGAATAGAGTGGCTGTTATCAATCTTAAGGTGTGCTGGTAATTATATGAATGATGAAAACCTGGTAGTAATAGTCATGATTTAGTTTCAAGTTGGTTTAGATACCTGTGCTTTTGCATGAGAATTTCCGACACTCAAATAACCTTTAGTCCCTTTATGCATATAAATGTCTTCTGTAACATTTGATCGTGGTAGGTTATCCTACTTTTATCCTCTTGCATTGTTTTAAAAAACAGCGAAAATGTGAGGATCCTAAGTCCTTTAAGCATATTTCTAATGCAGTTGCAAGATTATAGCAGGAATCCATCAACAGAATCGGAAGTTAAGTTTAATCTCTCAAAAGTTACTTTGGAACCGTTGTTTAACCATATGGTCAACATCAGAGATCAACTTTCTGCACCAACTAGGAAGTTTGCTGTATTAAATTTAAAGGTGTGTGATTTTGTTCCTTTGGACTTAACTTTCTCAAATAGGCCCTGTCCTTATGTTTTGTTACTATTACTACTAGAAAAGCAGGTACTGATGCTGCTTTGCATTTTCATATTAAATTTCCTTGAAGAGCTTCTCTTCTTACCGAGTGGCTGTAAATGGGAGTGATAGAATATATATTTTGATTTAAATTTATAGGGTTAGATTTTATCTAAGGAGCACATACTATTAATTATTTCCCCTTAAAGTATAGAAGAGAAGAGAGAAACAGAACAAAAGCAAAGAGTAATTATTGTCATTAATTGTATTATTCTTAGCTTATGGGGGTTTTGTGGGTTTTATGCATCTTTCCTGCTTGATTAAGATGTTATCGTATAGATATCCCACGTTCTGAAAATGTTCCTTTTATTTTTGGTCTATGTATTTCGACAAACTTTTTGATTGTTGAAATTCTTTTAACTGTTTCAGCTTCCAGTTGCCGATACAAATACTGGTGTGTGTGAAGTCAAGTTTCAGGTGTCCAAGGAAACATTAGTTGCTGTACTGCGATCAATGGACTATATACGTGAGCAACTATCGGTTCCTGTAAGTTGTTTATTGTTACCTAAACCAGTGCTACCTGATGTATCAATGTGTTTTTAATAGTGTGGTATCAACCATCCAACTTTAGTTTTCAATCAGGAAACTAAGGCTCTATTTTTTATTATCACACTTGGGTGTTTTTTGTGTACGTAATGTTAATTTGTAGGCTAAAATTTGGCAGGGCGATGCACAAACAGAAGCTGCTATATTGAAAAGACCTCGGAAGTGAAGCAGCGAATTTTTGTTTCATACCCAGATAGGTTGGTGACTATTAATCTTGATGGTCACATTGTAAACAGTGAATACAAGAATGGCTTTTAGAAAAGTAGTGTAGTAAAGTCTCTTTCCCTTTTCCTATTTTGTGCGTGTTATGTCTGTTGTCTAGGATATTTATTTGTACATTTAGCATATCATAGGCAGCATAGTTACTTTAAAGGAACCGTTTGGAAGATCCTTACCTCTTCACCGGGGTGGAGTGGAGGAACGTTCTCCAAACGAATAACGAGTAGAAGAGGATTTAGGAATTTGGAAATGGGAAAAAAAAAGCAAGGGTGGAAATTATATATTAGTTTGGTGACGAAATTACCGTATGAATCCTACTCTTTTTTTTTTCACAAATAGTAATAAAAATTATACTAGTTCTTTTAGTTTGTCAAAGAAACTTTGAACGTAAATAGTGATATTTGGCAGTATAAATACTTCTTTAGTTTCAAATGTTCAATTATAATACTTCTGTTAAAAGTCAAGTCATACTTAATATAAATTTTTATTGGATGACAACGTGAAATTTTGGTCAAAATACTCATTGACGCAAGTCCTGTTTGATTGAATGTCAACAATTTCTTTTTGCACTTTTCATGGAAAAACACATTTTGGTACAGTTCATTTGTTTTTCTTAAAGATAATCCTGAATGTGAAACGGGAAAAAAGGGATAGCGGATTTAATAATTAAATTCCGTTCCTAAAAAGCTTTCAATATTGACGACGATATAGGCGAAATATTGCGGAGATCACATTAGCTTTTGTATACATAAAATATGCTTGAGTTAATGCATGAACTTCTGATCTTCGCAGTGACATTTTGAAAATTTAGTGGTAGAGGTTGCTGAGCAGTTTAACAAGAATGCTTCCATTAGCGACTTCATTGTTATTCAAATTCCAAATCATAGAGGCTTGGGTGATAAAATGGTTGTAACAAGATCATCCATTGCTCTTACTGAAGACCCTTTTTCTTCTCCTTTCTCTGTTGTGGCATCTCTCATGTGAGCTGCAATCTCATTTGCCCTATCCTTCATGTCCTTTCCCTTCCCATTGTCCATCACTATATCTATAACCTTCTCAACCACCTCTCCGGTAATGGTATCTTCCACAGTTCTAGCGAGTTCCACAGCCACACCCATTTCCTCCACCAACATCTTCACATTGTATGTTTGTTCTGCAGCCAGTGGCCACCCAATCAATGGCACCCCATTGCTAAGACTCTCCAACACAGAGTTCCATCCACAATGGCTCAGAAACACTCCTGTTGATTTGTGTGACAGAATCTCCAACTGGGGTCCCCATTTCCGCACCAACAACCCTTTCTTGGTGTCTCTCATTCTCTCCTCGAACCCTTTTGGCAACCATTCTTCCTTGAACTCTCCATCAATGTCAAAACCAACAGGTGGCCTCACAACCCAAATAAACGATCTCCCACTTTCTTCCAACCCTTCAGCCAACGCCATCATATGGGAGGCACTGATTGTGTTCTGTGATCCAAAAGAAACATAGACAACAGAATTTTCATCCTTCAAATCCAGCCACTCCATGCAAGCTTCAAGGGCTATACCAGATTCCTTTCCTGCACGATGTTTTGAACCCTTAGCAGAGGGTAGAAGAGGCCCCACAGTCCAAACAGGACGTTGAACATACTTCCTCAGAAGCTGCAACCCCAAAGGCTCTATCTCCTCAACCGTGTTGCAGATCCATCCGTCAGAATTCATAGAAAGTGCAATCTGTGGAATGAAGAACTGCGACCATTCATCAGTGCCATCAGCTTGTCTTATAAATTTATGCAGTTGAGTGCGGTGGAAGCGGTAGTTTTGAGGGAACCCCGGAACCCAGAACTCGTCAGAGTCTGTTTTCCTGTGAGGAAGGTTGGACCAGACAGAGATGTAGGCTAAAGTTCCATAAGCACCACAAGTGGTGAAACATAGATTCCTAATACCTAAGCTAGTTGCAACGCTGTTAACCCAGCCAAGAAACACGTCAGATATTAAGCAAAGTGGAGGGTAACCCTCTTCTTCTGTGATCTGTGCTATGAGAGAGCGCAGAGGAGCCTCAAGGCTGAGCGATGAATTAAAAAATTTGCCTATGTGACTGAGAGGAAGCTTTTCAGTGTTCTCTACGTTTGGTGGCAAACCATGCTGGGTAGAGTTGAAATGTAACTCAGCAAGACGGATTTGATCAGGGGAAGTGGAAGAAAGTGCAGATCGAAGGTATTGAATGTTGAGAGGAGTGTTGGCTATGGTGATGTTTAAGGTTGTCTTGTGTTGGATTTGTCGTGCTAGTTGGAGGAATGGGATGATATGGCCATGTGCCATGAAGGGTATCATCACGATGTGGCCATTCTTCTTTGGTGCCTCTGCCATTGGAGCTAATAGCTTTCTGGTATTTGTTTCTGATAAACAAATGTGTCTATAAGTACAGTTAAAGCTTCAGATGAACAAAAGCGAAAGGCAAATGTGTGAGCCTCTGCAATCCACGTTTCAAAGTAAAGCAGTGCACTGTGCAAAGTTGCCTTTTCGGTGTGGTGGGTGGGACCTTTTCGTAAGTACGTATAGCATCTTTTGGGCATTTTGATCACCGAGTGTCCTTTCAACATAAAAAGTAATAAATTTGTTTATTCTATTTCCATTTCACAATCAAGTGTACTTTTCGTAAGATGTGTTCAGATTAAGGAGTTTGGACGATGTACGAAGATCCATTAATTTTTTTTTTTATTTTATTTAAGTGAATTTGAAAATAAATAAAAAAAATTAATTTTTATTTTAGTGAATTTAGAAATAAATAAAAAATAAAATAAAATTTATGAGAATTAATGTAGAATTTAATTAATGTAATAAATAAAAAAAATTATTTAAAAATATTTATAAAGTAAAAGAATAAAAAATAATTATTAAAATGTAAAAAATGGTAAAAATTAATTAAGAAATCAGTTAGATAATCTAAATCTGAGTCCGATATATTTGTTTGAAAAAAATGTTTTATTCAGCTTTAAAATAATTTGTTTTTATAACAAAGTTAGAAAAAAAAAATGTCAAAAAAAAGAGACAATAACAGTATATACTATTTTTGAGATTTTTATTTATCTATGTATAAGAATCACAATTTCATGAAGCAGGATAATGATCTTGACAAACTCTTCAAATTTACGAGATTAAATATGTAATTTCATTTTGTTTCCCTTCAAATCTCTACATATGAAAAGATGACGAAAAAAAGCTTGCATCCTACAAATCTGCACTCGTAGTTTTGTATGAACAGTAAAATCTGTTGAAATAAACACAGCGTTTTAATGTGCATAAGAGTTTAGGTTTAGGATTTGTTTTACTTTAAAATAAAAAATTCAATATTTCAAGAAATACTCACCAAAAAATCTCTTCCCCGCATACATCAATTGTTGCTCACGAATAATTCAATTCACTCACTAAACCATATTATTATTAATATAAATTAGACTTAATTAAGCTTTAATTTTTAAATAAATTTAAATCCTTTTAGCTGAATCTCTATTAAACTTTTATAAGCGTACTTAGAAATTTTATACTTATAAATTAAAGTGATATTATTTAAAGTTATATATTTTTTAAAAATAATTTCAAAAATATGTAATAAAATTGTAAATTTTAATATAAAATTTATATAAAAGTTAAATTTAACCTCAATAAAAAAAATTAATTTTAAAAAAACTGGAACTAAATTAAATCAAAATAGTAAATATAAAATTGAAATATTAAAACGAAATAACATTACATGTAAAAGAAATTTTCCAAATAAAAATTTTAAAAAATTAAAAAAACTATCTAATGATATGTCTCATTCATTATTTATTTCTATTAACTGTTTAAATATTGTTATAAAAATATTAAATTAAATAAAATTAATGAAAAATTAAGACAATTAAAAAAGAAAAACTAAAACTACGCTAAGAAAAACAAAAAAAAAATCAAAATAATATTTAAGTCTTTTCTTCATAAAGTTTCACATGAGCATAAACATCTTTCTAATAACATGACCATGTTAAAAGTTATAAACTTTTTACTATGACCATAAATTGTAATCTTTACACCGTGGTGTTAAAAGAAAGGATAATGATATTTAGACAACATATTTTTGACAACAATTGAATATTGATTATGTGTCAATTTGTGATTGGTCAAAAATTACTCTACAATAATGTTTATAATTATTATTATTGATTATGGAATAATTTTTGACCAATCACAGATTGACACGTAATCAATGTTCAAATATTGTCTAAATATCATTACCTTATAAGAAAACTATTTACCACGACCAAAAGTTGTGATCTTCCCATGTTAAAAAGTTAACAATCCTTACAACTTGTTTACATGGAAAAGTTAAAGCAAAAAAAAAAATTCATTCTTATACAAATTAAGTAAATGAAATACATATAAAAAATAAAAAAAATAAAGATAAAAAATTTAATAAAAGTGATAGAGATGTTACTCTTTTCCTGTCTGGGTTTGGCATGATTTTGTGCTTCGCTCCTTTTCATCTTAATTATTTTGAAAGTGTTTGTCTGTACTGTCATCAATATTAATGATCTTTTCTCTCTTGTCTACGGGTGAGGATGTGATATTTGTAGAAGGTCCATATGTATGCTTTTTGGATTTTTCTTCATAACTTCTATTTTGGGTTGAATTGTGACAAGTGTGGATTGTAGAAAATATAATTCTTTTTTAAAATTTATGCCTTTCAAAATATGTTTCTCATGTCATTAAAACAACTGTTATGTGAAGATATAGTTGAATAATTAGTGTCATATTCTAAATAAAGTTGCATCGTTACTATTATAGTTATAATTGAATTAATGAATTTTTTTTCTTTTATTTATCTTTTTCTCATTTCTTTTATTTTATATTTTCTTTTTTCGTAATTTGTAATTTCTCTTTCTTTTATTTTCTCCTCAATTATTTTTTTTAAAGCCTCTGTTAGCTTCGACTGATTTTACTGTTCACGAAGAAATGAGAACTAAGATTTGCGAGATTTATTGTGTTTACTTTAGAAGATTTGTACTGATTTGAGAGGATGGATTTGCGGGTTACAAGAAAAAATAATCCTCACATAGGTAAAGAGATTTGAGGAGATTCACATAGTTTTACTAAAGTACTCTTTATGTATTTTTAAAATAAGAATATGCGTGAAATTGAAGATATGGTGGTGCAACTCTCTTAGTAGTGTATATGGATATGTTATGGGTGGATGAATTAATTTTGTATTAATAGTTTTTTATTCTTATGAGAGAAGAGTCTACTTTAGATTTAATTATTTAATTGATAAAACTTTAAATTTAATAATAATTGTAATAATTAACAATTAATTTAATATAATTAACACTAATTTATTTTAAATTACTTTTATAACTAAGGATAAAAATATAATATATTTTTTTCTATTCTTTTTTAAATTGTATCCTAAAAATTGTATTGTATATTAATTTGTTTTTAATTTTACTATTTCAAATATTTTTTACAAAAAATATATTAATCATAAATATCATTTCACTAAATTATAATTTAATTAAATTTTTAAATTTATTTTTAATAATTATTCTAAATTTTTTACTCTTAATAAACATTTTTACAATTAAATATAACATTAACAAATATAATTTTATATTACTTTAATATCTAGGACATTTTGGTAATCTTCATTTTCTAACAATTAAACAAATTTTTTTAACTATCACATCAATCAAATCCTACATTAATACTCACAAACTTTACCTCTAAATTCACTCTCAATTACTTTTAAATTACTCAAATAAACACAAAAAAATCACCCTCAAATCCACTGAATCACTATCCCCCAATTCATCTAATGTGAACACACCTTAGTTCTTTCTTATATCAACTTTTTGTTTCTTGTTTCTTGATTATCCTTCTTTGATTTCTTGTTTTTTCTAGTGGTTTTCTTTTTCTTCACACCTCTTTTGTCACAATTATAAGATGGCTTTTCTATAATTATCAAACATTAATTATTTTTTTATATTTATTACGAGGATTTCAAGTGTTAAGAGAGATCTTTTACATTATTTGAGATGAACAATATAATATATAAGAAATAAGACTTCCAAACTTATGTTTTACTTGTATTTATAAGTTTATTGATTTTGTATTAGTAAACAGGCATATTTATAATTAATTTTTGCATTTGTTTCTACTTATTTGTGTTGATTTACAAGGACACGAGAGCGAACATCCATACATTTTGGAGGATATTTTGACATGATACACTCTAGATGTTTCTAAGAAAGACCATAATAACCTTACATTTTATTTCAAATTGCACTACAAGTAGAATCGATTATGTTCATTTATATCGATATGACATAATCGATTATGTTTGTTCATTAGTATGACAAAACCAATTATGGTTGCGAGAGAATATATTATGTGTAAGTTTATGAAATGACCATGAGACTAGAATTGATTACATAGTCTTAAACACACGTAACACAATTGTAACTATTTTTCACATGAGAATCTTAAAATTGGTTATGTTTGCAAGAGAATCGATTATGTGTATTTGATTAAATGATCATTGAAACTGAACTTGTCGAGTTGAAACCGAGCTTGTCAAACTTGCTTAACAAACTTGTAGAGTTAAAGCCGAGTTTGTCGAACTTGCTTAACGCGCTAAAATTGAGTTTATCAAGCCGGAAGTAAGCTTTTTCTGTTTTCTATATATTCTTATGTGTATTTATTCTCTTATAACTTTGATGTTTATGAAATATTTGAAGTTTTATTTTTTTTTTCTTTGCATGAGATGGAGGACGTCCACTTCGATGGTTTGTGGTAGCCTATGGTGAAGAAGTGGTGGTTCACAATGATCTTTGCTAAATTTTGGTTTCTTTTGATGTCTATTACTCTTCAATAAGTTAGATATTATGATAATTGTTATTTAATTTAATTTTGTATAATGATATATATTTATTAGCTATATATCATTTTGCGTTAATAAATAGTGTTAATTATGTAAATTGATTTACGTGATAATTATTTATTAGTTATATTTATGGTGTTAATAAATATTTGTGTGATTATTTATGATGTTAGTAAATATTTGTGTGATGATTATTTATTAGTAACATATAATTGGTATGCATTATTTAATTAAGTTATATTATTTTTTTTTGGATATAATTCATTAAAATTGAATAATATAGTATTTTAGTATATAAAATTTTACTGATGTTTTTTATATCGTTTAATTTAAATTAATTGATGTAAAAAGTTGATAATTTTTACTACTTAAATTTAAATTTATATCAAAATTCTACAGAAAATCAAATTGATAATAATATATTTTTATTAATTAAAACATTTTTTTAATGTATCACCCATCATATAATTGGCAAACTCTTACAAATTTTCTCTTTAAATATATTCTTCCGTCTTATTAAATTCATTCTCTAACTCTTTTTCTTATCCATTCTTCAATCCAAGTATTACCTTAATGCTCGAAAGTTTTAGCTAAAAGGTTATGTCATGTTTTATAGGTAAAATACTATGAGGTGGAGGAAAAATTAAAAATGTAGGGAGGAGACTCGTACTTGAGAAAAACCTAATACATTATGATTTTCAATTGTAAGGGACATTAAATTTCTTCTATATGGTTATAAATGACTGATATATAAAGAGAAATTATGAACCTAATGTTTTAATACATTAAGACTTTAAATTAAATGTTACACAAAATTTCTTATATAAATATAAATAAACGTGATAAACAATATATAAAAACAAAATATTTACAAACTTAATGTCTTAAAGTCTAAGGATAAAGATGGTTAAATTAAATTTATATCTCTCTATAGTCTCTCCTATGTTCATATGTACAGTCCACGTAGCACTTGAGAAACCCAATAAAACAATCTTTCCAATACGTCTACCAACCAATGAAAATTTTAGCTTTTATAAATTTGGTAAAAACAAAACTTAATGTTCTTTGAAACAAATCATACATACCTTTCCTTATTTTATAAGCTAAATTTACATACTCATCTTAAGGTTCATAATAATGTCCCACAAGTTTCGTTACAAAGTTTCATGACAAATTACTAAGAAAAACAAAAATTATATCAATAACTCTGTCATATCATCATCTTATATTTCGTGCATTGTGTTCAAGGATGGGACAATTTTGCTGGGTTTTGCTTCTTGTTGGGTTTAAGAAATAATGGTACAAATTGCAGAAGAGTTTATGACAAACATGCTCACACAAGCAACTTTATTATTCAAATACAAAATGAAGAAAATCACAGAGAGATGGGTGATAGAATGGTCCTAACAAGATCATCCATTGCTCTTACAGAAGAACCTTTTTCTTCCCTTTTCTCTGTTACGGCCTTTCTCATATGAGATGCAATCTCCTTTGCCTTCTCCTTCATCTCCTTTCCTTTCCCTTCTTTCTCCATAACTATCTCTATCACCTTCTTCACTTCCTCACCACAAATGCTACTTTCCATTCTAGTGAGCTCCACAGCCACACCCATTTCCTCCACCAACATCTTCACATTGTATGTTTGTTCAGCAGCCAGTGGCCACCCAATCAATGGCACCCCATTGCTAAGACTCTCCAACACAGAGTTCCATCCACAATGGCTCAGAAACACTCCTGTTGATTTGTGTGACAGAATCTCCAACTGGGGTCCCCATTTCCTCACCAACAACCCTTTCTTGTTGTCTCTCATTCTCTCCTCGAACCCTTTTGGCAACCATTCATCCTTGAACTCTCCATCAATGTCAAAACCAACAGGTGGCCTCACAACCCAAATAAACCATCTCCCACTTTCTTCCAACCCTTCAGCCAACGCCATCATTTGGGAGGCACTGATTGTGTTCTGTGATCCAAAAGAAACATAGACAACAGAATTCTCATCCTTCAAATCCAGCCACTCCATGCATGCTTCAAGGGCTATACCAGATTCCTTTCCTGCACGATGTTTTGACCCCTTGAGTTCAGCAGGTGGAAGGATAGGCCCCACAGCCCAAACAGGAAGTTGAAGATACTTTCTCAGAAGCTTCAACCCCAGAGGCTCTACTTCCTCAGCCGTGTTGCAAATCCACCCTTCAGACTTCATAGCATGTGAAATCTGTGGAATTATGAATCTTGACCAGTCATCAGTGCCATCGGCTTCTGTTAGATATCTATTCAATTGAGTGCGGTGGAATCGGTAGTTCTGAGGGAACCCCGGAACCCAGAACTCATCAGAGTGTGTTTTCTTGTGGGGCAGGTTAAACCAGATAGAGATGTAGGCCAAAGTTCCATAAGCACCACAAGTGGTGAAGGTGATGTTCCTAATACCTAGACTACTAGCCACTCTGTTAATCCAGCCAAGGAACACGTCAGATATAATGCAAAGTGGAGGTTGACCTTCTGCTTCTGTTATGCGTGATATCAAGGAGCGAAGAGGAGCCTCAAGCGAGAGCGTTGCATGACAGAACTTTACCTGTTGACTGAAATTTAGCTTTTCGGTATTCTCTCTGTTTGGTGGCAAACCGTGTTGTGCAGAGTTAAAGGGTAATTCAGCTAGACGAATCTGATTAGGAGAGGTAGAAGAAAGTGCAGATTTTAGGTGGTGAATGTTGAGAGGGGTGGAAGCTATGGTGATGGTGAAGGTTGTTGGTGCTCTGTTTTGGATTTGTCTTGCCAGTGCAAGGAACGGAATGATATGTCCTTGTGCCATGAGTGGTACCATAACTATGTGTTTCTTCTTGTTGTTTGGTTCTTCTGCCATTGTTGGGAGATGAAGGTGAAAAGAAAAAAGGTGATAGAAAAAGGGTTGCAGAGCTTAAAAAGGAGAAGATGCAGAGCTTATAAAGGGTTGCAGATTGTGTTGGGACAGAAAGATATAAAACCAGCCAATGCATGTTAAACCAAAGCATCAACTTTTGGGTGTCACGGGATCTCACGCTTGAAGAAGACAATTTCAATATTAATTAGGCAATTTTTTTTTTTTTGTTTTAAGAAAATACTTTGATTATATCCATAATTTTAAAAATTGATAAATCTTAAAATGTTTCTGGAAAATTAAATCGTTTTTTTACCAACTTTCATTTTATCAAAAGAATTTTGTTAAGTATGACAAAATGTCAAGAGTATTTTCTATGGGCCAAATTATTTTCTTTAGAGTTTTATTTATTTATGAACTTATTTTTCAAACATTTTCTTATTCAGCGTTAATAGAGGTTGGTTTTTTTATTCACATTATTACGAATAAATTTAAACTATTTTTTCTAATATTTTTCAGATTTTTTGTAATAATTATTTTTCATCAATATCTACATAATGTTTTCTTATCAATGTTTTTTGTGACAATTTTTGCATTTAATATTTCTATATTTGGTAATGATTGAAATATTATTTCAAAAAAAAAAATTGAATTGTCTTCCGTAAATAATTTGTTTGATACATATTTGCAGCTGTGTTATTTATTTATTATAATTATTTGCATGTGTTTTACAAATTAAGAAATAATCAATCATAATTAATTATATCTTAATTATAATCAATTGTAATTAAAACCTACATCATAATTATTTATATCTTAATTATAATAAAAAAAGATAAATACATTATAATTATAATTAATTATATTTTAATTATAATCAATTGTAATTAAAACTTAAATCATAATTAATTATATCTTAATTATATTTTAATTTATCTATTTTTTTTATGGTAATCGATTACACCATAATTTTGATCAATTACCTGATAAGTCATGCACTCTGCATGACTATGTAATTTATTATAAATGCTTATAATCTATTAAAACAAACATGTAAAGGATGTATAATTTCCCTTTTTTTATTTATTTTGACAATGTAGAAGTCATATATCAGCTTCTTTATTTTAAATCGTGTGGATTATATATATATATATAATTAAAAAGATATTTTACAAAGGTTATAAACATCATTATAAATAAAAATGATGTTTTTCAATTATTTGAAACCTTATATAATAATTGAGAAATAGTAGGGTGATATACACATTTTTTTTTTATATTTATTTGATATTATTTTTTAAGAAAAAATATAAATTTTTTTTATAACTATTTTATGTTAAATAAATAAATGTATATCACATATAATTTCTCCTAATAATTAAAAGAATTAATATAATATAATATAGCTAGTAAAACGTCACATGTGAGGGTGGTACAGTGCACTTAAGTTGTAGCACATGTTCACTTGCATTTGTCATGAGAATTAATGTTTTTCAAGTTTATCTTGGACCACACACAAAATTTTTATATTTATTTTATATTATTTTCTGTTATTATTCTTTTCTTACATATTTTATCCTTTTATAATTATTTTATTTCTATAAGTGAATGAAAATATTATAACATTATTATAATTCAATTTTTTAAGTACTAGGAGTTTGGTCTCCTGCAGTCTCCAAAGCTTGCTCCGGAGGCACATCATTACCTACTGCTCACATCCAAAGAATTGGATGATCATCGCAAAGGGGAAGGCAAACACATACAACACAAACAATGCAAGGGTGAGCTAGGTATAAAAAACATGTTATCAATCAAGGATTTCAAGCATGTAAGGACCATAAGTAATACAGACTATGACCAAATGTATTTTATTGATACCAATGACCGACCACGTGATTTGACCATCCGGACTAGTATGAAATGTGGAGTTCCAGGGGTTTGTGCACTTGTAGTGGCCCTACTGCTTTGCAAAGCCATTGCCGAGGGGTTTCACCCGACCACACACAAGGTTAGTCCGTTAATGCGGTATAGGCCTACAATGAAAGCGCCTATCTTGGGACCTGCTGTTATTCTCACCACATGACTCATCACTCTCTACTTGAGCTTGGATGTTCATTAGAATGTTAATATAAACCCCATCGGGAACTCCGACCATTCATATGGTCAATCACTACAAAGTACAGGACACTGCCATGTAACCTCCCTTGAGGATCATGGAATTACATCTAATAACCATACCTTTCACTTTTACATTCAATCCAACCACTTCAAATAACATGATATTCCTCTTGAGTCAATAATGCACCGCATAAACCACTTTGATTCATCAAACATAAAATTTCATAGTCATTCAAGTGCATTCTTACTATATTGTCTCATATCAAAACCCATACATCATCATACAACACCAACCATGTCATAAAAACAACTCATACATTACATACTTTCACAAAACCATCACTTATTAACACAAATTTCTTTATGACTTTTAATTATCAATACTCTTAAGTAATTCAAAAAGCTTGGAGACCCTCACCAATGGCTCCGGAAGGGTCAAAAACCCCCTAAAACAACCTAAAGAACGTCCAAAACGGACCTCCAAAACCCCACAAACTATCAAAAACAAACACAACAGCAGAAAAAGGCGCCCAACGCCCTTTAGGGGCGCCCGGGCGCCATAATTCTGGAAAAATGTCGAATCAAAGGGCGCCCAGCCCCCTTTTGGGGCGCACAGGCGTGGATTCTGCAGATTTTCTGCAGATTTGCAGAACTCACCCACTCTCATTTCGTTTTAGGCCTTTTTATGCCTTTCTTCCATCCTTAATTCATCCTACAGGTTGAATTAAATTGGTTTAAGTGATCCTAACTCTTTCTAAACACATTATGAAGTATTTATGCATTGTTTTAGACTCTAAAATCTCCAATTTCACAACTTAGAGACTCAAACTAAAATTTACCGATTAGAAACTGTTTTTAGCAAATTTAGCACTTCAAACAAGTCTCAAATGACTCAATCAAGTTGTCCCCACTGCCCACTTACACCCTAGACCTCAGTTACTCAAAAACACCCTCTCACTTCCTCTAAACTCACTCAAAACACTAGTTTTTCCTCAACCTAAGGGCTCAACTTCACTTCTACCATTTAGAACCTCGTATTAACCAATTTTATAGTTCTAACAAGTTATAATTAACTTGCCTAAATTCACTACTTCCCTTATATTAACCTCAATAGTTCAAAAGAGTCCTAGACCTCTACCTCTCAAATTCACTACTTCCCTTCCCTTAAAATAACTCCAATTTCACTACCATAGAGCCCAAAAACTTAATCTTACCTCTTTGCACCTATTTTTACCAATTTAGTGACTCAAACAAGTCACAATACAGTGGATAAAACTGCCCCAATAGTCCAAAAACGCTGCAGACCTCAATTACTCAAAATCACTACCTCACTTCCTCCAAATGACCTAAAATTGACCCTAAAGACACTTGATTTCCTTCCTAACAGTACCACAACAGAATTTTCATACAAAACAGTTCCAACATACACCATTTCAGCATTCTAAAACATTCCAAACAGCATACGGTCATCACACACCAAATTCACATATTAAACCCTTCCATACATGCATTTCAAGTTAACTAGAATCAATTTCATGCCTCCAACAACATACCACTTCAAAAATTATCATGCATTCACATCACACAACTAAAATGAAAAGTAGAACTAGCTTCCCTTACCTGGAGATTGAACTGCTTAGCTTAAGAGAATGACCCAACAACGCCTATTTCTGCCAAGGCCTAGACAACATCCTACAAACCACCAAATGGGGATGGAGATAGTTCTTAGAGTTCAACATTTTGAAGAGAAAAAAAAGGGAAAAGAACATTGCACATGCAACCAGTGGACAATATGCCCTAGGTCCCAAAAACAGTGGAGAAGAGGAGAAATCACTTACCCGTTGAAGAACGAGAATCTGATCAGTTCAAGTCGAAGCTCTCGACTCTAGGAACGCGTGGACGCCAACTAAACGAAAATGCAACGGTTCAGTGAGAGTGGAAGTTAGAGAAAAGACAAAGAGAAATAGAACATAGAGTTTCTAGAGAGAAGGTGGTTCTTCAGAAAATGAGTTGAACTTTTTAGAAAGTTCAATAAAATTGATAAAAATCTGATCTCTTTTCTAGTAAAGACCTCTCTTATTTATCTTAATACAGTTTTCACCCCATTTTCTTTTAATATAATATAATATATATATATATATATATATATATATATATATATATATATATATATATATATATATATATATATATATATATATATATATATATATATATATATATATATATATATATATATATATATATATATATATATTAATTAGGTTCTTACACAATTTGTTCGTAAATTTTGAAGCAGAATTAAAATTCGTTTTTTATTATAAATTTTAATAAATCTTAATTTTTAAATTTAAAAATAAATAGATATAATATTTGTAATTGAATTGCATTATCTTTGTTTACTTATTAAACCAAATTCTAAGCATTTGAGTAATAACGTATTAAATAGTACAAATCATTTAAATATAAGTTTAAAATCTCGTTTAACATAAATAAAAAAATTTAAATACTTAAATTAAAATTACTATGTCTATTTATTTTAAAATTTAAAATCAAATCTCATAAATAAAATTAATTTTTAATACAAATTTAGGACTTAAAAAATATTTATGTTTTAATAACTCTACATTGGCATCATAAAATTATAGTAATCTGGAAAAGTTATGTTAGATAAAGACGGAAGATGGTACGTGTGTTTGGTCTTTTTAAAGTATACTTTATTCTGCAAAATAATTTATCTCTTGTTACACCATATTTGGAATATTTCATTACTCTTATTTATTCCATCTTCACATGATCATGTTTCACTTGATAAGGTTAAACTTTTGATATTACCATTTTATATATCCTATAAAATTTATCAAATGATAATAAAATGGTTAAAAATAAATTTTTCTTTAGCTTTTAGTGTAGTTTATTTATAGAATAATAATTTAATTTGACACACGAAAAAAAAGTAAAATAATTATAAAAATTTAAATTTTTTCAATAAAAAAGAAAATAAAAAATAATAAAAATTATTCTCAAATTGTCCATGTCAAATTATTATTACTATTATTCTAAAAAGGGTTAAATATGTTTTTGATCTCTTAGTTTTCAGTAAAAATTGGAATTGGTTCATCTTCAAAACTTTGACCTAATTTAGTTTTCCAACTTTAGAAATGTGATGTGTGAATTTAGTCCTTTTAACCAAATTTTGTTATGTTTCAAGCCTAAGTAAACAACTCAAATTTGCTTGAAACATCAAATAAACTTAGCAAAATTTAGTTAAAAAAACTAAATTTAAATCAAAATTTTGAAAAGGAACTAATTTCAACTTTCACTTAAAATTAAAAGACAAAAACATATTTAACCCTTCTAAGAATGATAATACTTTAATAGTGACACTAAATTTGACACCATTATTCATTGGAAAAATATGATTTGACATCATTAAAATTACTTTGTACTTTTTTCTTTTCTTAGAAATATAAAAAAATTTATATTTTTATAATCATTTTACTCTTATATTTCGTATTAAATGAATTAAAAGCATGTCATGAGATTAGAAAAATAATATTTTAATATCAATTTTTTCACATTATTTTGATATTGCACACATGTCAAAATGTGATTAAATAATTTGAAATTAAAAAAAACTTTGATTTTTCTCTTCCAAATATACTCTCCCTCAGTTATTTTAATTTGAAATCTTCCTACTACAACACATATCTATACTGCCGAATAGTGTCAAAAAATTGCTTTTACACCATTCCATTTGACGATGAAATGCCACGTATATGAAGGTTATCTATACATTATCAAGTCAAGAACATTGGTTCGAGCTACTTCTAATGGCAGAGACAGCCAAGAAAAATGGGCACATCGTGATGGTACCCTTAATGGCACAAGGACACATCATCCCATTACTGGCACTAGCAAGAAAAATCCTACACTCAAAGACCATCTTCACCATCACCATAGCCACCACCCCTCTCAACATTCAACACCTTCGATCTGCACTTTCTTCCGCTTCTCCTATTCAAGTCCGTCTTTCTGAGTTGCCATACAACTCTACCCAACATGGTTTGCCACCCAACACAGAGAGCACTGAGAACTTAACTCCCACTCAAATAATCAAACTTTTTCGTTCCACACACACCCTTGAGGCTCCTCTTCGCTCTCTCATATTACAGATCGCAGAAGAAGAGGGTCATCCTCCACTATGCACAATATCTGACTCTCTCTTGGGTTGGGTTAACAATGTTGCAAAAAGCTTAGGCATTAGGAATATCTGTTTTTCCTCTTCTGGTGCATATGGAACTTTGGCTTACTTCTCTATCTGGGCCAACCTCCCTCACAGGAAAACGCAATCTGATGAGTTCTGGGTTCCGGGCTTCCCTCAAAACCACCGCTTCCACCGCACTCAATTGCATGGATTTCTAAGAGAAGCTGATGGTAACGATGACTGGTCACAGTGTTTCCTTCCACAGATTGCGCTTTCTATGAAGTCTGATGGCTGGGTTTGCAACACTGTTGAGGAATTAGAGCCTCTGGGGTTGCAGCTTCTGAGGGACTACCTTCAACTTCCTGTTTGGGCTGTGGGGCCTATCCTTCCATCTTCTGCACTCGAGGGTTCAAAGCATCGCACAGGAAAGGAATCTGGCGTGACTCTTGAAGCATGTATGGAGTGGCTGGATTTGAAGGATGAGAATTCTGTTGTCTACGTTTCTTTTGGGTCGCAGAACACGATCAGTGCCCCCCAAATGATGGCGTTGGCGGAAGGGTTGGAAAAGAGTGGGAGATCGTTTATTTGGGTTGTGAGACCACCTGTTGGTTTTGACATTGATGGAGAGTTCAAGGAAGAATGGTTGCCAAAAGGGTTCGAGGAGAGAATGAGAGACACCAAGAAAGGGTTGTTGGTGAGGAAATGGGGACCCCAGTTGGAGATTCTGTCACACAAATCAACAGGAGTGTTTCTGAGCCATTGTGGATGGAACTCTGTGTTGGAGAGTCTTAGCAATGGGGTGCCATTGATTGGGTGGCCACTGGCTGCTGAACAAATATACAATGTGAAGATGTTGGTGGAGGAAATGGGTGTGGCTGTGGAGCTCACTAGAACTGTGGAAAGTACTATTTGTGGTGAGGAAGTGAAGAAGGTGATAGAGATAGTTATGGAGAAAGAAGGGAAAGGAAAGGAGATGAAGGAGAAGGCAAAGGAGATTGCATCTCATATGAGAAAGGCCGTAACAGAGAAAAGGGAAGAAAAAGGTTCTTCTTTAAGAGCAATGGATGATCTTGTTAGGACCATTCTATCACCCATCTCTCTGTGATTTTCCTCATTTCGATTTTCAATAACAAATTGCCTTGTGTGAGCATATCTGTCATAAACTCAGCAATTTATCATAAGACTTTGACAGTGCCACTGTGAATATGTCAAGTTAACTTATATTTAACGTTTTAATATAAAATGATGATTAGTTATATGAATAAATTTAGCATATATTAACTTACAACACAACCAAAACTGATATGACATGCATGAGTTATGAATTATTGTGCAGTATATTCTGCTGTTTCGCTTATATCATTAACAAATTTTGAATCTTTGTTCCTATTTTCTTGTTCTAGACAGTAATTGTTTACTCACTGTCCCCTTCTCCTTGTTTCAAATGCAAAATCTGCAGTTCTTAGTTGCAATATGATTAGTGTCTCTCCAATCTGGCTATAACATTACATCCAAAGAAAAATTAGATTGAGTTTTTCACTTTTCAAAGATATCAATTTTCTGTTCTGGTTGATGAGTACATAAGGGCAAACTTGAGGCCAATTTTTTCACATTTGTCTTGTTAAGAGGGAGCAATATGTGAAGGGTTTTGTTGTGTTGTTCATCTTTGATACCAATCAGTAGACATGATTGAGATGCAGGTTGGTGTATGGGGAAAAAAATGGAAAAATCCTGAGTGTTATTTTCTTCTATAAAAATTAAAGTTGAGCACATTCAGATGAAAGCCAGTTGAAGACTTTGATATTGGTGGTAGGAATTTAATGTTTGTATAAGTTCAAATGTGAAGACAAAGACAATTAATATGCATAATCATGTTGTTGATGAATTTAATCATGCTTTGCCACTTCTGAGAACTTATGTCTATTTCAAGGTTCACTGCGATGATAATGTAAATGTAGCTATTGAAGTTCTAAAAAATTCTTATAATATAAACACGATCACTGTTAACGATATAATAAAACAATCACTTTCATATTGGATTTGAACCAGTTTGATCTAATAGAGTTTATGTTAAAGTATAAAATATTTTCTTTCTGTTCTGACAACTATTTTGTACTTGTAGAAGACTTAAATTCAGTTTTGCTTTCTATATGGTTATATAATTTTAATTTCAATTTTTTTTTAATTGTTTACTTAGATCTTTAAAACTTCACAATAGTTCTTCTACATTAATCTACCATCAATATTCTCAGTGAAAATGGCTAACTGCAACTTAATTGATGACAAGCTAACACGTTGATGTGTAAAATGTCTTTAAAGAAAATAAAAAAGCACCATAGTAATATTTTATAATTAAAATATTGCGTAATAATGAAGTTGTAATAACCAAAATTTCACAATTATGGAACTTAAAACTAAATTGCATAATTTTAGATTCTCTCTTATCTATCATTTAATTCATTTTAAAAAAATTATCAAATTAAAATAATCTGCACCAATAATAAATAAGAATTAAAAAAAACAAAAGGAGAAAACGAAAGAAATTACTATAGTGTAATTTTGATTATGTGAGATAATTATATTTTCTCCTCTTTTTCGATTTTTCATGGTCTTTCTTTTGTTTTGCTTTATTTGAATCATGTATGGGCATATATTTTATTTTATATTATTTTTTATTCATAGACATTATTTTAATTTTGTGACGAAATTAAGTGAGCAGTTTTAGTTTTTATATACTATAATAGTGTAGTTTTAGTCGTTTATATCCTATAATTTGGATCCTTTAGTAACATGTCTGAGATTGTAATAATGTCATCACTAAGATGTCATATTAATATTCTTATCTTTTTCTTTTCTTCTTTTTTTTGTTAAGAATGAGCTTATGTTAAATTCTAAAATATAAAAACTAACTATGTAATTAAAAAATTTTGAGACTAATGCTGGAAAAGGATAAAACTAAGAATCAAAAGTGAATATAATATTTCCTTAAATCTCCATAACATTTAATAATAAAAGTAATTTTTAATTGCGTATATATATATATATATATATATATATATATATATATATATATATATATATATATATATATATATATATATCATTATTTAAGAGATTTATAGGTAAAGAAAATGAACAGAATCATTTGATTTTGTTAGGCAGAACTGTAATGAAGTCTTAGGTAAGCAGAAAGTGGGTAGTAGTTAGTTAGTAAATGCACTACCATCCAACTAGATATGTCCTTGCTACTTTGCTTTTCTTTTATATTTTTAATCACAAAAATATTAATTTAAGAATTTAATAACTAGCAATTTTTAATCTAAATAACCATATGATTTTTATCTTTTTCACCTATTTGTCTAGACATTATCTCATGTTATAAGCAAATTAAAGATAATAAGGTGAAACTCATCAAACTTTGACAAAATGGGATAGATGATTGGATTGTCTTAGGGTTTCTTCATTTGAAACTTTAGAAAAGAGGATGAAACTAACTCCTGCAAAGAATTTGATAAATATTTGAACTTTTTTATACCATTCAAACAAAAATCAATTCTTTTAAAAGACAAAAAAATTATTGGCAAATACAGATTTACTTTTTCATATTTCAATCTCTCAAAAATAAAAAATTTCAGTGTCAATTTCAAGAACACAAAGCAATTAGAAGTTTGTGGTGAGTTTTAGATTATGAGCTAAAATGGTTAGCTGTCCAACCCCAACTGCATCACATTAATGTTTGAATATGCATATGCATGCCTTCATCTGCTACTCACCACACTTCACATTAATTCATCATCTCCCATCTATAATCTTTTTCTTTATATAATATATTATTTTCAAATTCAATTTTTGTAAGCTAACATTTCCTTTGTGTTTGTCAGTAACTACAACTGTCAAACACATACATCCCTTCTCCTTCTCTATCTCTTTCCAATTCAGGTGATTTCCCTTTCTTCCTCGTTGCTCTTTTCTTACTTTCCTCCAATTGGGTCATTCAAATCTTAGCAACCAGCTCTTGTTGTTCATTTTTGCCTTATTTTACGGTGACCCGCTTTCTTTGTGATAATCGAATCACAAGTTTCTTCGTGAAATTTTCGGTTTTTTGCTAGCTTCTTTTTTTACCAACGATTACAAAATCTAAAAAGCTTGGAACTTGATGGATATTCCGTCATAATTGATGTAAATTAAATGGGGGGTTTCTTCTATATTTTCGTGATTGTAAATTTTATAGCTTCGAAGAAACAAAATCACACTTTTTGCATTTGTGTTTGTGGCTGTTGATGTGAATCTTCATTTGTTTTTTGGTTTCAGACGCGTAGTGCTGTTGGATCTTGCATATAAAAACCCTTTATCCATTCGCAAAGATGAAGGTCACTGTGGTTTCTCGCAGTGGAAGAGAAGTGGTTAAGGGTGGTATTCACCTCAGCGATTCTGTATGTCTTTCTTTCTCTCTAAATTTCTTACTTGTTTTTTACATTTTGTTTACTTTTTTGCTGTCATGGTAGTTTTGATATCGCAGATTGATTATGAGGAATTAGGTTTTTGTCTATATAATTTCCCCCATTTTGACTAAATTTTCGATTGGCAAACGGGGACTTTGTTTTTTAAGAGTAATAATTTACTACTATGGTTTATCTTTTCTTCTTTTTGTGTAGGCTACTGTAGCAGATCTGCAGGAGGCAATTCATAAGCAAAGTAAGTGAGGAGCTTGTTCTTACTACAGTTTTTATGTATAAATTACTTTTTTAAGGTAATATTTAGATGTAAAATGACTAAAATCGAGTTAGTCTGGGCTTAGGTCTGGATGGTGCTAATATAGTTGTAGTGTTGCGATGTTCTTTCAGTTGTTCTGGTGATGGATTTAACATATTGCATAATGTGATGATAGTTTATAACAGCCTTGGATGTGCATTGATGTTTGTCATTCTTACTACTTAGCTATTGTTGACACTGAAGAAGCCTAATAGATAATAAGATCCGTGTCTATTTGAACTTGAACTGTATCCTGAGGTTTTCATCTGTATCTTAGTCATAACAGGTAAATTTGTATTAAAAAGTATTAATGAATTGAGGCAAATTGAAATTGGTATGAATACTTTTGCATTTATGAAGCATGCGGACTGCATAAATTATAAGTTAACTTATGAAGAAACTCATTTCATTTTGTTCTCTCTCTCTAAAAAGTTTTACAGAGACGTTTTCCCTAACAGGTCATTAGTATCTTTTTTTAGATTATCAGATCTGCAAGTGTTTTCAGTAACTTCTTAGTTAAACCTATTCTAGGTTGTTGAAGTTGAAATATTCTGATGTTCATAAAGTTTATGAAACATAACACATGTTTCATTGGATGTGAAATCAAATGAATTATTATTGATGATGATAACACTAGTTCAACCGTGCACATAACTCCTGCTATTATTGTATGCCTTTGTTTTTCCATCTCCGTACCTCTCTTGGAAGAAAAGAAAATGTTTATCTGTAAGTGTAACTCTGTCTCTATTTACCATTGGATTAACATGATTTGAATGTTCACTTACAGCCAAGAAGCACCCATCAAGGCAGCGTTTGACACTTCCTGTCCAACCCGGATCAAAGGAAAGACCTGTTGTGCTTAATTACAAGAAGAGTCTGAAAGACTATACTAGTGGAAGCTCAGAAACCTTAACTGTTGTATTCAAGGACCTGGGCCCTCAAGTTTCTTATCGAACACTATTTTTCTGCGAGTATTTGGGACCTTTGCTTCTCTATCCAGTGTTCTACTATTTCCCTGTTTACCAATATTTTGGTTACAAAGGCGAACGTGTCATCCACCCTGTGCAAACATACGCCTTGTACTACTGGTGTTTCCATTACGCCAAACGAATTCTGGAAACGTTTTTGGTGCATCGCTTCAGCCATGCAACCTCACCCCTTTCCAATGTGTTCCGTAACTGTGCTTATTACTGGACTTTTGGATCATACATTGCTTACTACGTGAACCACCCTCTGTATACTCCTGTGAGCGACCTTCAAATGAAGATTGGGTTTGGGTTTGGAATACTTTGTCAAATTTCAAACTTCTACTGTCATATTATACTGAAGAATCTCCGCAGTCCTGGTGGTGAAGGTGGATACCAAATCCCAAAAGGTTTTCTCTTCAATATTGTTACCTGTGCAAATTACACGACCGAGATCTACCAGTGGCTGGGCTTCAACATTGCAACACAAACTGTGGCAGGTTATATTTTCCTTGTGGTTGCTACTTTCATCATGACCAACTGGGCTTTTGCCAAGCACAGGCGTTTGAAGAAGGTATGTCTCTTTACCTTTTACATTTCAGTTCATCAAAAAATGTATACATTTCACCAGAAAATATTCTTGTAAAGGATAAATACACATACTTTATGAAATAAATTATGTTTTCCTTTGTTCTCCTGCCATGTTAAACATGTGGGTTCAACCTGTTAATCTTGTTTTTGGTTGAACATGCAGTTATTTGATGGAAAGGATGGGAGACCTAGGTATCCTCGTCGATGGATAATATTGCCCCCATTCCTGTAGAAGACGAAGCACTGATCAGGCCGCTACTATCTGCTCACGGGATTTTGAGATTTATAATTGTAGCATAATGAAATTTTCGTCATCTCTTTTTATAAGATATGGATTTGTTTTGCAATGCTTTTGATTATGAAGTTGATTGCTAAATTGTTGAATCAGTGTTTTGCAGAATATTTATAATCATTTCAAGACTGTAGTATTGAGATCCCTGTTTCTTCGAAGTCTTCATCTTGTGATAACCTTGTTGATTTTGCTGTTTAATATTTGCTGACTATTTTACTCTTTCAAGATTAATCATTTTAGAAAATGAAAGCACTTTCTTCTAACTTATAGACGTAACAATGGCCAGGCTTCATATGTTACAACTATTAATCTTCCTTTACACTGATGCTCATGTAATACATACTCCTTCGGTAATTATTATCCTTAGTTGCAAGATTTCTCTCGTTTCAAAAAATATAAAAAGAGAAAAAAAATACTTACAAGGGGTATGGCTTGAAGGAAATGTGTTAATACAAAACTTTCCTCATAAATTATGTTTGACATCATTAATCATCAATAATTTTAGTATCTAATGTTTATGGTACATCAATTTGATTTTTAAATTTCCCAATGATAATCATTTGAATCCCTGCCTTTACAAGTCAATACAATACGTTGCGTATCAGTAAGTTAGTCACTTAGGTTTCTAAAATATCAGATGTAATTCATCGATGGCAACAATACTAAAAGGTCGGTAGTTGATTTTGGACGACTCTCTTTATAATATTTTTAAAATTTAAATTTTCCATAAATTAAAATTCATTTATATAGAAATAGACTATATAGTTTTTAAAATTTGTTACAGATTTTACGAGGTCAGGGAGAAACTTGTTCAAATGTCCAAAATTATCTTATAATTTTAGAATTAATCTAATACATATAATTTCAAGGATTAATCTAGTGCCCAATTCAAATGGCTTGTGAATAAGAACATTAATGGGATCAAGGAAGACATCGTGCCAACCATTAGATTATGGAGATTTAGTAGCATTTATTACAAACTCGATGTTAATGTTAGTTTGTTGTGTTAACATATTCATAATACAGTTGTCTTAACAATTACAAGCCGTTGAAAATACAAGATTTGCCCGTGCCTTGAGCAATCGAAATGACCGTAAACATAAGGTTTTTTTAGTATGGGGCACATTACTGTTGACTTTCATAGACGTAAGAAAAAAAATGAAATCATGTGTTCATACGCATACAAAAAAATAAATAGCTGAAAACTGAATAATAAGATGCAAAATTTCACACGAAGCTCAAGTCCCCATCATCTTCCATGCAATAATTACCCCTCCCAAAGTATAAAATGGTCGTCAGAAAGACTACTGCTCAAACATTGCTACTTGGAAATCCTAGTTTGATCAGATGATGTTACCAGGATCTCCATTACATTTTCATTTCATGGCTTGTAGGTTCAAAAATTGGCATGCTTCTAGTAGAAACAAGCATTCCTAATCCGTAAATTAGACAATGCACCAGACACTCAATCCGTAATATAATAGAATGTTTTCCTAATCATCTTCGCATCCCTCGTCCGCGTCCACGGAATCCTCCTCCACGACCTCTGCCCATGGCACTGGCAGCGGCGTCTCCTTGTGCACTCTCAGACTACATATGTTAAATAGATAAATTCAAAATCAGCGGCATAAAGGACAGTGGCCAGAATAAAACAAGCAATGGAAACAAAATTTAAAACCTGGTTACATTAAGAAAAAAAAAGGTAGATGGCGATATAATTATGCAAAATAATATAAAATTCTAAAAAGTCACAAGATGAGATCCCATCCCAGTAGACCAATTGTAAGAATCAAAATTGCCCACAAGCTTTCCCACTGTATGTGCAGAGGATTTGTACAGGGAATTCTTTATGTGCAGAAAATTATTAAGAAGTATTACCCTTGCAAAGTACAAAATCCTTGACCGATTTGAGAGTGAATTAGAATGTACTTATAGTACTACTGATAATAGTAAGAGATGAATAATTCGTTCAAATAAGTTAAGAACGCAAGCAAAAATTCCCAGCCATACAATGACACGAATAGACATTACCTTGGGGTTTTTAATTGTTTCATCCACACTTAAGATAAGGCAAGCAGCCTCTGTTGCAGCATTTATAGCATTGATCTGCAAATTGATTAACCAATTTAAAACACCACACACATAAAACATCAGAATCAGCTTATAAAATTATGTAAATCAATGCAGATACCTTCACTATTGCAGGCTCCCAGACAAAGTTGGCAAAAGAATCAGCAATGCCGCCAGTGGCTATGTCCACCCCATACGGTGCCCCCTCACCTGTAACAAGCGGAAAAATAAGTATATGCCAGCATGCACGCAAGTAATTGTATAATACATATATGTAACCTAGCATGCTTCATTCACACAAAAAGATGGCAACCCAACCAGAAGGAAGTGCATGTTTCTGCCTTAGTTTATTCAGCACATCAGTTGCATCAAATCCAGCATTGTCGCATAGTTGTCTAGGTATAACCTGCAATAATAACGTAACTTTCTGCATTAAAAAACAAAGTAACCATACACTTTGAATGTAAGAACATGATTTGATACCCTTCCAAAACTGGGATGCTTTCTCATACAAAAACTACCAGACATTTTTTAATCGTGTGGTTGGGGGGATCTAAACACAGCTGAGAAGTTATTGAAGTATATCATATTGTCACAAAACAAAATGTGTCAACAGGAGTTGCCTTGCGTTACTAACAAAGTTCTAGAATAATAGTAAACACAAAACGACAGCTTTGGATTTGACAAAAACATTTACCTCAAGAGCTTTTGCGTAAGAGTTAATGAAAAGCTGAGACTTCCCAGCGATGGTTCGTGCATGCTGCCTCAGGTACCGGCTTATCTCCATCTAGCAGTGAGAACAACATTTTAAATTTAAATCTGTTGACTAATATAATCCAGTGATATCTACCGACAAATTTAAGATACATACGTCTATAGCACCTCCCCCAGCAACCACAGTTGAATTCTTCAAAGCCCTTCTCACAATCATGATTGCATCATGCAAACTTCGCTCTGCTTCCTCTATGAACTGTAGGAAAATAGGTAAAATCAAATATCAAATAAAATCCTGAGAGTAGCAAGAGTTCAACGAGTTTCATAAACAGTTATCACAACATATACCAGACCTGATCTGCTCCACCACGAAGAACTATGGTGGCTGTTTGGCCAGATGGACATCCATTGAAAATATTGAACCTCTCATTTCCAACCTGCCTTTCCTCAAAAACCTCACAAGTTCCAAGGATCTTAAAGCAAATAAAGCACAAGTTCAGCAGTAATAAATGAAATTACAGAAAGATCAAATCAAAATAGTCATACAAATAATGTGCAACCTCATCAATAATGTTATTAACAGATGTTTGTACGGTTCCACCAGTTGCAGCAGCAACCCTTTTTAGATCTTCTTCAGTTACACGACCGGCACAGAAAATGTCTCTATCTGCAAAATACTGTTTCAAGGACAAATTATTTTAAAAAGAACTAAATGATATCCCTGAAAGGCTTTATCAAACACAGTAAAGAAATAATTATAAACCATAATTACAAACAATTAGTAATGATGTCGTCAATCTAAACATTATGAGAACAACAAAAACCAAGTTAATAAGAATATAAAATCAAAGCATAAACAAAAGTGCATTACTACACAAGAGATAATGCATGAAATGTATCAGGAAACTATCTTGGGCGGAGGTAGCACACACCACATATTGCACATTATTCAATAGAAAAGTTTAATATTCTACGGAGTTTAGAAAAATCATAGTTAAGAAAAATTGCATTAAGAGAAAATTAAAACCTGGGTAGCTAGATCACCAATGGCCAATCGTGAAAGAACAACTTTGGCACCACTGCTGACACATTTGTCTAACTTGTCATAGATGATATTCCATTCTGCATCAACTATTGACTGATATTGCGAAGGATCTGACAACCTGTTGAGAACAACAAAAAATAGTCTCATTTAATCCTTCCTACAATCCCAGGTCAGCTTTGTGAAAAAACGAATTTTAAAATAAAACACCTTATTTCAGCATTTTCTTTCTCAGACTTTAGCTCCAATTCAACGTTTAACAATAGAATTTTTGGATTGAGAAACTTCTTGGGTTGTTGCTCAAACCCAGCATATGAAAACGTCTTTTTGAAGGCAACACCATTTACAAGAAATGAGTCCCGCATTGTACCACCAGGAACCTGTAGAAGAAAACCCGAGTCTCAACCATTGATTTTAAACATGTTTCCACATAACAAAGTTGACTTACATGGAATTAAATGTTTACCGCAAACTAAATTCCGCATGACAGTAAAACTCCCTGATTTTCATCTCTAACCACTTTAGTTAATTGATTTATTCTACTTTGTATTAAAATCATTTCAGTTATCAATTATGAAATACAAATGCACACATTGAAAACTCCAAAAACAATACCACAGGACATGGAAAACAAATAAAACATAAATTTGCTCCAGGATATCTGAACAAGAGTGGAAGCCTGATAAATATAATTTCAACAATATGAAAACTAGGAAGCTAAACTGGAGTTATGATACTGCTTTACTCTTGATACTCATTCCATAATAATTTTCTTTACAGAGTATTGCACCACAATTAAGTAAACTAATCATTCTTCTAAAGAAAAGACAATTCATCTATTAATTGAATCAACAATTCATCTATTAAAGAAAAGAAATTGACTTAATTTTACAATTATGAAGATTAAAGTTAATCAGCACTAATGTCAATATGAAGGGAAAGAAGATTGATAAGAAATAACAAATCTTTCTTGATATTTTTATGTGACAAAATAGGTTGAAACCAAAAAAAGAACAAAAAATCCGTACATGATAATGTTGATAGAATAGAAGGAAGCAAAGAACAATCCCTTTTAAAGGCCAAGAAGATTCACTAATACTTAAGTTGACAGTAAAGGGAAAACATGGTAATAACAATAACCTTGAAATATAAGTCTTCCGAACAACACAAATAAGGAAAAACAAAAAAAGAAGTAAATCAGGATAAATGCTTTGGAAAATGCATTTCAAAATTCTCTGCATGATTCAGTCAGCAATAGAAAATTTATTATTACCCTATGAACAAACGGAGACTGAATATACGACTTTATAGCAAGATATTAATGTAACCTGCTTGCATGTGGATAACCTAACACAAAAATCCTAAAATCCGGGCTTAGGGAAAACAGCAGCCGGAAAAGACTATCTAGAACCATAGAAACATACACACAAAAACAAAAAGTGAAAGGATGCCCATACTATTTCCAATAGCATTGTCAGTTATCTTATTTCTAATACAGTACCTTTTGTTTAAGAGTGCCTTTAGACGCCCTTTTTAGAATTTTTGTTTTCCATTAAACTCTCGTCTATTTAAGAAACACATCACACGGTCACCAATGTAAAAGCGAGAGTGCAGCATGTACCTTCTTTATTCCAATCATGTTCAACCTGTCATCGTTCCCAATTGCAATTACAGCATCCACAACCATGGATGCAAAGAATTCTTTCTCTCCCCCTATAAGCTTTGAAGAAAGTGTGGTAGAAGCACACTTTGCAAGCAAGCTTTTCTTTTCTTCCAGACTTTTCCCCTCAATGCTAACAGCTAGCTCTTTAATCTTTTCAATTGCCTGTATCAATGATTAAAAAAGACAAATACAATGTGACCAAATTCGTGATATACTTCCACTTCCGGTATTCAACTTTAAGACAAAATTCAAACAAAAACTGAGGCTCTGTTTAGATAAATTTTTCCACAAACACTTGTTAGAGAAGTACAGAGAGAAAAGAAGGAAGGAATCAAACATCTATCACGAGCATAAATAAACTAACGCAAATCAGAACTTGAGAGAAGTTAGACTAGAGAACTTTTACAGAGGCTAAGTAATTAATCAATTTAACTTATAATAACAAAGGCTCAATTTATTTTACTATCTTAATATGTTCTATAAAGGCTTAAAGATAGAGTTATTCAAACATTAAAAAAAAAATCACATTCGAGAGAGAGATCTGTACCAAGGTACTTGCAGCTCTATAGCTCCGTATCAAATTTTGAGAGTGAACGCCATCTTCAATGAAAGGCTTGGCCTCCCTTAGAAACTCAGCTGCGAGCAACACGACAGTGGTGGTTCCATCGCCAACCTTTTCACATTCAAAGAAAGAACGTTAGAATAACAATACATCATTTACTTGCAAACAAGCAATTCCAATACCACAATTTCAAACATCTGAATTAAGCCAAAAGAAAAACCAGAAGATCTTAACTGCGGAAACGAGAAAAGAAAAATCTAAGGCATTGCATGAGATCGAATGGAAAGGGAAGCGTTAGAAGTTTACCTCGGAGTCCTGAGACTTAGCGATGTCGACAAGGATTTTTGCGGCAGGGTGGACGATGTCAAGGAGCTTCATGATAGTAGCTCCATCGTTGGAGATGGTGACAGCTCCCTTGTCATCGTGGATGAGTTTGTCCATGCCGCGAGGGCCGAGGGTGGTGCGGACGACGTCGGCGACGGCGGTGCAAGCATTGATGTTACTCACCAGCTGTGGCTTCCCTTGCGAAGTGTCCGTGCCTTCCTTCAGTAGAATGATCTGAGGTTGCTGTTTGATCCACCATTTCCAGACTTAGGTTAAGTTACGAAAACACGAAAACATAGAACAAAGAGAGCGAGAGAGTGAACATACCAGCATCGCTGACATGGTTGAAGATGCAGAAAAAAGAAAGAGAACTAGGGTTTAAGTTTTGAAGTTGGAAGTGGAACGAGAAGCAGCAGTTTCTGGCTCCTACTCTCTCTCACACACAGCGACGTTAGCTTTCTCTAGAAATGGTTGGTTACCTATTTCGAAGCCAAATTTCAATTTTATCGTAACTTGGGCCAAGGCCCATATAGACAAAGCAACTAATTTTTACAAGGTTTTTCATCCAGTAACCCCCGTTATTTCAAGGCACACCTTCCTAATTTTTAAAATCACATTTTAGACTTTCGGATTAATTGTCCTAAAATATTTTTAGAACAAGTTCTTTAAGATTTCAAGAACATGATTCTCCGAATAAATTTTTTGAAATGGGATTTTTAGAAATTATGAAATCTATTTTAAGTCAAATATTTTAAAACAAAATTTCCTAAACAACCTTTTTAGAACATTTTTTTTTACTATGCTTTCTCCTTTTTCTTCTTTTTGTGTACTATATTTCCTCCCTTCTTCTACCTTAACAGCGATGGTGACGCAGTACTGATGGAGGGCGTTTTAGTCTTTTTAATGTTAACATGAAAGTGCAGTTAGTAATGATAAGGTGCGGGAAGAAAAACTACTTCCAATCATCGTGTATTAACCGAATATGTTATTACCGACTATATTTGGTGTAAGTGATTATTATATTTTATTGGACATTTATTAAATCATGTGTAGTAACTACATAATAAATATATTTTGTCTTATATTTTTCTAGGGTGACTGCCTCGTTTTGGCCAACTTATTTTTGGTTCACTAAAGTTGGGCTAGGCTAGACCAGTCCATTAACACAATATATACAAAAAATATAATCCAAAAAAGTTTCAATAAAGCTTGAAACACAAAATTACAAAATTCGCCATCATACATAAGAGATCAAAAGAAGAGTAGAAGAGGAAAGAAATAAAGGAAAAGTAATCATTTGAATTGAGGAAAAAAAAGAAAGGAAAAGGTAATAAGTGAAAAGATTGTGTTCTATTTAACAAATAATTTTAAAATTGTTATAATGTAAGAAATAGTTTTAAAAAATATAAGTTAGAGTTAAAAGAAAATTAAAATTAAAATTATAACAAACTTAAAAAAATAATAACAATATGTTAAAATAAATAACTTTATAAATTATTCATAATTAATTATATACCAATCTTCATTAACTGAAAACACATGTTGCTAATGGATGCTTCAAACACTAGTGTTAAAAACATTTTAAGAAGTTAGAACAACAAATAAATTAAGAAAAATATATTATTTATAGTCTCTATCGTGCACATTGTAATAACCTCTAAAAATTAAAACTGAACTTTTAATTATTTTATTGTGTTTTATTTTTCTTTTTAAATAAAACTTATTTAGAAACGCTGTGTTCTTTAAAAGCTAACTTTAGAACCGTAGTTGATCATCCCCTTTTCAAAACCAGCTCTCAACTCTCATTTTCCCCAACCTTCTTCCTCAAATTTTCACTCACTGACCCATTCAACTCTCCAATCTGTAGAGACCTAAACCATCTGGAGCCAAGGATTTCAGCTTTACGCCCATTTCATTCGGAACTGATAAAAAGAGGTAAGTTAGTTTCCTCTTATCTCCACTGTTCTAAGCCTTGAGTAGGCAATCTACAGGTTGCATGTGTCTTCAATTGTTCTTTCTTTCAATTTCCAGTAAACTCCAACTTTGGAGATTATTCTGATCACCATTTTGTGATCCATAGGATTTGGGAAAAACTTTGATAGAGTCAGGAAAATTGGGAAGCTAGTCTTGATCAATTCTGTGGAAAATTCCAAGTAAGGGAAGCTAGATTTGATTGTTATTTTCTATTTGAAGTAGGCTATTCTGTTTGAATTGGTTTTGTTTGAAGTCATTGAATTATTGCATGTGAAGATATTTTTTAAATGTATCATTGTTGAATTGAATTGATGGATATGTGTACTGGAATGTTTGATTTATGGTCTGTGAGCCTTGTGAATTGTATACTTTGGTTTAGGAATCAGTATGAACATATGTATGGGGAGAAGACATAGTAATTAGAAGTTGTTATTCACTTTATGCAGAGTTTTAAGTGAACAGTTGCATGAATCATAGTGATAGAGTTAAAATTTAGGGATCTGGACTAGTGATTTTTAGAGTTAGAGGTTAGGGTCTGGTATAGGCAATTAGAATCACTTAGTTAAGTCAATTATGACTTATTAACTGTATCAAAATGGCCTGAATCGCTTTCCAAATGGTAAATCTGAATTTTGAACCTTTTAGTAATTGAAATGGAGGCTTTTGATCCTAATTTGATGCATAACCACTAGGAATAGAGGTTAGGAAGATTTGTAACCATCTAGACAAGTTCAATTCATCGTATAGATCAATTTAGGAGTGTTTGAAACTTATCAAAGTGTCTTAGATGCACAAAAATCAGGTTGTTGTCAAAAACTGATAATAATAATCGATTATCTCACTTGATAATCGATTATTCTAGTCAGAAAGTCATATTTTCTTCAAAGTTCTCGTAGATAATTAATTATCACATGTAATAATCGATTATCATACGTAAATAATCGATTATCATCTGTAATAATCGATTATTGTGTCAGGAAATCATCCAAGACAGTTTTGAGTGGTTCTAGGGGTTCCGGGTATCATTTCTAGACGTTTTTTTAGGTCGTTCTGGGGTTTTTGACCCTTCCGGAGCCATTGGTGAGGGTCTCAAAGCCATTTGAATTACTTAAGTATAGGTAATTATAGTTGATAAAGAAATTGGTATTAATAAATGATGTTTCTGTGAAAACATGTAATGTATGACTTATTTCTAGCATTGTATGATTCTTTTTAGTATTGTATGAGTTAATTATGTAGGATTTGTATGAAACCAAAGTAATATAACATTTTTATGTATAAAATTGAGAATTTAAAGTAAATGAAGTTAGTATGGTATGAATTATGATTCAAAGAGTTAAGTATCATCTCTAGGTGAGATCTAAGTTAAGTTTCTAGAATGAATATAGCTAGCTCAGTCTTGGGGGTTGCCCTTAAAGCTCTAATGACTATTCAATCTCACTTAGAGAAGATTAGTTCATGTGGTGAAGAGCAGTAGGGGGTCCTAGTCTTGGTTGTCTCCATTTTATATGGGCCAAGGTGAGTGATAACGGACTAACCTTGTGGTGGTAGGGTCCCACCACAAGTGCATAACCCGCCATAGCTCGATATTCATTCTGGGTCCGGACGAGTCTAAGTCTAACTCCACTTAATAAAACTCTAATTTATAACTTAGTAAAATTGTTCTGTATAATATTGTTTGCTTGACCTTGTATGCTAGTTTAATTTTGTTTACTTGTAATATTTTAGACATCTAGCTTACCCTTGCATTGTGTGTTGTTTTTTTTTTTGTATGTGTCTGTTTCTCTTTGCAATGATCATCCAAATTGGATGTGAGTAGAGGTAGGAGAGGCCCCTCTGGAGCAGATATTAGATGGAGTTGATGCTGCTGAGGCTCCAGACACTGTAGAGTAGTTTAGATTAGATAGGATCCCTTATGTATATAACTTAGTCTTCTTTCCTTCTCTTCTTTTTGAAAGACTCTATAACTACATGTAGAGCTTTTATCTTTCTTGTATATTTTGGATGACTGAATTTTGTATATACTTCATCTGCCACTACTCTTAACTGCTTTCTAGTATGATATATGCAGCATTCTATATTTTATAAACTCATATAAAATTTGGGATGTTACACACATAAACTAAAACATACTAGTAGCCTTTACAAAAATCTAATGTAGAATTCTGTCAACTTTTACACTCCAAAATTATATTCTCTCAATAATACACTTAAATAGACATAACAAACATTGAATAGATTAATACTAAAACAATGGAATCTCAATGCTCCTATACACAATACTAAGAAAACTATAAAATTATTTGCTGGTGAGTTTATTACTACTACCAATTTAATTCTTATGAGGTGGTTGAAAGGAAAGGAAATGGTATATATAGAAGTGTTGGTAAATCATGAGAACTAAAGTGTAGGTGAAATCTAATTGATAGCACTGGCGGACAAGAATTCCTCATTTATGCATTGGCTTCACATAGTAAAATCAATACATGAGAGAAATTGCGTAAAGGATAAGCTAAGCATATTATACAGGGAGGAAGAATTGCGATACCACATGACAGATGCCTTGGTTTGCTAAAACAAGAGTTAGCACTCATTCAATAATGCAATGAAAAGTGTCCAGGAAAGGAAGGACCCAGAGGGAGAGGGAACAGGTAGAGAAGAAATCTACTTTCCTCTCTCCAAATATAATAAAAGATTCTACAGACAGCGATACAAAGCTAAACATGGACAGCAACAGCCTAATCTAATTTTTTTCTCAATTTTCCTTTCCAAACTTCTACTTTTATGATGGCATGACCCTCATTTTTTATTATAGACTCCATAATTGATGGCTACAACCACGTCCACCACCTCAAGATGATATTTTGGTTACATCTTTGCTTGATCTGTTGTATTTCATGTGGCTGTTGACTAACTGCCCCGCTGCAATGGCAGACATCAGAGACAACTCTCCGGCTAAAACAGATCCAGCAACAATGGTGGCCAAAAGTCTTGAGTTTGATCCTGGTGACTCCTTGCTCGCACCCTTCACACCAAGTAAATTCAAGCAAGCAGACTGGGATGCAAGTTGAGTTCCACCCCCAACAGTACCCACCTGAGAGGAAAATTGAAGAATATATAAACCTTAGCTATTGACTAATTTGGAAAATTGACCAAATATAGAAGGGTAACGTGTAAGAAAGGATGGGACGGGATGCCAAATCACCTCAATGGAAGGCATGGTCACCGAGATGTGAAGGTCCCTCCCATCATTAACGGCTTCCATCATGGTTATGCAATGGGAACTCTCAATATTTTGTGCTGGATCTTGTCCAGTGGCTATAAAGACTGCAGAAACAATGTTACTAGCATGGGCATTGAATCCACCAAGAGCACCAGCTATAGCGGAACCAGTAAGGTTTTTAAGCATGTTAAGCTCCACCAGGGCAGACACGTTTGTCTTCAATACCTTCTTCACCACTTCTTCTTTAATAATTGCTTCACAAACAACTGATTTCCCACGTCCCTCGATCCAATTTACTGCAGATGGCTTCTTATCCGAACAATAATTTCCTAAAGGATCAAATCAGAACACAACCATCACATTTTTCGTATTAATATTCCCATTAAAACAATTTCACCATGCCGTGATTATAGGCATAACAACCAGATCAATATAAAGGATAAAGTCAGAACACAGTCATCACAATTTCGGTCTAATACTCCCTTTTAAAACAATTTCAGCATGCCCTGATTATAGCCACCAAATTGAATAGCCAAACAAATAGATCAATATAAAGGATCGAGTCAAAATACAGTGACATCATTATAGGATACCAGTCTACTGTTCAAATTGACAATACCTACAATATGTGTGTGCGTGCATGAATGTAAAAGCTAAGACGTCAAAGATGGTAGGGGAAGAAATAAGATGATGAAACTGGACCAACTTCACGACGAAAGAAACCAGTACGGAAAAGAAAGAAGCCAAATAGACGATGTGTAATAGCATATAAAGAAACGGCGTTGGTGACATCATCCGATTTAACAGAAGAAAGATCAAGGAAATATTGTTCATCAAAATGGGAAAGATAAAGAAATTACCAGAAATGCCAATAACATCCATATCAGGGAAATCATTCTGAAGAAAGTCAAGAACGTTTTGCACCCCTTTGGAAACCATGTTCATACCCATGGCATCACCCGTGCTACAAGTGAATCTCAAATAAACGTTCTTTCCAGCCATAGCACACTGAATACCTTGCAGCCTGGCAAATCTACTCGACCTGAAACCATTAATCCAAACACCAAAACTCAGCACAAATAAATAAATCTACCACACTCAAATAAACGACATCCAAGTTCTAGTCATCTATACTCCAAAATTTCCTCCACTCATCCCACTCCCCAATTATCATTAACTTTTAAGGGAAAACCACATCTCGCCAATCATTTAAAAAAAAAATCAACCTAAATATCATTCCCCAAACTACAGAAATTAACTTAGTATGCAGGTAATAGCAAATATCAATGTAAATTTTTCTTATTTAACACAAACACTATTTAAAATTACTTCAACTCAAAATTAATTTTGGACTCAATAAATTCTTTACCGTGCAACCAACCCTATATATTAATATTCATTTAAAATCAGTTGACTGGATATCGACATTTCAACAAACTTTTCGATTATCCGATGAATCCAAACATAATTAGAGTGGACACCGACTACTGAATGACAAATTTTAACTCCCTCTAGAGAGTACCAAAACAAACCTGTTGAAAACAACGGAAAGGGTATCAAAATTGAGGGGATCCTCCAAGAAGAACTTCAACTGTGCAGCCCTCTTAGCAGTGGAGAACCTGACAACAGGGGCCCTTGACATGCAATCCCTCAAAACAACACTGCTGGCCCCACCAGATGCATATATAGCTTTGCACCCTCGATTGGTGCTGGCGACAAGGCACCCCTCCGTGGTGGCCATCGGCACCGTGTACTCGAACCCGTCCAGCAGCAACGGCCCCGCCACCCCCACAGGAATCTGCACGTATCCCACCGGCATTTCGCAGCACTGCCCCAAAATCGAATCGTAATCGAACCCGTCCAGCGGCAGCCCCTCCAGCGACCGCCCCGTCATCCTCTGCAGAGCCGCGCGCCGAATCGCCGCCGCACGGCGACAGTCTCCAAGGCGAGACTCGAGCGCATAGGACGGCGTAACGCCGTTAACAACAGAGCGGACAATGTCCTCATCGTCTTGGGAGATCAACGAGCACTCAACCGGGGGCAATTTGGTAATTGACGTAGAGGGCGAGGGCCTGGGCGAGGATTCCGAAACAGCTTCATCGACGTCCCACACGTCGTGCGAGGCGCGTGTGATGAAGGACTGCACGAAGTCGATGCCGAAAAAACCGAGGAGGTAGATGAATGAGGCAATGAGGGAGAAAATCGCGGCAATCTCGGAGAGCGTGACTACGTGCAGAGGTGTGTGGCTGCGGATCTTGTCGCGCCACCGGTGCAGGAGGAAGTATGCGACGGAGAAGAAGAGAGTGAAGAAGATGGCGTTGGTGAGGTATAGTGGCAGAGGGAGCGCGTCGGAGGCCTTAGGAGAGGACGCTGATGATGTGGGAGAGGAATCCCTCTTCCGGCGGTTGGGATGGTGGATAGCTCCGTCGTGGGCGGTGGGGGGCACGCGGTGGCGGAGGTCCATTGCGCGTGCGAAGAGGGTTGCGGAAAGAACGGTGAATGAATGAGTAAATAAATGGTTACGGCATGTGATGTGTTATGTGTGACAGCGAAGAACGACCAGTGTTCAACGGAGTGTCCGGACCCAACAGCGTCGTCATTTGCTGTTGTTTTGTTTTTATTAAGCACTTTTTGTTCTAACTTTTCCACTTTCCTCAATAGCCAGAAACACGCACAACTGTAATTATAAAGGTTTATTACAAAAAAATTAATTTAATTTTTAAAAAATGGTAGCCGTCCAATGGATCCATTAAAAGTAAATTATTGGCTAGATCGTTTAATTCATAAACAGTTTCAATAAGAATATACTACATCTCTCAATCGCATTAGAGTAAAATAAAGATTGTCTAATGAATTAGTAAATTGTTTAAGAATAGAAGTTGTATAATTAAAAGCGAAGTATTATTATTTATGTACAAAGATTACAAATAAAAAATATTTAAATTTTACTTAAAAAATATTATGATTTTATAAAAAAAATTATTTAACTTTTTTTCTTTAAATATTTTTGAAGAATTCATTTATTTGATTGCAGATCGGAGTTTCTTTTAGAAAATCTATTATCTAGTATAATATAAAAAAAATACTAAAAATTTTATTTTATTTATTCATAAGTCTTTTACCAATTATTTTTTAATTATTTGATATTATTAATTTCTATTCTATTTATATTTATTTTTTTATTACATGTGTATGAAAATTATTTTATTTTTTATCCATTTATTTTAATTGTTTAATTTTTTTTAATTTATATTTATTTTGTTATGATATGTGTATGAAAAATATTTTACTTTTTATATTTATTTATTTATTTTTTATTTATATTCTTAAATTATTTTATTTATTTATATTTATTTTATTGTCGAATGTGTATAAAATTATTTTGTTAATCAATTATTTACTATTTATTATGTAGAAAGTAAATTAATATTTATTAATTATTATAATATAATAAAAGATGGTATAATAAAGTTACTCTCTTATAAATAAGTTATTGTTATTTTATTTGATATTTCTGTAATATTAATTATTTTTTTATATTATTATTTTTTTATGATATTTTATTACATAGTCACTTAATAAAATTAAATTTAAAAAAATATATTTTATTTTTAGCATTTAAAAACAAATTATATTAATATTTATTTTAAAGTAAGTTAGTTTTTAAAATAAATAGTTATTTTATCGTGTGTGTTTAAACATATTTTAATTATGTTTTTTCTAACATCTTTTTACATATTTAATATTTAATGTATTAAAGAATGACTTAGGTTTAAAATATTACTTTTTTATATAGTATTTTTTATTATTTTTAATTATGTAGTCATTTAATAAAATTAAATGTAGAAAAAATACAGTTTATTTTTATTTCTTAAAATAATATTATTTAAAAAATAATATATGTTTATTAATAATAAAATATAAAAATAATCGTGATGAAATAATTTTGTCTTAAAAAATTCATTTTTTAAAAAAAAATTTATCATTTTAATATTAAATAATAATATAAATATTTTTTTATTAAATTTTTTATTTTTTTAAGTATGTGAAAATTAAATTATGTTATCTAATAAAAATTAGAATTAATGATATTTACATAAAACTTAGTATAAAGTTTTAAATAATAACGTTTAAAACAGAATAAATTAAAATATTATATTTAATAATTTATTTTACAGGTTTAAAATATATATTTGTTATAAAAAATTATATTATTTAATATTATGATGTTTGTGTTACTTAATAATTCATTTCTAAAAGTTAAAGAATATATTTGTGATAAAAAAAAATATACTTTTGAATATTATAATTGTAGAACAATATAGTTAGGAAAATTTTAACATAGTTAATATGTAAACTTTAACCTAATTAAATTTTATCGTAAAATTTACATTTATTACATATATTATAAATTAACTTAACGTGAAACTTCATGAATCAATTCTAATCTATGTAAACAAACAACAATAAAATACACCTTTTTATCTTCATAAACAATACATAGTCTCAGACAAAACCCCATCATAATCTAATTTAATGTGTATTTATAAAATAATCAAGACCTTGTGATTATCAGAGTCAATAATAATGAATGAATTCAAAGTTATGTAATGATTTCTAATAAATATTTAATGAATTGAATTTATTCCATTGTAATATATCGGTGAAATGTAATTATATTATGCATATGATTTAATATATACAATTATTAAAAGTAATTTAAAAACTCTATCATATCTTATCTTGTCATTTGCATGTTGATTATATAGTATTTTATGGGAAAATATAAGGTTGCAAAACAAAAACCTCAAAAGTGATATAGACTGATGATATAAAAAATAGTATGTGTATTTATGTTTCGTGTTATAGTTTTGCTTTTAGAGTTATGTAAGTATAATATGATTTCTTATGAAGAAGAGTTGCTTTTAAAACAAGTTAAATGATAATATATACTGTGTCAAATGTCATTTATAACTTGATTAGTAGGAATATGATTATTTGTGAGATGTTAGAAATTAAATATATGTCACTAACACACAACTTAAATTAATGATATGTATGAACACGAGTACGTACATTTTATAAGTTATATATAAAAAAGGAAATAAATAAATTAATATAAAATGCACACATGTTATATCTTGATACATTAAGTCTTACTTTAATTATGATTTTAAAACATGTTATTATACTAAATGATAATAATAAATGTAGACTCGATAATAAAAATGTAAAAATGTTTTATTTGTTATAGAAAAAAAATACATCAATCTAATATAATATAATAATTCATATATATATATATATATATATATATATATATATATATATATATATATATATATATATATATATATATATATATATATATATATATATATATATACACACGTGTTTGCGCAAGTAAAACACAAATAACAAATGTTGGTGGATTCGTATGAAAATGATTTAACATATGTAGTTGGGAGTAATTTTGAATCTTTCATATTTAATTATATTAAATATAATTTTTTTCAGAATAGTCACTTCTCATATTATTGTAAAAGTTTAGAAATTGTATTTTAAAATTGATATTATGTTTAAAGTGAGAATATTTGATTATTTTAATAATCAAAAGTTTAAAATATAAATATAATTTTTATATACGAGTTTTATTATTTTAAAAATGTATAATTTTTTAAAATTTTTTATTTCTAGAGTTTTCTCTCTTTTTTTATATTTTTTAACTATTTATCTTTGAAGCAAACTTTTCAGTTATATTTGATCAGTTTCTTCAATAGAGTAAGTTGATTTTTCTGTTTTTGTTCTAGTCTATATTCTTTTGTGCATGTGGATCATCTTGGTTTCATGTAGTGTTTGAGTTTTCTATAAGAGTATTTGTTGATCAATGATCATAATTGTGTGCCCTGATTGTGTTTGTGTTGTTCATATTAACAAATAAAGCTTCATATGTGTTTGGAGGTGTTTTTAGGGATCATTGAGTGGTTGGTCTGTCTTTCAAGTAAGGGAAGCTAATTGCAATATTTTAAATTATAGAAATCTTTAAATTTCTTATTTTCATGATTGAGTTGTATGATGAAATTTAATATGTTGAATTTGGTTGTTTTGGATGTTTGCCTTGTGGTTTGTCTTGTTTGAGTTTGTGTTGATTGAGGAACTCAAAATCTGATCAATTGAATTAATTGTTATGTGTCATGGCATAAAAATTTCTTTTGACCTAAGTGTTAAGAAAGAAATACCAATTTGACCATTTGAATAAGTATCATTTTCCAAAATCACATAAATTTAATCGGTTGATATCTAACATAACGCTGAGCAGTTACAAGCTCGTGATGAGCATCAATTCATTGTGCAAGTTTCAAAGCATTTTAACTCGAGACCGTTAAGCGCCACTTTTTAATTGTTGAGTTTGGGAAAATGCAAATGATTTGGCACTAAGTGATAACATTACACAATTGAGCGTCATATTTCATCGTAGGTCTGAGGCATTTTGTTCCAGGATGTTGAGCAATAGTCGAGTGTTAATTTTAAGAGAATAATGGTACTTAGCGCCAAGATTGTCATTGAGCGTCACCTTTTGCGAAAGGTTTAGCGTTGGGCTCCTGGCCTGCCGTTGAGTGTCACCTTTAGTGAGAAGCCTAGTGTTGGGCACTACTTCTAAGCGCTGGTATATATGTTTGAGTTTTCTTATTCCATGGTTGTTTGAAATTAATTTGCAATGTACTTTACACATGTATAAGAGTATATGATGTTTATTCATGTATGAAATTATGATGATGATGAGTATGGTATACGTGTTGGCTTAATTCCATGGATCTTGTTGAGAGATTCTATTGTAACATTTCATTCATGTATGTATTGATATATAGATTTAATATTGGATGTTAACATGTCCTTCTAATAACCATCAATTCACAAGAAGAAAATGGTGAGATACGTGGTGAAAGGTAAGAGGTCATAGTCTAAGGGTTTTTACCTTGGTCATGGTTGATAAACTGACCTAGTGGTAGCTTGGGTGGGCAAACTGTTCCACCACAATAACTCACCAAATTTTGATATCAATACATGTATTTAGATTGTCAAATCCAATATGAGCATACCTATGTTTTATGATTTTTTATATGAGTTATTTATATGTGATAGTCTCTCCATGTCTGTTGTATGATTACTCATTTTGCATGTTAGCTTACCCTTTCTTATGTATTTGTTTTTGTCTATGTGTTCTCTTTATTTGCAATGATTACCTTAATTATGTGAACAAATGAGTATGTAATAGTTGATTCAATGCAAAATGATGTTGTATATGTTTTTTTTTTAAAAAAACCTTATTATACTTTATATCAGTGTAATACTATATTTTAATTGTATAGGACCAATGTGTACATATATATATATATATATATATATATATATATTTATTTATTTATTGTATTATAGTTATATTTGATATAAATTTAATAGTATTATGTATGCATATATTTGTGAATGATTTATTCTCAAATATTAGACATGTGATAGTTTTTTAGTAGCGGTATACTATTAAAATTAGGTGTTAGACTTCTTAATTCTTAATCTTTTAGTAATATGAAAAAAAAAAATAAACACATAGCTTGATAGGATAATTAAAATTAAATTTATGGATATAATTTAACAATAATAATACGTGTATCTAGACATTAAATTAGATATAAACGTATAAATTATTAAATAAGATCATTAATACTAATTATTGTATTAAAAGTATTATTTATTTTAGAATCTGAAACTCCTTTTGTTATTAAAAGACATTTTAGAGAGTTTGAAAAGAAAATTATATGTAAACTTCTCATTACTTTATTCATAAATGTGAAACTACTCATCATTTTCACATAAATTATACAAATAATCAACATAATAATTAAATTCAAACATGTAAATTCTCTTTTCCTTACATATTAAAAAAAGGATCTCATTCAGCTAATAAGTACTAACTTTAATTGAATTTAAATTTCAGTTTTTCTTTTACTTGCAACAAAATGAGAGTAGAGGGGGTTTGGAGTTTAGTTACGTAAGTTTATTAAATATTTGAAAATATATATACTAATATAGTTGTTATTATTGAAACAATATTTTTGTAAAAAATAACTAAAAACGTGGAAATCTTGTTTTACATATCAGGATTTTATTTCGTAGTATCATTGTAATTATTGAAGTATAAATTAATTTTTAGGTTTAATAGGTTCTCAGGTCCCTGTATTTTGGGGTTTGTTTTAATTGGGTCCTTCAATTTTTGAAATGATCAATTAGGTCCCTAATTTTGTCATTTTGAATCAATCAAAGTCTTAAATACAGTGAATGCCGTGAAGTTTTTGAACATGTGTCAGACTGATGATGATTCCAGGTGACACAATTTCAATTGCATAGGTGGATTATAAAAGAGTGAAATCCCTAAATTAAAAGGATATATTTGAAGGTAAAATCCCTAAATTAAAAGGGATTTCATCCTTTTATAATACACCTATGCACTTGAAATGGTGTCACTTGGAAGCGTCAGTGTGTCACGTGTTCAAAAACTTCACGTCGTTAACTGAAAAGCTTTTATTAATTTAAATTGACAAAATTAGAATTTTCAAAATTAGAAGATCCAATTAAAACAAACCCTGAAATATAAGAGGTCCGAACTTATTAAACCTAATTTTTATAACAGTTTTGAAAAGAGTAGTTTTGAAATACATGAAAGCGTATAAGAACATGCATATGAAGAATTGTCTTCAGTGTTACAGCTGTCGGTGTTTAGGTCAAGAGAAAGAGTTTTGGATGATTACGATGCCAATTTAAGAATAAACTTTTATAAGTTGTATAATTATATTAAATATAAATTTTAATTATTTAATCATAAAATACGTGCTTTTATATTATTATTACTAGTGCGAGGAAATGAATTAAAGTCAAACAAATGACACTGGATTTCGTTGTTGAAATCCTTTCAAGTATAATGAAACAAAATTATTATTATTTTTTTCTTACAACTTATATTTTTTTCATAATTTAAAAATACGATGGAAGTAGAAGAGACTGGAACATTGAAGATGGTGCTTTTTGGGTTTTGGTGGATAAAAGAAAGCGACCAATGAATGAATGACAGTTGGCACGTTTTACTCCACAGGCTTATCGTGCACTTTACCCTACATCAATAATTTCATTTAAAAGAAGGGAATAATAGTGATATTCAACTGCTCCAAATTCTGCAATATTAACATATCAATATTTTGGACTTCTGTTTTATATTAATTAGTATTTAATTTACATTATTATTACAATAAAACAAAGCCGCAGGAATTTAAGAATTAATTAGATTGATACTTAAATACAAAGTATTGTAAATTTAGAACAAGTTGGTTAAATAAATTAAATAGTTGAAACCCAAAACATTTTCAAATACTAAATAGAAAATTGTTTAATTAAAACTAAATTAAAAATATCTAAATTTATGAGTTATTTAAAATTTAAGTAAACCTTATATTTTTATAACAAAAAGAATTGAAAGGTTAAATTGATTTTTGTTGATAGACTAATGTTTATACTTAATCTCTGTATCTTTCAGAGAATGTACTATGTGAGAATGAATTCAGACTTTCTTTTTACCAACCAATGTTGTCAATTGAGGCACAACTATCATACAGATTAATACACAATTTATACTACAAAACATGAAGAAATAAATCATAAATCATTCTTCAAGAATCCTTGATTACAAAGCATGGTTGTTATCCTTAAACTTGGTGGTAAGATATTAATTATTGTAGATAAAAATGAATGAAGGGTTGTAGCTTAGGGTGAAAAAATACCTAATTAACATAATATGTAAAATTAAGATCTGTGATATATAAGCTTTATTGTTTAAGATAGTAAATTTAAAGATGCTTAGCCACACAGAACTATGCCTCTGATCAAGTCTGACTTGTATCCTGTAAAAACCATAAACACATGCAATGTAAAAACAATAATAATAAAGGATTAATAACTTTTTTATCGAAGAAAATAATTGCAGATAAAAAACACAGAATATGCACCATGTCAATTTTCCTCTCCATCCATTATTTCTAATTTCTATTAGAGTAATAAAATCATAACACACTTCTACATTTGACACAATATATAAGGGTAAAATGGTCTAGAAAGTATAAAGTTTTGTAGTTTTTCAAGAAAAAAGAAAGTAAAAAGTCAATAAGGGTAATGTCAAATGAATGTAAAAAATTTAAGTGTGTCAAAGAATCATTTATCTTTCTATTATGTGTTAGATTAAGTGCCTTAGAAACTACGAACATGTATTATCATAAACTGTTTTCTTCCAATGAATATTTGTCTTCTTTTCTTTCTTTTTTTTCTATTTTTTGAAGCTACTTTTCTTTTAGTATTAAGATACTTTATAGTTGAAAACTCAGAAATTGGGCCAAGATCTTTACAAAATGTTTTTTTTACATTTTTTTTCAAGTTAGTTTAAGTTATTCGGTATATAATTGGTTAATTTTTTTATGTTTGCATTCCAAATCGTTTGAACTGTCCAAATATACTGGTTAAAGACACTCTAATGCTCAAGTAAATTCTTAAATTTGTAATAAATACAATCACATTTAATCTCTATTTATATAGTTGGAAATGAGTTTGTGATTCAGTTCAAACACGATCCATTTCACTGAGTAACTCTAAATAATAATCTTGATTAGGAGTGATATTTAAGAGTTCTTATTACTTGATGTTGTCCGACCTCTCAAGCTTCCATTATGACCGTAAAATTAGCTGATAAACCTTTCTTATTAAATAAATTTTAATTGGATAATGCCTAACCTATTCAAAGTCGTCCCTTTTTAATTTATATGACTGTATAGCCATGCAATACAAATATCAATCATTATAATACTAAGTAATTTGAGTTCAAGAGTTCTCATACAAAATGGTTGAGTAAAAATAACATTACCAAGAAACACAATTGTTTTAAGAACTAACCAGAGAAGTATTGTGTTGGAAATTATATATCAAATGATTAAGTGAGCTATGATCAACTTGGATGATCAAGTCTTAAAACAGACATCAAGGCTTCAATTAGTAAAAATATTTTAAGGAATGAAAAATCATCATTATCTTATTTCCAATTTCATCACCTGAATTTTTCACTATTTTCCCTTTCTTGTAGACATTTTCTTCTTCTCTACATGAATATCTAAATTCCAAATCACACAACAGAATAATGCAGACTCCAAATTTACACAACTCAAAAAAATCTACTGAAACTAAACAAAAGAAACAAAACTGAGAACAAATCAGAGTACTGACTATGTTTCTTGTTTCCGAGGTTGTACATTCTTGTCGTTTCTGATTTTGGAACTTTTATCAGCATTCTTGTCTGGAAGTATCACGTGAAGCGACGCGTCCAAATCTAACAGAACCTTTCCACATAAATTGCAGACACTGAAATCGAAATCATTCAAATGTAAAGATTCGGGAGATCAAATTTAATGAATGTTCTTACAAAGAAATTAGATTTAACTTAATATTATAAAATTAGTGAGATTTATATATTATAATTTTAATTTATCTCTATCGATAAAATTAGATGAAGAAAAGGGAATAAATTATTGAATTACCTGCAAGAATCGACGGAAATGTCACCATAGATGGGTTCCAATCTGGTGGGGCAAACCCTGCAACAATGACTGCACCACTCCATGCATGCCAACATTCGTGTTGAGATTCAAAGTGGCATAAATAACCTAATTAGAGCTTTCTAAATACCATTAAATACCTTTGACTAAGCATATAAACCATGCATATAGTAATATAATATATGTTTCATATATTCGAACCCAAAATATTCAAACTTGATTATACTTTTAAAAATATTTGATAACAGAATTGTTTTTAAAAATATTTGACAACAGAATTATTTGCTTACTTTTATTAGGATGGATTCCTATTATATAATTATATATAAAAAAATATTTTTTTTTTTGTTTTTTCAATTTTACACTTTTAATTACTATTTTTAAAATTTAAATAATTATTCACAATAAAAATTTATTTTCAATTTTATTATTTTAGTAAATTTTTTAATTCAAATAACTACTCATTATAAAATAACTATTTGCACTTTTATTATTTTAGTAACTATTTTAGTAATTACTTTATCTGCAGAAATTAAATATATGTTAGGATGTTTGTAATAAGTCATGAATTGTGTGTATTACATTTTTGTTTATCTACTTAATTCGGATTGTGCTTGGTTTTCACGTTCTAGGTTTTACTTTTTGTATTGGTTAATCATGTGTATATTTTTTTTATAGATAAAGCAAATTTGATCTCTCTTTTTCATATATTTTTATTTTTAACCAATTGCTTAAACCATTTTTCCCTTAAAATTATCTGATCAAACATCTGTTTTTTTTTTTCATTCTGTTATGTACAGAAAATAGAAAAAAAACAAAAGAAAAGCATTTTTAGTGTCATTTTTGTAAACGAATTTAAAATAGAAAATGTTATTTTAAAGCAATTAGGCTCTTAATTCTAAAGTTCTAAAATTACTTCATAATTCTTAAATCATCACAAATCCCAATAATTTAGGCATAAAGACATGCTTATATTTTGAAACTACGGTAATTAAAAAAATTGTTATGCAAAAAAAAAAGTTAATCCATTTGAGACTAGAGGTGTAGAAAATATAATCAATTTTGAGTAGTTTTAGTCTTGTAAAAATTTAAAGAGCCAAAATAAGTTTTATGATTACAATATGTTTATTTATGTTTTTTTTCTTTCATTCTCTCTTTCTTTCCCAATATAAATAATATTTTTAACTAATTTCTTATATATTTATTATTTTTTATTTTAGTCCTTGACTTTATTTTTTATCATAAAAGGTAACAAAAACAATTTAATACATGTATCTTCCAATATTATAAATTTGAAACACATGTTCATGTGAATGGTAAAACTAGGACATGTCAAATAAACAAATAGTTAAACCAAAATATTAATTTTTTCATGCCAAAATTTAATTTTGCATTTGATAATTTGAAATTTTAAAATTGTGTATCCAATTGTTAATATATCCATTGAAATAACATATGATAAAAAACTTGTTATTAAATTTTATTATTAATATTGATGACACAAAAGTAAATCATAAGTTTGACTTTTCCTTTTTTAAGAGATGTTTTAAAACTTTAATTATTTTTTTTATCATGATACACTTTTATATTCATTTGACACATAGTATAAGGGTAAAGTAGTCATAAAAATGTAAATTTTTGTATTTTTTTAAAGAAAAAAAGAACAAAAAATAACAAATGATAGTGTCAAATAAATGTAAAATTTTAAGTGTGTCAAATAATATATTTTTTTTTATTTTTTATTGAAAAGGGTTAAAGAGAAGAGACATAGTTCTGTATCTATGCTCTAAACTTTCATTCTAGAGAATTTAGCTACAAGTATTATTTTGAAACCATTTTCAATCATATATCCAAACACTATTTACAATTAAAACTTATTAATAATTACTTCATATAAAACTTTAAAACATATTTATTCGTAATTTTTATTACAATAATTTTTGTTATAACAAAGTTTACTCTAACAAATACCTTAAATGAAAACATGATTGTCATCGTTACACATAACTTTTTTGTCACAAAATTATACTTGGTTATGAAATATCACAAAAATTAAATATATGATTAAATTTTTATAAAACCAAAATAATTTACTTAGGAAAGTTTCTACGACCATTTTTAGATGTGATTTTAGTTGTTGTTATACATTTGGTATTGCATTTATCTGTATTTTGAATTGTTAGAATAAATGTTTACTTGCAACTCACTGTATTTCATACTTTGTTATACATGTGATTTCGTATTGTATTAGTCTGTATTTTGAAAATGTTTATCGTGCAACTCATTGTATTTCATACTTTGTTATATATGTGATTTCGTATTGTATTGGTCTGTATTTTGAAAATGTTTACTGTGCAACTTACTGTATTTCATACTCTGTTGTGCTTATTTGTTTATGTTTTTCTTTCTTTTAATCTCTGTACGAATTTTTTGCTACGTCATAAAATGTGTAGATCTATTATAACTTACAAAACTATGTACGTCATAGCTCGTTTTTGTACGTCATAAAATATGATTTTTGTATTAGTGTTTCTACGACCATTTTTATATGTGATTTTAGATTCTGCTATACATTCGGTATTGCATTTCTCTGTATTTTGAATTGTTAGAATAAATGTTTACTTGCAACTCACTGTATTTCATACTTTGTTATACATGTGATTTCGTATTGTATTGGTCTGTATTTTGAAAATGTTTACGGTGCAACTCATTGAATAATTAAATTAAACATAATATATAATATATTGATGTTTGTTTTAATTATTTCTGTTAGGATTACTACTTAATAGTAGTGATCCGTTAGGTCTCTTAAGAGATTCATCCTTTTTTTCCTTTTTCCTAACCTATTTAAAGGTTAGGGTTTTCCTTTCCTTAGTAATAGTAATACAAAAAAACTATGTACGTCATAGCTCGTTTTTGTACGTCATAAAATACGATTTTTGTATTAGTGTTTCTACGACCATTTTAAGATGTGATTTTAGATTCCGTTATACATTTGGTATTGCATTTCTATGTATTTTGAATTGTTAGAATAAATGTTTACTATGTTATACATGTGATTTCGTATTGTATTGGTCTGCATTTTGAAAATGTTTACCGTGCAACTCATTGTATTTCATACTTTGTTATACATGTGATTTCGTATTGTATTGGTCTGTATTTTGAAAAGGTTTACTGTGCAACTCACTGTATTTCATACTCTGTTGTGCTTATTTGTTTATGTTTTTCTTTATTTGAATCTATGTACGAATTTTTTGCTACGTCATAAAATGTATAGATCTATTATAATGTACAAAACTATGTACGTCATAGCTCGTTTTTGTACGTCATAAAATATGACTTTTGTATTAGTGTTTCTACGAACATTTTTAGATGTGATTTTAGATTCTGCTATACATATGGTATTGCATTTCTCTGTATTTTGAATTGTTAGAATAAATGTTTACTTGCAACTCACTGTATTTCATATTATACATGTGATTTCGTATTGTATTGATCTGTATTTTGAAAATGTTTACGGTGCAACTCATTGAATAATTAAATTAAACATAATATATAATATATTGATATTTGTTTTAATTATTTCTGTTAGGATTACTACTTAATAGTAGTGATCCGTTAGGTCTCTTAAGAGATTCATCCCCTTTTCCCTTTTTCCTAACCTATTTAAAGGTTAGGGTTTTCGTTTCCTTAGTAATAGTAATACAAAAAAATATTTGCATACTATTCCAGAAATAAAATAGATAAGTTTTTCTCTTACCTTTCCTGAAGATTTTGCACAGATCAGTTTGTTTTCCATCTTCCAGAATCCTGACGAATGCACACCGCCAGAGGGACCTCGTGCTTCCTTTCTCCTTGCTTCCAGAAGAAGACCCACGTTCTTTTCTCTCTCTTGCTGGCAATACTGCCTCGAGGCAGTAAGCATATTGGAGATATTTTATCTCAAATAAGTTCGTGGAGAACTGGGCCTCAGTTTTAATACTTTTAGGCTCATCTTAATATAGTATCAGAAGTACAACACGTTTCTTGATTATTTCTTGGCAAGATGGACAACCCAGATCCCACCACCCAACCTTCCATCCCGTTTTATCTTCATCCTGGAGAAAATCCAGGTACTACCCTTATTTCTCAAATTCTCAATGAAACTAACTACTCATCTTGGAGCAGGAATTTGAAAAGGGCTATTCTCTCCAAAAACAAGATCAAATTCATTGATGGTAGTATCAAGAAACCACCAAGAACCGATTCTTTGTTTGATGCTTGGGAAAGATGTGACACCATGGTTTTATCTTGGATCATCAAGACCCTTTCCCCTCATATTGCCGATAGTGTCATGTATGTTGCTAATGCCAAAGATTTGTGGGAAGAACTTAAAGAAAGATTCTCTAAAGGAGACTATTTTCAGATCTCCTACAGGATATACACTCCATTAAACACGGAGAGTGAAATCTTAGCAATATTTCACTGACTTGAAAATTCTATGGGAAGAATTAAAATCCCTTTTACCCCTGAACAGATGCAGAAATTACTAAAAATGATAAAAGGCATTGACAACTCTTCATACAGTGTTAGCCAAGTGCAAAGAAACAGTCTTGGAAATCCAGGTAATTTTTCATGGATTATAGACACTGGGGCCACTAATCATTTGACCCATGAAAGAAAACATTTTATTACTTTTCATAAAATTAAACCCATATCTGTTAGACTTCCAAACAACTCTATGGTTACTGTCCAACATGCTGGAACTATTTAGTTTTCAAAGAATTTCATCATCCTTAATGTTCTCTATATTCCAGAATTTTCTTTTAACCTAATATATGTTCAAAGTCTAACTAGGGATTTAAATTGCACTCTAACTTTTTCTTCTAAGACTTGTCAGATACAGGACAACTCTATCTTGAAGATGATTGGGCATGCCAATGTTTTCAAAGGGCTTTACTATCTACAATCTTTCCCTGTTTTTAGTCAGGAATATGTTCCTAAATCTGTATTTTCTTGTAAACAAGTTAATGATGATTTGTGGCATTACAGACTGGGTCACCCTGGCCACAAAATCATAGAACAAATTTGTAAGAATTTTCCTTATGTTCAAATGCCATCCAAAACTGTTTGTGACATTTGTCACTATGCTAAACAACGTAAACTGCCCTTTTCTAAAAGTACTACTGCTTCTACTAATTGTTTTGAATTGATACATTGTGATATATGGGGTCCTATCTCTATTCCTTCTATTCATGGACATAAATACTTTCTTACAATTGTTGATGATTATAGTAGACACACTTGGGCCTTCTTGATACACAGTAAAGGCCAAACTAGGGAACTTTTACAAAATTTTATTCTAAAGATTAAAAATCAATTTGGCAAAATTGTTAAGACTGTTAGATCTGACAATGGTCCTGAATTTAACTGTGTTACTATGTATGATTCTTATGGAATTGAACATAAAAAAAGTTGTGTTGAGACACCCCAACAGAATTCTATTGTTGAACGTAAACACCAAGATATTCTTAATAAAACTCGTAGTCTCCTTTTTCAATCCAACATACCTACTGCTTATTGGTCTTATGCTATATCTCATGCCATTTATTTGATAACAGATTACCCACAACTGTTTTAAATGGTAAGACTCCTTATGACTTAATATACGACATTCCTCCCACTTATTTGAATCTGAAAACCTTTGGCTGCCTATGTTTTGCTTCCACTTTAGAGCAGAACAGGCATAAATTAGATTCTAGAGCCAGAAAAGGTGTTTTTCTTAGGTTATAAAAATGGTGTTAAAGGATATGTTATACTGGATGTTAGTACTAGGGAAATATTTTTAAGCAGAAATGTTATTTTTTATGAAAATGTTTTCCCCTACAAGGATGCATAGGATGATAAGTTCAGCCATGATGAGAAAGAGATTGACAATGTTTTACCTAATATTTTTGGGTCTAGTCAATACTATGATGAAGTGCAGAATTTTGAGGAGAATGGAAATACAGAACAGAGGTCTACTAACAATGAAGAAGCTACCATCGACACTAACAATGAAGAAGCTACCATTGACAGTGATACAAATCACTCTAACGATATGGAAGATCATAATTCCAGAAAATCTACTAGAGTTAAGAGGATTCCTGGATACCTAAATGACTACATACACCAGGTTAATCATTCATGGTCCAATTATCGTCTGTGGTGTGATTGGCATCTGCATATGTCCATTTGAAGCTGAACTGTTGGAGCTTGTTCCTGGACTGACATATTGAAAATGTTGTAACTGTGGAGGGCGCATAACTCTCTGTACTTTTGGCTGAGTTGGGTGAAAGTAACTTCCGTTGTAATTTTGAATACCTGTGATAGATTTTACTACATGTGGTGGTGCTAACATGGTCAAAAGTGAATTTAGATTATGATTGTTCGAGGAAAGAAAGGAGTATGATTTTGAAAAGGCCTCGCTTATCTTCTTCAGTTGTCCTGCACTGACAGATCTTGCAGTATTTTGCGGCTGCTCAAAGGGATCCTCAATCTAATCAATCAAAATTCAGATACAAATATTCAGCATACAAACATCTTCCTCTCGCGAGAGGAAGGAGAATGTTGTGGTGGTGTGACTTTGCGGTGGCGGGATGATGATGGCGGTGGTTGCTGTGCGACGGCGGCCTTGGACGAGCTCATGGTGGCTGGTGAGAGTCACCGGATGGCTGCCATGGAGGAGGTAGCGGCGCAAGAGAAGGAATTTTTCCCCTTTCCTCCGAAACCCTAATTTTGTGTGGGGAAGACGTGGCAGGCAGTGTACAGAGAAGATGTGCAGAGCCGTTAGCCACCTCACCAAAAAAATTAACGCCATATATTTTTAGGGACTAAATATACATGTTTCCATACTAAGAGGACGAAATGCCATCAATGTTCTATGCATGAACTAAAACCAAAAATCAGTGAAACTTCAAGGGTTAAAAGGATATTTAACCCTAAAATTTATATCATCCCTTGTGCATATGCCAACTATTTACAAAAAAACAACAATTTTTTAATTAATTCGTATCTTTGAGTTATTTCGGTATCCATGATCGTTTTTTTTTTTCACAACTGTATCATCAGTTAACGTTAATCTTTCCGATTAATCTAAAGCTCAAGGAGCATGAGGTCCTTGTTTTCAAGGAACATGCATAATGTTAACCCTAAAGCTATTCTTCCCATGAGGAGTCTCGTGAGGCTCTCCAAAACTGTTACGCTCAACAACGACAACATTGATCCCACGGAACTACCTTTCTCCGATGTTATTTCTCTCTGAATATTACAATGAATTATACAAATTGTCAACCTTTGAAAATTGTGACACAGCCGTAGGGGGCTTATTCTATATTCATAAGGCCATTAATAAAAGTAATAATTAAATTGCTCCTCTACTTTTCTCTTCAATGCTTTAGGGAATGTTTGAATTAGGCATTGCGAAAGTCTGCGTGCCATCACAGGCTTCATTCAATTTTGTAATTTGCAAATAATTTTTTCTAATAATTAAATAAAAGATACATTAATATTCTGAATTGATTTTATATATCAATATTTCACATAGTATTGGTGATGAATTTAAATGTAAATATAAGTTAGATACGAGAGAAATTAAGTGTTAAAGATTTTGATTTTTCATTTAGAGTTTTTAAGATTTTAAAAAACAGTGGTGTCAATTTTATTGACAAACTTTTCTAAAAAAAAATTCATCGGCAATATTTGTTTTGATAGATTTACTGATCGAGACAACTATATGTAAAGGTCAATATTATAATATTTTAGTTTTTATTTTACTTTTAGCAAATTTGTTTGCTTAGTCTCACTTTTTGGCATTGATATTATTGTAGTTATCGTGTAATCATTTGTTAATGTACAAAGATTTTAATTGTTGAATATTTTACGTTGAATAAAAATAAAATAAAATAATGTAAACTATTTTATAAGTAAATTTTATTAGTTAAGTTAGGTTTCAATTATGGGTTGAAGTTATATATTTATGGAGTGTTGAGTGTTTTGATACATGTTTTAATTGCTGTTTGTTTTTTGGTTAAACTACGAAGGTAATTATAAAAGATACTTTAATGTCAAAATTAATAAAAAATTGATAAATTTAGCATTTAATGTAAATTAATCAACATCAAATTATTTAATTATTGTTTGGAAATTATTTACAGCTCCTTTGTTGCACCTCGTTCATTTATCAATTGTAAATCTAAAGAAAATATTATGGAATCCTCAGAACATGCATAAGGGAAGAAATCCAAGAAGCAGAGGTCTTCGTCCAGAAACATAATCTTCATTTTGGACACGGAACATTATCGGGTGAAGTGAATTCAGTCAAGAACGTCCATATTCAATGTCTTCGCCGTTAGCAGTTTTGACAATTGTTGTGTGATGCATCGTTTGTGACGAGATAGATGAGTGCGTGTCATTTTGTATCGTAGCAGTAATTGGTAGTAGACTCAAACATGTATGCTTCTGCTCCTTGTATATCTTTTTCAATAATGATATTTTCACACATATAAAACGTTTCATTTTACATTATTTATTATTATTATTATTATTTTTTAAATATAAAAGTTTATTTTTTATGATTATTTTATCTTTATATTATATGTGAAAAGAATATAAAAATATCTTATCTTATTATTATTTTATTATTTTAAAAGAAAAATGATATTTTAACATACATAAATTTTTTATATTATGCTTCAGTTGAAAAGGACCGAAATTGATTGTCCTTATTTTCTTCTTTATGCTTCGTGTCCCGAACGTCCTAATCTCACCAAGATGTTCTCTGACGATCGATGGGTGATCTGTAGAAAACACTTCGACGCTCAAGTCAGATATGTTTCTTAAAGAGGATTTTTATGATTATCGAAAAGTGTCTTTACCTGTACATTAATCTTGTATTTATAGACTTCATAATCATTAGGCCTATTAATTACTCGTTAGTACATTATATTTTCAGGTAATATAACCTGCTAATCACTTATTAATATCATATATTCGTGCTTGATATGACCATTAAACTTATTAATTAGTCATTGATGTTTTCTCGCTTACCCGTTAATTATGTTGTCATGTGACCGATCGATCAATTGGTGTAAACATAAGAAACTAGTCGGCTGTTAACACCGCTTCACGAAGTCAGGAACTGTTCCTGGGATGATTGCAGCCCATACCATATAGTACGTAAGCCCCTCAAGCCCCAAGCAACTGAGTTCATTTGCGAAGGAGTTTTGTTTATGCCGAATGGATTTAGAATGGCAAGAAGGACCTCTTTCCAACTGCGCACCGGTCTCCTTGACCTAATTGTTTCTTGAGTGACCACGTAATCTGTGATTGAACTGAAACTGTCTGGCTTTATTTATACCAAAAGTGTAAGTACGTAAGTTTTGTCAAAAGAATTAAGTCGAAACAAAACATGCCATCAAAATTCAACTAAAGTAAACTTGAGATGAGTTGCATTTTAAGTATTAGGAAGGACTTTTTATTATATTATTTTATTAATGATATATCCCTGAACCAAGCAGTCAAAGCTACGACTACGGCTGCGACTTTGCCTACGTCTTTGTTCCTCTTTCTTATACGACCGTTCGGTGCTTCTCCGATGAAACCTTCTTGATGGGCTTCTTATCTGGGGTGTCGTTCCTCCTTCACGTACTTATGGAGATGACTTGCACAAATAAATTCTTTGATCTTATCTTTGAGTGTTACATACTCTTCGATAATATGTTCTAGGTTTTGATGGTACTGACTGTGCTTCCCTCCATCAACACTTTTTGGTGAATAAAGCTTTATGACCTAAAATAGTTCAATACTAAGGGCTTCCTCAAGGATTTTTGCCATGTTGTGTAATGATCAAATTTAGGCATTCGAAGAAAGTCCTTTGAACGAGGACCTCCTCCCTTGTCTTTGTCGAGAAAAGATCGCCTCTCTTCCGTATTTTCTCCTACAAAAGTTTCTTGCGGTTGTTTTTGAAAAGTGCACAGTTCTTCAACGCATATGATTTTTGTTTCCTTGCTCTGCAACTCTCCCAACGTTTGTGGTTCCTCAGCATATAGAAAATCAGCAAAGGGTCCAGGCTTTAATGCGGTAGTCAAGCTACTGATTATGAACTTCCTATCTACATCCTTTACCTGACGAACGGTCTGATTAAATCGATCCATGAAATTTTTTAGCGTCCCCTCCCTCCCTTGTCGTATCCTGACCAGCGCAAGGTATGTCAAACCCTGCGCTTTGCAAGACGCATACTATTGACCGAACAAGTTTCGCAACATCGCAAATCCATCAATTGTCCCATGTTCTAGAGAGTGAAACCAATATAAGACTTCTCCTTTCAAGGACAAAGAGAAAACCCGACCCCAGACTAGGACCGTAGGTGTTCCTCTGAGTCAGTCATTCCGCTATACTTATCCATCGCGGGGAGATTTTGTTTTCAGATATTAGATCTTTCATGACTGCTGCGGTGAAGGGATGAAATGAAGCGCCTCTGTCGAATCAGGTCACTCCTCCCTATTCCGCCTTGCCCAAATGAACATAAAAATTATAACCATAACATTACTTTTCTCATAAACATTGTCTGACGACACTCTCACTTGGCTTCATGAGTTGGTGCATCTACATATAGTTTAGACTTTACTATTTTTGATCTCTTCCAAAAGGAAACGAATTTATTCTAGTTTGCAAATTGGTTCGCCCATCTTTAATGAAAATAAAATGAACGTGAGGATATTCTTCTATTGCTTCTTTCTAAAATACTATCAAATACTCTAAATAAATTTAAAATGGTCCTAAAGTACCATGCAAATGATGAATGAACTAAATAAATACAAGGTTAAACTACGAGTTGAAGAACATGCATGACAAGTCTAAATATCATGGTTTAATCTCCTAAAATGAGTTATAATGCATACAAAAGAATATGAATGTATGATATGTCTGTTTCTGAACATGAATTTTATTAAAAAGTGAATTTGAGAAGAATTAAGGGAAATGAAGAAAAATGACAAGAAATAAAAGAAAATAAAATAAAAGTTTATGAAAATTACTTAATTATATGATCAGTTTATAGATTAAAAATTATTTTAATTTATAAAAATAAAATATTATACTTTTATCTTACTTCATAAAAGTAAGTTAAATTAAATTATAATTAATTAAATTATGTTATAATGGAATGTGAATAAATGTTTAAAATGAAAAAATAAATATTAATAAAAATATGTTAAATTAAAATTTGATTTATAAAAATAAAAACAAAACGCAGTGAATGCCCATAATGAAGACACTAGATTCTAAACTTTAAAAGTGCCTAAAATGATGCAGAAATGGAGAAACATAAAGTGTTTGTGGAAATGCCTGAAAGAAAACCTAATACGCAGTGAGTGTTTGATAAAATGTCTAAATGAACTAAAAATATGATTTATGAAAATGTGAACGATGGAACACGTCTGAATACCTAAAAATAATCATAATATGCATGCAAAATTGGAAAAGAACCAAAATTCACAAAATCACCTCTTAAAACCAATTTTTGCAGCACTTGACAGCAAAGTTAGTGTGATAGCAAATGCTCATGTATGCTCTATCATGTAAAACTGAACTATATGATACACAGATGCTTAAAACCTATTTGGTATTAGTGTTTATAATAAGTCAAGTCAGTTACATTTTGTAACTAAATCTTACCCTTTCCCTCATGTATATAAACTACAGTCTCTAGTTTAATAAAGCAGTACACACAGTACATAGACAAAGTGGTTGAAGTGTGAAGAAGTTGATTGTGAGATAACACAATAGGATCAAGAACGTGATCTGTGGGTGATCGGTGGCCAAGATTTCATTTCTTGATCAAGTAAACGTGGTTGAAGAATGGCTGGTGGTGATAATCACATTTCGACGGTGAATCTTCCAATTCTCACGAAGAAAAATTGGGATCGATGGAGTGCACAGATGCGAATCCTGTTCAAGTTCCAAGATGTGAGTGATGTGGTTGAAAGTGACTGCCAGGAGTTTGCTTCGGGTACTACAGATGAGCAGAAGGTTATAGCCAAGAAGAAAGATAACAAGGCACTGTTCATAATTCATCAATGCGTTGACGATGTTCATTTTGAAAAGATTCGGAACGTAAGCACTGCTAAGGAAGCTTGGAACATCTTGGTTCGAAGTCATGCAGGAAGTGAGAAAATCAAGAGAATGAAGCTTCAAATCCTTAGGAGACAGTATGAGTTACTGCAAATGGAGGATAGTGATAGAATTGGTGAGTATTTCAACAAAATACTCACAATCACGAATCAGATGAAGGGCTGTGGAGAATCTATCACTGAGCTTATGATTATTGAGAAAATCCTGAGATCTTTGCCGCAGAAATTTGACCATAAAGTGATGGCTATAGAAGTATCGAAAGATTTGTCAAAAATGCAGATTGAAGAACTTCAAAGTTCTTTGGAGGCACACGAGATGAGACTAGTTGATAGAGATTCTATCAAGAATTCTGGGCAAGCCTTGAAAGTATATCATTCCAAGAATGATGAAAGAAAGAAGTGGAAAGGGAAAGGAGCAAAAGGAAATTGGAAGGCTGATAGAATCGAGTATGATCATGATAACAAGTCTGAATCAGTGGAGAGAAATGGTAGATCAGAGAAGAATAAAAAAAAGAAAGATAAAAGAAGTGTGGAATGTTTTAATTGTCACAGATTAGGACACTACTCTTATGAATGTTATGCTGATAAGCGTAAGCAGAAGAAGTATCAAGAACTTTGATATGAGTGTTTCAATGTATTAGCTTATTTTGGCAACAAGTAGTTCTAGATACATTGAAAGCTGTCAAGGTTGATTCTAAACTAGAAAGTAGAATTTCACTTCTACTTCAATTGATTCTCAATTCCACTTTTAACAGTCATCACTTCTCGGAGGAGTTTAATACATTGAAAGCTGAAGAAGTAATCCAAATTCCTGTTTATTTTTTCTTCTCTTCTTCTGTCACTTTTTTTTTATTGTCTTCTTCTGTCTTATATTTTTACTTATCATGTTTTTTCTATTTAGAAGTGAACAATTTATCTTTTATAATTTTTTAAAATTAACGATTTCACGTCTCAAATTAAGATAATCGGATTATTGTAAATTTTGTAATGAAAAGATAAACACTAAAATACATAGTCCAGTCAGAAAGTGGAAAGCTAACATTACAACCTTGCATCACTTGTTTTGAAAATGACAATTTGTATGCAAAATATGATTAGTCGGCAAAATATGCACGTTTGAAAAACACTTACAATTAAAAGAAACATTAATGAAAAGAGTTACAGATATATGACAAAGAAAAAGTTCTGACGGACAAAACATAAGTTATCAAAAGTAAAACAAAGAAAAAAGACATTTCAAAGTTATTAATAATTTAAATATACTTTTCTGGTTCAACTTTAATCTCTCTTAAAGATAAACTCGTAAAAGAATTTTAAATTCTATAACTCACAATACCTCAAATAATTTCACATGACCAAAATTAATTAATATAAAACTATAGGGTGGGACACCAATGGTGTAATGTGACATGCACGAGTGTGGTCGTTGACGAAGATATGACTAGACACCGATTTACAACATTCTGATGCTAGTGCTCTAATTATAATATTATGTTATTTTAAATCATGAAACGAGGCTTAACTATTTTGGATAGGATTTTCCATATAGGTCTTGGCTTACCAACAATAAAAAAAAGGTATATATGTTTACAATCTTTAAATTTAAATATAAAATTAAAATTTATTTATTACCTTGATTTTGTCTTAATTAGTATCGAAAATAAAGGTGTATTTGTAGTGTAGTATATAACTACGGTGCAGAAGCACATGGTGGTGTGTTCATCAGCGACCCTTAGCGCCGTGAAGGGACAGTGGTGAATTGGCTTGCATACCTGATGCTCGAACCTTCAAATCAATCCAATTGAATAAGTGGATGAATATAAAACTCTATCTCGTCACATACACCAAAGTTCCCTATTCACCATAAATCTTCTACTATACGAAACTATGATCCCCGTCACTGACGCCATCCAAATAGTCCTTAACGCTTCTAAACGTCTTCCTCCACTCACTGTGCCTCTTCACGATGCCCTAGGCAAGGTCCTCGCGCAAGACGTTCGCGCTCCCGATCCTCACCCGCCCTACGCCGCCTCCGTCAAGGACGGCTACGCGGTCATCGCCGCTGATGGCCCCGGCGAGTATCCAGTCATTGCGGAATCCAGAGCTGGAGACGACGCTCTTGGCGTCATTCTCTCCCCTGGAACTGTCGCTTACGTTACTACCGGAGGTTCGCCTTTTCCTCTTTTCATTCTCCTCGTTTCCAAAATAAATGTAAAATAAGTTGAGGTTCTATCGCAACTGTAATTCAGTTTCTGAAGAAATTTGGTTCTAGAGTTTTAAGTTAATTTAATGGTAGTTAGGTGGAGAAATTGATACTAGCTTGCAGGACAAGTTCAGTTCCGTTCAGTTGGTTTTTGTGTTCCTCCCCCCCCCCCCCTAATTGTTAATGCTTCCAGTATACTTAATTGGAATAGAGCTTTATAGATTTATATCATGGATTATTGATTTATGGCTGATATTCTATGTCACGTTTTTATTTTCTCTTGATTTAGGACCGATACCTGAAGGTGCTGATGCGGTTGTTCAGGTTGAGAATACGGAACTTTTGAACGATACCTCAGATGGGACTAAGCGGGTCAGAATATTGGTACAAACCACCAAAGGCAATGATATACGCCCTGTGGTATGCTCTTGTCGCTTCTGTGCTTTAACTCTCATCGTAATGCTGAGTGTATGTTATGTATGGGGTGTCATTTTTAATGTCGCGAATTTGACGCGGTGTTTACTAATTTTGAATTCTGTATAATATCGAAGTTTATTAACTGTTTTGTTCACTGCTTTTTGGTATTCATTGACAGGGAGTTGATATTGAGAAAGGTGCAATAGTGTTGACATCTGGAGAAAGGCTTGGTGCTTCGGAAATTGGCTTGCTTGCTACGGTTGGTGTGACAATGGTTAAGGTATTCTTTTAGCGAGTTCCTGGATTCTGTAACCAAGCAAGCTTCTCCTTGTACTGGCTAATACTTTCTGAACTTTGGTATGTTTTGTCTAATATTGAGTATTGATACATGTAATGATGGGAAATAATGCTTTAGTGCAGGTTTATCCTCTTCCAACAGTTGCTGTTCTTTCTACTGGAGATGAACTTGTAGAGCCAACTACCGGGCATCTGAGTCGTGGTCAGGTATTGTTATTTTCTGCTAGAATCCTAGGAACAGTGAGACTAGTTCATGAAAAATGTTTAGCAGAACATTTTCAGTTATTAGAACTATCGTATGGATGGAAGCTGGTGGTTGTAACTTATAATAGACTGAAAATGCATGTCAGCTTCAGGTGTTTTTGTTAAAGGATTATTAATGTGATAATATTTGGAATAGATTACTAAGTTCTTATATGAATCAACCTATAGGTAATACCAACATTAATCAGGCTGCTTTCTTTGATTTTAGCATTAGTAGTGTGTTAAAGAATGGAGGTTCAACCAGACATTATAATGGACCTATAGTGCTCAGTCTGCTCCTTTGCAGAGGCTTAAACATACTAATTGAATTCTAGTAAATGTTGTTGGATGTAAATTTCTTACTTTACTGCATAAGATTTGTTGGGCAACCCAACACTTTCTTACCCCATTATTCAACTAATTTGTAGACTATGTATTTGTGTTTGTGCCATAATTCGCAAGAGTTGCTTGGTAAATGTAATTAAAATGGATGTAAGCTAATGTAGTTGCTTTGCAGATTAGGGACTCTAATCGTGCCATGCTCCTGGCAGCTGCAGTACAGCTTCAGTGCAAAGTTCTGGACCTTGGTATTGCTAAGGATGACAAAGAATGTCTAGGAATGATCTTGGATAAAGCTTTTGCTTCTGGAATTAATATTCTTATAACTTCAGGAGGTGTTTCAATGGGAGACAAAGATTTTATCAAGCCTTTGCTTGAAAAGCGAGGAAAAGTACATTTTGACAAGGTTATGCCATTCTTCTATTTGATTGTCTATTAATAAAAAATGTTCTGATATCATGTAATTTGTGACATGGATGCTATGTGTTTATTGTAGTTGTAGAAATAGTATTTTTCTGTATAGCGCTTTGGTGAGTATAATTTTGTAAGTCATATTTTCTGAATTTAGAATTTTTTTTTTATCTTTCAGGTGCTTATTAAACCAGGCAAGCCATTTACATTTGCAGAGATTGACTTTCAATCATCAGAAAGTAAAATTCTAGCATTTGGGCTACCTGGAAATCCTGCCAGTTCTTTAGTTTGCTTCCATCTCTTTGTGGTCCCTGCAATACGCCTCCTTGCAGGGTGGACAGATCCTCATCATTTGAGGTTACTTAATTTCAAAGTAAAATTGTTTTTATGATGATTTGCTTGCTTTTTGAATTGATTCATTCATTTATTCTTGTGCAGGGTACAAGCTCGACTTCATCAGCCCATAAAGACAGATTCATTTAGACCTGAATATCATCGCGCTTCTGTTATATGGACTGACAATGATGGAACAGGCAATCCAGGGTAAGTCAATGATGACATTTTTGTTTGGTCTGGGTCTAGCTGAATCTACTGCATATCTGTAATCTACATGCAGATTTGTTCTCTCTATTGTGTGTTTTTATAGTTTAATTAGGGAAGTTGGTATCTCTTAATGAATGAAATTTTTATTGTGTCCGTGAATCTCAGTTTTGTTGCTGTCAGCACTGGTCACCAGGTAAGCAGTCGGCTACTAAGTATGAAGTCAGCTAATGCTTTATTGGAGTTTCCAGCAACAGGAAGAGTAGTTTCTGCAGGGACCGCTGTTTCAGCTATCATAATTTCTGACCTAAGAAACATGGCTTTTGATGAGAATCATAGGTCATCAGGTGCAGCATTTGCTTTGCCAGGAATTAAATCACAAAAAGTAACTACTGATTCTTCAGGGGATGCTGAAGTCAGAGTGGCTATTCTTACAGTCAGTGATACAGTTGCTATGGGGGGTGGCCCAGATAGAAGGTATTGATATTGTATTTTATAGGTGTATGCAAACAAAGAGACATACATACATTTGAAGATCAAAATTAAAGTTTTTTTTTTTTTTTTTTTTTTTTTTTTTTTTTTTTTTTTTTGTATCTGGATTTGTTTTTTGAATCAGAAGAGCCTTCAATTGATTTTTCCGCATTTGATCAATTAGGAAGAATGCTCTCTAGACTAAAATAGTTTCTGTACTTTCTAGATAAAGCAGCTTCTAGATGCTTCAAATGAAATCTTGCAAAAGCAGAAATGTGACACCACACCTTTTTATTTTTCAAACTGCTACAATACAATACTATATAAAAAAGGTTAATGAGGTGCTGGCCATATTCATCATATCTGTTCTTGATTGCCAAAGTCAACTAGTAATTTTTTGTTATCAATTGAGTGCATCTAGTATACTCTTCCAAACCAAAGAATTTTTCTGTAGATATGAAAATGATGGAGCAGTGTGGCATATTTTATTATTAAAGCTAGATTTTAGTATGCTCATGTGCACAGCATCCACCAGCTGTTGAAGGAGTCAAATTAACCAATGTTGTAATACTATCTCTGTCGCCATATATATACTACTTTTAACCAATGAATGACATTATATTTGTTAACACTGTATATTACTTTTCGAAATCACCCTTTACGATTATTGGACCTCATCATCTCATTCTGTTCTCCTAGTTGGTTAATGTGCGCTCGTAATCTTCTCACATCTGCACAAGAGAGAGAATGAGTTTATCTTTTCAATCTATAACTTTTATTCTTTATTGACTACGCAAATTATAAAGTAAATAAGTTAAAGAAAAATTAATGCAGGAGACAATTTGAATACCTTGTGAAAAGGGAAAAACAAATTTCTTCAAAGGCTCTTATATATGGGCACAAAGGTAATAATTGTTGAATCATATTCCCAGTTGGATAATGCTGAAAGGCATCTAGATACACCTCTTTGAATCATTGTTTGAAAGGGGTCACAAAGTTGATGCAAAACTAAAGAGCGAGCTTGATGTTAGTTAATGCCAAAATGGGCATTAAAACTACTGAGGGTCTTGCAACAGTCCCAAACTTTAAGTGTTTAAAGATAACATTTCTGTTTTGGGAATTGATCTGTCATAGTGTAGTGTTCAGTTGACTGCATAACCTATCTGCAGAACATCTGTCTGAGGTTCATATTATTGATTTTTCACACATGCTTCGTTGGGGTTTGTAGTATTTTGTTCATGTAAGGCTGGTATATTTTTTGTGTTGTCTTGTTTATTTCTTTATTATCTTAATGTGTTGTTTGTTCGCTGCCTTGTGAATGAGTGGAGGAGTTGTGAAACCTGGAACTAAAATTCACTCAAATAACAATTAGAAATTAAAGGTTGACCTACCAAGTTGCTCTAGACATAATTGGAAAGTGGAAACTTTCTCTCACCCATCCTTGGGGTTAGACATTCCTCCTTCTCTGTTCTTCTAGCTGTGCATGTCACTATTTGATTAAAATAGAGTATATCCCTCTGTGCTGGGAACACTTAGGTCCAGGTTGAACCCAAAAGAAAAAATGCAGTCAACTAAGAGCTTTGGCCTGTGATTTTATTATCTATGAGTTTCTGTACTCTATAAAGTGAAGTTCCTTTATTTTCCCCTGGCCAAAATATTGGAGTGAATGCTTTGGCATACATTAAAATAAGTGAAGTTTTTGTAATAGTTTGTTCCTTCTATGTTATAATAATGTTATTTAAATTTGAATTACCTGACTTTATGAGGAATGACCAGTTTTTCCGAGAGAAAATATTATTGACATGCATATCTGGTAATGTTTTTAAAACCAAACTGGATGTCAAACTGGCAAGATCTCGAGGTCATGATTTGATGACTTCAATTGGTTAAATTAGTGGTTTAACCATGATGGAACTTCCTAATAAGGATAAATCTGTCCAGAGACGTGTCTGGTTCATGATTCACTCAGTTAAATCAGGCAGTTCAGTTGTGTTTTTAAAACATTGGTGTTAGTGTCAAAATGTGCTGACTCATTTACAAATAAACAGTGGTCCCAGGGCAGTTTCTGTTATTAATTCTTCATCAGAAAAGCTAGGAGGAGCAAGAGTTGTAGCAACTGCTGTTGTTCCAGATAATGTGGTAAAGATTCAGAACATTCTAAGAAGATGGAGTGATATTGAACAAATGGATCTTATAGTTACTCTTGGTGCGCTTTTTTTCTCTTACTGTCAGCCTCCCTGAAGTATTTAAAAATTTGTAGTTCTGTTGAGTTGACTTCAGCTTTATGTTTACTTTTTCAATCCAGGGGGGACTGGCTTTACTCCACGAGATTTAACGCCAGAAGCTACAAAACCATTGATTGAGAAAGAAACACCTGGTCTTCTGTATGTAATGATGCAAGAGAGTTTAAAGGTATTGCAACTATTTTTATACTAGTTAGATGATTAATTTTTGTGATGTCTTTTGCATTTTGTGGTTTCTCATTTTTTTTTTGCTTCTTTAGTTTCTTTTTTAAAACCCTTAATTTTTTTTCGAATAAGTGTTAAAAGAGCCTTGACCTGACTGATTTGCCTGGAGTGGTCAGTCTGCCGTCAGACTCTGCTATATAAAGGCTATGACCTTAACCAGAAGCCAATATATTTAGAGTAATGCACCTTTTCCAAACTTCTATTCACAAGCTTCTTGCTTGGTTATTTGGATGAGAATAATAATCAAAAACATTCATTTGATAAGTAAAGAAATGAGTTGGTAATTAAGTAAACAATGAGTTTGTGAAGAGCTTGTGTATAGAAGTTTGAGAGTAGCATAGCGTCACTCACATTTCTTATATCTATATGTTCAAAGGAAGATCAAGTTTTTGAATTTTAATTTTCCATAGTCTGTTTGATTAATTCTGTTTTTTGCATACATAGCTATGCTGATACCAGGTCTGCTTACTAGGAAAGTTTATAGTTAGTTTTTGTTGACTTCTGAAGGGCATAATTGATTAATGTTTAAATAGGTGACCCCGTTTGCAATGCTTTCTCGCTCCGCAGCTGGAATCAGAGGATCAACCTTGGTAAGGGAAAAATGCCAATGATATTAATATCTACTTTTAATGTACCGTACGGAAGCTGTGCTGTGCTTTGTCTCCTGGAGTTTTTGCACCTCATTTTAATGTTATAATGGGATTTGCTTTGTGACCGTATCTTTTCATGTATCGTACAACTTTTTTCGCTGAACAGTATTCCATGTAAGAATGCTTGTCAATCTTCTCTCACTCTTCACATATGAAAAAAATAAAATTCCTGAATGTGAATTGAGCGTCTCACCTCTCAACTTTTTTGTTAATTTGTAAAGGGTTATTTCATCTCAGTAATGGTTGATTTTGTTTTTCAAATGTTCTTTGTTAGCTTTGTATGGTTCTATTCTTTATATGGTCTGTTCTAGGAAAAATTTTTATCCTCCCACTTGTAAAATATCTTCTTATCAGTAGCAACAAATGAGAAAGTATTTAACTGTCGTTTGTAGGTAGAAAAATGGTTTGTTCAAAAGCTATAAAGTCCTTTTGGTCAAATTGATTAAATTGGGGAGGGCAGAGGCAGGATGGCAGAAAATAACAGAGTATAAGTGACCAACACATTTAGTAAAATGAAAGCCTACTGGTTTATTAAAGGGGATAAAACTTCCATGTCTTGGTTAGATTTTAGACATAAGTTTGATGGTACCAATTGTTTTCATTTCAGTCTTCACTATTACAGTGTGGTTGTTTTACTTGAATAATTACTATTTTCAGTAAACTCAAATCATCATGTTGATTTTGAAGCATTTTCATATGATAATTTGTATTTATTACTAGTTACATGGGTTTCATTTCACTCAACACCGTTACAGTGTGGTTTTTTAGTTGAATAATTACTATTTTCGGGACTAAAATCATCATGTAGGTCTTAAAGCATTTTCATACGGTCATTTGTATTTATTTCTAGTTACTTGGATTTCATTTACTTAGTTTTCGTATGCAAGTTCTCTTGGCTTCTAAATTATGCTCCATTAGGATTTAAGGTAAATCTTGCATTAATTTGTTGCTGAAACTAGTACACCCTGAGTCCAGCATGTAATCTGTGTTTCTTCTAGACTTTGTATTTACTAGCTATTTATGGTGATTGATTTGTTGGCATTCAGATCATTAACATGCCTGGAAACCCTAATGCTGTTGCCGAGTGTATGGGAGCTTTACTGCCAGCGCTTAAGCATGGTCTGAAGCAGATCAGGGGAGACAAGAAAGAAAAGCATCCTCGTCACGTTCCACATGTCGATGCAGTTCCTGCAGATGTTTGGGAACAGAGTTATAGGCTATCCACTGCCGATGACGTCTCATGTTCCTGTTGCAACTAAAGTTAATTATGTTTTGTTCTCTGTTTCAAGGTTGTGCCCCCATGTTTTTCAAGAGAGAAGATGGTTCAGGTAGCAATCAATGTTCGAAAATACTATTTTATCAGAAAACTAAAATTTTGATGGGTGACAATCCTAATTAACTAAAAGATCACTGAAAAATACAGATTAGAAACAAGACTAGGAGAATTGAATTATGTTATTTAATCTTTAGTTAAAAGCAATTTGATAGATCAAGTCATTTTATTTTATTAACATAAACCTTTGATCAACTATACAAAGAAAGGTTAGTCCTGGATGAAAGAATATTGTTTAAGGCCGGTTCGCAGTGAAAATAATTTTGTAGAAAATTTGTTTTCTTTTACAATATTTGAAAATAACTTAACGACTGAATCTCTCCTTTCACTAAAAAGCTTATAAACACATGCAAGGGAGAAAATAGTCACCACAATATTTGATACTGTTTAACCTTACTGTTATTCAATTCTGCATCGAGTCCTTGACACAAACAGTCTTCAGTGTTTTTGTCTACTTTCTTTTTTGCCTTTTTATGATTGTTTTTCAGCAACTAAGAACGACAATAATGTGATCGTAAATAATACTTTCTTTTTATATTTCTTATAAGATTGTTTTGTAATAAAATGAGTTACATTTTATTGATTGTAATGAAATAAATGTGTAATATCTTATTTTACTTTTTTCATCTAACACATTAAGTATATGTAAATTCTTCAGATAAGATATTAATATAATTACTGTATTAATTAAAATTGTAACTGAATAATTTTTTATTTACAGGTCATGCTGCTTTGCAATTTTAGAGAATTTAAATGTTTGAAAAATAAATTGTTTTGATTATTTTATTTTTATAATGGTTTATTAAGGTAAATCGATTTGAGTTTTTTTTTTCAAATTCTTGATTATGACAAGGTAATTTAAATTGTTCTATAAGTTAACATATATTTAAAGCTAAAATGTTAACATTAAACATGACTGAATTTAAATATTTTAAATAAATAAAATTTAAAATAAAATAATTGATGGAGAGAATATAGATAGAGGAGAAAAAAAAAGGAGAAAACAATAAAGAGAGAGACAGGAAAACAAACAAGAGACGGACAAACTGAACAAAATCAGAGAACAGTGGAACAAAAGAAAGAAAACAAAATGAGTGAAACAAAAGAAGGGAGAGAATCAGAAATATAAAATGAGAGAATTTACAGAATTTTATGTTAGATATAAAAAATAAATTCTGTATTTGAAATAATCAAAATACTTATAAATTTTTACAATTTCAATGTTTTCTTAATCTTTCTATTAAACAACATTTTATAGTAAATTATTCTAAATTATAGAAAAGGTAAACTATTTTCTTAAAATTTCTCATCAAAACACACCAGGAATGATTTGGTAATACATCATTAAAATTAAATGACACTGTAAATTTTTATGGGCTGAATTTTTACACGATAAATGTCTAATAGTATAAGATATACAATAGAAAAATCATATATACTTACACTGCAGGATGAATATTATAATATTCTACCTTTGCTCATTGGATTTTAAGAAGCATTTTTAATGGGTACAGTTAGATTTATTTCATCAAAACCAAAAGATATTCATTATCAATTAATCTTCTTTCATTCGCATCTTCCTTTTGCTCCTCAAATCTTTGAAGAGAAACTTTAAGAAGCCAAACCATGGAAAATTATACGACAACAAAATAGGTGTGTTATATTTAATTGCAGGTGAATTCACGTAAAAGAAACACAACATAATGGATATATACAAACGCAACATGCAGCAGATAATATTGAGAAATCGTATAATGTTTTTCTTTATTAATCATTTACTGAAAGAAATTATGCATTTACACGCAAACGAAACAGTGTTCTCTTTACGTGCACAAGTAGTTGTTGAAGAAGAAAATCACAGCTCTAGGAAGAATGATTCTGCGTCTGATTCTCCATTGGATATGAATGCATTTTTAGCATAAAGGCCAAGTGCTACAATGGCCACAACCGCATAAATCAGCACCATCCATTTCACAATTTTCTTGCGCTTGTTATTCCCTGCATCAGAATCTCCAGCCACTTCATCATCAACCTGATTTCCAGAACCCAGTGCAAAATCTATGAGCCTAGTTTTGGTTCTGGAAACAGGCCTAGTTTTAGGGGCTGGCGTTTCTTCCTTCGTCTCACTTGAGCCATTAGTCTTGGTTTCCTCCTTCTGGGGTGTCTTCTGCTCTGCTGCAGAGACTTCATCACCATTGCTCTTTGTTTCTTCTTTTGGGGTATCTTCTTTCTGCTGTTCAACCTTCTGTGATGGAGCTGTTGCTGGTTCAGTGGGCTTATTGAGTGAGCGTTTTCCAAATTTGATTGATAGAGTGGAACCCTCAAACTTGGCCGTGACATCGTCGGTGTCATAATCAGACTGAATAGGCAACTCTAAATTGAAACGACGATATCTGTTCTGATACATCAGCCGTTCACCTGTTACCCTTAGGGTAGGCTTTGAGGTCACTTGAACCCTCAGTTGATCCCTTCTAAAACCTGCTCATAATTCAAAAGATAGATTCTAAACCTAATTCTATAAAACTAAAAAACTAAAAAACTTGTCTTAATGCTTAGACTTATACATCTCAAGCATATTAGATTTTACTGATTATTCGATAGTAGATAACACAATATATTATATAGAAGTAACAAAATTGAAAGCATAGAGAAGGCATTTACCTGGTAGCATTACGTTGACAAGCCTTTCGTCCTTAACCCATTCATAGAGTGGTTGAAAGTCTTCATAGACAAGATCAGATGCTGCTGGCTGTGTTCTTGAAGCCATGTTTTCAGCCCTAGGTGGTTCCTCTTTTGGTTGTGATTTTGATGTGTATGTTTGGCTGATGTTGTTGGTATTGAATTGAAGCTTGTGGTTCTTTTATAGTGATAGGTGATGAGACAATAAGGAAGATTTTGCACGCAAAATGTAGCATTTTGTTTGCTTTTTTAGTTTCTTTTCGTAGGTGCAAAAACACTGCTTGGTTTGTGTGGTGCAAGGAAAATAATATGCTTTAGTAATGAGAGGAGGTGACCTCGTTCTTTGGTGATGCTAAAACCTAAAAGCAAAATTTTCTTCCCACAAATTCCAGCTTTTTCCCTGCTCAAGATATACTATTTGCACGTGTAATTCCAATCTAATTTCAGTTATTTTTTGTTTCCCTCTAAAACGTGAACAGTAAAACATAAAAACACCTTAGATATCACACTCTCTAGGTTAGCTCAAAATTTCAAATTTATTCATGAATTTGGATCTGAAAAATACCATTTTGTCTCACAGTACAACAAAAATGGATTTGTTGAGTGACAAATATTTTTACATTGAAGTTTTTTCCTGCTTATTTTTGTTTGGATGGGTGGAAGAGTGAGTGAAATAAAAATTAATTCTTTTCTCTGCATATGGATAATCTTTCACTTAAAAAACTACATAAAAAATACACATTTTCTGGCAACTTTTTCTTAAAATATACTTATAAATTTTGTTATGAACAATAATTTGTAAGAAATTGCTATCAATTTTTTTTTGCAAATTATTTTTGCCCAAAACGTTTTTTCTAGAAAATTTTGTAATTAATACTTGTGATTAATTTTATAATTTTGTAGAAAATAATTATCCACAAAAAAGTTATCTGTTAATTAAAAATATTAGGAAAAATGACAAAAAAAAAAGTTTTTTTTCTACAAAATTTTACAATAAATTTACAAGAAAAATCTCATAAAATATGAAAAATTCCTAGCGATATTTGTTGGGCATATTGTTCCACCCGCTATTGGGCCGGGGAAGTCCCACATCAACTAGAGATAAGGCCAATTTATAATATATAAGTGGGGTGCAGACCTCACCTTATAAGCCGGTTTTGTGGGGTTGAGTTAGGCCTAGAACCCACTTCTAACATGGTATCAGAAATTTATAATATATAAGTGGAGTGCAGACCTCACCTTATAAGCCGGGGAAGTCCCACATCAACTAGAGATAAGGCCAATTTATAATATATAAGTGGGGTGCAGACCTCACCTTATAAGCTGGTTTGTAGCTAGTGAAGCTTATTTCAATCTTGTTTTTTTTTTTTTTAACTTTGTTTTAAGAAAAAACAAATGTAGCATTTTCCTTATTCAAATTTATGCATGTGGATAATCTTTCACTTTAAAAAAAGCCATATTTGGGGGAGACTCCAATTATAATGAAACTTGATATTTACACTTTATAAAATGTGTTCTTAAAGTGCAATATCTTATAAAATACGCTTCCATGGATGTATTGAGAAGTACACTTATATAATTTTTTTGTTAAAATCACTCGATAATACTTAATTTAGTGGAAATATTATAATTGTATGATGATATTTTAGTGGAGTAATTACTTTAATTGCTATGTAATATTAATAACTACTATTGACCTTAATTTTTTTATTAAGCATTTATCAGGTAATTAGGGTCAAAGAGTTTATACTTTTATTCAGACTCAAGTTATTATATATCTACTTGTTACAGTGGTTTAAGATTTGTTTGCTCAAATCAAGGAAACATTCAATAATTTGTTTACGTATTTATAGGTTTCTACTTGTGCTCAAGCATCTTCATTTTGTCACATGTTCTGTTATATTATATTTGAAGAACCTTTTTGTTAGTTTCATGAAATCTATAAAAGTGTATATATTTAGTAGCTATATATAGTACTGATTGAAATACTGCATATATTCTTTTTGTATATATCACAAGAAACATTGACATCTTCACAATGAACTAACATATAAGTAAGGAATTTGTTAGATACACCAATTCTGTGCACCTCTTATTTCACAGGGAAAATTGGTCTATTTGAATCCGCAGTTATTCAAACCAGACCAGTTTCACACTACTTTATTCAATTCAATCATGCTTTCACAAGCATGCACATGAACATGAACATGGGAATTAAAATTCCTTGAATTTCTCATATTCTGGTCCTCCCTGAGATGATGATGATGATTTGAATGCATTTTTCACATACAACCCTAGCACCATAACCAATAAGATCATCACACCAATGTTCATCAATATCTTTGGCCTCTTAATCAGGTTAGCATACTTCTTACCACCAAACCCTTGCTTAATATCTTGGTCTTCCACTGATCTCAAACTCACAGTGAAATCTAAAACCCTAGTTTTCAGTCTCTGAGTTATCTTAGCTTTTGGCTTCTGTTCTTGTGTTGTTTCTGGCACATCAGTCCTCACCTTCTTTTCAGCATCCTCTTTAGGTGCCTCTTCTTCTTCCTTTTTCTCACCCTTTTCTTTCTCATCACTGACTGCTTCATTTTCTCTAGCCCCTTCTGTTTTGCTCTCTTCTTTTTCATCACTGGTTGGTTCTTTATCTTTCTGCACTGACTCTTGCTTCTCTGCATGATCTTCTTGTGCTTGTTCTTTCTCTTTCTGAGAAATTGGAGCTATCTGTGGCTGTGCCCTAGCAAGAGTGATCAGCTTTGGAAACCTGATGGTTAGAACACCACCCTCAAACTTAGCACTCACATCATTGGTGTCACAATATGGAGGAATGGAGAACTCTCTAGAGAAACGACGACGCTTGTTCTCAAGAATCTGTCGTTCACCATTGATCCTTAGCAGAGGAGTTGAAGTCACTTGAACTCTTAGTTGTTCCTTTGTGAATCCTTTTCATTTCCAATATGTACATGCATAGAACAAAACATAACACTTTTACATAACGTTCATCCTTTTTAATCAGGAAAAGTTAATATAATGGTTTATGATTGAATGAGAATATGAAAATATACATTATCAGTATATGTATGTATGTATTATTATATAGTTGATGAATGATTATTTTAAGAAAATAAGATTTATGAACATGTATTAGATCATTGAGTGACACATGATGTATATATAATATAGAAGGTATATAGTTGTTTACAGATAAAGAAGTTAATTTATTACCTGGCAGCATTACAATGAGGGTGGCACTTCCTTCATCTTCAGACCATTCAAAATAAGGATCAAAATCTTGGTAATCAAAATTAGGTGCTGATTGTGTCATGGTAATGATGATGTTGATGTTTTGCTTTTGACTTGTCTTGTTTTTTTCTGTTTTGTTGGAGAAGTGTGGTTTTATATATGCAGAGATGGAAGATTGTTATTCATTTTTACACGCAAATTGTAGTTCCTGTTATTTCTCTTTTGCTTTATTACTTTCTTTTCGTGCAAACAATATTGTGTGTCTGTTTTTAGGGCACTGATGCACGAAAAACTATATGCTTTGGTCTGAGAGAAGAGGTAAGTGATACTAAACCTCCAAGACTCTTCACTTCAAATATGTTGATTTCACAAAAGTTAAGCATTTTTGTTTCTTTATTTCTTTTTCAAATATACTATATTTTAAGAAACCGACTTCTTCAAAAGAATGAAAAGAATAGTTATTATATGTACCTTATTTCTCTATCCTTACTATCAAGAAGAACTTGAATTATATAAAGGTGTGTGTATATATATAAGATACACTACTTGTTAACATTGAGTTAATTATTAGTTAAGGGGTTTGATTACACACACAAATTGGCAATCCTTTAATCAATTTAATATGTTATCATTATGTATTATTATTAATTATTTACTATATACATGTACTAAGTATTATTTTAATAATAACATAAGTTCTTAATCTATATAAATTCTATAAATTCAATTAAGAAATACTCACTCATATTATATATTATATTTATGAAAGATTCAAACTTAAAAATAAAAATGGTACAAATAGCATATCAATGCAAATTTTTATTCATTTCTTCCTTTTAAAAAATGTTAAGGAAGAAAAGAATTGGAGTTATAATCAATGTTGTTTACAACTTTATTTTGGAACTTTTGAAAAAAAAAAGTGAGAAACTTAGCTCTTTCCAAAGTAACTAACAATTCTGTACCTTTTTCGACCAATATACACAACTAGTTATTCATTTATTTTTTATATTTATATATACCAGTACATTATCTCACAGAGTTAAATACAGTTTTGAATATTTTAAAATAAACCATTTTATTAATAGAAAATTATAATATATACATGTCCCAATGAAATAAATTAAACAAAACAGAAAATAAATTTTTTTCTGTCTTCTCAATCTAGAATTTTTTTTCTTATGTGTACATATCATTATTACAATTTATGTGTACATACGATCGTTACAATTTACAAAATAGCGCACAAATACACAAATAAAGAGAATAAGTTGCTATTTTAAAATATCATTTACATGTATATATCAAAATCATTAACACATATTTTCATAATTCATTCAAATAATATGTATTATTATTATTAATAAAAAAATTATACCATCTTCTTTATAGTATTAAATTTAATATAGAATTTTTGAAAGAAAAAAAAATAAAACACTAAAAAGATGAATAATATTTTTAAAATTTTTCACAAACAACATATGATATTCTTAAAAGAATGAAAGATAAACAATAAGTTCAGACGAGATGTTTAAAAGAAGTTTTAAGAAGACTTTTGAAGATATAAAACACAGTTTTTCTTTAAGAATTCTCAAAAAGTTTTATTAATCTTAAAAAAAAATCACATGAGTTTTACCTCTCCGGGTTTACATGGAGTATTTTCACCACTCCTAATTCATCTAGTTAACACGACTAATTCGAGTTTAACCACTCTTGATTTACAAGTATTCTAACCACTTCTTGTTTAACTCTAAACAACTCATATACATTGTTTAACTCAACTAAACTAAACACCAAATGTTTTAATTCTCTTTAAAATGTACAAAAAAAGTACAAATTGATAAATCTTAAAGAGAGAATATAAACCATACAAAGAATTGGGATTTGCTAAGGTTTTTCTCTTTTAGAAAATATTTACTTCAGACAATATATATATGAGCACACTAAGCTTGTTTGAACGTTCATAAATTCACTACATCATCCTTCTTATCTTTTCTTCAAAACTTCCATCTATTTATAACTTTTCTTGAGAAATGACGATTAAATAGAGAAATTGACTTCAGGAGAACATATAATCTTTAGTTAAGAAGTCAGACTCTAGTCTAATTTGCAGAGGTAAAAAGCTTTATCATAGCCTTTATCAAAACAAAGCTTGTATGATGTGACAGAGCATAAGGTTTCAAGGAAAACATTTCCATAATGTTCTTCATCTTTCACAACATCTTTTTCTTGGGTGCAGTGATTTTGATCATATCTTTCTACTTTAGTGATATGCACAAATATCAACAACAATGTATACAAGCATCAAAATACTTTATCGTACATGCATTAAATATTTTGAACGTTAATAAGTGTTAAGCCGTATTGCATGTTGAAAACATTTTATCATTTGTCATATCATAATAAATACACTGTTTGGTAAAGCATACATATATCATCGATGGTGTAAAACATTATATTCTTTATCAAAAGCTATTTGTAGTGTTTAGCGATCATATATTAAACAATGTATTTCATAAGACACTTTGCTTGAATTAACAATGTGTTGAATAAAACTTTCTTTTAGTTTCAATGTTATTATAAGATATATGTTTCTGTTCATAAAACATTATTACTTGCTCATATCAATATGTTTCTTTTTTTCTTAAATGTTATTCATAAACTTAGGTAATCAATCAATTCAATCTAGAAAACAAGCTTGATTTTATCTATCAAAAGAGGTTATAAAATATTTTTCTCTTAAATGTTATTTCTTTAAAACATCTTTTCATACACAACAATATTTAATTTAATATTTTTTTTTGTTAAATTTCAAAAACCTAAGTTAGTTAAATGGTTTAATCTCTAAACAATCTTCTCTTTATCTAAACATTTCAAAGTATTCTCTCAATGTAAATAATGTTTCAAATTAAGAACTTACTCTCTCAATGTTTAGACAACAATATTTTGTCCAACTACAATTATGATTGCTCAGTAAATTAAACATATGTCTAAATTAGTTCACCTGCCATTCTACTTTCTCAATAAAGGTATGTTCACCTAATTAATGAGCAAAATGGTCTTCCAACAACTAAATTTTTCAAATTTTCTCCTACAGTCGTTCAGCTGTCTAATTGATCGTTTAATGATTATGAACAAATTATATTTTTCACAAGTGTACCAAATTGGTCCAAAAACTATTCTACTTCATTTCTTACACGTAAAATTGAGTAATTAATTTATAAATAAGAATATTTTGAACCAATTTGACCCGTTTGTAACATTTTATATATTTTTAACAACTAAACATACCATATATATTACCACTAAGAATTTCACCACATAATCACTTTCAACAATTAAATCAACATCTCATATTATGAACACGTAGTATTAATTATATTGCAAATTTATATAATGTACAGTATAATATCCGGGTCGAGCGGTTATGATATATCTCATTAAAGATATAAAATAATCAAGGGATAATCAAGAATATTTATTTAAAGATATTTAGTAACTGACAAGATTTTCAGGTAATTCTATTTATATTATATTCTGTTTATATTTTATTCTGTTTATATTTTATTGGACTTATAGCAGTTTAAGGTCCATGAGACAAATTATAAATAGAGAGCCAGGGCCACAAGCCAGGGACTTCCAATGACCTTCAAATCACTCTCCAATCACATTCACAAATATTCTACAGTGATCATAAAATCACTAAATACTCAATAGTGAACTGAGGTTCATCAAACCGCTCCTAACTTGAGCGTCGGAGTGTCATTACAGGTACCTCCCCGAACGATCAAGGGTAAAAGAGAACGAGGGTCAAGATCCAAGGAAAGCAAGCGGTCCCGTCAATCCAAGCATCAGAAAGCCGGAAAATCACGTCATTCAGGTTAGTGTCTCGGTCTCCAAAAATATCTACCGAAACATTTTGGCGCCCACCGTGGGGCTGAGACTTGAAGAATCCCAATGGTGACCACGAGGAGCATGGAGATCCCCAACCAAACAGATGTGATCCGAGAGTTGCAAGCACAACTGGAAGAGCAAGCTCGTACTATACGTCAGCAACAAGAATTCCAACAGACCTAGGCTAAACAAATGGAGGAACAGGCTCAAACCATACGTCAACAGCAAGAAGCGCAACAAAAGCAAGCCGAAGAAATCGCCAGACTCAAACAACGACGACCTACACCGGAGATGTCTGATTCCAACAGAGATAATCACAGTCGGCATGATGATCAAAGCATCCATTCGGATCCAAACCGGAGGCGTAATGCGCGGTCCTCCAATCTGTTGCCGTTCACCGAAGCTGTCATGCAAGCACCAATGCCTGACAGGCCTCCTCCACCGATAGAAAAGTTTGACGGCACTTCAGACCCAGAACACTACATCAGAAACTTCATCGACTCTATGGTTTTCTATTCCGATAGTGACCCGGTCAAATGTAGGGCTTTCTCCCTACCCTTAAAAGGAGAAGCACTTGAGTGGTACTATACTCTCCCTCCTAACACAGTGGATAGCTTTCGCACTGTCATCACCTTATTCAGAAGGCAATATGCCTCCAATCGGAAACAGGAGATAACACCGGCGGAATTAGTAAATACTAAACAAGGGAAGGATGAAACCTTGAAGGCCTTCATGAAAAGATACAACGAAATCGCACGACAAGTCAAAGAGGTTAATCACTCTTTTATTATTAACAATTTACCTTCATGCTTGAAACCAGGATACTTTGCCGAAAAACTGTATGCGCGGCCACCGAAAACCATGGAGGAACTCCAGGAAAGAGTAGTTGAATTCATCCGCATGGAGGATATGCGAATTGCACAAAGAAAGCAACAACAAGAAGTCTCTACAAGCAGAAACCAAAAGAAGGGCAAACAGTTGTTCAATAGTAGTGACAAAAGTGGAGGTACGTTCCATAAGGATTTCATCCGAACACCCAAGTTTGACCATTACACCGCTATTAATGCACCCAGGGCAAAAATCCTTGAGGAAGCCCTTAGCACGGAACTTCTCTCGATCAAAAAGCTTCATTCACCTAAAAATGCTAATGGAGGAAAGCACTGCCAATACCATCAAAACCTGGGACATACTACTGAAGAGTGTGTAACACTCAAAGATAAAATCGAAGAGCTCATTCGTGCAGGCCATCTCCGTAAGTATGTGAAGAAGGATCGATCGCGGACAAGAAGTTCGTCAAGGTCTCCACAAAGAAACACCGAACGACAATACAAGAAGGAGGAGCGAAAACATAGGCGAAGTCACAGCCGCAGCCATAGCTCTGACCGTATAGTCTGAGGACGTATCGACTAGAAGATATAATGAAAAGTCCTTCCTAACATTTGGAAGGCGACTCATCTTAAGTTTACAATAGTTGGATTTTGATGTTATTTTTATTTCAATTAAATTGTTTTGACATGACTTACGTGTTTACACTTTTGGTATGAATAAAGCCAGGCAGTTCCTTCAAAAACATATGTTCGGCCATTCGGCCTCCCAAATACAATGCCATTCGGCCTCACAGTGCAGATGACAGGAGCATGCACTCTCGCCCACAAAAACCTAGGGAACGCAACCCCTGGTCCTAAACCGAGCGGTAAGGTTCTACACGGACCTATCCTCGTCCTAAACCAAGTGGTGAGATTCTATACGGACTCACTCTCGTCCTAAATCGAGCGGTGGGGAACGTTCTCTGTGAACGCTCACTCTCGTCCTAAACCGAGCGGTGAGATTCTATATGGACTCACTCTCGTCCTAAACCGAGCGGTGAGATTCTATACGGACTCACTCTCGTCCTAAACCGAGCGGTGGGAACGTTCTCTGTGAACGCTCACTCTCGTCCTAAACCGAGCGGTGAGATTCTATACGGACTCACTCTCGTCCTAAACCGAGCGGTGGGGAACGTTCTCTGTGAACGCTCACTCTCGTCCTCAACTGAAACGGTCACAGGTTTTCAACCGTTCGGTCATCTACAAAGCGACGACTAAAAACAACCTCCACCAAACTCATAAGTCCTATAGTTAATCATGGCTAAAGCCGAACGATTAACTCGGACTTGGGGGGCATAATGTACAGTATGATATCCGGGTCGAGCGGTTATGATATATCTCATTAAAGATATAAAATAATCAAGGGATAATCAAGAATATTTATTTAAAGATATTTAGCAACTGACAAGATTTTCAGGTAATTCTGTTTATATTATATTATGTTTATATTTTATTATGTTTATATTTTATTGGACTTATAGCAGTTTAAGGTTCATGAGACAAATTATAAATAGAGAACCAGGGCCACAAGCCAGGGACTTCCAATGACCTTCAAATCACTCTCCAATCACATTCACAAATATTCTACAGTGATCATAAAATCACTAAATACTCAATAGTGAACTGAGGTTCATCAAACCGCTCCTAACTTGAGCGTCGGAGTGTCATTGCAGGTACCTCCCCGAACGATTAAGGGTAAAAGAGAACGAGCGGTCAAGATCCAAGGAAAGCAAGCGGTCCAGTCAATCCAAGCATCAGAAAGCCGGAAAATCACGTCATTCAGGTTAGTGTCTCGGTCCCCAAAAATATCTACCGAAACAAGTATTATCTCAAATATTTTAGAAGTCACTATCACTAACACTATCCACATCAAAATTCAAAATATTTTTAATTTTCTCAAACTAAAATAATCTCTGCACAAAAACTCAATATTGCGATCAAGTTATAGCATAGTCTTGATCATATGCTCTTAAGGTACTATCAAAATTATAATTAGTTTCTATTACTTTTATAACTTATTTAATCAACTTTAAACTCCCAACTTTACTTCTATCATAAAATGATTGATTGTACATAAAATATTATTATCAATAATCTAAATATATCATCTTGATCTTTGGACTAACATGAATTCATTTCTACCTCCATTCACTTATTTTAGAAATATACAAAGATAAATTAAAGAAAATATATTTTAGAAGAGTAATAGTTTTTATAAAATAAAATTTGAATAGATAATTTTTTTTCTATTTATAAACATTTTAACTTAAATAACATAATCTATAAAATAATAATTTTATATCATTACTATTACATGTATTCTACTAATTAGAAGATGGAGTATTTAAAATTATATTTCATCTTCAATAATTTATAATGTTTCTTATATCATTACTATTACATTTTATATCATTTTAAATAATTGAAGTTCAATTATAGGATATTAGATTAATTTTCTAATTTTTACTTATTGAAAATACCAGTCCTGTCCTGAATAATGAGAAACATGGGGTAGATTCACATTTGCTTCTTCATTACATTAATAATAAAAGGATAATGATATTTAGACAACATTATCCAATAATAAAATATGACAAATTCATCTTATTTACTTGTATATTCTTATCTCGTGTTTCTTTCTATTTTTTTTCTTCAAGATATCTCTTTTTATTTTATTTTTTATTAAATCAGATCCAGCATACGTGTGTGGTTATAAAAATTAAATTAAATTCGATTACTTTGTTATTCCAAATTTCTATATAAATTTAGTAATATGTTCGGCCATTATTCCTTTGACAGTAACTAGAATGCCTACTACAGTTGTTCTACCAATGACTCAATTATTTAATTACATTAACTATTTACATAATTCTCTAAAACAATGTTATTTCAATAAAGTAGGTGTCTGTAATTAAGAATAATAAAATAAATATCTTATATTACGTTGAAAATAATATAAGAAAAGTCGGTGTAAAAAAGTCGGAGTAATTTTAACTAAATCCCATTGATCGATGGTAACTTTTAAAATTTTCATCTTATTATTAATAAGAAAAAACTAATATTTTTATAAATATTCTATAAAAAAGAATCATGAAGAATAATCGTGGTATATTTTATCTTGGGATATCCTAATGAGTTGATTAGTTTTGTTTTAATAATCGATGTGGGACCAGGATCAGTGTACAAGATATGGTAGCATGTGTATCCACGACAGTGCAGTGCTTTCATCGAGTGAAGAAATGACAGGGATACTAGGAAGTTCAACAATTGTTCTCCAACATTTTCGAATTTTACACTGTCCATGTGAAGAAAGATGTACGGTTACTGACACACAGATCATAAGAGTTTAAAGTTTTCATGTGTTGCTGAAAACTAACAGAGATAACAGTTGCTGAATTATGGCACTGCCGAATACTCCAACAAGTTTGGTTTTTGGTGTTAATGGTGAGAGGTTTGAGCTCTCCCAAGTGGACCCATCAACTACCTTGCTCCAGTTCTTGCGCACTCGCACTCGTTTTAAGAGTGTCAAACTCGGTTGTGGTGAAGGTATCTGTATCTATCTATGTATCTATATATGCATATATGGTTCTGTGTTCAGCAATCTTTCTTCTTTTGTTTTTCAATAGTTTACTTGAAAGCTGTTATGCTCTTGTAGGATGCATGCTGTTTCAGTTTTTGGGCTTGTTTGTTCTTCCTTTCTGCTTACCGCCACTGACAGATAAAACATTTGTAATTAAGTAATTTTATAATCTTACTTATGTTTTTCAGAAAGTGATATCATACGCTAATTTGTATTATTTAATGAAGTGTCAAATACCAGCTTTCAAATTATATAAAATTGTATACTTGAGTTTTTATTATGCTTGAAATATATATACAAAGAATAACTTAACAAGAGTTGTCTGAGTAGTTTCATCTACTCTGTTTGTTTGTGCATTAGAGTGGCTTTTAGCAGTGCTCTGTGGTGTTTTCAACTTGGTACTTGATGCTTTGAAATGGTTGGTTTCAGGGGGATGTGGTGCTTGTGTAGTTTTAATCTCAAGATATGATCCTGTGCTTGAACAAGTTGAGGATTTTACAGCAAGCTCTTGTCTCACCCTACTTTGCAGCATACATGGTTGTTCAATAACAACCAGTGAAGGAATTGGAAATTCTAAAGAAGGATTCCACCCAATTCATGAAAGATTTGCAGGATTCCATGCCACTCAATGTGGCTTTTGTACTCCTGGAATGTGTGTTTCCCTCTTTGGAACTCTTGTCAATGCTGAAAAGACCGATCGTGCAGAGCCACCAGATGGGTTCTCAAAAGTAACTGTTAGTGAGGCTGAGAAGGCTATTGCAGGGAATCTTTGTCGCTGCACTGGGTACAGACCAATTGCTGATGTCTGCAAAAGCTTTGCAGCTGATGTTGATATCGAGCATTTGGGGTTTAACTCGTTTTGGAAAAAGGGAGAGAACAGGGACTTAAAGGTTAGTAGGTTGCCTCGATATGATCGTAATCAACTGAGTAGTAGATTTCCTACGTTTTTGAAGGAAATCAAGCAAGATGTGTTCTTGGCTTCTGAGAAGAACAGTTGGCACCGACCTATTAGTCTAACCGAGCTTCAGAGTTTATTAAAATCAAACAATTCCAATGGATCACGGATAAAAATTGTAGTTAGTAATACAGGTATGGGATATTACAAAGATAAAGAAGACTATGATAAGTACATTGATCTAAGGGGAATTTCTGAGCTTTCAAAGATCAGAAAGGACCGAACAGGGATTGAAATTGGAGCAGCAGTGACAATATCTAAAGCTATTGAAGTACTGAGGGAAGATATCAGAGGTGACTTTCTCTCAGATTATGTAATGATACTTGAAAAGATTGCTGATCATATGAGCAAAGTTGCCACAGGATTTATTAGGAACACAGCCAGTGTTGGTGGAAATTTAGTCATGGCACAAAGGAATAATTTTCCCTCAGATATTACTGTAATACTTCTTGCTGTTGATGCAATGGTTCACATTATGACTGGCACACAATTTGAGTGGCTGACACTGGAAGAATTTCTGGAAAGACCAGCGTTAGGTTTGGAAAGTGTGCTTTTAAGCATTAAAATTCCTAGTTTGGAACTCAATCAAAGTGAATCCCCAGAACCAAGAAGTAGATTCCTCTTTGAAACATACCGAGCTTCTCCAAGGCCCCTTGGAAATGCCCTTCCCTATTTAAATGCAGCTTTCATGGTTAAGGTGTTTCCATGCAAGGATTCTGGTGGAACTCTGATAGATACTTGTAGGTTGTCTTTTGGTGTTTACGGGAGTAAGCATGCAATCAGAGCCAAAAAAGTTGAAGAACTTTTAGCTGGAAAAATTTTAAGTGCCAGCGTTCTGTACGATGCTGTCAACTTGATTACAGCCACTATTGTATCTCAAGATGATAACGTATTAACAGCTTATCGTTCAAGTTTGGCTGCTGGTTTTATTTTTCAGTTCTTTAACCCTCTTATTGACAGTCCTAAAAGAATAAGCAATGGTTATTTGAATGGAAGTGATAATCATCCTTTTGCTGATGATTTTGAATTAAAAGTCAGTCAAAAGAAGGCACCCCATGACAAGGTTTCAACTTTACTAATATCTGGAAAGCAAGTCCTTGAAGCAGGCCGTGAGTATCATCCTGTTGGTGAGCCAATCGTGAAATCAGGAGCTGCACAACAAGCTTCAGGTGTGCTATGTATCATTAAGTCTTAAGTTGATTCACTGACTGCCGTCTTTTCTTTGCATTTCTATCGACGTTTCAGAGCAGTAAACTAAAATATTTTCATACGAAGTTGGTGCCTTTTTGTATTAAATTTCATTTCCTAGAAAGTGAGCCTTAGTGCTATTATAAGATCGCAAGATTATGACCCTGGTAGTGAAATTTTATGGTCTCAGAAACAGCCTCTCTACTTATAATGGTTAATTTTTATACATCTGAGCCTCTCTGGATCCTGTAAATGAATGAGACTCTGTAAATCACTAAGTTAAACATATAACTGTTTTCCATGCTCTTGGCTCTGATGAACTGTGTATCAATATTTTGCATTTTACAGTCTCTGTGTACCTTGTAAATATTGTGGAGATAACTATGTTAAAGGTTCTAACTATGCTAAAAAATTCACCTTCATGGTCACAGATTAGTTTTTATGTGTCTTATTTTCTCCTGTTTTGATGCTTGTGAATTATGACTTCTCATGTTTAATTGTTTAAATTTATGTTGAGTAACAATTTCATATTTGTAAATAATCAAATATAGGTGAGGCTGTGTTTGTGGATGACATTCCATCACCATCAAATTGCTTACATGGAGCATACATTTATAGTGCTAAGCCTTTAGCAAGGGTAAGGAGTATAAAACTCACGTCTGAGTTGCAACTGGATGGAGTAAGGGATATCATTTCAAGTAAAGACATTCCCAATGGTGGGGAAAACATTGGATGCAAGACCATATTTGGGATCGAACCTCTATTTGCAGAAGAAAATGCTAGATGTGTTGGCGATCGCCTTGCATTTGTGGTGAGTTTTTAAACCCTCGTTGTGATCCACAATGTATAAGCTTTTTTTTTTCAGTTCTTTGGAGCCTGATATGATAATACTACCATCTCAGTAACTGAATGGCTTCTTTAGGTTGCAGATACTCAGAAAGTTGCAGATAAGGCTGCAAACTCGGCTGTTGTTGATTATGATACTGAAAATCTTGAGCCACCTATTCTATCCGTTGAAGATGCTGTTGAAAGATCTAGCTTTTTTGAAGTTCCTCCATTTCTCTATCCAGAACATGTTGGTGATATATCAAAAGGAATGGCTGAAGCAGAGCACAAGATTCTTTCTGCTGAGGTACACTGCTATATGTTTATTGCTTTTATTTGTTTCCCTTATTCTCTCATTTTACAACTTTGTGCGCCCTGCTTTCCATACAATGTTTAAGCTTGCTCCTGAATATTTAATGTTTAAATGGTTATGCTGAGAAAACATTCATTGTTATCCATCTAATTTGATGTGAAATTCAGATGAAACTTGGTTCTCAATACTATTTCTATATGGAGACACAAACTGCACTTGCTGTTCCAGATGAAGACAATTGCATTACAGTTTACTCCTCAAGTCAATGCCCTGAGTATACTCATTCTACTATAGCAAGATGCCTAGGAATTCCTGAAAATAATGTTCGTGTAATTACAAGAAGGGTTGGGGGTGGTTTTGGCGGAAAGGCCTTGAAATCCATACCTGTAAGTATTTAGTTATGTTTTAATGTTCTGAAAATCTTATTCATTACTACATCTCTCTAACTTCTTTTTCATTATAATTTACCAATAAATATTGTTGAGTGTAGAGATGAAGCTTCAAATTTCCGTCGTTTGGAGAAGTTACTAACAATTTTGCTTAGACATATTAGGATGTGCTCTTGCTGAAATTTCTGAAACAGTACAAAATGTTTCCTCCCATGTCTCATCATCTTTTAAAAGATTTAAATTAGATGCTTCTTTCAATTTGGCTATATCCAGTATATGTTGTATGATATAATTGTTAACAATTAGAATAAAATGTTTTTGTAGTTCTGTGAATCTATTTCCTTGTTGCTTCAAAATATTATGTGCTTTATCTTCTCCCTTTCTGTACTCTGTCCACACGATTGCAGAAAAGATTCACCAACAGAAAAGTTAAATATGAAAACTATACGCGTATGCATGCATGTGTGTGTGTAATACTAACAATTTGATCTTGCAGATTGCCACATCATGTGCACTGGCAGCACATAAATTACAGCGTCCAGTTAGGATGTATCTAAATCGAAAGACAGATATGATAATGGCTGGAGGAAGGCATCCCATGAAGATAACATACAGTGTTGGATTTAGGAATGATGGTAAGATTACTGCACTGGAACTTCAGATTTTGATCAATGCTGGAATCTATGTGGATATAAGTGCACTTTATCCAGATCATATAGTTTTTGCACTTAAAAAGTACAACTGGGGTGCACTAGCTTTTGATATAAAGGTTTGCAGAACAAATCATCCAAGTAGATCTGCTATGAGGTGTCCTGGGGAGGTGCAGGGATCATTTATTGCTGAAGCTATTTTAGAAAATGTTGCAGCTACACTTTCAATGGGTGTAGATTCTGTCAGAAGCATTAATCTTCACACGCACGAAAGCCTTCAGTTTTTCTATCAGAACTCTAGTGGTGAACCTTATGAGTATACCTTGCCTTCAATATGGAGTAAGATAGCGGTTTCTTCAAACTATGACCAGAGAGCCAAAATGGTGAAAGAGTTTAACAGGATTAACAGTTGGAAGAAAAGGGGAATTTCTCGAGTGCCGGTTGTGAATCAAGTGACTCTGAGACCAACCCCTGGAAAAGTAAGTATTTTTTCAGATGGGTCTGTGGTTGTTGAAGTTGGAGGAATTGAAATAGGTCAAGGTCTTTGGACAAAGGTGAGACAGATGGCTGCATATGGTCTCAGTGCTGTTCAATGTGAAGGAACTGAAGGTCTCTTTGATAAAGTACGAGTTGTACAATCTGATACTGTGAGCATGATTCAAGGAGGCTTCACTGCTGGGAGCACTACATCAGAGTCAAGTTGCGAAGCAGTTAGGCTTAGCTGCAACATCTTGGTGGAGAGGCTAAAGCCTCTCAAAGAAAAACTGCACGAGGAAATGGGCTCTGTCAACTGGGAGACCCTTATTCTTCAGGTAGCTACTATAAATAAAGTATAAGACCTCTTTTTGAGACCATAGCTAACACCTTTTAGTTAAGAAAAATATTCAAAGAATTAAATGGGGAAATGAAGTTGAGAGAATAGAATTTCTTCTTATTTTCTTGGCCAGGAGCATAAAACTTTAGTTACCATGTCACTGACAATTTATCAACATACAGGCATACATGGGAGCTGTGAACTTATCAGCGTCTTCATTGTACACACCCGGTAATGACGGTTACCTTAATTACGGTGCTGCAGTAAGTGAGGTAAGTTGTCCTTTTTCCTATGCATATATCATATCAAAATGCTATTTTCTTGAGTCCACTGGTAGTTACTACTTTTCTAGAATGTTAAGTATTTGTGTCATATTTAGACACAAACCAAGTTACTGAGTGCCATGCTTAATAATGGAAATTTTTTCTCAGGTGGAAATTGATCTTCTGAATGGAGAAACCAGATTTTTGCAAACAGATATTATTTATGATTGTGGACAGAGTCTAAACCCTGCTGTGGATTTAGGACAGGTAAGTTGAATACATACTTGTTATGCATGCTCAGCCCTAACCAAGGAATAAACAGGAATTGGATCCTAAAAGAGTTTATTAACACAGCCTCCCACATTAAGGTTCTCTGGGAGTGGAAAAAGGAGAAAGAATGGGCAAACAATTAGGTCTGAATTGTTGTGATACATGTCAAACGTAGTGTCAGTCTGAATTTGACAAGTCAAAAGAACTTAAAGCAAGTAGGTTGGAAGAATTATATCTATATATTTTTAACAACTTTTTTTAACAATTTTTTTATAACACATATGTGGTGGTTTGTAATTGGTGTGTTTCAAATATTTTTTTGATATCTTGTCAAGATTGAAGAAGAACTCAACAGAAAACCTGAGTTATTAGATGGAGGTCTATAAAATTTTTGTGGTCTCTTACAAGTTACAGTTATTTAACTAAGAATGATTATCCTTCTTAACAAACACCTTTTCCCTGCAGATCGAAGGAGCTTTTGTCCAGGGCTTAGGATTTTTCATGCTTGAAGAGTACGAAACAAATCTAGATGGTTTGGTGTTGCAAGACGGCACTTGGAACTACAAAATTCCTACTGTGGACACTATACCTATGCAGTTTAATGTTCAAGTCTTCAACAGTGGCCACCACCAGCATCGTGTTCTCTCTTCCAAAGGTATGACAGAAAAAAAAAAAAAAAAAAAACCGTTGGTCTTATTTATTGTTCTTCATGAATTCACGTCACTCGTGCATGAAAAGGAAAGTTTTCTGATATTCTGTCATTGATTCATTATTCTAACAGCTACATTCCAAATCTAGGAATGAAGACAGAAAATGTGTTAACCATATATTTTGTATTGCAAACTTACTAGTTAAATAATGCAGTAGCTTGAATACAGATTCATGTAACACAACTATAGCAGATATTTTAAAAAGTAAACAGTTTGGTATCAAGCATGAGGATTGAAGTAATACTGAGTTCAATTTCATCTGCATACAGTTTGCAGTAAAAAAGTATAGAGATTGATTGATGTTGCAGCCCATGTTTTATGTTAGACTGTAAATAAATTGAGAAAGCTTGAGTGATTAAAAATGAAATTTGTTGGTGCAGCATCTGGGGAGCCACCATTAGTTCTAGCAGCTTCAATTCACTGTGCCACAAGAGCAGCAGTGAAAGAAGCAAGGAAACAGCTTCTTTCATGGAGCAACCAAGATGGAGCAGATTCAACATTTCAGTTAGGAGTCCCTGCAAACATGCCTGTGGTGAAGGAACTCTGTGGACTTGACATTGTGCAAACATACCTCCAATGGAAAATGAGCAACAAGTAAAAAGATGAACTAGGTCTACAATAATCTTGCTCACTTGTGACAGTGATGGGTTTGAACGATTTTTTTCACACGACAAAAAGCAAACACGGAATTCTCCGTTAAATTAGTTGTTTTCACAAGCACAGAATAATCATCAACTTTGTTAATTCACCGTGTTACATCTTAGCTATTTTAAATACAGAACAATGAAATGATTTGAGTGATTATTTGTTTAGTCCTTAACTAGTATTTTTAAGAAAATAAATTAAAATTTAAAAAAATATTATATTGATATATAGTTATTCGTCTCATCCTGTAGTCCAAATACTTACTTTTATCCTCGTCACCTTCTATTTGAATTAGTTAAGTATCTATAGTTTATTGAATAACCTAAAATAAATAAATAAATAAATATATATATATATATATATATATATATATATATATATATATATATTTTGTATGTATGTGTATTGACTTTTTATAATAAAATTATTAAAATAAATGTAAATAATTATTTTAGTTTAAATGGTTAAATTTTAAAAAAAGATAATTAAATTTAAAAGAAATGTTACTTAAAGGATAAAATTAGTAAAATCATTATATTAATTAAAAAATAGCTATATAAAAGGTAAAAGTGAAAAAAAAAAATGTAGATACAGAAGAATACTTTTTTATATAATCGTGTGTGTGTGTGTGTGTGTATATATATATATATATATATATATATATATATATATATATCATATAAAACGTTATTTAGATTATTTTTTTATAATTATTTTTATGTTTTAGTAAATGTAATTTAACACCACGATTATATAAAAACATTTTATTTATTATAATGTATTGTTATGAATATTATTTGTCACCTTCTAACATAAATTAAAATTTAAAAGATAATATATATATATATATATATATATATATATATATATCTATATATATATAATTCAAATTTATAGAAAGAAATTAAAAAAACATTTAAAATATTTTAAACTTTAATATTTTTTGTATAATTTTTTTTTTAATTTATTAAATTTATTTCATTAACATTGATAAAATTAATAAATATTTTCATTGCTATAGAATTTAATTTTGTAATGTTTTATACAATTTTTTTTATTCAATTATTATTTTGTATTTTGATTTGAAAAATTATAATTTTTTCAAACATTTGACATTGAAGACATAGAAATGCATGTTTTTTATATTAAATATTTGATTATATTATATTAGTTTTTATGATTCTTTTTATGATTTCTAATTTTAATTAAAATTAATTAATTAATATTGAAAGACAAAATCATTAAAGGTATAAATAAGGATAGAGATGTTTTTTTTTTTAAATAAAGATGAGAAAATAAAACACGTTTTGGTATTGTAAACTTAATTATACGTTTATATCTTGTTTATAAAAATAGAACACTTACTGAGTCTATTCGACCTAGTTTTACTTGCTACCACCTTCTCAAAGTTGTACTGTATTTAACAACATATAGCTTTAAAATCGACAATTATATAGACAATAGAAACAATTTCTAAATAAGTGAATGTCTAATGAAATAAAAAAATTATTATAACATATTATTAAAAATTTCCTTCATATCTACTAAAATTATATTGAAATATTATCATATTATCTAATAATAAGAATTAAAAGATTAAAATAAAAATTTATATAATTTTCTCTTACATGAAATAACATAAAGGCAATAATTTATTTCCTATTGTTACAACGTCTAATTGATTAACTCTAACAATGAAAAAAAAAAGTATGGCGTAGAAAAAAAAATCATTAAGAAACATATTCAAGGAATGTGAAAAGGTTAGAATATTACATTGGATAAAACTTAAGAAAAAAAATGAAACTAGAGGCAATTGAATGAGAGATATATAATAACTAAGTGAACTAAGAATAAAACAAAATGTATTGAAGTAAATTTAGTGTTTTTATTTTATTTATTAAAAGTCTTAATTATAATAAATGAACATGCATAATAAAACTTTATTATATATTTTTACTTTAATTATTTTGAACTTTCGACTTTAAGTAATACAATTAATTTTTTAATCAATGCACATAATTAATTTTGTTAATATAATCTATTAATCAGGTTAAATGAGTTAATGGAAACTTTAAAACTTATTTATACTAAAATATACTCATAGGTATAATCACTGTAAAAAAATTGATGAATACAGAATAAATATTTGACATATTTTATTTTTATTATAATAAAAAATATTCTTGTTTCGGTATAATAGTCCGAGGTCGGTCGTCCTTTCTTGTTATGCTCCGATCGTCCTTCCCGGTTGGGAGTTGACCTACAGAAGACACTCTGACGCTCAAGTCAGATATGTTTCCTAGAGAGGTTTATATTTTTATTAGGATAGATCCAGGTCATTTTTCCTGAACGCCAATAATATATTTTGCAAGGTTTGTGGTAGTGAAGCATATTGATTAGTCATTAAACCAAACAATCAAATTCAATCATACTTGTTAATTATTCATTAATATCATATTTTTGTGCAATATGACCTGTCAATCATTCATAAATAGCGTATATTTACATTTAATATGGTCATTAAACATATTAATTGACCATTAATGATTTTTACCATTCCTGATTAGTGTTTGTCTGACCACCGATCGGTTTCCTGTTTTGGCTCCGAATTCTTCTTAGTCGGTCAGTCATCGGGGTATAGTACATTAAGCCCCCCAAGCCCCGAGTAGCTGTTTGCAGGTGCAAAGGGGTTTAAATATTCCGGACGAGAATGGGAAATCACAAGGAGTGCTCCCTACTGCTCGGTGTTTTCTTCAACGAGAGGGATTTACCTCTCGATTTTTTCTTCAACGAGAGGGATTTACCTCTCGGTCGAGAGGGATTTACCGCTCGATCTTTGTCTTCATCTTTCTGGTTAATGAGAGAGATTTACCTCTCGGTTTTTTCTTCAACGAAAGGGATTTACCTCTCGGTCGAGAGGGATTTACCGCTCAGTCTTCTTCATTAAAGTTTCTTGGGAACTTCTTGGTTAACTTTTTACCACCAATGAGTGAGCATGAATTGCTTTATTTATTTCATAATGAAAGCACAAAAGAACAATAAAAGTCTAAATCAAAGGAAATTAAACTTAAAAATAAGATTAATAAAATTTTATATGCCTCTCCTCAGTTGATAACTCCTTGAACCGATCGTTCACGATGGTGACTAGGACTACGACTATAGCTCCTCCTTTGTTTGTCCTTCCGATATGTCCGTTCGGGACTTCTCTGCAAATATCTCTCCTTGGGGAGGCTTCCTTTTCCTTCTTTTATATACTTTCGTAGATGCCCTACCTGGATGAGATTTTTTATTTCATTCTTTAGTGTAACACATTCTTCTGTGGTATGCCCATGGTTCTGATGGAAATGGCAACTCTTCCTTTCGTCTGCATTTTTTGGAGATGCTTTCCTTCGAAGTGTGAGAAGTTCAGCATTTAGGGCTTCTTCGAGAACTTTTGCCCTAGGTGCATTGAGGCTGTAAAATGGTCAGATTTAAATGTCCGGGGAAGCTCCCCACTTTTATCATTATTACCGAACGGTCGTTTGTCGTCCTTTCTACCTCCACCTACATCAGCTTCTTGTTACCGCTTTCTCTAAGAGATTCGCATATCCTCCATACTATGAATTTAGCCACTCTTTCTTGGAGCTCTTCCATAGTTTTTGGTGGTCGTGCATATAATTTTTTCAGCAAAGTATCCTGGTCTCAGGCATGAAGGCAAATTGTTAATAATAAAAGAGTGATTGACCTCTTTTACCTGTCGTGCGGTTTCAGTATACCTTTTCATAAAGGTCTTCAAAGTTTCTCCTTTCTTCTGTTTAGTATTTACCAAGTCCGCCAGTGTTATCTCCTGTTTCCGATTGGAGGCATATTGCCTTCTGAAGAGGGTTTCCACAGTGGCGAAGCAATCTACTAAATTTGGAGGAAGAGTATTATACTACTCCAACACCTAATCCTTGAGTGATAAGGAGAAAGCTCTACAAATGATCGAATCGCTATCCGTATAAAACACCATGGTGTTGGTGAAGATCCTAATATAATTGTCGGGGTCCGCCGAGCCATCATACTTCTCTAACACAGGAGGACTCTTTTCTGGCATTGAAGTATGCATAATAGTCATGGTAAAAGAGAGTAAGCTGGTGGGCCGAACGGTTTGCAGAGGGATCGATTGTTCTCTATCACTGCCGTCTGGATTACCCTGTTGGTTACCGTTCGGGTTAGCGTGCTGGTTACCGTTCGGGTTAGTACGTTGGGATGCCTGGCGATCCTGATTTTCATTCTTGCGGTGTTGATTTCGATGTATAGTGGATGCCGCTGAGCAGACTGGTCATGACGACCCAATTCCGCCCTTAAAGCTGCAATTTCCTCGGCATGCTTTTGCTGCATTTCTCATTGCGCTTGTGCGTACTTTTGTATGATTCGTGTCTGCTCTTGTAATTGTGTCAGCATCTGTGCCATGAAATCCCTAGTACTCAAATGCTCCTCCCTGCTCCTTGTGGTCACCATTTCAGCCTTCCTTGGGAAGTAGCTATGTGTAGTTTGAGTGTTCGTTTTGGTTCCTTGTGTTTTCAATGGGATGCTGCTTCAGGCCCCACGGTGGGCGTCAAAATGTTTCGATGGAATAGTCTAAGGTCGGTCATCCTTCCTTGCTATGCTCCGATTGTCCAACTCTTCATGTAATCCTTCCCGGTGGGGGGTTGACCTGCAAAAGATACTCCGACCCTCAAGTCAGATATGTTTCCTAGAAATGTCTATATTTTTATTAGGATAGATCCAGATCATTTTTTCTAAATGCCAATAATATATTTTGCAAGGCTTGTGATAGTCAAGCACATTGATTAGTCATTAAATCAGATAATCAAATTCAATCATACCTATTAATTATTCATTAATACCATATTCTTGTGCAATATGATCTGCCAATCATTCATAAATAGCGTATATTTGCATTTAATATGGTCATTAAACATATTAACTGACCATTAATAATTTTTACCTTTCCTGATTAGTGTTTATCTCACTACGGATCAGTTTCCTGTTTTGGCCTCAGATGTCGTTCAGTCACGGGGATATAATACAATTCTTAATGAAGATATTTTAATTTTGTTAGTTGTATTTAAATTCTGCTAATAATAAAGATGATGCAAATATAATTAATTTTTCAATTATTCCAAATTTTTTTACGTTATAGAGTAACAATTTTGTTTATATATTAATATTAATTTTTTTCTTTAATAAATATACGTATTAAGAATAATATACATATTTAATTTATTTAAATAATTAATAAAATTCATTAAATCAAGTTATTTAATGACCCAATCCAGTTTAAGAAGGTTAAATTAAGATTTATTTATGATCTCATTAAATTAAATTTAATATTTATGATTACATTAAATTAAATTTAATATTTATGATTGCATTAAATTAAATTTAATACATTAGTGGGTTTACAATACAATAAAATATTATTTTATTGACTAAATTAGATTATTTTATAAAATAAAAATTATTAATATTTAAAATAGTTTTTATTATGAATAAAAAAATATAATTTTTGCTTGTGAAATAAATTTTAAATTGGTTCTTAACATTATCTATCAAAGTTTGATCATTAACATTACAAACCAAGGTTATCAAAATTTTAACTAATTACAATTATTTATTTTAAATTAGTGTCTAATTTTAAATCAAAAACCAATGTAAATACTATTTTTTATAGCTAAAACTTTAACAGGTAATGTTAAAAATCAATTTAGACTTTAATTCAACAATTTATTATAAGTTTCTACTTACAAAATTATTTTAAATACTAATAATTTTTAATTTATAAAATAATATTTAAATATTAAATAATAGTTTTAATATTAGTGATCCAATACCCACTTGAATATACTTACATTTTATCATATATTTCTTGTTTATTATAATAAGCTATATACAAAATCAAATGCAGATAAAAATAAAAAAATTAATGGATATCGAACGAAAAATACTTAAATTTTAATAGATATTTAAAATTTACTTTAGTAAAAGATAATGAGAAAGAAGAACAAAAGCATCATAGCCGGACCCAATGTTGTTACGTCACTCTCAACAGTTGACTGTTAAAGAAAAGTTGATCATCCAGACGCAGACACTGTAATAGTTTAAGCTTTTCTTCTGTTCTTGTACTGAAAACTGAAACACTAGCAGCTGAAATTATGCAACTGCAGAAGACTCCAACAAGTTTGGTTTTTGGTGTTAATGGTGAGAGGTTTGAGCTCTCCCATGTTCACCCGTCAACCACTTTACTCGAATTCTTGCGTACTCACACTCGTTTCAAGAGTGCCAAGCTTGGCTGTGGTGAAGGTACATGCATGTCTGTTTTTCTCTCTGTTCAACCATTTTTATATCTTTCGGAGGTCATGGAGTTTATTGATTTGTTTGTTTCATTGCTGAATTAGTTTTTAGCTTTGTTCCCCCCTTCATGGGTGTATTTGAATTTCCATCTTTTTTATTTTTTATTTTTGCCTTTCAATTTCTGTAAGCTTGGTATTTCTGAAGGGATTTATATTTTCCTCTTTTTTTTTTCTCTGTAAGATTAATCTTAGACAACTGTTATTTTAATGTTTCGTCTTATTTTTCTAGTGGTCTACTCATGCAGATGAAGGAGGAGAAGGTGTTGGTTTTAAGTAGTCCTAATTCTTTTTTCAATCTGGTACTTGATGTTTTTAAATGGTTGGTTTCAGGGGGTTGTGGTGCTTGTGTAGTTTTAATCTCAAGATACGATCCTGTGCTTGAACAAGTTGAGGATTTTACAGCAAGCTCTTGTCTCACACTACTTTGCAGCATACATGGTTGTTCAATAACAACCAGTGAAGGAATTGGAAATTCTAAAGAAGGATTCCACCCAATTCATGAAAGATTTGCAGGATTCCATGCCACTCAATGTGGCTTTTGTACTCCTGGAATGTGTGTTTCCCTCTTTGGAACTCTTGTCAATGCTGAAAAGACCGATCGCCCAGAGCCACCAGATGGGTTCTCAAAAGTAACTGTTAGTGAGGCTGAGAAGGCTATTGCAGGGAATCTTTGTCGCTGCACTGGGTACAGACCAATTGCTGATGTCTGCAAAAGCTTTGCAGCTGATGTTGATATGGAGGATTTGGGGCTTAACTCGTTTTGGAAAAAGGGAGAGAACAGGGACTTAAAGGTTAGTAGGTTGCCTCGATATGATCGTAATCAACTGAGTAGTAGATTTCCTACGTTTTTGAAGGAAATCAAGCAAGATGTGTTCTTGGCTTCTGAGAAGCACAGTTGGCACCGACCTATTAGTCTAACTGAGCTTCAGAGTTTATTAAAATCAAACAATTCCAATGGATCACGGATAAAAATTGTGGTTAGTAATACAGGTATGGGATATTACAAAGATAAAGAAGACTATGATAAGTACATTGATCTAAGGGGAATTTCTGAGCTTTCAAAGATCACAAAGGACCGAACAGGGATTGAAATTGGAGCAGCAGTGACAATATCTAAAGCTATTGAAGTACTGAGGGAAGATACCAGAGGTGATTTTCTCTCAGATTATGTAATGATACTTGAAAAGATTGCTGATCATATGAGCAAAGTTGCCTCAGGATTTATTAGGAACACAGCCAGTGTTGGTGGAAATTTAGTCATGGCACAAAGGAATAATTTTCCCTCGGATATTACTGTAATACTTCTTGCTGTTGATGCAATGGTTCACATTATGACTGGCACACAATTTGAGTGGCTGACACTGGAAGAATTTCTGGAAAGACCAGCGTTAGGTTTGGAAAGTGTGCTTTTAAGCATTAAAATTCCTAGTTTGGAACTCAATCAAAGTGAATCCTCAGAACCAAGAAGTAGATTCCTCTTTGAAACATACCGGGCTTCTCCAAGGCCCCTTGGTAATGCCCTTCCCTACTTAAATGCTGCTTTCATGGTGAAGGTGTCTCCATGCAAGGATTCTGGTGGAAATCTTATAGATACTTGTAGGTTGTCTTTTGGTGTTTACGGCAGTAAACATGCAATCAGAGGGAATAAAGTTGAGGAACTTCTATCTGGAAAACTTTTTAGTACTAGCGTTCTGTACGATGCTGTCGACTTGATTACAGCCACTATTGCATCTCAAGATGATAATGCAATAACAGCTTATCGTTCAAGTTTAGCTGCTGGTTTTATTTTTCAGTTCTTTAACCCTCTTATTGACAGTCCTGAAAGAATAAGCAATGGTTATTTGAATGGATATAATAAGCATCCGTTTGCTCAGGATTTTGAATTAAAAGTCAGTCAGAAGCAGATACCTCATGACAAAGTTCCAACTTTAATAACATCTGGTAAACAAGTCCTTGAAGCAGGCTGTGAGCATCTTCCTGTTGGTGAGCCAATCGTAAAGTCTGGAGCTGCACTACAGGCTTCAGGTGTGTTTTGTATAATTAAGTTTTAAGTTGATTCTCAGACTGCTGTCTTTTCTTTGCATTTCTATCAACGTTTCAGGGCAGTAAACTAGAATATTTACACGACAAAGTTGGTGCCTTTTTCTATTAAATTCCATTTGCTAGAAAATGGTCCATAGTGCTATCATAAGATTGTAAGCTTGTGACCTTGGTGATGAAATTTTATGTCTTGGAAACAACCTCTCTGCTTAAGATGGTTAATTTGTATACGTCTGAGCCTCTATAGGTCCTATAAATGGATAAGACTCTCAAAATCACTATGTTAAAAGAAAAGTGTTCTCCATCATGGTCTTGGTTCTGATGAAATGTGTATCCATATTTTGCATCTTATAGTCTCCGGTTACCTTATAAGTATTGTGGAGATAACAATGCTAAAAGTTCCAATTCCCAGGTCATATAAACTTGCTCCAAATGCTTTTGATTCTGATGAATTTCTGCATCCATATTTTTGCATCTTGAAGTCTCTGGTTTCCTTTTAACTATGCTCAAAAGTTCACTTTCATAGTCCCAGACTAGTTTGTATGTGTCTTGTTTTATGCTGTTTGATGCCTGTGAATTATGAATTTCATGTTAGTTATTTAAATTTATGTTCCGTAACATGTACATACTTGTGAATAATCAAATATAGGTGAGGCTGTGTTCGTGGATGACATTCCATCACCACCAAATTGCTTACATGGAGCATATATTTATAGTGCTAAACCTTTAGCAAGGGTAAGGAGTATAAAACTCACCCCTGAGTTGCAAATGGATAGAGTAAGGGATGTCATTTCAAGTAAAGACATTCCCAATGGTGGGGAAAACATTGGATCTAAGACTGTATTTGGGATTGAACCTCTATTTGCAGAGGAAGAAGCCAGATGTGTTGGTGAACGCCTTGCCTTTGTTGTGAGTTCTTAATCCCTATTGTGATCCAACAATTTATGAGCTTATTTTTCATTTCTTTGGAGCTTGATATGATAATACTACCATTTTAGTCATGGAATGGCTTCTCTAGGTTGCAGATACTCAGAAAGTTGCAGATATGGCTGCAAACTCAGCTGTTGTTGATTATGATACTGAAAATCTGGAGCCGCCAATTCTATCAGTTGAAGATGCTGTTGAAAGATCTAGCTTTTTCGAAGTTCCTTCTGTTGTCTATCCAAAAGAAGTAGGTGATATATCAAAAGGAATGGCTGAAGCAGATCAAAAGATTCTTTCTGCTGAGGTACATTGGAAGTTATTTATTTCTCTCCTCTGTTTCCCCTCTTCCTCTCATTTCGTGCCTTTGTGCTCCTTTGTTCCTCTGAAATGTTGAAGTTTGCTCCTGATTAATTATTGTTTCAATGGTTATGCTGAATAAAATATGTGGAATACAGATGAAACTTGGGTCTCAATACTATTTTTATATGGAGCCACAAACTGCACTTGCTGTTCCAGATGAAGACAATTGCATTACGGTTTACTCTTCAAACCAATGCCCCGAGAGTACGCATTCTATTATAGCAAGATGCCTAGGCATTCCTGAAAGTAATGTTCGTGTAATAACAAGAAGGGTTGGGGGTGGTTTCGGGGGAAAGTCCATAAAAGCCATGCCTGTAAGTATTTATAATTTTTTCAAAATATAATTTTTTTTTATGCCTATCGTTGTTTTCATTGACTAACTAATAAATTTTGTAGAGCCTTGACATGAACCTTCAAATCTCCTGTTTTTTGGGGAATACACTAATAATATGAAAGAAAAGAAAAAGAAAGTCTCTATAGTCATTCCACTGCTATTATTTATGCATATTATTCAGCAATCTGGAGATGTCCTTATGATGTCTTTGACAATGTTTATTTATTTTTTTATCTAAGCAGCCATTTGCTGTTGAAATGTATATTTTGAATATAATACAATAGAAATTGGATTCCTAAAGCTATTTTATAGTTTCTAGGATAGAAAATAATGTTAAGTGGGAGGAGTGGTAAAAATAAAAAAGTTCAGATAAGCAAACGAAACAGGTCAAAAAAAGGTGTAAAAACATTAGGTGAAAAGATCCTCTAGAAGAATTGCTTTGAATAAATCTTGAGACTAGTCCTCACTGGCCTAGGCCCTTCTCTATGTAATGCAATGAACATAATATATATAATATGTTGCTTTACTGTGCTTAAGATATACAAGGATTCCATTATATGACTCTTTATCCTTGATCTCTACATGGTATTTAGAGCCCAATCCATTACCTTTTGGTGTTCCCAATGTCCTTTGGTGCCAAACTTTTCTTATTAAAATTGTGGGCATCCTCTCTTTTGTGCATTTTTTTCCAGCTATTTTCAGTCACATTGCCTAGGCAGCCATTGTGTTTCCAAATCACATATCCTGGGTGACCGTTGTTTAACAAAATCACAGCAGTCAAAGCTAACACGTGCTCTCCCGTGTCTTGAAACATATGCACTTCTCTTGCCCTTTGACATTAGTTGTCGTGTGTGACATCGCATCTAACCACTTTGTCAGCCATTCTCATTGCCATCGTATATGTCCCTTTTTCCAATTTGGTCTTGATTTCGTAATTGAAGCTAGTTTTACTTATCTCATCTATTTTGGGGATTCTTTTTTCACTCTCCTCCATGTGATATAACTTCTTCTACTGGTGTTTGGTCTCAATCCTCTCTCTTTACTAATTGTTTCATTATACCACTTTCCATTGACAAGTTAGATGACAATGATTATGATAACTTTAGCTTAAGGAATAAGATTATGTTGATTGTCTCACCTTATCAATAGTCTTCATTGATGAAAAAGATCTCCTTCATTGAGAAGTTGGTTATTAGTTGTCGATGGATCTTTATAGTCAAAGTTGATTTTGGTGGTACTACTGATTGGCTCAAAGCTTATTTAGTCACTAAAGGTTATACTCAGATCTTTGGGTTAAACAATGGTTACACCTGTTGGGAATCCAAGTCTGAGTCTAAGTCCCACATTTAGTAGAAATGAGAAAGTGGAACACGATATAAAGTTGAAGACCTATTAACCCATGTCTTAAGGTTTTAGATTGAGAGTGATGTCAATTTCTTATGTGGTTGGGCTCAGGTCTCATTGGTAGTGTATGTCAATGACATTGTTCTTATATTTAGGAATCACCAAGACATTTTACAAATAAAGCAACACCCGAGGAAGTACACATTGGATATTTTAGAGGAGACTGAATTAATGAATTCCAAGCCCTTTGGCACACCTAGATCCTAGTGCAAAAATCTCAAATAGTTACCTAAAGAACTAAGATTCAGGAAGGTTACACATATATTGAGTAGTAAGGTCTTCATATATTGTCACGTCATCCATGAAAAGATTTATATGAAGACCTTACTACTTAATTTATTAACTCCAATGATCAATTAACAAATGTCTTCACCAAATCGATTTGGGGGGGGAGGGGTCTGATAGGACTCCTAATAAGGATGAGCCTGTTAATCAACAAGAAACAATCATAGAGGGAGCAAGGCCCAAAATATGGAATGTTTACGTAAGAAGAAAGAAAGTGGGGATTAGGAAAAGAAACAGGGAAAAGTTAGTTAGGATGGGGAATGACGTGTCAAGAATCTTGGGAGAATTCTGTTATAAGAGAGAGTAGGAAGAGTGAGGGGAGGGGAGGAAAAAAGGAGGTTGTGAGTTGGTTAGGAGGAGAGTCATCCTCTGGTAGGAGTGAGAGCACTCTGGTTTTTTCCTTGTTGCTGTAGAGCTTTCAGCTCAATCATCTTTTACTGCATAGTACTTGAATAATATACTTGTGATATTCAGTTTATTGTTGGGTGTCTATCAGGGTTCTAGAATGAGTTATATTTGTAACAAGCTTAGTGCGTATGATTTATATACATTAACTTGAGGGGGAGAGTTAAATGTATTTTACTAAATGTGCAATGTACATAATATACATAATATGTTCTTTTGTTGTGTTTAAGACACACAAGGATTCCATCATATGACTCTATCATTTATATCTACTCAAATTATTTGGGCAAATTCAGTACCAAAGACTAAAGGCTTATTTGTGCATGGGATCTCCACTTAGTGGAGTCTGTGGACGGTAGGTGTATGCAGCCTTACCCTTGCAAGCAGAGAGGTTGTTTTTCAAATTTGAATCCATGGCTTATGGAAATTTCATGTCCAAATACTGCTTGGTTGTTAGGAATTATAGCTACTTCCCCTAAAGTAATCCCTAACTATCAAAGGAAACCAAGAAAGAACAAAGGATTCAATGAAATCTTCATTACCAAATAGGAAGTATAGTATCCTTACCTAGGGAAATCTCCTTCACCTGAGCCTGAGGTCCACTTTCTCAATTTTAAAAAAATTTGAAGTAACGTACAACTGTTTCCCTCTTATTTTGTGATAGTAGCTACCCCACCTCCTTACTAATTCTCTCAAAGTCTCTCTTACATGCAAAAGTTTATATGTCTGCGTGCGTGTATAGTACTAAAAATTGGATCTTGCAGGTTGCCACATCATGCGCGCTAGCTGCACATAAATTACAGCGCCCAGTGAGGATATATCTAAATCGAAAGACAGATATGATAATGGCTGGAGGAAGGCATCCTATGAAGATAACATACAGTGTTGGGTTTAGGAATGATGGTAAGATTACGGCACTCAAACTTCAAATTCTGGTCAATGCAGGGATATACGTGGATATAAGTGCAATAATGCCACATAATGTAGTTTCTGCACTAAAAAAGTACGATTGGGGTACGCTAGCTTGTGATGTAAAGGTATGCAGAACAAACCATCCCAGCAGATCTGCTATGAGGGGCCCTGGGGAAGTGCAGGGATCATTTATTGCTGAAGCTATTATAGAAAATGTTGCAGCTACACTTTCAAAGGATGTAGACTCCGTCAGAAGCATTAATCTTCACACATACAATAGTCTTCAGTCATTCTATGAGTACTCTCATGGTGAACCTAATGAGTATACCTTGCCTATGATATGGAATGAGTTAGCTGTTTCTGCAAACTATGACCAGAGAACCAAAATGGTGCAAGAGTTTAACAGGATTAATACATGGAAGAAAAGGGGAATCTCTCGAGTACCAGTTATGTTTCAATTGATGCAAAGACCAACTCCTGGAAAAGTAAGTATTTTTTCAGACGGGTCTGTTGTTGTTGAAGTTGGAGGAATTGAAGTGGGTCAGGGTCTCTGGACGAAGGTGAAACAGATGGCTGCATATGCTCTTGGGGCTATTCAATGTGATGGAATTGGAGGTCTCTTGGACAAAATACGGGTTATACAATCTGATACTGTGAGCTTGATTCAAGGAGGATTCACTGCTGGGAGCACTACATCAGAATCAAGCTGCGAAGCAGTTAGGCTTTGCTGTAATATCTTGGTAGAGAGGCTAAAGCCTCTTAAGGAAAACCTTCAGAAGGAAATGGGCTCTATCAACTGGGAGACCCTTATTCTTCAGGTAGCTACTATAACATTCATAGGTTTTCCTCTCAAGGAATTCTCTTTCTGATCATCTTTACTGTTTCTCTCTTTATGATCCACATTGACAGATTATTTATGATTGAATTTAACTACTTCTTGCTGTGATGTTTAGAAATATGTTTTTTTTTTTTTTAAATTTACATCAATGAATGTATATTGGTATTTGTAATTGTGCATAAGTTGTATTGCTTCAAGGATTTCCCACTAAGGTCTTGTAGGTACCTAGTGTTCTCACAATTAATGGGATCATAATTAACTCCTTTCAATTAAGAAAATATTAGGGGAGTAAACTGTGCAAATGAAATTGGGTGTAGTGAATTTCTTCTTATTTTCCTAGTCCATAAGCATAAATATTAATTGCCATGTTGCTGACAATTTATTGAAATACAGGCATACATGCAATCTGTGAACTTATCAGCATCTTCATTTTATGTACCCAGCATGAGCTCCATGAGCTACCTTAATTATGGTGCTGCAATAAGTGAGGTAGGTTGGTTTTACTTTTGCTTTTTTATGCACATTTCAAATCAAGTTGATATTTTTTTCAAGTTCACTGATAGTTACTTTTGAATGTAAGCACTGATGTCATATTTTCACATAAGCCGTGTTATAGAAGTAATTGAGACAACTTATCTTGTACTGATATTTTAAATGATGCAAATTATTTCTCAGGTGGAAATAGATCTTCTGAATGGTGAGACCAGATTTTTGCAAACAGATATTATTTATGATTGTGGACAGAGTCTCAACCCTGCTGTGGATTTAGGACAGGTAAACTGACTACATATTTTTCATGCAAACTCAACTCTTAATCAAGGAATAACACAATACAATAGTTTGAGGCCCTCTGGGAGTCAAGGGGAGACTAAGAACTTGCACACTATTCCTTACTAAAAAATTACATGAATTTTTAGAAGTGCAAAAGACAAGAATGAACCCTGATAACTTTTTGATATCTTGTTAAGAACTAAGAGGATTTTATTCCTTTAGCTAAAAATATCTCTTAAGAACCAACTCAACCAAAAAGCTTGAGATTATAGTTGGAAATCTTGGAATGTTTATAGTCTCTATCAGGTCTCAAATACTGTTCAGTTATTCAACTATGTATATGCAATTCCTTCTGATTATATAATCACATCCTGCAGATTGAAGGAGCTTTTGTCCAGGGATTGGGGTATTTCATGCTTGAAGAATACCAAACAAATCTTAATGGTTTGGTGTTGCAAGACGGCACTTGGAACTACAAAATCCCTACAATAGACACTATACCATTACAGTTTAATGTTCAAATCCTCAACAGTGGTCACCACCAGCATCGAGTTCTCTCTTCAAAAGGTATGACCAGCATTGGTGTTATTCATTTATTGTCCTCATGAATGCACATCACTTGTCATGAAAAAGGAACTTCTGTAAATCCTCTTCCATTGTTTCATTATAGGTTTATTCTAGCAGTCAATTCCAAAATGTTGGGATGAAGTGAGGGAATATTTGTTAACCATATATACTTGCTGTGGCATAACTAACTAGTCAAGTACTATAGTAGCTTGAATATGTGATGCATGTTATAGTAACTAGTCATTTAGTGTAGTAGCTTGAATATGTTGCTCTAGAAAAGGAATTAAAGAAAAGAGGTTTGGTATCAAAGCTAAGGCGGAAGGGAATGGAACAGAAACAATCAATTCAATTTCTTCTGCATAATAGTTTGGGGGGAAAATCATGGTTATAACTTGTAGGCATGCTGCAGCCTATTTTATGTTAGAATGTTAATAAGATTGAGAGAGCTTCACCTGTTCCTGTTTGAAAATCTAAAATGAAAAATATTGAAAATTTGTTGCTGCAGCATCTGGGGAGCCACCATTACTTCTAGCAGCTTCAATTCACTGTGCCACAAGAGCAGCAGTGAAAGAAGCAAGGAAACAACTTCTTTCATGGAGCAACCAAGAAGGAGAAGATTCAACATTTCAGTTGGGGGTCCCTGCTACCATGCCTGTGGTGAAGGCACTCTGTGGACTTGACAATGTTGAAAGATACTTGAAATGGAAAATGGGAAGGACATGATACTGTTCACTGTCCTAGCTTAGTTAGCAGAATGATTTTTTCTATCCAATTTTCAGTCCTTCTGGTAAAAAATTAAAATAAGTTGAGATTTAATTATTTTATTTCACATGATGATCATGCTAGTGCAAAACTTTCAATTCTTTCATATGTTCACAATAAGAAACACTGGCTGGTTTATGAGGGTAGTTTTTGCAGCAAGAATAAGTTATATCTGGACATGAAAAAGCTAAGCAATGTGTCAAATGCTAGTAAAAAGATAGTGTTTCTTTTAGTTTATATTTGTTTAAAGATGAATATATAAATATTACATGATATTCATATACTTTAAACAACCTTTTATCCAATTTTTATCTCCAAGATCAAATTCATCCTAGATTTATTGTATCCTTCTCTACCGCCGAAGTCTTTTATTTGATAAAGGTATTTTATGTATATATAAATCTATTTATTTATCTAATGTAAAACTTTATTTGTACTTAACAGTTTTCAAGTTTAATTAATTAAATTTTCATTTATAAACATTAACTTTAGACACTAATATAAAAGATATATTTTCTTTAACTTATTTTGAACAGATGGTACAAATTAAATTATTTAAATTATCATCTATTCAAAACTCATCGATGCTATCAATTTTGTTTATTGAAAGGAGTTGATTTTATAAATATAATAATTTTTGTTTGAGTTTTTATGATAATTTTAGCACCTGATTACGAATAAAAGAGTTGGGATGTAAGCAAGCAAAAATAAAATGAGATTAATCAATCATACTTAAATAATAAATATTATTTAAAACAAAAAGAGATAATTTAAGCATAAAAAAAAAATACCATTTTAGAACATTGCCTTCTCTGAATGTGAGTAGTTAATATTGGAAGGTATATTTATATGATTGGCATAACATCAGAAACACAGCCTGTAATTGTACCGCAACCAATCACTCACAGCTGCTCTGCAATATCACCTCTCATTTGCCTCTTCTACAGACAGAAAAACTATTATATGCAAATAAAAAAGTAAGTAAAAGTAGATAAAATAAATAAATAAAAGAGAAATGAAAATTTTTGGATTAAGAGAAGTATAAAAAGAACATTAATGAAAAAAAAAATTGAAATAAATAAGAAATAAATATTGATTTTTATCAATTTCGAAATTACTTTTCCTCTCGACTCTTGAATCAAACTATCTTACCTTACTTCTAGTTACACAAAATTATTCCATCTCGTAAACCAAACAAAATTTTAGTCTCAAAAAGTTATGAAATTATTAAGTGGTCCATAATTATTACTTAGTACAATTTCTGTTAATTTTTATACACTCTCATTCTACACTAATAGTAGTTTAAAGTTTTTCAAGAATAACAATAAATATGCGTATTTTATTGAAACAATTTTATTAAAATAATTTATTGTCTTAATGAATTCTTTTTAAAGAAAAAAAAATACAAACATTGTTATAATTTATTTGAGAAATAAACTTAATATTTTATTGAAAATGGGAATATAAGTTAATTTAGAAGTTTAGAAAAATAAAACTACTAGTACTTATAGGATAGAAAGAATGATATATTTGAGAGTTATGATAATAACATTTAGCTAAGTAACATAAAAAATAAAAATAAAATTTATGTGACTATATGATCGTGAGCACATGATAATTTATCCTGAGAAGTACACAGTACATATTAACACAGCTCAGTCTCAAACCCACTTTGTTATCTGCATTCAACTTCTTCCCTTCAGTGCCTGGAGAAGAGGTAACCTTTCCTAATGTCATTACCTATGCTCTCATTTCATGTGTTTTGAAAGTTACTTGTTTTTCTCTTGCTTGATATGCATATCAAATAATGGAATTCACATCTTATGGCTATATATTGTGAAAATATCTCACTACATTCAAATTATGTAACCTTTAGGTTCAACTTCAAGTGTTGAAATGGGGGCAATTTCAGCACCCCTTGTGGTTGTTCTGCTATTTTGCTGCCTAGTTTCTGTCTCACAAGCGGAATACTTGAAGTACAAAGACCCAGCACAGTCATTGAATGTTAGAATCAAGGACTTACTGCAACGGATGACCCTGGAGGAGAAGATAGGTCAAATGGTGCAGATTGAACGAAGTATTGCCACTCCTGAAGTGATGAAGAAGTACTTCATTGGTGAGCTCTCGTCCAATCTCTGACCAAAAACCAGTACCTTATATGCTACTATACTATGCATTGTAGTTAGTAATGTTTTTTTTTTTTTTTCCTTATACAAGTGTACGATTTCTTTGATATAAAGGGTATAATCGTGTCTGCAATTGGGGAGGTGACATTAGAAAGAAATGTCATGTGATGTGATGATTGATGGACAGGGAGTGTGCTAAGTGGGGGAGGCAGTGTTCCAAAAATAAAGGCATCTGCTGAGACTTGGATCGAAATGGTGAATGGGATTCAGAATGGATCTTTGTCTACACGCCTTGGGATTCCTATGATTTATGGCATAGATGCAGTTCATGGCCACAATAATGTCTACAAGGCCACCATCTTTCCTCACAATGTTGGGCTAGGAGTTACAAGGCAAGTATGCATATACTTAATGAATAATAATGGCCATTTTTTTTTGTGACAAGATAATTTTTTGTTGTTTTGTAATTTGAAGACCTTGGTTTTCAAATGTTAATGGTGTCTTATGCAGTTGAAAGCAATATTTCAACATTTTCACATTTTCACTACACCCTTCAAATATTATCCCGCATTCAGTGATAAACCAAATTGAACTATAGGATTTTATTATCGTGACCTTTTAAGATCTTTAAAATGAGTTATAATTTCATTTTTATCTTTTAGCACTACCTTTCTGCTTAACTGAGTGCATAACCTAATTATATAATGCTAATAGGGATCCGGTGCTGATAAAGAAGATTGGAGATGCAACTGCCCTTGAAGTTAGAGCTACTGGAATTCAGTATGTTTTTGCTCCATGCATTGCGGTAATGTTGATGATTCCGTTCCTTTTACATCAAGTAAAAGTTTAACATTTATCAAATGTCCTAATATGTTGGTAGCCTTTTTCTTCCATAGGTGTGCAGAGATCCTAGATGGGGGCGTTGCTATGAAAGTTACAGTGAGGACCCTAAGATTGTTGAAGCAATGACTGAAATTATTCCTGGTTTGCAAGGAGACATCAGTGGAAATTCCAGAAAGGGGGTTCCCTATGTTGCTGGAAAGTAAGATTCTTAATAGGAGCTTGAGTTCAGTGTGAACCATTAGATTATTTGGTCATCCTTAACTTTTTAAATACTTCCATAGTTCCATGCACATATGTTGGATGGTAATAATCACTCAGTTCCTTCTCAGCTCTTGTTTATAATTTATTGTTGTTAAGCTTTTGTTCTGTTTTTAATGCAAAAGCATTGTATTGCATTGTATTTATTTGTATTTATGCTATTTTCTTTGAGATTTTGGGTTCCGAAATTTCTGTGTAAAATACGAGTTTTGCTTCTACAAAATTATTAAACTTCAATTTTGTTTCAACATTTTAATTAATTTGGCACAGGAACAAGGTTGCGGCTTGTGCTAAGCATTATGTAGGAGATGGTGGCACATCCAGGGGTATTAATGAGAATAATACTTTGATCGATTATAGAGGATTGCTTAACATTCACATGCCTGCATATCATGACTCCATTGTCAAGGGGGTTTCAACAGTAATGGTCTCCTACTCTAGCTGGAATGGGAAGAAGATGCATGCTAATCATTTTCTTGTCACTGATTACCTCAAGAACAAACTGAAGTTCAGGGTAACAAATAAAACTTCTTTGATTAGTTATCTAACAAAGCAATTGAAGTGGTTCTTTTAATTTAGATTACATGCGGTTTTGGTTTTTCAAGTTTCTTTTTTACCTATTAAGTCTGTTTTTAAATATATAAGATAAGATCTTCCATCAAATTTAATGAGTAAACATGCAGTTTGTGATGTACTCTTTTTGGCATTTATCAGGGTTTTGTCATATCAGATTGGTTAGGCATTGACAGGATTACTTCTCCTCCTCATTCTAACTATTCATACTCTATTCAAGCTGGTGTTGGTGCTGGAATCGATATGGTAACAAAACAAAGAAATTCGATGACTTTTGTGACCGAAATTTAGTATCACGACTCTTCATTTATTACTACATTTACATTGTTTTACAGATCATGGTTCCTTTTAATTTCACCGAGTTCATTGATGTGCTGCATTATCAAGTGAAGAACGATATTATCCCTGAAAGTAGAATTGATGATGCTGTGGAAAGAATCTTAAGAGTAAAATTTGTCATGGGCTTGTTTGAGAATCCACTTGCTGATCTAAGCCTGGTGAATCAACTTGGTAGTGAGGTATATTTCCAGAAGGATGTAGTTTTAATATCTTTCAAATGAAAAAAGTTTTTATTTTATGAACTACTGTGCCTTGAACAGGAGCATAGACAGTTAGCAAGGGAAGCTGTAAGGAAATCTCTTGTGTTGCTAAAGAATGGTAAATCTGCTGAGAAACCTCTACTTCCCCTTCCCAAGAAAGCTGCAAATATACTGGTTGCAGGAAGTCATGCTGACAATTTGGGTTACCAATGTGGAGGATGGACAATTACCTGGCAGGGGGTTGGTGGCAACAATCTCACAGTTGGTAAGCCACCGTAGTTAATTTTGGTGTAGGACAAAATAAACTCTTCATCTCATTCTGTTTCTTCAAAAATATGCATAACTTTGTTTTTCAATGCATAGAGTAACTTGTGACAAGGATACAGAATGTAATATATCTTTTGGGTAAGAGTATGGTGTGAAGTTTCAAAAAACCACTGGTGTCAATGTAATTTTCCCCCAAACATTAACTCTCAACCATTTAAAACATTCATACACACTGCAACTTGGATGTCTGATTATGGTTTTTTTGTTGTAGGATAGTTACGGTTTATCTGACAGAAACTACCATTTTCCTAACAGGTACAACAATTCTTGATGCTGTAAAACAAACAATTGATCCTGCTACTAATGTTTTCTACAGGGAAAGTCCTGACCCCACCTTTGTCAAGTCCAACAACTTTTCTTATGCCATAGTCATTGTAGGGGAACCCCCTTATGCAGAAACATTTGGTGATAGCTTGAATCTAAGTATACCTGAGCCAGGTCCAAGCACCATTACCAATGTATGTGAATCTATCCAATGCGTGGTAGTTCTCATCACTGGTCGTCCAGTAGTGATTCAGCCTTATCTATCAAAAATAGACGCTCTTGTGGCTGCATGGCTTCCAGGAACTGAAGGCCAAGGTGTCGCCGACCTTCTATTTGGTGATTATGGATTCACCGGCAAGCTTGCAAGAACATGGTTCAAGACAGTTAACCAACTTCCAATGAATGTTGGTGATAAAAATTATGATCCTCTATTTCCATTTGGATTTGGGTTAACTACTAACCCCACCTAGCACTAAAACAAGATTACTACTCAAAAGTCTCACGGTTCCTTTTCAGCAAGGAGATTCGTAATAGTCTTGGGCAGTGAATGATCACACATGTATGTTTGTAATGAAAACCGTAGAGAAACTTAGCACTACAAAAGAAGCATGTCATTTAAAATAAAATTTACTGTTTGCTAAAATTTGCTAAGAGTTCTAACATAAACTACAACTAAATGTTTGCTAAAGTGCCACGTCCCTAGAAGGCAACCTTTCTTGGAGGAATCACTACATACTTGTTTCTTGGAAATGCATGTCGTGCTAGATCTACCTAAGATTTGAAGCTATAGGGTTCGTGCACAGATAACTTTGACAGAACCTTTCTGTTAAGTCGGATATTCTCCTGCATCAGCCCATGCATGAAGTTGCCATAATTGACCTGCCAAATAAAGGGAAAAAATAGTCGACACAAAAAATGGCAGAAGACTAAATACCTCATAGTATATGTACATATAAACTCAATAGAAAGGAGCACTAAAGGTGTTAATGCAGGAGAAAAATCACAGATTCTAGACGCAGATTCACACACACCATGTATACATTCCATCATCACTTTAGTACATAGAACAAGGTTAACTTGAAGCCAGAGGCAAGTTCACCGAAGAATCCAATCTGTACAAAGCCAGCTATTCTGCGCCATAGACCACTTCACTTTTATGACATACTCCTAACACACATCAAAGACAAATTCCATCTTTGAAGAAAGAAATTAATGATTTTCTCATCCCATAAATCCTACTACAAAAAATATAAAAGAAATTAAGAAAACAATAAATAAAAAAGAAAAAAGTGAATAAGCGAGCAAAGAAAGCAAACAAGCAATAAAGAAAACAAGAAACATAACTACTGACGAAAGTTTTTTTCCAACTTTCATCTACAACCATAACTAAGATCACTTCAAAAACATAACTTCAATTTCTATTCAATCTCAATTTCCCAAATTTTGAATTTTTGCAACATATCATTTTAACAAATAAAAGAACCCACTTTAACTTATCAAAAAAAAATTCCATATACACTTCTTACTCGCTTAAAATTTCATTCACACCCATATAATTTACCGAGCATAAGCCAATGCCACTACAGCAAGTTAATCACCTAGAAATTTCAACCGCAATAAGTTACCATTCCAACTCTACAAGGTTCCCTATCATTCATATGCAAAGATCTCAACATCATCTATAAATCACGATATGTACTTCTAGCTTTATAAATAATATAATTTCCTTCAGAAAACCAATCCAATATTTCTAACATTTGTATTTCAAGTACCAAACATGCATCGAGTTTCGAAATCAACCTTCGAAATTGAATTTGTTTCCCGCAACTTAATTTTCTTGTACCCCACGGAACTAAAATGGTAAGGATAAGTGAAGCACACACCCTCACCAGCTTCTACATAAATCCAAACCAAATCGTTAAACATCAATCACCACCAATACAAAATTTCTAAACCCCAATTCTTTGGAATCTTATGAAACCCAGACACTTGCAGGTCTTTAAAGAGAGGTAAGAATAGAAGAAAAGAGGAAAGAAGTTTACCCTAAGCAAGATACCTCCAACTCATGCTTCAGCTTTCTTTTTAGTGAAAGTATGGAAGAAAATCTAAATTTGGTAAAAGAAGGAGATTTGGTGCTTTTTTATAAATATTCTTTTCTAAAAGAATAATAAATAACAAATAGTTTAATTTAAAGATAAAATAAATATTTAAAAATACATAAATCAATTTCACATATTTAACTTAAAACTAAAGTTATAAAATATGAATACCATCTTCTCCATAATAGAGACCTAATTAAGAGACCTAAATTTGATTTTTGAAAGCGTTTTTTTGTTTAATATTTCTTTGTAAGTTATGCTAACAACCCATCCATTTTTTTTAATTATTTTTGTCATCCCATCTAATCAAATCCTGAAAGAGATATCAGAATTTTTACGAATCATTATGTCTCCCACGTCCTTTTGTTTTATTTTAATAAGAAAATCAAAAGGATTAAAGAAGCCATTAAAAAATGCATTATATGATTTGGGGTCAAGGTTTATGATTTTAGGTTTAGGTTTCTAGTTTAGCTTTTAGTTATTATGGTTTATGGTTTAAGGTTAAGAATTAATGTTAAAGTTTAAGATTTAGGATTTATTATTTATGATTTATGGTTTAATACTTTTGGTTTATGGTTTATTATTTATTGTTTATGATTTAAGGTTTAGGATTTAATGTTAAAGTTAGGTTTAGGGTTAGAGTTTGATGTTTAGTGTTTAGAGTTTGAGATTGAGATTGAGTTTAGAGTTAACATTTGTTTCAGGGTTAGAATTAATGTTAGGGTTTATGGTTTAGGTTTTGAGTTTAAGTATATAGTGTAGGGTTTATTATTTAGGGTTTGAAGAAATTTGTTGAATACATGTCACAATCCAGAAATAGAATGATTTTCTCTCTGCTAATCTTTGAAGATATTCTTAGCTACATTTTGGTCAAAGAAAATAATGTTATACTGATGCTTATGTATAGACACAATGTATCATTGACATTTATGTGTCAATGTAAATAACTTATACAATATCATACGAGTCATTCACCAACTGTAGAATAATTATATTGTAACAATTCTTATTTTACATACCACAATTTCACGAAAATATTTAAAAATTATCTGATTAATTTAAATATTTGTTATTATTTTATTATAACATATTATTTTATTCTATATATTATTTGAAAATAATACGGTCATATTACTTGTTTTAACCCAATGAGATTCATTGGGTGGATAGAATTATCTTTTTTAGCTGAAGTAAATCTGATTAAGTTGCTTACGTATATTTTTAAGTTAGACGTTTTTTATAACATAAATTGAGATGCATGCTCCATGCAGATTTTTCTTTAACAAATTGTTGGAGGGTTTTTTTAGTAATTAAAGCTACTCTTTTATTGAATTATGAACACTTTAAATAAAATAAAAAATCAACCTGCACAAAGCAAAATAGAAATACATAGAACACGATTCTATGTTTAATAACTTTCTAAAAATTCTAAAATTGATTCAGTCAAACATCTTTAAAAAAATAATAAATTAAATGAAAAAAGAAATTGTTGTAATTGTTTCAATTTTAAGTATAACTTTAACACTCCTCTTTACTTTAGTTGTTGCGAATTCCAATTCTCTAATAAATTCAAAACTTGCCTTTTGATAAAGGCTTGGTAAATATATCAACCAGTTACAATTTATATTTACTTCTTCTTTTTTGCATTTTCTTAGAAAGAATAATTTGATATTGAAATATTTGGTTTTTCCATAAAAAAATAGGATTGTTTGAAATAGAAATAGCAGCTTGATTGTCAACAAATATTTGAGTGCATCTTTCTTGCTTCATATTTAAATCGAATAGAATCTTTCTTAATTACAAGACTTGATTTACAACAGCATTATTTGCAATAATTCCAGCTTCTGCGGTAGATTGTGTTACAGTATTTTGCTTGTTACAACACTATGAGAACACACATGATCCAAACAAGAAGCAATAGCCTGAATTGCTCTTTAGACCATCAAGTAAACCTTCCTAGTCATTGCCAAAATATTTGTGCAGTGTATAATCCTGACTTGCACAAAATTTGATTTAAGATATCAAGTCTAGTAGTTGTTAAATACATTAAGCAACCAACTAGACTTCTATAAAAAGTTTCATCATCTGGTTTGACTTCATCCTTTTTCTATCTAGATGTATCACGTGTTTCTATCTTCATCTTTGTAGTTTTATTTGTTGGAATTTTGTTCGAAAATAAATCATATCCCGATATTATTGAGAGAATATATTAGTATTATCATAACTGATTTGCAGTAATAATGTTACATTATTATAGAATAATTACAGTAATAATGTTTCATTATTATAGAATATTTACAGGGATAAAATAACAGAATTACAGATTCTCTCTTGTAAATATTTTTCATATTTTATTCAAAATTAATAAGACAATTTTTTTCCTATTTTCTTTCTTTACAAATTTTTAGGCGGTTATAATGTGGGGGAGATGCGATTCGGGTCTAGGTTTCGTGTGAGCAAAGATGGTGATGCAATTTGGATGTGGTTTTTCTACAGGTTTCGTGTGAATGAAGATGGTGACAACGGTGACACAACTTGGGTATGATTTTTTTTTTTTTTTGTAGATTTTGCATGAACAAAGATGGAATGGTAGCGCAATTTAGATGTGATTTTTCTTCACGTTTTATGTGAATGAAGATGATGACGATGGTGGTGCAATCAACACTGATTGTTGTGTCTTGAAAAGTTGGATAAAGAGACACTCTGATTTGTTGTTGACAATAATATGACAATGTAGAGGTTTTCATGGCTACCTAAGACTTTTGGATGTATTAAAAATAAAATAAAATAAGTCATTTTATTACACTATTATTAATAATTCAAACAATATCATTAAATATAAATCACGAATATTAAAATCGCATTGAATATTTAAAAAAGTAATCTCACATGTCAATAAAAATAGAAAATAAAAATGATATTAAACTTTTTTCTTTAAATATAAAAGTTAATTTTGATAAGATTTTTTTTATGAAAGTTGTTGTCAATGTCAAATAATATATATATATATATTCTAGATTTTACTGTTAACATTTAATATAATAAAAGTATTTAACTTATAATACAATAAAAGTATTTGAAAGATTCGAAGTAACGTGCCATCACGTTAAGGGTTTTAGAAAAAAGATGGCGGCGATTTCTTCTGCTGAACTATTATCTAATGAGCTCATAACAGAAATTCTGTCATGGCTTCCCGCGAAGAGTCTGATGCGTTTCACGTGTGTTTCCAAGACATGGAATTCCCTTATTATCAATTCTTACTTTGTCAAATTGCACCATAAAAGATCTATTATCTTCCAAAGGGATTTGAGGAATGAAGCCGAAGCTTACTGTATCATGGGAGAAAAACATTTGTTTCGTGCTCTTAAGAATTCTGACCATGAAAAACATTTGTTTAGTGCTCACGATGAAAAAAGTTGTGCCTTCTCCATGAAGGAAGCCATGAAGGAAGCAGACCTTGCCCGCGAATGTTTCCGTGTGGCAGAAGAGATAAGTTATGTTGCTGCCATGAAGGAAGGTGACTCAGAAAATGCCCGTGGTCTTCTATACTACATCATCTTATTCTTCCGTTTAGTTTTGCGCATCTCCTATCGCTATCGTTAAACTTGTTTTTATCCCGTCCCTCTTTTCTTCGCCAATATAATTCCTACTATCCGCAAGTTCATTTTTTTTAAGTTTGTAAACAAAACTTTTATCTTTTTTAATATTATTAGACTCTTTCATTTTTAATCTTTTTTATTTTTATTTGGTTTTCACTTTTTATTTTGCGCTTTGATCTTCGTTTTTACATGAACTCGCTTTTCTTTTATTGTATTATTTTTTAAGTTGTGGCTATGTCTTCGGAGACTTCACGTATTTAGGGTAAGATTAGGAAAAAAATATTGAACTTTACTGTATTATACTTAATTCTACTATATTTTATTAAAAAGAACTAAATCATTTTTATTATAACTTAAATAATGGTTTTATAATTCAGTTTTTAAAAATTAAACTTAATAAATTTTCAGTTAACTGTGCTAATTATTGAGAATTGAGACCTTAATGTTATATAAGGTATTAAAATTGTCGTGATCACGTTTTCACCTCTTCTCTTAACTGTAAAATCTAAATTACCATAATTATATTAATTGCTTTTTATTTATTTCTAATTATAGTTTCTAAAAATTATTGTTACCTATTCTTTAATTCACACATTATATTAATTAGGATATATTTAATTTACTTTTTCCTTAATTTTTACTATCTCTAATAAGTTTATCACATTTAAAATTCAATTTTCAAATATCAATTTTTTATTTATAAAAGTACAAAATATGTTTCGTTTATAAATTATTACTTCAACATATTTATATTTTAGATGATAAAGACATAATAATAGTTGTGTTAATAACAAAATTGTCGTCAGGATTCCACTACAAGCTATTTTTAAGTGTTGACGTGATTGTTTAAGGGAATATAATATTTCAAAATAATTGTAATAATAACCTAAAAAAAGTTGCAATTAATTCCAAATTTACCTATATTGACTTAGGTTGTGTTGAGAGGTGATTGTGAATTTTCAACTTAAAATCAAGATGTAACAAATTTATTTTTCAATCCAATGTATTTATTTTAAAAGTCAAGGAAAAGTTTTTATTTCGTTTTAATTAAAAGTAATAATTTCATTATCTTTGATAATGATGTTTCTATCGTAAACAACTAAATATATTTAAAAAGTATATATATAAACTAATTAATTTATATATTCAGATGATTTTTTTTTTCTTTCTAATAAGAGTATTTTTCTTCTAAAAAAGTAAAAATAGTATAGTAGTTAAAATTAGTACAGTTTACCATTCAGTTAGTAGTTTAGTTCAATTTATATTGTATTTTAGTATAATTTACAATTCAGTTAGTAGTTCAGTTCAGTTTATATTATAGTTTAGTATAATTTACAATTCAGTTAATAGTTCAATTCAGTTTATATTGTAATTTAGTATAATTTAGTACAGTTCAGTTAAATAAAATAAAAAACAGTTTAGTTTGTGTGAACTATTTTACAGTTAAGTTTAAATAAATTAATTGTTAATACAGTATAATTTTTAACAGTACAATGTAGTATAGTTTCATTTGTCCATCCCTAATTTAGGGTTTTGGTAACTCCTTTTTTGTTTTTTGTGTATTATATGTTGTTGGATGGATGGACGGATTTAGAATTTTATGCTAATATAGTATTGTTTTTTTAAATTTTGAAATAATTGTTTGTTTAATAATATAATATAATATTAAAAATTTGTCGAAAATGTTCCTTTTACATTAAAAACACTATCACGAATTTTAAATTTTATCAAACAGAGAATAAAGAAATAAAGGATATTTTAAACATTAATTGCATACATTAATTTTTATTTTAGAAAAAAAAACGCATTGAAAATCATCGGAGATCAAACTCAATTATTAATTATTAATAAAACATTTATTATGCTAAAATAAAAATATTTGTACTGAATAAATTATTAATTTTTATTTAAAGATTTTATGCAAAATTTATTCATATTTAATTAGAAAATATTTTTCCCCAAACTTAAATTCATAATACTGTAGATCTGTTATTTCTAAATTATTTTAAAAGTTAAAATACTATGTATAATTTCATGCGTTTATACCAATTTAGAAGGATATTTTTTTAAAATGTACACAATTTTTATTTTTTTTAATATAATTATTAATTAATTTTTTAAAAATATAATATTAAAAAGATATAATTATTACTATACAAATGGTTATAATTTTAAAATATTTTATATGAAGTTATTATAATTTTTTTTTATACATTATTAACTTATTTTAACCTATAACACAATAAAAATATTTAAAAGATTTGAAGTAAACTCCAGCCACATCACAGTCTACAACATTGCTAAGGGTTTTGGAAAGAAGATGGTAATGGCGAAATCTTCTCCTAGAGTACTCCCTGATGAGATCATATTAGAAATTCTGTCTTGGCTTCCTGCGAAGAGTGTCTTACGATTTAGGTGCGTTTCCAAATTATAGAATTCCTTTATCATCAATCTTGATTTTGTGAAATTGCACCATGAAAGGTACACTAAGTTGAAAGAAGCCGAAACTTACCGTGATAAGGGAATAGATTATTTACGGCTAGCTATTGGCTTATCTTGGTTGGGAAGGAATGCTGCTACTATGAAGCAAGCAGACCTTGCCTATGAGTGTTTCCGTGTGGTAGAGGATAAATGTTATGCTGCTGCCCTGAAGAAAGCTGCCATGAAAGCAGCTGCCCTGAAGAAAGCAGCAGACCGTGACGCAGAAAATGCCCCTGATCTTCTGTGTTGCATGATCCTAGGTTTCTTTGGTTCAGTTTTGTTCATCTTCGCCAAAAATGCCTCTTGCCAATAATTTCCACTGTCCGCAAGTTAATTTATTTTTTTTAAACTTTTGTCATCAAAATTTTCATCTTTTTAACATTCTTAGACTTTTTCATTTATAATCTTTTATTTTTATTTTAGTGTATTATGTTATTTTTGAAGTAACTTTGATCTTTTTAACATTCTTAGACTTTTCCATTTATAATATTTTATTTTTATTTTATTGTATTATGTTATTTTTGAAGGGTGGCTATGTCCTTGTCTCTTCTTGAATGAATAACAAGATTTGGAAACTTCTATAACATTCACGGATTATTGTGTGTTTATTAGGTTTAGGGTTTTGGTAACCTCTGTTTTTGTGTATTATATTTTGTTCCATGTATGGATGGATGGGTTTGTTTAATAATATAATATAATATTAAAATTTTATTGTTTGTTAAATTGAGATTTGTATATATTATTGTTTTAAAATTTGAAATTGTTTATTTGAGTGATATAATATTATATTAAAAATTTGTTGTGGGTTAGTGATTTGTTGTGTATTGATTGAAATTAATTTTGTTCTATTACTTTTTCTTTTCTGCATCCATAGACAAAATTTCAATGATTGAATATTGGACTTTTTAATTATTTGAAGTCTAATGATTTAGATGAAAAAAGATAGTGAAATTGGTTTGGAATAGGACACTTCTACTATGTATCAAAATTTGCAAATAATGCAAATGTTTAGCTTTGAGAATCGATACCACATGTCTGATAGTCTGGTTCTTTTGGTTGTTAAAGTAAATATACGTGAATGTTTCTAATATATTACCATTTGATTCATATTTAATATTAGAAAATTAAACACTGTATAAAGATAATTCATGAATTTATTGTTAAATATTGTAATCAATAATTTAAATTATAGTAAAAATAAATTTTAGTTATTGATAATTTCTTTTAACATTAATGAAATCAAATTTACAAATAAATATAAAATATGAAAGATTTTGTATGGAAAATATTTAAAAACAAATTTTCATTATTTAAAGACCAAGCGAATATTTTTTATCTTTATATATTTGGTCCTTAAATTGTTTTTTATATAATTTGTTCACTAAATTGGATTTTATATAATATATATAGTCATTAAATTGGTGTCTATTTAACATTATCATTAAATTAATTCTATATATTTAGTTGTTAACTTGATTTCTGTACATTTTATCGCTAAATTAGTTTCAACATAATTGATCCCTAAACTAATTTTATATATTTAGTTACTAAATTAATTTCTAAATTAGAAACTAAAAATTGTTAATTAGCTATAAATGTTTTAGCTATTTATGATTGTTGGACTCTAAATAATTCAATTAGTGACTATTAATTATTTTATTAACAAATAATTTAGTTTCTAAAATCACATTTTCTTGTAGTAGTATAAATACAGAGTCAAAATTAGTAACTGAAGATATAAATATATCATTGTAATATAATAAAACAAAAATATATTATTAATACAATTTTTTTATTTTGTTTAAAATTTATTATAGTATATATATTCAAGTTTCATACGAACTTATTAGGGGATGTAGATTTATGGAATTTTAAGATTCCTATAATGACAATATAAAATAATGGGATCATGTTGAAAATTTTTAGAAATTATGAAGATATGAAATATATGATAGATAAAAAAAAAGGTATATTATAGAAAGAAACTTGTTAGTTAGTTTATTATTATATATATATATACATATATATATATATATATATATATATAACAGAATGTAACATAATATAAAATATAAAAATATTTAGAATATCTGAATCTTGATTTCTTAATTCTAAAAGAATAAATCATTTTTAAAATTGAAAGATATTTTTTAAAACAAAAATATTTCCTAAAATCTAATTTAAATAATAAAAGATATTAAAGTTAGTAAATTGAAAGATTATCCTCATTTATAATTGGATCACTTAAATCAAGTTAAGGGTGTGCTCATCATCCATTGGATCACTTAAATGATTATGTATATACCATAACACAACAACCATTTTTGTATTATGATAGTTTACTCATTTTATTTGTGTTTATGATTGGGTATGTTTTAATGATCATATGATCCTTGGTTATATAAGAACAGAAAATGTAGCAGATGCATAATAGAAATACGAGAATGAGAAATACTCTTGATTTATTTAAAGTTTTGAGTTATAACATTTTATAAATAATGTAAATGGATTAATTTTATTTTTTGGTTTCTCTGATAAATTTTGGAATTTTGTAATTGGATTATATTTTTAGTGAAAATAGAACTTTATTTGATGTCAAGCTTGGCAAGACCACTTATTCTTATGAACCTTATTATTTTGAATTGTCTTGAGTTTAAATCTTATTATTTTAAATTGTCTTGAGTTTAATATCATTTTAAGAATGAAATTTATTTAAATTTGAATTATAAAAAGTTTGTAACTTTTTTTATTCAAAAAAAATTGTAATTAAATAAACTGTTAATAAAAGCAAATTCAAATTTTTTTAGTTCATTAATAAATAAATCAGATTAAATTGACTCACTAAATGACTAACTCTTAAAAAACCCGACTAAGTAAGACTGAATGGCTAGTTTTGATACAACTACTTAAAACGAAATTTATAAAATATGAATACCATCTTCCCTGTAATGGACCTAAGAGACCTGAATTTGATTTTTAAAATCGTTTCTTTTGTTTAATTTTTCTTAGTATGTTATGCTAACACCCCATCCTTTTTTTTTATTTTTTAATGATTTTTGTCATCCCATCCAATCAAATCCTGAAAGAGATATCAGAATCTTTACGAATCCTTATGTCCCCACATCCCTTTGTTTTATTTTAGTAAGAAAATCAAAAGGATTAAAGAAGCCACTAAAAAATGCATTATTATCCTATTTTTGGAAGCAAAAATGTCAAAAAATAACAAAAAGCTTTATCATTTTCTTGTATACTTCCTGACCCGTTTGAAGGTCAAAAACAAATACACATACCATTTGCCCCCATATCTTAAACCAAAAGATGATGTATGAAAACAATACAACTTTCTTTCAGACAGGGGAAAACCCCTTCTCTGCCTCATGTGATAAGGTTACAAAATCTTTACAACCTATACAAAATTTAACAGAACCAGTGACTGACATTAGATGATGAGATCCTTCGAATTTTCTTTGGGGAGTCTGAATAATGAATGCCATTTACTTCTTTGAGAAAGTGAGATATGGGTCTTGAGCAATGGTTAACACATCTGGTCTCTCAGCCTGGTTATATGTTAGACATCTTCGGATAAAATCCTGACAGAAAAGATGTACATACAGCACAGACTATTGTCAGGTTTGACAGTATTGTAGATAGTAGGCATGATACTATAATCTTTCTACAGCAAACCGGATATAAGAAAGTGTATGCATTGAGGTCTTCAAAGGAAACCACAACCTTCCTAGTTCCTACACTTGCATGTGGGATCATGTTTGAATCTTTTGTTATGTGAAAATGAACATAACACACATACAACCTTAGAAGAAGCATAGTTTTGTCCATTACTGAATAATAACAAAATGAAGGAAAATGCGCAAGCTAAGAAGTTAAAAGAGAAAAGTTTTATTAAGTATGATGATAAAATTATACTGCAATTTTTAATGCACCCTAAGTGCTGATTCCTCAATCAGTGCATGGCATTCAATTTGAAAAACACCCTTAATTAAAAAAATTACGCAAGGCAAAAAGAGCAATCAACTATAGACAGAAATTATCAGTAAAAGGGTGCAACTCACCTTTGCCTCGTTAGAAATGGTAGGTTTAGAAGGAAAGTCAACCTTCCGAGCCTTAATAATTGTGTCCTCACGAAGTATTCTCTCTTGGGTTTGGTGATGCCCGAAAGGTCGTCGGCCAAAGAGCATTTGATAATACAAAATACCAGCAGACCAGACATCAACCTGTCTTCCACAACACGTCGGAAAATATGTGAGCCAAATGATAAAAAAATTTAACGTGATGATCAAAGAGTTGGTTGTTTGCATATAAAATAAGAATTATCTGTGTATTCACAACTTAGAAAGTCATTGACCTTTGATGATATAAGAGGTGTCTTGCTGAGCTCAAAGCATTCAGGAGGCAAATACCTACAAATTGAAAAAAGAAAAAGAGCGGATAAAGAGGTTTTACCAAAGTAAATACTGGAATCTAAAGTAAACATAAAAAGGAGTACCAAAGTTTAAGCCAGATTGAGGAGAGTGAAGCCTAAAACACAAATTTGAAATACTTCACATTTTGAATTCCAACGAAGATTGCCACCACTTACCAATATGTTCCAGCTCCCTGGGATGTAAGTTCCATACCTTGGGATCCAACATCATCCTCCACTATCTTACTAAGACCAAAATCAGTCACTTTGGCAACACCAAGTTCATCAAACAGAACATTTCCAGGCTTCAAATCATAATGGATAATTTTCTGTGTTCTTTTATTCATGTAAATAAGACCTTGAAAAATCTGAACTATGATGACCTTAGCCTCCCTCTCAGATAATATAGGCGTTGCTTTAAGAACAGCATCAAGATCCTTCCCTGGAAGAATTAAGGAAAGTCAAGGGCAAAGGGGTAGATTAAAGAGTAAATCAAACAAAGACAGCGAATTTATTTGGGTTCAAGCTCCAAAGAAATATTTGGAGCCTGTAAAATTAATAAAAATAATAAACTTCATAAAATAATTAACAGTATATACCACTACAATACTCTAGAACGGTGCAGAACGTGTTCTGATCAATCTCAAAGATGTCCCATAAACGAACAATGTGACGATGTACAAGAGTCTTGTGAATATTATACTCCCGAATTGCATGTCGTATGTAGCTCTGCTTCTTCTCTTCACTCCATTGAGCATTTAAACCATGAAGTTTGCAAGCAACGTATCTATGGTCCACCAAATCGAAAGCCTGCTGGAAATTTCTTACTTCAAATCACTGCAAAAAGGTATTTATTTACAACTGCCAAAGTAGGCCATGTAACTATCCAGACAATGGTTTTAGTTTTTGAAAACCGTGTATAAAATTTCCCAAATGAGTAGAATAACAACACACTTTGTGAGTTAAAATTTATTGAAAAGTACAAAATCATTAGTGGAAATGTTAAATGTCGATACAGAATGCGATATCTAATCATTTTGCCAATGATAAATAGTTTATAAAAGTGTATTTAGAGAGTGTCTTGCTAGCATTTTTCCAGATAAAACAAATATCAATATGATCAAATGATTATTATTTCTGATCTGACCTTGTACACCTCACTGAATCCTCCCTTCCCAAGAAGGTTAAGAAGGGCATAACGATGATTTAGAATCTGAAAGTTGTTAAACCGTGAACCATCTTCATCCCGTATGCGTTTCATCTCACGAATTAACCTCCCCTTCTCTATTTCATACCGATCCCTCTCTCGTAAAACAATTTCCTCTTCCTGAACATTTTCATGCTATTAGAAACATGAAGAAAATAATTGAACCAGCAGAAATAGCAACTTACTCTTTTAAGGCTAGCTAATCGACACTTGTAAATTTCATCGTGAATTAGAATATCTTCTGGCAATCCAGCCTCTGCATCTGTCCCATCACCCTTATCTTCAACAGAGAAGGACAACAACAAAACACACTATTAACACAGTGAACAGAGTAATATAGTACAACATATAGTCGAGAGATTTATGACTGTGTGACAGATACTTTTTATATCAAACTGTCCATTTGAATATCAGATAGGTACCCCAGCTGATAGCAGCCCAAGCAGGCAATTGGATAGTAGGCCCAAGCCCATTATTTGAGAGGATGAATAGGAGGATGAGAGAATGATGAGCTGGCACGAGAGTGGGTATCATTGGGTATTGGAAGTTTATTGGAACAATAGCTCTCTGTTGGAGCTAGGCTCTGTGGATAGAATCTGATTTTTGTATTTTCCTTTCGTTTGTCATTCAATAATACTGGGGTTTATTCCTTTCTGTGTGAATTGTTCTTTCTACTATAACTATTCTTTGGGTTTCCAACACCAGCACTCAGGGAATCCACCCTCAAAGCCTTTCGTTAGGGGCAAGAACCAATTACTTAAATATTCCACGGAGTATTCCATTCTACTTTGAGACTTAGGAACTCTATAATATTCAAGTTCCTACCATAGCACTGCCCCTAAGACACAAGCAACCAGCTTTACACCAATCACTTGGAGAACCCACCCTCAAAGGCTAGCTATCAAGGGGGGAAACAAAACACTTAAATACATCACCGGACATCCCATACTACTCAATGAGGGACTTAGGCACAGATAATACCCAAGTTCCTATCAACATCCTTAAGGAGCATATGGTTTATAATGATTTGTATAATGAAGTTATTGAAATTCAATATATACAAAGTACCTAACGTAGAGATTTAACAACATGCATGGAATGTTCATACCAATGGCTGGTATAAACTAAGAATGGGATGAGGAAATCAAAACAACTGTCCCAAATTTGGTCCCATCAACCTCTATCCTAATATTACAAGGATAGGTGCCGAAAGAGAAAATGAAAGAGAATTTACCAGATTGCTTTTTCTTAAACAATTTGCGCTGTCGTTCTATTGCCTCCTTGGTTTCAACTAGTTGTTTCTGGGGAAAAAAAAAGAATAAGGAGAGAATTCTTGGTATCACTGATGTAACTATCAACATAGGCAAGATTTAAATTGCAAAAGAAAAATAACAAATAGAAGTTGAGGTGAAATTAACATTATACACCCAGTGTTATAGCCAAAAGATACTGAGAAGGAAAACACTTAACATTTCTAAAACACTATCCCATAATTTTATTCACTAAAGTGAAGCAAAAGAGTTCAGGTTTTGTAGTATTTATAATCTAGGGTTTTCGAAAACTATGTAATTTCATTGCACAATTGAACATCAGTGGGTCTTCAGATAATGACAAATTAATTGGATATGAAACGTTCAATCAGAAACAATCAAATTGAGAGATATTGATCACAGACAAGTAGGAAAGAACCGGAATCCTAAAAAATGTGTTATAATGATTCCTAAATCAGCAAATCTCACAACAAATCTTAGTTGGATCTGATAAACTAATCAAATCAGTAATAAACTCCAGTACAAAAATTAAAAAGAAAAGTCATGAAGAAAGAGAAAGGAAATGGGACATACAAGCTGGGCATTCAGATCCTTTAAAGCTTGACCATCTTCCCAGGTCTCAGATATGACAGTTCCAGCTCTACAATTCATTATTTAACTAATAAGAAACTTAGTAAAAAAGAGATAATATGAAATTAAATTTCCCAGTTTCATTTCTGTTGCCAGAATATGAATGCCTCTAGTTTTGGCTAAATATATGTATATGTATAAAATTATTAACTTGTATTTTTAAAATTTCACAATAGCAACTACCCCACTGTAGCAGTTTTGGTGTCAGCAGCTCCACACTGTTATTCGGGATTGATAATTATGTAATTTCTTAAAATGCTCCATGCCTACCTGATTACACCAACATTTCCAAGTCTCAACGAGTCTTGTCGTACTTTCAGTCTTGCTTCTTGTCTTTCGGCTTTTGAAACGGATATCAGTAAGTCAGATATTACTTTCATCCTCTGCAAAATAGAAAGATCAAATGTGAATATGCTGCCTAATTGATGCATGATACAAAGAATGCTAATCAACTATTTTGTTGGGAAGGGGACGGGGGAGGAGGTGATGGGGATTAACTCCAGGAAAGTGAGTAAACGTTAAGAAAGTAATCTTACTCATTGAGAAAATAATTGTTTAATATTCCAACACATGCATGATTTACTACACATGTGCACTTAACATCAACTCTTGGTTTTCTCATCAATGATTCATATTACTTAATGCTTACTATACTCGCTAAAGTAAATAGCTTTTAGAGAAGCCAGATCTTGGCATCGCCCCATTTATTGTGTATCAACAATGAGCTGTCTAAGATTTGGTGTCTGCACTCAGTTTCTGTAAGGACAGCCAGTGCTCATTATTCAAATAAAAGTACATAATTAGTGACGAAGTGTTTTGATAGACTCAAGAAGAAAGCTTTCATTGCAATCAAAGCTGAAAATATCACACCTTAGGCTTCATTTGTTGTTCATGATCAGTCATCTCCTTCATTTCCTGCATGTGCCAAAATCAAGCAATAACACTATAAGAACAGAAAATCAGCACATCAACTTCAATAATTCTCAATTCTCCTAAGATTAAAATTTTTTTTTTGCAATTCAGTATATATTCCTTGTTATTTTGTCCCTAAAATTGGGAGTATTAGTCAATGATATCAAAATCATGCATATTGCAAATAGAATCACACGATTTGGTCCTTTTCACTAGCATCTAGTATTTTTCAGACCACAACAGCCCCGGTTTAGATCTGCGTGGCAAAAATAGAAAAAGATAAGAAAATTTTAAACTGTGTACCTTCTTAAAAAACGTGCATATGAAAAAAACTGTGTCTGAGCTATTATGGTACTATTATAAAATGCAATTGCACAGAAGATTTAAGTGTGTTTTGGTTTGGCTGTGAGATTGCAACAAAGAAGTTCAAATCTGCATGACCCAAACAAAAAAGTACACACTAATTTCAAGTCAAAACAACTTTTTTTCAAAGAACAACAAATAAAATAGAACCCAGCGTTTTATTAAACATAACAGGAAGACCTTTCTTGGATCCTTAAAACAGAAAGATGCCATAATAGCAATTGCCCAGCCTTACCTCCTAGAGGAAATGTATCATGAATCAATTTTTTATACTCAAGTCTGGACTTTATCTTTCAATCTGAGATTTATGTAAGACATATGATTTATTTTGATAACAAATTAAGTGCCATATACGGTATTGATATGCTTAAATTTGGGAGGGAAACCTCAGCACAACAGTAAGCTTACTGGAGGCATTGTGTTTATATCCTGAAAAGAACCTTCTTAATTTGCAGGGGTAAGGCTGTGTATGTCAACCCCCCCCCCCAAAAAAAAAAAAAACAAACACACACACACACACAAGACTCGATACAATTAAAGATTTGGAAAACAGATTGTGATAAGCCTATGGCATTCACATACCTTTTCTAGTTGCTGAGTAAGATTCTGATAATCAACTGCTTCTTGCTTTGATTTCCGCAATTCCTCCTCCAAAGCAACAACTTTAGCTTGCAAAGATGCAACCTCGTCCTAATTTAAGATATAGATGAAATAAAATGAGAAAAAGTTTGAAAATTACAAGCTTATGCTACCTTAATAAAACAACAATGAAGAGTTAAAGTATCATAAATGTCATGGATATGGTGGAAGGAGGCAGAAATGAAAGAAGTCATACCAAACTTCTATTTGTTTTCATATAAAGCCACACATTTTACAAGTGGAATTAGGAAAAGTCATACCTCTAATGAAACACAATTATCACTATGAAACTGATCACTGGGTTTGCCACCCTGCAAATAAATATAAGTTCTATAGGGTACAATCATGGAGTGAAAAATAACTTATTAACATGTAAATTAATTGCTTTAGCAATATGACATTCCTAAACTTTTGAATCTTCCATTCGTAGGAATCGGAAAAGATTCCAATTTGCATAACAGGTAAGAAGACGCAACCAGAAAACAATATCAAATAAGCATTGCAGATTACAGAAAACAGAGAGTGATTTATAGGACATTACACTGATACTTGGTAACCATTGAAAAAAACAAGCAACAAAAAAGGGCACCCAAAACCAATGCAAGCAAATTTACTTTCAGCTACAGACTATAGATGATACAATAAATCCTCCCTGCTGTAATCCTTCAAGCCAATAAGTTTAAACCTCAGAACTACATTAATATCAATTAAAGAAGAGACGGGTGTGCAACTATGCTTCCAATCATGTATAGACAACAGATAGGATCGTAATTAATAAGACCAGTTTAGAAAAAACCAATAGGGACAATTTAAAAATTACAATTACAGAAACAAATATTTCATGGCAATGAGCATACTTTATGGTATACATTGTCGATCTGACCATTTGAAGCCAAAGCAGTTGGAGAAGAAATTAGTGTTTTGGTCTGATCATTAACTCTGGAACCCCGGCCTCTACCCGAACCAGAACTCCCTCTTCCACGACCATGTTTCTTTCTATTCGTTTCAATGTGCATTTTTGTCTCCACGGCATCCAAACTAGTTTGCCTTCCATCAGTAACAACCTAATATGTAAATTATTTTCTGATGGATTAGAAATCACTAGATGACCAGTTTCTAAGACAAAATGTACACATTTACACGTGGCTGTTAAAGTCATCAAAATACTAGATACCGAAGGTGATGAGAACAATATATTTATAAAGGGTGCAATTTAAATAGCTGTATTTTCAACAACAGATGCAGTTATTGTATAAAATCAAAGATCATAAAAACCAACCTCAACGCTTTCAAAAACACTAGTGTTGCCATCTTCTTGAAGTTTTTGCCGCTTCGATGTGTTGGCTTGTATCAAGAATGCCCCACCATTCTGGAACACAAATACAAAGATACCAAAAATCTAATCATTGAAGTTATCATAGAAAAATGTTTCCTTACATCTACCGGTTTTCCAGATTATTAAATCATCAACATAGAAATGGGGGCAACGAACACAAAACATACCGCCTACATACATTATATCCTAAACCATAGATAAATACTCAAGCAATAAACCACCAAAAGAAACAAAAAGAAGCTACAAAAATTAACATTGAAAATCCCGAGCAACAAAAGAACAAAGCCAAAACCTAAAAGTAATAGTTCTCCCGAGTGCAGTCAAAGTACCAAACCCACGCACTGAATAAGGATTAAACTTACATCATCATCAGAATCACTTGAAGTGGATGCTTCAGCCGAATTTTCAACAGCTCGAACAAATTTCCCAGCCGAAGGAACAGACACAGAGGACCAACCTGGTTGCTGAGAAGAGGTTGAGGAACCCTTACCAACCATACGAGCTTCCAACTTTGCAATCTTCGTAGGCAGAGAATGATCGGATTGGTTTGAAGAGTTGGACGAGAAATGAATGAGCATGTCATCTGACATTGTTGCTGTAACTGCAAACTGATTGGCAACAAAGAAAAAAAAATGTCTCACCTCAAGATAAACCAACAACATTGAAAATTCAACCGATTTAGGGGGAAATGTGGAAAAGGAAAATGGTGAACAGAACTAGGCCATACCCATTCGTGACTAAAGATGCCAATTTTCCACAGACCCACGTGAAAGAATTGGGGTTTATGAAAAGGGAAAACGGCAGAAACAGTTCAAGAAATAAGGTGATCAAAGAACTGAGACGCCGATGTGATTGAAAGAAAAAAAAAACCAAACTTTGGGAAATTTTGAGTATCTTCTGCCTTTTGGGTGTAGAACTCAGAGAATTAAGCGAAATAGAGAATCTAGGGTTTTGCTGTTTGGGAAAGTGGTGAAATAATCAAAAGATTAGGAGGGAAGAATGAACACAGGGGAAGTGAAAGAAAAAGGCATGACTGCAAATAACAGGAGAGAGAGTAGGGAGTAATTCAGTGACTTTAACCCAGAAACTGCACCATGCAATTGAGACACTGTGAACCATTGGATTTTACATAAATGCTTCAGATTTTGCCATGTGCCTTCAGCTACTTTTTACTTACAATTACTTTCATTTTATCACCTCCAAGTGAGTCTCATGATCTTCTACGAAAAATTCTACATTTTCAGTTGAGAAATGTAATGATTTAGTTATGTTTTTCCATCAAATCCTGCTGATTATTTTGTGGGTGTTCTGGGAGGAGAGAAGTGCATTGACCGTTGTTATATTTGAAGGACATGTGGCAAGATCTGAAGCATGTATACAATCCCACGGTTCACAGTGCCTCAACTGCACGGTACATCAAAGACACTGAATGCACTCCGGCCTAGAGTAATTTAATTTTTTTTCCTTAATAATATTTTTTTTCTAATATTTAAAGGAAGAATTCAATTTTATATTGTTTTTTATATTTTTTAAAAAAATTAATGTATTATTTTTTGTTAAATCACTTTAAAAAATTATGAGATAGTATAAGTTAATATCAAATAAAAAAATAAAAAACTAAAATGAAAGAAAACAGAATGGATGAAATTAATTTTAAAAAGAAAATATAACGACCACATTCAAAAATATATTAAATTATGTATTTAAATATAGAGACAAAAAAATTATTAAACATTTTTTTTGTTTTTTGAATTTCGTTCTTTATTGAGAGTCGTTGTGGGTTGAAAAAAGTATAGGACATGAGAATAATTCCACAAAACTGTGTTTGAATGTAATGTGGTATGGTATAGTGCTTCTTAAATATAGCTAGGCATTATTGTGATGAATGATGGTAGTTTTTTCTTAGCCATTTTGTTGTTATATGATAATTGTATTTTAAATTTAATTTTGGTAAGATCTTATAACAATAATGGTGAATAATTAATTGAAAATATTTAGGTATTAGATTGGAAAAAGGTCACGTTTTTAATTTGGATAAGATTATTTTCTATGTTTGTATTAAGATATTAAGATTTGTGAAAGTAACTTGGTTGTTAAACAGGAAGATATTAAGATGTGTTCAATGGAAAATCCATTCTATATGAAAAAGAAAGTATAGTTAATGGAAGTGTTTTTAATAACATCGTCGATGAAGCTAGCATCAGATCAAAATACTATTAATGTCATAAGAGACTTTATTAAAAAAATTACTAAGTGTTATGATTGTTTATATATGTTCGTTGGCAAAATTTATCATGCATATATGTGAACTTTGTTACTAATGTCCTAAACGATAAGTCGCAATGAATGAAAAAATAACAAAGTGAGATTATATTTATATAAAATTGATTAATAATTAAAGTTTAGTTGTAGTTGTAATCCATTGTTTATTTACAAGGAGTGTGTAAAAAAAGTTGAATAATCATGAAATACTTTTAGCTTAAATAGATTTATTTTGTGATATTTATAGTCTAAAATGACAATCAATATATTTATTAGATTTTCAAAAAAGTTCTTTCATTATTATTCGACTATTTTTTTATGTTACAGTTTTGTCGATAACGAATTCTTCAGTAGATATTTTGGAAGCGTGAAAATAAATATATAAAACTTTTTAAGGCGTCATATTTACATAATAAACTAAAACTAGAAAAAAAATATTTAAATTTATATATATTAAAAAAATTGGGGTCAAAGCCCCTAAGACTATGAGAAGTTCTCCTCCCAGTTTCATATTGATATTATATCAATTTTACTCAATAATTTAGTCCATATAAACATGATTCAGTGAATAGTAAACATGCTTGGGTTTGATGTAATTTTGATATAATGTTGATTAATCTTGGCTTATAAGAATTTAAATTTGATTTTATTAAGATAATATTTAGCAATTAATTTTATAATTTATCACTCTTATTATCGTTTTTCGTCAATCTTTTCCAAATTGAATATCGAAGATCTTTTTTTCTTGTCAATTTAGATTAATTAAAGATATCTTCATAACCATTTTTTATTCATTTTGATTTAATTCAATCGCTAATTAACTAAACATGATGATATTTTGATATTATAATTAACTAAGTTATATTCATAAAAGTTTTACTAAATTTATTTGATTTAGTCATTATAGTTGAACATACCAATATTTTAGTGTTATACAAATTGAAATAATGTCAATATTTAGTTTGTGTTATACAAAAGTATTTATTTTACCACACTTACAAAAGCAAATAACTATTCTTAAGTGCTAAGACTAGGAAATTAATATAAAATATTTTATCGATAAATGAAAACTATTATAATCATAAATGTTTTCTTATATGTATATTATAGGGTTGAATATTTATTAATCTTACTGAACACCAAATTTTATTCTAGAAAGTCACTTGAATTTTCCAAAAGTCTAAAATTATAAAATTTTTTAATAACATAAAAAAAAAACTTTACTTAAGGCCAACAATATATCAATAAAAATGTTTTGAAAGAAATAAAATTTAAAACTAAATCACCAAAGTATCTAATTAGATAAATTGTGTGTTTTAAAAATAACATTATTTGTGTAAAAACTTATAAAATAAAGTAATAAAGTTGATAGGTATTTTAAAATAATGAGATCAAAGTGTTTTAAAGTTAAAACAATTCAATAATATAAATAAGATTTATTAAACTCGTCTCATTACTTAAAACATAAATCGTATCTCCATAACTCTTTCTATTAGTTTTCTCTCGCTTCTCTTTAAGATACCTCGATGATCCGTTTGACGATCAAGAAGTTTTTAGGAGATCATAGCATAGTTATCTTCATTTTATCTTGATCAGATTTTGTTTTAGAACAAGTAAGTTTCGACTCCTTGTTTTATCTGTGTTTATGTTCAGATCATGCATGGCGATTCTTTCTCTCATCTATCCTTTGATCTCTTCTTCTAATTTTAGTCGATTCTTGTTGAGATGGGAAAATGATGTCAAATCTATTATAGTATTGAGGAGAAGTGGTTGGACTAATTTATAACTCATTTTACAGGCATAAAATGAAGTGTTGATAGGTGAAAATATAAAGTATGAGTTGTATGAGTAAAACTGAGTTTCTAGTGTTGTTCTAAGGTCATTTTAAATTGGTTGAGATCTTGAGATTGGGGAAATCTGGTGTAGAAAGCAATGGTTAATTATTGATGGTGTTTTTGCATTTTTTTTGTTCATTTAAGGGGTTTTGAATAGTGAAGTCTTAATTGTGTTGGTTTGTGTTATTATGGACTGTTTGGGGTTAGTGGTTAAGTTCTTTCTAACTGGTTTAGGATCTTATAACGCTAAATTGTGAATTGGAATGAGGAGAAATGAGATTAGGTGGTCTAGAGTGGTCCAATTGGTTTGGGGAAGCTATTTTAAGTTATAAACTAGTTTTTAAATGCTTCATAGTGCTTTGGGGGTTAAAAGGATTAGTTAAATATGTATGGGAAGTAGCTAAGATCATATTATAGAAGTAAAAAAGTTTCTGATATGGCATTGAGGGCCTTTGTCAGGGTGCTTAGGTGCTAGTTTCCAGTGGTCTTGGCGTTGAGCACTATAAAACAAAAGTTAGGGCGCTATGCACTAGAAAACAAAAGTTCGGGCATTAAGCGCCATCATGTAGGTTTTGAAAATGTCTTTTTGACGTCTATGATAACTTGGTGGGTTGTTTTTGGTATTTTGATGGATTTTAATTAGTTTTATGTGATTGTTTGTTGTGTTTACATGAAGATATTTATGTGAATGGAAGTTTGTGGAAAAGAATTTCAAGGAGGAATTTCTTATTGTTGGTTGCCTAATGTTGAGTGTATGAATGTATGAAGTTGAGTGGAGTTTATCCTAACACTTTAATGGTCATCCATTCTCAAGTAGAGATGGGTGATGCATATGAGATTAGCAGGAGGTCATCATATAGCGGCTTTACCTTGGTCAAAGACAATTGTTAAAGGACTAACCTTGTATTGTAGCTTGGGGTGAGTCAGTAGTATTACCACTACAAAGTGCATAAACTACCATAGTTCAACATTCATATTGTATGCGGATGAATCAAGTATGGGCTGATTAAATGTATAGCATGTGTGATTATTTGGCTTGGAATTGTGATTTGTGTTTATGTATTAATTATTTTAGGTTAATTTTGTTTACACTAGCTTTTTGTTAATGTTGTTGTATGTTTTTGTGTATTGTAGTCTTGGGTTATGATCATTTAGTGTCTGTGAGTAGAGGATAATGATGTATATGTGGAGCAGATATTGGATGAAAAAACAACAAATGTTTAGTCTTCTATAGATAATTACATGTTTATAGTTTTGTTTTAAGTTGGTTTGTATATAAAGTTCAATTTATAGTCATTATATAACTATATAAAACTCTTACTTTTTGTCTTGTCGATTGTTTATTTTATTAATACTATATATAATTAGGATGTTAGAATTTGCAACTACTAATAAATCCTAAAACTATATTTATGCAATCTTATCTACTTATATATCATATACACAAATAATTTAAATACTACCTGTTACAAGTGAATAATTCAGCAACCAAATATTAATTAAGTCTAACAATTTCACTAGTTTTATCTTATTTTAGTGTATTTCCAATTTGGTATAAGTTATTAATACTCGAGTACATCAAGTAATTTATAGACTGTAGAGTACAACACTTATAATCTTATTCGTACAATTTTTAAATGCTCAATCTAAAGTTACACAACACAACTTTGTGTACGTCAAAATATTGAAGAGAAAACATTCCTTTCTTGGTAAGGGAGAATTTATGAGCAGAAATACATTGTTAATTACATACAATTTTTTTTTTTTAAAAAAAAACTGATAATTTTTTTTCTAGTGGAATTTCATAGATAAATACAACTTGCACGAATGATCACCCACTCAAATTTCAATTCTACTCAGCAAGATCCAAACAATAAAACAACTATGAAATAAGCTTAAGTTTCATTATCGTTGGAATTAACATGAAAACACCAAACTAACTTTTTAAATGGTACCATACCAACTCAAATTAAATGTGTTTCTACATGTCCAAAACGTCATAAACTTTAAGTGCATGTAATTAATAACAATAACAATAAAGCTTTCGAAACTCAAATTATTTCAATAATGCATTTGTATATAAAAATATAAGCATGCAAGGATCTCCGCTAAAAATATAATAACAACTATAATTTCATTTGAAAACTATAAACTAATGAAACTAGTTTTTCCTATTTTTAATTTTTCTCAGCGTTCTAAATAAAGACAAATATGAAACAATACACTACACAAACTCCTTTGTCATCTTCAAAACTCAAATTCCTAGCCATAAATTACCAAAATAAGCTCAACCTCATGAAATTCTATCTTCTCCCATGAAAATAAAATCATAAATAAGTGTAGATTTTATCTCACCTCACTTTATAGTATCTCACTTTACGAGTTTATTTTATAAAATTAAATTACATTTAAAGTTACATTTTTAATATAATATTGAAATTATGAGTAAGAAATTATTTAAATAAAATTTGTTGTTTTTTTAATCTATTTTTTCAATCGTTATCGAATCATCTGATATAATAATGTTTAGTTTCACTTCAACATATCAGAATATGTATTAAAAATCTCACATTAATCAACTATAAAGAGTTAATGTCCGAGTGTGTAACAACATCACCTTGCAACACCATGCCTAAATGTGTAAAATTCTTACATTTTCTTTATGCAAGAAAATGTAACACCATCACCTTGTAAAATTCTTCAACCAGGTTTTACTTCTTTTGTAATTGATTTGCCTTTCTTTATGCATTTTTACATTTTCTGTTTACGGTGAACTTCTGTTGTGTTTATGAATTCTATGTAAACAAATACCCTGCAAAATCTGCTTGTGTCAGGTACCTGGTGTGCCTCTGATATACTGTTTTTCCACAACTTTTTGCTCTATTAATTACGCGAGTATTTGATCATTGCACACTGGAATTAATTAGATTCAATCATGTTAGTGTATATATTTTGATCTATGTATTAGGCATATTTCCTGTCATAGTATTCTCGAGAATTTATGGAAAGTTTTACAATGGGCATGCATTAATTAGAAAACTGGTAAACTTTATGTTAAACTGCATGAGTTTGTAATACTTCTTAGAGTGATTTAAAAGGAAATCTTGGAGAAATTGTTTCAGGAAATATTGATGACTGAAGTTCATTATGTCAGTAACTAGAGTAAACCTTTTAGCAGTTTGTGATTTCATTCAAGTATTCTTATGTTTTTATGGTATTACTTTTAAAACATGCAGAAAAGAAGAATATATAATGATGTTCTGAACATTATCAGTTGTTCCATGTTCATTAATGCATTGTCTGTACACAGAATGGAAGTAGACAACACAATCAGCAAGAGATCAATTATATGTATTTGATTTCGAAAATTACCTTGCTACATTTTAAAAATGTTTATTTTATTTTATTTCGCGCGTTTTATGTTTACTTAATTCAAAGATTATTGGAGGTGAAAACATATATATATACATATATATATATATATATATATATATATATATATATATATATATATATATATATATATATATATAAGTTTGCTTAAATAAAAGTAAAACCCTTATTATACGTTCAACTCAGAAGCACAAATACTTTTTTTTAACTTATGCCTAACTCTATCAAATTAAATAAAAGGGAAAAAAATAATGAAAAATGATATTTCAACACCAATTTTTTGACACTATTTTGATACTGCACACGTGTCAAAATATGGTTGGACGATTTCAAATTAAAAAAAATGGTTTTTATCATCCAAATATGTCCTTGTATCAGTTTTTTTTTTTAATTTGAAATCGTCCAACCATATTTTGACACGTGTGTCGTATCAAAATAGTGTAAAAAATTGATGTTGAAATATCATTTTCCAAAAATAACTAATCGTAGAGCAATAATCATTAACCCAACCCTAAAAGAAACTATATAAAAATATATATAAGTCAAGCCCTCATATGTCGTTAAGGATGCCAAAGCAATCTGTTGAGCTGATCGTAAAAAAAAAGGATGTCAAAATAAAATGACCACCGAATATCAACCTTTTTCAAGACGTAATTAACTTTAAAATAAAGCTCGAGCTTTTGAGTTGTCAAGGGTCACATTCTTTGATGAATTTTTACTGTTGGATTCTCTATTATGTCTTTAAAATGCATTAATTTTAATATATTTAAATGAATTTAATATATTTTTAAACATGATAATTAATTTATTTTAGAAACATAGTATATTACAATAATACTAAAACTTCGGCCAAGAATATAAATTCTGAGCTTTCACTTAATAATCTAACAAAATTAAGCTAAGGTCATGAATGATCATGATTAATTGAAATAATTTTAGGGAAAAATCCTATAAATATTAAAACTTGTTCTTATGAAAAATAATCATATTTCCTGCTTATATTCCATCTAAGCAAGAAAAACAGTTTTGTTTAAAGTTATTGATTGTGAAAATCAACTAGATGAATTAATTTTGGGATTTTTTAGGAGTTTTGAAAATATGAGAGATATAAGATATATATTGTATGAATATATATATATATATATATATATATATATATATATATATATATGATATTAAATAAATATTTAAAATATCTCAAATTTTATTTTATAAATTTAAATAATTAATTTTTATAATTAAAAGATATTGTTGAAAAGGAAAGATTTTCTAAAACTTAATTTAAATAAAAGAATTATTAAGTAAATATTATTAATACGTTATTATTTGTTTATTTAAATTTCAAATTTTCAAATTTAAATCTCCTGCTTTGATCTTCTCTTTTTTTTTCACGGAAGACATCCTCATTCAATTTGCCATTTGTATTTATTATGCTATGATAGTGACATTAAACCTAAGATAAATATTAGATTGTGGGTCTTAGTATTTTTTCTTTTTACTAAAATCTATAATTAATACAAAATTACATAATTTAGAATAAAATTTTATTTCTACTTTATTGAAGATATTATTTATAAACATACTTTATTGAAAAATAAAAACATAAGACTAAAGCACTGTCTCAAACTATTTCCCGAGTAAAATATACATCACACAAACAGTAAATGCATGATTACCAACGCAGAGATCTTGGTGTACAAAGTTCTTAAGTGCAATTCATTCATCGTTTACCACTAAAGTTATAACTTCTCATTGTTCTTTAATGTTTTATTCACTTAAAAAATTTAAAAAAGAATAATTGAATAGATTTGAAAAGATTTAAACTTTTTTTTTTCACGAGACACACTCCCATAAACATATCAACCATCATTCTTTGATCACGAAAGTTTCTCACACAATATCAATACACTATAAAAACTCGTTCACAGATAAGACAATAAAAAAACAAGTTTAAACAAGGAGAAAAAGAATAACGTAAGTTTCCTCTACCTCTTACACTTGTCATTGTTATTATTAAAACCCTCCAACTAAACTTTATTTTCTCGTATATTTATAAACCTATTATTTTTAAGAAAAATACTATATTTTACTATTATTCTTATCTAACAATAATATATAATTATATCTAACAATATCTCAATAGACATTTTAATTTATAATAATATAACAATATCAAAGAATATCCACGATATCTAGTAATATGTTTTTCTATCTAAATAATCATTCACCAAATCTTATTTATTAAATCTTTTAAAATAAAACAAATCCTTTAAATTATAATTATCAAGCAGATTTATCTTTTTCTTAAAATATTTAACCATATTTATATGTTATAAATATGTTTTTTTAATTGTTAAGATTTCTAGGATCTCATATTCCTTTACCTACTTTTTTTACTTGGACATCAAACTTCTTTAAGAAATATTCATTTATTTTATTTTAATATTTCTTTTATATTTTTTCCATTTGAAATTATTTTCTCCCTCGTCAAATCATCAGTGGAAATATATTTTTTTTAACGATTTTTTATATCTATCTATTGAAATCCACAAAGTGGTGCGGTGACAGTTTTGAAAATATGAAAAACTTTTCTATACCGGTTACAGTGATGACAGGTATATAAAGTGATGTGGTGATGTTGGGTTCTTGGGGCGTTTCAAGAAAACCTTAGAACCAGAGAATAATAAAAGAGAGAGAGCGGAGCGAGAGAATGAATACTGAATATTATTGAATTGAAAGTTGTGATTTAAAAGACGGGGTTGGTTACTATTTATAACCAACGTAAACACGCAACAGGGTTGGTTACTATATTTAACCAACGTAAACACGCAACAGGGTTGGTTACTATATTTAACCAACGTAAACACGCAACAGGCAAAGCCCGTAAACAAAACAAGCCCAAAACAAAACAAGCCCAAAGTAAACAACCAGACCGGCCGGACAGACCGGTCCACAGACAAAGGAAGCCAAGTCTAAATAACAATTCTCCACCTAGACTTGCTTCAAAAACAAAAACAAAAGTAACACACGGACACGGCCGGTCAAACAATTAGTGACCGACCGGTAGACACCCAATCCTGGACAACAGTAAGAGAAACCTCTCCTTAGCGAGCGGCTTTGTTAACATATCTGCAGGATTCTCTTCGGATGCAATTTTGCAGATTTGGACGTCACCGGATTCAACAATGCTTCTGACAAAGTGCAGCTTGACGTCAATATGCTTGGTCCTGGAATGATAAATCTGATGATTGGCCAGATGAATAGCACTCTGGCTGTCGCAATGAACACATACAGACTTCTGATCAAAACCAAGTTCCCGAACCAAACCTTTCAACCACAGCGCCTCCTTAACTCCTTCAGCAAGAGCATAATACTCAGCTTCCGTAGTTGACAAAGCCACAACCGACTGTAGTGTAGACCTCCAGCTAACAGCAGTCCCGAACAGTGTAAACACATATCCCGACCGGGATTTCCTAGTGTCCATGCATCCGGCAAAGTCGGAATCAACAAAACCTTCAATATAACCTCCACCTTGAAAGTTATTCTGGAAAAACAATCCAGTACCGAGAGACCCCCGTATATATCTGAGCATCCATTTCAACGCTTCCCAGTGTGTTGGTCCAGGATTAACCATGAACTGACTGAGAACACTAACACCGTGCGCCACGTCCGGTCTTGTGCAGACCATGCCGTACATAATGCTCCCAATCCCATTTGAAAATGGAACAGATTCCATCTTCTTTCTTTCTTCCTCGGTCTTTGGGCATTGCTCCTTGGTAAGTTTCAAGTGTTGACCGACCGGCGTGTTGGCCATTTTAGATTCAGCCATCCGATACCTTGAAATTACCTTCTGCAAATAGCACTCCTGTGACAGAAAAAGGTTACCGCCCGGTCTATCCCTTTTAATGTCTATGCCCAAAATCCGCCTTGCTTCCCCTAGCTCTTTCATTTCGAAAGCATCTGCCAACCTTGCTTTCGTCTCACCGATCATGCCCCTGTCACTGCTAGCAATTAGGATATCATCCACATAAAGCAAGAGATATAACATTTCACCACCATGGTTCAGAGTGTAAACACAGTCATCATAATTGCACCGCTTGAAGTTCAGCTTTATCAGAAAGTCATCAAATTTCCTGTACCACTGCCTTGGGCTTTGCTTCAAGCCATAAAGTGACTTCTGCAACAGACACACCCTATCATCCACAGCGAAACCGTCCGGTTGCTTCATATAGATGGTTTCCTCCAAATCGCCGTGCAGAAAAGTTGTCCGAACGTCCAACTGTTCAAGATGCAAATTGCAATGCGCAACTATTGCCATCAGAACTCTGACCGAACAATGCTTAACCACTGGAGCAAAGATCTCATGATAGTCTACGCCTTCAATCTGAGTAAAGCCTTTGGCAACAAGCCTAGCTTTGTACCTCGCTTTCTCACCGCCCGGTGTAGCTTCCTTTTTCTTGAAAATCCATTTCGAACCTATGACCTTCTTACCCTTCGGCAGATCCACCAATCTCCAGGTGTTATTCTTTTTCAAAGCCTCCAACTCTTCTTCCATAGCACCCTGCCAAAGATGCCGGTCGCTGCTGTCAAGAGCCTCCTTATAACTTCTCGGTTCATCCGATCGGTTAATATCTTCAGCAGCATTCAGGGCGTAGCAGATTAGATCCGCCTCTCCAAGCCGTTTGGTTGGCTTGGAGATCCTTCTTTCTCTGTCACGAACAAGCTGATAGTTTCTCAAATCAACACCAGCAGCTTTTCCATGACTTCCCTCGCCAGACATACCATCTGTGTCATCACCAAGGTCTGTTCGAAATTCATCCGATCGGTTCTCAGCTATCGTCCGACCGGTTTCAACTTGCCCTTCACCCGTTTGGTTTTCCTCAGTCCCACCGGGCGTGCCAGCTCCATTAGTAGTATGCTCCACCTCCACGAGAATCTTCTTCTCACTTCCAGAGTTTTCCGGGTGCATCGCCATCCTTGTTTCATCAAAAATGACATCCCTACTAATGATTAGTTTTGAAGGTGAATCTAACCTCCATAACCTGTATCCCTTAACTCCGTCGGCGTATCCAAGAAAGATACATCTCGCCGCCCGGGAATCCAGCTTATCACCCCTGACATGAGCAAACGCCAAAGAACCAAACACTCTCAAGTGTGAATAATCAGCCGGTCGTCCACTCCACACTTCCATTGGCGTTTTAAAATTGAGAGCTGAAGACGGACTCCTGTTAATCAGATAGACGGCCGTATTGGCAGCCTCTCCCCAGAAAGCCTTTGACAACCCTGATCCCAACAACATGCACCGGACCCTCTCCAGAATGGTTCTGTTCATCCGTTCGGCCAATCCATTCTGTTGAGGAGTTCCAACGACCGTTCTGTGCCTCCTGATCCCTTTCTCTTTGCAAAAACCATTAAACTCCTCTGAAACGAACTCCAGCCCATTATCGGTTCTTAGGCATTTCAGCCTACACCCCAATTGGTTCTCAATCTGTGTGTGCCACTCTTTGAACTTCTGAAACGTTTCAGACTTATTCTTTAGAACGTAAATCCACACTCTCCTTGAGAAATCATCAATTATACTTAAGAAATACGCTCCTCCACCATGAGTTAAGGTTCTTGCCGGTCCCCATAAGTCAGCATGGACATATTCAAAGGGCCGTTCGGTTGAGTGTTTCCCTTTTCCGAACGGTATCCTGTGTGATTTCCCTAAGACACAATGGTCACAGAAATCCAGCTTCTGCAGTTTGTCTCCCAGAAGCAAGTCTTGCTTTTCCAATTCTTCAAGACCCTTCTCACTGATGTGTCCCATCCTCAAGTGCCATAACCGGGCGGTATTCTCGGTCCCACTTGCTACTGAGACATGACCAATGACAGTTGATCCCTCCAGAATGTACAAGCCGTTCCTCCTTCTGCCTTTGGCAACCACAGAATCTCCAGAACAAACCCTCATTACTCCATCTTCAACTTTAGTGGTGTAACCTCCAAGATCAAATGCACTAATAGAAATCAAATTTCTCTTTAGTTCGGGCACATACCGGACGGCCTGCAACACCATCTCACGATTGTCAAACATCTTCAGCCTCACCGACCCCACACCTTGCACTCGGCAAGCTTTGTTATTTCCGAGCAGTACATTACCATGCTCTTTCTGATCCAGATTCTCAAAAAACTCCTTTACCGGGCACATGTGATAGGAGCAGCCGGAATCCATGACCCAGCTCCTTTGAGGATCTTCAGACGAAGCCACCAGCACTCCAGCCGACTCATATCCCTCAGACGCCTCTGTCACATCAGCGGTTTCTTGTGGCCGACCGGTCTTTCCTTTCTCCGGGCAGAACTTCTTGATATGACCCATCTTCTGGCACTTGAAGCAACGCACCTGCTTCGTACCGTCCGGATTCAGCTTCTTCTCTTTTCCAGACTGCTTCTTCCCTTTCCCTTTCACCGAGATCAATCCGGACGCTCCTTCCTCGGTTGTCTTCGAATCTTGGAGTTTTTGGAACTCCTTGGTTCGAATTGACGTCAGAACCTCCTCTAACGTGATCACTTGATCTTTCCCGTAGAGTAACGCATCCCTGAAATGCTCGAAGGTTTTTGGAAGCGCATTCAACAGGATGACAGCTTTATCTTCATCCTCCAACTTCACTTCAATATTCTCCAGATCATCAACTATCTTGCTGAATTCTGCAATCTGCTCCTCTATCGTTCTTGATTCTGACATCTTGAACGAAAAGAGTTGCTGCTTTAGGCACAACCTATGAGCCAACGATCTCGTCATGTACAGAGACTCTAGTTTCGCCCAGATTTCAGCGGCAGTCTTCTCCTTTGCAACCTCCCTTAGTACCTTATCACCAAGGCACAAGATGATTGCACTCCTTGCCTTATCTCCCATCTTCTTCTTCTCTTCTTGAGTCATGGTACCACTCATCCTTGTCTCACCCTTCAACGCTTCATCACATCCCTGCTGTATCAAGATTGCCTTCATCTTGATCTTCCACAGCCCGAAGTCATTAGCGCCGTTGAACTTTTCTACGTCGAACTTGGTTGCCATCGCTCCTTGGGAATTCTTGAATCTTTGCCCCACGGTGGGCGCCAATTGTTGGGTTCTTGGGGCGTTTCAAGAAAACCTTAGAACCAGAGAATAATAAAAGAGAGAGAGCGGAGCGAGAGAATGAATACTGAATATTATTGAATTGAAAGTTATGATTTAAAAGACGGGGTTGGTTACTATTTATAACCAACGTAAACACGCAACAGGGTTGGTTACTATATTTAACCAACGTAAACACGCAACAGGGTTGGTTACTATATTTAACCAACGTAAACACGCAACAGGCAAAGCCCGTAAACAAAACAAGCCCAAAACAAAACAAGCCCAAAGTAAACAACCAGACCGGCCGGACAGACCGGTCCACAGACAAAGGAAGCCAAGTCTAAATAACAGGTGACAAAATTGTATTAAAATATAAATACTTCTATACCGGTAAAAAGTCTTTTTTTTATACCGATTAAACCTATAACAGGTAGATATTACTTTAGATTCTATATTCAATTTCTCCTTTCTCGCAATATTTTATTTATCCTTCGATTTCTTTCTCGTTCTCGTTCTCCTTTGTTTTTCTTGGGCACACTGATGGCCATTATTGAAGTTGTTTGTCATGTGGTTTTTTTCTTTCTTGCAATGTTCTCTTCACTTCTCTCTCTCTTTGCATTGAAGAGTTTTTTTGTTTTGGAGGTAATCAGTGCAATCGTTTTTAATACTAGAGAAGTTAATTTCATAAGAAATCTATGGTGTTGTGTTTTGTTATTGTGAGTGTGCATCAAAGCTAAAGATGTTGGAAGTTTCACATCGACTAGAAATATGACCAATTTATAATATATAAGTGAGGTGCAAACCTCACCTTATAAGTCAGTTTTGTGGGCATGAGTTAGGCATAAAACCCACTTTCTAACATGGAATTAGAGTCATGGTTAAAGCTTATCCTAGCGATGTCGAAGACATACGTGCTAGTGGAACCATGGTGTTTTAGTTGTGATTCAATGAATTGGTGTTGTAATTTGTGCATTCAGAAATTGAGAACTGATGCAACCTGTTCGAAAATTGGTATAAAAAGTAATTTTAAACTTTCTATGCCTTTTTTGGCATAGTGAATCCAAAGCAAATCTTTTATCTTTCATATGAACTTTGCTAAGTTATCAGTAACTTTGAGAACACAAAGTTTATTTTCAAATGAGACCTCATAATTAACATCTCTAATGCTGAACAAATTTGAGTAATCCAAGAAACATATAAGGCATCAAAAATTAATTTGACACTTGAATGAGTTTTAATTTAAATTATTATCGTACCTTTCACAACAAGTTGTTTACCATTCTCAATTCTTACTTTAAAAATATCTTATTTAATGAACTCCTTGAAAAATTATTGATCATTAGTCATATGACTTATACAATTATTATCTATAATAGAGTCTCTTTTGCATATTTGTACACATGATGTTGTAAGAAATAGTCCCTCCTTCGATTCATGCTCTACAATCTTAACATTTCCTTGAGGATCTTGGGACCTGCATTCCCACTCCCAATTGACCATTTTGTGGCATTTTACATATGATATACACCAACACTTGTTGAGTTGATTATTTTTCTTTCAATAGGGACAAGATGGGAAAACATATGTGGTTGTTGTATTTGTTCTCTGTGTTGTTATTAACTATAAGAACACTTTCTTTAGTATAAAGTAAAGTACATTCAACCACATGGTCTTATTTCATTAATTTTTGTTTTCTTGGACTTGCAAGACATGTATCACCTTTATCAAAGTAAGTGTGGATAGATATTTTTATGTTTCCCAGTGAAACAATAAATGTTTCATATTGCATCATCGTTAAAATTTTCTCAACAAGTATAGAATTAAAAAAAAAAATCTCCAACAATTTTATTTTGTTAACAATATCCAACAATTTTTTTTTGAGTATTTCTTAATTGTTTGAAACTCTTTCATCCTCTGCATTTCAAAATCAAGTTTAAAACTTACATATATCAAAACTTATTGTTTCCTTCATACTATCCTTTCAAATTTATTTGGATGACTTTAGAATCATGATCTTGATCAAATCCCGTACGAATAATGACTTTTGATACTATTGTTAAAAAAAATTTAGAAATATAAAAGATATATTATATGAATAAACTTGTTATTTCATAAAATGGCACTGGATATATAAAGCAAAATATAATAAAATTATCATATATAAAATATTTATAATATCTCAATATTTATTTTCTAAATTTAAAAAATAATTAATTTTTAAAACTGAATGTACTTTTTTGTTAGTTTTATTGCAATAAGAATATGGGAGATTCTCGAAGGCTACTGAGAATTATACTACGAAGAAAATTTTAGTAAGGATAGTCATCTGTCCACTTGTGTGGATTTTGGTTTTTTTTACTATACTTTCCTTGTTTTCTGTTTTTTGAATTATCTCGGTAAAACTTCATTGTCCACTTTGTTTAACATTAGATTAAGTTAAAATTTTGATATATGATTCCTAAGACATATTACTTCATTTTGACCGCTCAGATGATTAATTTGATGTATTTTATTAGAGGAATTAATTTTACATTATTTAGTAAATTGATCATTACTTTATTTCTATCCTTAAGTTACCTTGGTAAAACTTCAATTCCTACCCTGTTTACTGTTTCATTGATTTAAAATTTTTATATATTGTTCATAAGACATATTAATTCATCTTGATCGCTCAAATAACTAATTGAAAGTCTGTGCTCAGAAAAATCATTTTTTCATTTTGGATGAAGTTGAAAACCACTTTAATTTTGTGATGGACAACGCTCTAAGGAAGATGACCGAAAGGCACAACGCGGACTCCTCAAAGCTTCCTCGACGAAGAAAGATGCAGCAGAATGATAAAAATGATGACGAGAATGAGATCGAAGCCTATAAACCCTAGACTTAGGTTTAATCGGTGGAATTACTTGTAAGCTCAAAGGAAACCCTAGAAATGGGAGAGACTCGATTCAGACCGATTAAAAGGTGGAATTGGTGAAAAGGAACCGATTAATCGGCCAGATTTGGAGATTAAACAGAGGATAAGGTTTGGATTGGTGGAAAGAGGTATTTAAACGGTGAAAATGGTGCTAGGCAAGGAATCAATTGGTAGAAATGGTGAAATGAGGCTTTTAATCGGAAAAGATGGAAGAAATAGGTAGTAAATGATGAATCGGTGAAGAAATGAGGCTTACTGTGTTGGAGACGATGTGGATCTGTGATGAGGATAAGCTTGCGATGAAAACCCTAGCGGATGAGGTAATGTGAGAAATGAAATGGAGAAGTGATGCGTCTGTGCGAGAGTTAAAGAGGACGTGGTGGTGATGCGGATCAAGCACTGACGCATGTGCGTGATGTGGCTATGGAAGATTAAATCTTTGTGGAGGAGAGAGATATGAAAGCACAACGAAGAATGGAAAATGAAATGGAAGGAGTGTGTCCGGAAGGTGGCTAGAGGCGATTCATTGAGACTCTCTAGCATGAACTTTCAGAGAGAGAATTGATCTGGAGCTTTCTCAACAAAATACAATTCATTTACTCAAAAGTTGAGTTTACAATGGTGGAGACATGTATTTATAATACGCGTGCTCTAAGAGAAGTGGACACACTAAAAGTAAAAGAAATACATGAGGCAGTATGCCGTCATTTTGTCTTTAAGTTGTCTCGATAAAACCTCAATTCCTACCTAGTTAACTTTTAGATTAACCTAAAATTTGGATATATAGTTCCTAAGACATATTTATTCACTCTGACTACTCGAATTTTTAGTCGGATGTCTATATTTAGATAAATTAGTTTTGTGTTTCTTAGATAACTCAACACTACCTTTTTGGGTCATCTAGGTAAAATTAAGATTGCTACTTCATTAACCGTTAGATCGAACTAAAGATTTTACCGTAGGTCCTAAACATATTGTTATTTACTTTGACCGATCAAATCTTTATTTACAAGGCTATAGTTAGAATAATTTTCCACGTAATATTCCAACTATTTAGGTTGTTAATAACCTTTGATCTTATACGGTGAAATCTTGAGTGATTGTATTATTGATTTGTATGTATAGTTGTATCATTGACTGAATCACTATTCTAAGTTAATATATGAACATTAATTTGGACCAAATATGTTTAGCATGATGAATTGGTTGATTAATATTGACATGATATGAGTTTGACCAAGACTCTCGTGGAGAGATTTTGTGTTTGTAATTGATTAGTGTACAATTGATGTTGGGAGTCCTGACATTAGAAGTTATCCTAATACTTTAATACCCATCCAGTCTCAAGTAGAGAATGATGAGTTATGTGGTGAGAATGACAGGAGATCCTGATTTATGTGTCAGTTTTGAACATAGGTATGGACAAGCTAACCTTGTGGACAAAATGATGTATTGCATTGACAATGGCAGTGGAAGCTCCCACAAATACATGACCCCCGAGATTTTGCATCAATGTTTCATCCAGATGGTTGAGTCTAGTATGATTCTCGTATGATGAAATGATTGTTACCATAAATAAATTATGTGTACCGACAATCTTATGCTTGCTTTATGAATGATTTTTTACATGTTAACTCACCCATACTTGTTTGTATTTATGTGATGATCATATAATATATGTGTTATACGATAAAAAATGAAAAAATGATTACAAATCTAATACAAATTGAGAGAAACATAACCAAATAGTAACAAAATCTAATACAAGTAGAGGGAACACAACGAAATAATAACAAAATTTTTAGTCATGCATAAGTTTTAATAATTATATATACTTCACTGAGAGTATGACAACCTTGTATTTAATACAATTACATGTTGGATATATGTGATAACAATATATTTTTGTGTTTTAAATATTGTTTATAAAATATATTACCAGTGACAAAAAAAATTGGGACGTTATATGATTATATTTATATAATTTATAAACTAACTTATTTATTATTTAATAAATACTTTTAAATAAATAAATTACTTAATAATAAAACGTTAACGGTTATCTTACAAGACAGTGAATCATTTAACAACTATATTATTACCCAATTAACTACTATTTAATTATTTAAAAAAGGTTGAAACTGACCATTTCAAAACAATAACTATATTTAATTTTACAGATCAACAATATATTTTATTTGATTGGTAAAAATTGAAGTAATGTAACTCATTATACTTAATTAAGTGATATACATTACTTGACTGGCCAATAATATATTAATAGAGATAGATGACTTTAACAGAAATAAAATATTAAAATAAACAAATGATCAATAAATGTTATTAAATTAATTTGTATGTATTAATAATTAATGAAAATAATAATTATCAATAAATGCTAGAAAATTTTACTATTATTTTACAATAGTTAATCTTTATATCTTTCTTTTTAAAAATGAAGAAAATGCAACACTAATTAACAACCATTATTATAAAATTAATGAAAACAAATGTGTTAGTACATATGTGTTCTTTTTTTTTATAATAACAAAAATTAATAAAATTATAATTATAAAAGTAAATATAAATATTATTTTATGATTTTATTACAGATATTTATTTATTTATTTTTTATTTCACAGTGTCTGAAGAAAGAGAAAGATAGAAATTTGTCTAAGAAATTGAGGGTGAAATACCGAAAGTGGGTAAACCCCCCAAATAAAAACCAAAGACATTTCTCCCTCTTCGAGCAATAGAAACTCAGCAATAGCTTCTGGTGATCTCGTTTTCTTATAGTGCTCTTCCCCCTTTTCTCTCCTCTCTCTCTCTCTGTCTCTCTTTCTCTCTCTTCCATTGCTTCCCCACAAGTAACGCCACGCGAGGTCAATTGCGTAATCGCCATGACTGTGATGACTCCTGCTCCTATTGACGTACGTCTCTTACCCTTACTCCGCAACTCCCCCGTGCTCTTTTTCGCGGCTTCATTCACTCGCGCGTTTTCAATTTCGCTTCTCGTTTCTCGTTTTTGTCTTATTTGCTTGCATGATTTTGTTCTTTTTGTTCTTCTGGTTAATGGTGTTAATTTGATTGTCGTTTGGTCGGAGGGTTGGGTTGGCGGGGAGTGATGGGGTTTCGTCTAGGGGTTGTGGTTTTGATCTGTGAGACTGGAATTTGCTTCAATTACGATGCATTTCGCGCTCGGATTTTGGGGATTTATTTGGCTTTGTTTCTTCAGTGGATCCGAAGTACGGTTATAGTTATTAGCTTTTTTTGGTATTTGGTTCTTGCAGCAGCAGGAGGATGAGGAGATGCTTGTCCCACACACTGATTTGGCGGAGAATAATCACCAACCCATGGAAGGTACTTGTTGCTTTCTTACTCTTTTGATCCGAGAAACCCCGGCTAATTTTGTTACTCTATATATTGGTTTTACGTTATCGATTGATATTCCTCTTAGAGGACTGGGAGTCACTTCATGCATTTTTTTTATTGCCAGAGAGACAGGAAGGGAGTGACAAATTTGTTAGACATTTGTTAGTTGACAAATTTGTCCAAGAGTTTTAGGTTTTCTGGACAAAAAGTGTTTTCTTGTTGACATTTTAAGGATGTTGTCTATTTTCATATTGATCGTGTCATTGTCTTTCTTTCTCTTCCATTTACTCATTCTTTTCAACAAGTGAAGGACCTATTCTTTCTTTTTTGGTTTCCTCCTTGGTTATGGACTGATTTAAAGCATGATACTTATTTGTTCTTTTTCACTGATTTTGATGATCTTTAGTTGTGGCACAACCTGATGCTGCCAACACTGTGGAGAGCCAGCCTGTCGAGGATCCTTCATCGACAAGATTCACGTGGAAAATTGACAACTTTTCTAGAATGAATTCGAAGAAGCTGTATTCAGAAATATTTGTTGTTGGTGGATATAAATGGTATTGACAATAGTGTTTTCACATTGGGTTAGTTGATTAATGACGAGCGAGCTTATCTTTAATGATCTCTTCTGAATTTTGTCTTTGCTGAACAGGCGTGTACTTATTTTCCCAAAAGGGAACAATGTGGACTATTTGTCCATGTATTTGGATGTTGCAGATTCTTCTAGTTTGCCCTATGGCTGGAGTAGATACGCACAGTTTAGCTTGGCTGTTATTAATCAAATCCATAATAAATATTCTGTGAGAAAAGGTAGCCCCTTAAATTTGTTCCTTGCAATTGTTACTAGATGATGTACCATATATGTGTGTAGAAAAGATCATTCTTGAACTAAAGTTATAGAAAATGGTGGGATTTTTGTTGCAATTGATTTATGAACAGCTTATGTGTGTGTTCGATTTATTTCCTTGTAGTATTGTATCTAAATCTATATATATTACTTATCCTGAACGAACTGTTATCATTGACATGCTAAATAAAACAAGGCTCTTTCTCATGGCTCTGGTTATTGGTTAAGAAATAAATGTATGTATTTATTGTTTAGTGCATGTAAGTATAATGGTAAGTATTTATTATCTAGTGCATGTATTTTGTTGATAAGTTAAAGTGTTTTACCTTTTATCTAGTACTTTGTATTTTTGAATTTACAATGGAATAAAAGTAATAAGTGAAGAAAGTGAAAATGGTCTTGGTTTTTAGGTATACATGTCATATGTCTTGTTCTAACTTTGTTTTATACAATGTAGACACACAGCACCAATTCAATGCCCGGGAAAGTGATTGGGGTTTCACGTCCTTTATGCCGCTCGGTGAATTGTATGATCCTACCAGAGGGTATCTCGTGAATGACACTCTTGTAGTTGAAGCTGAGGTTCTTGTTCGTAGAATTGTTGATTACTGGACATATGATTCAAAAAAGGAGACTGGCTATGTTGGACTTAAGAACCAGGGTGCTACGTGTTATATGAATTCTCTACTCCAAACTTTATATCACATTCCTTATTTTCGAAAGGTCAGGCCCTATTTTTCTTTTTTTCTCTCATAAGTTTAGCTTTTTGGCTTGATAGTGATGAACTTGTGTCATGGTGGTCATATTTCAGGCTGTTTACCACATGCCAACAACAGAGAATGACATGCCCTCTGCAAGCATCCCTTTGGCATTGCAGAGTTTATTCTACAAGCTCCAGTATAGTGACACCAGTGTTGCAACAAAGGAGCTCACTAAATCTTTTGGATGGGATACGTATGATTCTTTCATGCAGCATGATGTTCAAGAACTGAACAGAGTCCTTTCTGAAAAACTTGAAGACAAAATGAAGGTAATGTAAGGCCTTTTGGATGTTTTGTGCATAACGTTTTTTGTGGAAGATCCTCTCAATTTCATGATGATTATGTTTATTTTGTCATTAGGGAACTGTTGTTGAGGGAACTATACAGAAGTTATTTGAAGGACATCATATGAACTATATTGAATGCATCAATGTGGACTATAAATCAACTAGAAAGGAGTCGTTTTATGGTACCTCCATGTGCATTTTGAAGTTAATTATGGTTTAATTGTACCATACCACTAGGTTCTAATTAAATTTTACATATCCTTTCAGATCTTCAGCTTGATGTGAAAGGCTGTCCTGATGTATATGCTTCCTTTGACAAATATGTTGAAGTTGAACGTCTTGAAGGGGACAACAAATACCATGCTGAACAATATGGTTTGCAGGTTGGTTGCAATCGTTAATTTGAGTGTGGTTGTAATAAATCATCTGTAGAAGTTCTAAATCTTGAGTTCTTATGACTTTACAAAATTAATTTTTGATTGCAAATTTTAAGTTCTGAACTGAATCCTTTTAGTTTGTGATAGTTACTGTTTGAATGCACTCAAATATACAAGTTTCCAATATAGTTTCACATATAAACTGACTATTTTTCATTTTTTTTTTCAGGATGCTAAGAAGGGTGTCCTATTCATCGATTTCCCTCCTGTTCTTCAGCTTCAGCTGAAAAGATTTGAATATGACTTTATGCGGGATACCATGGTCAAGGTTGGTAGTCAAACAAACTCTGGTGTATAGGACATTTTGTTCTCTAGGTACTTTATTTGCTGCCATATGATAAAGTTTGCAGTCAGAGTAAGGTTCAAATAATTTCCTGTAGCTCAACTATTAATACCGTTGAAGATTTTTTTATTAGCTTAATTACTTATGCTGGACTATCTACTATGATATCCTTCTTTATATGTGGTATGTATTCATTTACAATACTGTTACTTCATGCAAGAAAGTTATTCAGCACATGTCTTGTGTTGGACAATAGAGCCCTGAGATGATGAAACTAATGAAGAATTTCTGCAAACATTTTTCTCAATACCTTTTTGAAACTGAAAATATTGAAGAATTTCTGCAAGCATTTTTCTCAATACCTTTTTGATATTGAAACTTCTTTTTTGCTTTTCTTTGCTCTGGGTGGAAAATCTTTTGGTTGGTTCGTTTGTTTGCATGTGATACATGTACTTAAAATTTGTTTAAATCATTTGAAACAATCACCTGAAGGGATATTTTCTGCCAGAGGGATCATGGGCATTATTTAGTTATACGTTTTTGTCCATGGGTTCTCATTTGATGGAATGGTTAAACTCTCTTTACAACACATGAAAGTTTTTTATTTCTTCTGCTATGTAGATTAATGACCGTTATGAGTTTCCCATGCAACTCGACCTTGATCGTGAGAATGGAAAATATTTATCACCCGAAGCTGATAGGAATGTCCGCAATCTTTACACACTTCACAGGTAATGTTGTGCTAATGGCAGCACTAGTTGTTGCTACACTACGTTGTTTTTTATTGGTGCATGGTGATTGAGTAAAAGGTTATCAAACTCCAGAGTTGTTGTAAACTCTTTCTTATGAAAAAAATTAATTTATAGAAGTAGCATACTAATTCAATATTTCAACAGCATAATTGAGTAAAATAAGTCCACAATACTAAATAAATAGGTTCATACAAATAGTACAAAACATAAATTATTAACATGAGATGCGCTTGGATTGCCCTCAATTGAATTTGATCCTAATTTCAATTTTCAATTACCAAATTAAAAAAGCAAATTATATAATAATTAAAGTTTCTATAGTTGAAAAACACCACACCATAGTAATAAAAATTATCACAAATTTATTTTATATAACCTGTGAGGAGAGAAGAGCAGAACACCACGTGAGTAGATCAAAATCACAAGTGGAGAGAATAACAATATTAGAAAACCATGAGCCAATAGAACTGCTAACAGAAAAAATCACGAGCTGAGAGAACTGTGAGCACAGAGCATGATGCACCATGATGCAGGTTAAGAGGCATGTCACGAATAATAGAGACCAAACAGCAAACCCTAATCCTTGAGGTGGAGGAGAAGAACAAACCTCCTAACTACAGTTTTATTTATTTATTTATTTTAAAATTTCGTCACTGAAAATGGCAATCAATGGTGTCATTTTGGTTAAAAAAAAACTCCTTTTGACTTGCCAACTCATTGCAGTCAACTTGGGCAATGGGGGTGTGAGAACGTAAGCTCAACAATTGAGTCTGATAATCATGTTCCTGAGAATCATGTTCCGAATTTTCCAAATCAAGTGGGGGATTGAATTTTTAAATCTTGTTGGAACAATAAAACTTGAGTTAATATTAAAATTTTGGAGTTACCATTATAAAATATTAATGAAGTTCATCAACTTTGTAATTTTTCTTTCAAAGTGCTGATGATTTCCATTAGTTTGCAATTACAACTTTTTTCCAAATGCATATATTTTGACAGATTTAAATTTTTTTCCAGTGTTTTGGTTCATAGTGGTGGTGTACATGGTGGACATTATTACGCGTTTATCAGGCCAACTCTTTCTGAGCAGTGGTATGTATATACTATAATTACAACATCTGAATTGTTCAGTGCCATATAAACCAGGTGCTTTTTGTGCATTAGTGATGATGACTACCAGGGGTCACATTACAAGATACTTAAATGTTGATTTTGCTGCATTCATTGTAACACGGTTCATAGGATCCTGCAAAAATGCACAGTTATTGAGAAAATAAATATACATGTGATAAACATGATACAGACAAGGAAAATATCTTGTAAATGATAGCATTTAACTGAAAATTGAAAATTCACATTCATAGATTTATATGGGTAACTTTCTATAAACTCAACTATATAATCTTTGTGTAGCATACTTAGGATAACTAAAGAAATACTGATTTTTTAAGTGGTCTTTTTAGAGTACCGTATTATTATGAGTTAATATAAATACTGCATGGGATATATAATTGGATGTATATGACTATTAGGTATAAATTTGATGATGAGAGGGTAACTAAAGAAGACACTAAACGGGCATTAGAGGAGCAATATGGTGGCGAGGAAGAGGTAATTGATTTTTCATTTGGCTCTGGAATTTATCCCCATATTTGAACGTTTACTTATTGATTGTTTAAACCTATTTTAACAGTTACCACAGACGAATCCTGGGTTTAACAACACTCCTTTTAAATTCACCAAATATTCAAATGCTTATATGCTGGTGTATATACGGGAAGCTGACAAGGACAAAGTAATATGCAATGTGGATGAGAAAGACATCGCCGAACATTTAAGGGTGGGTGATCATTCTTAGGTACTTTGGGCTCAATATAAATTGTGCCAAGTCAAATAGTAATAAGTTTGTCAACTGCATTTTGGTAAATAAATGTAGATGACTTATTTAATACGAATGTTGTAGTCATATACTACAGTCTACTTGATGACTGTTCTGAACTGATTTTTTCCCCTTGTTATCTATCTACTTATGAGGGATTAATTTACACTGTTGTAAAGTTATTCTTTTACACTACATAATAACTTTTTGGTGAGTAATTTTATACAAAACTCTTTGGATTAAAAGTTCTTATAAGATAGAATACAAATCATTTGCTTAGTTTAATATTAATCCAGACTTATTTTTTGCCTCATTCATGTGATGGCTTTGGTTAGTTTGGATTGGATTCTAGGTTCAGACATATTTGCTGTCACTGCGTACACAAATAAACATAATATTTACTTTTAAAATTTGATTGTTATTGTTGAAGTTTTACTGGATTTGAGATGAGTGATGTAGGTAATATTTATGATTTAATGGTTATATTAGATGAAAACCACATTTTGTACAAAGTTAATTTTGGCACAAGAATAGGTGTAATATAATATAAGTTAATCCTTGTACACAGATGATTTAAACTAAAAAGTTGTTTTTATAATTTTTCGTGAGAAGTTTATTAGGAGTACTTGAAGCCAACATCAAACCAAGCTTATTTTGGTGTTTTCATCTAAATTTCTATTTTCTGTTGTTTCTGCTTTATTCTGAAAATTTTGCAATCAATTTCTTCAATGGATTAATGTAGGAGAGGTTGAAGAAAGAACAAGAAGAAAAGGAGCACAAAAAGAAAGAAAAGGCGGAGGCTCACCTTTACACTATTATAAAGGTTTCTTGTGGCTAGTTTCTAACGTGCTATTCAGAATTGAATACTGTTTGTGTCTATACGCATATGCTGTGTGCCACCTAATCAAATTGTATTTTGATATAACCTAATAGCATGTGACACTTCTTAGGTGGCACGAGATGAAGACCTTGCAGAGCAGATCGGAAAGGATATATATTTTGATCTTGTAGACCATGACAAAGTGAGGAGTTTCCGTGTCCAAAAACAAACATCTTTTAACCTTTTTAAGGTATAATCTTTAACACGCTTTTAGCTCTAGTGCTAGATGTGTTTTGGCTTGGCATATCTTATTCATTTCTTGTCTGCTTTGACATGATCTCTGCAGTAAATCTCTCTTGTCAAGCAGTTGCTTTTTATTTGGAAAAAATTATAATTCAGGACAAACTACTTTTCTGACAGCATGCCTTATTTGTTTAGGATTCTTTTATGTTATGGATGTTATAAACTGTCCATTGACAGAAAACTATATTATTATAAATACTGTTAAATGGGAAAAAAATCAAAATAGGATTGAAAAAGGAGAACTTTTTCAGTAGAATTATTTTTCAAAGAAAGAGCAACACTATATTTTTGTTTTTTTTCCTTGTGGGAGGGATTCAGTGACATAGAATTTGCCCCTTCTTTTCACCATATTATGTTCATAGTTGATGAGTAGTCTTGATATCAATTGACTGGAGATAAGCCACGTAGGATCTGGGATGTGGAATACTGATAATATGTTGTAATCCAAGTTGGATTTGTTAGTAATCTTAGTTTTTGATAGGATATAAGGTAATAGGTTGTAATGGGGTTAGGATAGAAGGAAGTTGAAATAAGCCGAGCGGTATTTGGGAAGTAAGTAGAACTCAAACGGTGGAAGGCGAGGAGAGGTCAAGCCGAACGGTTGAAGGCGGGGAAAGGTTAGGCTGAAAGGTGGAAGGCGGTGAGGATTTGAGCCGAACGGTGGGAAAACAAGGAATCTGAGCTGACCGGTTGAAGAGTTATTATCTTAACTGTTGTAGCAGTTAGGATAGACGGGAAATATTTATCGTAAATAAAGATATATTCTAGGAAAAATATTCAGTATAAGATATTTATAGTAAATAAAGATATATTCTAGGGAAATATCTAGTATAAGATATTTATATTAAATAAAGATATATTCTAGGAAAATATTCAATATAAGGTGGATGGGAAATAATTAATATAAATAGAGCTAGAGTCTATTGTTAGGGTTAAGTTTTTTATTATTGAGTTGTTGACAGGCGGCTACGGCTACAGTCCTATGAGGGAGGTTATGCTCCCATATTAGGGAGGTTATGCTCCCAACTATCCTTTGTTTACAGAATTCTATTACCATTAGTAAAAGAAATTCATTCGTTCATTATCATTTGTTCATTGTTCTGTTGCTTGTGAGTGTGTGAGGTTGTTCTGGTTAGGTTTCGTACTCAGATACATAACAGTTTTTCTTACTACTAAACATTTTATATATGTCATTCATTGAACTAGAAGTTTAATTTGTCTGTTTAGGAAAAATCATTAGTTTTTGTTGCTTATTGTGAGGTGATCGTTAGTTTTATAACACTGATAAAATATAAAACTTATGAAGGTTTAGTGGAATGAAAACATTCCATATAAATCTTTCTGTTCTTTGATTTTCTATTCGAATTTGAAGATGTTACAAAAGAAAAGCCAAAAGTGGCTGGAGACACAGATTTCATTGAAATGGACATGGGCAAAGAAATTTGAAAAGTCTTGAATGAAAAAGACAGTTATTGTCTTAAAAATGACCTCAAGTTATTGTTGACTAAACATTGTTATCTGATTGTTATTATAGTTTAGTTTAATTTAGCATAAAGAGTTAAAAATAAAATGCAACTTAAAATATATGAAATATTTAGTGTTCTGCGTGGTGACTTATCTATCACAACTATGACATAAATACTATTAAGAAAAATAAATGCTTTCCTAAATGCTTGCTCGAAGCACCTGTTTTCATTGGTTTCATTTTTTTAATCTGATCGCTGGCTGATTTGTGTGATTAACAGGACGAGGTTGCTAAAGAGTTTAACATACCAGTTCAATTCCAGCGTTTTTGGCTGTGGGCAAAGCGGCAAAACCATACATATCGTCCAAATCGGCCATTAACACCCATGGAAGAAGCACAATCTGTAAATTCCTGAGCTTGATTGAAGCTCTTCTGTATTATTTTGCTTCCATATCCGCATTCGATCCTTATATCCATTTCTATTTTAACCCACATATGTGTGCTGAATCTGTTTTATTCTTCATGTCTATATCAACATGCCAATTTTGTTAAATTCCTGGCTGGTTTGCTTATTTTGGATTGTATTTCTTAGGCCGGACCTGCAGTTAATTCTGTGTTGGCTTTGCTTTTAATCATTTCATTTCTCACAGGGTTGGGTAGTTGTCTTTTATTTCTGAAAATGACTAAGAAAAACAACTGCTAAACTTTTGTTAAACTATTTTTGTGACCCTGAGGTTTGCTTTATTATTTGTGTTGGGGGTGGTGAATACTTCTATTGTTATTTATATCTCCCAGTTTTTGCTTAATTTTTGCCACATATTTCTTTGCTATCTGAAGTTGTTCATACTTTTTGTTGATCTGAATTGCATTGCAGGTCGGACAATTGAGAGAGGTATCAAACAAGGTTCACAATGCAGAGTTGAAATTGTTTTTGGAAGTGGAGCTTGGGCTGGTAACATTTGTATTTATGGAAGTTGTATTCCACTTTGATTTCATGAACATGAATATTCAAATTCTGTCCTTCTGACAAAACTACATCAATATTTTAGGATTTACGTCCTATTGCACCACCTGACAAGACAAAGGATGATATATTACTTTTCTTCAAGTTATATGATCCTGAGAAAGAGGAGCTACGGTACTGAGTAATGTCTACATTTGAACTTCTGGTTTTTGCAAAACATGAATTTTTGTTGACATCCAATGTATTTCCCTTTTGTGGCAGTTATGTTGGAAGGCTCTTTGTGAAGAATACTGGTAAGCCATTGGAAATCTTGACGAAATTAAACAAAATGGCTGGTTATGACCCTGATGAAGAGATTGGACTATATGAGGTTTGTTTGTCTTCTCGTTTATTATTTTATCAGTTGCTAAACACCTTGAAAATTTTTAAACTGAACTTCATCCTTGTATGATCTATACACTTTATATTTGTTTAATAACTACACTTACTGATGATTGGTGATGCATAAAGTACATCATGTTCTTCAGCATAAGCCATATCTCAAGATCTATTCTGCACGTACCTTTTTTTTCTTAAAACATTTTTTAGGTTCTGATCTCAATGAGTTACTTTACTCATGACATTTGTATATTTACGTTTCTACTGTTATTGTGCAGGAAATTAAGTTTGAGCCAAATGTTATGTGTGAACCTATTGATAAGAAATTAACATTTCGAGCTAGCCAGGTAAATTATAAACGCCATTGGTGCACTTTGTCTTACTGTCTTTGATTGGTGTATTCATTTGTTTTTCTAAATTTGCAGTTAGAAGATGGAGATATAATATGCTTTCAGAAAGCTCCTGCTATATACAATGAGGAACATGTCCGCTATCCCGATGTGCCATCATACCTAGAATATGTGCACAACCGGCAGGTACTTTTCTTTTCTGGGTTCAATTAATGGAAATCTGTGTCGATTGATGTGATGCTAAAATTATCACTACCCAACATTCATTTGTATTATGTTTTATTTTCTCCTCCTTCCTCTCTGTCCATGCCTGCACATATATGTATGTTTGTATCCAATACACCATGTATTTTTCATTATGTTTTTACTGTAAGATGTTTGCTACTTTTGTAATATCCAATTCATTTATTTTAGGTTGTTCACTTTCGGTCTCTTGATAAACCCAAGGAAGATGACTTCTGCCTCGAGATGTAAGCATTGTGTAATTTATTGGAGGAAATCATTAGATCTAATATATTGTAGTTTTAGTGGAGAGAACATGCAAGTATTTTCTTATTATTTTGCTTGGAATTTACATCCTTACCATATACTCTGTACATTAATTTATAGGTCAAGGCTCTATAAATATGATGATGTAGTGGAGAGAGTGGCTCAACAACTTGGTTTGGATGATCCATCCATAATCAGGCTTACGCCTCACAATTGTTATTCTCAGCAACCAAAACCCCAGCCTGTTAAGTATCGTGGTGTGGAGCATTTGTCTGAAATGCTGGTTCACTATAATCAGGTAATCATTGACTTAATGCATAATCTTTCTTTTTGTTTCTTGTTTAAAATAAAACATATTATTTTCCTTAATGCATGTCAGACTTCGGACATATTGTACTATGAAGTACTTGACATCCCTCTGCCAGAATTACAAGGTTTGAAAACCCTGAAAGTTGCATTTCACCATGCTACCAAGGATGAAGTGAGTATATAGTCATCTGATTTTATTTTGGTTTCTATATAGATTTTTTCTGACCCTTTTTTAATTGTTTATTCAGGTGGTTATTCATACCATCAGGCTTCCAAAGCAGAGCACTGTGGGGGATGTCCTTGATGATCTGAAAACAAAGGTTTTTTATTTATTTTTTTATTTTTTATTTTTTTTGTCTTAGTACTGTTTAGTTCATTAACATGCATAAATTGTATTCTTACTAACCACTGAAATCATATTCTCAATCTCCTTTAATTTAGAAAAAGTAAATACGTGAAGCATGTTTACCGTGTTTGTTGGGTGCTCCAGTTTGTTATTGAAGTGGTGACTCTGTTGATATAATTCTTGCTCATTTATTATTGTTCTCACAGGTGGAATTGTCGTCCCCTGAAGCTGAGCTTAGGTTGCTTGAAGTTTTCTATCACAAGATATATAAGGTGTTGTGTTAACTCTATTTTAACTCATCGTGCATTTATTGCTTTTTGTTTTATATTTTTCTGATCAAAATTAACAAATAATCAGAATTCAATATAATAGTTATTTTTACTTGTGATCTTGTAATTAGTTTTTACCCTGCCTCTCTGCTTGTGCAGGTTTTCCCTTCCAATTGCTTTTTGTTTTATATTTTTCTGATCAAAATTAACAAATAATCAGAATTCAATATAATAATAAAGTTATTTTTACTTGTGATCTTGTAATTAGTTTTTACCCTGTCTCTCTGCTTGTGCAGGTTTTCCCTCCCAATGAGAAGATTGAAAACATTAATGATCAATACTGGACTTTACGTGCAGAAGAGGTAGTAGTCTCGTTCTTTTTTTGAGTGGGCTGTGAAGCGAGATGTTAGCTTTTAATCTATGAAGTGTTCCTTCTTTGATTTACTCAAATGATCACATCGGTTGATTCTTCTAAATGCATAATCAATTATTCATTTCAGTTTGTGGCAATATAAATGAGTTGCTGTTCTTGTGGTTTGCAGATTCCAGAAGAGGAGAAAAATCTGGGTCCACATGATCGCCTAATCCATGTGTATCATTTCACGAAAGATACGGCTCAGAACCAAATGGTATATAATTGTATTTGATACATTTTGCGTAGTGCAGTTTGTAATATCGTGATGGCTTTCATACTTCATTACTGCTTTAGTTATATTCCAAATCATTTGTAATGTGTTTCCATTTGATTTGTTATGACAGCAAATTCAGAACTTTGGGGAACCCTTTTTCTTGGTCATACGTGAAGGGGAGACTTTGACTGAAATTAAAGTTCGAATACAAAAGAAACTTCAAGTTCCTGATGATGAGTTTGCAAAGGTATTTCCTCTTTTTTGTGTGTTTGGTGGTTATATTATGTCTCTTCAATTTTGGTTTACACTTTCTTTTGTTTGGTGGAAGTTTCATTGTCCATAAATATTATTAAATTTGGTGAGTTTATTCAATTGTTTAATATATATTTTTGTTTGGCCAGTGGAAATTTGCCTTTTTTTCTTTAGGGCGTCCTGAGTACCTTCAGGATTCTGACATTGTATCCAGTCGTTTTCAGGTACTCCCATTTATTGGCGAATTGCTTTTTTTTTTTTTTTTTTTTCTAGCTGTGTTAATTGCATTCACTTTTTGTAACATTTACATATGTTTGAATTATTGTATCTTGTGATATAGAGGAGAGATGTTTATGGTGCTTGGGAGCAGTATCTTGGCTTGGAGCATACTGATAATGCTCCAAAAAGATCATATGCTGTCAACCAGGTGAGTAATCTTGTATGCAAGAACTATTTTCTGAAGTACATTTTTTTCTTCTATTTATTTTTGTTGAGTTTGTTCACTGTTCTGGTAATACTGGAGTTTAGTTTTAAAGTTTAAGAAAACTTGTTTGATTACACCATTTCAAATTTTTTGGGTTTTGTTTCAGAATCGCCATACTTTTGAGAAGCCAGTAAAGATTTATAATTAGAAAACTTGCGTGGGATGAGTTTGGCATTCTTCTACATCTATGGGCTTGTAAAAACAGGGAAACAGCAAAAGGCTACTCTGTATAGGCCAACTAGTGAGATCAGCAATCCAGATGGTTTCTGCAGATTTTATATTAAAATTGTGGTATGTAATTCTTTCTGTCAAAAGGAGTGACATTGCTCTCAACACTATCTGCTGACCAAAGCCCGTTGAGCTTTACTACTTCCAACTGTGGAAGTTCTTCAAGTTGAGGTCATTGATCATCATCACTGCACTGTATCAGTACATAAGATTTTTGGATTAGTGAGTGTATACAGGGTATAGTTGGTTGACTTTTTTTTGTTTATCTTTATTATTGCTTCCAGATTTTGTTCAGTCAGTAGTTGTCAATTTAAGTGAGGGCTGTGGAATGGTGTAGCAGAGTTAATGTAATGTTGTAAAAGAGACTTGTCAGCCTCAGTATAACCCGATAGCATAAATATAGTTTCCTGCCGCACCATTTGGTCCATTTCCTTTGGCTCTTACCTTTTTATTTTCTGTTTCTTCCTGCACCTCACCCATCTTTAGAACGGGTGAATAAGCGTTACCGTGGAAGTCTTATTTAATTTTAGAGTAGAAGTAATGCATTGATATATGGGTTATAACTACATGTGCCTATTCCTTCATTTCATATTTTAAACCTTGTTCGACTGAATGAAAGTAGTATAATCTGGTTTATATAGTAGTTAATTCTTCTGTCCATCCAATGCAACGAAAGAGTAAATTGATAATAGGTATCCTTTCTCTGAGCCAGATTAAATTCTCATGTTGCGTAGTTAGAAACATTTTCTCTAATAGTTCATTAAAAAAAAAAAAAATACAAGAGTTGCAGTATGATTAGTCCTTAACAATTTAGATTGAAAGTAAAATCAGTAGCTGTAAACTGGTTAGTGCTGTAAACTGGTTAGCAGATTTTTCTGTAGGTTTTGGAATTGTGACAGCTGGTTATGGGGTGTTTTTGCACTGTTAAAAGCTTTCGTTTGTTGTATCGATTAATTTTATTACTACTATATTATAAAATAACCTATTATAAATAATATTTTTTAAAATATGTTTTTACTTTTATTTTCTTTTTATAATTGTAGATGTGTGCAGTATTCTCATCATAAAGTAATTCACGCCTTACTACCTGCAGCACAAGACAGTCCGTAAAAGCTTCTCAACCGTAATTTTCATTTTGATTAAGACAACAATATTAGACTATGGAACCTTAAGTTGGTCTTTTCATAATCAAATTCTCAGAACTGAAATTTAACTGTGAAGTTTCTTCTAAATATATTTAATCAAACTTGTTACTAATTTAAAAATGATTAGTTGATTTTTATTTTTTATTTTTTATCTAAGAGTGATAGAATCAAAATTTGTGGGTTGAAATCATGTGTAACTATTATGTTTTGCTATTAAATTCCCTCTATACTTCATCATATTTATGTTATGTTAGTAGAAAACTTATCTTTATTTGAACCTCACTTCAAACTTGCATATTTTATTGTCTGCAATGGAATAAAAGGAAGAGTTGAAAATGAAGAGAGAATATGATTGGTGCAATTATTGTGATGGGTAATTACATTCCAAAAGTAAATTCAATAAGAAATATCAAAGACAGACTTTGTCTTTTGCCGAAACTTTTGCCAAAACTACTTTTTTCATGCTAAATTGCATGGTATCTCTTAGATATTAATTTTTATATTTGTTATTATTCTTTATTTATATTTTAGGTTCAATTTATTTTTTCTATCATAAATATAGTTCTTTATGTGTATATTCAACATAAGAAAAATTAAATACATACATAGTTTTCAATATATTCAACACAGTATTAGAATGTGACTGTTTAAGTTTCTTCTAGCACTGTTGTTGCTTTCGGTTGATGATTGTTTTAAGAATTTTGTCATTCAACACTTGTGTCTGAGTATCTTAGTTTTGCTATCTTAATTACTGTGTCTTTTTCACTGTTGTCCATTATTTGCTGCCTTTGTCCACCATCGTTTCTTGTGAGGGGAAGTCTGTTTCTAGGTGCTTTGATGAATGAAGGAGACCATTCTTTTAAAGAATCAGATCTTTCACTTGCACTATCTATTATTGACACAGTCATTTTTGTAGTTCGTCGTGAGGGAAAAGTTTGTTTCTATGTAGTCCAATCTAGTTCCTGTAGTTTATTGTTGCCTATCACAATAGGCTTCATCCATTATTGATGACAATCTAGTCTATGTAGTCTATCACTATCCATTACTAAAGGCCACAATCTGTTGCTGATGACAACTTAGTATGTTGTAGTTTGTTGCTTTCAACCATTGTTGATTGTCATCCACTATTGATGTAATTTCCTTTGTAAAAGTCATCTTAGTTGAAGTTTTGTGATTGTCCATCACTTCCAATATTATTTTCTACAACTTTTAGGATTTCTCTTTCTTGTTCATCAATAACTTCTTCCATCGCTTACTCTTCTGTTACTAATTTGACTTGTTTATATATGTTTTTTCTCTAGTAGTAAAGGCGATTTTTGTTAGTTTATTTATAGTCATGTTGATTCTTCACCAATGACCTGTTTTTCCACTAGATGTCAACAATGTGTTCTTTAACAACGATTTGCAAGAAGAGACTTACATAGAACAATCTTCAAATTTATTACTCATGGGTGACATTTTAGATTGATATTTTGTCTTCTATGGTGTCTTCTATGTCTTTTTTGCAAATCGTTAACAATGTGGTATCAATCGAGTGTAGAAGTATATATTTTTACTAAGTCTAAACCCTAAACCCTATTACAAAGTCTCATATATAAATCAAATATTTGGGATTGGTTGCAACCAAAATTCATATTTCATGCGTATGAGATTAATCGATTGGGTTCTACTTTCATACTTTATCATCTTCCAATATTTCTTACTATTTCCTTCTTAAACTTGTCTGTTGAGCAACCTACATGACAAATTTGTCCTGTTACAATTCAAAAGCTCATGTCTTATCAAACCTTCACTAGGGTTTGATCCTTGTTCCATGGATTCTTGAAACAACATAGCAGATTGTTGCAAGTGGTATGGTTTGTTTAGTTTACATGTTATATGTTATATCTATGTTAGTTGAACCATACTTCAAAATTATATAAAATACTCTGAACTTCTACATGCAATGAAATAAAATTGAGAATTGAGAATTAAGGTGGGTATGATTGGTGTTATTATTGTGATGGGTAATGAAATTCCAAAAGCAAATCCATTATATAAAAAAATATCAAGGACAGATCTGATGGTGGAGATTTTCGCCACAAACTGTTATTTTCTTGCTCAATTACATGTCAATATTTCAAGAATGAATATAAATCGTAATTCTTTTTTTTGTTTTTGTTGGCATCGTAGAAATCTAGTCTAAAAACAATGGCTTGTGATAAAAAAAAAAGTTCTTCGACAATAAAAATAATAATTTATGTAATCAAATGTTATAGAGGGACTTTGACCAATAATTATTAAATATATTTAACTTAATATATATATATATATATATAATTTATGTTCATTTTAGTATATTTTGTATACAAATCATCTTCAAAAATATTATATATTTATTTTAGCAACCTTGTAAGAATAGTGGACACCGATAATTTTGATTTAAATTTTTATGTAAATCAGAAGTTGGAAAATTGTGACGATATTTTCGTTCCTTTGCAAGTTTCTACATGTAAGGATAAGAGTTAGGACCACATTCATTCGATATTCACAGTGAGAATAAATATTATTAATATTTTATTTTTAGTTATATATTTGACCACATATGAGGTGAATAAATGGTTAATTATGTATTTCTTAGAATTTTTTTTCTGTCGTATCGTATCACACTTGAGTACACGGTTCGAGGTAAACTCAAATTATAAATGGATATAATTGAACTTTTTGTGCTAATAACTTGTGTTTTTACGTTTTTATTCGGCACTCTCTATTCCAAAACTGACATGTTAAGATGAGTTGTTTAATCATGTTTTTCGTAAAGGTTTTGGTTCATTCTTCACTTTTGGATACTTGGAAGAATCTCTTGGAGGTTGCTAGGGGTGTTAGGAAGTTCTCTAAGTTCTTTTTGGGTCTTTTCTTTCATTTATGATGTTTTTTTCATTTCTATGTTACTATTTGATTTCTATGTTTAATGTTTATCTTGGTTTGACTATCCATAATATTTGGTTCATTAGGTGTTGGAAAACATCTTTTAAACCTATAGTTAAAATCGAATACTTAAGGAAGCTTGTATATAGGAATAAATCATTATTTGGTAGCAATCTTAAGACTCTTAAACTTAATGCATTGTTGTTTGTTGAAGATTCAAGAAATTGAAATCATAGAAAGTCATTAGAAATAAGATTTAAATAAACTTGTGAGTTGATTTTAACTTGAATATCAAATTGAGATGTTTGAAAATGCATGAGATTGAAGTGAATGAAATATAGTCTTAACAATTGTATATACTTTGTTAAATTTCTATTGTACACCCACTGTTTAATAAAAATACAAAGAAAGTCTTTTAGTGTTTTTATAAACTTTTGTTGCTTAGTTATGAAGTGTAAGAATTGTTATGTGTTGCACAATCGATATACTTACCGTTTTCTATTAACAATAGCGTAATAAGGTACATGAAGAGTTTAAAAAGCTCCATGAAAAATCCATGTAACTTGATGGAGAATATATATAATTCAAATAGTTTGGTAAGACATCTAAAAAAGATACATATATTCTTTAATTCACTGTTAAATATCAAAAAGTAGATTACAATTACGTTAATATCAAATTAGAGTACCACATAACACTTCTATAAAAGTCAAATAATAATACAAAAAAGTGTAAAAAATGATGAAATGCGTTAGATTGAATGAAATTTATGATTTCATTTTCTAAAATGTAATATACCATTTGAACAAAATTAAGAAAAAAAAAAGTGTAATCACATTTATGATGGGGAAAAAATACCTTAGAGATCAAAATAAATTTGATAAATATTGAACAAGTTAAACAATTAAGAGAGAGAATGATTTTTTGTAAAATAAAGATTCTTTAAATGAAACAAAACACTAAGGGTTAAAAGGGAATAGATAATGAGTTTTTTTATGTTATGTAATAAACTAAGGATTTATGTAATTAAACATTTGAAATTGAGATCTAAAAAATAAATAAATAAAAACATTAAAAAAGGTGCATCAATAGTAAAATATGTGTTCTATACATTATTTAATTCAATGATGTTGATGTTTGTATTTCTTTAAATATGTTATACCATTTCAAAGAAACCACATAAAGAGAAGATATATATTTAAGATTGTGATAAAACGAGAAACACCGTGAAAATATGAGTGAGCTTTACGAATTTTTAATCAATCAAACAATTAAAAGAGAATAAAAAGAATTATAGTAAACAAAAATTACAAAACTAAAAATCAAACAAAATAATAAATATAAGTTGTTTAAATTACCTAATAAATTATAAGTATTTTAGTATTATAATAATTATGTGTATGAGGATGGAGACACGTGTGAAGAGAGAGACATGTGGATATCATTTCCAATAAGTAGATATCTACTTGATTTTAGAGAGACTTTGAAACTATTTAAAAGAATAGAGTTTTTTGTATTGAGAAGATAATAAAAATAAAAAATAAATAAGCAGAAGAAAAATCCAAATCAAAATTTTCCTATATATTTTTTATCATTAACCTTGCTTATTAAAATTATATAAATATCTATTATTTAATTAAACTTTCTGTTTTGTTTTTAAGAACACTCTGTTCAACTGTTTTTTAACTTAATTTGAAGTGCCTGAAAATAAATTTGATTTGAGATAAAGTTGATGATTTTGGATATCCTATTCTCGTAGAAATGGTAAAGATTGATGTTTTTTTAAACTTTTGTTACTATATTTTATTTTTGGAAGATTCATAAACTTTTGTTACGATATTTTTTTTTTTAAAGATTCATAAACTTTAACGTAAAATAGAAGTTTGAAAATCGTGACACAGAAAATTGTGACATAATCAGTTGTCATTTCTATTAGAAAGACTGACTTTAGACCTTTAAATGGGCTCAAGACTTGGAATTTTCAAACACAAGACTTGCTTTACTTTTTGGAAATTGGTAGGCATCTTCACCAGATTAAGACTTCAATATAAAATAGGAAAAATAAAAAAATTAATATGAGAAATTTCAAGAACATAAAAATTGAGGAACTATAGTTCAATGATATACAAATTAAATTAAGTATTATTAATTTTTCTGTAAATTAAAAAAAAAATATCATATAAAAAATTACAAGAATCATAAAAAAGAAGAGTGGCTAACAATGTCTGCAGCCGATGAGATTCTTATATATAGATTAAACTGAATGAATTGGCTGCAATCAAATCCATATTTCTTCCATATGAGAAAAATGGGATGGGTTCGACTTTCCTACTTCTTGATCTTTCAATGTTTGCTTCTTCATTTTCCTTCTTACAATTGTTTGTTGTGCAACCCTCATGACAAATCTGCTTTACTACAATTCAAAAACTCATTTCTTACTAACTTTTCATCTTATGTTTTTCCGTCAGATGTTTTTTGTTCCTCGTATTCTTCAAATATAAAATCTTGGAATAACTTGACAGATTGTTGTGGGTGGGATGGGGTCACGTGTGACATCAGATCAGGCTCTGTGATCGGTCTCAACTTTTCCTGCAGTGATCTTAGAGGTGAGTTATTGGGTCCTAATAGCTCAATTTTCAGTCTAAGACACCTTCAACAACTTACTCTGGCTTTTAATGACTTTTCTGGATCTTCTATACACTCTACAATCGGTGACCTTGCCAACCTCACCCATCTAACTTTACTTAACTTTGGAATGACCGGTGAAATTCCCTCCACGATCTCCCACTTGTCAAAGTTAGAATATCTTCTTATAGGTAGCATCGACTCGTTACTTAATGATCCCATCAAAAGCTACTCTAGAATGAGACTTGATGATTACACATGGAACAGACTCATTCACAACGCAACTAATTTAAGAGAGATTTATTTAGAAGAAGTGAACATGTCTTCTGTCGGAGAGAGTTCTTTGTCATTGTTGACCAATCTATCATCCTCTTTGCTTTCTCTCTTTCTCTTTGACACCCAAATCCAAGGGAAATTGCCCACCCACATCCTCCGCTTACCCAATCTCCAAAAAATAGTTCTGTCATCGAAAGAAAACCTGAGAGTTGAACTTCCAAACTCCAACTGGACTACTCCACTAAGAGTTTTGTCTCTCTATGATATTGCTTTCTCAGGATACATTCCCGATTCTATTGGTCACTTGAAGTCTCTTAACTCACTAGCACTTTGGGATTGCAATTTTGATGGATTTCTTCCACCGTCATTGTTTAATCTTACTCAACTTTCTTCCTTAGATTTATCATATAATAAATTAGTTGGTCCCATTCCAACCCAAATAACCAAACTCTCTAAATTATGGATGCTAGATTTGAGTGGTAACATGTTAAACGGACCAATTCCTCATGGGTGTTATTCTTTGCCTTCTTTATGGGATTTGGATCTTAGTCAAAACCAACTCACAGGGTCAATTGGTGAGTTCTCAACTAATTCTTTGCGAACTTTGAGACTTTCTAATAATAAACTCCATGGAAATTTTCCAAATTCAGTATTTCAACTCCAAAATCTTACTTGGTTGGATTTGTCATCAACAGGTTTGAGTGGTGTCGTGGACTTTCACCAATTTTCAAAGCTTAAAACTCTATTTTATTTGGGTCTTTCTCACAATAGTTTGCTCTCACTAAAATTTGAAAATAATTTTGATTGTATCTTACCCAACCTTCAATACTTATATTTATCTTCAAGTAAAGTAAGTAGTTTCCCAAAATTCATAGCACCAAACCTGGAAGTTTTAGATCTTTCTCATAACAGAATTCGTGGAAGCATTCCCAAATGGTTTCATGAGAACCTCTTGCGCTCTTGGAAGAACATTAGTTCCATTGATCTCAGTTTTAACAAATTGCAAGGACATATTCCAATTCCACCTAATGGCGTTGAAATCTTTTTAGTCTCAAATAATGAGTTGAGTGGGGACATTTCTTTAGCAATGTGCAATGCAAGCACCCTTTCTATACTCAACTTGGCTCACAACAACTTCACAGGACTTATTCCACAATGCTTGGCAACATTTCCTTCTCTTTGGGCGTTGGATTTGCAAGGCAACAACCTTTACGGTAGCATACCTGATAACTTTTCTAAAGGAAATTCCTTTGAGACTCTAAAGTTGAATGGAAATCTGTTGAAGGGACCATTACCACGATCTTTGGCTCATTGCACAAAACTCGAAGTTTTGGATCTTGAAAACAATAACATAGAGGATATTTTTCCCTATTACTTAGAAACTTTACCAAATTTACAGGTACTCAGTTTACGGTCAAATAAATTTCATGGTGTCATCACTTCTTTCGGCACCAAACTTTCATTTCCAAGTTTGAAGATTTTTGATATATCGGATAACTATTTTACCGGACCCTTGCCAGTGTCATACATCCACAACTTTCAAGCAATGATGAATGCGAATGACAATCAAACTGGTTTGAAATATTTGGGTGAAAATAATTTATATAATGATTCAATAGTGATTGTGATGAAAGGGCTATACATGGAACTCACGAGGATACTGACTGTTTTCACAAGCATTGATTTATCAAATAATATGTTTGAAGGAGAAGTACCCAAAGTTATTGGAGAGTTGCATTCTCTCATAGGACTTAACCTTTCACACAATAGGATCACTGGTACCATTCCATTATCACTTGGTAATTTAAACAATTTGGAATGGTTGGACCTCTCATGGAACCAATTGAAGGGTGAGATTCCCATATCTTTGACAAACTTGAATTTTTTGGCAGTCTTAAACCTTTCACAAAACCAATTTGAGGGAGTAATACCTACAGGACAACAATTTAACACATTTGGAAATGATTCTTTTGTTGGAAATCCAATGCTTTGTGGATTTCCTTTGTCAAAATCCTGCAATGAGCTTAAAGAAAGGCCACCTTGTTCAACACTTGATAAAGAAGAATCAGGATTTGGATGGAAAGTCATTGTAGTGGGATATGCATGTGGGATGATCTTTGGAATAATATTGGGTTGTAATGTTTTTTTCGCTGGAAAACTCCAATGGCTTGCAAGGCTTGTTGAAGTTGTGTTAAATGTGAGACTCACAAGAACAAACAAGAAAAACCTTATACCAATGGTTGGATGAGGAATTAATGTACTTTTAGTTTAATATGGTTGTTTTTTTATGTGCCTATATGTTTTCTGTAGTTTTAATTTCTCTTTACGTTATCTTTTGCGATGAATTTTATGTTATGTTATGCTCAAGATATTGTAAGATGTCAATCTTCAATCAACACAAAATTAATCTTATATTAGAAATATGGATACGTATAGCCTACAGATTAACACAATTAAATGCAAAATTGTCTTATTGTATTTTTAAATTTGCTATCCTCAAACCCGTCAATGTAAAAGATGTACGAAAGGAGTGAACATGACAGTTTTTTGACAAAAAAATAAAATAAAATTAGAAGTTAACAAGTGAACATGACAGTTTTTTTTGGCAAAAGAATATTTAAAAGTTAACGAGTGATAAATTAAATACTTATCAATAAATTTTTAATTTATAAGTTTTAGGCATAAACTAGTTCATTAGTTTAAAGGTGTTTAGTAGATATGTTTGATAAGCTAGTTAATAATATAAAATTATACAAAAAGGATAATCTAAATAAAGTTTATATTTTTTAAATAAAATTATAGTATTATATTAAACAATAATTAAAAAGTAATAATGTGGAATCTCACATAGAAATTGAGAAATTGATGAAGAGATGTTTTTCTCTCATTAAAATTGAAAATAGATAATAATAAACAAAATTATATTAAATATAGAAAATATAATAAAATATTAGAGATAATAATATAAAAAAATTAATTAAGTTCTGAAATATAAATTGAATAAAATAAATTATAAATTAAAATTTTAATATATTTTACTAAATATTCTTTTGCTAGTCAAACGACTTTTTAATGCACTAAAACATATTTTTAGTAACTAGATAAAAATATACATGAAAAATACCTAAAAGGAAAATTTATACCACGTCAATATTTTTTTCTTTTCTTTTAACAAATGTCCTTATATAACTTAAAAAGTAAAGAGCTTTTATCAAAATCAATAAATTTTTGTTATGACAGCAAATTCTTTTGGCTGTCTTACCTTTTTATTTTCTGTTTTCATGCACCTCACCCAGGTGAATAAGCATTACTGTGGTAGTCTCATTTAATTTTAGAGTAGAAGTAGTGTATTGATTTATGGGTTATAACCAGATGTGCCTATTCTTTCATTTCATATTTTAAACCTTATTCCGAGTTAATGAGTTTTTTAGGGTGTTATAAACTAAGGGTTTATATGATTCAATATCTTAATTGAGACTCAAACATTTTTATATAAAAAATATTAACTAAAAAATATAAATATTAAAATTAAGTAGAAATAGCTAAATGTGTACACTAGAATTATTTAATTCAATAATATTGATTATTTATGTTTTCTAAAATATAATATACCATTAAATAAAAACCATAGAAAGGAAACATGTATATTTAAGATTGTGATAAAATTAAAAACTATTAATAGTTTAAAATGGAAATATACATACTAGAACAAAGTATACACGTACATATTTATTTTCAATTAAAAATATTAAATACACCCTTTACTATACAAGTACTCATATCTATACCTATTCAATACAAAAATCTTAAAACCTTAAGATTTTACATTTACATGCAGTAAAATGTCATTTAAGAGATGGTGTTTGATCATAAACAATTGTATCTTTCTTTAAATAACTTTTAATATAATTAGATTTGAAAAAATTTCAAGAATTCTTGAAAGGAAAAAAAGTTATTTACCGAGTTTCATGGCTATTATTAATTAATTCATTTGAAATGATTTAAATTGTTAACTCTTTTTTATTTTTTTTAACTATTTTAGTAATTATATATATAATTATTAAAATAACTACGATACTTAACTCAAAACCCAGAAATAATATTCGAAAAAGAAAATAATATATTCATGAGTTTTTATTCTTATATAACATTTAATATTTTTATTTTTATTTAAGATTTAAATTTATATTTAAATTTCATTTTTTTTCTTTTCTTTCCTTTGAATTTTTTAATATAGGTTATTGTTTCTTCTTCATGTTTCTACTTCTGTGTATATATTCTTCTTTTATACTCTTAATAATTTTTCATACTTCTATCATGTTTTGAATTCAAAACGTTGTCAGTAACAAATTCTTAAAAGTTCTTATTTTATCTAATTCTTTGTGATGTTTCATTTTTATTTTTATGTATTTCAGTGCTAGATGTAAAATCTCACACTTAAATAATCTTATAATAATAAAAATAGTTGTAAAATAAATAGACAATAAAAAAATTGTCTTCACAGATATCCACAAATAAAATTAATAATAGACATAAAAAATGAGTACTTTTTTTATAATAATATATTTTTATGAATGTTAAAAGGAGAAAATTTTAAGTTGATAAAAATTATAATTGTATTTTGAGTTGAATTCTAAATATTTTAAAATAAAATAAAATGATTTTATCTTTAATATTTTTTAAAATCATGTTTTCTTTAAAATCTTAAATAATTTGAGTTCATGCTAACTTTTCTTTACTCTTTCTTTAGAAAATATATATAAGTTCTTTTTCTGTAAATTAGGAGATAGTTGAGATTATAATATACTTAATTCAAATAAAGATAATATTGTAGTTTAGTACAATTTAGTACAGTTCATTTTGATAAAACAAAGAACAGTTCAATTTATCTGAACTATTTTACAGTTCAGTTCAGTTTAAACAAATTAGTTTTTAGTTCAGTTTTTAGCATTATAATGCACTACGGTTCCATTTGCCCATCCTTAGCCAGAGCTCTTGAAATGAATGGACTGAAGCCTTTTTTTCTGAGTAAATGAAATGCAGCGTTTTGCTGGCAAAAGTGAAGGGGGTCTCCGGTTTTACACTTCATTCGTGCATAGGTTCGATCGAAAGAGGGATTTTCTACCAAATTCTTACAACCGTGTTAGGATTCCTTAAGTGCAGAAAGAAGAAGTGTTGTGACGATGCTTTTACGCAAGTTCCTTGGATCAAATCGGAGGCTCCTCGACGAAGCAGGCCTAGAAACTAATCGGCTAGAAGCTTGATGGGACTGAAAGCTGGTTAATTGGCAATGCTCAAATCGGCAGAAAGAGAAGTTGATGCAAGGAGCTTTGGAAACGAAAAAAGAATCATGGAAAAGGGAAGTCTCGAGTCAACTTTCAACTCCTCTTTGCCGATTTGATCATGTGGCAATCAACTCCTCTTCCTCTTTGTGGAAAAAATTATATATCGTGTCGACAACAAATTTGATCGCACTCCTGCATAAATCCTGACTCAGAGGAAGGGGATATGTTTTAATTGTTTAGTTTTTATATTTTTGTACGTAATATTTTTTATTTTGTTTTGTACGACTATGTTAATGGCCTTACCTAATCGTGTATTTTCTATTTCTGTGAACATAAATCTATAACATGATGAAATCAACAACCATGAAAAATACAATTGCTTATAAACTTCAAAATTATTACAACCGTTAAACAGAGTATGAAATCAGAAGTTACTATAGAATTATGAAATTATAGTGGCAAGAGTAGGACTAAAAGAGGAAAGCTTCACCTATGATAATAGAGAAATTACCAGAGATAAATACCTTTGCATGTTGTTGAAAAATTCCTAATTTTTCTTAATACAATAGACCTTAAAAGCACATATTAAGATTGGTAATAGAGAAAATCCTAATTTTTCTTAATACAATAGACCTTAAACCAAATATTAAGATTGGTATGTGAATCATACACAAAAAGTATCCAGTCGTGTATTTTTTATTTGTGTGTCTAACATGATGAAATAAAAAAAATACAATTCAACATTATTACATCAATCTCAGATGTCAGAATAAAACTAAGCATAACTACAAGGATAACAATACCTCTACGGGTGAAATCAGACAGAGTGAGGAAAGCCTCCTCTGTCGCAATACAGAAACTGCCAATTCGATATAAATCCTCTTCCGTCTTGAGGAAAAAATTTGATCGCACTTGTTGTACATATATCCTCACGGAAATTCAGGGGAAGGAGATATGTTTCAATTCTTTAATTTTTATATTTTTGTACGTATCATTTTTGTCGCAACCGGAAAATCACGACGGGACGACGACGATCCAAAAAAGGAAAACGGGTTTGAAAAAGAGATTTTTGGAGTCGCCACCATAGTTTATTCTGGAAAACTATGGAAAAAACCATAAAAAGGATAAGGCAAGGTCTACAAAACCAGACTCAAGGTCCGGGAGTCGGTTACGTGTAGGGAAGGTATTAGCACCCTACACGCCTGCCCGAAGGCAGTACCTTTAATTAAAAACGCAAATTTGATGTGGTTTTGAAAAATGTTTAATTTCCCCTAAAAAATAAGATTTAACTCTAAAGAAAACAAAATATATTTTTTTGTGTTTTTTGTGCCCGACAAGGATTGACCTTGCTCCTACGTATTCTCAGTTGGACTGAGAAATCAGGGTTACGTAGTTCTTTGTGAAAGATTGATTGTTTGTTTTTAGTTTTTGAAGATTTTTATATTTTTTGGTGTTTGTATAGAAAAAGGAAAAGGTTTTAGCACAAGGCAGACAGAATGGTCGCACGTGTGTTTAAACCTTTTAAAATAAATTTTTGTTGATTTTTTGAAAAGGAAGAAAAAGGGTTTTTTAGCACAAGGCAGACAGAATGGTCGCACGTGTGCTTAAACCATTTAAAATAAATTTTTGTTGATTTTTTGAAAAGGAAGAAAAAGGGTTTTTTAGCACAAGGCAGACAGAATGGTCGCACTTGTGCTTAAACCATTTAAAATAAATTTTTGTTGATTTTTTGAAAAGGAAGAAAAAGGGTTTTTTAGCACAAGGCAGACAGAATGGTCGCACTTGTGGTTAAACCCTTTAAAACAATTTATGATATTTTAAAGAGGAAGAAAAAGAAAGGTTTTTATCACAAGGCAGACAGAATGGTCGCACTTATGCTTAAACCCTTATAAAAATATTTTTGTTGTTTTTGTGATTTTTAATATTTACATAAAGAAATAGATAAAATAAAATAGGTAAATTACTAAATAAAATTAAAGAGTAAAAACAAAATAATAAAATGAAAAGTTAAATGAAAATAAAATAAAAGTTTTCTAAAAGGCTGATTGGGCCTAAGCCCAAGTGGAAAGGGGTACGAAAATAAAAATAGGGGACCGCAAGAGGAAAAGCGAATGGGCTTAAGCCCAATATGCAGGTGGCGTCAATTAGGAGCTATGGGGGTGCAGAAAAGATGTTCTGTTTTTTTTGGTTTTATTATCATTATTATTATTTTTTTTTATACTGGGCCTGGCAGCCAAGCCCATAGCTCTTTCCCTGCTGACCTAGAAACCTTCTAGGGGTCAAGCCTCCTCCATCTCATTCTACACTTCTCAGATCAAACACTTCTCCCAGCCTCAAGAGACTCTCCCTCAAGAAAAACCTAGAGGAGGGCTGGCTTCCATTGCACGCATACCGTCACTCCAATCCGGCCAGCCACCGTGACCGTCCGGCCAGCCCTATCGTCGCCGGCGTCACTCTCAAATCGTCGACAGTCATCCCCTGAGGCCACCACGACGGAACTGCTTGCCGTTGCCGTCGGAGAGCCATCGATGTTCCCTGTCATCACCAAGTTGGTCGCCGGCCACCACGCTGCTGCCTTTCACCTTCGCTTGCGAGCATGGAAACCCATACCCTCCCCTCTGAAATCGAAGCCGTCGTCACAGAGAAAGAAGCCGCCGCCACCGAAGGGTTGCGATTTCGACTCGCGCAACTTGCAGATTAGGGAGAACCCCAAACCTCAACACTCTAAAGCAAAAGGGAGAAGAAGGTTCGAAAAAGCAAATTTCTTATCTCCTACTTCTAACAATGTCGAAGGACAAATCAAACTGGAACATCTTCAAGACTGAAGAAGAAAATCTGGACAGCGGGGTGAACCACTTGGTTGGAGGCTTGAGACGAACAAAGGTGATATATGATTTACGTTGTTGGTTTCATTTGACGCAGGTGAGGGATTTGGTTTCATTATGTGGTGTTCTGTGATTGTGATGGAGGGCGGCTTATGAAGAAAAATGGAAGTGAGTCTCGTTCTTTGTTTTTACGTGTGCTTCCTTGTGGATTGGATGAAAAATGGAGTTTAGTGTTGAGTGGTTGAAGGTATGGTGGATAGTGCAGGGGCGCGTCTTCATTTGGGTTCAGTGTGGGTAAGATACAAGCTTGTGTGTGGAGCTGGAAATGGACCTCTATCCTTGGTGACTGTTTTTTTTTGTTTTTTGGTGGCTTCGAGCAATGCAGGTTGAGGAGGATGATGCGTGAGTTGGGATGGAGGTGGTCAGTGAAGGGGTGAGGTGAATAAAACGGTGAATGGCTGTTGGTGTATCGGAGAGGGAGGAGAAGTTTTCTTTTTTTTTTAACTTTTACTAGGCAAATCATGCTCGTGGAAAATGAGATAAAGAGGATATCATGATAGAGATATCGAGTAGTCAATGCAACCAGAGGAATGGAAATACAGATGCCAGCATATTGCCATTACAACAAGATTACTGATTCATGCTCAAAATCGAATACACTAGTCAAGTCGGGATGGGAAACTCACCTTGAGGAGCTGATCTTTTGTTTGGTTTACTTTTTCTGTTTGTGTATCCAGATGGCTTTCTTTGCTCTTGTAGACGGATGAGCCCTGTTCTCAATCCCCTTCTTTTTTGGCTGGTTTTCTTTTCCTCTTTGCTAGTGAATGGTGAAGAAACACTACACTGTAAAACCTCAAGCTCCCAATGGGATGATCCTTTGATTGTGAAGAGAGGCTTATGTTAATGTGATAGTGCAGGTGATATTTTGTGAGTGAATGGAGGAAATTGATTCCAGAGAAAGTGATTCTCTTGGAGCTTGTTCTCTTTTGCTAAACTTGGGGAGCTTTGGCCTTCCTTGTTCCTCTTGGTTGCCCACGAATGGCAGTTGCAGATGATGATAGAAATGGAGGATCCTCTAGTGTAGGAGGACCTAAAGATGATTATGGTGGTGAGGTGCCAAGGAGAAGACGGGGGCCAGGAGAAGGTATTGAAGGAATGAAGTTGAGGAAAGAACCTCGGCCCCGGAGTGTCATTACGGGTGTCCTGATGACCATAGGAATGGAGAGCCTTTTTTGAGTGTGTGTGGATTCCTTGCTTATCTCTCAAACCAAATCAGCCTCTGCCAATTGCCAAACGTTTTCTGCCAATCCGTAACCGTTTTCTGCCACCATCCGGACTGCGTCTGCCAAATTGCGTGCCCCCCCTCAGTGTAACACACCTCCACTTTTTTTTTTTTTTTTCAAAACAAAATCCCCCCTTTTTTTTTGTCGTTTTCTCCTTTTCCTTTTTTTTTCTTTTCTCTCTTTTTTTTTTTTTTTTTTTTTTTTAGATTTTTTTTAGTTTTGTTTTCTACAACTTTTAACATAAAATTAAAGTAACACAAAAATTAATTAAGATAACATAAAATATCAAAGTAAAAGTAGGTAAAAAATAAAACTAAATAAATAAATCAACTAATGTAAAAAAAGATAAAAAATAAAATAACCCTAAATAATAAAATAAAATAAAAACTAAAGAAAAACTAATATAAAAAAAAAGCAACAAATTAAATAATATAAATCCGAATAAAATAATAAAAACAAAATTAAAATCATAAAACGCATAGGACAAAATAACGTAAAATAAAAAATAAAACATATATTATAGAGTCACCCGGACGAAATTGGGAGTTGACAGCTGCCCCTCTTTACTTAGATATTACTGGATAATATGAAAATTTGGTATTTTCGTATTATCAGAGTAAAAGCTAAGTAAAAATAGAAACACTAATTTCGTCTGGGTTTCAAAGGAGAAAGAGCAAGAATAAAAACTCGGGGGCCAGTATGTAAACTGGGCTTTGGGTGCCAGTGTAGAAACTGGGCTTATGGGCCAGTGTAGGAACTGGGCTTATGGGCCAATGTGGAAATTGGGCTTGGTGGGCCAGTGTAGAAACTGGGCTTATGGGCCAGGCGAAACTGGACTTATGGGTCAGTGTAGGAACTGGGCTTATGGGCCAGTGTAGGAACTGGGCTTATGGGCCAATGTGGAAATTGGGCTTGGTGGGCCAGTGTAGAAACTGGGCTTATGGGCCAGTGTAGGAACTGGGCTTATGGGCCAATGTAGGAACTGGGCTTATGGGCCAATGTGGAAATTGGGCTTGGTTGGCCAGTGCAGGAACTGGACTTATGGACCAGTGTAGGAACTGGGCTTATGGGCCAGTGTAGGAACTGGGCTTATGGGCCAACATGGAAATTGGGCTTATGGGGCCAGGCGAAACTGGCTTATGGGCCAACATGGAAATTGGGCTTATGGGCCAATATGGAAATTGGGCTTGGTGGGCCAGTGTAGAAACTGGGCTTATGGGCCAGGCAAAACTGGGCTTTTGAAATTTGAAATTGTCAGATGAGACTGGGCTTTTGAAATTTGAAATTGTCAGATGAGACTGGGCTTTTGAAATTTTGAAACTGCCAGCTGAGACTGGGCTTTTTGAAATTTTGAAATTGGCCAGATGAGACTGGGCTTTTGGAAATTAAAATTGCCATATGAAACTGGGCTTTTGAAATTTGAAATTTGCCAGATGAGACTGGGCTTTTGAAATTTTGAAACTGCCAGCTGAGACTGGGCTTTTTGAAATTTTGAAACTGCCAGCTGAGACTGGGCTTTTTGAAATTTTTGAATTTGTAACTTTTTGAAATGTTTTTGTAATTTTGACAAGACTTTGATTGTTGAAAAGAGATCAGGGTGTTGAATCCCTCAATACAATGTGTCAAAATCTTGGTGCTATTCTTTTTGTATTTTTGGAGAAGGAGGATTCGATAACCACTCATATGAATGAAGAGGGTTTCGATCCGAAAGATTTTCTTTGCATTGATGAAAACAATTGCTTTGTTTTGCATTTTTTGCTTGAGTCGACTGTCTTACTTGCAACCAAACTGATCTCTCTATTTTTTCTGAAAACTGAGGAATGTCATACATCCGAGGTCTAATGTCAGATATGATTATATGTTTGACTCTCTCTTTCTTGACATCAGTGCACACATGTTTGAATTTATCGGCAAGAAGATGGTTTTGCAGAGAATGAGAACTGTTTAGATCTTTTTGGTAGGCTGGGACAGGCACGGGGGCACTACAATCCTCAAAGGAAATGTAATATGTGAGTTTCAAGACAAACACGATACACCAAAAACATTGCCCCGGTTTAGGGTTTGGGAAAAGAGGTCTAGAGTTTGGATTTATGGAAAATAGGATGACCGTTTCAAATGGCATTCGCAAAGCTGCCCCTGTCTCGAGATTATGGGTTGATGGATTTCAAGGCGAAGACGCATGGTGAGATTCACCAAGCTGCCCCAGTTTTAAGATTACAGATTGGTGAAAAACTCATGAGAGACTCACAAAGTTGCCCCAGCTTTTGCAAATGGTTGATGAATTTAAAGGGGAACACGCGTGGTGAAATCCACAAAGTTGCCCCAGTTTTTTTCTTTGGCAAGGGTTTGGAAGAAGAGGTGGTGGGTATGAAAATGGTCGGATAAAAGGATGACCCCAATTGGTTGGATTTTCTTTTGCATGTTTCTGACTTGTTGGCAGGAAGATCCCCTCTTCCTGAGACATTATCTTTTTCCTCCTTTTTTCATTCATTTTCAACCCCTTTTTTTTTTTACAACACTGTGAAAGTCGCCTTATCGCAAAATTAAGCCTTATGAAAATTTGAGCAATCATTATTCAATCTGCGTGGACTTTCTTAGGCTTGTAATGTGGCTATGGGCTAAAAGGTATTCAAAGAAAGGGTATAAAGGCCCAAATGGATGTTTGTTGGTTATTATTTTTTTTTTTAAACAAGGGTTACCATCTAGGCATTGCATTAACTTTTTGACTTTTTGAGCACTTTGTTTTCTTTTCTTGAACTTTGATTTTCATTTTTTTTTTGTCCAACATCACTTTGTGATTTTTTGTTGTTCTTTTTTTTTTTGTTGTTCTTTTTTTTTTTTTTATGAATCTTTTTCCTTCAATCAATGAGTGCTCTTTACATACTAAGTTGACTCCTACCTCATGACAACCTTTGTTTAGGGAGAATTTTTGAAAATGAAATTATTTTTGGCTCAAACAGGGTAGCAATGACGTGTTGTTTTGACTTTTTGGATGAAGAAAGAAGGCCACACATCATTTCAAATTTTGATTGCTTTATTTTCAAAAGATTAAGTTTGCGACTAGATGACCTCAACATGAGTCTATTTTTCTTCTTTTTTTTCTCTTCCTTTCTAGACCGCCCTTTCGGGTTTTCAATCTAGTGGACTTATTTTTTTAAAAAAAAATCTTTTGTTATTCATTTTCTTTGTCTCAATGGATTCGGGGGTCCCCCTACCAGCGCAAACTAGAAAAATTTTGGCCAAGCCAATCTGCCCCAGTATAATGGTTTTGGTTACTGAGGGCAGTGACATTGTTTGTTAGGGAATATCCTTTATTTTGGGAAAGTGAAGGGTGAAGGTTTTCAAGCGATATGTGCACAAACGTCTAAAAAGGAAACGTCAAATTGTTATTTTTATTAGACATTTGACCTCAGAAAAATTTGACATCCCAATTTCTCTTTTGATTATCCATCTTTTTTGTTGTTTTTTTTTGCTATTTTTTGAAAAATAAGAGTTTGACGATTTGCAAGAAAAACAAGCGACTCAAGATTGCCTTCATTTTATTTTTCATTTTGTTATTTGCGGCTTTTGTTTTATCCACGACACCCTATTAGGACATGATTTCCAGTAATCCTTGGAGATACCTCATAATGAAAGTTCACATTAAAATTCATCGATGAAAACACGACATAGGTAAGCATAGTCTTATAGCATGACAAATCAAAACAAGAGCAAAACAACATCAGTTTCACTCTTTACAATAACCCATGTTTTTCTATATAGTCCTAGAGTCCTCTTCACTTGTCTACGACATTTGTAGAGGCGAACTCACGCCTTGCCTCAGTGCTGGATTGGCTTTCTTCAAACTTGACACATCCCGAATCGATCAAAGATTGGACCTTTTGCTTTAGAGCCTTGCATGCCTCTGTTGAATGCCCACGCGCCCCTCCATGATAGTCACAACTGACCTTTATATCATACTTCTTTGGGTAAGGAGGTCGTATAGGCCTGGTAGGACAAATCTCTATGAGGTTATTGCGGAGAAGATCTGGCAGCAGCTCTGTATAGGTCATGGGGATAGGAGTGAAATTGACGACCTTCTCATTCCGATTGTAATTTCTCTTTTCAATAGCTCGATTGACCCCATAGGAATGCGACATCTGGGAATAGGTAGTAAACTGCGAATTAGCCTTTTGATTCCTACTTTCTTCTTGTCCAGGACCATACTCATTCAGACTTGCCACCATAATTGGATCTATTGCAATTTTTCCACTTCTTATGCCACCCTCAACCCTTTCTCCAATTGTTACTATATCAGCAAAGCTCGAGGAGACACTGCTTATCATGTGCTCATAAAATGGTGGTTGTAGAGTATTCAGAAATATGGTTGTCATCTCCTTGTCACTCAAAGGCGGTCCTACTTGAGCAGCAATTCCTCTCCACCTTTGGGCATATTCTTTGAATGATTCAGACTCTTTCTTCACCATGTTCTGCAGTTGTACTCTGTCAGGTGTTAGATCTTCATTATATTCGTACTGCCTTAGGAACGCATCAACCAGGTCCTTCCATGAGTGGATGTGAATGGTCTCCAAACGCATGTACCAATTTAGGGCCACGCCAGTTAAACTTTCTTGGAAGAAGTGAATCAAAAGCTTCTCATCATGAGTATAGGCTGCCATTTTTCTGCAATACATGGTAATGTGACTCCTTGGGCAAGTGTTTCCCCGATATCTCTCAAATTCTGGCAACTTGAACTTTGGGGGTATCACCACATCAGGAACCAAACATAGTTTTCTGGCGTCTCCAAATTCAAAACTTCCTTCGCCCTCTATGGCTCTCAGCCTTTTCTCAAGCATTTCTAATGCACTTTTGTCGTCCTCAAACTCCACTGGCGTGATGACATGAGGTGAAGGCTTCATCTCAGGTTGTTTTGTCATTATCACACCCGCTATGCCTGATTGTGTTGTCTCCTCATGAACCAGGGCAGTGGGTGCCCCAAGCTCGTCTTCTGCTTCAACTGTGTCACCTTCGGCCTTTCGGGTGTCAGCATGTCCCAAGTGCGCTCCTGAGGATGGAGGGAAAGTCTGTGCCTCTGATACTCTTGGTTGCGGTTGTGGTGCCCGCGAATCTCCAGGGCTTTGTAATGCATTCAGAGCCTCTAGGATTTGGCTCATTTGTCCCTTCAGCTGTTGGATATCGGCTTTCATCCCCTCTTGAACTTCTTCTTGGTTCTCCATGATTTTTCACTGGTTCGTGCCTTTTAGGGTGTCTTGGAGACTTAGCCGTATTATTATTTTTTAACTGAATTTCATTAGATGAAATAAATTAAGAAAAAGAAAATTAAAACGAAAAGCAAAAGAGAAAAGACAAAGTACACAATTGCTATAGCCAGAAATTATAGAGATGTGAAAACATTGCCAAATGGATAGTCTGGAAATTAACATGAAACAAAGTCAATAGGACAGTTCATAAACGTCCACAACATTAAAGTTCATCACATTAAAGGTACAAAATCTGGATCAACTATCACGAGCCCTAGCCATCACATTCTTCATTTCTCTCATCAGCTTCTTGCAGTGATTGAGGAAAGTTTCGACCTTCTTAGGTGGGTTAAAGATCGGCATTGCAGACTCAGCATCAGCTAGTAATTCAGGGATATCTTTAATGGCTTCATTAGCAAGGGAGGCTAGCTGTGAGAAACTTCTCCTCCAGTTCTCCGTAACCCGCCCTTGTTCAACAATATACTCCTTCATCTGATTTATCGACTCTTGATGTTTCTTGTCTGTTTCAGCCCGATGCCAACGTTCCTTCTTCAATTTTTCCATTACTGCTTGAGCCTGTTGTTCAACGTCGTTCAATCTGATATGCATTTTGCGCAAGTCCTCTAGCGCTTTTTCTTTGTCCCTCTTGAGCTCATCACACATCTGCTTCATAACACGCTCTGATGTCTCAATTATACCATATTCTCGGTCTTTCGAGGTTAACTCAAGCTTGGCTGCTGCTAGCTTTTGCGTTTGTCTCATCAACAACTTTTCATAAGCTTCATCGTTTTCCACACTAACTTGATTAAGATTCGCATAATCAAGTTGTAGAGTTTGAAGATCACTGTTCAATTTGGTATTCTCCAGCTTCATCCGCTCTAATTCGGCCTTCAACGATTGTACCACCTCACCTTCAGCCTTTTGACGTTGCTCTTCACAATCCGGGTTAAGAGAAATTAACTTGAAAGGTAGCCTCACTGTCTTAACCCTCTCTGCAATCCAATGGCTGTAAGTAATTTCCTCATCAACAGTCCATGGCCCTGGGTCCATTTCCGCACGAACAACGTTGTCCCAAGCATCCCTAATTTGACGCAGCGCCTTAGCAAAGGTTCCTTCCTCATAATAGATCTGCAATGTGGCAAGAGATGCAGGAGTAGGTGCTCCTCTCAGAGGATATCCAAATTGCCTTTGTGCTAGCACAGGATTGTAATTAATGCAACACCGGATACCCATGAGGGGTACATTAGGGTACTTCCCGCAATAAAATATGATTTGCGATCTTTGCATCCAAAGGACATTCCATTTAATTCGTTCCACATTTAGACTTGCACAGAGCTGTGCCCATTCATTTGCCCCTTTCATATTTGGTTTGCACTGCAGTAGTTCATCCACGGGACATGTGGCATTCAAGGAGTTCTCAATCACCCGAGAGACAAACCACACATACAACACTGGCAGACAACATTTCATCTTTCCTCCCTTTATCTCATAACAATGATTAAGGGTCCCATAAACTTCAGCTAGGACAGCGGTGACCGGATTCTCAGAGCGATCTTTGTATCCCACAAATGCATTTATGGCGGCGCTGTCGACGAAGTTCTTGACATTGGGAAAAAGCATGACACCGTAGAGGAGAAGAGCCAATACATCCCAAAATGTTTCCCACTTTCCCTCGTCAGCCAAATGATGCAAATAGACCTCCAGGTACCCCTGAGGAAGGCCCCTCACTTTGCCCCTGATTGTGAACTCACTTTCCAACTGCATAGGGTGTAATTTCATGATTCTTGCTAGCTGCAACACAGGGATATACTGCCCCAGGTAGTTGTATGGAGTTCCTCCCTCAAGAGGTATACCTAAGATCTGCTCGAATTCTTCCACTGTTGGCACCAATAGGAAATCCTGAAAAGTGAAGCATCTCAGTGGTGGATCGTAGTACTGGGCTAAAACAGTAATCGTCGATGTCTGAACTTTCACCTCTAACAGGCCCAACAAATTCCCATACTCCCTCCTGAATGTATCCTTTTGGGTGGTATTCATTATCTTCACCAGTTCTCTCAAACCATCCATACTACCTTCCTCTGCTTCAATGGCTATCCTTCCCTTCAAAATGTCTGAACTTGAACCCCACTTGACTTCGGATCTCATGTTAATTTCCATTTTATCTCGAAGGTTTAGTCACAAATCTATAATTTCCTGACTAGAACCAATAACAAGACCACAAAAGTGCATGAGAAACAAAAAGAAAGAAAGGGAAAAGATGTATAAAAAGATAAAGAAACAAGGCGTTTGCTTTTATTATGTAAAAGTGAGGATTACAAGGCTGCAAACATCTCCCTTTGTGCCCTAAATAAAGGTTCGGCGCTTCAGATTGGGGGTCAAGTATATGCAACCTCACAAGGATGGTCTCCTGAACCTAGAGGTCAATGGTCACTAGAGCTATGGCCCCCTTCATAGCATCTCCACAACAGTCGAGTAATCAACTAGGTGTGAAGACACACATGAAGAGAACAGACTCTAGCTGGGGTTCTCACGATAACCAAACAGGCAGTATGACCCAAGTGGCACCGCTACACAACCCCTATATTTCTAAGCTGCACTCAGACCCGGGTATAGGGCCCCACTCAATAGATGCATAATGTGTGTGTGTGTGAAGGGAGAATGCAATGCACCCAAACCCTCACCTGCAAAACAACCAGAAAAATATCCCAGGCAGATATATCATGTTTTCTACCCTAGGGTTCAATATCCAACAATTATTGCATTTATTCCAAACATCAACATAGATAAAGAATGAAAGGGGGAGAAAAACACAAAACAAAACCACATCAAATTCGCATTTTAATTAAATGGCCTGACTCTCTAAAAAATCCCCAGTGGAGTCGCCATCTGTCGCAACCGGAAAATCACGACGGGACGACGACGATCCAAAAAAGGAAAACGGGTTTGAAAAAGAGATTTTTGGAGTCGCCACCATAGTTTATTCTGGAAAACTATGGAAAAAACCATAAAAAGGATAAGGCATGGTCTACAAAACCAGACTCAAGGTCCGGGAGTCGGTTACGTGTAGGGAAGGTATTAGCACCCTACACGCCTGCCCGAAGGCAGTACCTTTAATTAAAAACGCAAATTTGATGTGGTTTTGAAAAATGTTTAATTTCCCCTAAAAAATAAGATTTAACTCTAAAGAAAACAAAATATATTTTTTTGTGTTTTTTGTGCCCGACAAGGATTGACCTTGCTCCTACGTATTCTCAGTTGGACTGAGAAATCAGGGTTACGTAGTTCTTTGTGAAAGATTGATTGTTTGTTTTTAGTTTTTGAAGATTTTTATATTTTTTGGTGTTTGTATAGAAAAAGGAAAAGGTTTTAGCACAAGGCAGACAGAATGGTCGCACGTGTGTTTAAACCTTTTAAAATAAATTTTTGTTGATTTTTTGAAAAGGAAGAAAAAGGGTTTTTTAGCACAAGGCAGACAGAATGGTCGCACGTGTGCTTAAACCATTTAAAATAAATTTTTGTTGATTTTTTGAAAAGGAAGAAAAAGGGTTTTTTAGCACAAGGCAGACAGAATGGTCGCACTTGTGCTTAAACCATTTAAAATAAATTTTTGTTGATTTTTTGAAAAGGAAGAAAAAGGGTTTTTTAGCACAAGGCAGACAGAATGGTCGCACTTGTGGTTAAACCCTTTAAAACAATTTATGATATTTTAAAGAGGAAGAAAAAGAAAGGTTTTTATCACAAGGCAGACAGAATGGTCGCACTTATGCTTAAACCCTTATAAAAATATTTTTGTTGTTTTTGTGATTTTTAATATTTACATAAAGAAATAGATAAAATAAAATAGGTAAATTACTAAATAAAATTAAAGAGTAAAAACAAAATAATAAAATGAAAAGTTAAATGAAAATAAAATAAAAGTTTTCTAAAAGGCTGATTGGGCCTAAGCCCAAGTGGAAAGGGGTACGAAAATAAAAATAGGGGACCGCAAGAGGAAAAGCGAATGGGCTTAAGCCCAATATGCAGGTGGCGTCAATTAGGAGCTATGGGGGTGCAGAAAAGATGTTCTGTTTTTTTTGGTTTTATTATCATTATTATTATTTTTTTTTATACTGGGCCTGGCAGCCAAGCCCATAGCTCTTTCCCTGCTGACCTAGAAACCTTCTAGGGGTCAAGCCTCCTCCATCTCATTCTACACTTCTCAGATCAAACACTTCTCCCAGCCTCAAGAGACTCTCCCTCAAGAAAAACCTAGAGGAGGGCTGGCTTCCATTGCACGCATACCGTCACTCCAATCCGGCCAGCCACCGTGACCGTCCGGCCAGCCCTATCGTCGCCGGCGTCACTCTCAAATCGTCGACAGTCATCCCCTGAGGCCACCACGACGGAACTGCTTGCCGTTGCCGTCGGAGAGCCATCGATGTTCCCTGTCATCACCAAGTTGGTCGCCGGCCACCACGCTGCTGCCTTTCACCTTCGCTTGCGAGCATGGAAACCCATACCCTCCCCTCTGAAATCGAAGCCGTCGTCACAGAGAAAGAAGCCGCCGCCACCGAAGGGTTGCGATTTCGACTCGCGCAACTTGCAGATTAGGGAGAACCCCAAACCTCAACACTCTAAAGCAAAAGGGAGAAGAAGGTTCGAAAAAGCAAATTTCTTATCTCCTACTTCTAACAATGTCGAAGGACAAATCAAACTGGAACATCTTCAAGACTGAAGAAGAAAATCTGGACAGCGGGGTGAACCACTTGGTTGGAGGCTTGAGACGAACAAAGGTGATATATGATTTACGTTGTTGGTTTCATTTGACGCAGGTGAGGGATTTGGTTTCATTATGTGGTGTTCTGTGATTGTGATGGAGGGCGGCTTATGAAGAAAAATGGAAGTGAGTCTCGTTCTTTGTTTTTACGTGTGCTTCCTTGTGGATTGGATGAAAAATGGAGTTTAGTGTTGAGTGGTTGAAGGTATGGTGGATAGTGCAGGGGCGCGTCTTCATTTGGGTTCAGTGTGGGTAAGATACAAGCTTGTGTGTGGAGCTGGAAATGGACCTCTATCCTTGGTGACTGTTTTTTTTTGTTTTTTGGTGGCTTCGAGCAATGCAGGTTGAGGAGGATGATGCGTGAGTTGGGATGGAGGTGGTCAGTGAAGGGGTGAGGTGAATAAAACGGTGAATGGCTGTTGGTGTATCGGAGAGGGAGGAGAAGTTTTCTTTTTTTTTTAACTTTTACTAGGCAAATCATGCTCGTGGAAAATGAGATAAAGAGGATATCATGATAGAGATATCGAGTAGTCAATGCAACCAGAGGAATGGAAATACAGATGCCAGCATATTGCCATTACAACAAGATTACTGATTCATGCTCAAAATCGAATACACTAGTCAAGTCGGGATGGGAAACTCACCTTGAGGAGCTGATCTTTTGTTTGGTTTACTTTTTCTGTTTGTGTATCCAGATGGCTTTCTTTGCTCTTGTAGACGGATGAGCCCTGTTCTCAATCCCCTTCTTTTTTGGCTGGTTTTCTTTTCCTCTTTGCTAGTGAATGGTGAAGAAACACTACACTGTAAAACCTCAAGCTCCCAATGGGATGATCCTTTGATTGTGAAGAGAGGCTTATGTTAATGTGATAGTGCAGGTGATATTTTGTGAGTGAATGGAGGAAATTGATTCCAGAGAAAGTGATTCTCTTGGAGCTTGTTCTCTTTTGCTAAACTTGGGGAGCTTTGGCCTTCCTTGTTCCTCTTGGTTGCCCACGAATGGCAGTTGCAGATGATGATAGAAATGGAGGATCCTCTAGTGTAGGAGGACCTAAAGATGATTATGGTGGTGAGGTGCCAAGGAGAAGACGGGGGCCAGGAGAAGGTATTGAAGGAATGAAGTTGAGGAAAGAACCTCGGCCCCGGAGTGTCATTACGGGTGTCCTGATGACCATAGGAATGGAGAGCCTTTTTTGAGTGTGTGTGGATTCCTTGCTTATCTCTCAAACCAAATCAGCCTCTGCCAATTGCCAAACGTTTTCTGCCAATCCGTAACCGTTTTCTGCCACCATCCGGACTGCGTCTGCCAAATTGCGTGCCCCCCCCTCAGTGTAACACACCTCCACTTTTTTTTTTTTTTTTCAAAACAAAATCCCCCTTTTTTTTTTTGTCGTTTTCTCCTTTTCCTTTTTTTTTCTTTTCTTTTTTTTTTTTTTTTTTTTTTTTTTAGATTTTTTTTAGTTTTGTTTTCTACAACTTTTAACATAAAATTAAAGTAACACAAAAATTAATTAAGATAACATAAAATATCAAAGTAAAAGTAGGTAAAAAATAAAACTAAATAAATAAATCAACTAATGTAAAAAAAGATAAAAAATAAAATAACCCTAAATAATAAAATAAAATAAAAACTAAAGAAAAACTAATATAAAAAAAAAGCAACAAATTAAATAATATAAATCCGAATAAAATAATAAAAACAAAATTAAAATCATAAAACGCATAGGACAAAATAACGTAAAATAAAAAATAAAACATATATTATAGAGTCACCCGGACGAAATTGGGAGTTGACAATTTTTTTTTGTTTTGTACGGCTATTTTAATTGTCTTATCCAATCCTGTATTTTCTATTTCTATGAACATAAATCTATAACGTGATGAAATCAACAATGAAAAATACAATTTCCTATAAGCTTAAAAAATCTTACAATTGTGAAACAGAAATAAGAAGTTACTATATAAGTGACTTATTTAAATATATTTAAATTATTAAATTAATTAAATAAAAAGTAATTACTTCTTATCTATCATATTTATTGTTGGCCTGCTATATTTATTTCTTTTCCCAACATTTGCATATCATTCACAAACCATATTTAGTGGATTTTTTTTTTGTTTTTTATTTTGTTTTCTTTCAAGGGTTTTATTTTAAAGAAGTTACTCTTCTTCTTAAATAACTTTTTTTTTTTCAAGTTATTTTGTTCAAGGGTTCTTGAATGCATTTAAATTTCATTCTCATTGTTTTAGTTTTATTAAACAAAAGTTCATCACAAGAATCACATGACATATTTAATATTTGTTTAATTTTTCTTATTAGAGATTAACTTTATCTTCCATAAATGATATATAAAATTTAGGTTAAATATATGTTTTAGTCCTCGTATTTGTGGTCAATTCTCACATAGGTCCTCATGTTTTTTTTTTTTTTATATTTGTTAATTTGAAGTAAAAAAGTCTTTTCCGTTAATTTGGCACTGACGCCGTTGGGACTGTGCTGATCTGTAACGAACATTAATTGTTTATTTTAAGTGATTCCCTTACGTGAAATTTTTATTTAAAAAAAAATGATTTAAGTGACACATATATTTCTATACCACCTAAATCCCTAGCTCGGGCCTGGCAGCCCAAGCATCCCACCCAATTTCAGAAATCAGGGGTTCTGCCAAGTCCCCCTCATCCTTTTCCTTCTACCATTTCTCTCAACCTCAAGAGAGACTTTCCCTTGACAAAACCTAGAGGAGGGTTGACCTCCACTGCACGCACGCCGCCACTCCAATCCAGCCAGCCACCATGACCGTCCGGCCAGCCCTAGCGTCACCGGCGTCACTCTCAGATCGCCGGTCATCCGCTGAAGCCACCACGACGGAACTGCTCGCCGTCGCCACCCCCTCGCATCCAATTGTCGCGCCACACCTTCTCCAGCCTCGGTGTCTCCGGCGACACCGCATTCCACCAGAGCCACCGTCGGCTGTGGTGTCCTCGCCCTCTCTCTCTGTTCACGCGAGAGGAAGACGAACTCACTAGGATACGTGCTCCCTTTCACTGGCGAGACCAGCCGCCACCGATCGCCGCCGAAGACGCTGCCCGCACCACCGTCCACCGTCGAAAGTGTTACCAGCCCTGGTGTCGGGTCTTCTCTTCCTCCTCCGTCAATCGCCACTTTGAGCGAGCTTGGCTGCCTCGAACCAGGGCACCACCAGCGCCACGGGTCATGGCGAGGTTCGCCGCTGGACATCACATCGATGTCCTCCACCGTTAACAAAGCCGGCCACCACAAGCCACCAGGGGGTTATCTTCTTCCTCGATCACGACTTGCACTAGGTCCTCTTCTCCTCATTTTTTTTAAATGTTGCTCTGTTGATTGATGTTTCTTCTACTAGGATTGGAAAACGATGAGTATGTTGTGTATATGAGAGTGAGATTGTGTTGATGACAGAGAAATGGTTCATTGTTTCTGTTTCAGGCGTTGGCCATGGGTAACGAAGCCAAAGATGGATGAGGCAAGTTTTTCTGGGGAACGGTCTTGAATGGCACGGGATTTCCGATTTGGTCTATGTGTTTGTTTGATATAGGTGAAAGAGGATTTTTAGATTGAAGGTAGTTGCAGCATTACCCAGACTGAAGGAGACCCAAGGCAGTTACAACGTGTCACTTAAATGATTTTTTGTAAATAAAAATTCCAAGGAGTCACTTAAAATAAATAATTAATGTCCATTACAGGTCAGCACAGTTCCAACGGCGTCAGTGCCAAGTTAACGGATAGGGTTTTTTTTGCCTCAAATTAACAAATATTAATATGCAATTGGGACAAAAAAAACATGAGGACCTATTTGAGAATTGGCCACAAATACGATGACTAAAACATATATTTAACCTAAAATTTAAACATGACAAAAGAAAAAAAAATAAGGTTAAACTATTTTATTAACCTAGTCTTATACTGATATAGCTCAAAAAAAAAATAAGGAGTTTCCGTGTCCAAAAACAAACATCTTTTAACCTTTTAAAGGTATAATCTTTAATCACACTTTTAGCTCTCGTGCTAGATGTGTTTTGACTTGACATATCTTATTCATTTCTTGTCTTCTTTGAGCTCTGTGGTAAATAGCTCTCGTGCTAGATGTGTTTTATGATGTGATGTTATAAACTGTTCATTGACATAAAACTATATTATTATAAATGTTGTTGAATGGTAAAAAAATTCAAAATAGAATTGGAAAAGGATAACTTTTTCAGTAGAATTATTTTTTAAAGAATGAGCAACACTATATTTTGTTCTTTTCTTGTGAGAGGGATTCAGTGACATGAAATTTGCCCCTTCTTTTCACTATATTATGTTCACAGTTGATGAGGAGTCTCGATATCTATTGACTGGAGATAAGCCACGTAGTATTGATATTTGTTAGTTAGATCGGTTAAGATTACTACTTAGAAATAGATTACTTAGAAGTAGTAACCTGTTTGTTATTTTGGTTAATTCTCCTTTCCCTTCTTTTTTCTTAACCTATTTAAAGGTTAGGTTTTTCCTTTTCTTTGAAATGTAATTAGAAACAATTTCTGCATAGTAATAATGAAAGTTTCGTTTTCTCTTACCTTCTGATGGTGTCTTTCCACCGATCCAATCACTTAGTTTTTCTCGCAACCTCCATGGTGGAACACTGCGCTAGAGATCCCATGATCTTCTTCTCCTACATGAAGTAGCTTCTCATTCCTTCTTCGAGCGTCTGTTTCGAAGTGCTGCCACCACACGTTATTTTTCTCTTTCGTGGGCCTTTATCATTTGGGCCTCCTTATAATAACACTGGGTTGTATTCTAATATGGTATCAGAAGAGCATCACCTTTCTTGAATTTTCTTGGTTGGATGGAAAAACAAGATCCCACCACTGACCCCTCTAGCCCGTTTTATCTTCATCCTGGAGAAAATCCAGGTACCACTCTCATTTTCCAGATTCTAAATGAGACCAACTATTCCTCTTGGAGCAGAAATTTGAAAAGAGCCCTTCTCTCCAAAAACAAGCTTAAGTTCATTTATGGCAGTATAAAAAAACCACAAAGAAATGACTTTTTATTTGATGCCTAGGAGAGATGTGACACAATGGTATTGTCTTGGATCATCAAGACTCTATCACCTCAAATTGCCGAAAGTGTTATCTATGTTGATAATGCCAAAGATTTGTGGGAAGAACTTAAAGAAAGGTTCTCTAAAGGAGACTACTTCAAAATTTCATATTTACTACAAGATATTCACTCTATCAAACAAGGAGAGAGAAATATCAGCCAATATTTCACTGACTTGAAGATTCTTTGGGAAGAATTAGAGTCTTTAAGACCCATACCCTGTTTTACCTGCAAAAACCCATGTACTCGTGATCTGTCTATAGAGTTTCTCTAAAATACAGAGAGGTGAAACATGTTATTTGCTTCCTTAAAGGCTTAAATGACACCTACCAACTATTCGGACACAAATTCTTTTGATGGAACCTCTTCCCAACATCAACAGTGTTTTTTCTCTTCTTATCCAGCAAGAAAGACAAGAAAAACAACATCCTGGAGCTATCAATCAGAATGACACTTTCAAGATCTTGGCTAGCACCATTGAGAAATCTAACTAGAAGCCTCAAGGGCGTGGCACTAGCTCACGTGGACAAGGAAGAGGAAGGGGGAGAAATCCCAATTATGGTAAACAATGTTCCCATTGTCACAAGATGAACCATACGGTTGATGAGTGTTATTCCAAACATGGCTACTCACCATGGTACAAGAAAAATGACAACTACAATAGTCAAGACAAGGGAGGACAGAATGAATGAAGTTATGCTAATGTCTGCAAGGATGATTCTACCTCTATCCAAACACAGAATCCTCAACAGGATAATAACAACAGTAATTCTATGCAAATCTTTACCCCTGAACAGATGCAGAAGCTACTAAAGATGATAGAGGGCACTGACAACCCCTCACACAGTATTAGCCAAGTGGAAAGAAACACTTCTAGAGACAGCCCAGGTAATTTTTCTTGGATTATAGATACTCGGGTCACTGATCATGTGACCCATGAAAGAAAACATTTTATTAATTTTCATAAAATCAAGCCCATATTTGTCAAGCTTCCTAATAACTCCATAGTTACAGCCCAGCATGCTGGAACTATCCAATTTTCAAAGAATTTCATAATTTTTAATGTTCTTTATATTCCAGAATTTTCCTTTAACCTTATATATGTTCAAAGTCTAACTAGGGACCTAAATTACACTTTAACCTTTTCTTCTAAGACTTGCCAGATATAGGACAATTCTACCTTGAAGATGATTGGGCATGCTAATGTTTACAAAGGACTATACTATCTAAAACTTTTTCCTATTTTCAGTCAGGACTATGTTGCTAAATCTGTTCTTTCTTGTAAACATGTTAATGATGATTTGTGGCATTATAGACTGGGTCACCCTGGCCACAAAATCATAGAACAAATATGTAAAGATTTTCCTTATGTTCAAATGCAATCTAAAATTGTTTGTGATATTTGTCATTATGCTAAACAACATAAACTTCCTTTTTCCCGAAGCACTACTGTTTCTACTAGTTGTTTTGAATTGATACATTGTGATATATGAGCCCTATTTCTATCCCTTCTATACATGGGCATAAATACTTTCTTACCATAGTTGATGATTACAGTAGACACAATTGGGCCTTTTTGATGCACAATAATGGTCAAACTAGAGATCTTTTGTAGAATTTTATTTTGAAGATTAAATATCAGTTTGGCAAAACTGTTAAGACTATTAGATCTGATAATGGTCCTGAATTTAATTGTGCTGCTATGTATGATTCTCATGGTATTGAACACTAGAAAAGTTGTGTTGAGACCCCCAACAAAATTCTATTGTTGAACGAAAACACCAACATATATTAGATAAAACTCGCAGCCTTCTTTTTCAATCCAGTATACCTACTATCAGTCTTATGCTGTATCTTATGCCATTTATTTGATAAATAGATTACCCACATTTGTTCTGAATGGAAAGACTCCTTATGATTTGATATATGACAATCCTCCCACCTATTTGAACTTAAAAACCTTTGGTTGCCTGTGTTTTGCTTCCACTTTAGAGCATAACAGACATAAACTTGATTTTAGAGCTAGAAAAGGTGTATTCTTAGGTTATAAAAATGGTGTAAAAGGATATTTTATACTTGATGCTAGTACTAGGGAAATATTTCTAAGTAGAAATGTCATCTTTTATGAAAACATTTTCCCTTACAAAGATTAGCAGAATAATGAGGCCAACTATGTTGACAAAGAGATTGAAAGTGTCTTGCCTAATGATCTTTGGAACGGGCAAAACTATGAAAGAGATGAAAATAACTACGACAGAGCTGAAAATAACAGGGATGAAAATGGAGATGAAGAACAAATAACTGATCATAGTGAAGACATCACCAACACTGGCTCTAATCATACTGATGATGGAGAAGATCACAATTCCAGAAAATCCACTAGAATTAAAAGGGAACCCGGGTATCTAAATGATTACATACACCAAGTCAATCATTCTTCATCTAATTCTCTACATGTCAAAAATAATTACAAAAATCCTTATCCTATTTTCAATGTTATATCTTATAACTCCTTATCGGAAAGGCACCGTAATTACACTTTGGCCATATCTACCAATAATGAACCTAAATCTTATAATGAGGCCAAAGACAACCATGAATGGGTTACAACCATGCAGAAAGAACTAAGAGCATTACAAGACAATGGCACTTGGCACTTAACTCAACTTCCTCCTGGAAAAAATGCCATTGGCTGCAAATGGGTGTACAAAATTAAGCGTAAGGTTGATGGCACCATAGAAAGGTATAAAGCTCGCTTGGTAGCTAAGGGATATAACCAACAAGAAGGTATAGATTTTTTGGACACTTTTTCCCCTGTTGCTAAACTTACTAGTGTGAGAATTCTTCTTGTTATTGCTGCTTCAAAAAATTGGCATCTACATCAACTGGACGTAGATAACACCTTTCTACATGGGGACCTAAATGAAGAAGTTTATATGGAGCCACCACCAAGGCTGAACATTCATACCAAAGGACAGGTTTGTAGGTTAACTAAATCTTTATATGGGCTGAAACAGGCTAGTAGACAATGGTTTGATAAACTGTCCTCTTTCCTACTCTCCGTTAATTATATTCAATCGAAATCTGACCACTCCCTTTTTACTAAGAAGACATCCACAAATTTCACAGCTCTCCTTCTGTATGTAGATGATATTATTTTGACAGGAGATTCCATCACAGAAATAAACCACATAAAAGTTCTTCTTCATCAAGCTTTTCGAATCAAAAACCTAGGAGAGCTGAAATACTTCCTAGGCTTTGAAGTTGCCAGATCTAAGAAAGGGATACACCTATGCCAGAGAAAATATGCTCTGGACATTCTTGAAGAGACATGAATGCTAGGATGCAAGCCCTGCACTACCCCCTTTCTAAGTGACACCAGTTCCTTGTATAAAATAGAAAATTACATGGCCAATCCTAACTCCTATCGCAGATTAATAGGGAAGTTACTTCATCTCACTAATATTAGACCTGATCTATGTTTTTCTGTTAACCTTCTTAGTCAATTTGTTCAATCTCCTACTGATTATCATTATCGGGCTTTGCAGCACATGCTCAGATATATTAAATCCAGCCCCTCACAAGGTCTTTTCTTTGCTGCTAATTCTCATATCCAAATAAAGGCTTTTAGTGACTCAGACTGGGCAACTTGTCCTAATACTAGAAGATCAACCACTGGATTTTGCATCTTCCTTGGACCCTCACTTATATCGTGGAAAACTAAGAAACATAGTACTGTTTCCAGGTCTTCTACTGAAGCTGAATATCGAGCCCTGACTGCTACAGTATGCGAAATACAATGGATTAATTATCTCCTAAAAGATCTCAATGTTGAGACCACTACCACTGTCGCGCTTTATTGTGACAATAAATCTGCCAGACATATTGCTCACAATCAGAGCTTTCACGAAAGAACTAAGCATATTGAGCTTGACTGTCATGTTGTCTGCGAAAAGATTCAAGCCAACCTTCTTCATCTCCTCCCCATCCGCTCCAACGATCAGCTCACTGACATCTTCACGAAGCTTCCTCACTGCGTGTGCTTCCAGTTCATCGTTCCTAAGCTTGGATTGGTAAACATACACAATCCAGCTTAAGGGGAAGCTATTGATGTTTGTTAGTTAGTTAGATCGGTTAAGATTACTACTTAGAAGTAATAATTTGTTTGTTATTTTGGTTAATTCTCCTTTCCCCTCTTTTTTCTTAACTTATTTAAAGGTTAGGTTTTTCCTTTTTTTCAAATGTAATCAGAAACAATTTCTGCACAGTAATAATGAAAGTTTCGTTTTGTCTTATCTTTTGACGGTGCCTTTCCACCGATCCAATCTCTTAGTTCTTCTCGCAACATCCATGTTGGAACACTATCCTAGAGATCCCGCGATCTTCTTCTCTCACATGGAGTAGTTTCTCGTTCCTTCTTCCAGCGTCTGTTTCGAAGTGCTGCCACAACACATTATTTTTCTCTTTGGTGGGCCTTTATCATTTGGGCCTCCTTATAATAACACTTGAGTTAGGTGTTTTATCCTGCACCTCCAAACATTTCATCCTACATCTCTAATTTCCCATAATATCCCTAATTAATGAAGTAATTATTTATAGACTATTTTTATTAAGTATTTCTCTCTTCAACATTAACGAAGCCTTACATTCTTGCACTCCTTTCATCTTTATTAAGAAATCCTACACCTGAACACCCATTTTGAATTGCACCTCTAATTATCTTTTCTCCTCCTTAACATTTTTTTTAATCCATTCCATTTGGTATAAATCTAAACACATGAATTTATTAAAATTAATAAAACTAATTTAGAATAAATAAAAAATCGAACATATGCCTGTCGGATATGAGAATCTGATTTTAAGTGTATCGACAATGGATATCTGATGTCTTATTCTCGGATGTCCATATCCGATTTATATTTAATATTTTACGTAAAAGTTTTATTATATTACTTGTATAATTATTTTATTAGTGTATAATTATATTTAAAGTTATAAATCAATTTCTATGAATTTATAATTTAATTAAACAATATATAATTGCTAAAATATAATTTTTATGAAATTTTTAAGATTTAATATAAATATTTAAAAAAATTAAAGTTGGGAAAATTTGGATGGAATATTAAAATCGGATAAAGGTGTGGTCGATTCTCTTATAATTTGAGTTTGTGATTTTCATTTTTTGTATCTTGTTATTAATATTTAAAAAAAAATATGCATATATCAAATGCAATTCCAAAAAACCACTTCCAAATAAACACTCATATTTCCAACAATCAAACAAGTAATTCCAATCCGAATAAGAACACATGCTAAGCATATCAGGTAAAATAAAACTAAAGAAACCAAAAAATAGGGACAGAGAACACGGTCTGAAACAAAACCAAAATTCATCAATAAATTTGATAATTTGATTCCACATGAGCAAAACATATAAAAAAATCAAAAATCAAAAACTCTATAAGTTGGTGCTGCATTTTGATTTCTAACACCACCCACTGTCAAGTCCCAAACCTTTGGCCACCAGCGAGAAGAAGCGTGAGCTGTGGTGCTGTGCTGTCTGTGTGCCCTGGAAGCAGGGGAAGAAGACCAACCTCTGGAAGTAGTTCTAGTGGTGTCAGTGTGGAGTGTGCGGAAGCAGTGGAAGAAGACTAAGTGTGTTTTGTGTCGCTGGAGTGAAATGAGATGCAAAGGAGAGATGTAGTTGTACCTGGAAAATGAGATGCGAAACAGAGGACTTTTTCGAAAATGAGAAAGAGAGGAAGTGAGACAGTGGGATGCGATGGTTGAAAGCAGGCGTGAAGAATAATAACCGGAGAAGAATAAAAACTGTAAAAAATCTTTAACCATTAAATTGATTTAAATATTAATACAGTTTTAAATAGGGGTAATACTGACATTATGAAAATACTTGGAGGTGCAGGATGAGATGCATGATATGCTTGGAGGTGGAGGATGAAACCCTCCACTGAGTTGTACTCTAATACGTAGGATCCGAGATATGGAATACAGATAATATGTTGTAATCAAAGTTGGATTTGTTAGTATCTTAGTTTTTCTCACTACTAAAACATTTTATACATGTCATTCGTGAAAAATCATTAGTTTTGTTGCTTATTCTGAGATGATAGTTATTTTTAGAACACTATTAAAGTATAAAACTTATGAAGCTTTAGCTGAATGAAAACATATTCCATATAAATCTTTCTGTTCTTTGATTTTCTATTTGAATTTGAAGATGTTACAAACAAAAGCCAAAAGTGACAGGAGACACATATTTGATTGACTAAACATTATTATGTGATTGTTATGGTATTTTAGTTTAATTTAGCATAAAAGGATAAAAGTAAAATGCAACTGAAAGTATATGAAATATTTATAAAGAGTTCTGCATGGTTACTTATCTAACACAGCTATGACATAAATACTATTAAGAAATATAAATGCTTTCCTATATGCAACTCGAAACACCTATTTTCATTGGTTTCCATTTTCTTAATCTGACCGCTGGCTGATCCGTGTGATTAACAGGAACAGGTTGCTAAAGAGTTTAACAATTGAGAGAGGTATCAAACAAGGTTCACAATGCAGAGTTGATATTGTTTTTGGAAGTGGAGCTTGGGTTGGTAACATTTGCATTTATGGTAAATAATAATACAAAAGTGTAAAAAATGATGAAATGCGTTAGATTGAATGAAATTTATGATTTCATTTTCTAAAATGTAATATACCATTTGAACAAAATTAAGAAAAAAAAATTGTAATCACATTTATGATAGGGAAAAAATACCTTAGAGATCAAAATAAATTTGATAGATATTGAACAAGTTAAACAATTAAGAGAAAGAATGATTTTTGTTTTTTTGTTTTTTGTAAAATAAAGATTCTTTAAATGAAAGAAAACACTAGGGGTTAAAAGGGAATAGATAATGAGTTTTTTTTATGTTATCTAATAAACTAAGGATTTATGTAATTAAACATTTGAAATTGAGAGCTAAAAAAGAAATAAATAAAAACATTAAAAAAGGTGCATCAATAGTAAAATATGTGTTCTATACATTATTTAATTCAATGTCGTTGATGTTTGTATTTCTTTAAATATGTTATATCATTTCAAAGAAATCACATAAAGAGAAAAAATAAGATTGTGATAAAACGAGAAACACCGTGAAAATATGAGCGAGCTTTACGAATTTTTAAACAATTAAGAGAGAATAAAAAGAGTTATATAGTAAACAAAAATTACAAAACTAAAAATCAAATAAAATAATAAATATAAGTTGTTTAAATTACCTAATAAATTATAAGTATTTTAGTATTATAATAATTATGTGTATGAGGATGGAGACACGTGTGAAGAGAGAGACACGTGGATATCATTTCCAATAAGTAGATATCTACTTGATTTTATTATTCTAGACAAAACTTAAATAAGAAGAAAACTCAAAATTGAGATGAGTGTCTGCATCATCTCGTACACTTAAAACCTCTAAATTCTACATTTATATTTCGTGTTAAACATATTAGATTATAAATAGTCATATATTCTCTTCATAAATAATTTTTTATATAATTGGATTTTAGAGAGACTTTAAAGCTATTTAAAATAATAGAGTTTTCTGTGTTGAGAAGATAATAAAAATAGAAAATAAATAAGCAGAAGAAAAATCCATATCAAAATTTTCCTATATATTTTTATCATTAACCTTGCTTAATAAAATTATATAAATATCTATTATTTAATTAAACTTTTTGTTTTGTTTTAAGAACACTCTGTTCAACTGTTTTTGTGACATCCCAATAATATACGTCATGCATATACTAATAAGACGTCATCACATACAATACTAGAAAAGAAGTCAGAATTTAGGATGACAGTTAAGTACTTAAGAATTAGGGATTACAGTTATCCAAATTCAGGAGAAATGTGAAACTTGAAGAGCTAAAGTATCTAAAAAAACATAAAAAAGAAAGTGTTTCAAATAACAAGAGAGGTTATGAAATCCTAGAGCATCTAGGCAGCTGCATCTCCGTTCTCCTCCAAGACGTTCTCCACAGTGACTTCATTCTCCTCTGCTCACATCCAAAAAGGATGATCATCGCAAAAGAAGAACATACAACATACACAAACAGCAAGCAACAATGGCAAGGGTGAGCTAATTATATAAAAAAAAAACATGCATCTTGATAAACATATTTCATACAAGGAACAATTATAATCAAACAGTAGAGCACACAACTTAAAATAGATTATATTCTAGACTGACTCGTCCGGACTTTAAAACGAGAGTCGGGCTATGGCGAGTCTTGCACCCGTGGTGACTTATGAAACTTGGGTTCCCCACCCTGCCACACTCACGAGGTTAGTCCGTTCCGCGCCTTGAGGCATACTGGGAGCCCCCAAGACTAAGGACCTCCTGCTACTTCTCACCACATGATTCAACCTCTCTAAGTGAGTTTGATTGTCCATTGAAGCGTCAGAATGACTCCCAAGACTGAGCCCCTACTTTCATTTTAAAACACTAAGGATCTCACCGAGAGATCCTACATTTACCACCATCAACACACTAGAAATCATGTTTTATACACCTTATGCTTTTGATAGGTTCTAAAAATATAATATAATATAAATATAATGTATATTATAAGTAAGAAAAACTTTACGTTAATAAATATAATACTAAACGTAATATAATATATATATTATAAGTAAAAAATATATATATATAATTCTAACGTAATATAATATATATATTATAAGTAAAAACTTTACGTATATATATATAATTCTAACGTAATATAATATATATATTATAAGTAAAAAGTTTACTTTACTTTATATATAACTAAACGTAATATAAATATAATATATATATATTATAAGTAAACTTAACGTTAATATATATATATATATATATATATATATATATATATATATATATATATATATTTATTTAAGTTATCTAAACTAGTATGTTGTACTCTAGACTTTAAACATCCAACTTTTACATTTTATTTCCTCTCATAGTAATCCAAAACAGTATCTGCGTACCTCCTTACTACCCATATCAATGCCATTTTTACTTACTTTGACCAACTTCTAGCATCCATAACTCGTGATACATGTCTATTTAAACTAATTTGTTCATTTAAATTTGTTCCTAGGGTAAAAATGAGTTGATCTAGGTGTGTTCTTGGCTAGAATTTCCACATTCCTAAGGCTTAGGGAACTAAAGTCAGAATGATCATTTTTAATGTGTTCTTGCTCAATTTTATGCCTCACACAGGTTCCCTTTCACTAATTTAAGTTAACTAAACAACTCAAACACCCCCGATACCCCAGACACACAAATTCACTATGCTAGTTCCCTCTTCCCCAAACTAAATAAAATCAAATTAAGCTACTGATCCTCTGCCTAAGGGTTCTACTCTCTCCCACCTTCTCATACCCCAATTGGTCAACGGAGTGGGAACAGATGTCCACCGCAGCGGACTCACCTTCTTCACCAACACGTATGACTAGTCACAACGTACTGGACCAGGCCAGGGTTGTTCTATGATCAGGGACGTGCCAGCTCTGGTTTTTAGGTTCCCTCTATCCTACCAACAAAGAAGGTATCCTAAGCACTCTGAGTTTGGCTCTCTTAAGGTACTATGATCATTGTACTGTTATCTAGACCCCCCTTCCCTTAAATCAGTGCCTCACTTCCACTCACAGACCTAGTTCTACACAGCCCAAGTCCCTCATCAAAATAATAGAGCAACAGGATTTCCAGTAATCCAAGACAACTTCAATATAACAAAATTTCACTGCCCATTTAATCAAACAGAGCCAGTTTAGTCTCATACTCATTTAAATCAACCAATCAGTATGACAATGGCAAGAAAACAGATTAGGCTCATCAAAACCAATTACAGAGCCTCAAACGAAAGCAGTATAAGACATATCAATTCCAACAGGCACCCCTTTTTCAGAGCACTTCACAGTCACATAAAACAAGCAAATAATCAATAAAACAGATTCATTTCCATACAAAAAAATCAGATTCCAATTCACACACACTTGTATCAGTTCAAGAATAAATACAAAGAGAATTACATATTTTATATAATAGCTCCCCTTACCTGGAAACAAGCAACAACAAGCTCACTCAACGCTTCTAAAGTGCTCCTAGCAATTAGGGCACAGGTGAGAAACTGCGAATCACCAAATAGGTGATGGAGTTTAGCTCTTTGAGCTGGAAAAATTTTAAAATGATAGAATAAAATTACGCAAGACTCACGGAATCAAAAAGATGAATTCTAGGGCAAGAACAGAGAAGAGAAAGAGGGAAAATCTACTTACCGTGCGGAACAGGGAAATGTTCGGTTGGAATGGAAGCTCTCTGCACCAGGAACAATTTGGTAGCAAGAACTTAAAGATTGAACGGTTTAATCTTCTGAAACTGTAGAGAGAAGGCAGAGGAAAATTTGGGTTAGGGTTCTGGAGTTTCTAGAGAGAGAAGAGAAATGGGAAAAATGAAGCTTCTGACTTTTGGCTAAGTCCCCCAAAGGCTCTAGTGCCTTGGTCTGATGGCCTGTGGCCTTTCCAGAGGCCCAATGACTTATAATTTAAGGGACCCTTACAGTTTTTTTTTTTTTAACTTAATTTGAAGTGCCTGAAAATAAATTTGATTTGAGATAAAGTTTATCATTTTGGATATCCTATTCTCGTAGGAATGGTAAAGATTGATGTTTTTTTTTTTTTTAACTTTTGTTACTATATTTTTTATTTTTGCAAGATTCATAAACTTTTGCTACGATATTTTTTATTTTGAAAGATTGATTATTTAATTTTTAACTTTTGTTACGATATTTTTTTTTTTAAGATTCATAAACTTTAACGTAAAATAGAAGTTGGAAAATTGTGACATAGTCAGTTGTCATCTCTATTAGAAAGACTGACTTTAGACCTTTAAATGGGTGCAAGACTTGGAATTTTCAAACATAAGACTTGCTTTTCTTTTTGGAAATTGGTAGGCATCTTCACCAGATTAAGACTTCAATATAAAATAGGAAAAATAAAAAAAATAATATGAGAAATTTCAAGAACATAAAAATTGAGGAACTATAGTTCAATGATATACAAATTAAATTAAGTATTATTAATTTTTCTGTAAATTAAAAAAAAAATATCATATAAAAAATTACAAGAATCATAAAAAAGAAGAGTAGCTAGCATTGTCTGCAGCCGAGATTCTTATATATAGATTAAACTCAATGAATTGGTTGCAATCAAATCCATATTTCTTCCGTATGAGAAAAATGGGATGGGTTCGACTTTCCTACTTCTTGATCTTTCAATGTTTGCTCCTTCATTTTCCTTCTTATAATTGTTTGTTGTGCAACCCTCATGACAAATCTGCCTTATTACAATTCAAAAACTCATTTCTTACTAACTTTTCATCTTATGTTTTTCCGTCAGAAGATGTATTTTGTTCCTCGTATTCTTCAAATATAAAATCTTGGAATAACTTGACAGATTGTTGTGGGTGGGATGGGGTCACGTGTGACATCAGATCAGGCTATGTGATCGGTCTCAACTTTTCCTGCAGTGATCTTAGAGGTGAGCTACTTGGTCCTAATAGCTCAATTTTCCGTCTAAGACACCTTCAACAACTTACTATTGCTTTTAATGACTTTTCTGGATCTTCGATACACTCTACAATCGGTGACCTTGTCAACCTCACCGATCTAACTTTGCTTAACTTTGGAATGACTGGTGATGTTCCCTCCACAATCTCCCACTTGTCAAAGTTAGAATATCTTCTTATAGGTAGCATCGACTCGTTACTTAATGATCCCACCAAAAGCTACTCCAAAATTAGAATTGATGATTACACATGGAACAGACTCATTCACAACGCAACTAATTTAAGTGATATTCGTTTATATGGCATGGACATGTCTTTTATTAGAGAGAGTTCTTTGTCATTATTGACCAATTTGTCATCCTCTTTGGTTTCTCTCCATCTCTTGGACACTCAGATCCAAGGGAAATTACCCACCAACATCCTCAAATTACCTCATCTTCAAGAAATTGATCTCTTAGGGAATAAAAACCTTAGAGGTGAACTTCCGAAGTCCAATTGGACTACTCCATTAGGATTCTTGTCTCTCTCTCGAACTGCTTTCTCTGGATACATTCCAGATTCCATTGCTCAGTTGAAGTCTCTCAGCTTACTAGAACTATCGGATTGCAACTTTGATGGATTTATTCCACCATCATTGTTTAATCTTACTCAACTTTCTCTCTTACAATTAGCACGTAATAAATTAATTGGCCCCATTCCAACCCAAATAACCAAACTCTCTAAATTATTGCTCCTAGATTTGAGTGGTAACATGTTAAACGGACCAATTCCTCATGGGTGTTATTCTTTGCCTTCTTTATGGGTTTTGGATCTTAGTCAAAACCAACTCACAGGGTCAATTGGTGAATTCTCAACCAATTCTTTGCAAGCTTTGAGTCTTTCTAATAATAAACTGCAGGGAAATTTTCCAAATTCAATATTTCAATTCCAAAATCTTACTTATTTGGATTTGTCATCAAATGGTTTGAGTGGTGTCGTGGACTTTCACCAATTTTCAAAGCTTAAAACTCTATTTGATTTGGATCTTTCTCACAACAGTTTGCTCTCACTAAAATTTGAAAATAATTTTGATTGTATCTTACCCAACCTTCAGTACTTATATTTATCTTCAAGTAAAGTAAGTAGTTTCCCAAAATTCATAGCACCAAACCTGGAAGCTTTAGATCTTTCTCATAACAGAATTCGTGGAAGCATTCCCAAATGGTTTCATGAGAACCTCTTGCGCTCCTGGAAGAAAATTAGTCACATTGATCTCAGTTTCAACAGGTTGGAAGGAGATCTTTCTGATAACAATCTGCGAGGCAATTTGACAAAATTCTTAGCACCAAACCTGGAAAGTTTAGATCTTTCTCATAACAGAATTCGTGGAAGCATTCCCAAATGGTTTCATGAGAACCTCTTGCGCTCCTGGAAGAACATTCGTCGCATTGATCTAAGTTTCAACAGGTTGGAAGGAGATCTTCCGATTCCACCTAATGGCGTTGAAATCTTTTTAGTCTCAAATAATGAGTTGAGTGGGGACATTTCTTTAGCAATGTGTAATGCAAGCACCCTTTCTATACTCAACTTGGCTCACAACAACTTGACAGGACTTATTCCACAATGCTTGGCAACATTTCCTTCTCTTTCAACGTTGGATTTGCAAGACAACAACCTTTACGGTAGCATACCTTATAACTTTTCTAAAGGAAATGCCTTTGAGACTCTAAAGTTGAATGGAAATCAGTTGAAGGGACCGTTACCACGGTCTTTGGCTCATTGTACAAACCTTGAAGTTTTGGACCTTGGAAATAATAACATAGAGGATACGTTCCCCCATTGGTTAGAAATTTTGACAACTTTACAGGTACTCAGCTTACGGAACAATAAATTTCATGGTGTCATCACTTCTTTCGGCACCAAACTTCCATTTCCTAAGTTGAAGATTTTTGATATCTCTGATAACTATTTCACCGGACCCTTGCCAGTGTCATACATCCACAACTTTCAAGGAATGATGAATGCGAATGACAATCAAACTAGTTTGGAATATTTGGGTAATGATAGTGTATATAATGATTCAATAGTGATTGTGATGAAAGGGCTGTACATGGAACTCACGAGGATACTGACTGTTTTCACAAGCATTGATTTATCAAATAATATGTTTGAAGGAGAAATTCCAAAGGTCATTGGAGAGTTGCATTCTCTCAGAGGGCTTAACCTTTCACACAATAGAATCACTGGTACCATTCCAATATCATTGGGTAATTTAAGTAATTTGGAATGGTTGGACCTCTCATGGAACCAGTTGAAGGGTGAGATTCCCATGGCTTTGACAAATTTGAATTTTCTGGCGGTCTTGAACCTTTCACAAAACAAGTTTGAGGGAATGATACCTAAAGGTGGACAGTTTAACACATTTGAAAACAATTCATATGTTGGAAATCCAATGTTGTGTGGAATCCCTTTGTCAAAATCCTGCAAAGAAGATAAAGAAAAGTCACCATATTCAACACTTGATAAAGAAGAATCCGGATTTGGATGGAAATCCATTATAGTGGGGTATGCATGCGGGATGATCTTTGGAATAATATTGGGTTGTAATATATTCTTCTTTGGAAAACCTCAAATGCTTACAAGACTTGTTGAAACATGTTTCAATGTGAGACTGATCTGATAAGAACAAGACAAACCTTACAAATGGTTGGATGATGAATTAGTACACTTTTAGTTTAGTATGGTTATTTTTTATGTGCCTTTTCTGTAGTTTTAATTTCTACTTTCTCTATCTCATGCTATCAATTTCATCTTATGCTTATGTTGTAAGATGTCAAACCTTCTTAAGGTAAATTCTAATATTGAATCTTCAGTAAACACAATTAATCTTATATTAGCTGGATGCTTATAGCCTATAGATTAGCACAATTAAATGAAAAATTGTCTCAATAGGCTCAAATTGTGTCCCTCAATGTAAATGATGACGAAGGAGTGAACATGACAGTTTTTTTTTTTTTTACAATAAAGAAATAAAATTAGAAATTAACAAGTGAACACATGACAGTTTCTTTGACAAAAAAAATATTTAAAAGTTAACAACTGATAAATTAAATATTTATCAATAAATTTTTAATTTATAAGTTTTATGTATATAAACTAGTTCATTAGTTTAAAAGTTTTTAGTAGATATGTTTGATAAGCTAGTTAATAATATAAAATTACACAAAAGGATAACTAAATAGAGTTTATATTTTTTTAAAAAATTATAGTATTATATTAAAAAATAATTAAAAAGAAATAGTGTGGTATCTCACATAGAAATTGATGAAGAGATGTTTTTGTCTCATTAAAATTGAAAATAGATAATAATAAACAAAAGTATGTTAAATATACAAAATATAATAAAATATAGATTTAATAGGTTTGGAGGTCCCTATATTTGGGAATTTGTTTCAATTGGGTGCTCCAATTTTGGAAGTGATCAATTAGGTCCCTAATTTTGTCAATTTGAATCAATAAAAGTCTTTCCGTTAAATGCAGCGGTGTCATCTGGATTTAACAGCATTTAACGGAAAGACTTTTATTGATTCAAATTGACAAAATTAGGGACCTAATTGATCACTTTCAAAATTGGAAGACCAATTGAAACAAACTCCCAAAGGACCTTCCAACATATTAATCCTAAAATATAAGAGATAATAATATAAAAAAATTAATTAAATTCTGAAATATAAATTGAATAAAATAGACTATAAATTAAAATTTTAAAATATTTTGTTAAATATTCTTTTGCTAGTTAAACGACTTTTTAATGCACTAGAACATATTTTTAGTAACTAGTTAAAAATATACATGTAAAATACCAAAAACGAAAATTTATACCACGTGAATAGTTTTTTTTTTTAAATAACACAAAAAGTAAAGAGCTTTTATCAATAATCAATAAATTTATATATATATATATATATATATATATATATATATATATATATATATATATATATTCATAAAAACAGAAGAAAGAAAAAACAAAAGCAATGTAATACTTTTCTGACAGCATGCCTTATTTGTTTATGATTGTTTTATGTTGTGGATATTATAAACTGTACATTGACAGAAAACTATATTATTATAAATACTGTTGAATGGGAAAAAAATTTCAAAATAGAATTGAAAAAGGAGAACTTTTTCAGTAGAATTATTTTTCAAAGAAAGAGCAACATTATAACTTCGTTATTTTTCCTCGTGAGAGGGATTTAGTGACATGGAATTTGCCCCTTCTTTTCATCATATTATGTTCACAGTTGATGAATAGTCTCGATATCAATTGACCGGTGATAAGCCACGTAGGATCTGCGATATGGAATACTGATAATATGTTGTAATCCAAGTTGGATTTGTTAATACAGTTGGCTGGAAAGTCTGCAGAAGATTCCACTTGGGAGAATGAAATTGTGCTTAGGAGTCAATCATTTGTAGACACTAGGAACGAAATAAAATAAAAAAGATAAAAAAAAAAGTGTTGAAATAATCACTTTGAAGGACCTTAAAATGGAATTTTTGCTTGAGTTACCTGAGCACAAAGATTATGATTGGCTAAGTGATGTCACAAACAATAATGCTCTTTCTTTGAAATTGGATCCCATCTAATAATAAAAGTGTAAGGTAATGTCAGTTTGTTGTGGACTGTGTAGAATGAAATTATCTTCTTGAACCAAATCCATTTCTGTTGCATAGAACGTGTGCACTTGTATTGGCAGTCATCACGTGTAATTTCACTCTGGTTCAACAGGAGTTTGCGAAATGGCCTCTGCTGATAATGATGGCCGCAGGAGAAGGTATAAACCAGGCCCTAAAAATGGTATCAATGATATGGGAAGAAGCCAAGAACCTTTGTCAAACCTGCAAATTGGATTAGCGTTAAAATATGTGCTACATTGTCTTTTATTCACTCCGTTCCACAATAACTGCAGTTTAAGGTTTTCCCACACAGGTTTTTTTTAATCAAAATAGGTAACCAAAACATCATTGTGTCGACTCTAATCTCAACTAGGTTGACACTTCTCACACAGATTAAGAATAATAAGTGTACCACCTTTTGAAATAACTAGTCTCACTTTTTCAATAAATAAATTGCTCTGAATGAGAAAAAAAAGAGTAATTAATTTGAGGATTAACTAGGAAGAGAAAGAATTAATACTTCATTGGAATGTGAGAGCATCAGTCAATTTGGAAATTTTTTTACATGACTAAAACCGCAGTTATCATGGAACGGAGGAAGTATATAACTAGGCCTAGGAAATGAATGTAAAAATTGAACTAAGAACTTATATGGCAAGTAATTTACCATTTTCGTGCTGTCATGTCGTTGTAAACCCAGAATGGTGCAAATGTGGAAAGTACAATAAAATCAATGGAGGTGATATGAATCTGCAATATGAAAACTTAACCTTAGCACCTAACATTTCCAATTTTATGCAAAATTGACAGTGTAAATCATGAACATGAAGTCTAAGAACTGCATTCTAATGTAGTCATGAACTTGGCCTAGTAGACCAGCAATTGTTGAATTTACATTGCATTTCATTTAGCAAAGATCACGATAACAAGATTGAAAAAGTCTATGACACTGCTAAGGCTTATATAATGAATACAATGAATAGTCATGCCAACTTGTTGAAATGCTGAGTATGAACTTACAAATTTGCTTTCCCTGAAGTACTGGTAAAATTCTTTCCACACATCTTGTCCAGCTAAACCAGCATAAATTATGATGGCTACCCCTGCAACAAGTGATATCTGATGTGCAAGTACGATAAGTTACATCCTTCAATAAAATAAATTAAAAAGAAGAGACTGCTGAGATTATGCTATACATTTGTCCATAGGGCTATTCCCATGGATCTTTCATAATAGGGGCATGCTGACAAGCATGTCTAGGAAGAAAGTTTTTCAATGAGTATTAATGGAGAGCCTTTTGAAAACTATTCCAAACCATCATGGTTGTTAAGTTTCATCATGATCATATGCTGCTTTTATTGATCAGGAAAGTTTAAGAATGAAAAGAATGGGAAGAGAAATCCAAAAAGTTAAAAATATATTGATTCCAAACAAACAGTAAGACTAAAAGCAGTTGAATATGAAAACCTTCCAAATATTTTTCTTTCACTGCACCAATGTATGCAGCAGGTTGTGTGTTTGTTAATGACATACAACTATGAAGTTTTTATATAAAACACAATGATGCAACCTCTGCGATGGCATTTTTTAATCATTTTATAAGTCAAATGTACACTGCATTTTAAGTGTTTCGCCAAAGATAAACATGAGATTGCAAATGGGGTGTTTTTTCTTATGATCATGCAAAGTCACCTAACTATGGAATCATTGTTCAGAAACTATAATTTCACTTGAAAAACTTTGCAACATGAGGTTGAGATGAGCATTACCAATGCAGTTACTTTTGATTCCAGAAAATTCAAGGGCCATGTTTTAAGCTGAGTTTCTTCGACAGGAGGTGCTGGCGGTTTCCAAAGTACAAAATAAGGAAGAAGTGCATATGCACCTCCAAAACATGAAAGTATGAGGAAGGGCCATACAGGAATACTGTTTTTTGAGCTGTAGAACAACAAATGGAAGATATGAAATCAGCTTCAGGTATTGTCAAATAGGACATATACATAAGATAACACAAAATTATTATATTTAAAATTCGTATTCTAAGTCAAATGACACCTAATAGTACGATACATGAATGATTTGGTACAACGTTGTGCTTACTGATATTAATCACATAATTAGTACAACATCATGATCAATTCCTAGAACTATAAATTTTCATAACACAACTCAACTAAAAGATAGAGGTTTATGAGTGGCTTGAAATCTGATAAAAGAAACATATTATTTATGTTGGAAAAATATACATAGCAAAGGGAAGTACCTTCTTCCTGTAGGAAGCAAGAGCATGCTATATACCAATGGCCACAAGCCCATTATATACCACAATGATACTAACACTTCATTCATTCTGAAACCATCATCCCCTTTTAGATTCAGGAGCTTTTTCAGGAAATATGAATCCCTTGACTGAATGAAAGTAAAATCTCACAGTTAAGGCAAAAGGAAAGTAAAATTAAAAACATTGGAAGACAAAAACTGCAAAGGCTACTTTCTGTGATGAATCCAAGACTCTTAAATCAATATATGAGTCTCTCACTGAACTGCAGGGTCAATACATAAACTTAAGGCTATTAAAGAATAAAAGATTAATGCAGTAATTGTAATTTCACAAAATGAGGAGGTGCAACTATCTACCGTAAAATGACTCTGGGTTCGCCATAGACTACTTTTGTGCTCTTATAAGAGGACCAAAGAGTATATTGAATCCTTAAAGATCTTACACAGTATATTGATTTCCTATTTTAGTCAATGAGGGACTCTAACATTGTTGAATCTCAGCTCAATGAGCCTTATTTTTGCAACGATTCTAGAAAAAATCCTCTTGTGGATAATAACTATAATTTCGATTCTCAAATAATATTAGAAGGTTTTGTTGTTGTGGTGGAGATTATATTTCCTCTACAATTATTTTTTATTCTCAAATGAACTGATATAAACAAATCACAGGTAATACACATTCGAATATCCAATCGTATCCCATCCCTATGGAAATCGAATTTTATATAATGATTAGCACATTTCAAATTGGAAAGAACAGAACATACCGGGGTCTGGTTTGGGGTGAGAAAGAAGACATAGTAGATGAGTGCTGCCCACAGGAGAAAGAGCAAAAAGGAGGTTGTCCAGTCTCTTCCATCATTCCCACCAACTTCGCTCTCTTTCTTCAAGCTATGGCAGATTTGGAAACCACTCTTTTTCTGAAACGGAACGAACAGAGTTTTGATTCTTGCTCTCACACCAAGTGATTTTGGCGTTGGTGAAACTCTGAGAGGAGGAAAATTGTTGTGGGGATGAAGTGAAGCTCTGAAACTTGTCTTTTTGGTGAGAGTGGGAAAGTTGGGAGAGAAGAAAATGGGTTGAGCCAACAGCATGTTGTCTTATGGCTAACCCGATGACCATCTATATTTTAGTGCTCTCATATTCCTATCTCTCGCCCCTCACTCACTATCTGTATAGAAAGAGACAGGTATATTATATAATAATAATAATAATAATAATAATAATAATAATATAAAAACTGAGAAGATGATTTGCCTGCATGGAACCTTAGCTGGTCTTCTCATGCTCAAATTCTCGAAATTAAAATTTAATGTAATGAAATATAAAAAAAACTATTTGTGATGAAAAAAAAAAGTTGTTCAACAATAAAAATATAATTTTTGTAACTAAATGTTTTGAAAATAGAGAATATTCTTTATAGTTTATTTTATTTATAATTCTTTTTATCTTAAAATGTTGCATATTATTACATATTATTTGGACTCCAATTCTAATAGGAATGGTGGAGATTGATGATTTTGAATTTTTTTTGTAAACTTTTGTTGCAATACTTTCTTTTGTCTAATATTATATATATATATATATATATATATATATATATATATATATATATATATATATATATATATATATACACATATATATATGTATACATATATGTACCGTCCCCGTCCGGCCACACCCGGCCTGGCCAAATCCGCCCTCCCGTTCGGTCATTGTTCAGAGTTGATGTACCGTCCCCGTCCGGCCACACCCGGCCTGGCCAAATCCGCCCTCCCGTTCGGTCCTTGTTCAGAGGACCACCAGGACGATCCCGGCCAACCATAAGCCATAATAAGTGATTAAAGCCCCTAACGAGGATTAAGATGTGATTGGGCCGCCATTAGGCCCACGAAAGGTAAAAGCCCATTACACCCAGTATAAATAAGAGTCCCAGGTATGACTTCAGGAGGGGGATTTTCATCTCTGCTTATCATACATTCCTTTTTAATACCGCTCGGTCAAATAACTGACTTGAGCGTCGGAGTGCCTTTAACAGGTACCCGCCCACCCGGCTTGGAGAACTAGGAGGGAGAACATCTGGTTCCAACAGGAGAAACGCCTGGCCTTCACCACCCGTCCGGCTCCACAAACAGTCCAACCTTCACCGTCCGTCCGGCTCTCCACACTGTCATGAACGCTCCAGCTTCGTCCGCCCCGCTTTCGACTCTCGGCACTAACTTATACCGAAACATCAATGGCGCCCACCGTGGGGCCGAGTGTGCATCCCCTTTTGTAACCGCAGGGTAAGGGTGAGCAGTGTTCTTCGCAACCTCGGGAAAGCTTCTCCAGCCACTCGGTCCCGGCCATTAGGCTTCAACCGCTCTGCCAACATGGCCACCTCTCAAGGCACTTGGCCTTTCCCGCTCGGCCACCACTGTTCGATCATGAATCCGACCTCATGTATTTTGGCCTCCAAGGTCTCAACCTCGGTCGTTCGGCCTCATGGCCCTTCGGCTCAACCTCGATCGTTCGGCCTCCTGGCCCTTCGGCTCAACCGATTACCATTCGGCCTCCAACCATCCGGCCATCCGTTGGCCTCCACGTCGGTCTCCTAAGGCCCCTATCATTTGGCCATCCCTTGGCTCCACCTCGTCGGTCATCTATTGGGCCTCAACCCCTAGGCCTTCGGCATCAAGCTCTCAGCCGTTTGGCCTCATTCTTAGCCAAATTTTTGGTATCATCACTCTACATTGGCCGTTCGGCCCTCGAGCTCTCGGCCGAACATTGGTCTCAAACACCCAGGCCTTCAGCCTCAAGGCTTCCTGGCCTCAATCTCTTGGCCCTCTTGGCCATGAACCCCTCGGACAACTTTACCTCTCTAGCTACTTGGCCTCAGCCACTTCTCTGCCATACTACCTTAAGATTGCGACAATTCAGTCATAGCCTGACATTTCAGGTATTTCCCCAAACCTAACTTCGCAGGTACCTGGCCAAAATTGGCGTCATCTCAATCGTACGGCCCATCCGTCTCTGTGACTCGGCCATCCAGTTTCAACGATCCATTTCGGCTGTCGGCCATCCCTCTCAACCCGTTCGGTCTCGGCCAGCTTGGCCATCCCTCTCAACCCGTTCGATCTCGACCATCAAACCTCAATTGATCGGCCACCCCTCCAGTTACTCGGTACCGGTCCTCAGGCCCTCAACCGTCCGGCCTCTCGGCCTCAAATATTTTGCCATTCGGCGTCATCTGTTTCTCGGGCAGACGACCTGAAGGCTCAACCGTTCGGCCAGAGGGCAACCTTTCCTATCATTCCATCTCGGCGATTCGACCTCTACCATCCGGATAACTTGACCTCCAGTTCTCGACCTCAGCTATTCGGCCTCATCAAATTCTCAACTAATTGGCCTCAAAATTCAACCATTCGGTCATAGCTTGACCCCTTCGGTAAATCTCTCAAACTTGATTTCGCAGGTACTTGGCCAAAATTGGTGTCAACGCCTCGGCCATCCAGCTGCAATAATTCGGCTTTTCGGCCTTAAAATTCTCGGCCATCAGGTCTCACACCGTTAGGCCTTCCGGCTTTCGGCCTCAATGACTTGCCTCAACCTCTAGGTCGTGTGGCCTCGACGACTCGGTCTCACGACGTCACCCACCTCTCGGCCAGTTGGTTTCTAACCCTTCAGGTACCTTTCAAAATTTGTTTCACAGGTATTCGACCAATTATGCGACTCTTAGAATCCATCTCTGACCACCGTCTTGAAGACACCCAAGTTGATGAACGGAGTATCACTCCTGTCAACTTGGCCGGGCGGTGAACGGCCATGCCTGCCGCCCTCAACATCTTGAAGACACCCAAGTTGATGAACGGAGTATCACTCCTGTCAACTTGGCCGGGTGGTGAACGGCCTTGCCTGCCGCCCTCAACATCTTGAAGACACCCAAGTTGATGAACGGAGTATCACTCCTGTCAACTGGGCTGGGCGGTGAACGGCCTTGCCTGCCGCCCTCAACATCTTGAAGAAACCTAAGTTGATGAATAATTGGATTCAGTCATCTTAGCCGCTCGGCCTCGTGTTCTCGACCACGCAAGGCCTTAACCGTTCAACCTGTCGAATTCAACCAAAATTGGCAATCTCCAAGCTTTCGGCCATTAGGCCTCCAACCGTCCGGCCATCCATTGGCCTCAACACGCCAGCATCCAAAGGCCCTTACCGTTTGTCCATACTTCGATTGTGAAATTAGCATCGCACTCATCTCGGCGGCACGCCACTCGATCTCGGTTAGAACCGTTCTACCTCTCGGCCGCCTAAAGGCCCCCACATCTCGGCTTTTAAAAGCTATCGGTCTTTCGACCTCACTGTTAACCGGATTTGACATCAATGTCTCCTTAACCGTGCGGTCATAGCTGGGCCCCCAACTTCTTGGCCATTCGGCCTCCGAGCTCTCGGCCATCCAGATGCTCGGCAGTGGTCGGCCATTTAGCCTATGGCTCTTGGTCAGCCAAGAGTAGCAACCTTCAAGCTTTCGGCCATCTCGGCCACCTCGGCCACTCGGCCCAGACAATTAGCCAAGCCTGGCATCAACATTCGACCTTGGCCGTTCGGTCTCATGTCCTCGGCCTCCTAAGGCCTCCACTGTCTCGACCGTGTCGGCCTCATGTCTTCGGCCTCCTAAGGCCTTAAACGTCTCGGCCATTTTGGCCTCAAGCTTCTCGGACTCCAGAGCAAAGGCGACTAAAAAGCGAAAACAAACTGGATGAACCCGCCCTTTCCAGGAGGGCCATTTTCAAACCCTTCGCATCATTAAAATCATGCTCGGGCTTGGGGGGCTGATGTACCGTCCCCGTCCGGCCACACCCGGCCTGGCCAAATCCGCCCTCCCGTTCGGTCATTGTTCAGAGTTGATGTACCGTCCCCGTCCGGCCACACCCGGCCTGGCCAAATCCGCCCTCCCGTTCGGTCCTTGTTCAGAGGACCACCAGGACGATCCCGGCCAACCATAAGCCATAATAAGTGATTAAAGCCCCTAACGAGGATTAAGATGTGATTGGGCCGCCATTAGGCCCACGAAAGGTAAAAGCCCATTACACCCAGTATAAATAAGAGTCCCAGGTATGACTTCAGGAGGGGGATTTTCATCTCTGCTTATCATACATTCCTTTTTAATACCGCTCGGTCAAATAACTGACTTGAGCGTCGGAGTGCCTTTAACAGGTACCCGCCCACCCGGCTTGGAGAACTAGGAGGGAGAACATCTGGTTCCAACAGAAGAAACGCCTGGCCTTCACCACCCGTCCGGCTCCACAAACAGTCCAACCTTCACCGTCCGTCCGGCTCTCCACACTGTCATGAACGCTCCAGCTTCGTCCGCCCCGCTTTCGACTCTCGGCACTAACTTATACCGAAACAATATATATATATATGTATACATATATATATATATATATATATATATATATATATATATATATATATATATATTGTATTTCTGAAAGTTCATAAACCTTAACGTAAGTTGGAAAATTGTGTCACAGTACTTTTATTTATTTCATCGAAAGTTTCTACCTGTAACGACAATTAATTTACAAAAAGATAATTAAATATATATGATAAGATGCTCTAAAAATTGAAGTCTTGTATGATGATTAAGATAATATAAAATATATTCTATTTTATTCTCGTTAATAATTAATAAGGCTATTCTTATTTAAATTTGTGCTTAAAAACAAATTTAATGCTTTCATACTTTTAAAAAAAAATTTAACTTTCCATTCACACAAATTTACGAAATTCAAAATTCTACTCTTTTTTTTTCTTTTTCCCTGCTTCTCAAATAATGTATATATTTTTAAATTAGATTATGTATTTCGTTCTTATTTTTTGTATAGAAAAATCTTAAATAAGTTCTTTTATTTTTACGTGTCTTAATTTTGTCTCTATTTTTAAAAATTTGATACAATTTATTTTATGAATATTGTATTAATCATGTTAAAAAAATATAATGTGTTAATTTGCATTCTTTTATTTTTTAGTTTTTTAAATATTTGTCACGTTAAAATTATGTTTAAGACCCGTACATATAAAATGTCATTATTTTATTGTATTATAGTTGTTTATTTTTATTTTATTTTATATAATCAATGTATTTTCTTGTAGGTGAAAATGTAATGTATAAAATAATATATATATCATCAATCCTTCAAATCATATAACATATTTTTGTACTTCAACATAAGAATATTTTAATTCATTAAATAACTAATTTAAAGTAATAAAATTATTAAATATTCAAAATAAAAATGATTGGGTAACTCAAGAGTTATTTTAGTATTTAAGGTGGTGGGGTTACAATGGCTTGATTATGACTGTATTGAAGAAAGTGTGCTACACCAGGTTTGTTTCTTTGACCTGTCTGTGCTTTCACATCTAAAATGTCATGAAAAAAATGAGACTGAACTGTAGTTTCTGTTGGAAATGGTAAGATGATTATTGGTAACATAGTTAAATGTATTGAACAATTATTCTTCTGTAATTACTTAACTGAGAAGTATAAATAATTTTTCAAATCTGCTTGTTGCGCCTTCTTTGTTTATTTTGTTTCTCTAATCTTACCTTTCATCGTGGTTCTACTTTTAGGTGTCTGAGTCTCAGTGCCATTGTCATTGTGTTGTTTCCTCAACGTTTTTAAGTTTTATTTTAATATTGGAAAATGGATTCAGCAAACCCTAAGGATGAGAAATCAGAAGATTCTCTTTTCTCTGTTTCTGGGATACCAAACATCACATCAGAGATACTGAATGGCAAAAATTATTTAGCCTGGTCTACTTCCGTAGAACTTTGGTTTCTTAAACAGGGACACTATGATCACTTGGAGAAATCATTGAATGAAATTTCAGAAGAAAAACGTGATCTGTGGAAAAAGGTTGATTATCAACTCTGTGCTTTGCTATGGCAATCTGTTGAGCCTGATGTCCTAGTGATTCTCAGAGCTTTCAAAACATGCCATACTTTTTGGAAGAAGGCTCAGAATGTTTTTGGTTATGACACTCAAGGGCTCTATGATTCTGCAAAAAAACTGGTCACCCTTAAACAACATCATCATGACATGATTTCTTATGTTTCAAAGGCCCAATCTGTAGTTGAGGAGCTGAAAACATATATGCAAGCTGATACTTTGGAAGAAATAAAGAACAAATGTGATAATCTGTTAAAGATGCTGGTTCTTCAAGGAATGCATCCAGATTATGAGCAATATCGCCATCAAATTCTGACTAGTCAAGAGCTCCCTTCCATGGAAAATTTGTTTATTCGTCTTCTAGAAGCTCCTTTCCCTAAACCTGATGGTAATTCAACGGATAGTATTCAATCATCCGCAAATGGGTCCATTCAAGGTAATCGGGAAGGACATGATGGAGGAGGTTGTCCGCAACGTTCACGCTGTGAAAGAATGCGCTTCACTCAAGACGCATGCGATTCACTTCCTGGGCTGCCAGAAGAAACGGTGAATATCTCAAAGCTTGAAAACTTGTATTATCATGTCTGATATTTTTTGTTCCCCTTTTTACTTGCGTATATGTCTTTTTGTGTGTAACCAATATATTGTGCAAGTTTCATTATGTTTTTACTGTAAGCTATTGGATGAATTTTCTTTTATCTCAAATTTATGTATTTTAGGTTCACTTTCTATGTCTAGTTTAGATGACTATTTTGTTTTATGATAGCCATCTTCTATTCAGATATGTAACCTGTCTACATACCCTTAACTAAGTTGTCTAGATTTCCATTTTGATGATGCTTCTTTGAGTATGAAATAAACTGATGTGGAAGGAGAATACCTATTTGAGGTCCCCAATACTGTTAGTCTTGCAGCGAATAATTCATTCATTAGGAGGGATTAACTTACATTGGTGTAAGCTACCAAGCTTTATAGTATTATTTAGGAGGAGCACTTTAATATGCTTCTTGTAACACACACTTTAGAAATCTTTTAAGAACTACAAAATTGAAAGAGAGACTTCGTAGGTAAACTAAAAAAAATGTAATTTTTAGTAAACATTCAAAATTTTGTTCATAAGAGTGAATTCGAAGGTGTGTTACCAGAATTTGTGTAAGTACATTTTGCTGAAAATATATGATCCTGAGAAAGAGGAGCTACATTTACTTTTCTTCAAGTTAAAGTTTTATTGGATTTGAGATGACGGATGTAGGTAATTAATGATTCAATGGTTAAAATAGATTATGTTAGATATATATTATCTTTATTTTATATTTATTTTTATCTTTAGTTAGTTTGTTATTATTTTTTATTTGTATTTTGGGCTTAGTTCATATTTCTTGTATTATAAATAGAAGACTCTATGTGTACATTCAACACAAGGGGAGATTAATTCTATATATAGATTTTCACTATATTCAAGAGATGAAAACTGCATTTTGTACAAAGTTAATTTTGGCATGAGAATAGGTGTAATATAATATAAGTCAACCCTTCTACACAGATGATTTAAACTAATTAGTTGTTTTTATAATTTTTTTTCGTGAGAAGTTTCTTAGGAGTATTTGAAGCCAACATCAAATCAAACTTATTTTGGTGCTGTCATTTAATTTTCTATTTTCTGTTGTTTCTGCTTTATTCTGAAAAATTTGCAATCAATTTCTTCAATGGATTAATGCAGGAGAGGTTGAAGAAAGAACAAGAAGAAAAGGAGCACAAAAAGAAAGAAAAGGCGGAGGCTCACCTTTACACTATTATAAAGGTTCCCTGTGTCTAGTTTCTAACTTGCTATTCAGAATTGAGTACTGTGTGTCTATACACATATGCTGTGTGTCACCTAATCAGGTTGTATTTTGATATAACCTGATAGCATGTGACACTTCTTAGGTGGCACGAGATGAAGACCTTTCAGGGCAGATCGGAAAGGATATATATTTTGATCTTGTAGACCATGACAAAGTGAGGAGTTTCTGTGTCCAAAAACAAACATCTTTTAACCTTTTAAAGGTATAATCTTTAATCACACTTTTTAGCTCTCGTGCTAGATGTGTTTCGGCTTGGCATATCTTATTCATTTCTTGTCAGCTTTGCACCCTGTAGTAAATCTCTCTTGTCAAGAAGTTGCAATTTATTTGGAAAAAATTGGAATTCTGGACAAACTACTTTTCTGACAGCATGCCTTATTTGTTTATGATTGTTTTATGTTGTGGATATTATAAACTGTCCATTGACCAAAATCTATATTATTATAAATGCTGTTGAATGGGAAAAAAATTCAAAATAGGATTGGAAAAGGATAACTCTATCAGTAGAATTATTTTTAAAAGAATGAGCAACACTATAATTTTGTTCTTTTCCTTGTGAGAGGGATTCAGTGGCATGGAATTTGCACCTTCTTTTCTCTATATTATGTTCACAGTTGATGAGTAGTCTCAATATCAATTGACTGGAGATAAGCCACGTAGGATCTGGGATATGGAATACTGATAATATGTTGTAATCCAAGTTGATTTGTTAGTATCTTAGTTTTTCTCACTTCTAAGACATTTTATACATGTCTCTCGTGAAAAATCATTTGTTTTGTTGCTTATTCTGATTAGATAGCTATTGTTAGAAGACTGTTAAAGTATAAAACTTATGAAGCTTTAGCCGAAAGAAAACATATTCCATATAAATCTTTCTGTTCTTTGATTTTCTATTTGAATTTGAACATGTTACAAACAAAAGCCAAAAGTTTACCGGAGACACAGCTTTGATTGACATGGACATGGGCACAGAAATTTGAAAAGTCTTGAATGAAAAAAGAGTTATTGTCTTAAAAATTACCTCAAGTTATTGTTGAAGAAACATTACTATCTGATTGTTATGGTATTTTAGTTTAATTTAGCATAAAAGGATAAAAGAAAAGTGCAACTGAGTATATGAAATATTTATAAAGTGTTCTGCATGGTTACTTATCTAACACAGCTATGAAATAAATACTATTAGGAAATATAAATGCTTTACTATATGCTTGCCCGAAACACCTACTTTCATTGGTTTCTTTTTTTGAATCTGATTGCTGGCTGATCCGTGTGATTAACAGGAAGAGGTTGCTAAAGAGTTTAACATACCAGTTCAGTTCCAGCGCTTTTGGCTGTGGGCAAAGCGGATAAACCGTACATATCGTCCATATCGACCGTTGACACCCTTGGAAGAAGCACAATCTGTATTATTTTGCTTATATACCCGCATTCCAGCTTTATATCCATTTCTTGTTTACCCCACATATGTGTGTTGAATCTGTTTTTTGCTTCATGTCTATATCAACATGCCAAAATCTTGTTAAATTCCTGGCTGATTTGCTTCTTTTGGATTGTATTTCTTGGGCTTGGCATAAAGTTAATTCTGTGTTGGCTTTGCTTTTAAACATTTCATTTCTCCCAGGGTTGGGTAGTTGTTTATTTCTGAAAATGAATAAGAAAAGCAACTGGTAAACATTTAAACTACTTTTTGTGACCGAGGTTTGCTTCATTCTATTGTTATTTATATCTCCCAGCTTTTGCTTAATTTCTGCCACGTATTTCTCTGCTATCTGAAGTTGTTCATACTTTTTGTCGAACTGATTTGAATTACAGGTCGGACAGTTGAGAGAGGTATCAAACAAGGTTCACAATGCAGAGTTGAAATTGTTTTTGGAAGTGGAGCTCTGGCTGGTAACATTTGTTTTTATGGAAGTTGTATTCCACTTTGATTGTATGAACATGAATATTCAAATTTTGTCCTTCTGACAAACTACATCAATATTTAGGATTTACTTCCTATTGCACCACCTGACAAGACAAATGATGATATATTACTTTTCTTCAAGTTATATGATCCTGAGAAAGAGGAGCTACGGTACTGAGTAATGTCTATATTTGAACTTCTGGTTTTGACAAAACATGAATCTTTGATGCATCCGATGTATTTCCCTCTTGTGGCAGTTATGTTGGAAGGCTCTTTGTGAAGAATACTGGTAAGCCATTGGAAATCTTGATGAAATTAAACAAAATGGCTGGTTATGACCCTGATGAAGAGATTGGACTATATGAGGTTTGTTTGTCTTCTCGTTTAAGATTTTATCATTTGCTGAACACCATGAAAATTTTTAGACTGCTCTTCATCCTTGTATGATCTAAACACTTTATATTTGTTTAATAACTATACTTCATCCTTGTATGATCTAAACTTTATATTTGTTTAATGACTGGACTTCATTCTTGTATGATCTAAATACATTTTATTTGTTTAACAACTGCACTTATATCTGCACGTACCTTTTATTATAACATATAAATTAGGTTCTAATCTCAATGAGTTTCTTTACTCATGGCATTTGTAAATTTACCGTGTCTACTATTGTTCAGGAAATTAAGTTTGAGCCAAATGTTATATGCCTACCTATTGATAAGAAATTAACATTTCGAGCTAGCGAGGTAAATTATAAAGCTATTGGTGCACTTTGTCTTTTAATATCTTTGATTGTTTATTGATTTGTTTTTTCTAAATTTGCAGTTAGAAGATGGAGATATTATATGCTTTCAGAAAGCTCCTGCTAAGGAACATGTCCGCTATCCTGATGTACCATCATATCTAGAATATGTGCACAACCGCCTGGTACTTTTCTTTTTTTGGTTCATTTAAAGGCAATCTGTGTGGATTGATGTGATGCTAAAATTATCACCACCCAACATTCAATTGTATTATGTTCCATTTTCTCCTCCTTCCTTCTCCGTCCATGCCTGCACATATCTGTATGTTTGTAACCAATCCACCATGTGTTTTTCATTATGTTTTTACTGTAAGATGTTTGCTAGTTTTTTAATATCCATTTCATGTATTTTAGGTTATTCACTTTCGGTCTCTTCATAAACCCAAGGAAGATGACTTCTGCCTCGAGATGTAATCATTGTGTAATTTATTGGAGCAAATCATTAGATCTAATACATTGCAGTTTTAGCTGAGAGAACATGTAAGTATTTACTAATTATTTTGTTTGGAATTACATCCTTACTAATTAATTTATAGGTCAAGGCTCTATAAATATGATGATGTAGTGGAGAGAGTGGCTCAACAACTTGGTTTGGATGATCCATCCATAATCAGGCTTACGCCTCACAATTGTTACTCTCAGCAACCAAAACCCAAGCCTGTTAACTATCGTGGTGTGGAGTATTTGTCTGAAAACCAAATGCTGGTTCACTGTGATCAGGAATCATTGACTTAATGCATAATCTTTCTTTTTGTTTCTTGTTTAAAATTAAAACATCTTATTTCCCTTAATGCATGTCAGACATGGAACATATTGTACTATGAAGTACTTGACACCCCTCTGCCAGAATTACAAGGTTTGAAAACTCTGAAAGTTGCATTTCACCATGCTACCAAGGATGACTAGAGTATACAGTTTTTGAAAATGGAGATGTGGTACATATTATTTCCACGAATGTTACCATGTTTAAATGAAATTTTATGATGAAATGTGATTAATCGAGATGAATGGTTTATGGTATGAGGCCAAAAATACTAGTCGGAATGAATTAATGATGTATACAGTAAATATTAAGCTAACACGAATTTAATAATATATGCAAGTTGTACTAATATCTCAAATGGTAAGAAGATCAAAATTGTGAAAATTGAACTATTGAATAAATCACACACGCGCAATTTCTTCTACAATTTCTTCTTTAATATCCAAAATAGTCTCACGAGCTCAGTGTCAGAGCGGTGCAGCGGAATGATTAACGCGTTCAACAAACCAAGAGTGGGTGAATTGGTTTCTTATCGCAAATCTTTCTTTTAATAATTTTCTCAATAAAAATAATTTCCTTAAAACAATTTAAACAAATTAAAAGAGTAAGGAAGAGAGAAAATTGTACAAGTAATTTTTATACTGGTTCAGATCACAGAGATCCTACATCCAGTTGTTAATCTCAACTGAGAATTAACGCTTCACTAGCACAAACCAACAAACTGTTACAATCACAAAGAAAATAAAACAGTTTAAGGTTAGAACACCTCTCTTGTTACCCCAAGAGATGAAACTCACTTCCTCTGTAACCCACAAGGGATGAACACCTCCTTTGAATCTTCACAAAGGATGAACACCTCTTCCGAATGCTTCACGAAGGATGATAGGCTTTCAACTCAGCAACAGCAACAGCACTCAATCACACTCCCTGTGAAAGTTCTCGCTCTATGCCAATAGCAACAGCACTCAATCACACCACCTGTGAAAGTTCTCGCTCTATGCCAACACGCCAAGTTCTCAAAGCCACAGCACAGGGGTTCAGCAAACCCCAGAACACTTATCACCGCACACTGCAGATAAGTATATAGAAAAATACACTTTGTATTTTCCGTCGTATTTTAGAATGAGAGTCCCAATCTAATTTATAGAGATCTCACTCAAGGATACCTCCAAAAATCCGTTGTCAACTAATTAATTGTGATAATCAATTTTCCACTTATGGTAATTGATTATGCATTTGATGAATGCACAACGGTAAAAAACTTGCTTAAAAATTCTCATAATTGCTCATGATAATCAATTATGGCAAGTCATAATTAATTATTGATAATTGATTATTATAATATAATAATCGATTATCTTGAGTATAAAATGAGGTTTTTTAATTTAAAAATTAATTTTAACACAACGTAAGACAAACAATATATAGAATCAAAGATAAACCACATCCTATACATCAATCTACTAAATTAAAAAAGCTTTAATATAAAAATAAGTCTTCATGAAGATCTTCCTGCAATAAGAGTACTTAAGACTTGACTTTGAGACATCATCAAAATTTCTTCTCTTTAGCTTTATGCTAACAATCTCCCCCTTTTTGATGATGATAAAAAATATTTTGATTTAAAGCTTTTTGTAACCTGTATTGATCTGTAACTCGTACATAACTTAAAGGAGAGGGATTAGTAGACAAAAGATAAATATAATTAAGCCTTTAAACATATTTCTCCCCTTTTTTTTATCATTATTAAAAAGGGCTATGTATGAAAAAAAAAAATTTCTCCCCCTAAAATAATACTCCCCCTTAATAAAAGCATGTATGCATAAAATATATTTCAAATTTAAAGATAGATTCAAACATAAATAATAAGAGATTTAAAATATGTAATTTTGGGATAAAGAACTTTTTTAAAAAAAAATCATTTTTTATTTTTTAAACATACATTTAATCATACCAGATAGGAATTTTAAAGAAAAAAAATATGGTTGATTTATCAAAAATGCACAAAAATGCACAAAATGGATCAAAATGCAATCCTAAGAGATTTCTAAAATTCCTAGATCTATTCTAATGTTTACCCCTTTAGATATGACTCCAATTCCGTTGAGATATTTTGTTGAGATCTTCGTCTTGAGGATTGTCATCATTCTTCTCTTCATCTGTTGTCTTTGTCAAATCTTCAAAATTACCTGCATTAGATTCATTTGACTCAAGAGGTTTGGCCTCAAGGTCCACAATTTTATCAAAGACAAACATGTTTGGAATATTTTTTTTTTTATTTTTTTTTTAAAAAAAAAATTAAAACATTTGAAAAAAAAACCTTAAAAGTTAAACCTTGTCCTTTAAAAAAAATTGAGATCATTTTACAACCCAAATATATCTACCACTTGGAACACCGAAATGCTTAATTTTACATTTATTTGAAGTATGACCATTTTTCATACAATAAAAGCAAGTAACAACATTTGGGTTCCTATAATTATAATCATAATAATTTTGATTATATTTTGGAAAATATTTGATTTTATTTTTATAATTATAATCATTATAATTATTTTTAGGAACATTTTCAATTTTATTACGATAGTGATTATAATTATTTTTGGGAACATCATTAACAACCTTTTTTATTTTTGAATTATTACTACATTCAGCGTTGGTTGTCTTGTCAAGAGGTATCTTTTTCTTTAAACAAGAAGCACATTCTTCAATTTTGGTATATTTACCTTTTTCAAAAAATAAAATTTTGTTTTTCAAATTTTTATTCTCTTCAAGAATAGTTTCAAAATTTGATTTTAAATTTTTATTTTCCTCAAAAATATTTTCAAAATCTAATTTTAAATTTTTGAAATCCTTTTTTAATTTTCTATGAGCATTATTTAATTTCTCTGATTCACATAATAATTCTTTATACGTATCAAGTAATTCACTTTCACTATAATCTGAATTTTCAGAATCACTAGAGATACTTACTTGACTTTCAGAGATGTCATCATCAGCCATCAGACATATGTTGGCTTGTTCATCAGAGTCGCTTGAGCTTGTTGTAGAATCATTGTCTTCCTCCCAAGCAATATATGCCTTCTTTTTCTTGAAGAACTTCTTTTGACCTCTTTCATCATCCTTCTTTGGATTTGGACAATCTGCCTTCATGTGTCCTTTCTCACCACAATCATAGCAACGATAATTTGATGATGATTCTTTGATCTCCTTCTTCCTTTCATTAAATCTTCTTTTTCCTTTGGACTTCATGAACTTGTTGAACTTTTTAAATAAGAGACTCATATTTTCTTCATCTTCTTCAGAGTCATCTTTTTCTTTAAGATTTTTGCCTTTGTCAATCTCAGATTTGAACGCTAAAGTCTTTTTCTTTGCTTTTTCTTCATCCTCGTTCAATCTCCCGAGATCTAGTTCATGTTCTCTCAACTTACCAAACAATGCAGCCATTGACATGGTGTTGAGGTTTTGTGACTCACTGATGGCAGTCACCTTTGGTTGCCAAGTCCTGTCTAAAGATTTAAGAATTTTTATATTTAATTCATCATTATCAAAGGACTTACCTAACCCGATGAGATGATTCACTATATGCGTGAAGCGCTTTTGAACATCTACAATAGTTTCTCCTTGCTTCATGCGGAACATCTCATACTCTTGGATTAGAGTATTTCTTCTAGCTCTCCTAACATCATCAGTTCCTTCATGGGTGACTCTTAGTGTCTCCCACATCTCTTGAGCAGTCTTACAGGTTGAGATCCTGTAAAATTCATCAACAGTTAAGGCAGATGATATTATGTTACGAGCCCTTACATCTTGTTGGGATCTTCTTCTATCATCAGCATTCCATTTTTCTCGCGGTTTGGATTCCTGCAAATTGTTATTAACCACAATAGGAAGCAAAGGACCATTTGTGACAGTTTCCCAAATCTCACTATCAATAGATTCCATGAAAATTTGCATTCTCACTTTCCAAAAAGCATAGTTTTCTCCAGTAAACAATGGAGGTCTATTGATAGAGGCACCCTCAGCAAAGGTTTGATGTTGCCCCGTCATTTTGAATTACTATCAAAGCAAGCTCTGATACCAATTGTCAGAGCGGTGCAGCGGAATGATTAACGCGTTCAACAAACCAAGAGTGGGTGAATTGGTTTCTTATCGCAAATCTTTCTTTTAATAATTTTCTCAATAAAAATAATTTCCTTAAAACAATTTAAACAAATTAAAAGAGTAAGGAAGAGAGAAAATTGTACAAGTAATTTTTATACTGGTTCAGATCACAGAGATCCTACATCCAGTTGTTAATCTCAACTGAGAATTAACGCTTCACTAGCACAAACCAACAAACTGTTACAATCACAAAGAAAATAAAACAGTTTAAGGTTAGAACACCTCTCTTGTTACCCCAAGAGATGAAACTCACTTCCCCTGTAACCCACAAGGGATGAACACCTCCTTTGAATCTTCACAAAGGATGAACACCTCCTCCGAATGCTTCACGAAGGATGATAGGCTTTCAACTCAGCAACAGCAACAGCACTCAATCACACTCCCTGTGAAAGTTCTCGCTCTATGCCAATAGCAACAGCACTCAATCACACCACCTGTGAAAGTTCTCGCTCTATGCCAACACGCCAAGTTCTCAAAGCCACAGCACAGGGGTTCAGCAAACCCCAGAACACTTATCACCGCACACTGCAGATAAGTATATAGAAAAATACACTTTGTATTTTCCGTCGTATTTTAGAATGAGAGTCCCAATCTAATTTATAGAGATCTCACTCAAGGATACCTCCAAAAATCCGTTGTCAACTAATTAATTGTGATAATCAATTTTCCACTTATGGTAATTGATTATGCATTTGATGAATGCACAACGGTAAAAAACTTGCTTAAAAATTCTCATAATTGCTCATGATAATCAATTATGGCAAGTCATAATTAATTATTGATAATTGATTATTATAATATAATAATCGATTATCTTGAGTATAAAATGAGGTTTTCTAATTTAAAAATTAATTTTAACACAACGTAAGACAAACAATATATAGAATCAAAGATAAACCACATCCTATACATCAATCTACTAAATTAAAAAAGCTTTAATATAAAAATAAGTCTTCATGAAGATCTTCCTGCAATAAGAGTACTTGAGACTTGACTTTGAGACATCATCAAAATTTCTTCTCTTTAGCTTTATGCTAACACTCAGTCTCATGTCTCTTTTTTTTTCAAGTTCTTTGTTTTGATTCTGACTCGTTTTCTGCTTTTATATCTTTTCTGGTTGCACCTGATTGCATGTATATATTTATACAATTTACAGAAAATACTTTCCTTTCACACATCACCTATGTATGAGTTTATTTTTTATATTCTGTATTTTTAAATAATAATTAAATTTGTAATGGTTTTAAGTGATTTTTATTATAACAATAAAAATTGTCACGCTTGAATATTCCCCGCTATACACAATTTATATTCTATATTAATTCTAATTTTAAACATATATCTTGATATTAATTAATAGTCATTCTTATTTCTATGATGGTACGGTAATGTGGAATAATCTATACCAACATTTAAAGTCTGAACAATAATTTTAATTTTGATAGACAAGAACATTAATGTTGTTAGACTACGGAACCTTAGGCTGGTCTTCTCGTGCTCAAATTCCCGAAATTAAAAATTAATGTAATGTAATATGAAAAGAAAAAATACTTGTGATGAAAAAAAAAGTTGTTCAACAATAAAAATAAATTTTTTTGTAACTAAATGTTTTAAAAATAGAGTATATTTTAAAAATAGAGTATATTGTTTATAGTTTATATTATTTATAATTCCTTTTATCTTAAAATGTTGCATGCTATTAGATATTATTTGGAGTCCAATTCTAGTAGTTCTGAAAGTTCATAAACCTTAACGTAGAATAGAAGTTGGAAAATTGTGACACAGTAGTTTTATTTATTTGCATTGAAAGTTTCTACCTGTAATTCACGACAAGAATTTGGATCACATTTATTCGATATTGATAGTGAGAATAAACATTATTAATAATTTTGCTTTCCCCCACTGAGCCTCTCATAGAATGAAAAGCTTAAAGGTTTTAATGCTTTCCTCTGAACCAAGTACCTTCTTTATTACATAACCAATAAACTTTTAAACCAAAAATATGAAATTGGTGGCCATCTTTACGACATAAGACTTCAATATGAAATAGGAAAAATAAAATAAAATGAAAATGAGAAAAGTACAAAAACATAAAAATTGAGAAATTAGTTTGATGAAATACTAATTTAAAATTGTCATTAAACTACAGGAACAATATACAAAGTTAAATATTTGGATTTGTTTTCGTCCAGTTTTTTCCCATATGGTTTTAGTTCGATTTTTTTTAATTTTTATATTTTGTTAATTTTGTTTAATTATTTTTTTGATGTCATTTAAATAATTACCAGACATATTAAATAATATATTTTTTGCTATTATTTTGATATTTAAAAAAAATTAATCTTTTAATTTATTTTTTTAATTTAATTTTTATGTTTTTTATTTTTATCAATTAAGATTCAATTTTTTTAAAAGAGATAATTTTGTCTCAATATAAACTGAAGCTAAATTTATTTTTTATATAAATATTAATATTTTTATTAGTTAGTAATTTGAAATTATTGTTAAAACAATTCTATTAATTATATTATAATAATATAGTTAGAATTACATTAAAATTAATTTTAAGAATACTAAAAGTAAAGTTTGAAGTGATCGATGTATTAAATTATATTTAATTCAGCTTAATCAATCACTATTTTTCTTTTAAAACTTTTGTTGCAATACTATTTTTTCTCCAATAATTTTTTTTTTGGTATTTCTGAATAATTCAGAAACCTTAACGTAAAATAGAAGTTAGAAAACTGTGACAAAGTACATTTATTTATTTATTTGATTGAAAATTTCTGCCTGGACAAAAGCTAGGATCACATTTATTACATATTCATAATAAGAATAAATATTATTAATATTTTTGTTTTCAGCTTCTCATTGAATGAAGAGCTCTGAAAGGTAAAGTTACAAAGTCTGGTTTTTGTGCTTTCTCAGGAAACTTTGTACATTCCATACTGCATTCAAGTCTCATCACTCATTTGCTTCTCATTTGTCATTCTTTAGAATATTTGAAACTTTATAGTAACAAACTGCAAGATAGTTTTTCTATGAACTAATGAACATTTCATAACCAATAAACTTTTAAACCAAAATATCACCAACAACTGGATTAGTATGCATTAATCATCTGACTAATACATAATTATTAAAATTTGACACATGAAAACCATATAAAAAAAATCTCACACGTCATTTCTACCAAAAAGTCTGGAGACCTTAAATGGACGCAAGACTAGGAAATTTCCAACATAATACTCGTCCTTTCGTTTTGGAAATCCATAGCCATCTTCACCACATAAGACTTCGATATGAAATAGAAGAAAACAAATGAGAATATTCCATAAATATAAAAATTGAGAAATTAGTTTGATGATGTACTGATTTTCAGAAAATGTCATGAAAATTAATTTAAGTATTATATACTATTTTTTTGAAATTTTAAAATAGCCCAATTTCTTCTTATATATATAGATCAACCTCACTGGATTGGCAGCAACCAAACCACATACCAAATGGGTTGGATTTTAGTGTCATACTTTATCATCTTCCAATCTTTGCTTCTTCATTTTTCTTCATACCATTGTTTGTCGTGCAACCCTGATGACAAATCTGTCCTGTTGCAATTCAAAAATTCAGTTGCTGTTGTGGAACCATCAACTTCGTTTGATACTTGTCACTCGTATGCTCAAAAAACAGCATCTTGGAACAATGAAACAGATTGTTGCGGGTGGGATGGTGTCAGATGTGACTCTGAGTTAGGTCATGTGATTGGCCTTAACCTTTCCTGCAGTCCTCTTAAAGGTGAGCTACTTGGTCCCAATAGTTCCATTTTCAAGCTAAGGCACCTTCAACTGCTTAACCTACTTTCTGGTGATTTATATCCATCTCCAATACACTCTGCAATTGGTGATCTTGTCAGCCTCACTGATTTAACTTTATATTACCTTAGAATTAGTGGTGATGTTCCCTCCACAATCTCTCACTTGTCAAAATTAAAATATCTTGATCTCACTGTAGTATCTCTTGATTCCACACCGAGACTTGATTCATACACTTGGAACAAACTCATTCACAACGCCACTAATTTAAGGAAAATTTCTTTAAGTGGACTGAACATGTCTTCTGTCGGAGAGAGCTCTTTGTCATTGTTAACCAATTTGTCATCCTCTTTGCTTTATCTCCATCTCAATGATACCAAACTCCAAGGGAAATGGCCAACTGACATCTTCCGTTTACCCAATCTTAAAGAAATAAGTATCTCAGCGAATGAAAACCTGAGAGGTGAACTTCCAAACTCCAACTGGACTTCTCCACTAGAAGCCTTGTCTATTGATCAAACTAATTTCTCAGGAAACATTCCTGATTCCATAGCCCACTTGAAATATCTTTACAAACTGTCTCTTTCTAAAAGCAATTTTGATGGATTTATTCCACCATCATTGTTTGATCTTACTGACCTTATTTTCTTACTTTTAATGGAAAATAAATTAGTTGGCCCAATTCCAACCCAAATCACCAAACTCTCCGAATTATTCATGCTAAGTTTGACTGGTAACATGTTAAACGGATCAATTCCTCTTGGGTGTTATTCCTTGCCATATTTATTCCTCTTGGATCTTAGTAACAATCAACTCACAGGGACAATTGGTGAGTTCTCAACTAATTTATTAGAGTTTTGGAGCTTTTCTAATAATAAACTGCAGGGCAATTTTCCAAATTCAATATTTCAACTCCAAAATCTTGTTCATTTGAATTTGTCATCATTGGAATTGGATGGTGTTGTGGACTTTCACCGATTTTCAAACCTTACAGCACTACGGGATTTGGATCTTTCTAGCAATAGTCTTCTCTCTGTAAACTTTGAAAATGATGTTCATTACACCTTACACAACCTTTCATTCTTATATTTATCTTCGTGTAACGTAAGTAGTTTACCAACTTTCTCGGCACCACATCTGGTAGATTTAGATATTTCTCATAACATAATTCATGGAAGCTTTCCCAAAAGGTTTCAGGAGAACCTCTTACACTTTTGGAAGGAAATTAGTTACATTGATCTCAGTTTCAACAAGTTGCAAGGACGTCTTCCGATTCTACCAAATGGCATTCGATACTTTTCAATGTCAAATAATGAACTGAGTGGGGACATTTCTTTAGCAATGTGCAATGCAAGCATCCTTTCTATACTCAACTTGGCTCACAACAACTTGACAGGAATTATTCCACAATGCTTGGGAACATTTTCTTCTCTGTGGGCGTTGGATTTGCAAGACAACAACCTTTACGGAAGCATACCTGATAACTTTTCTGAAGGAAATGCCTTTAAGACTCTAAAGTTGAATGGAAATCACTTGAAGGGACCGTTACCACAGACTTTGAATCACTGTACAAAGCTTGAAGTTTTGGATCTTGGAAACAATGACATAGAGGATACATTTCCCTCTTGGCTAGAAACTTTGCCAACTTTACAGGTACTCAGTTTGAAGTCAAATAAATTTCATGGTAACATTACTTCTTTGGGCACCAAACTTTCGTTCCCTAGGTTGAGGATTTTTGACATCTCCAATAACCACTTTACCGGACCCTTGCCAACATCATATATCGTCAACTTTCAAGAAATGATGAATGTGGATCACAGCCAAACTGGTTCGATATATTTGGGCAACCGTCGTACATATAATGATTCAATAGTGTTGGTGATGAAAGGGTTACAGAGGGAACTCACGAGGATATTTACTACTTGGATAGTCATTGATGTATCAAATAATATGTTTGAAGGAGAAGTTCCAAAAGCCATTGGAGAGTTGAAGTCTCTCAATGGGCTTAACATTTCACACAATAAAATCACTGGTACCATTCCACTGTCTTTGGGTAATTTAAGAAAGTTGGAATGGTTGGACCTCTCATGGAACCAATTGAAGGGTGAGATTCCCATGGCTTTGACAAATTTGAATTTTCTTGCTGTATTGAACCTTTCACAAAATCAATTGGAGGGAGTGATACCTACGGGTGGACAGTTTAACACATTTGATAATATGTCCTATGTTGGAAATCCAATGCTGTGTGGATTCCCCTTGTCAAGATCTTGCAAAGAGAATAAAGAAAGGTCACAAGGTTCAGCACTTGATGAAGAAGAATCAGGATTTGGGTGGAAAGCCGTTGTAATCGGTTATGCATGTGGAATGATCTTTGGAATAATATTGGGTTATAGTGTATTCTTTGCTGGAAAACCCCAATGGCTTGCAAGACAAGTTGAAGTTGTGTTTAATGTGAGACTGCTCAGAACAAACAATAGAAAGCGGGTAATTCGTTTGGGAAGAAATTAGTTTAATGTAATTTTGTTTTATGTGTGTTCAAATGTTTGTCTGTATTTTCTTTTTCATAAAAGTTGTTTGGGAAGAAATTAGTTTAATGTAGTTTTGTTTTATGTGTGTTCAAATGTTTGTCTGTATTTTCTTTTTCATAAAAGTTGTCTGTGTATGGAATGAAACTTCATTTCTGAATACTATCTATTTATAGTAGTCATGAAAGTAGCAATTTATTATGAATAAATTTGTTGTTTTCTTGGACAACTTTTATTTGAAAAAGAGTTGGGATTGTGTTTTATTGTTTCTAATAATAAAATCTATATTATCTTTTTCTACACAAACTCTATTAGTTAACATATAATAAGAAGTGTATTTCAATACAAACCCGTTAATAGTAATTATTTTCTAAGCTCGTCAAGAATATAAGGATAAATTCATTTTAAAATAATTATTTTCTCAGTTTGTCAAGAATATAAAGATAAATTCATTTTAAAATATATAAGTGATTGTAAATTTTATTTTATAAATTAATGATAAATCAACTTTATAAGGTTAATATCGTATTCTAAATAATTTTTTTAAGTTATATTTTAATATCGAAGAATGGCATCAGCAAACCCTAAAGGTGAGAAATCAGAAGGTTCTCTTTTTTCTCTTTCTGAGATACTAAACATCACCTCAGATAATCTGAATGGTAAAATTTATTTAACCTGGTCTGCTTCCGTAGAAGTTTGGTTTCTTGGACAGGGACACTATAATCACTTGGAGAAATCATCGGATGAAATTTCAGAAGAAAAACTGATATATATGTGGAAAAAGGTTGATTATCAACTCAGTGCTTTGCAATGGCAATATGATATCCAGTGATTCTCAGAGCTTTCAAAACATGTCATACTTTTTGGAAGAAGTCTCAGAATGTTTATGGTTATGACACTCAAGGGCTCTATATATGATTCTGCAATAAAACTTGTCACCCTATAAACAATGCGATCATGACGTGATTTCTTAATGTTTCTGAGGCCTAATCTGTAGTTGAGAAGCTGAAAACATATATGCAAGCTGATACTTTAGAAGAAATGAAGAACAAGATTATGAGCATGTTGGCCATCAAATTCTGAGTAGTCAAAGAGCTCCCGTCAATGGAAAATTTATTTATTGGTCTTGTACAAGCTTATTTCCGTAAACCTGGGTGGTGATTCAACGGATGATATTCAATCATCTGCAATTGGGTCCAATCAAGGTAATCAAGAAAAATGTAATTTTCAGTCAATAGTGAAAAGTTTGTTCAGAAGACTGAATTCGAGGGTGGGTTACCAGGATTTATTTAAGTATATTTTTGCTGAAAATTTATCTCATTATTGGATTGATAGTCTTAATCGTATACTCAATATTTGCAGGATATATATTAGATTGATCTATAATTGTTTGATCACTCCTTCACGTGTATGAAAATCCCTTTAAAATATATGAAAATAAAGATAATTTAATTATCTTTCCTTGCACCTCCCTCTCTATTGCACCATCCTTGTTCTTTCACCTCTTTTGCTTCCTTCATGGTGCTTCTTCTTGAATGTTAAGAGCCATAGCTTATGGCTTATAAGAGTTGTTGTCATTGGATCGTTTCTTTAGAGACATCATTACATTGATCTGAAAATGCATGGTTTAAGGGATCATTTACCTCTTATCTTACCTGCATTTCCCTTGGTATATACCCACCTCTGTGTCTCTTAATAAAGGAGATTTGATTTCCTCCAAAAGGCCTCTTTACAATTTCTTCTTTCAATATCTAATATAGTCTAAAGAGCTCCTTCACATCTCTCAAACATTTTTGTTTAAATTTTCTCTTTTGATTCACTACTTTTTTTTATTTTTATGCTTTCATCATATTTTCTAGTCGTCACTTGCAATTATATTCTAAAATGGGCTTATATATTTAGGAAAATGTTCATGCCTACTTCTGAAATTTTCATATTCCTTTTCAATATTTAATAAAAAAATATTTTTTCATTTTCCTAATTGATTAATTTTAAATTGTTTTATAAAAATATTTTTTTTCACTTTCCTAATTTTAAATTATTTTTTATTTTAAAATATAAATACTATTGATGTTGAATTAATATGAAATAGAAAGTAGAGTGTTTAAGTATCATAAAATTATATATGTACACCTTTTGATATTTTTACACTTACCCAACACCTAAAAAAATATAGTATATTTAATTTTTTGTTTAGTTCTTTTTAAACTATTTTACATTTGAAAATAAATATATAATTTTACTAACGTTAAGTAGGCCTATAAAGAAAAAAAAAATATACATGTATAGTATATACTTAATAAAAAGACTTTTTTCTTCCACATTTTATATTCTGTATTTTTATTGGAATAATTAAATTTTTTTATTGTATTAAGTGGTTTTTACTATAATCATAAAAATTCGACGCTTGAATGTTAAATATAATACAGAATTTATATTCTATATTAAATTTTAATATTTAATTCTGATTTTAAACATAATATCTTTACATTATTAATTAGTAGTGATTTTTATTTGCATGATATTATTATGATAGTGTGGTGAGAAACTTTGTGGAGAATCTACACGTAACATTTTAAGTCTCAATCATTATTTTCTTATAAATTTTAAACACATTATCTTTATATTATTAATTAGTAGTGACTTTTATTTGTGTAATATTATTATTGTAGTGTGGTGGGAGACATTGTGGAATAATGTATACGTAACATGTTAAGTTTCAATCATTATATTCATTCTGACAAAGAAAACACTTCTTGTTTCTATTATATAGCATTTTATGAATCATATATACTTCTAAAAGTTATATAAAATACTCTTAAATATTAGTTATATTTTTTTTGTCTTTCGATATTCGAATGAAACCTTGAAACTAAGAGTGGATGTTATTGGTGTAATTATTGTGATCGGTACGTAATGACATTTCGAAAGTAAATTTAAGGTTTAATACCTATTTTGGTCTTTCGATTTGTAAGATTTGTTCAAAGTTGTCTTTCTTTTTTTTAAAAGTTTACTAACATCTTACTTTTCGCAAAAACGATTCACGTTAGTCCTTTTTGCTTATAGCATTAAAAACACTAATGACAGAGTTATTGTTTACCTGGCGAAACCTAATGAGCTGTACAATTTATTATTACGTGGCATTTTCGATTTTTCCTGTTTTCATGGTCGCACATTCGCTTTTCACCACTCTCGATTCCCTCTCCCTCTAGGCCTCTTCCCTCTTCTCTCTCCTCCCTTTGTTGTCACACACCGTCTCCCTCCTCTTCGCCAAACCCCAACACCACCCTTCCCTCCTTTGCACCAAATGCAAACCCTCCGATGACATCAACACCTCCTTCTTCGACAATGTCAACCCATTGGAAGACATTGACTTCAACCCCCCAAAGCCCCCGAAGAGATTTGTCGCCCCTCCCTCCTTTGACGATGGCCCCCTCGAGACGGAGGACGAGATCGCTGCAGCCTACGAGGAGCTCTACGGCCCCGCCTTTAGCGGTGTTTCCATGCTTGGGAATGACGTCTTCAAAACGGACGCCCTGGTTTACAGCAAGGGTGAGACACTGGGATTGGAAGAGAGTGAGGTTTTTTATCCCAGTAAAACAAAATTGAATAAACATAAATAAAAATAGGTTAAATTATTTCTGAAGCAACGTGAAATTAGGGATTAGGGTTTGGGAAAGGGGGAAAAGGGGATTAGGGTTTGCGAAGCAGCGCGCGATTATGGATTTCACAGGGGAGAAGAAGGAATCAGAGAACAACAATGCCAATAATCTCGAAAACACTCATCAAACGTTAGATTCTTTTTCTCAGTTAACATCGACACTTGATTCAAGCAACAAAGAAACCGAAGAACAACACTCTCATGAACTCAAAGTCGATTTTCACCTTCTGAAGGTTTTTCTCCCTCACTTTAATTTTTTTGTTTCTTGATAACTAAATTATAGTGTGATTGGTTAATGATGACGATGATTATAGTGATTGAAGAAGGTGAAAAAGTGTGATAAAGCTTTTTAGTGGAAAGAGAACTGCCACGTGACAGTCTCTTATTGGTTGAACTTGCCAACTAATTGAACTAATTGGATAGGTCATTTAATTTTGGCCAGCAGAGCAACTCTGCTATTTTTAACGCTGTAAGTAAAATTTTTTTGCAAAACATAGGACGTTTGTGAACTTTTGAAAAAAGGGAGGACAACTTTAAACATTACTTACAAATTGAGGGACCAAAATTGATATTAAACCTAAATTTAATAAATGAAAAATATCAAGATTGTCTTTGCTACCGTGAATGTTATTGTTTGTTGCTTGTGACCTTGCACTTTGTTTTATGTTTTTTTTTGTAATTTTTTTAAAAAGGAGATAGTATTTAAAATAATGAAATAATTATAAGTTAAGAATCATGATTTGCACAGGTATAAACTTAAAACAATATAAATATCGGAGGAGTTTTAGGGCTGGTGTTTGATGGTGGTTTAATGTATGCGACATTATATTATTAATTGAATATTACAGAGGGAATATATATATATATATATATATATATATATATATATATATATTTATATTGAATTGTTTTGATGTTTTATTACTCTTTGTGATTGATTGTAATGATCCTGATTTATTATAGGAGCTCAGAAAAATAGAGTTTAAAATTTTTGTTTGGATGATGTATTTTATTTTTACTGTAAAGAGAGTGATTTTATTTATTGTGAAATATGAATAATGATAATAATAATAATAATTATTATTATTATTATTTATTATTATTATTATTATATAAAGGACTGATGATAATGTCAAGTTTAATTTGGAAATTCATGTATTTTTGTTTTTTTTACTTTTGCTTAATCTTGTAAAACTGAGTTTGTCATTGAATGAAAACCTGAAAGGACAACGTAATATAAAGAAATTATTCGACTCTTATATAGTAATATCATTATCAAAGTTCACATACGCAAATAATAAAAGAAAAGAAACCTTAACTTAAGAGAGAAAAATTATTCAAAAAGAAAACTTAATTACATTAGATTGTCTTATACGATCATGTCTTCACTAGTACACTGGAATTGAAGATAAGACAAGAAACAAGAAAAAAAAATCTACATTCTGTCAAGAATATAAAGTTTACATGGTTAAAATATTTTCAACAAATCAAGAATAAATTTATTTGATGTTATATATAACATTTATGGTAAGAAAATAGCTAAGTAATGGTATTAAAATATGATACTCAATTATTTTACTATTGAAAATTAAATTATGAATATAATTTTTTCTTAATCAAGTTTTATTTCATAAAGAATCACTATTTTTCTAATTTCTTTTAACTTTTTATTTGTTTACTCTTTATATCTACGACTTAAGTTTAATTCAACACATAAATCCTCTGGAGGTAGAAGTTGTAGTTAAATAAATATATGTGTCTATATAATTGTTTGTGATTTCATCTTATTGTTTTGAACTATTTATAAGTTGTTCCCTTTTCAAACATATTATTTTATTCTGATTTGTAGTTGTAGTACATTTTGTTATGATCGTATATTTACTTGAGAGTAAGAAATCCCATAGAAAAGAAACATTAGCAATGATACTATCTTAAAAGATATTAGAGTTTTGAAAACTACTTGTGTGTTTCTTTTGTAATTATAAAATTTCTCTTCCTTTATATAAAGGCTTTTATTTTGAGAAACTTATTTTGATCTTAGATAAAAAATATTGTAATACATATGCATAAACTATACATACACTATACATATGTAATTATTATTGTTTAATACTAATTATAGAATGTTTTAATTAGTAGACAAATTCTACTAATATAAAAAATTCTTTATATATAACCTTTATAATTAGATATGATAAGTTTGAAAAATACTTGCTTTCACACTTATAAATGAGGTCAAAGTTGTAATTATTCATGAAATAATGTGTTTTTCTCATAGAAAAGTTGTAAAGTAAGTAAGAAAGTTGTGCAGTCAATTGTACAGGAACCTATACATAAGTGAAGTGTTGTCAGATGTTTTTTGCTAAGATAGCCTTTAATCGCTCAACTATAAGGGAGATTATACATCAGCACAACTCGCTAACTGAATTAGGGTCAATTAAAGGATTTGCAGTTGATTATTCGCTTGACGCATGCATAGTTGTGCGTTCAGCAAATTAATTAAATTTGTATTGGTTTTTAAATTTGAGACCAACAAAAAGAATGGTAACTTTTGACAGAACAAAGATACAAGAACATCTCAAGAACTGCAGGAGACTACTTCAAGGCATCAAGACACCATTTTCTACAAGGAATTGCTTAAATGTGTACGTTCTAGATGACTAGGAGTAACTAGACTTTTCTTTCGTTGGAATTGGATGTAATGGACTTACTATGATGTAATTTTCATGTTCAATATATTGTTGTTTGTTCATATGCTTTGTCTTAAATTTACCGGAAAGTAACTTTGAACATGGATATAGATAGAGCACCTAAGTGATTTAGGATGTAGGCATAGACTCAATAACTTGGTCATTCTTAGCATATTACTTAACGCAAATTGTATGTTAAATTGACTAAGAGATTAACACTTTGATATATGAATTTAGAACTAGTTGCTAAGAAATTAGGACTAGTGTGCTTTGATATGAATGTTTGAATGAAATAATGATATATTGTAGAGAGTTTTATCTTCATATGATTCATGAAACCCAATTCCAATTAAGCTTCTTTTAAATTTTCAACCATAATATTTAAAATTCTTGTTATTACAATTTATTTCAGTAATTATGAATCCAGTCATTATCATTACTAAATTGATTTTGGTAAATAATTCCAATTATCGTAACTCAATTCCCTTGGGATAACGATATTCTGTACTTATTTTTACTACTTGAAACGATTTGATATACTTTCAAAAGGTTATCAAAAAGGTATATTGAAGAAGAAAAAATTGTCAATAACATTAATTAAAAGTAATAAAATAATTATTGAAGTCAAATTTATATTTATTCAATACTAAATGTTTTTTTAAATATCCATTTCAACATAGATTTTTTTAGAAATTTCAAATCTTATTTAAACATCATTTATGGGGAAGATATAATTAAAAAATTGTCACACATTAATTGGAAGTTGCCCTTTATTTAGAAAGTCTTTAGACCTTTAAACGGATGCAAGACATGGAAATTTCAAACATAATACTTAGTCATCACTTGTTGGAAATTGGTATTCATTTTCACAATATAAGACATAAGACTTAAATAGGAAATAGGAAAATAAATATGAGAAAATATATATATAAATATATATATATATATATATATATATATATATATGTATGTATGTATGTATGTATGTATGTAATAATTAAAAAGATTAAAACCGTAAAATGTATATAATTATAAATATAATTATAGATAAAATAAATTTTACTTATTAAAATAAAAAATATTACAAATAATATTGTGTAACTAGTTTTTTATCAGGAGTGATTATTTAAATTTGAAAAATGGTTGACAAAATAATAAATAATTATTTCATAATAAGCACTAATTTGAAATTTAAAAAATAATTACCAAAATGATAAAACTGAACAATAGTATTTTTATTTTGAATTATTGTTTAAATTAAAAAAAATTGTAATTAAGAGAATAAAATTGAAAAAGAAAAAATACACCAAAAAAAATATATCCTCTTTATAAATATTTATATTTAAGAATTATAAGAAATATTATTAATTATAATAGTAGTATATGTTTAAAATCTTGATAGTTAAAATTAATTTAAATTATGATTCATAAATAAAGACTATACTTCTATTAATATTTAAAATTAGTTTAAGTATTTATAACTTTTAATTTGTAATTTAATTAAATACTTAATTATTTTCATCTCTAAATTAGTTATTATTTAATATGTTTTTTTACATGTTAACATTATTCCACTATTATATAGTAATATTAGAAAGTCTTTAGACCTTTAAATGGATAGAAGACTGGAAATTTAAAACATAATACTTGTCATTTCTTGTTGCAAATTTCTACCCATCTTCGCCACATAAGACTTAAATACGAAATATGAAAAAAAAAAAAATAGACATTTCCATAAACATAAAAATGGAGGAAGTAGTTTGATGATAAACTAATTATAAAAAAAAAGTCATAAAATTATATAAAAAAAAATCTTTAAGGACATAGTTTTGGATCATCATATATAATTCTAATTGATTTAGGTATAATACAAAACTAAATAAGGTATTATTAAGTCTTCTATAAATTTAAGAGTTAATACCTTTTTTTACCACTAATTCTACTAATTATTCAAAGTTTCTTTTTAGTTTTTTTAATGATTCCTAAATTGATTAAGAATCAATGTGATCAATTATGTTACTGTTAGATTAGCATTAGACCATATTAATTTTTTTTAATAAATATTGAAACTGCATTGAGAAAAAAATGAATTAAGAAAAAACATGGAACAATATTAATACCAAAAGAGTTATTAATATGTTTAGGTTCATAATTTAACATTTGTTATTAAGTGCTTTAATTGGACATCAAAGGCAGGAAATGAAAGCACACTCATCTCAATTCCAAATTGAAATTGAATTTAATGGTATGTTTAGAAAATCATATATATTTAGATATAAAAATAATAATAATTATAAATAAAGTATAATGTCCAAATACCAAATACTTAATACTAATACTGATGGTGCATTAGTCATTGATATTTGATATCTCAATCATAATTTTAATTTTGAGAGACAAGAACATTAATGTTGTTAGACTATGGAACCTTAGACATGGTCTTCTCATGCTCAAATTCTCGAAATTAAAATTTAATGTAATGTGATATAAAAAATATCTGTGATGAAAAAAAAAAGTTAACTAAATGTTTTAAAAATAGAATATATTCTTTATAGTTTATTTTATTTAGAATTCTTTTTATAATGTTGCATACTATTACATATTATTTTGATATTTTTTTGTAAACTTTTGTTGGAATACTTTCTTTTCTCAATATTTTTTGTTTTATTTATGAAAGTTCATAAACCTTAAAGTAGAATAGAAGTTGGAAAATTGTGAGACGGTACTTTTATTTATTTCATTCAAAGTTTCTACCTGTAACGATATTTTTGTTTTCAGCCACTAGCTTTCTCATTGAATGAAAAGCTGTAGGTGAAATTCCAAAATCTTGTTTTTGTGCTTTGGTACAGGAAAATATTTTTTTAACATCACTTTTAATAATTTTTTTACAATAACTTATTTGTAATAATTTGTGATTGCTCATCAACTTATGTTTTTTTTTTTTCTGTTTCTATTATACAAACTAGTAAAATAATAACTCATAATTTAATATCAAAAAATTATTAAAAAAAGTTGTTAACCTATTATAATTCCTTTCAATATTCTATACTTCATTCAAGTCTCATTACTTATTTCCGGTCTCCTCTTATTTCTCATTCTTTAGAATATTTAATACTTTTAAACCAAAATATCACTAACAACTAGAAATATGCATTTAGCTATCTGATTAATACATAATTATCAAATTTTGACACATGAAAGCAATATAAAAAATATCACACGTTGTCATTTCTATTAGAAAGTCTCAAGATCTTAAATGGACACTAGACTTGGAAATTTCTAACATAATACTCGTCCTTTCTTTTTGGAAATTTGTAGTCATCTTCACCACATAAGACTTCAATATGTAATAGGAAAAAAAATAGAAAATTCCATAAACATAAAATTGAGAAATTAGTTTGATGATAAAGAACAAATATTTTTTAGGTTTAAACCCTTTTTTGGTCCCTAAGTTAAGTTCTGATGTTCAGTTTAGTCACCGCTTTTAAAAATGTCAACCTTTAGTCCTTATGATATGAAAAATGTATCAAATTAGTTCTCATGACAGCACTTAATGAACAATAAATCACAAGTTTTCATACCTAGGTATCCAATATTTTGTGATTTGTTAACGGAAGGTGTTATGAACAACAAATCACTTAATGAAAAACTTGTGATTTGTTAACGAATATGACTGATTTGATACATTTTTCATATCATAGGGACTAAAAGTTGACATTTTTAAAAGCGGGGACTAAACTGAACATCAGAACTTAACTTAGAGACAAAAAAGGGTTTAAACCTATTTTTTAAGAACAACGTCATCATGACATGATTTCTTAATGTTTCTAAGGCCCAATCTGTAGTTGAGAAGCTGAAAACATATATGCAAGCGAATACTTTGGAAGAAATAAAGAACAAACAATGTGATAACATGTTAAAGATGCTGGTTCTTCAAGGAATGCATCTAGATTATGAGCAATATCGCTGTCAAATTCTGACTAGTCTAGAGCTCCTTTCTATGGAAAATTTGTTTATTCGTCTTCTACAAGTTCCTTTCCCTAAATCCGGATGGTAATTCAACTAATGATTACTAGTATAAAAGCAGCGTATAATGTTCACGCTCTCCACATCTAACAACTGAATAGTTATGGTTAAAAATTATCGGTGACATTTTTGTAAATAAATACAATTATTAGACATCGTTTAGAATTGTAATTCAAAATCAATTTGTTATAAGATATCGAATATTGAAAAGTCCAACGTCCTATTGAGTAAATTTTGCAAAAATGTTTGGCGTTAAGGTAAAAATGTATTTACGTATACTTCAAATGTCTTAGAATTAGACGTCAAAAGGATATAAAATGTCGAATGCCCCAGTTTCAGACGTCAAAAAGTTAGTAAATTCAATAAAAAATTGAGCGGAAGATTGAAAATTCGTTCACTTTATCTTAGCGCGCGAAATCCTCTTCTCAAACTTTGTTGGACTGATGTTTGACTACCATCACATGTAACATTTCTTTCATTTAATATAAATGCATGTTAATTAACTACTTTAGGTATGATTTTCGTTTGTTTTGACCGATTATTTTCATGTTCTTGTCCTTCATAGAAACATTATGCTTTCTCTCTTACTGGTGGCAACCATTTATTTTGACGAACACACCTTTTGAAGGTTAGTTTTCATTTTCATTTTGAAGAACTTATTTGTTGTTTTTTTTGTTGAACTTGTTTGTTGTTGTTTTGTTGAACTTTTGTTGTTGTTTGATTGAACTTGTTTGTTGTTTGTTGTTGATACTACACTACTATTACAACTTCATAGTTCATGTTTTATAAAATATCAAAAATTGAAATTTGTTCTGTTTTTCAGGTATGCTATAATTATAAAAAAAAAATCACAATTAATTAATAAAACAAAAAAAATGATTATCCTTGTATGTTCACAAAATTCGACATTATAATTTGTTTACTGGAACCGTTAGATTGTTCTATGTCCTATGTCAATTAATGTAAATTAACTTCAAATTTTTTAAATATGATGTCAATTTAACATCTCCGATATGATGATGATCTCAAATTCAATTGTAAAAATGGAGATTCGATAACATCCAATTGAGTCCATTCAACGTAAAAGGACAAGGACAAGAACGTGGCAGTTATTGGAGTTATTTTCCCTGTATCTAATAAAAGTTTAAGAGAAAACTTAAGGTAATCTGAAAGGATCAAATATACGAATGTTTTCAGATACATTTCTATTTCTATTTTATGGAATATTGAAGATTGTTTTATTAATTATATAGTTTATTAGTTATTTATTATTAATTTGTTTTGATTCATTGTCTAACATAAATCACTTATAATTTATTAAAAAGATTTAAAGCTTTTAATGAATATATAATTAAACCCTGAAAACAAATAGACATATCAAATTCTTTACTGATTGAATTATCAACATTTTTGATATATACATATTTCAAATGATAAACTCTTAAACTAAGTTTTGTTTATATACTCCAACATTCAGGTTTATAAATATAGTTGATAATATACCTTGTTGAAAGAATATTTTTCACACTAACATTAATTTTCAATCATTTAAATTATTATTATTATTATATATATATATATATATATATATGTGTGTGTGTGTATATATATATATATATATATATATATATATATATATATATATATATATATATTATGAACTCTTCATTTTCTTTTTGTACAAAAAAAATTATATAAATAAAAGATGGAGATGTGGTACATATTATTTCCATGAATGTTACAATGTTTAAATGAAATTTTATGATGAAATGTGATTAATCGAGATGATTTGCTTATGGTATGAGTCCAGTCAGGATGAATTAATGATGTATATAGTAAATATTAAGCTAACACGAATTTAATAATATATGCAAGTTGTACTAATATCTCCAATGGAACAGAAGATCAAAATTGTGAAAATTGAACTATTGAATAAATCACACACACGCACAATTTCTTCTACAATTTCTTCTTTAATATCCAAAACAGTCTCACGAGCTCAGTCTCATGTCTCAATTTTTTTTTTAAGTTCTTTGTTTTGATTCTGACTCGTTATCTGCTTTGCATGTATATATTTATGCAATTTACAGAAAAGACTTTCCTTTCACACATCACCTATTTATGAGTTTATTTTTTATATTCTGCATTTTTAAATAATAATTAAATTTGTAATGGTATAAAGTGTTTTTTTTATAACAATAAAAATTGTAACGCTTGAATATTCGCCAGTATACACAATTTATATTCTATATTTATTTTTAATATTTAATTCTAATTTTAAACATGATATCTTTATATTAATTAGTAGTTATTTTTTAACATCCCAAAATATAGAATTAAAGCATCACAAACTTAATATAAAAAATCAGCTAGAAAAAATAGTATAAAGTAAGATTCACATTCATCTAAAATAACCATAAATTTAAACTTTATATACAATATTTTTGTATCAAAGCTATATATAAATAAGAGTGATGGTATGGTATCCATCACTAGAACAAAATAAAACTACTATAGATTAAGCTACTAATATTTACACATTAGGAACCTTTTCACCAACCAGTTCCATTGTCACCTCATCACCTTCTACTAACACCCACCAGATGATCATAGTCAACATTGACGTACAAATATATACGAACAACACACAAACACAAGGGTAAGCTAGATACAAAACAAGCCATATAACATTTAAAACAAGATATGCACGAATCACATATAACATGCATCAAACCAAACATCTTAAAATACAAAGACCTATATTGACTATTCGCATTTAGAATGAATGTCGAGCTATGACGGGTTGTGCACTTGTGATAACCTCTACTGTTTTGCAAAGTCGTTGCCAATGGATTTCACCCTACCACACTTACAAGGCTAGTCTGTAACGCGCCTTAGACCATACTAAAAGCCCATAAGACTAAGACCTCCTACTACTCTCACCACATGTGTTAATTCTCTTTACATGAGAGAATGAATGACCATTAGAGTGTTAGGATAGCCCAAGACTGAGCTACTTGTATTCATACTATCAATATTTGAAACCAACACCATGAAATTTGTCTTTGTAACTCATTTTCACAACTTTGAAACCCTTGAGATCACTTCGCATTCACATAGTATACCTATACATGAAACTACTAATCATACACTAAAGAACTAGAAACACCATCAAAAATCAAACAATAACACAAATTTTCTTCATAGTAGCTTGATACCGACACTAGGCAAGGAAACCCTCACCAACAGCTTTGGAAGAATCCAAAACCTCCAAAATGACCTAAGTAACGTCCAAAACTAATATCAGAACCGTTAATTTGATATTTCCAAAACTTGAAAAACTCAAAACTGGTGCAGTGAACTCGAGTAAGGAACGAAAAACAGAAATGAGTTGAAACTTATTTGCTCTATTGCAAAAACTGATCAAATAAGAACGAAGACATAGTTGTCGTGATCGATTAGGCATATCCTGATCATCAAAGAGATAACTCAGAAATTAGAACTCTTAGAGAGATAATAAAAAATTTAAAAGAATAATGTTTAAAGAGAAGGTAAATGTTTAAGACAATAAGAGAAGTTTAAAATTTTTTATTTATTTTAATCAACTTATTTAAATTTTAGAATACTACCTACGACTTTAATATTCTATTTTATACAGTCCTTATTTGTATGATTTTATTGTGGAAATCTATACCTAGCATTTAAAGTCTCAATAATAATTTTAATTTTGTTAGACAAGAATTAATGTTGTAGACTATGACCCTTAGGCTGGTCGTGCTCAAATTCTCGAAATTAAAATTGAATGTAATGTAATATAAAAAAGAAATACTTGTGATGAAAAGAAAAAGTTGTTCAACAATAAAAAAAAATTCGTAACTAAATGTTTTAAAAATAGAGTATATTCTTTATAGTTTATATTATTTATAATTCTTTTTATCTTATTAAAATGTTGCATGCTATTAGATATGATTTGGACTCCAATTCTAGTATTTCTGAAATTTCATAAACGTTAACGTACAATAGAAGTTGGAAAATTGTGACACAGTACTTTTATTTATTTGGATTGATAGTTTCTACCTGTAATTCACGACAAGTATTTATAGTGAGAATAAACATTATTAATTCCTTATTTCATAACCAATAAACTTTTAAACCAAATATATTACTAACAAATATCAATAGAGTAAGATTGTCTTACATGGTCATCTCCATTAATAAAAAATATTGAGGTCAAATTAATGTATTTATTCAATATGAAATATAAAATTACTAAATGTTTTTTTTTCCTTTTCAATATTAGATTCTTCTAGAAATTTCAAAAACTTATTTTAAACATCCCTTTTTATCACATTTTTAGTGGTGATGGTGAAGATAAAACTAAAAATTCTCAGAGTTATGATTTCTATTAGAAAATCTTTAGACCTCTGACTGGATGCAAGACTTAGTTTCCATATAATACTTCATTTGTTTTTTGAAATTGGTGGCCATCTTTACTACATAAGACTTCAATATGAAATAGGAAAAATAAAAAAAATGAAAATGAGAAAAGTACATAAACATAAAAATCGAGAAATTAGTTTGATGAAATAATAATTTAAAAAATGTCATTAAATTACAGGAACAAGATACAAAGTTAAATATTTGGATTTGTTTTCGTCCAGTTTTTTTTCAAAATGGTTTTAGTTCGATTTTTTTAATTAAGCTTTATATTTTGTTAATTTTGTTTAATTATTTTTTTAATGTCATTTAAATAATTAGCAGACATATGAAATAATATATTTTTTGCGATTATTTTGATATACATTTTTTTAAAATAATCTTTTAATTTCTTTTTTTAATTTAATTTTGATTTTTTTTATTTTTTATCAATTCAGATTCAATTTTTATAAATGAGACAATTTTATTTCTTTATAAACTGAAGCTAAATTTATTTTTTATATAAATATTAATATTTTTATTAAAATTAATATTTTTATTAGTTAGTAATTTTGAAATTAATTTTAAAACAATGCTATTAATTATATTATAATAATATAGTTAGAATTACATTAAAAATAATTTTAAGAATATTAAAAGTAAAGTGTGAAGTGATAGATGTATTAAATTATATTTAATTCAGCTTAATCAATCACTATTTTTCTTTTAAAACTTTTGTTGCAATACTATTTTTTCTCCAATAATTTTTTTTGGTATTTCTGAAGAGTTCAATAAACCTTAACGTAAAATAGAAGTTAGAAAACTGTGACAAAGTACATTTATTTATTTGATTGAAAATTTCACCCTGGACAAGAGCTAGGATCACATTTATTACATATTCATAATAAGAATAAATATCATTAATATTTTTGTTTTCAGCCAGTGAGCTTCTCATTGAAGAGCTCTGAAAGGTAAAGTTTCAAAGTAGAGTGTTTCTCCCTGCACTTCACTTCCTTTTTTTCTTCACCTCTAAAATTATTCATTTATCTTTCTTTTAAAGCATAATTAATGATTACTTAATTATATTTTAACCTCTCTGTACCTCACACTCCCTTCGCATTCACTTTTATGCCATTTCTTTCCCATTTAGTTTTAGTGTTTATACATTGCTATTTTTATTTCTGATCCGTGGTATGGTGGTGCTTGCTAGTGGTGATCTTGGAGGAGAGGAAGAAGAAGAAGAGACAGCTCGTGAAGGTTGCAAACTGTGTTTCGCTTCAGCCGCAATGCGAATATGCACCCCAAAATAAATCAACCGCACTTCGAAATGCGGTTAACGGGTGCCGCACTTTGAAATGCGGTTAAGGGGTACCGCATTTCGAAATGCGGTTAAGGGGTGAATTTCGAAAATCATAACCAATTTTAGCACCCCTTAACTGCATTTCGCGGCACCCCTTAACCGCATTTCAAAGTACGGTTGGTTTATTTTGGGGGTGCATCTTCGTTGTCCGCAGTTCGTATTGCGCTGAAGCGAAAGGCAGTTTGCAACGAGCTGCCTCTTCTTCTTCTTCCTCTCCTCCAATGAGATCATCACCACCACGTATCACCACAACCACCAAACACCACCACACCACGGATTAGAAATAGAAATAGCAATGTATAAACAGTAAAACTCAATGGGAAAGAAATGCCATAAAAGTGAACACGAAGGGAGTGTGGAGTGCAGGAAGGTTAGAATATAATTAAATAACCATTAATTATACTTTGAATTTATTAAACGAAGGACAAATGAGTAATTTTGGAGGTGCAGGGAGAAGCACTATTCAAAGTGTGGTTTTTGTGCTTTCTCAGTAAACTTTGTACATTCCATACTGCATTCAAGTCTCATCACTCGTTTGCTTCGTATTTCTCATTCTTTAGAATATTTGAAACTTTATAGTAACAAACTGCAAGATAGTTTTTCTATGAACTAATGAACATTTCATAACCAATAAACTTTTAAACCAAATATCACTAACAGCTGGATTAGTATGCATTAATTATCTGACTAATACATAATTATCAAAATTTGACACATCAAAACAATATAGAAAATCTCACACGTCGTCATTTCTATTAGAAAGTCTCAAGATCTTAAATGGACGCAAGACTTGGAAATTTCCAACATAATACTCGTGCTTTCTTTTTGGAAATTGCTAGTCATCTTCACCATATAAGACTTCAATATGAAATAGGAAAAAAGAAAAGAAAAAATTCCATAAATATAAAAATTGAGAAATTACTTTCATGATATACTAATTTTAAGAAAATGTCATGAAATTATATAAGAAAACTTGTAAGGAAATGGTTTTAGACCACCGTATATAATTCTAATCGGTTTACGTATAATACAAAATTAATTTAAGTATTATATACCATTTTTTGGAAAATTTAAAATAGCCCAATTTCTTATTATATATATAGATCAACCTCACTGGATTGGCAGCAACCAAACTACATACCAAATGGGTTGGATTTTAGTGTCATACTTGATCTTCTTCCAATCTTTGCTTCTTCATTTTTCTTCATACCAATGTTTGTCGTGCAATCCTGATGACAAATCTGTCCTCTTGCAATTCAAAAATTCAGTTGCTGTTGTGGAGATATCACCTTCGTTTGATCGTTGTGACTCATACTCTCCAAAAACAGCATCTTGGAACAATGAAACAGATTGTTGCGGGTGGGATGGTGTCAGATGTGACTCTGAGTTAGGTCATGTGATTGGCCTTAACCTTTCCTGCAGTCCTCTTAAAGGTGAGCTACTTGGTTCCAATAGTTCCATTTTCAAGCTAAGGCATCTAAAACAACTTAACCTACTTTCTGGTGATTTATATCCATCTCCAATACACTCTGCAATTGGTGATCTTGTCAGCCTCACTGATTTAACTTTATATTACCTTAGAATTAATGGTGATGTTCCCTCCACAATCTCTCACTTGTCAAAATTAGAACATCTTGATCTCACTGTAGAATCTCTTGATTCCACACCGAGACTTGATTCATACACTTGGAACAAACTCATTCACAACGCCACTAATTTAAGGGAAATTTCTTTAAGTGGAGTGAGCATGTCTTCTGTCGGAGAGAGTTCTTTGTCATTGTTAACCAATTTGTCATCCTCTTTGCTTTCTCTCCATCTCACGGATACCAAACTCCAAGGGAAATGGCCAACTGACATCTTCCGTTTACCCAATCTCCAAGAAATACATATCTTACTGAATGAAAACCTGAGAGGTGAACTTCCAAACTCCAACTGGACTTCTCCACTAAAAACCTTGTTTATTTGTCAAACTAATTTCTCAGGAGACATTCCTGATTCCATAGCCCACTTGAAGTCTCTTAACTCACTGTCTCTTTTTGAATCCAATTTTGATGGATTTATTCCACCATCATTGTTTGATCTTACTCACCTTATTTTCTTATATTTATCAGATAATAAATTAGTTGGCCCAATTCCAACCCAAATCATCAAACTCTCCAATTTATTGATCTTAGATTTGAGTGGTAACATGTTAAACGGATCAATTCCTCTTGGGTGTTATTCTTTGCCATCTTTATTCATCCTGAGTCTTAGTAACAATCAACTCACAGGGTCAATTGGTGAATTCTCAACTAATTCTTTGAAATATTTGGAACTTTCTAATAATAAACTGCAGGGCAATTTTCCAAATTCAATATTTGAACTCCAAAGTCTTATTAATTTGAATTTGTCATCATTGAACTTGAATGGTGTTGTGGACTTTCACCGATTTTCAAACCTCACAAAACTAGAGTATTTGGATCTTTCTAACAATAGTTTTCTCTCTGTAAACTTTGAAAATAATTTTCATTACATCTTACTCAACCTTCAATACTTAGATTTATCTTCGTGTAACGTAAGTAGTTTTCCAAATTTCTCGGCACCACATCTGAAATATTTAGATATTTCTTATAATATAATTCATGGAAGCTTTCCCAAAAGGTTTCAGGAGAACCTCTTGCTCTTCTGGAAGGAAATTAGTTACATTGACCTCAGTTTCAACAAGTTGCAAGGAGATCTTCCGATTCTACCAAATGGAATTCGATACTTTACAGTGTCAAATAATGAACTGAGTGGGGACATTTCTTTAGCATTGTGCAACGCAACAATGCTTTACGTAATCAACTTGGCTCACAACAACTTGACAGGACTTATTCCACAATGCTTGGGAACACTTCCTTCTCTTTGGGCGTTGGATTTGCAAGACAACAACCTTTACGGAAGCATACCTGATAACTTTTCTGAAGGAAATGCCTTTAAGACTCTAAAGTTGAATGGAAATCACTTGAAGGGACCGTTACCACAGACTTTGAATCACTGTACAAAGCTTGAAGTTTTGGATCTTGGAAACAATGACATAGAGGATACATTTCCCTCTTGGTTAGAAACTTTGCCAACTTTACAGGTACTCAGTTTGCAGTCAAATAAATTCCATGGTAACATCACTTCTTTAGGCACCAAACTTTCGTTCCCCAGGTTGAGGATTTTTGACATCTCCAATAACTACTTTATCGGACCCTTGCCAACATCATATATCGTCAACTTTCAAGAAATGATGAATGTGAATCACAACCAAACTGGTCCGAAATATATAATGATTGTGATGAAAGGGTTACACAGGGAACTCACGAGGATATTAACTGCTTTGACACTCATTGATTTGTCAAATAATATGTTTGAAGGAGAAATTCCAAAAGCCATTGGAGAGTTGAAGTCTCTCAAAGGGCTTAATCTTTCACACAATAAAATCAGCGGTACCATTCCACTGTCATTGGGTAAATTAACAAAGTTGGAATGGTTGGACCTCTCATGGAACCAATTGAAGGGTGAGATTCCCATGACTCTGACAAATTTGAATTCTCTTGCTGTATTGAACCTTTCACAAAATCAATTGGAGGGAGTGATACCTACGGGTGGACAGTTTAACACATTTGATAATATTTCCTATGTTGGAAATCCAATGCTGTGTGGATTTCCCTTGTCAAGATCTTGCAAAGGGAATAAAGGAAGGTCACAAGGTTCAACACTTGATGAAGAAGAATCAGGATTTGGGTGGAAAGCTATTGTAATCGGTTATGCATGTGGGACGATCTTTGGAATAATATTAGGTTATAATGTATTCTTTGCTGGAAAACCCCAATGGCTTGCAAGACTCGTTGAAGTTGTGTTTAATGTGAGACTGCCCAGAACAAACAATAGAAAGCGTGTAATTCGTTTGGGAAGAAATTAGTTTAATGTAATTTTGTTTTATGTATCTTCAACTGTCTGTCTGTATTTTCTTTTTTATAAAACATGTATGTGTATGGAAGGAAACCTCATTTCTGAATACTATCAATTATCTATTTAGCTATGGAAAGGCATTTTTCGCGTTGAATATATAGTAGTCATGGAAGTATCAATTTATTAGGAACAAATTTGTTATGTTTTCTCGGACAACTTTTATTTGAAAAAGAGTTGGGATTGTGTTTTATCGTTTACCTCTACTAGTACCGAGGTATAAGAAATAAGGTTCATAGTTGACTTGTCCCTAGTTAAATATTTATGGTACATATTACATGTTCTTAGTCAAATTTAAAGAAAATGAATAAATACTCTAAAGAACTTTTAAAGAAGCAATTCATTAGGAGTTGGAACATGTATATAAGAATCATATTTATGAAATTAATCAAGATATTTCAGAACTAGAGAATCATCCATTAAAACATGTCTCATATTTGTGTCTTTTTTCTTTTTACTCTCTGATTGGTTTTGTCTCAGACTAGTTTACGTTAGTCCAATCTCAATTGTGATGTTACTGTTTCAACCTTAATCAATATGTTGTTGATCATTAACAAAACTAATTTTTGACTGAAGTGAATATAAGATTTTTATGAAGATAAGAGTAATATTAGCCGTCAAAATCGGTCACAACCTGCGGGCCAACCCGGTCCGTCACGGATTCGGGTCAGGTTGGGTTTGAAAAATACAACTCATCTATATATGGGTTAGATTTCAACCCGGCTCACTTAGACCCGGCTCATGCAGGTTGAATCTGTGGTGAGCCGGGTTGGCCCACCAACCCACCTACCTAATTTTATTTTTTTTAATTTATTATTTTATTTATGAAACCCTAAAAAATAAAATACTCTCATCACTCACTGTGTATATATACCAAAAAAGTAACATCTGCTCTCACAAATCACTCTCACAAATCACTCTCACAGTATGCTCTCATTTGACAGTGCTCTCACTTCACTAAAATTATTCAAGGTTTTCTTCTCTTTTCTCCACATTTTTGTTTTCTCACTTCTCTTTCTTTTCTTTTTTTTCAAAAACCCTATAATGACAAAAATAGGGGTTTGCGAATTTGTTTTTTGTTGTGCGAGATTTGAAGACATGGAATGATTTTTTTTCCTGTTCTGACATGCTTGTATGAGAGTTTGTTCATTTTATTTAAACAATTTGAGTATACATTATTTGAACAAGCTGTTTTTTATATCTTTGAATTTGGGAAATTAAGTTACAAATTAAACTATTAATATTTTTTTGTTGATGTTGTTAAGTACTGGTTCTTGTCCGATATCTTTGAATTTGGATAATATTGTACTTTTTATTATTATTTTGAATTGTCTTTAACATAATTTTTTGGGCATGAAATATGTTTAAATTTAAATTAAAGTTTGTATTTTTTTATTTAAAAAAATGTAATTAAATGAGCTAGTGAGTCAACCCGTTTACCCACCAACCCGTGGTGGGTCAGGCCAGGTTCATGTTTTTTTGGCTCGCTAATAAATGAGCCGGGTTGGATTAGCTCATTAAGGGACCAACCCGTGGTGGACCGATCGGATCGGACCGGATTACCTGTTGTGACAGCTCTAAGTAATATTATGAAGATTAAATCCTTGAATATAATATATATATATATATATATATATATATATATATATATATATATATATATATATATATATATATAATTCAAAAAGTACTTACTCTCATTTAATTTTATATTTACAAATTTCACTCTCTCTTACTGACTTATTAAAATATCTTTTGTAGAAAAAATTTCTTTTTTAATACATAGCACCAGCTAAACACTCAAGAATGATCATTTTCCCTCAAAAATTATTCAATGAATATGATAGAACAAATAAATAAATAAATATAAATATATATATTAGATAATTTTTCAAAATTCAATATTTAAATTATTGATAATTCCAAACATCACCAAAAAGGAATTTGCTTGTTAAAGAATAAAATAACAAAGGAGATTTGATTTCCTCCAAAAGGCCTCTTTACAATTTCTTCTTTCAATATCTAATACAGTCTAAAGAGCTCACTCACATCTCTCAAACATTTTGTTTAAATTTTCTCTTTGTTCATGCGTTTGATTTTGAAATTTTCATATTCTTTTTCAATATTTAATAAAAAATAATTTTTGCACTTTCCTAATTGATTAATTTTAAATTGTTTTCTAAAAATATTTTTTTCACTTTCCTAATTGTAAATTATTTTTTATTTTAAAATATAAATACTATTGATGTTGAATTAATATGAAATAGAAAGTAGAGTGTTTAAGTATCATTTGTCTATATATTTATATCATATAGAAAAGAAAAATTATATATGTACACCTGTTAATTTTATTACACTTAACCAACACTTAAAAAAATATACTATATTTAATTTTTTTTTGTTCTTTTTAAACTATTTTATATTTGAAAATAAATATATAATTTTATTAACGTTAAGGCCTATAAAGAGAAAGAATATACATGTATATACTTAATAAAAAGACTTTTTTTCTTCCACATTTTATATTCTGTATTTTTATTGTAATAATTAATTTTTTTTTGTATAAAGTGGTTTTTACTATAATCATAAAAATTCAACGGTTGAATGTTCACTATGATACAGAATTTATATTCTATATTAAATTTTAAAATTTAATTCTGATTTTAAACATAATATCTTTTTATTTGCATGATATTATTATGATATTGTGGTGAGAAACTTTGTGGAGTAGTCTACACGTAACATTTTAAGTCTCAATCATTATTTTCATAAAACAGATTATCTATATATTATTAAATTATTAATTAGTAGTGACTTTTATTTGCATTATATTATTATGGTAGTGTGGTAGGAAACTTTGTGGAATAATCTATACGTAACAGTTTAAGTCTCAATCATTATTTTCATATAAAATTTAAACATATATCTTTATATTATTAATTAGTAGTGACTTTTATTTGTATAATATTATTTTTGTAGTGTGGTGGGAGACATTGTGGAATAATCTATATGTAACATGTTAAATCTCAATCATTATATTCATTCTGACAAAGAAAACACTTCTTGTTTCTATTATATAGCATTTCATGAACCATTTCTAAAAGTTATATAAAATACTGTGAAATTTTGGATATATATTTTTTTTCTCTCTCGGTATTAGAATGACACCGAGAGTTGAAAATTAAGAGTGGATGTTGTTGGTGTAATTATTGTGAGCGGTAGTGACATTTCGAAAGTAAATTTAATATACATGAAAAATATCAAAGATTGTCTTTGCTATATCCGTGGATGTTATTGGTTGTTGTTTGTGACCTTGCACTTTGTTTTATGTTTTTTTTTATGTAAAATTTTCAAACAGGAGATAGTATTTAAAATAATGAAATAATTATAAGTTAATAATCATGATTGCACATGTATAAACACCAGTGTAGAAAGGGCTTTAGACATATGTTATTTTGAGTTTTTAACGTTTAATCCACAACCGACGTCTATACGGATAATGGGACGTCGCATTTTTAAAATACCGACGTCTATGTAGACGTCCGTTCGTGTTAAATCTGACATCATAGAATGTCGATTAATACCTCAACCGACGTTTAAGGGTACTATATAAACGTCGAACATGACCATAACCGACGTCTAAGACACTACATTGACATCGAACATATCATTAATCGACGTCTAAAGTCAGTATAGACGTCAGTTTTGGCATTAACCGACGTCTAATATTGTCGTTGTGTTTTAGTGCAGTCTTCCTCCTATCTTTGGATAACCTAGTAGCACACTCTCCCTTTACTAGCTTCCCCACCAAAAAAACTTATCCTATGACATTTCCACCCAAAATGGAATCTGGGTCCTTGCCTAGTTTCATTGCAACTGCAAAAGGAAAAAATTACGGTGACACGACAACTAGACAACGACTCAAGTTCCACTTTGGTGATAGAGCCTACGAAGAGATTATGCAGAGAAAATGAATTGTGCAAAGTAGTTGCAGAGAAAAGAGAATTCTGAAAAGTATATGAAATTCTTATTGAGAATAAAAGGAGATACAATGAAAGTATTTATACAGAAAAGCATATATGAGAATAACTGTTTAAGATGATTATAGAAGTTATTGAATACAGATTGGTGTCTAACACACCCTCCTCAATCTGAATTCCTCATAGGTATGATATTTAATGATGTTCTCAACTTCTCAAATCTAGACTGCTTCAAAGCTTTAGTGAAAACATCTGTTGTTTGATCTTCTGAACTGCAATGGGCAAGCTCCAACCTTCCTTTATTAACCTGTTCTCTCAAAAAATGGAATTTGGTTTCGATATGTTTACTTTTGCCATGGAAGACAGGATTCTTAGCCAAGCTTATAGCTGATTTGTTGTCAATTTGAAGTTGCACCGGTCTTTCACATTTGATTTTTAACTCTTCAAAAATTGTTTCCAGCCAGACGCACTGACACGCGGTTTCAGCAGCTGCAATGTACTCCGCTTTGCAAGATGATAAGGCAACCACGTTCTGTTTCTTGGAACACCATGAAATTGTTGCACCCATGTATTTGAACAAATATCCGAATGTGCTCTTCCTGTCAACCTTGTCACCACACCAATCAGCATCGTACCAAGCCTCTAAAGCTCTCTTCACATTGTCACATTTCTTGGGGAAGAAAAGTCCAAAATCTGCAGTTCCTTTCAAATACCGTAGGACGTGTTTTGCTGCAGCCAAGTGAGATTGTCTTGGATCACTCATGAACCTGCTGATCAATCCAACTCCATAGCTGATATCGGGTCTACTATTGCATATGTATCTGAGAGATCCCACAATTTGCTTGTACAGAGTAGCATCCACCTTCTTCTCCTCTAGATGATCGGTCAGTCTAAGGTTTGTCATGACTGGTATAGTAGTGCTGTTGCACTTCTCCATTTTGAACCTTTTAAGAACTTCATTTATATACCTTTTTTGGTGAAGGTATACTCCATTTGTTGTCTGCAACCACTCTAATCCCAAGAAGTAGCTCAGGCTCCCGAGATCAGTCATCTCGTACTCTTCCTTCATTCTCCTTTTGAGTCTTTCAATTTCATCCATTGAGTCACCTGTAATAAGCAAATCATCTACATAAAAACAGATTAATAGCATACCTTGTTGTCTGCTAGATTTTGTGTAGATTCCGAACTCTACAGTGCATTTCTGAAATCCAAGTCTGACAAGCAAAGAGTCGATATGTTTATTCCAGGCCCTAGGTGCTTGTCTGAGACCGTATAGTGCCTTGTTCAGTTTGAAGACTTTTTGCTCTTCCCCTTTCCTTTCAAACCCTGGAGGTTGTCTCACGTAGACTTCTTCTTCTAAAGGACCATTTAAAAATGCAGATTTGACATCCATTTGACAGATTTTCCAGTTTTTGAAGCTGGCCACAGCTATCACTAGTCTCACGGTTTCAATCCTTGCTACAGGCGCATATACTTCAGTAAAATCAATTCCTGGTTTTTGCAGAAAACCCTTTGCAACTAATCTGGCTTTGAGCTTTGCTACATCTCCATTTGGCTTATATTTTGTCTTAAACACCCATTTGACTTCAATGGCTTGTTTGTTATGAGGCAGATCCATCATTTCCCAGGTTCTGTTTTTCTCGATAGCTCTCAGTTCTTCCAGCATAGCTTCTTTCCATTCTTTGATGTCGATTGCTTGCTCCCAAGTCAAGACTTCTGCATCTGCTAAAAATACACAATGCAATAGATCACCAGAATCAGTTATTTCATTATCAGTGAATACCTCATGGTCTTGAAGTCTGGTAGATGGGAATCTGGTTCTTTCAGATCTTCTATTGCCGATTCCACTGTCTACTGTGACTTGTTCTTCAGTTGATCTAATTTCACTCTCTGCTGTGATTTGTTCTTCATCTAACCAGCTTGACACAACATCTGGTGCTTCATCATCTTTCCACTCAAAGGTTGTTGCTTCATCTACCTTCACGTCTCGACTAATGACAATTTGCTTCTTTGCTGCATCGTACAATCTATAAGCACCAGTTGGGTGAAAACCAACTAGGATAAGTGTCTCACTCTTGTCATCCAGCTTTCTTCTTCTATCATCAGGCACGTGTTTGTAACATACAGATCCGAAAATCCTAAGGTGATGTGCGGTTGGCTTTACTCCAGACCACGCTTCTTCAGGAGTGCAGCTTGACAACGCCTTGGTTGGACTTCTGTTCAACAAATACGCAGCAGTGGAGACAGCTTCACCCCAGAGACAGTGTTGTAACCTTTTACCTTTGATCATGCACCTTGTCATGTCAAGCAACATCCTGTTTCTCCTCTCTGCCAAGCCGTTGTGTTGGGGTGTATATGGAGCAATAACCTCATGCACTATTCCTTTATTATCACATAACCTTTTCATTTCTCCAGAGTTGAATTCACCACCACCATCAGTTCTAAAAGTCTTAATTTGCAAGGTTGATTGCCTCTCCACCATAGCACAGAATTTAACAAAGAGTGAGTATACTTCTTTCTTTTCTTTAAGCAAGTAAAGCCAAATTTTCCTAGTCCATTCATCTACAAAAATTAGAAAGTATTTGTTACCTCCGAGTGATGGCACATCGAAAGGACCGCATACGTCTGAATGGACTACCTCAAGTGGCTGCTTTGCCCTCTTTGGTGCGAAACTCTTGAATTTACTCCTAGATTGTTTCCCTATAGCACATCCTTCACAAATTTTAGTTGGAGCATCTATCAGGGGTACTCCCAGCACCAATCCTCTGCTGTTCAAATCTCTCAGACTCTTGAAATTCAGATGACCAAATCTGTAATGCCAAGTCCATCTTTCTTCTTCTTTATTCATTGCCGATAAGCATTGTATTGCTGCAGCATCCAAATTTACTTTGAAAGTTCTGTTTTTGGCGAGGGGTGCTTTGATTACGAGACGCTGTTTGCTGTCAAAAACTTCAATGTGTCTCTGAAGCATGGACATAGTGTACCCTTTTTCAAGAAGTTGCCCCAAGCTTAGCAAATTACTCTTCATTGTCGGAACGTATAACACATCTTCCATGTATGCGATCTTGTCGTTCTTGCAATTGATCAAGACTTTCCCGATTCCTTCCGCCATGATTGTGCTATTGTCAGCAAACTTCACGCAGCTCCTTATACTAGAGTCGAGATCCACCAGCCATTCTCGTCTTCCCGTCATATGATTTGAGCAACCTGTATCCAAGTACCAGCTGCATGATTCATCTGTCACCACACGGTCTGTGTTATTTGAAAGTAAAGCATGTGTAGGTGCCGCATGACCCATTTCGCAGGGAGACGACACGTGTTCTCCAGGAGAAGACACGTATCTTCCAACACCCAGTGCATGCACATCCTTTTCTGAGATTGACACGTATGTCCCATAACACCTGTCTGTCGGAGAACCCGTTTCTTCATTATACTTCATCTGTGTTGATTTTCCGCGATTCTCTTTTCTGGATCTTTCAACTGTACTCATTAGCACTACATGATCGGATTCAGAATCTCCAGTTTCTTGTGCAAGATTAGCCGATTCCCCATTCTTGGTTCCTTTCGCGTCTTCATTATACCAGCATTCCGAGGAATAGTGACCATATTTGCTGCACGTGAAGCATTGAATGTTTCTTTTGTCGTATCCTTTTCGACCTCTGCCCCTGGACTGCCTGCCTCCTCGGCTGTTTTCAGTTTTTCGTTCACTGCCGTTGTCTTCATTAGTTTGCTCTGATGGTTTTGTGCCTCTGCCACCGTTGCGTCCACCACGTCCACCACGTGATCTTCCTCTTCCTCTACCACGATTTTTAAAATTCTGATTGCTTCGTGCTTGGAGAGCTTGGCTTGTTGCTTGAGACGTGGCTTTTTCTGCATTCTTTCTTTCAAGTATCCTTTGTTCATGTGCCACGAGAGAGTTCTGTAGTTCCTCCATTTTCAGTGTCTCGAGATCTTTGCACTCCTCTATGGTGATCACAATATGATCATACTGTGGCGTCAAAGTGCGTAGAATCTTTTCAATTATTTTCCTGTCTTTGACAACTTTCCCACAAGCCCTCATATCATTGACAAGATTCTGAATTCTTCCCAAGTACTCTGTCACCGTTTCTTCCTCTCCCATGCCAAGAAGTTCATACTGTCGTTGAAGTGCTTGCAATCGCACCTTTTTCACTTTACCAGAATTTCCATATCCATTTTGAAGAATATCCCATACTTCCTTCGCCGTGACAGCCTTCGACACCTTCTGAAAGATTGTCGCAGATATGCATTGATGAAGTAGCATTCTGGCTTTACAATCCAATCGCTTATTCTCCTTGTATTCTTTCTTTACGTCCTCCGTGTCGTTCTTCAAAGGTTCTTTGAAACCTTTTTTCACAATGTCATCTACCTCTTGGAAGCCAAGAATTGCCTCCATTTTGACGCACCAATCGTCAAAATCTTTACCATCAAACACTGGGAGGTTGCTGTGAATTACACCAGCCATCGCTGCCACAAGGTTCTTTCTTACTGCCGAACCGAGCTCTTGATACCACTGATAGAGCCTACGAAGAGATTATGCAAAGAAAATGAATTGTGCAAAGTAGTTGCAGAGAAAAGAGAATTTTGAAAAGTATATGAAATTCTTATTGAGAATAAAAGGAGATACAATGAAAGTATTTATACAGAAAAGCATATATGAGAATAACTGTTTAAGACGATTATAGAAGTTATTGAATACAGATTGGTGTCTAACATTTGGGACTATCTTTGATGAAGTAGAATCAGGATTTGTGGAAATCGGATATGCATTTGGGACTATCTTTGGAATAATATTGGGTTATAATGTATTCTTTGCTGGAAAACCTCAATGGCTTGCAAGACTAGTTAAAGTTGTGTTTAATGTGAGACTGCCCAAAAAAAAGAATAGAAAACGTGTTATTCGTTTGGGAAGAAAAAATTAGTTTAATGTAATTTTGTTTTATGTGTCTTCAACTGTTCACTGTTTGTCTGTATTTTCTTTTTTATAAAACTTGTATTGTGTATAGAATGAAACCTCATGAATACTATCAAGAGTATGAATAATAGAAATATAAAATTAGAATTTAACATTTTGTTTTAAAAGAATGGAGGTGGAAGAAAAATGAAAGGAGAGGAGAAGTAGAAAGATGCGGTTGATCATGCTCATAAATTTCATGGACAGTGACAGACAGAGAATTGTGAGTTAGAGTTCTGATGGGAAATGGTGGCCACTGAGGATTTTGGGTGATTATTTTTTATTTTTAACATAAAATACTATTGATGTTGAATAAATATGAAATAAAAAGTAGAGTGTTTAAATATTATTGCCTATATACTTATATCACAAAGAAAAGAAAAATTATATATGTACACCTCTTAATTTTTTTTACACTTATACAACACCTAAACAAATATAGTATATTTAATTTTTTTTTTAGTTTTCTTAAATTATTTTATATTTGAAAATAAATATATAATTTTATTAACGTTAAGTAGGCCTATAAAGAAAAAGAATATACATGTATATATACTTAATAAAAAGACTTTTTTCTTCCACATTTTATACTCTATATTTTTATTGTAATAATTAAATTTTATATTGTATTAAGTGGTTTTTACTATAATCATAAAAATTCAACGCTTGAATGTTCACTATAATACAAAAGTTATATTCTATATTAAATTTTAATATTTAATTCTGATTTTAAACATAATATCTGTACATTATTAATTAGTAGTGATTTTTATTTGCATGATAATATTATGATAGTGTGGTGAGAAACCTTGTGGAGTAATCTACCGTAACATTTTAAGTCTCAATCATTATTTTCATATAAATTTTAAACACATTATATTTATATTATTAATTAGTAGTGACTTTTATTTGCATGATATTATTATGATAGTGTGGTGGGAAACTTTGTGGAATAATCTATACGTAACAGTTGAAGTCTCAATCATTATTTTCATATAAAATTTAAACATATATCTTTATATTATTAATTAGTAGTGACTTTTATTTGTATTCTTGTAATGTGGTGGGAGACATTGTGAATAATCTATACGTAACATGTTATAAGTTTCAATCATTATATTCATTCTGACGAAGAAAACATTTCTTGTTTCTATTATATATCATTTTATGAACAATATATACTTCTAATAGCATTTTTTTTCTCTCGGTATTCGAATGAAACCGAGTGTTGAAAATTAAAAGTGGATGTTGTTGTCTGTTGAAAATTACTGTGATCGGTAAAGTAAATTTAATAAATGAAAAATATCAAAGGTTGTCTTTGCTATATCCGTGAATGTTATTGTCTGTTGCTTGTGACCTTCAACTTTGTTTTATGTTTTTTTTTTTTATGTAAAATTTTCAAAAAGGAGATAGTATTTAAAATAATGAAATAATTATAGGTTAAGAATCATGATTGCACAGGTATATACTTAAAACAATATAAATATCGGAGGAGTTTTAGGGCTGGTGTTTGATGGTGGTTTAATGTATGCAACATTATATTATTAAATGAATATTACAAAGGGAATATATATTTAATTGTTTTGATGTTTTATTACTCTGTTTGTGATTGATTGTAATGATCCTGATTTATTATGGGTGCTGACGAAAATAGAGTTTAAAATTTTTCGTTTGATAAATGAAATATGAATAAATTTGATAAATGATGAGTTTTATCTTATGAAAATTGTGGTTAGAAGTAAATATTGTAGCCTGTGAGGCTGTGACCATCCACTTTTTGTTTTATGATTGTCTTTTATGCAAGTTTTTGAAAAAGAATATAGTAAAAAACATAATAAAATAACTATTAGGCATCATGATTGTACAGTAACTTAAAACAATATAAATAACACAGGAGGCAATGCATATATGTTTTCTGTAAAACCTCCATTTCACGGTTAAATTTCTCCTCTCCTATTTTCTTAATTTCTTCTTCATTTGTGGTCCTTTTAAAAATCTAAGTACATCAAAATTGAAGAAATAAGAAACATTTTGAACCAATTAGAAATAAATAACATTTTGAATGTTGTTGTGTAGGTGGATTTATTAATACTACTAGCTCAACTGCCTTACTGCTCCAAACAAGCAAACCCTTGACTACGATGAATTTTTGTACTTGGCGTAAAATTTGACGAGCAAGTAAAAAAAAAATCATTTTGTTATAAAACATCATTTATGGGGAAGATTTATATTTATTCAATACTAAATGTTTTTTTAAAATATCCATTTCAACTAGATTTTTTTAGAAATTTTAAATCTTATTTAAACATCATTTATGGGGAAGAGAGAATTAAAAATTGTCACACATTACTTGGAAGTTGCCATTTCTATTAGAAAGTCTTTAGACCTTTAAAGGATGCAAGACATGGAAATTTCAAACATAATACTAAGCCATTACTTGTTGGAAATTGGTAGTCATTTCATAAGACTTAAATAGGAAATAGGAAAATAAATATGAGAAAATATATCTCTGAGTATATTTTATCTAATAACTAACGAAAACACAAAAACCTTTCTGATTCATAAATCAAGACTATACTTTTATTAATATTTAAAATTGGTTTAAGTATTTATAAATTTTAATTTGTAAGATAATTTGTAATTTAATTAAATAATTAATTATTTTTTTTCTCTAAATTAGTTATTATTTAATAATTGTTTTTACATGTGAACATTATTCCACTATTGTATAGTAATATTAGAAAGTCTTTAGACCTTTAAATGGATAGAAGACTGGAAATTTAAAACATAATAGTTGTCATTTCTTGTTACAAATTTCTAGCCATCTTCATGCTTAAATATGAAATATGAAAATAGACAATTGCATAGAAATAAAAATGGAGGAATAGTTTGATGATAAACTAATTAAAAAAAAGTCATAAAACTATTAAAAAAAAATCTTTAAGGACATAGTTTTGGATCATCATATATAATTCTAGTTGATTTAGGTATAACACAAAACTAAATAACGTATTATTAATTCTTCTATAAGTTTAAGACTTAATACCTTTTTTACCACTATTTCTACTATATTCAAAGTTTTTTTAATTCTTTTACTGATTCCAAAAGTGATTAAGAATCAATGTGATAAATTATGTTACTGTTAGATTAGCATTACACCATATTTTTTTTTTTTAATAAATATTGAAACTGCATTGAAAAAAATGAATTAAGAAAAAACATGAAACAATATTAATACCAAAAGTTATTAATATGTTCTGGTTCATAATCTAACATTTATCATTAAGTTCTTTAATTGGATATCAAAGGCAGGAATCAAAGCACTCTTCGGTAATCTCAATTTCAAATTGAAATTGAATTGAATGGAATGGTTGGAAAATCATATATATTTAGATATAAAAATAATGATAATTATAAAGAAAGTATATATATATATATATATATATATATATATATATATATATATATATATATATATATATATATATATATATGTTAATAATAATAATAATAATAAAAGGTTATAATTAATTTTGGTTTTGGTATATAAATAAAAATACTTAAATTTTAATATAGTTTAGCAATTTTTTATGAACAAATTGATTTAAGACATGTCAAATTGAGTATATACTTTGTGAGAAATGTTAAATGTTTGTATTTATGTATATTCATACAAGTATTAATCAGTTAAAAGAATATTAATATTTGACCGGATTATATGCACGCGTATGATAATAAATATATGATAATTGTAAAATTTTATTTGAAAAAATATAAATAAATCTAAAGATAAATTTGTTGTTAAAGATATTTTATAATGTTGGATCATTATATCAAAATACATCTATCAATTAATACTATTGGCCTAATACTTAATATTAACATTGATGGTGCATTAGTCAATCTTATTTGTATGATATCTCAATCATAATTTTAATTTTGAGAGACAACAACATTAATGTTGTTAGACTATGGAGCCTTAGACTAGTCTTCTCATGCTCAAATTCTCGAAATTAAAATTTAATGTAATGTAATATAAAAAAGTATCTGTGATGAAAAAAAAAAGGTTGTTCAACAATAAAAATAAAATTTTTGTAACGAAATGTTTAAAAAATATAATATATTCTTTATGGTTTATTTTATTTAGAATTCTTTTTATCTTAAAATGTTATTACATATTATTTTGAATTTTTTTTTTGTAAACATTTGTTGGAATACTTTCTTTTCTCCAATATTTTTTGTTTTATTTATGAAAGTTCATAAACCTTAAAGTAGAATAGAAGATGGAAAATTGTGACACGGTACTTTTATTTATTTCATTGAAAGTTTCTACCTGTAACGACTAGAATTTGGATCACATTTATTCTATATTCATAGTGAGAATAAATATTATTAATATTTTTGTTTTCAAGCACTGAGCTTTTCATTGAATGAAGAGCTGAAAGGTGAAATTCCAAAGTCTGGTTTTTGTGCTTTCTACGTTCCATAATGCATTCAAGTCTCATCACTTATTTCCGTTCTCCACTTATTTCTCATTCTTTAGAATATTTAAAACTTTTAAACAAAAATACCACTAACAAGTGGAAGTATGCATTTAACTAACTGATTAATACATATCAAATTTTGACATGAAAACAATATAAAAAATCTCACAGGTTGTCATTTCTACTAGAAAGTCTCAAGACCTTAAACAGTCGCAAGACTTGGAAATTTCGAACATAATACTCGTCTTTTCTTTTTGGAAATTGCTAGCCATCTTCACCACATAAGACTTCAAAAAAAATGAGAAAATTCCATAAACCTAAAAATTGAGAAATTTAGTTTGATGATAAACTAATTTTAAGAAAATGTCATGAAATTATATATAAAAACTTCTGTAAGGAAATGGTTTTACACCACCGTATATAGTTCTTATTGGTTTACGTATAATACAAAATTAATTTAAGTATTATATACCTTTTTTTTAAAATTTAAAATCGCCCAATTTCTTCTTATATATATAGATCAACCTCACTGGATTGGCAGCAATCAAACCACATACCAAATGGGTTGGATTTTAGTGTCATACTTGATCATCTTCCAATCTTTGCTTCTTCATTTTTCTTCATACCATTGTTTGTCGTGCAACCCTGATGACAAATCTGGCCTGTTGCAATTCAAAAATTCAGTTGCTGTTGTGGGGCTATCAACTTCGTATGGTCCTTGTGGCTTGTATTCTCAAAAAACAGCATCTTGGAACAATGAAACAGATTGTTGCGGGTGGGATGGTGTCGTATGTGACTCTGAGTTAGGTCATGTGATTGGCCTCGACCTTTCCTGCAGTCCTCTTAAAGGTGAGCTACTTGGTCCCAATAGTTCCATTTTCAAGTTAAGCCACCTTCAACAGCTTAACCTACTTTCTGGTGATTTATATCCATCTCCAATACATTCTGCAATTGGTGATCTTGTGAGCCTCACTGATTTAACTTTATATTACCTTAGAATTAGTGGTGATGTTCCCTCCACAATCTCTCACTTGTCAAAATTAGAACATCTTCATCTCACTGTAGCATCTCTTGATTCCACACCGAGACTTGATTCATACACTTGGAACAAACTCATTCCCAACGCCACTAATTTAAGAGAAATTTCTTTACGTGGATTGAACATGTCTTCTGTCGGAGAGAGCTCTTTATCATTGTTAACCAATTTGTCATCCTCTTTGCTTTATCTCGATCTCACAGATACCAAACTCCAAGGGAAATGGCCAACTGACATCTTCCGTTTACCCAATCTCCAAGAAATACGTATCTTAACGAATAAAAACCTGACAGGTGAACTTCCAACCTCCAACTGGACTTCTTCACTAAAAACCATGTTTATTTATCAAACTAATTTCTCAGGAAACATTCCTGATTCCATAGCCCAGTTGAAGTCTCTTAAATCACTGTCTCTTTTTGAATCCAATTTTGATGGATTTATTCCACCATCATTGTTTGATCTTACTCACCTTTATCTCTTACATTTATCAGATAATAAATTAATTGGCCCAATTCCAACCCAAATCACCAAACTCTCTGAACTATCGATCCTAGGTTTGAGTGGTAACATGTTAAACGGATCAATTCCTCTTTGGTGTTATTCTTTGCCATCTTTATCCATCTTGAGTCTTAGTAACAATCAACTCACGGGGTCAATTGGTGAGTTCTCAACTAATTCTTTGCAACTTTTGAAACTTTCTAATAATAAACTGCAGGGCAACTTTCCAAATTCAATATTTCAATTCCAAAATCTCACTCATTTGAATTTGTCATCATTGAACTTGAATGGTGTTGTGGACTTTCACCGATTTTCAAACCTCACAAAACTAGAGTATTTGGATCTTTCTCACAATAGTTTTCTCTCTGTAAACTTTGAAAATAATTTTGATTACATCTTACTTCTCAACCTTCAATACTTAGATTTATCTTCGTGTAACGTAAGTAGTTTTCCAAATTTCTTGGCACCACATTTGAAAGATTTAGATATTTCTCATAACATAATTCATGGAAGCTTTCCCGAAAGCTTTCAAAAGAACCTCATGCTCTCCTGGAAGGAAATTAGTTACATTGATCTCAGTTTCAACAATTTGCAAGGAGATCTTCCTATTCTACCAAATGGCATTCAATACTTTTTAGTGTCAAATAATGAACTGAGTGGGGACATTTCTTTAGCATTTTGCAATGCAAGAATACTTTATTTAATCAACTTGGCTCACAACAACTTGACAGGCCTTATTCCAAAATGCTTGGGAACATTTCCTTTTCTTTGGGCATTAGATTTGCAAGACAACAACCTTTACGGAAGCATACCCGATAACTTTTCTGAAGGAAATGTCTTTGAGACTCTAAAGTTGAATGGAAATCACTTGAAGGGGCCGTTGCCACAGACTTTGAGTCACTGTACAAAGCTTGAAGTTTTGGACCTTAGAAACAATGACATAGAGGATACATTTCCCTATTGGTTAGAAACTTTGCCAACTTTACAGGTACTCAGTTTGCAGTCAAATAAATTTTATGGTAACATCACTTCTTTCGGCACCAAACCTTCATTTCCCAAATTGAAGATTTTTGACATCTCCAATAACAACTTTACCGGACCCTTGCCAACATCATATATCGTCAACTTTCAAGAAATGATGAATGTGAGCCAAACTGATTCGATATATTTGGACAACCATCCTATATATAATGATTCACTAGTGATTGTGATGAAAGGGTCACAGAGGGAACTCACGAGGATATTGACTGCTTTGACACTCATTGATTTGTCAAATAATATGTTTGAAGGAGAAATTCCAAAAGCCATTGGAGAGTTGAAGTCTCTAATAGGGCTTAATCTTTCACACAATAAAATTACTGGTACCATTCCACTATCATTGGGTAAATTAACAAAGTTGGAATGGTTGGACCTCTCATGGAACAAATTGAAGGGTGAGATTCCCATGACTCTTACAAATTTGAATTTTCTTTCTGTCTTGAACCTTTCACAAAATCAATTGGAGGGAATGATACCTACGAGTCCACACTTTGACACATTTGAAAATATTTCCTATGTTGGAAATCCAATGTTGTGTGGAAAGCCCTTGTCAAGATCTTGCAATGGGAATAAAGAGAGGTCACAAGGTTCAACACTTGATAAAGAAGACTCAGGATTTGGGTGGAAAGCCGTTGTAATCGGGTATGCATGTGGGATGATCTTTGGAATAATATTGGGTTATAATGTATTCTTTGCTGGAAAACCTCAATGGTTTGCAAGACAAGTTGAAGTTGTGTTTAATATGAGACTGCCCAGAACAAACAATTCAAAGCGTGTAATTCGTTTGGGAAGAAAAAATTAGTTTAATGTAATTTTGTTTTATGTGTGTTCAAATGTTTGTCTGTATTTTCTTTTTTACAGAACTTGTCTTGTGTATGGAATGAAACTTCATTTCTGAATACTATCAATGATCTATTTAGCTATGGAAAGGCATTTTGCGCGTTTAATCTATAGTAGTCATGGAAGTAGCAGTTTATTTTGAATTGGACAACTTTTATTTGAAAAAGAGTTGGGATTGTGTTTTATTGTTTAGCTCGAGTACTACTAATAATAAAATCTATATATTATCTTTTTCTACACAAACTCTATTAGTTAACACATAATAAGTGTATTTCAATATAAACCAGTTAATTTTCCGCGCTCTAAACCAGTTAATTTGTTGGCGCTCTCTTTCGCTCTACACTATCATTTTCTCTATTTTTTCTTGATTTTTCTTTTCCATTCTCTCCCTTCTCTCTTAAATTTTATCCCTAATTTTGAAAAATTTTACATCTTACAACTAAGGTTTAAATACCTTTTTATTCTCCAAGTTGGACACTGGATTTCTGTTTTGTCTCTGCTTTTAAAAATGATGTAATTTGGTCATCAAATTACTAAATTTGGTATTATTAAGTCCATTCCGTTAAGTTAAGTTAGTAAAAAACGGCGTGAATTTCACATGCACTTACACTTTTATTCTCCCTCTTCTGTTTTTTCTAAGATTTATTTCTCTCTTTTCTATTTCTCTTTCACTCTTAAAACTACCTTTTATCTTTTTCTCTCTCTTCCACCACTACTACCATTAATTACCATTGCCGTTTCTCTTTCAATATTAATTCCAATATTAAGGAACCACGGAAACATTTGCCCCAAATATTTAAAACTTTTTAAGTTTGAGAAAATTTGAAACTATTATATAACTATAAACACAACCGGCTCAAACCCTTCCGGCAGGTATCTTCTAAGCACTCCCTTGGCTTCGTCCACGACGTACATCACTTCTTCTTCCATGGCGGCCACGGGTCCTCTCCAGACGTAGAGCATCCCCTTCGGCGTGTCCTTCCAGGCGTCCTCCGCTATGTCGTACACAGTGCCTTCCTTCGCGGCGTCACCTTTCACGTTCACCATGCAGAGCTTCTGCCGCCATGGAAGTTCATCATGCAGAGCTTATTCAGCATCAAATATAGTCCCAAAAAGTTAATGATCTAAATTGATTCTTAAAAGCATTAAAATGAATGAAAAACTAAGTATTAAACTAAGTATTCCATATCTACAATATAGTGCGATACTCTAATAATTTACTCGTAATAACTTATTAAGTAGGTCTTGTTTGTTTTGATTTAACTTTACTCTTATCAAAGTGGTTTTTTTAATGAACAAAACGTTTTTTGTCTTCACCGTGACTTTGAAGTTAATTAGTGGTGGTGAAAGATAAAAGCATTAGGAAGTTTAATACAATATTGGAAAAAATGATGATGGCACTAGCATTTTCATGAACCAAGTTTTGCCATGCTTGTTACTTTTTCTTCATTCGATGAGCCACATGGAATCCGAGGACATTATAATATAAAATTATAATTAACGAGGCAATGATTTTGTAAATTAGCTACATCATGATTTTACATTAATTTTCACTAAGGAAGGACAATTCATTCAAAAAGAAAACAAATACAGAATCAAAAGAAAGAAAGAAAATAAAAAGAGAAAAAAACTGATCCTGGGGTTCTTCCTATCAAATTCTCGTGATGCTTTTTGTACCGTACAATACTCCGGGGACAGTACGGTCTTCTAGGCATCACTAGGCCGACCATCCAGGTCGACCAATCACCAGGCCGATCATCCGGGTCACCAGGCCGATCATCCAGGCCGACCATTCGGGTCATCAGGTCGACCATCCAGGTCGACCAACCATCAAGCTGATCATCCAGGCCGACCAACCACCAGACCGACCATCCGGGTCGACGAACCAGCAGGTCGACCACATGGATATATTATAAACGATAATAGTTCATTAAAGACCCTAATGGAGGTTAAGGTGTGATTGAGTTGTCATCAGGCCCACGAAAGGTAAAAGCTCATTACAACTAGTATAAATAAAGGTCTCAGGTATAATTTTAGACCAGGATATATATTATGCACACTACATGCATCCCTTACATTGATGATCGTTCGGTCACTTTTACTGACTTGAGCGTCGGAGTGCCTTTGGTAGGTACCCGCCCACGCCCGGCTTGGAGAACAAGGAAGGAGGGAGAACGAACAACCTTGAGTTTGAAGAGGACCATGATGACTGTCCGGCCTCCAGCAAGTCCCCGTCAGGAATGTTATAAGGGACCTCCAAACCCGACCGAAACATTAATGGCACCCACCGGGGGCTGAGCGTGCATCCCCATTCGTACCCATAAGGAAAGGGTGAGTAATGCTCTCAAGAATCTAGGGTGAACCTCTCAAGCCGCTCGGTTTCGGCCCTTCGGCCTCAACTGCTCGATCATTCGGCCTCACAAGTACTTAGCTAAATCTGGCATCCAGATTTTGGCCCTTCGACCTCGACTGTTCGGCCATTCGGCCTCACAAGTACTTGGCCAAATCTGGCATCTAGATTTCGGCCCTTCGGCCTCAACTGCTTGGCCATTCGGCCTCACAGGTACTTGGCCAAATCTAGCATCTAGATTTTGGCCCTTCGGCCTCAATTGCTCGGCCATTCGGCCTCACAGGTACTTAGCCAAATCTGGCATCCAGATTTCGGCCCTTCGGCCTCAACTGCCCGGCCATTCGGCCTCACATACTTAGCCAAATCTGGCATCCAGATTTCTGCCCTTCGGCCTCAACTGCTCGGTCATTCGGCCTCACAGGTACTTAGCCAAATCTGACATCCAGATTTCGGCCCTTCGGCCTCAATTGCTCGGTCATTCGGCCTCACAGGTACTTAGCCAAATCTGGCATCTAGATTTCAGCCCTTCGGCCTCAACTACTCGGCCATTCGGCCTCACAGGTACTTAGCCAAATCTGTCATCCAGATTTCGGCCCTTCGGTCTCAACTGCTTGGCCATTCGACCTCACAGGTACTTAGCCAAATCTGGCATCCAGATTTCGGCCATTCGGCCTCATAGGTACTTAGCCAAATGTAACATCCAGATTCTGGCCCTTCGGCCTCAATTGCTCGCATTCGGCCTCATAGGTACTTAGCCAAATCTGGCTTCCAGATTTCGGCCCTTCGGCCTCACAGGTACTTAGCCAAATCTGGCTTCCAGATTTCGGCCCTTCGGCCTCACAGGTACTTAGCCAAATCTGGCATCCAAATTTTGGCCCTTCGGCCTCAACTGCTTGGCCATTCGGCCTCATAGGTACTTAGCCAAATCTGGCATCCAGATTTCGACCCTTCGACCTCGACTGCTCGGCCATTCGGCCTCACAGGTACTTGGCAAAATCTGGCATCTAGATTTCGACCCTTCGGCCTCACATGTACTTAGCCAAATGTGACATCCAGATTTCGGCCCTTCGGCCTCAATTGCTCGGCCATTCGGCCTCACAGGTACTTAGCCAAATCTGACATCCAGATTTCGGCACTTCGGCCTCACAGGTACTTAGCCAAATCTGACAGTATTAAATTTCCTTATTTTATTTGTTTCTCTCTCCAGTTAACAAAGATCAAATTTTGTCTTTAATATAAAATAATATTGTGATTAATAAATAATGTAAATTAATAATTGTTCTATATTAATCATAAGTGTTAATTGTAAAATTTTATCATCTTTTAAAATATAGAAAAAAGGACTAATTGAAAACATGAGAAAGTTAAATTTCAATTAAGTTTAAAAGTAAAAAAAAATTAAAATTAGATATTTTATGTATTATAAAAAGATTTAGGAAAAGGAGGCCACGGTCAAGTATACAAGACATAAAAAGTTTGTGGAGTGAGAGTGAGGATAGAAACTCTTATCCAATCAGATAAAAAGACCTATTTTTTTCTCCTTGATTACTCTTTAATATTGAAAATAAAAATTATTTAAAAATATAAAAATTATATCAGAATTAATTCAAAAAGAGATAATTTAGTATATATATATATATATATATATATATATATATATATATATATATATATATGATAAGGTACTCTAATAATTAAAGTCTTGAAAAATGATTAAGATAATGTAAAATAATTATTCTATTCTATTTGGGCTTAAAAGCAAATTTAATACTTTTATATTTGGTTTTAAATGCTTATTTAGTACTTATGTTAAATGTTAAATGTTTTTTTTCAGTGTAGTGTTCAGTTTTAAAAATGCACACGTTAAGTCCTAAATCTGTAAAAATTATATGAACGAAGTCCTATCCCTTAACGGCGTTAATTCGATGGATGGCGAAATGAAGTCCTATTCCTTAACGGCGTTAATTCCATGCATGGCGAATGAGTTAGTACTTTTTCTCTTCCTCCTCCACTGTGTTCAGTTTTTCTCTGTCTTCTATTTAATGGTACATTCAAGTTCAAGGGTTTTTCTTTGTTTTGATCAGAAACCCAAAAGGGCTTCTCCTTCTTATTCCACATATGAGAGGCACGTCTTCATCTGGCAACGCAAGGGGCTTATCAAACCCTACAACCAAGGTCGGAACGTCATCTATGCCGGAAGCACCATCGTCCCTAGACTCCTCCTTCCGCGAGCACAGGTTCTTTGAATCCTGCCCTCATAGGTGCTGCCACGATGACGGCTTGTAAACGGGAAGTGGGGATGTTGTGGCGCATTCATGACTATATGTGTTGAGTCCATGAAGATCGAAAATGGAGTAGATCCTCTAGCTGTGATTTAATCTTGATTTGATTTGGGAAACCAGGTTTTCTGATTTCAAATTTTTATGTCTTTTTTTTTTTTTGCTTGAGAAACTGATTTCTTATTTAGTTTCATTTTCTTGTGGAGGTGCTTGTAAATGATGAAGGTTTGGCTTGGGGATTTGGTGGAGGTTAGCGAAACAAAAGCAAAAAAAAATGAATGAAGAAGAATTCTTGATTGAAAGAATTGATGATTACCGTATATAGCGGAACAATGCAGAGGAACCTACTTCGGCCCTTGCAGTCTTCAACAGTCAATTGCCCCATTGCTCTCACCCTCTTTACAGTCACACCACTTGTTCCAGACCATGTCTTGACCATGGCCTTCGAGATTGGTACCAGGGAGGTTGAGAAAATCAAGTCTAGGCTTGTACCTAAGGAATAATTTATGTTTGAATCTGATCTATTTTCTCTGTCATTGCATTTTCACCCTTATTTTGTTTTCTCCTTGTTGTTTTACGGTTCTTGTTTGTTGGAAAATCATAAAGGATTTAGAATGTGAGTAAATGGGGGTATATTATTCATTTCTTTGATAATTACAATTTAAAATATCATTGCACGCTTCTTATTTTGTAGTGAAAACTGAAGAATTCCTTTCATAAAAATCAGTGAAAAATTGGAGAAGCTGCTGGATCCTAATAAGGGAAGGAAGAAGGTGTTATGGTGAAAAAAAAAGAATGAAGATCCGCCCCCATTTGTAGAATTTAGGCACTGCAACAGGATAAAGAGTGTCGGTAAGGCTAATTGACGGCTAGAAAAAAGAAAAAGATGAAATTGGAAACCATTCCATTCCATGGAAGACAGAAAAACCTGAACACAGCAGAGGAGGGAGGTTAGAGAAAAAGTTCTGACTCACTGGCGACGTCAGTACAATTCCGCTGTTAGTTAGTGTCGACTTAAGGAATAGGACTTGTTCATACAGTTTTTACAATTTTAGGATTTAATATATGTAATTTTAAAACTGGATACTAAACTAAAAAAACCCTTAACATAGGATCCAAGTAAATATTTAATCCTTTATATTTTTAACAAAATTTTTAACTTTCCAATTACACAAATTTACAAAATTCAATTTTTCTTTTCTTTTTTTTCTCATTCTTGTTTTCCTCTGCTTCTCAAATAGTATATATTATGTTTAATTTAAATTATATATTTCGTTTTTAATTTTTGTTATGATTTTTTTTTTACTTTTGTTATAAAAAATTGAAATAGAAAATTTGATACCATATATCTTTTTGGTTGGTACTGTAGTAACAACATAAAAAGGTGTCATGTGATATTTTTTTTTTAAATAAATATTTATCACGTATCATGCTACATGACTCTAACATGCACGTTAAGTGTATTTTTACTTTGACATGTTTACAATCAAATTCTAAGTAGTCAAGAGCTCCCGTCAATTGGAAAATTTATTTATTCATCTTGTACAAGCTTCTTTCCGTAAACCTGGTGGTGATTCAAAGGATGATATTCAATCATCTGCAGTTGGGTTCAATCAAGGTAATCGGAAAGGACATGGTGGTGACGTTCACGCTGTAAAAGAATGCGCTCCACTCAAGACGCATGCTTATCACTTCCAACGGTGAATATCTCTCAATGTTTGAAAACTTATCATGTTATCGTGTCTGATTTGTTTTCTCCCCTTTTTACTTCCTTGTATGTAACCAATATATTGTGCAAGTTTCGTTATGTTTTTACGGTAAGCTATCGGCTGAATTTTTTTTTTTTTATCTCTAATATATGTCACTTTCTATGTCTAATTTAGATTACTGTTTTATTTTATGATAGTCATCTTCTATTCAGATATGCTCTAGATTTCAATTTTGAAGATGCTTCTTTGAGTATGAAATAAACTGATGTGGAAGGAGAATACTTACATTGTGTGCATTTGAGGTCCCCAATAGTGTTAGTTTTCCAGCGAATAATCCATTCATTAATAGGGATTAACACACACTTTAGAAATCTTTTAAGAACTACAAAATCAAAAGAGACTTTTTTTAGGTAAACTCAAAAAAAAATGTAATTTTCAGTCAATAGTTAAAAGTTTGATCCGTAGCTTATGTCTTAGCAGAGTTGTTGGCATTGGATCGTAACTTTAGGGACATCATTACATTGATCTGAAAATGCATGGTTTTATTAAGGGATCATTTACCTCGTACCTTACCTACATGTGTCCTAATGCCGTGAAGTCCTTGGAGCATATGTGCGAGTACCAAGCTGAAAAGTGGTGAAGTACCAAGCTTATGGTATTGTTAGAGCATAACAACAAAACCCACCCATGTATCAGAAATTATGAACAAAACAATAACAGTTTCAAATTTCGTTATACTGCTCATTTTAGAACTGGTTATAATACTGAAATTTTGTAAAAATCTAATCTAGTTTTGAATTTGTTGCTAGAGTATCTTTATAGTTGAAAATTTAATGAGACTTGAATGATCAGCTTAGTTAGATAAGATTAATATTATTCAAAAAGTACTTACCCTCTCATTTAATTTATATTCATTATACAAATTTCACTCTCTTACTGACTTATTAAAAAAATATTTTGTAGGAAACTTTTCTTTTTTAGTACATAGTACCAACTAAAACACTCAAGAATGATAATTTTACTTGAAAAATTATTCAATGAATCTGATAAGAACAAATATATATAGTCTTAAAGAGCTCCTTCACATGTCTCAAACATTTTGTTTAAATTTTCTCTTTTGATTCACTACTTTTTTTTTTTTATGCTTTCATCATCTTTTCTAGTGGTCACTTGCAATTATATTCTAAAACGGGCCTATATATTTAGGAAAATGTTCATGCATACTTCTGAATTTTCATATTCCTTTTCAATATTTAATAAAAAACAAATTTTTCACATTCCTAATTGATTAATTTTAAATTTTTTTTTAAAAATATTTTTTCACTTTCCTAATTTTAAATTATTTTTTATTTTAAAATAAAAATACTATTGATGTTGAATAAATATGAAATAGAAAGTAGAGTGTCTAAGTATCATTTTCTATATATTTATATCATAAATAAGAGAAAAATTATATATGTACACCTTTTAATTTTTTTTTACACTTATCGAACACCTAAAAAAATATAATATATTTAATTTTTTGTTTAGTTCTTTTTAAAATATTTTATATTTGAAAATAAATATATAATTTTATTAACGTTAAGTAGGCCTATAAAGAAAAAGAATATACACGTATATACTTAATAAAAAGACTTTTTCTTCCATATTTTATATTCTGTATTTTTATTGTAATAATTAAATTTTTTATTGTATTAAGTGGTTTTTAGTATAATCATAAAAATTCAACGCTTGAATGTTAACTATAATACAGAATTTATATTCTATATTAAATTCTAATATTTAATTCTGATTTTAAACATAATATCTTTACATTATTAGTAGTTATTTTTATTTGCATGATATTATTATGATAGTTTGATGAGGAACTTTGTGGAGCAATCTACACGTAACATTTTAAGTCTCAATCACTATTTTCATATAAATTTTAAGCACATTATCTCTATTATTAATTACTACTGACTTTTATTTCGATGATATTATTATGGTAGTGTGGTGGGAAACTTTGGAATATTCTATACGTAACAGTTTAAGTCTCAATCATTATTTTCATATAAAATTTAAACATATATCTTTATATTATTATTGTAGTGTGGTGGGAGACATTGTGGAATAATTTATATACGTAACATGTTAAGTCTCAATCATTAATTATATTCATTCTGACAAAGAAAGCACTTCTTGTTTCTATTATATAGCATTTTATGAACCATATATACTTCTAAAAGTTATATAAAATACTCTGAAATTTTAGATATTTTTTTTTCTCGGTATAGGAATGAAACCGAGAGTTGAAAATTTAGAGTGAATGTTGTTGGTGTAATTATTGTGATCGGTAGTGACATTTAAATTTAATAAATGAAAAATATCAAAGATTGTCTTTGCTATGTCCGTGAATGTTATTATTTGTTGCTTGTGACCTTCCACTTTGTTTTATGTTTTTTTTTTTTACAAGGAAATATATATTGAATTGTTTCAATATTAGTTTACACTTTTTATGTGATCAATTATGGAAGTCATTAGTCTAGAAAGGACTTTAGACGTCAATTATTTTGGACTTTTAACGTCATCACCAGAACTGACATATATATGGGTGATGTTAATGGAACGTCGGTTTTTTGGAGGGGCGACGTCAATATAGACATCCATTTAGTTATAAGTCCGACATCTATTAAGACATCTGACAATGCGCTAACCGAAGTCTAATCTTACCTTAGACGTCGGTCTGTAAAACTTGAGATGTCTATAAAGCCGTCAAACATTGCATTAACCGACGTCTTTGGGACATCATAGACATCGGTTTGTACATTAACCGACGTTTATGAAGTGATCGTTGTGTTTTGGTGCGGTTTTTATCGTGTCTTGGGGTAGCGTAGTAGCACCTCCTTTCTTTGCTAGTTTCTTCGTAATAAAAAGTTGCGTCTTTTGGACTTCTCATGGTATTTCAACCCAAAGACAAACTTGGATCGTTGTCTAGGTCTATTCCGACCGGCAATGAAAAAGAATACCGTGAGAATACACCGTAAACTTTTTCGTTGATGGTCGGAATAAACATAGGCAACAACCTAAATTCATCCTTGGATTGAAATGCCGTGAGAAATCCAAAAAACGCAAGTTTTCCTTACGAGGAAACTATCAAAGGGAGAAGGTGCACTACGCTACACAAAGACACAACAAAAAAACCGCACCAAAACACAACGAAAAGTCATTTTAATCGGTTCAAATGAGAGATAATACATCAAAGATTACTTTAATCGGAGTAAAAACAACTTCAAATAGTTTAAAGGAGAGGAAACTTACTTGGAAATGCAGAGCAGCAGAGAGAAAACGCAAAGACGATCAAAGTGTTGGTTCACAAACCGCTGGTCCACAGTGTTATTTAACAAGAAATTAGACGTCTGTTGTGCACAGAACCGACGTCTAAAATAGCAAATATGTCGTACGTCTGACTAATTTGACGTCCATTCGATTTAAAAATTAATATTTCTGTTGTATATAGACGCCGGCTTTGAGGCATGAGACGTTTCGTGGGCGAAAAGGAATGACTTTTCACATACCTGGTAGGATTATAGACGTCGGTACCTGAGGCAACGGACGTCTAGAATTGTATATAGACGTCAATGTAGCGGGATCGGATGTCTATATGTCTGACAGGTTGGTGAGTAGCATTAATTTCCACCATATAGATGTTGGGACCCCCGTCAATGTGGCGGGATCCAACGTCTATAAGGCTGAAAATAGTGACTTTTCACTTGTCTGGCAGATTTATAGGCATCGGTTAGCAGGAGTCTAACGTCTATATGTCTGATAGGTTGGTGAGCAGCATTAATTTCCGCCATATAGACGTCGTGACCCCAACGAACTGACGTCTATAACGCTAAAGGAAATGACTTTTCACCTAACGGTCAAAAATATAGACATCAGGTTGGAAAGGTCGGCGTCTAAAATTCTATAGACGTCGGAGATCGACCTAACGGACGCCTATATTGTCAACTTATTTACGGAAATGCCACCAGTCATCAATATACGTCGAACTTACCCCTAACCGACGTCTAACGGGTGACGTTAATCAACGTTTTTGCACTAGTGAGTTCAAGTAGAGATGCATAGCTATGAATAGGAGAAGAATGAAAGAGAATAGAGTTTAAGAATTTTTGTTTGGATGACGTATTTTAATTTATTATATTAAAACATGAGAGTGATTTTATTTATGTGTGAAATATAAATAAGTTTGATAAATGATGAGTTTTATTATATTCATTCTGACAAAGAAAGCACTTCTTGGTTCTATTATATAGCATTTTATATGAACCATATATACTTCTTAAAGTTATATAAAATACTGTGAAAATTTAGATATTATTTTTTTTAATGCGAAATGGGCTTTGAAAATAAAAAGCCCAAAAGATGACTCTGGTCCAATACCTCACTGATCAAGCAGTGAGTAAACAAAGCTTTGACTAGAAGCTTCAACACGTCAGAGGGTAGGTGAGGATATTTTGCTTGAGGTGTAGAAGCTCTTCGACAAGCATGAGAATGAAGAAGGAGATCGCCTTCCCAAAGGAGATCTGCAGCTGATCAAGAAGAACACTTTGCACGGATGAAGAGTAGAAGGAGAGACGAAAGAGATGATCGGTGAAGAAGATGAAAACGCAAGATCTAGAGATAACAGAGGTAAAACGAAAAATTGTAACTTGTATATTATCTATTATATCTAAAATACAAAAGACAAACTCTATTTATAGAGTTTGAAAAGGGTGGAGCGTTTAATAGAAAGGATGGAGCGTAAAACAGAAACTGGGATGTGGTTACTGTGTTTAAAAACAGTAACCCACTCAAAAACTAACAGACTAACTGAATACACTCAAAAACTAACAAACTACTTGAATAATAAAGTCTAATAGCCTCCCCTCAAGCTGGATTGTGTATGGTTACCAATCCAAGCTTGCTAACAATGGTTTTGAATCGAACCCGGTGAGGACATTTGGTAAAAATGTCAGCTAGCTGTTCCTCTGAGCGAGTAGGGAGAAGATGTAGGAGATTAGCCTGTATCTTCTCACGAACTACGTGACAATCAAGCTCTATGTGCTTGGTTCTCTCATGGAAGCTTTGATTATGAGCTATATGTCTGGCCGACTTGTTATCACAGTAGAGGGCTGGAATTCCAGCTTCTTGAACTTGTAGATCGTTTAGTAGGTAGTGAATCCACTGTATCTCGCAAGTAGTGGCTGTTAGGGCTCTATACTCTGCCTCAGTGGAAGACCTTGACACTGTACTTTGCTTCTTTGCTTTCCATGAAATGAGTGATAACCCAAGAAAAATGCAGAAACTTGTGGTTGACCTCCTGGTGTTGGGACAGGTTGCCCAATCTGAATCACTGAAGGCCTATAAATGCATAGGAGAATCTGCTGGAAAGAATAGTCCTTCTGAAGGTTTAGATTTGATGTACCTAAGCACATGTTGAATAGCCCGATAGTGATAGTCAGTAGGAGATTGAACAAATTGACTTAACAGATTAATGGAAAAACATAAATCAGGCCTAGTGTTTGTAAGATAAAGTAACTTCCCTATCAATCTTCGATATGAAGTTGGGTCTTTCAAATAACTGTCAGTTTTGTAGAGAGAACTTGTATCATTCAGAAATGGAGTTGAACAAGGCTTGCAACCCAACATACTCGTTTCTTCAAGGATGTCTAAGGCATACTTCCTTTGGGACATATGAATTCCCTTCTTGGATCTTGCTATTTCCAACCCTAGGAAATATTTAAGATTCCCTAAATCTTTTACTTGGAACATATTATGTAAGAGGCCCTTTACCCTGTCAATTTCTGTCATAGAATTCCCTGCTAAAATAATGTCATCAACATAGATTAGAAGAGTTGTGAATCCAGTAGTTGTTGTCTTTGTGAAGAGAGAATGATCACTTTTTGATTGAGTGTAGTTGATGGATATAAGGAAAGTGGATAACTTTTCAAACCATTGCCTGCTAGCTTGTTTGAGACCATATAGAGACTTAGTAAGTCTGCATACTTGGCCTTTCTCGGCACCATTAAGACCTGGAGGTGGTTCCATGTACACTTCCTCATTTAAGTCTCCATGTAGGAAGGCATTGTTCACATCTAATTGTTGTAGAAACCAATTTTGAGATGCTGCTACTGCAATGAGCAGTCTAACCGTAGTTAACTTTGCAACGGGAGAAAATGTATCTGAGTAATCAATCCCTTCTTGTTGGGTATACCCTTTAGCCACGAGGCGAGCTTTATGCCTTTCTATAGTCCCATCTGCTTTATATTTAGTCTTGTATACCCATCTGCAGCCAATAGCTGTCTTTCCTTGTGGAAGCTTCGTTAGAAACCAAGTGTTGTTGTCCTGTAAAGCCTTTATTTCTTTCTGCATTGCCTCAGCCCACACTCCTATGTCTTTGGCTTCTTTGTATGAATGAGGCTCACGATTAGCAGTGATGGCCATGGTATATCTTAAATGTCTCTCTGTCAAAGATTCACAGGATAACAAATCAGATATGGGATAAGGGGTTTTAAGTTTGTTTTTAACAGATATGGATTGGTTCACCTGGTGAACATAATCATTCAAATATGTTAGAGGCTTCCTGGTTCTCTCAGATCTCTTTTGTCCATCATTCCCTTCACTGTTATCAGGTGCAATATCAGTGTCATCTGTTTCTGTTTCATTTCCCTGTACCTCATGCTCTTCAATCCTTTCACCATCATCGTAGACAGGGCTGCCTGCAGGGCTGTGAAAAAGGGTTGTTGTGTCTCCTCCTTCACTGTCTAACTCTGTATTGCTTTGTTGGTGTTTACAAGGAAAAGTATTCTCATAAAAAATAACATTTCTGCTTATAAAAAGCTCTCTAGTATTGATATCTAAGACTATATAACCTTTAACACCATGTTTGTATCCTAGGAAAATTCCTTTTCTAGCTCTAGGATCAAGTTTATTTCTTCCAGCCTCAAGTGTGGAGGCAAAACAGAGGCATCCGAAGGTTTTCAAGTCTAAATAATTGGGAAGAGCATTGTAGACTCTGGTGTGAGGAGTCTCATTGTTAATAATGGGAGTAGGTAGTCTGTTTATGAGATAAACAGCATGACTAACAACATAGGACCAATAAGTATTTGGTATATTAGATTGGAACATGAGCCCACGGGTCACATTAAGGATGTGCTGGTGCTTGCGCTCTACAACTGAGTTTTGCTCAGGGGTTTCAACACAGCTAGTTTGATGGTCAATACCATGTAAATCATATAGACTACTGCAGCTAAATTTTGGTCCATTATTAGACCTAATGGTTTTAATTTCTTTGCCAAACTGATTTTTGATTTTGACAATAAAATTTTCAAGCAGACCCCTGGTTTGACCTTTGTTAGTCATTAAAAAAATCCATGTGTGTCTACTAAAATCATCTACAATAGTAAGAAAATATTTATGACCATGTATGGAAGGTACAAAGAAGGGTCCCCAGATATCACAATGCATAAGGTCAAAACATGCAGTAGATACAGATTTACTTATAGGAAAAGAAAGTTTATGCTGCTTAGCATAGTGGCAGACATCACAAATGGTATTATCATTTATTTGAACATAAGGAAAATTCTCACAAATCTGTTTCACAACTTTGTGGCCAGGGTGGCCTAATCTATAGTGCCATATATTTACATCAACTTGCTTAAAAGTAAAAACAGACTTTGATGCAAAATCTGGCTCATGAGTAGGAAAAGCTTGCAAGTAGTATAGGCCCTTGTGAGGATTAGCATACCCAATCATCTTCAATGTAGTGTTTTCCCTTATCTGACAAAGCTCAGAAGAAAAGGTAAGACTGCAGTTCATGTCTTTTGTAAGACTTTGAACAGAAATTAAGTTGAAAGAGAAAGTAGGTATATACAACACATTGAAAATAACAAAATCTTTGGAAAATTGGATAGTTCCAGCATGTTCAGCTGTAACAATAGAGTTGTTTGGTAGTTTAACAGTGATTGGTTTTATTTTATGAAAAGTAACATAATATTTTCTTTCATGAGTCACATGATCAGTGGCTCCAGTATCAATAATCCAGGAGGAAATACCTGGTTTGTCTTCCTGGTCTTTTCTTTGCATCTGATTAATGTTGTGTATGGGTTCTTCAACCTTCTCAATCATCTTGAGGAGTTTCTCAACTTGTTCTGGAGTCAGTTTGTTAAGATTAGTGTTACTGCCTCCTTAGTTAGCTGTTTCTGATCCAATGTTGCTTTGGCAGACATTAATGGAATTCCATCCACTCTTTCTTTCTTGATTACCCTCATTCTTCTTGTACCAGGGTGGAAACCCATGTTTAGAGTAACACTCATCTATAGTATGGTTCATTTTATTGCAATAGGAGCACTGTTTTCCATGATTGGGATTCCTTCCTCTCCCCCTTCCCGGATTATATGGTCCAGCACCCCTACCTTGACCCTTCCAGGGTTGTTCTGTCTTCCAATTGTTGTTTCTGTCCGTAGTGTTGGCTAAGACTCTGGTGGTCTCACTTGCAGTATGCTGGGTAAAAGTACCAGCATCAGACTTTTCTTGCCTCTCTTGTTGCATAATAAGAGAGAAAACCCGATTAATATTAGGTAAAGGCTCCATCAATAGGATCTGGGTTCGGACAGTGTTATATGTCTCATTTAGCCCTTTTAAAAAACATATGACGTGTTCTATTTCTCTGTACTTCATAGAAACTTTTGACAGTTCACAGCTGCAAGGAGTCTTGCATGTGCATTTGGGTACTGGTCTCAAAAATTCAAGTTCTTCCCATAGGATTTTTAAATCAGTAAAGAACTGACTAACGCTTCTTTCCCCTTGTTTTATCGAATGAATGTCTTGAAGAAGATCCGAAATTTTAAAATAGTCACCTTTAGAGAATCTCTCCTTCAATTCATCCCATAATTCCTTAGCTTCTTCTACGTATATTACACTCTCTGCAATCTGTGGGGAGAGTGTCTTCGTAATCCATGAAAGAACCATAACATTGCATCTTTCCCATGCATCAAACAAAGGATCTTTGTTGCTTTGAGGTTTTTTAATAGACCCATCAATAAACTTGATCTTGTTCTTTGAGAGGAGAGCCCTTCTCATGCAGCGGCTCCAAGAGGGATAATTGGACTCGTTTAAGACCTGAGAAATGAGGGTGAGGCCTGGATTCTCTCCAGGATGTAGGTAAAAAGGGCTTCCTGGGTTAGTAGATTGATCTTTGTCTTCCATGGCAGTAGAAAAGCAAGAAAGAGTCCAAGAAAATAATCAAGAAATCTTAATATCCGAAGAACTGGGCAGAGAAGCAAGGTGGGTATGAACCTGCTCTTGATACCATAATGCGAAATGGGCTTTGAAAATAAAAAGCCCAAAAGATGACTCTGGTCCAATACCTCGCTGATCAAGCAGTGAGTAAACAAAGCTTCGACTAGAAGCTTCAACACGTCAGAGGGTAGGTGAGGATATTTTGCTTGAGGTGTAGAAGCTCTTCGACAAGCATGAGAATGAAGACGGAGATCGCCTTCCCAAAGGAGATCTGCAGCTGATCAAGAAGAACACTTTGCACGGATGAAGAGTAGAAGGAGAGACGAAAGAGATGATCGGTGAAGAAGATGAAAACGCAAGATCTAGAGATAACAGAGGTAAAACGAAAAACTGTAACTTGTATATTATCTATTATATCTAAAATACAAAAGACAAACTCTATTTATAGAGTTTGAAAAGGGTGGAGCGTTTAATAGAAAGGATGGAGCGTAAAACAGAAACTGGGATGTGGTTACTGTGTTTAAAAACAGTAACCCACTTAAAAACTAACAGACTAACTGAATACACTCAAAAACTAACAAACTACTTGAATAATAAAGTCTAATATTTTTCTCGCTATTGGAATGAAACCGAGAGTTGAAAAGTAAGAGTAAATGTTGTTGTTGTAATTATTGTGATTGGTAGTGACATTTCGAAAGTAAATTTAATAAATGAAAAATATCAAAGATTGTCTTTGCTTTATCCCTGAATGTTATTGTTTGTTGTTTGTGACCTTTCACTAATTGTTTTATGTTTTTTTCTTTTACAAGGAAATATATATTGAATTGTTTTAATATTAGTTTACATTTTTTATGTGATCAATTATGGAAGTTCAGGTAGAGATGCATAGCTATGAATAATGAAAGAGAATGGAGTTTAAGAATTTTTGTTTGGATGATATATTTTAATTTATTATATTAAAACATGAGAGTGATTTTATTTAGGATAATGATATTTAGACAACATTTGAACATTGTTTACGTATCAATTTGTGATTGGTCAAAAATTACTCCACAATAATGTTTATGATTATTATTATTGATTATGGAGTAATTTTTGACAAATCACAGAATGACACGTAATCAATGTTTAAATGTTGTCTAAATATCATTATCCTTTTATTTATGTGTGAAATATAAATAAGTTTGATAAATGATGAGTTTTATCTTCTTGTGAAAATTGTGGTTAAAAGTGAATATAAGTGTTTGTAGTGTTACGTTATGATATCATAGCAGTTTGGCTTTTAAGTAACTTGTGGAAAGTGAGTTATCGTGTTTTTGCTTAGAATGATGTTTGGATCAAACCAACCTATTACTGAAGAGAATGGAATTAACAGTAGGGTCTTACAGTTGATGGCCTATGCTATCAACAACAAAATGTAATACTGGCTGAAATTCAACCTCAGAAAACAAAGATTGGAAGGATTTATTATGACGAGAGCAAGTAAAAAACCATTTTGTTATAAAACAGATTATATTATCTGTAAAATGTATTCTAAAATTTTCATCGAAAACAAATTATAGGTGCATTTTTATGTTGAGAATTATAATAGCTATATTTGTAGTAAAATTATATATTTTAGTGTCTGAATGTTTTTTTCACAGGTTGGAAAATTGTGACACCATTATTTTATTTCTTTGGAAGTTGTAGGACTAGAATAAAGTATAAATGAATTAGTTGAGCTTCCATGCTGACAATTTGTTTCACAATAATTTTTAAGATAAAAAATAAATGATAAATAGTAAATATAGTAATAAATAATAATAATAATAATAATTATTGTTATTATTATATAAAGGACAGATGCGAATGTCATGTTTAATTTGGAAAGTCATGTTTTTTTTTTTCACTTTTGCTCACCAATCTTGGAAAACTGAGTTTGTCATTGAATGAAAACCTGAAAGGAGTACTTCCAAAGTAATATAAGAAAATTATTCGACTCTTATATAGTAATATCATTATCAAAGTTCACATACGCAAATAATAAAAGAAAAGAAACCTTAACTTAAGAGAGGAAAATTATTCAAAAAGAAAACTTAATTACATTAGATTGTCTTATACGATCATGTCTTCACTTGTACACTGGAATTGAAGATAAGACAAGAAACAAGAAAAAAAAAATCTACATACTGTCAAGAATATAAAGTTTACATGGCTAAAATATTTCGAATAAATCAAGAATAAATTTATTTGATGTTATATATAACTTTTATTGTAAGAAAATAGCTAAGATAAGTAATGGTATTAAAATATGATACTCAATTATTTTACTATTGAAAATTAAATTATGAATATAATTTTCTCTTGTCAAGTTTCATTTTATAAGAATAATTAATTTTTTAATTTTTGGCTTAATACCTCAATTGGTCCTCTAATTTGTCTACTAATCTCATTTTGGTCACAAATTTTTTTTCCTTTTTTCTCTCTCCTTTAAAAAGTGTCTATGAGAAGGTAGTTGGATTCCGTGAGGTGGATTTTGGAGTTTTTTTTGTGCTGGAGAGTTGGTGTTTGGATTTTGGATTTTGGAGTTTTTTTTTTTTGTGTTGGATTTTTAAAAAGCTCACCTCAAGCAGCTCTCCAGAACTTTAGCTGGAAAACGGAGCACGCCAGAAACCTTGTCCAAGTGGAAGATCCACAGCGGTGGTGTTCTCTCTCTTTTCTTTTTTATCTCTCTCTTTACACAACATTTTTGCCAGTAACAATGGAGGTGTGTGCTACTTGGCCGCTCACTGCCTCTTGTTCATCACTCCCTCGACACCATTCTCCAAACTCCATGGATCCTCTTCGTCTTGTCGAAGATTGCACTTCGTCTTCGTCTTTCTTTCGCACTCAGCAAATAAAATTCTCAATTCCATTATCAAATCCCTAATTCGCACAATCAGAAAATTAAATCCCTAATCTAAATAATTGGAAGTAAATAATGTCACATCATAATTGTTTTTTTAATTAAAAAACACAATTTAATTACAAAAATCCACATAATCAAATAACACACATCATCAGTCTTAAATTTAACGTTGTCTGCTATCATTTAACGTATGTGATAAAATGTGTTCATATTTTCAAAATTTGTGACTAAATTAAGACTGTTGCAAAATAGAGGACCAAAATGATATTAGTTGACAAATTAGAGGACCAATTGAGGTATTAAGCCTTAATTTTTTTAACTTTTTATTTGTGTACTTTTTGTATCTACGGTTTCATCATTTATTTGTTTGAATATTAGAGTACGCTATAGAACTCTTGACCTTTAGGTTTACAAGCATATGATCCAAATTTTAAACATAGTAAGTTCATTTTGTTAAAAAAAAAATCTTTTGTATATGTGAGATGTTATGCATTGCATGTGGCTTAAGGATTCAAGATCAATCTTTATTCGATTAAGAATGTAAGAATATGTTTTCTAGTGCAAGTAGAACAACTTGTGGGTAAAGCATCTATTCAGGAGAAATTAATTATTTAAAAAATTGATAATATGATTGATTGAGATTGCTATTTAGTTTATGATTGAGAATGGCTGAATTAATGTATGATGAGATTTTTAATTTTTTTTATATATGAATTGATGAAAGAGATGTATTGATATTTAAGTTAAATTTGGTATGTGTATTTGGGGTTTTGATAGTTTGTTCAAATATTGGTAAATCTGGTTCAATTGGTTTCAATTTGGTATATTTCGATATGGTAAAGCCTATTTTGACTCGTGAAAGTAAAGAAATGATCTACTGAGGCCAACAAAACATATTTACGAAATTGATATGAGCTTTGAATTATGCATACCGATTGGGCGAGTGATTTACTCGTTGAACGAGTACATAATAATTCATGAAGGAGACGAAGGAAGTATTTTATGTTGGGCGAGTGAATCTCTTATTGAGCGAGAGTGTTTTAATTACAAGTTACAAAAGTATGGGTGTCTCACTTAAAGAGTAAGATAGGGTTTGTTGGATGAATTTATGAAAATTACTTCTAGTGGTCCTTTTTGTTGAGCATGCAAGACATTCGTTTAATTAATTTTGTGAATATTTTATTCTAGTACTCACTTGCTACTTGAGCCATAGTGTGCTTTAACAGGAAAAGAGTTCTCATATAAGATGTTTTAGTTGATTTTGAGAAAAGTTACTATATGAAATGTTTTAAAAATGCACTAAAGGATGATTAAGTATTAAAGAAAGAGAGATTATAATGTATGAACTCAATTGAATTGAAAGTGTTTTGATTTATAGACTATTGGTGGAATAACTTTTAAAGTAGAAAAGTAGTTCACTCTTATATGTTATGGTGTATTAAAGATATATATATTAATAATAATATTAATAATAATAATAATAAAAAGAGTTATTATTAATTTTGGTTTTGGTATATAAATAAAAATATTTAAATTTTAAATATTTGTGTGTGTGTGTATATATATATATATATATATATATATAAAGATTAATATTTGATCCAAAACGTGTGATAATCATAATTGTATAATTTTGTTTGTCAATGATAAATAAATTTAAAGATAAGTTTGTTCTTAATGTTTGATTCTTACACAAAAATATATCTATCAATTAATACTACTGTCCAAATACTATTGTCCAAATACTTAATATTAATATTGATGGTGCATTAGTCATTGTTATTTGTGTGATTTCTCAATCATAATTTTAATTTTGAGAAACAAGAACATTAATGTTGTTAGACGATGGAATCTTAGACTGGTTCTCATGCTCAAATTTTCGAAATTAAAATTTAATGTAATGTAATATAAAAAATATCTGTGACAAAAAAAAAAGTTGTTCAACAATAAAAATAAAATTTTTGTAACTAAATGTTTTTAAAATAGAATATATTATTTATAGTTTATTTTATTTAGAATTCTTGTTATTTTAAAATGTTGCATACTATTACATATTATTTTGAATTTTTTTTGTAAACTTTTGTTGGAATACTTTCTTTTCTTCAATATTTTTTGTTTTATTTCTGAAAGTTCATAAACCTTAAAGTAGAATAGAAGTTGGAAAATTGTGACACAGTACTTTTATTTATTTCATTAAAAGTTTCTACTTGTAACGACAAGAATTTGGATCACATTTATTCTATATTCATAATGAGAATAAATATTATTAATATTTTTGTTTTCAGCCACTGAGCTTCTCATTGAATGAAGAAGAGCTGAAAGGTGAAATTCCAAAGTCTGGTATTTGTGCTTTCTCAGAAAACTTTCTACATTCCATACTGCGTTCAAGTCTCGTCACTTATTTCTCATTCTTTAGAATATTTAAAACTTTTAAACCAAAATATCACTAACAACTGGAAGTATGCATTTAACTATCTGATTAATACATAATTATCAAAATTTGACACATGAAAACAATATAATAAATCTCGCACGTTGTCATTTCTATTAGAAAGTCTCAAGACCTTAAATAGACGCAAGACTTGGAAATTTCGAACATAAAACTTGTCCTTTCTTTTTGAAAATTGGTAGCCATCTTCACCACATAAGACTTCGATATGAAATAGGAAAAATAAAAAAAAAAAAATGAGAAAATTGCATAAACATAAAAATTGAGAAATTAGTTTGATGATAAACTAATTTCAAGAAAATGTCATGAAATTATATAAAAACTTCTGTAAGGAAATAGTTTTAGACCACCGTATATAATTCTTATTGGTTTACGTATAATACAAAATTAATTTAAGTATTATATACCATTTTTTGGAAAATTTAAAATAGCCCAATTTCTTATTATATATATAGATCAACCTCACTGGATTGGCAGCAACCAAACTACATACCAAATGGGTTGGATTTTAGCATCATACTTGATCTTCTTCCAACTTTTGCTTCTTCATTTTTCTTCATACAATTGTTTGTCGTGCAATTCTGATGACAAATCTGTCCTGTTGCAATTCAAAAATTCAGTTGCTGTTGTGCAGTCATCACCTACGTTTGATGTTTGTGTCTCGCATTCTCCAAAAACAGCAACTTGGAACAATGAAACAGATTGTTGCGGGTGGGATGGTGTCGTATGTGACTCTGAGTTAGGTCATGTGATTGGCCTCGACCTTTCCTGCAGTCCTCTTAAAGGTGAGCTACTTGGTCCCAATAGTTCCATTTTCAAGCTAAGACACCTTCAACAGCTTAACCTACTTTCTGATGATTTAGATGGATCTCCAATACACCCTGCAATTGGTGATCTTGTGAGTCTCACTGATTTAACTTTGTATTACCTTAGAATTAGTGGTGATGTTCCCTCCACAATCTCTCACTTGTCAAAATTAGAACATCTTGATCTCACTGTAGAATCTCTTGATTCCACACCGAGACTTGATTTATACACTTGGAACAGACTCATTCACAACGCCACTAATTTAAGAGAAATTTCTTTACGTGGGGTGAACATGTCTTCTCTGGGAGAGAGCTCTTTGTCATTGTTAACCAATTTGTCATCCTCTTTGCTTTCTCTCCATCTCACGGATACCAAACTCCAAGGGAAATGGCCAACTGAGATCTTCCGTTTACCCAATCTCCAAGAAATACGCATATTAACGAATGAAAACCTGAGAGGTGAACTTCCAAACTCCAACTGGACTACTCCACTAAAAACCTTGTTTATTTATCAAACTAATTTCTCAGGAGACATTCCTGATTCCATAGCCCACTTGAAATCTCTTTACTCATTGTTTCTTTTTGAATCCAATTTTGATGGATTTATTCCACCATCATTGTTTGATCTTACTCACCTTATTTTCTTATATTTATCAGATAATAAATTAGTTGGCCCAATTCCAACCCAAATCATCAAACTCTCTAATTTATTGCTCCTAGATTTGAGTGGTAACATGTTAAACGGATCAATTCCTCTTGGGTGTTATTCTTTGCCTTCTTTATTCATCTTGGATCTTAGTAACAATCAACTCACAGGGTCAATTGTTGAGTTCTCAACTAATTCTTTGAAATTTTTGAAACTTTCTAATAATAAACTGCAGGGCTATTTTCCAAATTTCTTAGCTCCACATATGCAAGTTTTAGATATTTCTCACAACAACTTGACAGGCCTTATTCCAAAATCTTTGGGAACATTTTTTTTTCTTTGGGCGTTGGATTTGCAAGACAACAACCTTCACGGAAGCATACCTGATAACTTTTCTGAAGGAAATGCACTTGAGACTATAAAGTTAAATGGAAATCACTTGAAGGGACCCTTACCACGGACTTTGAATCACTGTACAAACCTTGAAGTTCTGGACCTTGGAAATAATGACATAGAGGATAAATTTCCCTATTGGTTAAAAACTTTGCCAACTTTACAGGTACTCAGTTTGCAGTCAAATAAATTTTATGGTAACATCACTTCTTTAGGCACCAAACTTTCATTCCCCAGGTTGAGGATTTTTGACATCTCCAATAACTATTTTATCGGACCCTTGCCAACATCATATATCGTCAACTTTCAAGAAATGATGAATGTGAATCACAGCCAAACTGGTCCGAAATATATAGGCAACTATCCATTATATAATGATTCGATGATGATTGTGATGAAAGGGTTACACTGGGAACTCACGAGGATATTGACTGCTTTGACACTCATTAATTTGTCAAATAATATGTTTGAAGGAGAAATTCCAAAAGCCATTGGAGAATTGAAGTCTCTCATAGGACTTAACCTTTCACACAATAAAATAACTGGTACCATTCCAGTGTCATTGAGTAATTTAAGAAATTTAGAATGGTTGGACCTCTCATGCAACCAATTGAAGGGTGAGATTCCCATGACTCTGACAAATTTGAATTCTCTTGCTGTCTTGAACCTTTCACAAAATCAATTGGAGGGAGTGATACCTACGGGTAGACAGTTTGACACATTTGATAATATTTCCTATGTTGGAAATCCAATGCTGTGTGGATTCCCCTTGTCAAGATCTTGCAAAGGGAAAAAAGAAAGGTCAAAAAGTTCAACATTTGATGAAGAAGAATCAGGATTTGGGTGGAAAGCTGTTGTAATCGGGTATGGATGTGGGACAATCTTTGGAATAATATTGGGTTATAATGTATTCTTTGCTAGAAAACCCCATTGGCTTGCAAGACTCGTTGAAGTTGTATTAAAGGTGAAACTTCCCAGAACAAACAATAGAAAGCGTGTTATTCGTTTGGGAAGAAAAAATTAGTTTAATGTAATTTTGTTTTATGTGTGTTCAACTGTTTGTATTTTCTTTTTTATAAAACTTGTCTGCGCATGGAATGAAACCTCATTTCTGAATACTGTTAATGATCTATTTAGCTTTGGAAAGGCATTTTTCGCGTTCAATCTATAGTATCATGGAAGTATCAATTTATTATGAACAAATTTGTTATGTTTTCTCGGACAACTTATATTTGAAAAAGAGTTGGGATTGTGTTTTATCGTTTACCTCTAGTAGTACTGAGGTATAAGATAGGGTTCATACTTGACTTGATCCCTAGTTTAATATTTATGATATCAAACTTTCGAGTTAATTCTTAAACTCTTACGAGTTTACGTTTTCAGACATAGCTTTTGAGTTAATTCGGAAGTAAACTCTTTTCTACGTAAACTCAGTAGAATTAATTGTGAAATTGGTAGGATCATGTAGAATCGCGAGTTTGGAGCGATTCTACAAGCTTGAAAGGGAGAAAAATTAAAAAAAAAAAACAAGGTGGTTTGATCTTTTTTTATTATATATTTAATGAAATGCATCAAAATTAATGACAATAATCTAAGTATTTATGTGTTACAATATTTAGTTTTATGAACAATATATCTATAAATTTTATTCATTTAAAGTTATATAATTTTGTAGACTTATTTGAATTAAGATATTATTTATATAGTATTTTTCATTCGAAGTAAACTTTTACGAGTTTACGAATTGAGTTTACGAATTGAATTTACGAATTAAATTTACGAATTGAGTTTACTCTACTCTTACGAGTTTACGTAGTTTAATAACCTTACTAACTTTTTAAAGAATTAGAAACTCGAACATGTAAGAGTAATAGCTATGAAATTAATCAAGATATTTCAAAACTACAGAATCATCCATTAAAAGGGATGTTAAATGTCTCATATTTGTGTCTTTTTTCTTTTTACTCTCTGATTGGTTTGGTCTCAGCCTAGTTGTCGTTAGTCCAATCTCAATTGTGATTTTATCGGTTCAACCTTAATCAATATGTTGTTGATCATTAACAAAACTAATTTTTAACTGAAGTGAATAGAAGTTTTTTAACAATGTCGTTGAAATTATTTATTAACCAATGTTAGTCAAAATTTACTAGTTAATACATATATTTTTTGGATTCAAAATATTGAAATTATTTTTCTAATAATATATACCAAAATTACTTTAAGATTAACATTAGTAAAAAAAAATAATCAGCCAATAAAAATGAACTACTGAAATTAATATTTTTTATCAATATCTATAGGGATTATTTTCGAAATGATATTATTAGTGTTATTTTTTTATAAGCAAATCACAGATTTTTTTTTTCCTAATGTAAATTGAAAAACTTTCCAGTAATCTTGACACAAATATAAAAAGAATGATGTACACCAACAACATAAAAAAGAAAGCATAACCATAACCAATATTAATTGTAATTAATATCAAAAGTAATTTTTAACTAAACTCAAATGATAAAAACCATTCTCTTACTTCATACTTAACAAAGATCCTCTGAAAAAGAATTTATTCAATTTTTTAAAATGGAACAATGTTCTCTCGTGACAACACCTGAGAAAAACAGTACGTGATCATAGATATACCAAAGGAATTGATCCAGCATTGACAACATGAAGGATAAATTTAAATTTAATATATTTTAATATGTTTTAAATTGTAAGATTCTCATTGTTTCTCTTTACTCTTTTTATTATGCTTACCTAAATGCATGGCAAAAGAACTTATCGGCCTTAGCAGCCCAATTCCAAGCTGCCCTGCCTTATTTCATTTCATTAAGATGGAAGCAAAACAAGTTACGTTACAGGAAATGCCAATGGTGCCAACAACTTAGTCGCCAATGCTCCAAGTCATGTCATTCTCAAAGATCCAATGACACACCTCAATTTGCCCCGGACCCGACCCGAGAGCCAAGAAAGCACCATGAGATGGGCTCCAAGATGACGTGTCTAAGTGACAGATGGCAACACCGCGGTTGATCTTGGCCTTGCTTTTCGGGTCTAACAAATCCACTTCGTAGACCCGAACCTTTGGAACCGAATGACAATAATAAAGCAAATAAGGAAACAAACTCTGGTGACAAGAAACCGATTCAGTAACTCTCCCACCGTGGATCCCATTCACCCGACCCACCATCACATTCCCCTTCGACCCATTCACGTTCTCTGTGATCCGAACCACCACGTTGGAACCCAACACACCTGTGGCGAAGTCTACCATATCCTCAATGGACCCCACGCACCTCTTCGTCTCACCTTGGCTCGGTGCTCTCTCGCACTCGCTCACCGAATCCATCACGATCTTCTCCAAACTCGAACCAACACCAACCCCAAAAACCCGGTTCACCCCGTTAACGGTAAACGGTAACTTAGACAAAATTACCCGGGGCAAAAACGACCTTTCAGGCATTTTATCTCTAATATCCGGCATAGCCATCACCGTTCCTTCTTTCAGCATAAACTCCCGAAAAAACTTACCCTCCTCGACCCACTTTTTTACCATTATGCCACTGAAACTCTCGTTTTTGTAATTCGTAAATGTTTTAACGCCCTGTTTGGCATACTCAGCGAAAGAGGAGTTGACGCGGTACCCAGAGAACCCAAAACTTTGTTTCTCGCCACCCTTTCCATACCCAATGAACTTATCCGAATTACTATTATCCGATTTATCATACCCCGTGAAATCCACGTCAGCACCATTAGATCCTTTTCCATAATTCTGAAAAGAGTCACTCCCGCCGTTGGATTCAACCCTGTAAGTATCGAACCTATCAACGGAGCCATCACCACCGTCACCGTAGCTCTCGAACGTGTTCGTTGGATTGTTCCCGTGGTTAGCGTAGTTCTTAAACGTGTCGTTCACTCTAACGCCGTCTTCACCGTAGCTCGTGAATCCGGTTAGCGTAGGGTTGGAGCTCGTGCCGTAGTTTTGGAACGAGTTTTCCGTCTCGTTGCCGCGTTTTCCATAACCGGCGAACGATTGTTCGCCGCCGTTACCGTTCTCGGTGTATCCGACGAAGGATTGGGTTCTTTTTCTGGCGTCGTCGGAGTAGGAGGCGAAGTCTAGGTCGTCGGAGCCGTTGACCGGTTCGGCGTAGTTTTTGTAACTGGAGGTGCCGGCGATGGCGCCGCTGCCGTAGCTGCGGAATGTGTCGTTGATGGCGTTGCCGAAGGAGCCGTAGGATATGAAATCTTCGCTGTGGTTTGTCGAGGCTTTGCTGTATTGGCGGAAGTCGTTTTGGGGGACGTTTTCACGCTGGTTGTCGGAGTAGTTCTTGAACGAGTGGAGTCCACCGATTCGACTCGTCCCGTAGTCGGAGAAGTTTCTGTTGTTGTAGACAGCAAATTTGGCGTCTTTGCTGGTGCGTTCGGAAGAGAAAGGGAGAGGTTTGGAATAACAGAGCAAGCGCGCGGCGGAGCAGAAGTGTGAGAGGTGCGCGGAGAGGGTGTTGTCAGCGGCAAGCTTGGCGAAGGTGGCGGTTTCCACGGCGGTAAGTGGAGAGGCCTTAGAGAGAAGAAAATGCGGCTTTGGTGAGTTGTTGGTGATTTTGTTGTCCCAGTAACGGATTAAGAAAGCCTCTGGGGTGAAAGGATTTTTATTTTTGTCTCTGGCGCTGCAAACCTGCAATATTGATATTGGCGTTGGATAATGATGATGAGTATGAACAATAGAAATGCAAAAATAGAATTTGACATTTTGTGAAGTAAGATTTAAAAGAATGGAGAGTAATGGTGGAAGAAAAATGCAGGTAAAGATAAGTAGTTACAGTGAGAGATGAAAGGAGGAGAAGTAGAAAGATGGGGTTGATCATGCTCATAAATTTTATGGACAGTGACAGAAAATTGTGAGTGAAAGTTGTGATGTGAGATGGTGGCCACTGAGGATTTTGGGTGGTGTACTTGTACTACTGAGCGGCGGCGGCTGCTGCTGTGCGAGGTGATCATCAGTGTTCTTAGCTAACTTTTTCTAAACTCATCGTATTTAAAGATGGTGATGCTTTCACAAATTTCAAGATAATGAGGTTATTAAATAAAAAGTAAAATAAGCCTTTAATTATTAAAAATATAAATAAAATAATGGATATCATTTTGTTGGCTTTACATTATTTTATAGACTCTTCCAAACCATTATTAACATGTTATTTTATATTTTTCTTCCTTTTTTCACTTAAAAATTTTATAATTATTTTGGTATGTGACGTGGATATGTTATTTTAAAGTAGAGTGTTGTCTAAAACTTGTTCTTAGATGTTTTTGTTTCGGCAATGCTGATTAGATATCTCTTAAAGCTTTTTTTTTATGATGTTAAAGTTTATTTGGTGTGAAGGTAAGGATAATAAATATTTGATTAAATGTTCATTTTATATGAATTTTTGTTTATATTTTTTTAATGGATTTTTTTATTAAAGTCGATTTAATAATGTTGAATTTCCTTTAAAATTGATTAAAGACTTAATTAGGATATTTACATTGTATCAAGTCATTTAGTGCTTTATCATGTGTTTTCTTTTTGAATGTTGAGTTTTTTTGGTTAAAATAGTGTAAGTTCGATTAATGTTTTGTTGATCATCCGATCTATTTTTCGATCAAACGATCCATACTGTATACAAGTCACCAAACTGGAATAACATCAAAGATTTGCAAAGGGACTTGTTTAAGTTAACAGGTCTGCATTTATGTTCCAATCGCTTGGTTAGCCTACAGTTCGCATTGTATTACAACTGTTGAGGGAAACAATTATGATTTTTTTAACTTTACACTTGTTTGGGAATGTCAAGCATAAGATCATTTTGAGTCGTGGCAATTGAGTTATCCATCTCTATAACTAGGGGTATGGTTGAACTTTCATTTTCATATTTTCTTCCTATTGCTTCTTCTCTTCTTATTCGTTTTTATGTTTAAGATAATAATGTTCATTGTTCGTTTCTCTTCATTTGAGTAGTCTTCTGGTTGAGACGGATGGGAGTATGTTGATGATGCTTTGTCGTCAACATCATCGTTTGAGTCTTTAGCCACAGATCAAACAAACATAGTTTAGACTCGACCAGTAGTGTTACCACTAGTGTAAATATTGAAAAGAAAAAGGGCAAAACTCTTAAGAATGCTTATTAGGAAGTATTTATTACTGAGATCGAGGTTAATTTATATGACGAGGGTGATGAACTAAATCTTTCAGTCGATCGTGTCCGTTGTTGCAATTGATGGGTCATGATCCTTGCTGGCTCCATTTCTCTCTTGAATCGTACAATCAGGTTTGTCATGTTGTTTGTCAGTCTTGATAAGGTTGGGGTGGAGGGCATAAGATCCTTTGGGCCATGACCTTGTCGCATGGTTGCATTTTTAACATAGAGGGTTTTCAACTCTTCCTCATACCTATTCTATATTTCATCTTTTGCAAGATTCCTATCATCTTCTTAGAATCAAGTTGTTTGTCGAAAGCATTTTCGGAACATGACGTCTCCACGTGAGTTTAGAAAGTATTTGCTTGGTCCTCTGGTGGACTTTAAAATATTTTGGTATGTGAAGTCAATTGGTTATTTTTAAGGAAAATGTTTCTTTGACACTTTCTTTTGACACAAATTTGACATCGTCCCATGTGTCAAATTTGTATTGGATGTCTGAATTTCATTAAAAAAAGCCTTTTGAAAAAGCTGAGGAGGGTAATTTAGGAAATCTGATTTTATGAAATTTGAATTTGGTAGTTTCATATTTCATCTTCTTCAGTTTCGTTCTAAACATTTTTCGTCTCTCCCATTCGGCCTCTCTCCATTCGCTTCATCCGTCGTCCTTGGTCTCTCCATTTGGGTGATTTTGCTCATCGAAAGACGTCATCTCAACCAAAAGAGGTCTTTCGTAGTGACTCTGTACCGGTAAGTTCTCTTACGCGTTTTGGGTGTGTTTGGCGTTGTGGATCTGTTTCGGGTTTTGGCTGTCTTTTGCATTGTGTTGTTTTTGGAACCGTACTTTAGTGACTTTGTACCCTTATACGTTCTCTTTCGCATTTCGCGTTTTGGGTGTGTTTTACGTTGTGGTTCTGTTTTAGGTTTTGGGTGTCTTTTGCATTGTGTGGCTTGTGGAATCGTAGTTTATTTTTGTTTGATTTATTCTTTTTGTGTGTTGTGAATCCTAATCTACCATTGATTTATTCTTTTTGTGTATTGTGTTCGTGGAGGTCATGAAAAAGGTGTGGGTGGAGTTGCTGAAGATGTGTTCAATGAAGAAGGTGTTGGTGGTGGAGGTGATGAAGAAGCTATGGGTGGAGATGCTAAAGAAGTGTTGAGCGAAGAAGGTGTTGGTGGAGGTCATGAAGAAGTTATGGGTGAAGCTGTTGAAGAAGTGTTCAATGAAGAAAGTGTTGGTGGAGGTCATGAAGAATCTCTTGGTGGAGCTGCTGAAGAAGTGTTGAATGAAAAAGGTGTTGGTGGAGGATTTGAGGAAGACCGTGCAGGTGGCTTGAATGAAGGAGTTGTAGGGGATGAAGAATCTGGAAATCAAAAGTAATGGACTATCAAAAGGTGGGATATGACAAAATAGCCTCCTTTGGTTATGTGCAATACTCGAATGTAAGGAAGAATATGATTCTCATTATTGTTTGATGATTGGGTTGATTTGACAAGTGAAATATTTTCATTTCAGGAGGAATTGCTTGCAATTAGAAAGCAATATGTACGTGATTGGATCCTGGACGACGAGAACATAACACTACTGGATGCGCTAGAGGTGTATGGAGAAAAATAATGAAGAAATGATGGCCTTGAATGTAGTGTAGTTGAGTTTGTTTTGACAGTGTACTTTGTATATGAAAACAATTTAGTTTTCGTTTTATATATATGAAGACATTGTACATCTTCTTATTGGAATAAGATTGTTTTATATATTTCAAGACATTGTACAAATTTTTATTTCAATAAGATGATTGATTTAAAGAATGCTTATGTGCAATATAGAAATGATTGTTGAATGATGATTGATGTCCAAGTTTTTGTTATTTGCAATGTATGAAAGTTCCATAGCAATTAAGGCCAAGTACTGCAATTTGTGCAGCAAAAAACACTCTTGTAATCGTTTACAAGAGCCTTGTAATCGTTTACGCGAGCCTTTTGTCCATTTTGGACATCCTGTTGCACTAAAGGAACCACCTGTGGTCACGTGGGGGACCACAGGTGATTTTGGGTGTTTTTGAAGACAAGTTGACTGGTTTTTGGTATAAGTGTGAGTCTAGGGTTGGATGTGATGCTTGGGAAACCCCATGATGTATAGGGGGTCCACCCAGGGTGATGACATGAACCTTGGTGAGTTTTAGTGTAATCTGCCACAAAAAACACTCTTGTAATCGTTTACAAGAGCCTTGTAATCGTTTACGCGAGCCATTTGTCCATTTTGGACATCTTGTTGCACTAAAGGAACCACCTGTGGTCACGTGGGGGACCACAGGTGATTTTGGGTGTTTTTGAAGACAAGTTGATTGGTTTTTGGTATAAGTGTGAGTCTAGGGTTGGATGTGATGCTTGAGAAACCCCATGATGTATAGGGGGTCCACCCAGGGTGATGACATGAACCTTGGTGAGTTTTAGTGTAATCTGCCACAAAAACACTCCTGTAATCGTTTACAAAAGCCTTGTAATCAATTACGCAAGCCATAATGCAATTTTGGACATCCTGTTTCACTGAAGGAGCCACATGTGCCAACATGGGGGACCACTGGTCATTTTGGGTGTTTTTTGAAGGAAACTTGACTTGTTTTTGTTGCAAGTGTGAGTGTAGGGTTTGATGTGATGGTTAGGACACCCCATGATGTAGAGGGGTCCCACCCAGGGTGATACATGAACCTTGGTGAGTTTTAGTGTAATCTGCCACAAAAAACACTCCTGTAATCGTTTACAAAAGCCTTGTAATCAATTATGCGAGCCATAATGCAGTTTTGGACATCCTGTTTAACTGAAGGAGCCACCTATGCCAACGTGGGGGACCACTGGTCATTTTGGGTGTTTTTTGAAGGAAACTTGACTTGTTTTTGTTTCAAGTGTGAGTGTAGGGTTTGATGTGATGGTTGGGACACCCCATGATGTAGAGGGGTCCCAACCAGGGTGATGACATGAACCTTGGTGAGTTTTAGTGTAATCTGCCACAAAAAGCACTCATGTAATCGTTTACAAAAGCCTTGTAATCGATTACGCGAGCCATAATGCAGTTTTGGACATCCTGTTTAACTGAAGGAGCCACCTATGCCAACATGGGGGACCACTGGTCATTTTGGGTGTTTTTTGAAGGAAACTTGACTTGTTTTTGTTTCAAGTGTGAGTGTAGGGTTTGATGTGATGGTTGAGACACCCCATGATGTAGAGGGGTCCCACCCAGGGTGATGACATGAACATTGGTGAGTTTTAGTGTAATCTGCCACAAAAAACACTCATGTAATCGTTTACAAAAGCCTTGTAATCGATTACGCGAGCCATAATGCAGTTTTGGACATCCTGTTTAACTGAAGGAGCCACCTGTGCCAACGTGGGGGACCACTGGTCATTTTTGGGTGTTTTTTGAAGGAAACTTGACTTGTTTTTGTTTCATTTTAGGTGTTTATTGAAGGAGAGTAGATTGCTTTGACAAAATAAATAGTGCTGAATTCATTCATCTCAAAACAATGATTACAATAAGAACATTACATGACATTTTTCTAAATTATAAACTCGAATACAAGTACAATCACCCAATAACCAGTCTTAGAGCTGATAACATACTATTACAATACTCCATTAAAGTAATTTTCCCCCTTCACTAGAAAACATAAATTAAAGTATACGTAAATTAATCTATTAATTGTCTGCTTGTTTGGATGATGATGACGGTTGGTCTGCTTATGTGGATGATGATGACGGTAAGTCAGTTGGCCGAACAAATTTTAGTATTGAATAAGACTTTACCACGCAACTCTAAAAACCAACCAAATGGAGTCTTCGAGATGACTTCCCGTTGTTCCTCTGTCAACCGTTCGTTGAGAGTGCTAACATACATAGTTGAAAATGAATGACGCACGTTCAACTGTCCAAAACAAAATAACACACCAAATCAAATAACAAGAGGATAGAAGGCAAGAAACACATCAAATCAAATAACACACCAAATCAACAAAACCCATAACGGATTCAAGAAAACACAAGAACCCCAATACCCAAACCTAAAACAAAATACCCAAACCTAAAACGAAATACCCAAACCTAAAGAGCATAGAAGGCATTTACCTTGGTCCAACGAAGGTCCATTCCGGAACTTGTCATTTCAGAGCATTGGAGAGCACTTGAGAACAATGGAGAGCACACAAAAGGGGAGACGAGAGGACGTTGGGAGACAACGGGAGAGAGACAATTTGTCACACAAAATCAATGCAAAAGCCGAGGGGGTAGAATTGGAATACAAAATTTATGAAAAGCTTTCCATTTTGCAAGCCAAATTAAAAAAAAAAGGTAAAAAATGACTACCCAATAAGACGTTAACACATGACAGTGTCAAATATGTGTCAAAAATTTAGTGTCAAAATAACGGGACCCTATTTTTAAAGAAGCGCCTCTCTAATGCTTATTCTTAGTTTTTTCCGATACTTGTTAAAACTTTTCTAATACTAAAGTTAGTTCAATTCGAATAGGAAGGTAATAAATACATGATTAAACATGTCTATCACCTCATTCTCATTTGTATTTATAGTTTTTCTAATGAATATTGGTTAAAGTCAATTTAACTACCATATAACTTCATTTAAACTTGATTAAAGACTTAATAAAGAAATTTTTATTTTCTTTAAGTCATTTAATTTTTTATTACTCAATTATCTCTATGAACCGTATGATCTTTCTGATTAAGATAATATAAGTTCGGTCAAATGCTAAGTTAAGCTAACCGTCAGATGTATTTCTCGATCGGATGGTGGATTTTATACTGATAAATTTTGAAAAGTTTGGTGGAATCTTTACATGAGACGCATGATTTCATGGCGGCTAAAACAGGAACAACCCACCATAACCATTTATTGCACTTTGTTATGGGCCTTGCATTTTACACTTTTTTTATTTATACATTTTTTTCGCTCTTTTTTCAAAAGGTATTTTTTTTTAAAAAAAAATAATTTCTTCTAATTGACAATTGATTCAGAAACTATTTTTCACTTTATTTAATGAATTTTTAAATTTTAGAAACGTTACTCTTTTAAAACGATCTAAAAACTAAATTTTAAAATGTTAATAATTTTAATACTTCTCAAAACATAATTTGAAACTTGTTAAAATTTTATACTAGCATAAAAATATTTAATAATTTGATGCTCTATGAGTTGACAATGGCGGCTGGTGACCCTGCTACGTCGTAGATGAACTTTAATATAAAAGAATAATAAATCTGATAACAATTCAATATCTTTTTTCAGTAACTAAACAACTTATTATTGGACTAAAATTATTTAAATTTAGAAAATTGGACAACCAATCTTATTAAAGCTTTATATTTATATTTTGGATATGTTCGAAGTCAATGGTTTACTGAGTCAGATTGCTATTCGAATGTTTGTTTTTACATTACAGTTTGTTATAGTCGTTTGTCTATTTATAATTGGAAAGTACTTAGTTTAATGTCAAAATTAATAAAAATTAGACTCCTCAAATAATTGATACATATTAAATGTCATTAACTTAAACATAGATTTCAAAATGAATTTTGGATTAATAATAAATCCAACTTATCATAATCATATTTTATCTTAAACTGATAAGTGTTAGAGATAATTTCTTGATAAACTGCCTCTTATGCTTGCTATTTGCAACCACTTGATATAAAAATAATGTGTGATTATATTTATGGCATAATTGACCGTTTCACTTAAAATTGACCAGACGGTTATACATACATTTTTAATTACTTTATTTGAAAATTAATTATAACATAAAAGAAATAGAATGTGTTAAAGGTACATAATACTAACAATATATGCTAAAAAAAGTTTAATAAGAATGATAAGTGAAGGAGTATGCATGGGCCGCTACTCCCTGCACCCCATTGTTTGTTTCCTGCACCCAATTAATCTATGAAAGGACTATTATGATCTTATGAATGTATAATAATATATTATCATTTTTGTCTCCTACTTCTTCCTTTCCAATGTTGTAACCGTTCTCTCCTCACTTTGCTCATTCCTATTCCATCAAAGTCATGCAACATCAGATTAAAACAGGGAGTGAGGAAGAAGCACCCGTAGACGGGGTATTCTTGCTTCTGGAAAGCCCATTATATTTTTGTGTGTTTGGGTTATGGCCCAAGCCCATGATTTTTTTTTTTATCAAAATCTATTTTGCTAAATAAACCAAAGAATACAAAAGTTAAGCGAAACAAAAGAAAAAGAAAAAACACGCGCGGTGTGACTATGTTTGAAGAGCTTAGCTCCACATACTAATAATAATAATAATATTATTATTATTTGATTTTGTTTTATCAATGGCCACTCTTCCTTACTGCACTCTTCATCCTCTATCTTCTTCTCTCAGTCCTTCTGCCACTTTGGTTCACCTTTGTTCATGCTCTTCCACAACTTCTCGTTCTCTTCTCCAATTCCCTTCCAATCTCAGACGCAAAGCCACCAAGAAGCCCAAACTGTTTTTGATCGTTCACCCCATTTTTCTCTTTAATGGCGTCGCCACCACTTTCTATTTCGACACCCAAACAGTCATCGTTACTGTTAGTGTTTTGGCCGCCATTGCTCTTTCTCTCTTCCTTGGCCTCAAGGTTCTCCCTTTTCATTCCTTTAACTATGGGCTTCTCTCACTTTACATCAAAACGAAAACTTTTTTATTTTCTTTTTTATATGTAATGTTAGACTTACTATTTCACCATAAGACCCACGTGCATTTAGTGTTTATGTATTCACTTATCAAATATTTCAGAAATGTGTTCACTTTAGCATATCATGCTTCCAATTTTGCTAATTATATCTTTTTATTGAATGATGTTTCTTCTCTTTAATTAAGATCGTTACTTCTGCCTTGTGCTTACTTATTTCTGCCTCAATTTTGGTTTTGGAAAATTGTTGAATGGAATGATAATTGTGATAAGTGGTCTGATAGAAAACATAGAAAGAAAAGCAATGTGGAAGTGAGTTATAAGAGAAAATTAATGATACACTTATAATTATCTTCTGAAATTTTTGGGTTTTGATTTCATAAAGTGATAAAACACTTTTTTTTAGAGAGGGGTAGTGGTGTTGGTGAATGTTGACAGCCTACATCATTCAGAAGTGTAATATAGTATGCATATGCATAATTGCATCAACATTTTCTCACGGAAGTGTGTGCTGCTTTCTAAAAGTAACATTATGGGTTAAATTAAAGTTGATACTTCTGTTTGTTAACGAGTGATGGGGTTTTGCAGGGTGATCCGGTGCCTTGTGAGCGATGTGGTGGCAATGGTAATTATCTTTCTGCATTTGAACTTAAGCATTGTTGTGCTTTAGTGTTGAATTTTAGGGAATTATTGAGGCTTCAACCATGATGGTAAGAATACAAGGAACATTTTAGATATTGGTGACGAGGATATCATTCTTCATGTGTTTAGGACATTGACTTGAATCATTTTAGTTGGGGAATAATGATTGTTTTGAATAAGGATACTTAGGATCGGCTTGATTGAGCAAATGAGAAAGTGGAAAATAGAAACAGTTTTGGACTAAAGTTGTTGGTCAGAGTTGAAAGGAGATTGTTTTATTTCCTACTCTTTGTGGTGTTTCTATCATACCAGTCAAAGGTGTAGTGCTTTTCATGTGAAAATCTTCACCTCTTATTTTCAACCTATTCAACCAAGCAGTAATTTAGGACCAATTGGTTCTAGTTTCAAAAAATATTCCCAGCAACAACATGCCTGACTGTTGTATTTTCATAAAGGGAGTGGCTGGCATGTGCTTTGTGAAATTTTTTGGATCAGGGTAATCTTTAGAAGTTAGTGGGTAACATATGATCTTTGAATTTTTTGGCTTGATGACTGATGTTGTGTTTTTCAGCCACTACAATGTATGATACAGAATATAAAGCTTCCACCAATTGTTTTTGCATTAAGATTGCGCTTGTATTATCCCAATAACTTCAAAATTTTCTTTTCTTACCCCTTTTCAATAATTATATCCCTATGAATGGAGATGTATTCTGTGTCAATTGTTCATTTGGATTGGATAAAGAAAGTGTAGTAGTAGTACCTATGTTAGTGATGGTTATGAGTGAGAATTCTACTTTCTAATGTCATTGCCCCTCTCACTATGGTGATTCCTGTAAATGTGCATTGACCTGCATTTTTACATTGCATGTGTGAAATAAATGGGAACTTGTTTCAGTATCGTTGACAGAGGATACTATTTTGAATGCCATTGCTGACGAACAGGTGGGACAAAATGCGTGTTTTGTGACAATGGCAAGATGAAACAAGATATGGGGTTAATTAACTGTAAAGTATGCAAAGGTTCAGGTATATCTCTCTGTTATCATATGTGTAAAACAAATTATAATGATTGCATTTTCTTACCTGAATATTTTGGGTGCATTTCCTTTCCTTTACCACTTTTAAGGAATTGTTTGATCTTGTTACGTGAAAATCAATATATTGTATTCCCTCAAGGGAAAAAAAAAGAGATTATACACTTTTTTCCATGTTCAACCATGGCTTATTTACTGTCTTCACTGTTCTTTCTGTTTATGCATGTGTTTCCACTCTATAGGATTGATTTTCTGCAAGAAATGTGGAGGGTCTGGCTATTCCCGTCGGCTATGAGCTATGAAGTGAAATTCCTCTTATATATTAAGACCATCTGTTCTAAAATATGTAAGATTTTGTAACAATTTTACTGTTCATAGTGTCTTTTTCTGTGAATCATTTTAATCAAGTTATTCTGAAGCCCTATTAGCTAATTCATTTTTCTATAACATCAGTCCAATTTTAATGATAATAGGTAAAAAACAAAAATTGTTTTAGTCATGTAAATTTGAGGAAGGTAGCAGTGTTTAATCTGGTTTCTTTCTTGAAAATATAAGTTAGGTAAAAACATGTTTAGAAAAATTAAACTTAAAAAGTTAACATAGTTTTTGGTTTTTCCAAAAAAAAAAAAGCATGGTTAAACTTTGACTAGTCTTCCTATATCAAATGTTTTAAAACATTTCTGTTAAGTATTATCCTTGAGTGAACATGTAAAGTTAAGTTTAATAATACTTTATTATGTCTAGTGGTTACTATTTTTTTTTTTTTTAGTTTTATCTTTTAGAAATTCATTAAAATATGTACTAAAATTAAAAAAAAATGTTGCCAATGATTAAAAATCAATTAAGAGTAAATAAGAACTCATTAATCCATTTATTTTTAATTAATATTTTTTTATACAATTTCTAAATATAATATATATGATACAAAGGGTAGCATTATGTGGGTTTGATTCAATTTTTATTTATTTTTATTAATAGAAGTTACCCACAAAAAATATCATTAAATCGAACTATCTAAAATTTATCTCAAATTTACATTAAAATAAAAACTGCAAGAATATTACTGTGTTCTATTTTAATTTCTATAAAAACTTTTTATCTATATTAGGATAAAAATATAAAAAAAAATCAGTTATCATTAAACTTAATTGTTAGTAATTTTAGCGTGTGATTACTTCGATAGGAAAGAATGTATCAAAATCATTGACAAACCAAAACATATGGTAATTAGATTAATCAAAATTTAGTTAATGTAATAAACTTAAAAGTCTTTTGTATTGAAAACAAAGATCGTATAAAGTAAAAATGACAATATGTTAAATAAATAATTGTCACAATTTAGTAGATGAAAATCAGTCAATTTTTTTATCATATGAAAAATGAATTTTTTTTAAAAATAAAATAAAAAATATTAGACTTTGCATTTAAACTTAATTTAAAAAATTGGAGTCCACATTTTTTGTCCAATTAATTTCTTTGCAAATTACGGTTAGGAACGGCTGATAATTATAGCAACATATAGGATGTGTTTTATATTTTTGAGAAATTGAATTGTGGGCAAATCATACACAGTAAACATTTATTTATCCTGTATTTTCTATTATAAGTTTCAAAATTATTACAACCGAAATCACAAATGGGCAAAATCTGCTGGTAAGAAAAAAAGTTTCACCTATGGCAATAACTGCCAATTCGAGATAAATTTCTTTATTTTAAGACCATTTGTTTTGAAATATGTAAGATCTGTTCTGAAATATGCTGTTCATATTTTTTTTGTGATTAATCAGGTTATTCTAAAGCCCTCTTAGCTATCCATAAAATAAATCAAATTTTGATGATAGTATGTAAAAAAAATGTTTTGACAAATGTAATAGTGTTTTCTTCTTGAAAATATAAGTTAAGTAAAAAAAGTTTTGGTTCAATAATACTTTATTATTATGAGTAGTGATTTCTTTTTTTTTTATGATTTTTATCTTTTAAAAATTCAAGTTGTCAATGATTAAAACTCACGAAAATATTAATCGTAAATAAGAACTTATTAATCCATTTATTTTGATTAATATTTTTTATACAAGTTCAAAATATAATATATATATATATATATATATATATATATATATATATATAATACAAATGCAAACATTCTATGTATCATTAAATTGTTAACTTACTCAAATTAATATACTTTAAAAAAATACATACGGTGAGAATATTATTGTCTTCTATTTTAATTTTTATAAAAACTTTTTATCAACCAAAATTCAGAAGATAAAAATATCATTAAATTAGTTATCAAACTTAAATGTTATTAAATTTAACATGCCATAACTTTAATAGCAATATCAAAATCATGGACAAACCAAAACATATCTTAACTAGATTAATCGAAATTCAGTAAATGTAATAAAAAAAATTAAAAATATTTTGTATTGAAAACAAAAATAGTTAAAACTTGAAGGAAAAATGACAATATGTTAAATAACTGTCACAATTTAGTAGATGGAAATCAACCAATTTTTTATCATCATATAAAAAAACTTTTTAAACAACCATAAATATTTTACTTGAGAATTAAATTATAAAATAGTTTTAGAGAGTTTGATTGATCCTCCCATAATCTTCTATTTATAAGAATAAATTGATACAATTTAAAATAAGTCTACACATAATATAATCATGATAACCCTAGACACAATATAATTATGATAAATATGATAACCATTGAGACAATATATTGATGATAAATAGAATAAATATCCTAACTATTAAATTTTGCATTTAAACTTAATTTAAAAATTTGGAGTCCACATTTTGTCCAATTAATTTCTTATACATATTAATGTTAACAATAATAGTTTTAATTTTTCTTATGCAAATCAGCAACTATAGTGTCTAGGTGGATAAGTATAGCAACAAATGATAAGTATTGAATGTATTTTATATTTTTGAGAAATTTAATTAACATCTTAATGGGCAAATCATACACAACATTTTTCATCATTTTCTCCTTCAATCCAACTGTGGAAATTGGTCTTCCTTGTTTATTAAAAGTATTATTCATTTCTGATATGAAAAAAAACAACTCCCCATTTCATTTTACCTTCTCACTCTTCTCATTGTAAAGACAATAAAGATATTTTATAAATAATTTAAAATTATAAATAATATAAATGTGATTGATATAAGATATTTCTAAATTAAAATGGATAAAGGAATTTTTTGCAAGTCGAAAAAAGTATGTCTGAAATGCATATTCTTAAAAAAGAAAAAAAAATTGAAAATCCTAAATTGACAAAAAGTGAAAGGTAATCCATTTTCTATTTAATGTATAAGTATTTCTTTAATTTGAATCTTAGTTATTTATTTAAATAGTTGTGGAAAATATGAGATTCAGGTTTAGGATTTAGATGTAATGAACATTTTTGATGGAATTGAGATTCAATTAACTAAATTTAATCTTCATTTAACTTTTTCAAAAATAAATATTTAATGAATCCGACAAATAACTCCTATTTTAATTATTTGACAATGACGTGTACTAAAATAATTTTTTGAGTTTGGCTATTGATATAAATCTGACAAGTGGGTTATTTTAATTATTTGACAATGACATGCACAGAATAAAATGTAAAATCATTCATTGAATTTGGTTGTTTGCATATCTAATTCCCCAATTGTTGTCTGTAGACAGAAATAGGTGATACTAAATTTACAAACAATGTGACAATCCCTTTTACCTGTCAAGTTGCAAATAATGGAAAGTGGGACACAAAACAACTGAAAAAGCACACATATAGTTTTTTTTTTAATCCAAAAATTTTTTATGCACAGAAGAAAGAGTAAAGGTGTTAAATAACATTAATCAATTTATTCATATATCCATCTCATGACAAAAAATAAGTTCTAGTAAATTTTTCACAACAAATCAGAGTCCTAATTTGAACTGAATATTCCTGTTATATACTTCATTGAAAATTCACCTGCCTTTGATTTATATACAGGAAAGGGTAGCAGAGTTATGGTATTATATAGCACTGCTACCAATAGTTAATTTAAGACTATCCAATGGTAGTTTTATTCTGTGCATTAAACATGATTTTTCATCACATCAATCCAACTCACTCACTTAGTCATTTATCTCAAAACTCCAATACCAGTGGCAGTTAATGCTTATGAGAATTGCCACTCAAGGTGACAATGAACCGCTGTGTTTGCTTGGCAATGGTGTGTTCCTCCGGGACTGGCGTTTTGTTTGTACAACTACTGGTTCTTGTTCTTCCCACTTTTCACTCATTACTTCACTGTCACTGTCATCATCACCTTTAAATACAGGATGGATATATGCATTCTGAAGGAACTCTTTCAAATTGAAGTTTGGCTCTCTTGCACGCTCCAATGTGTCCTTCATCATTGCCTCCTGAAGAAATTTAACCAAAAGGGAGGAAATTTAACACGAATTTGGTGAAGAAATGGATGAACTAAGATGCCATGATCAAGAAAAGGATAAAGAAGGAAATTTTAAAACAAAGGGTTTCCTAAAAACGTTTCCTTTTTGTTTCTTGCATAGTTAAAAGCAGTATCCCAGTTGCAGTATCAAGACTAACCTGTAATGGATGTTTAATGAAAGCAGGTTCATATCGTCCCTTGCAATACAAATGGAATGCTATTGTCAAAACTGGGAGAGTGATGAGCAATGGAGTTGAGTTAGCAGCTTCTTTTGTACTCAATAATCCCATTAACAGAAGCTGTGAGATCACCAATGCAAATATGATACGTCCATGGATATCAGGCCAGAATGCTGCAGCGCTCTCATACTCTTGGTTGTAGACATTTATTATCTGTCATCAGATATTGTTAATTAACTTCGATATTAATTAAGTTGAATTATACATAGTAGATAATAATGCTTAAATTTTTCGTGTATGTGGTCAGTTTATGAAAACAGTAACTAAATGCATGCATAGAAACAGAAACATGTGAAGAACCGACTTTTACCTGATGACGGTATACGACATATGCCAAGCCAAAGAACACTATGATGTATGGAAGAAGAAATGGTGTGACCACAGCATATACAAGGCCAAGTAAGAAATAAAGTTGTATTTGAGGCTCTCCTGTATTGAAACCAAAGGTCCCGGGATCCATTGCTTCTTCACGATCCTTTTCAGTCTTCACTAAGAAGAAATTTTTCAGGTGATAAAATATCAATGGCTTCAACCTTAAAATCTCACCAGCACATCCAGCCCATCCATCTACCATTATGTAAGTTATGAAGAATGTTGCCTTCATTGGAATTGAGACACCAATTGTTATTGGGATTCTGCATACACAGCATATGATTACTTTTGGTTATTGGAAGCTATTCATTCAAATGAAAGGATATTTTCTGTGACTGTTTTAGGATCATCTAAATGACTGTTGACATATAGTTTATTTAAACTTAACGGCTAACATACATAAAGTTAAATGTAAATCTGCAGGTGAAGATGATTAATGATTGTAATAGTAGTACTGGGAGGGCTTACTCATTTGCTGACTGGTGGAGAAATTTATCTAGCTGTTGGAATGCAGTTCCAGTAATTATGCTCCCAAGAAACACATTAATGAACTGGAAGATATAATATCTAGTGGCTGCTCTCCTTTCCAGAGAAGAAGTGCTAATAAAACCTTCGAACTTCGACATTATCATCAATATTGATGGCAGAAATATGAGAAATATCTTCAAAGCAATACCGGGAAGGAAACCTTGTATGAACGCTTTTATGACTTTGCTGGATAAAAGAGAAGCATAGCATTAGTTTTCCACCACAGACACCATTAAGATATCAAAGAGCAAAACAAAGGCATCAGTAACATTTTGTTTTTTCATCGGTCAGACATACAATCTCCAACATGTTCTGGGTTGAATCATAAAAGTAGTAAAAGGTTTTCATATTTATTCTATAAATTTTGTTCAGACGGATATATGTGTTATGCAAAAAGGAAAATAAGATGATATTAAAAATAAAAAACACTTACATTTCAATAAAGGGTTTAAGAAAAGGTACAGCTTTTTCAATGCCTTCAATGTTAGCTAATGACTGAACAAAAGCAATGGGGATCATGAAAAAGAATGTCAGAAAGAAGAAAGCTACAGCAACTATAAGCCTCCTTATTGTGAGTGAAACATATGGTATTGCCATGTTGTCCCAATACACATCACGAGGTTCTGGAGCCCACTCTGTCAACCATACAGTTGGATTTCTAGACTGTTGAGTTTGTGCACAAACAGCTGCACCCCAACGAGTTCGGAAGGAAACAAAAGCCGCTGGCATTATATATTTAGGATTCTTCATCACCTTATCTTTCTCCAACTCTATCTGAAAATGCAGAGGAACATCAAACTCAATAATCGATGATACAAGAAATATAGGGATATGGACGTGTATAATGATGATCATAAGCAAATATTTGTATTTCAAAGATGAGAAAAATTTCTTTCACTGATGGAAAACACCTTCTATTGGTATAGCTATGAAGCCATTTTAAACAAGTATGCAAACACTACTGATATTCTGTTTTAGGTGTACGAAAATCATTTTAGATAATTAGCTCAGATCTCTTTCATCTTTTTTTCTTTCACAGTTGACAGTAGAATAAAATTTCTTTTTAGTTATCAGTATAGTAAGATAAACACAGAAAGCACTACTTACTTCTTTTGACAATCTGTTAATTTCATCAGTATAAAAATCAATTGCATCCACTCGATCACCCCAAAGACCGAGAAAACCAGTCTGCAAGCAAGTACAAGATAGTGGAGTTATATAGTGCAGGAGAAAAAAGAAATGGAATGCCTTTAGAAAAATAGAGAGAGTTTTACACTGAAATTTAAAAAAATGGAAGATAATTCAGAACTCATAGGAACCAGGCTATTGAAAATAGCATACCTTTTTAAATGGCCTTGTAGATTGATTTCTAGAATATTTAAGTTCATAGTAGTCAAGCCAATTCTGCGTTTTCTTCTTCTTAGAAACTAGACTAGAAAGTTTCTTTGCATTGTGAACAACCTGCAGGCATATCTTTAAAAGTAAGGGGAAAAAAACAAAAGTACTTCTTTGCATTGTGAATAGTGCATTTAGTATACTAAATTTTGGTCATTGACTCGATCATGCTACAGTTGACATAGGTACCACCTCAAAGTTTCTAGTCAATATGTAATCTATAGCTATCAGAAACAAACAGAAGAGGAAGTTTGTCAAATATACTATGAAAAGCTATATTACACTAAAATTTACCCCAACTAAGAAATAACTATCCATTTGAACACAACGAAAATTAATATGAGGATACCAGTTATAAATGGTAAATATTGTTAATGTGATACACTCAAATAACAAAAATCATATTACTAGCTCTGAAACAAAAATAAAAAAATAGGCAAGTGTCATTATGGTAAAAAAGGATCAGACCTGATGAGTAAGATAATGATCTGGATGGTTGACCAAAAAGAAATGTTCCACTAGCTCACTAACTGATTCATCAGGATCAGGTGGTACATTTCTGACAAGTACCTGCACAGATGTAAAGGACAAAGTTTACTGTCACAAGTTTTTCTTCTATATATATGAAGGTGATGAAGGTACAATGGATCGTTACTTGAAAGAAGAACAGCCCTTTTGATGTAAAAAGGTAAGAGATATGTGGACTTTAATAATCTTAGGATATAAATCCTTATTACAGAAACAGTGGTGAGTATGAACTTAACGTCTTGTTCAGATATAAAACTTATTCTTACTGTGAATTGGTCTGGACGGCGTCTTTCTGATGCTAGAAAATGCAATCTCATTGTTGCAACTATTTGATACTCCCTTTTCAAGATATAGCATGTCCAGAAGGTAAAAGCATAAGCCATTACCAAATGAGTCCAGAATCTGCAATCCATGTAAAAAGCGTTGGAAGATAATCATGCTTGTTCGAAAAAATAGGCAGTTACTTCAAAAGAGATTTAGGTTCTGGAAGGAGTTATTAATTTGTTTCAACTTGATTTAGAGGATTTGCATGGACTACCTCAGATATGTATATACTAATTCACCCTATCTACAACAGGGACAAAAATGAATGTATGCAACATACTAATACTAATGTGCAATTCTTTAAATTAACAGACACATCATTAGAAAGTTCATATTAGATGAAATGGTATATAAAAGGCAAAAGAAAAGTAAAAAATAAAGCAAACAATCCAACCGGGAGAAAAGTGTGCATACCTATTTGATCCGGTTGGAATATTTGAAATTGAAAGCTTATCTATCTGACTATAAGTCAAATTGGAACGCTCCAAGGTGCTATTTGTCCAATTGACCGGAACCATAACAGAAAACGCTAGGAATGCAATGGGTACAAATATTTTCAGCCTGCATTTCAATCAGGTAAGAAGACACAGTAAAAAATCAAGAGACATAAGCAATGTTGGAGTTAAAAACTGGGAAAATTCTGAAAAATAAACTACCGCTGGAAATGATGGAAAAACCAGATGAGAAAGCATGAAAACAATGAATGGTTGAAATCCACAAATGCCACAAAGAATGATTGATCAGAGCATACCCAAGTAAGTAGATCCTCAAGTAAACAGCAGAGTCCAATCCTGCATGGTCAATTAGTTCAGGTTCTGGCATTTGCAATGCTGCAGGCATCCAGCTCAGGAACCTTGTATATGACTTGAAGTCCAAATTGACAAACTTGCTGACAAATAACCCTGCTTGCAATGGACTGCTCCTTAAACCCTTCAAATACCATTTTGGAAAATACACCCTATCGTTTATAGGCTGAATTCGAAGTACAGCAAAAGCCAACAAGAAAGCAAATGCACTCAGGATGTTAATTGCTGCGGCGAGTCCTATATCACTCAAAGAAGCCATGAGCATATGGCAACTTAGAAAAACGAAGCTACTCCCTGTAAATTATACAAATAAGCATGATGTCAAAATCAACACATTTCTTTATAAGCTTCGAACTTAAAAATACAACCTTATTTTGCAGCAGTGATTGGCGGAAGACAAAGCAGACAATGACAGAAAGATTTAACATCTGATTTGAAATAAGAACTGTGTAAAACTGATTTTCCCGTGATCATATAGACAAAAAACAGAATTATAATGTTAAAAAAAATTGTGAAGTGGGAGCGGCTGAAAAGTCACAGTCCAACTGAGTTTTCTCTTCCCCCAAAATTTCACCCAAAGTCATAATCAAGTGAGGAAGTAAGTACTAATCAACCCTTCCACCCCCAGAATCTCTCGGTGGTCAAACTATTATCCACTTCCAAACAAAATAATGTTTTCTGTTAGGCATAACCGATCATGATTCTGAATTCTCATTTTCCATGCAAAACCAAAAATTAAAGCCAAAACTTTATGACATCTTTGTTCTTCTAGCCATCTCAGCCACCAATAAACAGAAAGCACAGAATTCAACACCCAGAAAAATTCAGCATTAGAAACCATAGCAACTAAAGAACAACGAACAAAAATGCCTTTGAATATTATTATCACACAATAGATCCACACCGGTAGGGTACATTACCTAGTCTGCCACAACAAATTGTCCGAACAAAAAGAGAAAGAAAGGGGAAAACGAGCTGAAACAAAAAGGCCAAGAGTAGTTTTTCAACACAATTGAGATTTTCACACTGCCACTGTTAGTTCAACCGGCCACAGGGAGAAAACCCAAAAGCCAGAAAGTCAGCAATAAGCAAAAGTTACAAACTTTATGGCATTTCTTTTCAAAGGGGTGCGTTAAGGATTTATAATTTGTAGCGGCACGTCTTAGTCAGGTGAGGTAAGATTTGTGCCTACTCATCATATACATTATGTCGACCATTCACTGTATACAATAAATCCCGCATGTAAAATAATGAAAAACAATTGAAAACAAAAACTTTAACTACAAGAAAATTGGATCGATAAAACAGTAAAGCAAATTTGGATAAGTTCATGAAAATATGGTGATAAAACAGTGAATCTCTTGCAATTAGTTTTTTGATTTAACCTTTTATAGTATGATCTTCTGATGGTAACAAATATTAAGAAATTAAAATAAAACAATTAGGATTTTCAATTGATAACATTCTGACATTGAATTGTGTTTGGTGGCCGCACATGGCACGAGGTGGTGGGGTCGGAGAGAAAGAAAGAAAGAGATACTCTCTTTGACGTTTCCTTTCTTTTCCTAACGGCTACTATCTTTTTTTTTATTTTTATTTTTTTGTAATTGTTAATTCACTGTAACAGTTTTAAAAGCCATGGCCAGCCAAACAGAGATTTTTTAAAAGAAAAAACTAAGAGTTTGATACTCTACAGTTAGATAATTAAAAGCTAGCTTATTTAGTCTTAAATAGTGGGTTTGAATTCAAATCTCGTTATTAATTGTTTTAAATATTTATAAAGAAAGTTTTGTGATTCATATTAACTTTATTTAACTCTGATGATTGTCTTCCATAAAATGTACATATAGTTCATCGTAAAAAAAAAAAGTTATTTTTTTTAAGAAAAGGGTATGATTCCATTTATGTATTTTTTTAAGAAGAAAAAATTAAAAAGAAAATAATGTTAAATAAATATGAAAATTTTATGTATCATTTGTTCGGAAAGTAAATATTTTCATAAGATATTCCCAATTTGGTCTATTTTTTTAAATCTTCATAATTAAGTTATTATAAGTGTTAATTTCAAACAAATTAAAAATTGTTAACGGTATTAAAATTGTGCAGAGGTCACGTTAATAAAATTCTCATTGTGAGTACATAACGTGAATCCTGATGTTTTGACAACTTTTTTTAACAACTTTCTTACTCCATGATACATGTCATCGTTTTATTGGTCTATTTAAATTCATATTTAGAACAATATTTGAAACGGATCAATCACAAACTGTCACATCTACCTTATCAAAGAATTATAAAAAAATGTTATTAAAAGAAATTTTTCCATAAGAAAACAGACATGTAAAGTTGCATATTAAAAGTTATACTGGAAATAATTTTTTATTTAGTTGAAGATGTGTATAAACTCATATAATAAAATACATCGAATTTTATATTGAACACTCTTTTTGTACGTGTATTACTATTAGTACAAGTTATATACGTAACTTCGACTATGTTATTTTAATTTAAATTGTGACGTCTTTTTATATCTTTTTCAACTGTTGCATTGTTGAGACTTAACTCAGTGAAGATTTTTGATTTTACAGTGACACATCCCTCGATTTTCGTTGGTACAAGTTTTAACGTTTGCAATAAACACGGGCCCACATGATGAAAGTTGAAAGCAGTTATTGAGATAAGTTTTAAGTTTTCAATAAATGTTTATGTTTCCATTGTCAAGTGTCTATTAAACAGCGCAGGAAACGTGACCATAAAGATATTATTTTTAATTGAATAATCTAATTCGACATACAACACTATGATGTTAAAATGAGTTTTAATTGTATTTACATTTTAAATCTTATCTTTTTAATAATTTAGGACACACAATAATGAAAACGTGTTTTCTAGAAAAAAAAAATCATAGCAAATTGATAAGTCGAGATTCTAAATAGGATGATTAACTGTAAAAGATTAATATAACGGCAATATAAAAAAAAAACGACTTGTTCGTAAAAATTTGCCTAGTATAAAAATATATATTTATTTAATAAAGTTTTCAATTACGTCTAGAAATAAATAATTTATTAACAACTTAAGAATACATAAGAGCAAGTTTTAATAATAACGTGGTGAATATAATTTAATATGTGTCAGCATGTTTTCAACCTAAATATATTTTCTTAGTTATGAAAAATTAATTTATTGGAAATGAATAAACCCCTGTTCAAAATATTGATATTTAACAACCTCAATTAATATTTTACACCAAATTAATTAATAAATATTGTATGGCAAACACCAGAAAACCTAACTGAATAAATAATATCTTTATAAATAATAAAATTTCACTTAAATTTTTTTTTAGATATATTATAATAATTATAATCAATTAAGCTCCCGATAAAAAAAATTAAATCCATTTGTGAATTTTTAATTGAATTCTTAATTAAATTTTTGTATCTATTAAATGCTTAAATATTTTTACATTTTTTAATTAAGTTCTTGTTATATAATTTTTGATTAATTAGGTGATGCGACTATTATTTTATGTCTCCTAATCTTACCTTATTGTTTCTTTGTGTTAATCAATATAAGACACTAAACATATCAGGTAAGAAACTAATCAATCATTTTTTTTTTTCATTTATGGTAAGAAAACGACAGTTTTTTAGCTTTTGGTCTATCCATTATGTATGGTGTTTGATTTAGAGAAATGTTAGTTTTTATAGAAATTATTTGTTTGTGTGTGACTCTTTCATGTGAGATTTGATGTAGTTAGGAGACAGGCTTGGGAGGCCCAATTCAGTGACATAAACTGGGGGCCAGCCTTGGGAAGTTCTGGGCCAGCATGGCCCAAATTGTTGAAGAAATGATTGAATGCAGAAAGGGAAATGAGAAAAGAGAGAATCCAACAGAGAGACAAGAAAACTGAATGGACAAATTAAGGATTAATTTTGTAACCCTTTAGGAGGGTAGGCTTCGACCTTCTTTCTCCTCAATTGTCCTTTGTTTATAGCCAAAAAGAGAGATGCCATGATTAAGAATCACAAAGCCACAGAAACTCACATCCATGCAATTTCAGTAATGTGATGAAATCAATCATTAGTTTTAATTTTTAAGTTTAAGTATTTTAAGAAGATTTGTTCATTTTTGATAAAATAACATTTTTATACTCTTATTATGTTTGTGTTTTAACTGTTGTGTCAACTTCGATACATATATAGAAATTTATTATCATAATTTTCGTTCAACTAATCCAAAGAAAATATGTGTGAATTAAAATGTATGTAATAGACAAATTTGTCATATGATAGAGTACTATTAATTGATTTGTATTGAAATAGACTTCTTATTATGTGTTAGTTTAGTAGAGAGTTTGTCTAGAAAAAAGCTAATATAAAACTCGTTCTTAGTAATAACATATAAAACAAAAATTCCAACTCGTTTGTAAGTATCAATTGTTCGAGAAAATAGAACAATTTTGTTCCTAATAAATTGCTGCTTTTGTGACTATTATAGTTTGAACGCGTGAATATTCCATATTGCATATCCAAACCTGAACAAATCAATGACAGTATTAAAAGATGAGGTTTTATTCCACACGCAGACAAGTTTTACAAAATAAGAAAAAAAATTGACACCGATACTAAAATTGAACACATATAAAATAAAAACTTTATTAAATTAATTCTTTCCCAAATGATTTGCACGCTTTCTGATGTTTGTTGTGATCAATCTCACATTAAATATATAGCTTAACAAGTCTTGCAAACTACTGGAGTTTTTCAGCAAAGAATACACCATAACCCAATATTATTCTAAAGATCATCCGTATATCTATACTTCACTATTTATGACGACTTTCCACCCAAATCCTAATACTTCTTCAAGTGTTTAATGTAGTAGCCTTTTGTTATCTTCTATGCAAGGTTTTGACAATGAGATTCCACAAAGCCTTGGATTTTCAATATAGGAATCATTTTCAAATGTGTTAAATTGTCCACATGTAGGGATCATTTCCTCAAATTGGTTCTATGAAAGGTTCAAAACAATCAAAAAATTCAAAATTTGATAAGTCAATGGGTGTGAAAATGGTTAATATCCTCTCGATATCCATTTTTTTGCCCTTCAAACATATTATGGTACGGATAATAATACTTTGACAACATTTTAACATTATCTACGTATCATTCTCTTATTGGTTCAAAATTATTTCAGAATCAATAATAATAATCATAAAAACCACTATGGACCAATCACATAATGACACATAGATGGTGTTAAAATGTTGTCAAAGTATCATTATCCTTATGGTACTTTACCTACATTTCAAGAATGATTAACTTTAAAATTTTATTAACTTATATGATTACTCATAGTTGGATCATAAGTAGGCGATTGCTACTCAAAAGTCCACTTCAAAGTCTATAAATATAAGTTTGAGGTAAAGAAGTAGACGATTATATTTATTACACCATTCATATTTATTCGATCAAATTGACTTTAACATCGGAATGTCTTCTACATATACTCTCTATACGGTTTAGATGAATGACTACAAGAAAACTTAGGGTGAAAAAATGTGTTTAAGAGCCTTAAACAACATTTTAGATGATGGACATTCACCTCCTCCTTACACCCCAAAATAAATTTATATAATTCATATTATTTTATATTATATTAGTTTTTAAAATTATCTTTTAAATATATTAATAATTAATCACATATATTTTATCAATTACCAATTAATTTACTGTGAAATATTTTCAATTACCAATGAATTTTTAAAAAATTAAAAAAAATCATAATCAACAAATTTAAAAACATTTGAATTATTGATAAATTAAAAAAAAAAATTTACAGATGAATTTATTGGAAATTAAAAAAAAGTCATTACTAATAGATTATAAAAAGAAAATTTATACCAACAAATTTATTAACAAAAAATTATCATTGAAGTTTAAAATAAAAATTTTAGTGTCTATCTTATTTACAAAATTTAATAGCAAAAATATTCATAATAATAAACCTAATAAATTATCAATTAATTTTGTTAATAAACTTATTATCAGCATATATTTACATCGTAATACAAATATTAATGATGGAAATATTTATCCATAATTAAAATTTTTAAATTCATTGATAAAATTTTGTTGATAAATTTTTTGTCATCAATAAAATTATATGATAATTTAACTTTTTGATAATAAACACTTATGTTTGGTTTTTGACATCGTATCACTATGCATCCATTTGGAATTTTAATTTTAGCACTGTTTTTCAAAACTAGCTAGTGACTAGTTAATAAACTACATTTTATCCAGCCTCTTGCTGATAACCTACTCTTTTTATCTAACTTATATTGATAATAAGTTCAGAACTGACAAGTTAGTTTATTTCAATAGAAAATGTTGATAAATAATCTAATAAATTATTAGGAGATGTTATAATTATATAAATGAAATTTAGTTGTTTTAGAGAAAAATATTTCATTTTGTAACTATAAATTTAAAACTTTTAAAATAATCAAACTTTTGATAATTTTTTTACTATTTTTGTTTATTTTTTAAAAGTTGTATAATGTTTTACGTGAGTACAAATTAAATTATAACTTTATTTATTTTCAAATATTTAAATCTTCTTATTTTTCGATTTGAATTAATGTTACATTAAATATGTTGTTTAGAAGTTTTATTATATATGTAATTTTTTTATATAGCATAATAAATTATTCTAAGCAGACTAAGGTTTTTACCATTCCTACTGCATTTAACGTGAATAGAAAAACATGATCGATTGATATTATTTATTTATTTAATGTTAAAAATTTATTAAAAAGTGAGTTTTAAGCCTAACTCAACCTCTTGTAAAGTGAGGTTTCCATCTTCACGCCGAAGTATAGACATCTCGTGCGTGATAGTAGAAATTGGGTGGTCCAATAGCGGCCCGACAACGGGTGGAAACAGAAATGTCCACTTAAAACTCGCTAGGATAGACTCTAATCATGGCTCTGATACCATATTAGAAAGTGAGTTTATGCCTAACTCTAATCATGACTCTAATCTAGTCTATTGGACCACCCAATTTCTACTATCACGCACGAAATGTCTCTACCTCGGCGTGAAGGGGGTGTGTTGGAAGTCCCACATCGACTAGAGATAAGGCTAATTTATAATATATAAGTGAGGTGCAAACCTTACAAGCCGGTGCACGAGATGTCTATACCTCGGCATGAAGGGGGGTGTGTTGGAAGTCTCACATCATATTATAAGTGAAGTGCAAACCTCACCTTACAAGCCAGTTTTGTGAGGTTGAGTTAGGCTTAAAACTCACTTTCTAATAAAAATAGTTTTTTATATTTTGTATAATTGAAATATTATATTCAAACAAGTAAACTTAAATTCAATAACTTTGAATTATTTTATAAAATCATTTTTAAAATTAAATAATTTGAAATAAAAATAATTTAAATTTAATATATATTCTTTTAAATGGTAAAATTTATCAACCAAGATTAAAAGAATCAATGCACTCGAGTAAAACCCATCTCTCCACTCATCAAGGAACAAAATATTTCATCAAAGCAAATGCAATATCTTAGCAAATATAGAATGAAAAATGAAAGTTTACCTAATGATTGCAAAAAGAAGTGTTTTAAGTGTTAGAATATAATCAGTTGGTAACTTCATGGATTTATTGTGGAGAGTCTCACTCAGAACACAATCAAACTTTAATTTATTTTAAATATTCATGGATTTAGTGTTGGCTAAGCATCCAAACTTTTAAATTATTTATATTTAATAAAATAAAATAAAAATTCATAAAAATTTGTGCAATATAAAAAATATGTAAATATTTTGTGACATGATAAACTATTATTAAGAAATTTTGTATTGGAATAAGTTGTTAGTATGTGTTAACTAACAGAGAGTTTGTGTAGAAAAAAACTAACAAAGAAGTAGTCCTTATAGTACGACATCGTTAATATACGATAAAGCACAATTCCAACTCTTTTGTAGATTTGAGTTGTCCGATAAAACAATACAAGTTTGTTCTTAATAAATACCTGCTTGAATGACTATTATAGTTTGAACGTGTAAATTTTCCATAATATCTTTTCAAAGATGAATACATCAATGATGTAATAGACATATGAGGTTTTATTCCATAGACTGACAAGTTTTGTAAAATAAAACAAAATAGATACTGACAAACACTTAACACACATAAGACAAAACTATGTTAATCTAATCAGTCTCACATTTAAAACTCTCTCAACAAGTCTTGCAAGCAATTGGGGTTTTCCAATGAAGAACACATTACAACCCAATATTATCCCAAAGATCATTCCACATGCATATCCCACTACAACGGATTTCCACCCAAATCCAGATTCTTCTTTATCAAGTGTTGAATATGGTGACTTTTCTTTATTCTCTTTGCAGGATTTTGACAAAGGGATTCCACACAACATTGGATTTCCAACATAGGAATCATTTTCAAATGTGTTAAACTGTCCACCTTTAGGTAACATTCCCTCAAACTGGTTTTGTGAAAGGTTCAAGACTGCCAGAAAATTCAAATTTGTCAAAGCCAAAGGAATCTCACCCTTCAACTGGTTCCATGAGAGATCCAACCATTCCAAATTGCTTAAATTACCCAGTGATATTGGAATGGTACCAGTGATTCTATTGTGTGAAAGGTTAAGCCCTTTGAGAGAATGCAACTCTCCAATGACTTTCGGAATTTCTCCTTCAAACATATTATTTGATAAATCAATGCTTGTGAAAACAGTCAGTATCCTCGTGAGTTCCATGTACCGCCCTTTCATCACAATCACTATTGAATCATTATATAAACTATTTTGACCCAAATATTTCAAACCAATTTGATTGTCATTCGCATTCATCATTCCTTGAAAGTTGTGGATGTATGACACTGGCAAGGGTCCGGTAAAATAGTTATCAGAGATGTCAAAAATCTTCAACTTAGGAAATGGAAGTTTGGTGCCAAAAGAAGCGATGACACCATGAAATTTATTGGACCGTAAACTGAGTACCTGTAAAGTTGTCAAAATTTCTAACCAATAGGGGAACATATCCTCTATGTTATTATTTCCAAGGTCCAAAACTTCAAGGTTTGTACAGTGAGCTAAAGACCGTGGTAACGGTCCCTTCAGCTGATTTCCATTCAACTTTAGAGTCTCAAAGGAATTTCCTTTAGAAAAGTTATCAGGTATGCTACCGTAAAGGTTGTTGTCTTGCAAATCCAACACCCAAAGAGAAGGAAATGCTACCAAGCATTGTGGAATAAGTCCTGTCAAGTTGTTGGAAGCCCAGTTAAGTATAGAAAGGGTGCTAGCGTTGCACAATGCTGAAGAAATGTCCCCACTCAGCTCATTATTTGAGACTGAAAAGAATCCAATGCCATTAGGTGGAATCGGAAGATCACCTCGCAACTTGTTGAAACTTAGATCAATGTAACCAATGTTCTTCCAGGAGCGCAAGAGGTTCTCATGAAACCATTTGGGAATGCTTCCACGAATTGTGTTATGAGAAAGATCTAAATCTTGCAAGTTTGGTGCTATGAATTTTGGGAAACTACTTACGTTAGTTGAAGATAAATATAAGTATCGAAGGTTGGGTAAGATACAATCAAAATTATTTTCAAATTTTAGTGAGAGCAAACTATTGTGAGAAAGATCCAAAGAATTTAAAGCTTTAAGCTTTGAAAATTGGTGAAAGTCCACTACACCACTCAAACCTATTGATGACAAATCCAAATTAATAAGATTTTGGAGTTGAAATATTGAATTTGGAAAATTACCTTGCAGTTTGTTATTAGAAAGTCTCAAAGTTTGCAAAGAATTAGTTGAGAACTTACCAATTGATCCTGTGAGTTGATTGCTACCAAGATTCAAATACCATAAAGAAGGTAAAGAATAACACCCACGAGGAATTGGTCCGTTTAACATGTTACCACTCAAATCTAAGATCGATAATTTAGAGAGTTTGGTGATTTGGGTTGGAATTGGGCCAACTAATTTATTATTTAATAAATCTAAGAGAGAAAGTTGAGTAAGATTAAACAATGATGGTGGAAGAAATCCATCAAAATTGCAACCGTAAAGATCTAGTGTGTGAAGAAACTTTAAGTAACCAATAGAATCGGGAATGTATCCTGAGAAAGCAGTATCATAGAGAGACAAAACTCTTAGTGGAGTAGTCCAGTTGGACTTTGGAAGTTCACCTCTCAGGTTTCCATTGTTTGTCAGAAATATTTTTTGGAGATTGGGTAAGCGGAGGATGTCGGTGGGCAATTTCCCTTGGATTTGGGTGCCACGGAGAAGGAGAGAAACCAAAGAGGATGATAGATTAGTCAACAATGACAAAGAACTCTCTCCGACAGAAGACATGTTCACTTCTCCAAAATAAATATTTCTTAAATTAGTTGCGTTGCGAATGAGTCTGTTCCATGTGTAATCATCAATTCTAATTCTGGTGGGATCATCCGGCAATGAATCCATGCGACTGATAAAAAGATGTTCTAATTTTGATAAGTGAGAGATTGTGGAAGGAAGATGACCACTAATTCTAAAGGCAGATAGAGTTAGATGTGTGAGGTTGACAAAGTTACCAATGGAAGAGTGTATTGAAGATCCAAAGAAATCATTATAAGTAAGGCTAAGTTGTTGAAGATGCCTTAACTTGAAAATGGAACTATTAAGACCTAGTAACTCACCTCTAAGATCACTGCAATAAAGATGGAGACCAATCACATGGCCTGACTTGGTGTCGCACGTGATCCCATCCCACCCACAACAATCTGTTATGTTTTTCCAAGATTCTATCCTTGAAGAATATGAGGAACAAGGACCATACTTGTAATGAAAATGAAGGGAAGAGTTGAGAACAAAAAATGAGTTTTTGAATTGTGACAATGCATATTTGTCATGAGGATTGCACAATAAACAATTGTAGGAAGGGAAATGAAGTAGGAAGTAGAGGAAGATGATTAAGGATGACATTGAGACCCAACCCATCATTAATCTCATACGCAACAAATTTGGATTTTTGATGCAAACCCATCCACAAAGTTTCATCTATATATAAGAAGCTGCCCAATTTTAAATTTACAACAAAATTAATAATACTTAATTTAATTTGTACTATAGAAGTCAATTAGAAATTGAAAGCAGTATCTTTGAAATTTCCAAGTCCTAAAAGGGACTGAAGACTTTCTAATACAAAATGACAACTCACAACTGCAATTTCTTAATCTTATCTTCACCGGCATGACTTAGAAATTTGATAAACGAGTGCTTCTCCCAAATTAATCTGAAAATGACACTTTAAACAAAATTTCACCACTTTTTATTTTAATATTTAATAAATAGGAAAATTTCATCCTATTAATTATTATATGGTTTTTAATTAACATTATTCACGTTATTTTTACAATATTTCGTGAAAACATACCTCCAAATATTATAATAGGATAATTAAAGCTTAATATTATTATTTTAGAAATGATAAAATAAATATCAAAATCAAATTTATTTATTCATTAAATATTAAATATAAAAATACTAAAACATATTAAACAAACTTAGATTTATTAAAATCTGATTTAACCCTAAAGTGAGTGACAAATATTGTGTGATAGGAAAGGAAGGTGACTTTTTGTGGCCATGTTGTCGAGTTTTTCCAGTTTCGTAAAATAATATAAACACAAATGAGTTAAATTTAAATTTTAAATTGGAAAGTGAATTTTAGTAAACTTATGAATTTAGATTTTATATGCTATTGAATTAAAGTTCTTAATGGTTTAATTAAGTTTTAAACTTTCATAAATTTAGAAAGTTTGTAATTAAGTCCTGTTAAACTTATGTGATTTATTAAATATAGTAAATCTCAAATTGTAATTTAAAATTTTATTTAACTTTAAAAATAATTTTTATTAAATATAATGAATCTTATAAGAAAATATCATTAGAGTAAAATATTATATAACAACTTTTAAGTGGGATAATAAAATAATTATGTTAATGAAAAAAATGTGACAACAAAAATTCAATTAAAAGGTTTTAAATATTTTTAGGATATTCAATAGAATACAAAAGTTTAACCCAAATTCAACTGAAGATTTTTAAATTTATCAAATATTTAAAATTTAATTAAATTTTAATTAATTAAAAATCTCAATTCAAATTTTAAATCAGTCTAAAATAGTCACTCTATACATAGTTATTTTTATTTTCTAAAAACTGCAGTAATTTATTATTAAGAACAGAAAACCATGTATTTTTTTTACATGATTTTTGTACTTATTAAAACATTAAATCTTGTATTATGAAAATAATTGACAAAATTTGATTTGACATTGTCCGGTAGGTGGCCGGATCACTCGATCTGAATTTGGAATTTGGATCCAATGCAAGAATAAAAAGTAATATATATATATATATATATATATATATATATATATATATATATATATATATATATATATATATATATATATATATATATATATTTCGAGAATTAAATAAATAATTTATTTATTATAAATATAACAAATTATGTTCCTTGTGTTATAAAATTGATATTTCAACAGCATTTTTTTTGTTGAAATGATTAATTAATTTGGTAAATAAACTTATATATTTTTTATTAAGATTAATAATAAAGTGTTAAGAATACAATAAATACAAAATATTAAGTTTACGTTGTTTAATTAAAATATAATTTAAAAATGAATGTGAAGAATGAATATAATATACAAGTATTATTTAACACTTTTATTTATGCTATGAACTTGAACATGTAACTTTTATAGTCTAACCGCGTGAAGTCTCTTTCATTGTCAAAATGAAAATTATGGTAACATTTTAAATGTTAGGCACAAATTCTTCCCAAGACTTTCTGCCACCAAACCATTATACAATGACACCTAATTACGCGTCGAGAAGACTTTCTTTCACATCTTTAGGTGACAATTTTTGTATGATAAATAATTAATAAATATTAAGGTATTTCATTTTTATTATATGGCTTCCTGCCACCAGACAAGACGCATAAGGCCAATCCTGGGATCTGAATCAATATCCATAGTTCTAGCTGTTTCAACATTAAGGCACGGAGATCAAATGCATACTTTCGCATGGATGGAGGCAGCTCCAGAAGGCAAAGAAAGTGATGATACTCATAACTTCGCACTTGTTGTACGCAATAGTTGATTAGCTTTACTATTTGACTAATTAGTTTTTAATTTGGTTAAAAAAATTTAAGAATAGACATGATTAAATACAATCAAATTTGATAAGAATGTATTTTTGTTGAATTCATTGTGAATAATCTAGAAAGATCTTGTTTTTGATTGAGAATTTACTTTGATTAATTGAAAGATCGTTATCAAATTAATTGAGAATCTACTTCAATTAATTTGAAACTTAAACAATGATCAATTGAACAATAATCTATGGATAATCGATGATGAATCTATCTTGGAAAAGCAGTGAAATTAACCTATCTCATTATAATTGTTTCTAAGTTTCTCATTTGTTCTTCAATTAAACTCATGAAATTCTTTAACACTACACTCATTAGGATAGATTTTCATTCTTATTTTAAGCATTGCATATCATTTAGTAACCCTTTTAGAGTCTTCAAAAGAGTCAAGTATTGAAAAATAATTCTGTATTCATTGATAAACGACTCGGGATTACTTTAACTCTATCTACTTTCTTGACTACTAACTTGGCAATACTGAAATTGCCTTATAAAGTAGTATTAATTTGATACTAATTGGATGATCAGGTTGACTAGATAGTCGGGATGGACATGAATGTCGGGTTGGCATGATGGTCAAGTTGATGTTTATGGGCGGAATGAATAAGATGAGTGGGTGAATCGCATTGACTAAAGGACCTAGGTAGATAGGATGATCGGGATGGACTGACTAGCCAATGTAGTCTGGTTATCGAGATAGACTTGATGGACTAGCTTGTCAAGATGGTCGAACAAACTTAATGATTGTGCTAATGAATTAAAGTGATGATCAATCTGGCATGATTAACAAATTGGCTGAGCTAACGTGATGAGTAGGTTGGCTAGCTCAGCCAGAGTAATTGGGATGTGTGGACTAACCGGGCTGATTGAGATGAATGAGTTGGCTTGGAGTGTGTTTCATTTTTTTTTAAGTTGCTTAATGAAATGTTAAATTAATTTCATTATAAATTTCATTTCAGGTATTAGATATTGATGTTTTTTATATTTCACATATTCGGGTTGGTTATGCGTCCAAAATTTTAATTTATTATGTAATCAATAAAAAAAAACTTATAAAATTAAGTATAACATAGAAATATGGAAACATCATTTTTTATTAACAAAAGAGAAAAATTCTTCTATATGAATTATTTAAAAAATCAGAATGGTAGTGTTATTATATGTATATTGTAACATCCCAATAATATATAACAAAAGCTATATTTTATTCTAGGAGTTATCATGAACAATATTAAAGAACAGTGGAAAAGAACGAGCAAAAGAAATATAACGAAGGTGCCAACTAACATAGAATTTAACAATTCAAAACTATACAAGTCTGAAACCAAAAGATAAAGTCTAAAACGAACGGTTTTACAAAATAAATAAACCGAACGTCATCTACTAATAATCAAAAGATGAAAATCTAAACTAAGGACCGGACGGTCCAGCATAGCTCTCCGGTAGCACTTCCAGGGGTTGCTCAACTTGCAAGGCCTCTTCCAACGATTCGTCTTGAGTTCCCTCTGCTCACACCCAAAAGGACGATCATTGCAGTGAAGAGAATAACCGTACGATCGGATACCGAACGGCAACATAGACAATACAAAGGTAGACAAGGGTAAGCTTATAAAACTTCAATAAAAAAATCATTTAATACCAATATCACAATCATAATTTATAAGTCCAATTATTTTCATTCACAAACCGAACGATAACATCAAATTTAATTACTCTAAACAGTGTTCGAACGGTATGACCCTGTATGCTCGCCGCTCTCTGCACCCGGGTGGACCTGGCTGGGATACACTCAACAGACCGCCACCCGAGGTTAGTCCAGTGGAACCACCTCGGTATAGAAATACCCTGAGGCTAAAGGACCTCCTGCCATTCCCACGCATGAGTTACCCTCCTCTACTTGAGGTGGCGTAATCACGGAATATCAGGATAGAGTCAGAACCTGAGCCTTTTGCCACGGTCATACTATACCAAATAAAATCAATCATGAGACATTCCTCCTTGGAATTCTCTTACACAATTCAACAAAACCGAATGGGCTAACACCGAGGATGAAATTGTTTATCAAAGACTACTTTAGTTATTGACCCAAAGGTCGAATACTGAGGACAACCGAGTACAATACACTTCAGATCAAACGTTTTTGGAACCGAACATCAATAAATAAAAGAGTTCTCTTCAATACAGTGAGTGTCAGTACAAAACCGAACACTCCATGAGGAATTAAGTATCAGTGTAAGACCGAACACTTTTCAGATAGGTAATATTATTATAAAACGAAAGTTTTAAGAATTCAAGTACGAGTATAAAACTTAATATTTATCAAATAAGAGATCCCTCTTACAAGTCGAACGCTCAGTGGAAGGCCGTACGTATCGAATAACAAAGGTAATTAATTATGAAACGAGTTCTCAGTTTATGACCGAGTACCTTCAATAACATTTATGAATATAAAAACGAACGTTCAGAGGGAACGAACGCTACGATAATAAACATAGAAAACATGAGACTAAGCAATCAGTCTATGACCGAATGCGTTAAAGCCGAACACTCGGTATAAGACCGAGCGTTCTGAAATAGATAAAATATTACGACTAAATAACAAGTCGTTAAGGTTTCGATACAACAACACCAGAAACGATCGTTTAGGGGAAGACCGAACGGTCCTAATGACCTTCGGTCTCGAATTTACATTTTCTCTAAGTTTATACACATCATACAATTCATACTACACATATCATATTCCATTCATAAAAATCAAATAACATACTTAGGTATCAAACATACATTAATCAAACATACATTCAAACCATACAGAAAATCAAAATTTAATTTTATAAGCTTCCCTTACCTCTAATCCAGCTAAACTTCTAAAGTTCCTCTTTAAGACTAACCGAACGTCCAAAGGGCTCCGATTGAAAAACTGATCAGTGAAGATGAAAGGTCTTGACACCAGGAGTGTTTAATCTGAAAGGAAGATGGTGATCGGAGATGAAGGGGTGGTCGGAATTCTAGAGAGAAGATTGGAAGTTTAGAGAGAAGGAGGAGAAACCAGGTTTTCAGAAATTTAGGTTTGAGGAAGAAGAAGAAGATTTCATGCAGAAAGTGTTAAGGGTTTTGGAATTCTACCTTAAGTATGGCCTCCAAAACGAACGGTCGACCATTCTCTGGCTGCCACATGGTTTCCACTAAAACGCCCGGCTACTCCCAGCGTGCCACCTGGTGTCCACTTTCAGGGTTTCCCTGCTCTGCTGCTGCTGCACGGATTACGAAGGACGGGAATTAAATGCTTGCAGAGATTGTCTCCCACTCACCAGGGGAGAACGAACGGTCGACACGTGGCCGTCCCCAGAGACAAATATTTAATGGGGTGTGACAATCCCCCCAACAAATAAAAATTTTCGTCCTCGAAAATTAGAATGTACCTTCGAACAAATGCGGGTAAGTTTCCTTCATGACCTCCTCTCACTCCCAAGTGACATCGCCCGTTCGGTCATCCCATATAACCTTAACAAAAATGGTGCGTTTACCGAACGGTCGCTTGGTCATGTACTTTTCAATTCTCACCGGTTGGACTTCAACCGAACAATCTTCCTTGAGTTGAATGTTGTCAGCTTCAAGCAAATGCGAAGGGTCAGCAATATATTTTCGGAGTTGTGATACGTGAAAAACGGGGTGAAGGTTGGACAAAGGAGGAGGCAAGGCTAGCTCATAAGCGACCGGTCCAATGCGCCTCAGGATTTGGTACGGACCAAGGAATCGGGGAGATAGCTTCTTTGGTCGAACGACTGTTCCAACTCCGGTCGTTCGGTTTAGCTTTAGGAATACATGATCTCCTGCAGCGAATTCCAACGGCTTCCTTCTTCTATCGGCATAAGACTTCTGTCGGCTTTGAGACGCTTTAAGCCTTTCCTGAATCAACTTCACCTTCTCCGTTGTCTGCTGAACGATCTCCGGTCCAGTCAATACTGCTTCCCCTTCTTGGAATCAGCAAAGGGGCGTTCGGCATTTTCTCCCATAGAGGGCTTCGTACGGTGCCATCCCAATACTTGAATGGAAGCTATTGTTGTAGGTGAACTCAGCTAACGGCAAAACTTCATCCCAAACTCCTAAGTGATCCAGAACACTGGTTCTCAATAAGTCTTCAAGAGTTTGGATGGTTCTCTCGGATTGGCCGTCCGTTTGTGGATGGTAGGCAGAATTCATCTGAAGTTTGCTTCTCATTTCTTGTTGAAGCGCTTGCCAAAACCGAGAGGTGAACCTTGGGTCTCGGTCTGACACTATACCGGACGGTACTCCATGTAGCCGGACGACCTCTTTAATGTATAGCTGAGCCAACTTGGACATAGGCATCTTCAAGTTGATAGGAAGAAAATGTGCGCTCTTGGTTAGCCTATCAACTATTACCCAAATCGCATCATGGTTTCTGACCGTTCGGGGCAGATGAGTCACGAAATCCATAGCGATGTTGTCCCATTTCCATTCAGGTATCTCTAAGGGCTGTAGCTGGCCGCTCGGTTTCTGATGTTCTGCTTTGGCTCGTTGGCAGGTTAAACACGAAGCGATAAACCGAGCAACATCATTCTTCATTCCCGGCCACCAGAACGACATTCTGAGGTCATTGTACATCTTGGTCATACCGGGATGTATGCTTAGGCGACTCTGGTGCGCTTCTTCAAGAACCAATCTTCTTAGAACTTCATCATTCGGAACGCACGTTCTTCCTCGGTACCTTAGGAGACCGTCTGTTCCGAAGCTAAAATCCTTATGCGGTTGTGAACCCCTCGATTTGCTTATCTTTTGCAACTCTTCGTCCAGTGCTTGCTTCTCTTTAATTCGCTCAAATATATTACTTGATAGCCTCATATTGCAGCATCTTATTCCGCTCGGTTCTAGTTCACTTTGAAACTTCAAATCCCGAAAGCTCTCCACCAAACTCAGCTCTCTGATCATCATGGCAGACATATGGACGGTTTTCCTACTCAAAGCGTCAGCCACCACGTTCGCTTTTCCCGGATGGTATTGCAATTCAAAATCGTAATCCTTCAAGAACTTCATCCATCTTCTTTGCCTCATATTCAGCTCCTTCTGATCGAATAAATATTTGAGGCTCTTATGGTCGCTGAACACTTGAAACCGAGCGTCATATAGGTAATGCCTCCAGATCTTAAGGGCAAACACTACGGCCGCCAACTCCAGATCATGAGTTGGGTAATTCCTCTCATGAACCTTCAATTGCCGAGAGGCATAGGCAACTACCTTTTCTTCTTGCATCAATACACAACCCAAACCTTGATATGATGCATCACAAAAACAACGAAGGGTTGGTTGACGTCAGGAATTACCAAGACTGGAGCGTTCGTCAATCGCTGCTTCAATTCTTGGAAACTAGACTCACACCGGTCGGTCCAGACGAACGGTTGATCTTTCCTGGTCAGTTGAGTTAATGGCGCCACTATCTTAGAGAATCCTTCAATAAACCTTCTGTAGTAGCCGGCCAGCCCAACAAAACTCCTCATGTCCGTAACCGAACGGGGTGTCTCCCAATCCAGAACCGCTCGCACTTTCGCTGGATCCACAGCAATCCCGCCGGCCGAGATAACATGTCCAAGAAACTGTACTTGCTCCATCCAGAACTCACATTTGGACAATTTTGCGTACAGTTGCTTCTCCCTTAGCACACCAAGAACTATCCTCAAATGATCTTCATGTTCTGCTCGGCTCTTGGAGTAGATGAGAATATCGTCAATAAACACCACTACGAATTTGTCCAAGAACGGCCTGAAGATACGGTTCATGTAGTCCATGAATATAGCAGGAGCGTTGGTGACACCGAACGGCATTACCACATACTCGTAATGACCGTATCGAGACCGAAAGGCAGTCTTCGGAATGTCTCCTTCTTTCACCAAAATTTGATGATACCCGGATCTTAAATCAATCTTAGAGAACACGGTAGCACCGGACAACTGATCCAACAAGTCATCTATTCTCGGCAGTGGGTACTTGTTCTTAACGGTCAACTTGTTCAACTGCCGATAATCTATACAAAGCCGAGAGCTGCCGTCTTTCTTCTTGACCAACAGAACGGGCGCTCCCCAAGGCGAGGCACTTGGCCGAATGAATTTCTTCTCCAACAAATCTTCAATATGCTTTTTCAACTCGGCCAATTCTGCTGGGGCCATTCTGTACGGCACAACTGATACAGGACCGGCCTGTGAGATCAAGTCGATGGAGAACTCAACCTCTCGGTGTGGGGGTAGGCCTGACACTTCTTCTGGAAAGACGTCCAGGAAATCTTCAATAACCGTGCGGTTTCCTGACGAACGGTCTCCTTCACTTTCGTCCTCACGCGTCAGTATCAAGAAGCACATGGCCCCTTCTATGAGATCCTCTCGGATTTGACCGAGCGTTAAAGACAACTTTTCTTCTTCTCTTGGGAAAATTAACTTCTTCTTCCCGCAGTCAATGAGAATATGGTTAGCAGTCAACCAATCCATCCCTAAAATTACTTCTAGGTCTTGAAGAGGTAAACAAATAAGATTTACCTTAAACTTGTACCCTTCTACCTCAATAGGACATCTAATGCATACAGTAGACGTCCTAATCTCATCAGCTGCTGGGGTTGACACCACCAAATCAAGCTGCATCTCACTCTTGGCTATACCTAATTTTTCAACACATGCCTTCGAGATGAAAGAATTTGTTGCCCCAGAATCATATAATACACAGCAAGGAACGCCATACAGCAAGCAAGTACTGATGATAAGGTTACCTGAACTTGCTGCCTCCACTCCCGTTAAAGCATATACTCGGCCGGTTGCTTGAGCTCTTCCACTACCTCTCTGGCCAATCCTGCCTGCCACTGGAGGTCTCATGACTGCTCGGCCTCCCATGTTGCATTCGTTATCAAGATGGCCGTTTCGTCCACACTTAGAACAATGCTTGTATCCTATCAGTTGAGGGCAGGACGAACGGTAATGTGGTCCTCCACAGTTAAAACAAGTGATCGATCCTTGTTGTCTCGACGGGTCGGTTGAAACTGGAGCTTGTGAGGAAAAGCCAGAACCGGACGGTATAGGTCGAGAATAGGGTGACCTCCTTACGACTTGGCCGGTCCGAGCTGGAACAGATACTCTACCGACCGGCTGCTGCTTCTTCTGTCGTTCTGCTTCCGCCATGTTCCTTTCCAGCACTTTGGTTCTTTCCACAAGTGTTGGGAAAGACGTAATACACAAGCTGGAAATCATCACCTTTAAGTCCGGCTTCAATCCATTCTCATATTTCCTGCACTGCCACTCCTCATTGATTCCCATTGTATAGAACCGAACGAGATGTTTGAATCGGTCGGTATATTCAGACACCGACATTCCTCCCTGAACCAACTGAAGGAATTCTACCTCCTTAGCAAACCGAACGTTGTTGGGAAAATACTCTCCATAGAATTTCTCTTTAAACAATTCCCAAGTGATAGGGGCTCGCTGTTCTTCCAATAGCATCTTCATCGCACTCCACCAATGACTTGCCTCACCGGTTAGTTGATACTTAGTATACAATAATCTATTCTCATTTGGGCATCTCTTGGCATTATAAATCTTTTCCATGTCCCTTAACCAACGATCGGCTTCATCCGCACTACACTTTCCATCGAACTTGGCCGGACGATGTTGGAGGAAACTCTCCAAACTCCATTCCGCCGGATTTGGTATGGCAGAAACGGACAGTCCACCAGTCTGTATACCGGTCCTTAGTAACTCCATTAACTGCCTTTGGGTTGACTCTGCAGCTACCCTGGCTGCTTCTGAATTTTGCATTGCAAGTGCATTTTGCTGAATTAAATTAGCATTTTGTTGTTGAAGCGCGGCTATAACCGATTCCAACAAGTTATTACTATTTCCGGATGCATCGCGATCAGCCGGTTGTGGGGGTGGTCTTGGGGCCATCTTCTGTATCCAACAGAAAGAAAGATCTATGAGTTCCAATAAGAAGTTAGAAAATCTAACTGATCATGTGAATACACAACACAAGCAAAGCATACTCATAACCTATAGGCATTCTATGGAAGAAACTGCTCTGATACCATTAATGTAACATCCCAATAATATATAACAAAAGCTATAGGAGTTATCATGAACAATATTAAAGAACAGTGGAAAAGAACGAGCAAAAGAAATATAACGAAGGTGCCAACTAACATAGAATTTAACAATTCAAAACTATACAAGTCTGAAACCAAAAGATAAAGTCTAAAACGAACGGTTTTACAAAATAAATAAACCGAACGTCATCTACTAATAATCAAAAGATGAAAATCTAAACTAAGGACCGGACGGTCCAGCATAGCTCTCCGGTAGCACTTCCAGGGGTTGCTCAACTTGCAAGGCCTCTTCCAACGATTCGTCTTGAGTTCCCTCTGCTCACACCCAAAAGGACGATCATTGCAGTGAAGAGAATAACCGTACGATCGGATACCGAACGGCAACATAGACAATACAAAGGTAGACAAGGGTAAGCTTATAAAACTTCAATAAAAAAAATCATTTAATATCAATATCACAATCATAATTTATAAGTCCAATTATTTTCATTCACAAACCGAACGATAACATCAAATTTAATTACTCTAAACAGTGTTCGAACGGTATGACCTTGTATGCTCGCCGCTCTCTGCACCCGGGTGGACCTGGCTGGGATACACTCAACAGACCGCCACCCGAGGTTAGTCCAGTGGAACCACCTCGGTAAAGGACCTCCTGCCATTCCCACGCATGAGTTACCCTCCTCTACTTGAGGTGGCGTAATCACGGAATATCAGGATAGAGTCAGAACCTGAGCCTTTTGCCACGGTCATACTATACCAAATAAAATCAATCATGAGACATTCCTCCTTGGAATTCTCTTACACAATTCAACAAAACCGAACGGGCTAACACCGAGGATGAACTTGTTTATCAAAGACTACTTTAGTTATTGACCCAAAGGTCGAATACTGAGGACAACCGAGTACAATACACTTCAGATCAAACGTTTTTGGAACCGAACATCAATAAATAAAAGAGTTCTCTTCAATACAGTGAGTGTCAGTACAAAACCGAACACTCCATGAGGAATTAAGTATCAGTGTAAGACCGAACACTTTTCAGATAGGTAATATTATTATAAAACGGACGTTTTAAGAATTCAAGTACGAGTATAAAACTTAATATTTATCAAATAAGAGATCCCTCTTACAAGTCGAACGCTCAGTGGAAGGCCGTACGTATCGAATAACAAAGGTAATTAATTATGAAACGAGTTCTCAGTTTATGACCGAGTACCTTCAATAACATTTATGAATATAAAAACGAACGTTCAGAGGGAACGAACGCTACGATAATAAACATAGAAAACATGAGACTAAGCAATCAGTCTATGACCGAATGCGTTAAAGCCGAACACTCGGTATAAGACCGAGCGTTCTGAAATAGATAAAATATTACGACTAAATAACAAGTCGTTAAGGTTTCGATACAACAACACCAGAAACGATCGTTTAGGGGAAGACCGAACGGTCCTAATGACCTTCGGTCTCGAATTTACATTTTCTCTAAGTTTATACACATCATACAATTCATACTACACATATCATATTCCATTCATAAAAATCAAATAACATACTTAGGTATCAAACATGCATTAATCAAACATACATTCAAACCATACAGAAAATCAAAATTTAACTTTATAAGCTTCCCTTACCTCTAATCCAGCTAAACTTCTAAAGGCTCTGATTGAAAAACTGATCGGTGAAGATGAAAGGTCTTGACACCAGGAGTGTTTAATCTGGAAGGAAGATGGTGATCGGAGATGAAGGGGTGGTCGGAATTCTAGAGAAGATTGGAAGTTTAGAGAGAAGGAGGAGAAACCAGGTTTTCAGAAATTTAGGTTTGAGGAAGAATAAGAAGATTTCATGCAGAAAGTGTTAAGGGTTTTGGAATTCTACCTTAAGTATGGCCTCCAAAACGAACGGTCGACCATTCTCTGGCTGCCACATGGTTTCCACTAAAACGCCCGGCTACTCCCAACGTGCCACCTGGTGTCCACTTTCAGGGTTTCCCTGCTCTGCTGCTGCTGCACGGATTACGAAGGACGAGAATTAAATGCTTGTAGAGATTGTCTCCCACTCACCAGGGGAGAACGGACGGTCGACACGTGGCCATCCCCAGAGACAAATATTTAATGGGGTGTGACATATATGATATAGAATATTTGTCTATTTCTTTAAATAATTTTTTAAACATTATCTAAATAAAAAATGTTATAAACAGTTTGAACCTTAGTACGACTTTATAGTAAACGATAAAACACAGTTCCAACTTTCTCGCAAACGTAAGTCGCCCGAGAAAACAGTACAGTTTCTTCATTGCTACTTCAGGGACTATTATAGTTTGAAGACGTGAATTTTCCACATATGAATAAATCAATGATGTTATTAACAGATGAGATTTCATTCCATATACAAACAAGCTTTACCAAAATAAAATAAAATCAACAAACAATTGAACACATAAAACAAAAGCTCAATAAACTAATTTCTTCCTCATCTAGTTACAGGGTTTCTATTGTTTGTTTTTATCAGTTTCACATTTAACACAATGTCAACAAGTCTTATAAGCCATTGGGGTTTTCTAATGAAGAATGCATCATAAGCCAGTGCTATTCCACAGATCATCCCAAAGACATATCCGATTACAACGGGTTTCCACCCAAATCTTGATTTTTCTTCGCCAACTGTTGAATTTGGTAGCCTTTTGTTATCCTCGTTGCAGGCATTTGACAAAGGGATTCCACACAACATTAAATTTCCAGCATACGAGTCATCTGAAAATGTAGCAAACTGTCTACCTTCAGGTATCACTCCTTCAAACTGGTTTTGTGAAAGGTTCAAGGCACATAAAGATTCCAAATTCGTCAGAGTCATGGGAATCTCACCCTTTAACTGGTTCCATGAGAGATCTAACAATTCCAAATTGCTTAAATTACCTAGTGACATGGGAATCTCACCCGTCAACTGGTTCCATGAGAGGTCCAACCAGTACAAATTGTTTAAACTACCCAATGACAATGGAATGATACCAATGATTTTATTGTGTGAAAGGTTAAGCCCTTGCAGATAATGCAAATCTCCAATGGCTTTCGGAATATCCCCTTCAAACATATTGCTTGATAAATCAATGTTTGTGAAAACGGTAAATATCTTCTTATCCAAATATTTCAAACTAGTTTGGTTGTCATTGACATTCATCATTCCTTGAAAGTTGCGGACGTATGACATTGGCAGGTTTCCGGTAAAATAATTATAGGATATGTCAAAAATCCTTAACTTGGGAAATGGAAGTTTGGTGTCCAAAGAAGTGATGATACCATGAAATTTATTTGACCGTAAACTGAGGACCTGTAAATTTTGCAAAGTTTGTAACGAATAGGGAAACAGATCCTCTATGTTATTGTTTCCAAGGTCCAAAACTTCAAGTGTTGTACAGCGAGCCAAAGATTGTGGTATTGATCCCTTCAACTGATTATATGATAAATCCAAGAGAGAAAGTTGAGTAAGATTAGACAATGATGGTGGAAGAAATCCATCAAAATTGCAACCGGAAAGATCTAGTGTGTGAAGAGACTTCAAGTAGGCTATGGAATTGGGAAGGTATCCTGAGAAAACAGTATCAAAGAGAGACAAAACTCTTAGTGGAATAGTCCAGTTGGACGTTGGAAGTTCACCTCTGAGGTTTTCATTCAGTGACAAATCTATCTCTTGGAGATTGGGTAAGCGGAGGATGTCGGTGGGAAATTTCCCTTGAATTTGGGTGTCACAAAGAACGAGAGAAAACAAAGAGGATGATAGATTGGTCAACAATGACAAAGAGCTCTCTCCGACAGAATACATGTTTACTTCTTCTAAATAAATCTCTCTTAAATTAGTTGCGTTGTGAATGAGTCTGTTCCATGTGTAATCATCAATTCTAATGCTGGTGGGATAAAACAATAATGATGAATAGGTATTGATATTAAGATATACTAATTTTGACAAGTGAGAGATTGTGGAGGGAACATCACCACTAATTCTAAAGACAGATAAAGTTAGATGTGTGAGGTTGACAAGGTTACCAATTGAAGAGTGTATTGAAGATCCAAAGAAATCATGAGAAGTAAGGCTAAGTTGTTGAAGGTGCCTTAGCTTGAAAATGGAACTATTAAGACCTAGTAACTTACCTCTAAGATCACTGCAATAAAGATGGAGACCAATTACATGGCCTGACTTGGTGTCGCACGTGATCCCATCCCACCTACAACAATCTGTTATGTTTTTCCAAGATTCTGTCTCTGAAGAATATGAGGAACAAGGATTATCATAGTAAAGAAAACGAAGCGAATGGTTGAAAAAAAATGAGTTTTTGAATTGTAGCAATGCAGATTTATCATCAGGATTGCACAACAAACAATTATAGGAAGGAAAATGAATTAGTAAGTAGAGGAAGATGATTACGGATGACCGTAGAACCCAGTTCTCCATCTGAGACAGATTTCGGTTGCAACCAATCCAATACGTTTAATCTATTTATTGGAGGCTGGGCTTCAGATATTATCATTCTTCTCTTATTTTTATGATTCTTGTAATTTTTTATATGATATAATTTTTAATTTAAAAAAAAAAAAACTCAATACTTAATTTAATTTGTATTGTAAGTAAATCAATTAGAATTATTATACAGTGATATATAACTATTTCCTTCAAGATATATTTTCTGTGATTTTATCACAGTTGTTTTTAATTAGTATCATCAAATTAATTCCTTAATTTTCATGCGTTTGAAATTTTCTATCATTTATTTTATTATTTTCCTATTTCATATCTAAGTCTTGTGTGATGAAGATGTCTAGCAATTTCCAAAGAAATGGCCAGCTGTATGTTTGAAATTTCCAAGTCCCACACACAGTCATATAGAAGACTGAAGACTTTCTAATAAATGAGAATTGGAAAGTTGTACTTTCCATCATTTTTTTAATCTTGCACTACTGGTAAGAAATTAATTTAACTTATAAATTAATTAAGATGAAATTTGTATTCCTCACAAATCATAATTTTATTATATTTTTTTATAAGATTTATAATATATTCTCCTATATCTAGGATATCAAAGGTGAGAATAGAGAGAAAAACATTAGTGAATGATATTAATAAATGTAATTAATTTTTGATAAACTTTTAATGTTTTTGATATCATTTTATTGAAGCTGCATAATTGGTTCAAGTCACGGTGCACTCTGTTGTTTACTTAAGTGTATACTTTTCAAAGTCTAAATTTTCAATACCTTTCTTATCTTTGGCTGACACCTTTCTTACACTAGTTGATTTTGTATTACAAGACTTGCAGCCATCACCTTATGTTACTGCAGTAAGCTTTTCAGTGAATACTAGAACCGTGGCCTCTTACCCTTTCAATGTGTGTGGGGCCAAATTTGCTTCACACCTTGTCCCTTGATTTAACTCATTTTGCTGCCTTTCTTAGGTTATTGGTAAAACAGCTACATCATAAAATAAGAAACATGAAACATGAAGGTGAAAGCAAACCCATCACGAGCGTACTTAAACATTGATTTTCAGAAATTAACTATAACTAATTCAGTGGTCCAAAAATTACGAGCTTATAGTTAAAACCAACAAAACAGAAATCACTTCATTCTATGGAAAAAACATTATAAGTACAACTGTATGCAAAGGTCAAAACACAATACGTGGTCTTACAAGTGTTTTTGTGCTTAAGGCACACAAATATGCGTTATTTGTTTTTGTTGTTTGGCATATCTTATCACTTTCACTTCATGTTTTATTTATTGTATTATAATAATTTAATATTAATGTCATGAATCTTATTTGTAATCATCCAACATGAATTAAAATTCAAAATCTAAAATATGTATATTAAATTTAAATTATTGCTAGTTTAATTTTTATTCTTTTGTGATTTCTTTCAACTTATGTATTACAATATTTTTTAGTATATAAAAAAGAGATTTTATTATAATTTAAATAAAGAAAGAAAAGAGACATTTGAAGTATTTTTAAACTTAAATATTTGTATCTTTTCATAACTTTTAAAAATATTTTAAATTTTATTAACTATTTTATTAAATTTTGTAAAATTAATAAATATTTAGTTGTTATAAACCTTTATTTATTTATAATTGTGTAAAATTTATATAATTCTTTTATTTTTATTAAATTATTATTTAATACCCGAATTTAAAATTTATATAATTATAATTTTTTACAAATATTTGATATAAAAAGGTAGAATTTATTTTTTATATTAAATATTTAATAATATTACATTTTTTGTTATAATTTTTTAAATAAAAAATAATTAATTGATATTAAGATAATAAATTATAAATATTCCTATCCAATAGGATCGAGATGAAAAAAAAAATATAGTCGTTAAATACAAATATGATATAAATATAAAATATGGATCCGAGGATAAGAATTTTTCTGAAGAAAAATATGAGATAACTGTCACCGCTAAACATAAACATGTATTTAAAAAATATACTATTATTAATGTATAACATGATAGAATAGCAGAACTAATATAAAGTAGTTCATTCCTTAGCTATTTGCAACGTTTATGCCTTTTGTTTTGTCATTCTTACATTGAACACAGCTTCAACAAGTGTGGCAAGCCATTGAGGTTTCCCAATGAAGAATAAATGACAGCCCGAGATGATCCCAAAAAGCATCCCACATGCATATCCCACTGTCACAACTTTCCACCCAAATCCTGATTCTTCATCATCAAGTCTTGAAATTGATGACCATTCTTTATCCTCATTGCATGATTTTGACAAAGGGATTCCACACAGCATTGGATTTCCAGCATAAGAATCATTTTCAAATGTGATAAATTGTCCACCTGTAGGTATCACTCCCTCAAACTGGTTCTGCGAAAGGTTCAACGCCGCCAGGAAATTCAAACTACTCAAAGCCATTGGAATCTCACCCTTCAACTGGTTCCATGAGAGATCCAACCATTCCAAATTTCTCAAATGACTCAAAGATTGTGGAATGGTACCACTGATTTCATTGTGTGAAAGGTTCAGTCCTTTGAGAGAAATCAATTCTCCAATGGCTTCTGGAATTTCTCCTTCGAACATGTTGTATGATAAATCAATAGTTGTGAAAGCAGTTAATATCCTCTCCAGCTTCATGTGTTGACCTTTCATTACGATCACTATAGAATCATTATATAATCCATGAGTACCCATATATAGCGAACGAGTTTGGTTGTCACTAACGTTCATCATTCCTTGAAAGTTCTTAATGTATGATGCTGGCAAAGGGCCACTGAAGTTGTTATCAGAGACATCAAATATTTTCAACATGGGAAATGGATGCTCAGTACCGAAACAAGTGATGACACCATGAAATTTATTTGATCGTAGACTGAGTACCTGTAACTCTTGCAGAGTTTCCAGCCAATGGGGAAATGTATCCTCGATGTCATTGTTTCCAAGGTCCAAAACTTGAAGCTTTGTGCAGTGAGCCAAAGACTGCGGTAATGGACCCTTCAACTTGTTGTCATTTAACTTTATTGTCTCAAAAGCATTTTCCTCAAGAAAGTTCTGTGGTATGTTTCCGTGAAGGTTGTTCATTTGCAAATCTAACACTTCAAGAGAAGGGAATGTTCCCAGGCATTGTGGAATGTGGCCTGTCAAGTTGTTGTGAGCCAAGTTGAGTATACGAAGAGAGCTTGCATTGCACATTTTTGAAGAAATGTCCCCACTTATCTCATTATTTGATATTAGAAAGTGCGCTGTGCCACTGGGTGGAATTGGAAGATCTCCCTGCAGCTTGTTAGAACTAAGATCGATAGTTTCAATGTCCTTCCAGTGCAAGAGCTGCTCATGAAATCCTTGGGGAATGCTTCCACGAATTTTGTTATTAGACAGATCCAATACTTCTATATTTTTAACACTAGCTAAGAATTTGGGAAAAGTACTTATGTTACAGGAGGATAAATATAAAAATTGAAGGTTGGGTAAGATATCGGCATTGTTATCGAAGTTGATAGAGATAAAAGCATTGTGAGAAAGATCAAGTAAAAGTAGATTTTTTAGCTTTGAAAATTGGTGAGAGTCCACAAGAGCTGTTAAGTTATTTGATGACAAACTCAAGCCAACAAGATTTTCCAACTCAAGTATTGAATTTGGAAAATCACCTTGCAGTTTGTTTCTAGAGAGATCCAAATACTTTAAAGAATGAGTTGAGAATTCACCGACTGAGCCTGTGAGCTGATTGTCATTGAGAAACAAATGTGATAAGAAGGGTAGAGAATAACACCAACTTGGAATCGTCCCATTTAACTTGTTACCAGCTAATTGTAGAGTGTGTAATTTTGGAAATTGAGTGATTGTAGATGAAATCGGGCCAACTAACCCATTGCCTGATAAATCTAAAAGAGAAAGTTGAGTTAGATGAAACAATGACGAGGGAATCAATCCACCAAATTTGCAATTACGAAGACTGATATAGTTAAAAGACTTCGAATGGCCTATGGAATTAGGAATTTCTCCTGAGAAAGCAGTGTCAGAGAGATCCAAGTGCCTCATCAGAGTGCTCAAGTTAGATTTTGGAAGTTCACCTCTTAGCCATTCATTAGATGAAAGATCTAATTTTTGAAGATTTGGTAAAGAGAGCACGCCACTTGGAAATTTCCCATGCAATTTGGTGTTTGAGAGACTAAGAGAGACCAAAGTGGAAGACAGATTGGGTAGCAATAACAAAGAGTTCTCTGTGATAGAAGACAAGTCCACGCCATCTAAATGAATCTCTCTTAACTTAGTTGCATTGTGAATGAGTCTGTTCCAAGTGTATGGATCAATTTTGATAGACAAGTACAAGGGCATAGGATCATCAACTGATCCCCAGTCGCTACTGAGATCAAGTGATACTAACTTTGACAAGTTAGAGATTGTGGAGGGAACATCACCATTAAATACAGAGTATGATAAATTTAGATGCACTAGATTCACAAGATCACCAATTCCAGAAGATAATGAAGACCCAGAAAAATCATTGTAGGCTAGGTTGAGTTGTTGAAGGTGTTTTAAGCTAAAGATGGTGCTATTGGGATGAAATTGACCTTGAAGATGACTGCAGCTAAGGTCAAGACCAATCACGTTGCCAGCCATGTCGCATGTGACTCCATTCCACTCGCAACAATTTGTTCCGTTTGTCCAAGATTCTGTCTTGGAGGAAAAAGAGGAACAGACATCATCAAGCCATGAATAATAATGTGAAGTGTTGACAGTAACTGAGCTTTTGAATTGTAACAAGGAAGATTTATCATGATGGTTACATAAACAAGTGTACAAAGGAAAATTGAAAAGCAGGAAATGGAATATAACATATGGGAATAGAAAGCACCCCATATAGGCGAAGAACTTTGTGCACAATATTAGTTTTCCTCTTTATTTTCTTCTCTTGCAAGTAAAAGACTTTGAATGCACCCAATTCACAAACTTCAAATTTAAAGCTTGGTGAGGCTCCTACGATTGTTATGAACATATAGTTTATATTTTACTTAAAAATTTCTATCCTTTGTATTTATCAGATTTATTATTTTTTCTTTGTCCTTTTCTTTCTATTTTGTGATGTAAGACAGAGAGTGCTGCGAGCAAAATTTAAATATTTTTATTGAAATAATTAATAGTTTAATTGAAAGTAACTATATCATTATTTTCATTAATAACTATTATTTCATGTAAACTCAGACATGTAATGTGAAAGTAATTGTTAAAAAATGAGAAAGAAAATGGACAAATACATAAAAACAACAGCAAAAGGTTGATTAATAAAATATTTAGATAATACTTTTCCATTCAATCTCTATCTTTTTCACATCTTTCCAAAATTTTATATTTATTTGGATTAAAGGGAGAGTGAAAATAAAATAAAGGAAAAGAAAGAGAGTGGAAAGGTAAAATACGAGTATTATGAGAGAATAAGTATCTCGTACTTTCACAGAAATAAATTTAGTGCCAATTATAATTATCCTATCTCATTACATTCTTCTGATTTTCCTTTTCACTTTTATTTTTCAAATTTTAATTAAAAAATGAAGTTTATTTTAGCGTTATTAATTATCAACTAAGATGTATACTATAATAACATTCCTAGATTAGTACTTTTGAGATATGATTTCTTAAAATGCAAATTCACTATCATGAGACAACCGTTACCTGAATTGTTTCAAGTCTTTCACCATAATAAGGCAACCAAGGGCTAGTATCCAATAACCCACAACAGCTTACAATAGTAATTGCAACTTACAAGTGGTTTCTTTAACCAAATATTTATAAAGAATTGTAAATTCTACTTCTGCACAAAAAATTGTAATGTAAACATACTGCATCAAACAATTTCCACAAAGAAAGAGAAGTGATTCATGATCATAATTTCCTACATAATGAATAACAAGAACTGCGACAGTGGAATATATCCACAGCCGGCTGCCCATTGTATATAACATAGGGATGTTTCTGCTCCGCCATCTACCAGTCTTCTTGTTCTTTAATTTTTCTTCTGTTTCTTTTAATGTCTATTTATTATGTAGATGCAATCCTTCACAAGTTGCTGTTATGATGAAATATGAGAATTAGCCTTTTTGATGAACAGCAATTTGGTGAATGTCCATGTCCTTCAACATCACGGAACGCCCACAAGAATCACAGGGGGCAGTCCTGGAACCACAAACACTCTCATGCTCTGACAAACCTCTTAATCTGTCACGGACATCCATGGCAGAATTCCCAGCTTGAACCATATCACCACAAAACCGGCATGTAATAAGACGCAGGGGGCAAACAGAAGCTTGATGTTCCACCTAGTACAAGGAAAACTTAGTCATTTTTTTATACAAATTGACAACAAAAGACAAACTTCAGGATCCCTACACTCCTTAAGACTAAGAAATTACTTAAGATTAAGAAATTAAGAAGATACACATTTCAAGAATTCACGCCTCTTAATTATTTCCAATTTCTCAAATGGCAAGGCCAAACATGCTCGTTTTAAATACATCCAGCTCCTTAAACCTCTCCAAATGTTGTTGATAGGCAGTAAACCCAACTCTCCAAAAGTTCTGAAAACTAAAACATAGGACATTTCTTACTATGAAGATATAAGAAAATTTGAGATTCCTATCATCTGGAATAAAAATGGAAAGTAGGGATGTGTGTACCAGCCATCATGCCAAATATCACAGTTTAGCTTCTCATCTTTTCAAAATTTGAAGTCCCATCATAATTCACATGATAGTCCGTCAATAAAATGCTTCTAATTGTCTACCGTAGCAATAAATACGGACAGAGGAGGCATACTATTCATTGCTTAACATGGCCAAAGGAAGTCGTAAAAAATGGAAAGAAAAGAAAATTATGTGCTTAGCTGGATACAAGGAGCAAATGGTTTGGCGGAAAAAATCATTATTTCAATAGTCACTCCCCAACCCCTGTATTATTGTAAGCAAAATTTCAAGACACTTAGAAATGACTTTAAACTCAACTCCCAACACTACACTTGCAACTTCTAGAAGGATCCAACATGCCAGTCACATAACCTTCGAAAAAACAAGTATAATTCCATACTTCAAAGATTAATTCTCCAAATTAAACTCACCTATATCAGAAATATATAAATTTGGATAGACATAATAGTATCAAGATAATAGCATGAACATGACACAGTAAATAATGAATCGCAGATATAGAGACAAAAAGAAGAAAAGAACATTGAAAAGAGAAAGAAGGCGATGTGCAGCTTACCATTTGCTCTTTCTCGAGGGTTATTCCACACGGGCAGTGAAGTGGCTCATGAAAAACTTTCATGTGCTTTTCTAATTCTACCTGCTGGAATGCCTGACCACATCTGTCACAGTGAACGTGGTTATTGAACTCTTCAATCCTAAGAACAACTCCACAGCCTGCACGCTGACATACAACAATGTGCCTCCTACAGTAGGCTTCATGTAGTGCAATAGTCCTAGTGGGTATATAATGCTTGCAGTTCCTACATTGTTCAGTATCCATTTCCATAGATGACACAGACGATGATGCTTGCTGACCAACCTTTTGGTTGAAATTCTCCTGGACCACTACTGATATTTTATACTTAGTCACTCCCTTGAAGCCATAGATACCAATGCTGTAGGTTCCCACACTCAAGCTTTCATCTTTAGAGCTAAGAATCAAAGTCTTTGAGCCAATATCATGAGATGACCACTCGTGCTGATGTCGTGTAGGGAATATGAGAGGATGTTTAGAGATAAAAAGATCAGTGTCCCCCCCACCAGTCTCTGATTCTAGTTTTACCTCAATACAAGAATTCCCAGAAGATAGTTTCTCCCATATGACATTATTGTCTATAGAAAATTTATAATACACAAACTTTCCTTCTTCTACTGTTCCAATTTGTGATATTCCGAATGAAAGTGGCATTAAAACATGCTCATCTGTCTTTTCTGAAGAGGTATCAGGATCAACTATGTCAACTTCAATATCTGTTTCTAAAACAGATACACTTGAAGAAGGTTTTAACTCCAGGACCCTTAATCTGTATGCAAGTTCTCCATAGTTTACAGTTAGAATGTCACCTTGAGAAAGGGTAGCATGCTGCCGAAGAGAAGTTTCAAGTATAGCCTTATGATTTGGCAAGTCAGAAAATCCTACTCTTTCAGGTTGAAGTTTTGCATATGTCCCTTTTGGAAGCCAAACATAGCGGATTTCAACTAATGGAGATTCTGGTGTGCCTTCGGAAAATAAATTATTCCAAACATGTGGAGGAAGTCCCACCGAACCTTCATCAGCAGTGAATTCTAAAACTCCTGAATGGGTGGTCCCTTGTTTCTCTTTATCAATATCTTGGATGCTTGAAGAGCTTTCCTGAACTAATGACAATTGAAAGTATAAGGGTCCCTTATCAAAAGCGCCCTGATCAGACAGTTCGGTGAAGCAAGAAGGGGGAAGCTTGATCTTATCTCCACCGCCTTGATAGGGTACAGCCTCTAGTAGTCGATAAAATACTATTCCTCTGCCAGCAAGTAGGTTTTCTTGCATCTGTTGGTCAGCCTGTATTGAGAAGGGAACCACTTAGTATTTCCACACTAACAATGTAAACATAAAGGAAGTATTTGCAACCACAAATTTTGTGCTGGAAGATAAGGTAAACATTTAGAGATTAAACTCTTTCTAGGCCACCAGCTAACAGCTCAAACTCTGGTGTGAACGGTTGTTCGACACCAACTAGCTCTTTTTAATATACCACTATTGAAGGCTTGACAATCACACCAACATAACACATCACAATACTTGACCCAGCAAGGAGTATAGAAAAATCCAGCATGGACTACTCTGAATACTCCACTCAATTTGAACTTTTCAATGAACATAATTGTTGAATCATTATGTCGTAAAAGGCATAAAAATGATTCATCATTAACACAAAGGTAGAAAATCAGGGAGCATAAAATCAATGGTAATAGACATAAAAAGAAGCATTGTAAGTGGAAATTGGACTACCCTCCCTCTTAAACTACAAGGACCAACTGAAGGATTAATTTATGGAGTGAGATAATCATCCTAGGGCATGATCTCACAAATGACAAGACCTGTTCCTAGCAAAAGGTAGACGTAAAATACTGAACGGCCAAAAACAAAAATAAAATTGCAAAATCTGGAGATGGCAAAAGGGGTGGAATACATGCCATCAATTTCACGTGTCAGATTGTCCAACCCTACCTACTTTTGCTTCAAAGTTAATATCTCTAAAGAACAATCCACAGTATTACATCTCTAATTTTCAACAATATAACACAGAGAAGGACCCAATAACAAGATTACCCTTTGAAAAGAAACCTATTGAAGAAGAACGAAAGGGTTTGATACTAATGAAAGGGGTGAAAAGGGTGTGGATACCTTGAGTTGTGCTTGTACCGCATCAATACGACGAGATCTTTGAACAGCTTCAAGGGCTTCCTTTTGCTTCTGGGCCTCTTCTTTGGCCTTTCTTTCCTTCAACACTTTCAATCTTGCTCTTTCCTTCCTCTCCCTCTGCTCTTTCTCTAACTTTTCTCTCGCTCTCCTCAGCTCGAAATCCATCTCTCTCTCTCTATGTGATGTGTTGGTGCTGATTAAGAAAAGGAGTTCCAATTTGTGAAAGAATCAAATCGAATCAAGAACTGAATTTTGAATAAACCATTGCTGTTTTTTTCCCTTTTATTGTTCTTGGTCGGTGTGCTTCGTAGATGAATTTAATTTAATGTTTTAATATTTAGCTGTTTGGTTCTAGAAAGGTCTGGGCCTTTCTTTTTCGTCTAAGCCCGTCTTTCATGTTTTACGAAACGTGTAAATATTGGATTTTGTTTTCTTTCTTTTTAGTCATCGCAAACGTAGATTCCATTGCTACCTTACTGTACTCTCAACGTCGCCTATGATGTAAAAAAAAATCTGAAATAAATTTAGGTAATTTCTTAAAATAAAATCTTAAGAGCTGTATATAAAAAATTATATGGATTATAACTTTCTATTTTCATGTTTTACCAAAAAAATAATAATAATATAACACTCTTTTTTACCACTTTTTACTCCGTGTCATCTTATTTTCGAGAAGATTCTTACTCCCTAACCTTATCTCAAATATATACAAAGTCCAACATCGATTGAAAAAAGAAACATAACTAGTTCGTTACGGTTGATATTTCCGTATGAAAGTTTTATTTCTAGTTTTTTACTAATTCTAAAATTTTTAAAATCTTCAATAATTAAAAATAATATTTAAAACAAATATACATGAGCCAGAATGAAAAGTAATGATTTAGAATTAAAAAAATATGAAAAACAAAGAACAATTAAGCTGAAGGAGTGACGAATATGAATGAATCAGGGTCGGTGCCATGGTTTTGGAGAAGGTTTGACGAAGGAGGATGAGTTTGAAGGTTGATAAAACTGAGCAATGGTGTAAACGGTCTGAACAATGGTAAGGGCGAAGAGAAAAACCGCAGCAACAAGCGATACAATAGCCCAAGGGTTTCTGAAGTAGGTTTCAATGAGATTGGCGCGCCACATGTTCCATGGTTTCTTGCAGTAGTTACTCATGCTCATCCTCACCACATCTAAAACTCCATGCGGATCCACAGCAATGTCCTTCGAAAGCGAGTTGAACAGCTTCGCAACCGCCTTATCGCTGCCGAGAGCGTTCACCAGAATGCCGTTCCGGTGTAGAAGCGCCACGTCCATCTCGCTGTCTATGATGGTGTCCATGAAAAATATGTACGAGGTGACGTCGTTTCCTGCTTCCGCGTGCAGCCGCTCGAAGGCGATCAGGTTCAGGAACATGTACTCGGTGGTGTCGTCAATCACTAGGGTTGGGAGCCGAAGCACGCCGCCGCCGAAGGAGACGTCGCCGAGGCTGTGTGTGCGGCTTTTCATGAAGCGGATTCCGGCGTCCTGGAGCTCTGTTGCGGAGCGGATGATCTCGTCGTCGTCGTGGAACCTTCTTCTGCGTTTTGGTTTGGAGACTCGAGTTCGGTGAGTGGGTCCTTGGTAGATGAGGCTCTTTCTGTAGACGTCCAACACGTGCGTGCATTTGCCTAGGGTTCTTGTTTCAGGTGTGCCTGCGGAGAAGAACTTCAACATTTGCTTCATCAGTAACTCTTCTCCCTATCATATATACGAATTTCCGAGTCAGTTTAGAAACATGTAATGTAATGTAATTTACACTCCTTCTGCATAAAAAACAACAATCGGTTACCTGGCTTGTGTCATTCTCAAGCTCAATCAATACACGAAGAACCGTGAAGGGCAACTGATTCTCGAGCATAAGCATGTCACGTTTGATATATGGCTTCACATTAAGTTTCCCGTGTTGTCCAAACACAGGATCATTGTCTGCATAATCGTCCAGAACACCATCATTGGCTCTCAGAATCTCCAACATGAAACACCCATCAACAATCATCATCTGCACGAACCTTGCTCTGTCCTGCATCCAGATTTCATCCAGTGGATTGTACGAGCCTCTCAACTCTTCAACCACTTGATCCATGCAGTGGAAGACAAGCTCAATAGGCTTTTTGCACCTCTTGAGAAAATGGAGCAGAGCTCGATGCTTGTGATCTTCCATGTCCTTCAAATGCTCTTCCCCATGATGATAAGGACCAAATGACACTGCTTGAGGCTTGTACGCCCTTTCGTTCAATGCAGTGACTCGTGAAGGTATCTTGTATATGGAATGCCTCTGCCATTGCTCCTTCTCGTACACTGCTGAGATACCATCACTCTTGAGCTCCTCGTTGATTTGGACCACCCACTTCGTTTCTTCCATGTTCATGGTGCCTCTTCAGCGTCTCTCTTGATCATGACATACATACAAGGGTGGTTTTTCAGGATCTTATAGTATGTTATGCACGTGGAAATCATAAGCCTCAAAGATATCAATGTCTAATTGGAATCTTCACTTTATGCATGTTAACCAACACAGTTTGTAAAGAAACTTTTATTTATAATTGAACATTTCTTGCTTCCCATTTCTTCTTGGATTCTCGTCCCCAGCGGAGTATTCTCCTATATGAAGAAAAGAATGTATACAAGACTGTCACCAGCCATTAAAGCTCCATTGTTATGACACGGGACAGCTATATTGTTCGTCTGTTGTTATTTTGCACATATAAATGAGGATCTTTTACACAGTATCTTTTGAACACTTTTAAAATTTATTGAAAACCCTTATAAATATGTTTAGGACCATTTATTGTTAAATTTTCTAATTAGCCCTATTTTATTAAATATTTGTAATATTTGATACCCAAGTTGTGTATGGCTAGAAAATGAGTTAGGAGCTTCATAATCAAAAAGGACAGATTTTGAACTTACTAATTGAACTAAAAATTTGTACAATTGGACAGCTTAAACTTACTACTAGAAAAAAAAAAAAAAAAAAAAGCTGCCGTTGCACGTAAACTATTCAAAATTAGACCACCTTTGATTTTATCATTGAAATCTTGCTAAATAGATGTTTTCCGCTTTCCCCTGAAAATTTGGCATTCAAATTAGATTTAAGATTCAGTAATCGTGATGCAATTCTAATTAAGTCTATATAAAATCGGCCTTTCTAAGATGGAGATTATAATCATGTCCTTAAAGAATCTAAATCTCCTCGTGAAGAGAAAAATCAATCCAAAATTTTTAACGAAAGAATTTGAAGAATACGAGAGAGAAAGTTATCAAATCAGATAGAAGGAAATCTACAAAACTAAATTTTAAAATCCCAATTCCATTCATGTACAAACTTGTCAAACCTTACACACCTGCTTTCAAAGGTCATTGAAAACACGGTGCAATAGGTTCAAAGAACCTTCATCTTACAGACAGTAGATTTATGAGAGTTTGATTTTCGTAGGAAGCAGTTTCATCGTCGAAATCCTCAGTAGGAGATGAAAGTGTCATAAGAGCAACAACTATAGATCTCATACTTGGGCGTAGTTGTGGATTATCCCTTGTACAAGCTCTCCCAAGTTGCGCAATCTGCAACTCAAACAATCAATATACTAAGTTTTGGCCGAGATAAACTGTGTAAGATATGAACATTCAAATTATTTTCCCAGAAAAAAATTTCAACCTTGAGAACTGAATCAATTGGATAGTTTTCTCCAAGCCTGGGATCCACCAGTTTGCGAATAGCTTCGGAAGGATTACTCTGATTGAGTGCTTCTTCAAACTGCAATACAAAACAAGTGAAGGGTAACTTCATTTCTGTTCAGGTGGATGTATTCTGTTCACAGTCTTTGAAATGTAAATTTGTGAATTGATAGTGTTTTTTAGTAGAATGATTCCGAGCATGAAGACTCACCAAAGCTACAAGACCCTTGGATTCAGCAACACATTCACCTGTTTTCAGAACAGCATTCTTTGCAGAAATCAGTTCATAAAGAACCACTCCAAAAGCGTACACATCTACTTTTGGAGAGACGTCACCATATTGAGCATATCTGCAGAAAATTCACATAATCAATGAAACTCCATAATTGAGATAAGATCATTAATCCATGGACAAAAATACCTAGTCGTGTCATTGCAAAAATTACAAAGAAATAATTAATGAACTGAGTAATAGTCTGATCACTTAAACAGTCAAAGTCCAGTTTAAAGAAAAGGACCAAAAGAAGCTCAGGTTCACTTAATGACATGTTCTGAAAACTGAATTTGATTTTACTACTTAATTAAACAATATTCCCCATATTGTTATGATTATGATGTGTTCATCAATAAGATAAGCATGTGATTCATCAATAATAAGATGGCCAACTATTAATAATACAGATCACACAAAATAACAGATCATACTCTGGTGGCATGTATCCAAATGTTCCCACAAGACGAGTGTGAAGTGTGGAGCTTCCAACTTCAATAAGTTTAGTCAAGCCAAAATCTGCTACCTGTATTTAAAATCATACTTAATTTATCAAATCTCCAAGAAGAATGGGAAAATCAGGTTTATGAAGAGTGGTAGCAGTGTAACCTTTCCACGGAAGTTTTTGTCTATTAATATATTTGCAGATTTTACATCACGATGGATATACACTGGCACAGTGTGCTCGTGGATATATTCAAGGCCTCTTGCTGAATCTAGAGCAATTTGCACTCGGCTAGACCATGTCAAAGGATCTTTCCCTGGAATCATGTTATTACCATCATTGATCATTCCACAGTAAGGTAACATCACAGATAAAGATAATCATGCATCAATCCAAGCTGATCTCACCTGTACCATGCAAATATTGGCCTAAGTTTCCGTTGTCAATATGTTCATACACAAGGAAAAGAGATCCTTCAACGCAATATCCAATCAAACGCACCTGTGGTTTACATGAAAGGTATTATATGAATACAGAAGATATAGAACACTCTTGGAACTGCTTAGCCCAAAAAGTAAACTCCATTGACGCTCAAACTACCACCACAGAAGTAAGATAGGATCTCAAAGGTTATGTTTTGCATGTTACATAAGTAATGAAGGTTTCATGTTAATTTGTAGGATTATCACTTGGATTTGCAGAAATAACTTTTCAGGATAACTACAGACTGTTTTGTAATTCTTGTTCACAAAATCACCCAGAATGTTTACTTTGTAACAGAGTAATTGTTATTCAGACTTTACGGAAAATGATTAAGTATCATTCCCAGATACACACATGCTTTGGAATTGTTTGAAGGATGTTGTACCAGATTTAAGTGATGAACGTGAGTTAAGACCTTCAACTCACAAAGAAATTCAGTGGATGCTTGCACGTCCATCTTTTTAATTGCAGTTTTCTGCATATAAAAAAATAATGAGTAAAGCACAATAGGTAAATGGTTAACCTGAAATGGAATTAAAAGCAAAAACTTGCTTTTTCAATGAAATTACTTGTTTCTTATGCACTTAATTATTTTATTTATCGCATACACAATGTAATGAACTTAAAGCCTTACAATTAAACATATATCTACTATTCTAATCTATATTCTAAAATATCAATCACCAGGGAAAAGCCTTTATATGTCACCAATTACATCACTTGGCTAAAAGTAAAATTTTGTGTTTTCCTTTACTGGTATTTTGTCTGGTTATGTTGTAAAATTGATTATGCATGTATGTACCTCGCCTCTCAATTCTGCATAATACACAGCTCCAAATCCACCTTGACCAATTTTATTGTCCAAGCTGAAGTTATTTGTAGCCTTTGCCAGTTCTTGATATGTGAACTCCATTGATTTTGCCACCATAATGCCTGTAAGGCCAGTAGCAGTAGCAGTCCCACTGGATCCTGAAGTTTCATATTCTGCACTTCCAGAGGCTGTACTCGGAAGAGGAAGAAAAAACCACAAGCAGCATGGCCATTAAGCTTGTACATATCAAATTCTAGGAATATGCAAGAGTTGATGACATGTAATCTTTGAACAGGTTGATAAATAACAGGCATTTTACAAGGGATGCAAGATTAAGAAAAGAATGTGTTAATGAAAATAAGGCGTATGGTACTAACATTCCCCCATTACTAAGAATATGTGTTATGTGAATGGTTTAAAATGTATGTCTTGTATGAATACAAAAATTTAACCGTACCATCTTGAATTGAAGACGCCGTAGATTTTTCTGTTGGCAATTTGGGTTTCTCTCCTTCCATCTTCTTGAAGAATTTAACATATATGCATATTACTAATAATAGAAGACCGCATATTCCTGCTATGGATATTCCAGCAACAGCACCCTTAGCTAGACCTGCTTATATACAGAAGTGAATTTAAGATGAGAGACTGACTTTTTCTTTGTGTTATCAGATTTATGTAAACATTAAGCTGAAAATAATCTTCTCACAACCAACTCCCTATGAAGTTTGAGAGCCAAACCTGTGTTTCTGCAATATGGAAAAGAAAATTAAGTTAAAAGGATAGAATCAAACATGCAGCAACATTCAATTGTCTGTGCATAATTCAGAAAGGTGAGACAATCAAAGTTACCCACCTAGGGTGCAAAGGAACATAGTCTCCAAATTGATCTGACAAGTTAAACAAAATTAAAACGTCAAGCAAATGCATAAAAGGTTAGCCAAAATGCTTTGAACAAGAACAAAGTGATTATTTTAACCCCCAACATGCTGATAATACCAAAAGAAAGATACTTCGATCAGAGTTGTTGAATTTTTGTCTTTTAATTTACATCAGAAGGTTTACAATAAAGGTTAGCATAGCTTACCAAAATAAAACTCCAAAACATTGGAAAACATCAGTAGAAGTATCTAACTGTATCTAAATTTTGTCAATGTCAAAATACAGTACTAATATGATGTAAGAGAAGAGCATACCTCTTCCTGGAATGAAAACAATCCCACTCTCTTTGCTGAAATTGACTCCAGGATTATAATTCTGCAGCAACTGTGCATCAAGATGAGCCTCGTTGGCAATATCATGCAAATTATTGTCAGGCCTAAGTGGATAGGTAATAAACAACCCATATTCTTGTGAAACCTGGCTGTTCCCACAAGAACAACTGACCGTGACATTAACCTTGGCATTTTTTGGTATACCATTTTGGCCATAACTGTTGAATCTCCTCAAAAGCTCAACAGTGGTGAGATCGGCATATTCCACATTGGCAATCGAATCATAGGTGTCACCTTCAGCAGCTGAGTACTCAAACACATGCCCCAGAAACTCATCACGGATACAATCACAGGGAAATGGAACATTGTATCTGTTAAACATGAAGACATTTTTATTGAATATTTTGTCTTTATTGTAGCTTATTATATCGTCAGAATTGGACACAACACTTGATTTCATCAGGTGTGTTATATTATCCAAGGACAACCCTCTATTCACATAATAGGAAGCTAAAGCTAAATCACATCCCTTCAAACACTTTGCTTCAACATTGCAACAGACATACTCCAGCAACAAAAATAACAGCAGTAACCCTTTTCTGAGTTCCATTGGATCAGTGATCAATAACAGGAACATAAAGAAACGTAAATCAGAAAACTAGATTTCTAGGACTTTCTACACCTGCTATAAGCCAATAATCATATTCATATTTTTTGCCTTGAAACCATGTCACACTTCCACTTCTAAAACACACATTATAAAATAAGTAACTCAAACATAAAAAAAGTTGTAATTACATGAGTGAATGAACTTAAACAATGAATTCATATGCCCACGTATATGCTTTTTTATTTTCTGCACAAACACCTGATAGGTTATAACGTTTAACAGTTTCAACGAGAGTGTGCAAGGAAAGAGTTTAATTGGGTAGAAAATAATTGAAGTTGACTTGAATGTCCTTTGTTTATTTATTTATTCTTGGGTAGCAACTTGCATGTCTCTTATTGAGGGAATAATTGTTGAACTCTGCATATATTAGTGGTTATGTTTGACGAGGATGCATTGCACAACTAGCAGGGAATCTTCGTGATTGGGAGAGCTGGCTCTGTCTGATCCTTTGCACCCGAAATGCCAACAGTGTCGGCCAATTTTCCAACAAATTACCACCTCGAATTGTGTCATCTCATAGTTCTAAAAACGCAGAACAATTTTCCATTTTATATTTTGAGGCACGCCTGTCTCCAACTTTGACTTCACTCATAAAAAACAAAAAGGAATCTGCGACATAAAGCCAATAGCATATAAAGTCCCACATCTCCTAATAAGAGAATCTCGATCTTCCGCTTAATGTACTGTTAGCTTTATTAGAAAAAGAAAATACCAAAGAGTGTTTCATGGAGAAATCTGATTTTCATCTTACATGTAATCATATTTTTAATTTTTAATTTATAAAAAACAATTAGTGACGTATTGTCTTGATATTAATTAATTGATAATGATATTTGATATTTCTCTTAATAAATTAATATTATCTCTGTAAGCATTATTAACTAGTTGAAAGAATAAAAATTTCGTCAATTAATTATATTATCTCTTACTTTGCTAATGCTCTTCATTACGCCTATATCAATATAAGAAACTACATTTGATAAAGTTGAAAATATATATAATATTTTATTAGTTTGTAGTATAGTGGAAAAAGTTAGAATAAATTAAAATAACTCTTGGTGAAATCTACTACATTCTTTATACTTAATATTTTATTTATATAAAATTTATTTTTTATGCAAAATAATTAAGCTTCGTAAATTACATAAGCAGGTCTTTTAGTTTATTACACATCTATATAAATATTTTTGAATATTTCATCTGTTTACATATATCTCATAGTTAATTAGTGATTAGTAAGGTGGGTTACAATTTTAAAGTTTGTATTTTATCCTCTTGAGGTTAAGGGTATCTTTGTAGTTTTTAGTTTCTCCCATTCCAAAAATCTCCAATTGAATATAATGCATCAAGTTTGTTTCTTTTCTTTTTCAAATTTCTTCTTTTATTTTTCGTGTTCTACTATTTTTATTTTTATTTTTGTTGTCATTTCTGTATAGAAACATAACTCATTTGTCCTTATTCTTTTACATTCAATTATCGTTTGTATTGTTTTTTATTATTTGTTGATAAATTATCACCACAAAAAATCATTAAATAATAATTGATTTTGAGATAAAAAATAATTAACCATCGTATTAACTAATTTAGATATCATTATATAAATTAAAAATCGGTGATATTTAAATAAAATATTATAATTGGTTTGTAAATTAAAATATAAATTGGTCTCCAATATTATTTATCCAAATTTTAGTAATTAATGAAATTCTTTTATAAATTTTTTATTTATATTTAAATATTTAAATATTAAAATAATTGAGTCTTATTATTTTAAATATATTATTAATTTTAAAATGCTATTTTCTATCAAACTAATCACATCTTTCATTAAATTTTACAAAATTTCCTTTCATTTTCCTTTCTGTTTTAGTATCTTTTCCTTAATTCAAACAATCACACTTTTATTTATTTTTCCTCTCAAATTCACTCTCCCAAATTCATCTGTATAAACAATCACAGTTACAAATCATGCTACAAGCAAATATAGGTTTCAGTTGTACATAGTTGTGGGAAAGGAAGTAGAGTTATCAGAATGTGTAGATGAATGGTGACATTTTGTATTCTACGTTCTGTTTTTCCTATTTTCCAGACATTAGATTTGCTAGAGCTGGATTTTCAATGATGGAAGCAATATCCCAATCCTCACTATTTGAAGTAAGTGCTGTGAGAGTAACCACAACAGAACTCATATTTGGACGTTGTTGTGGATCACTCTCTGTGCATGCTTTGGCAAGTAGTGCCATCTGCAAGAAGAAAAATGGCCTAAGTTTCTTAAATCAGAAATACATTAAGTGTTTATGCTTTCTGATAACTCATACCTTGCAAACTGAATCAATTGGGTAGTTATCTCCTAACCTAGGATCCACCAGTTTCTTAAGACCTTCTGTGGGATCTTGCTGATCAAAAGCTGCATCAAACTGCCACATATAACACTAACAGATTAAACACAAGAAAGGGAAAATGCAGTTGTTCATGTAAGACTACTAGGTTGTTATTGAAAAGTGGTGTGAAGAATCACCAAAGACACAAGGCCCTTCAATTGAGCACCATGTACACCACCCGTGATCAATGCTTCTTTAGCAGAAATTAGTTCATAAAGAACAACACCAAAAGCATAGACATCGATTTTGGGAGAAACGTTGCCATATGCGTACTCTGGTGGCATGTAACCAAATGTGCCCTTCATGTTAGCTGTGAGAAGTGATGAACTTCCAACATCAATCAACTTGGTTAAACCAAAGTCTGCAACCTGCAAAAAAAGTAATATAGGATCTCTCACAAAAATCCCAAGTAGAAAAGTAGGAATATGATCCCCAAAGTTGTTGAACCAGATTGTACCTTGGCACATAACTTTCTGTCTATCAAAATGTTTTCTGACTTTATGTCGCGATGGATATATACAGGCACAGTATGCTCATGAATGTACTGTAGACCTCTGGCAGAATCCAGAGCAATTTGAACTCGGGCAGACCATGGCAAAGGATCAAAATCTGGAAACAAACTTGATTTCATCGTTAACTTACAAAGACATTAAACTAAACAATCAAACAAATGCATTAGTACTGAAAATGGATGTTTTTAACGTGCTCATATAACCTGATCTACGTAGATGTTGTCCCAAGTTGCCATTCTCAATGTATTCATAAACAAGGAAAAGGGAGCTTTCAATACAATATCCAATCAAACTCACCTACATGGTTATCAATAGAAAGATATTTAGGTTTTAAAGCGAAAATCCTCTTTGTTTAACTGGAACATAAAAGGAAAAACGTAAAAGAAAAAACATGCTCCAAGTTTCAAATAATACCAGGTTCAAGTGATGAACACGTGTCAATACTTTCAGTTCAGCTAGAAATTCTCTTGTTGCTTGCATGTCCATCTTTTTAACTGCAGCTTTCTGTGTAATTAGAGAGGACTTCTTTATAACTATAGGAGACATGAATATTATAATGGGAAACTTGGGAAAGATAGAAATATGAACAATTGCATATTTGATCCTTGTAGCATTGTGATATATGCAATTATGCTTCTTGATGTATGTGTCAAATGAAAAAAAAATACGTATTTGTTTGTTGATTATGGTTAAAAAGTCAATTATGTAAAGAATCTGTGACAAATAACTAATGTTGTGAGGGAAGCACTAGCTCTGGAAAAATTCAGAGAGAATAATACCACATTAATTGAAAACCACGCGAAGACATGATAACTAGAAGAATATGCAACTTTTATTTCAAATACATGTGATCGAAAGTAAAAATTGGCAATAGACATTACAAACCTCTCCATTAAGCTCTGCGTAATAGACTTCTCCAAAACCACCTTGACCAATTTTGTTAGCCAGACTGAAGTTATTTGTAGCATTGGCTAGTTCTTCATATGAAAACTCTGCTGAATTGTCCACCCTAATGGTGTTGGTACCAATTTCTGCATCGGGAACACCAGAGGCTTCATCTGAAAGCGGGACGATAAACAGAAGTTACTATACCCTATCATCAACTATATTTTCATTTTCTATGTGTGCTGTTCCTCTATTCCATGATAAAAAGCAGAGGAAGACAGAGTGAAATCAGAACACCAAACTAGTTTTACACAACCAACAAAAACTACACTGACGCCAGCTAATACTGTTAAATTGTGAGATTGAGTTAAATTTAAATGAAAGAGAAGGAAGAAATAGAGGAAATAAAAGTAGAAGAAAATATACCATTCATAACTCTGGCGGAGTTCATCATGAATTCATCTGTGAGCAACTTCCTCTTCCATACCTTCTTTCTTCGGTAATATGTAACATACCCACAAAATGCCAATAGCAGAAGTGCCGTTACTACTCCAGCAGATATTCCAGCGATAACTCTTAGCGCAAGACCTGCTTTTGTAGAAACAATACATGAGAAGAAAGTAGGTTTACATTGTACTTTGAGAATATCCTGACCTTGTATCTGGTATTAAATCAAACACAAACGAAATCGTTCATCAAATAAAACAACTTTTGGGGGAGTGAGAAGATCCACCTCCAGTGCTGAAAAGGTAATGAAAATACAGGCATTAAGATCAGCAGGTTACTAAGATTGAAAAATTAGTCAACTTCGTCTGCAAATAGAGTGGAAATAAGGTAAAAGAATCACCTTTGATGAAGGGGCACATAGCCACCATTTTGGTCTGAAAGTAAAGGAACAAGAATATGTCAGGCATGTGTTAAAGTTAACAGTTCCTAGGAAATATGTTGAAAGATACAACCATAGATATAAGCATGAAGATCAAAAATTAAGTGTACTCTTAAATGCGTAATTCTTATAATGTAAACATATCGAATATAATCAGAAATTTGTGAGCATTTCTTCTTGTGTACGTTACATACATGTTTTTCAATGGCTAAGAATGAAATCATCATCAATAGTGCCAATGTGGTAGTGACATAACTATAATTCTATTAGTATCACAGAACACTGGAAAAATGACTAAAAAGGAATGTAAATTCTCAAACTAGGTCAACAATGATTTTCTAGCTTAAACAGACCTTGGTACAACATATGCAAATTTCAATTCAGGTTATTTCATTAGATCGATGAAGATGAAACAAATTCAAAATCCCATTGAACATTGGTGACTAATGCTTTTGAGATGTTTTGCTCAAAAGCAAAATCTCTGGAAGCAAACTAATAATCTGTTTGGTTACAAGTTATGAACATGATTTTTCACTTCAAGACAGAAGCCATCAGTTGCAGCTTTTGCATCATTTACCCATTTAACGTGATTTGTTCTCTGGTGAACATATTTCCAAACACAGGATAAGCAATTCGGAGGCTCAACTTTAAGATCAAAAGGCCAAGAAGAGTTCTAGAATAGCTATAGAGGAAGTTCTACCAAAAAATTCATTTTTTTACATAAAAAGGATAAATAAAGAGTACCCTTCAATCCATATGAAAAATGAAACACGTCCAAAAACCTCATGAACTTAAATCAGAAGAAGAAAGCATGGTAGCAAAAGCAAGAATGTACCTTTCCCTGGAATATAAACCAAACCACTCCCTTGGCTAAAATTTACACCCGGGTTGTACTTAAGCAGCAAGTCACTCTCTATCCCAGTCTCGTTCGCAATTGACTGCAAAGAATCCTCAGGTCTAAGAGGGTATGTGATGAACAATCCATAATCCTTGGAAATGTCACTATTCCCACAGGAACAGTTAACGAAGACATCAAGAGTCGCAGTATCAGGAAGACCAGTTGGTGAATACGAGTTGAAGCTCTGCAACAACTGAACAGTGGTCAAATCGGAATAATTCTGAGTGGCAATGGACATGTAAGTGTCACCTGATACAACGTCATATTTGAATATATGACCTAGAAAATCTCCAATGCAATCGCAAGGGAATGGAACGTTCACTCTGGTAAAGGCTTGCACCTGGTCTTTGTTTTTTATGGTTTCACTGTTGTAGGGGAGAATATCTTCAGGTTTTGAAACAACCTCAGATTTCATAAGCTTTGATAGATATGTCAAGTCACCTCCTGTTAGATTGTAGGAAGCTAGAGCTAAATCACAATCCCTCTTACACTCGGATTCTGCACTATGCACCATAGAAGCCCATAACATGAAGAAAACTAATAATCTGAATCTGTTCTCCATTGGGTGGTAGAGTTTACAAACTCTGTGAAACCTATCCAACACAGAATCAAGAATCTGGGCGTGTTGAACACCCCAAATTGGTGTTGGAATATTAATCTGAAACGTACTCTTTTACTAAAGTCTTCAGTAGTCTTTTGCCTAACTTTTTGAACACGTTGGATTTAAGGATGTTTGATGTGTTTGAAGGTATAGGTAACGAGTATTGTATATATTGAATACATTTTGATATTTATTATAATTGTTTAATAGTTTACTTTTAACTTTGGACAAATTTCATATTTCATAGTCATGTTCGTATTAATGACTAGGATAATCAAAATACTTCATTTATTCTATTATTTATACTTTTACAAGTACGTTCATCTCATCCATTCATGATTTCAAATTCATGCAATTAATTTTTTGATTCATATATATTGTCTTTCAAACACAATAGATACGCTCGTAAATATCAAATCTAATGTAATTAATTTTGTTCGCACGTAAATTTTCCTTAAACTTGTTTTTCTAGATGTTTTCAAAAATATATATTTTTTAAATTGTTTTACAAAAAAAAAGTACTTTTTTAAAATTCATTTAAAATATATTATTTTTGTGGGCTATAAAAGAGCATTCATATATAAAATATATGTAAATAAATCAATGGGATTCGAATTTTATTAAATATAGATGGATGGATTGAATTTTTTTATCAAACAAAAAATAAAAATAAAATAAAATATGTATTATAATTCGAAATAAAATTTATTTATCTCGTTCAATTTTTCTAACAAGGTGTGTTGTAGATTGTAGTTGGCATTGCCCACACGACAAGCTCACTATGACTATTGACTTCAACCCTTCACACTAACTCTTCCTCATTCTTCATTAATTCTGCTTCTTTTTCTCATCCACACTACACTACTACCCGTATCTTGGGCCAAAAAGATTATCAAATTAATTTATGTTCCAAGTTATATAATAATTTTAAATAAAAAATAATTCTTTAATAACCTTATTCCACACTCGTACTAACCTCAACCCTAATCAATCAATGAAGTTTTGCATGGTTTTCTTAAATATATTTTTCTGGTTGAATTTCTGATCGTATGAATGGAAAATATTTTTTACAACGAAAAAAAATTACTTCGTAATCCCTATACTTCAAAAATTATTCAGTTGTGTTTAGATAAGGTAATTTAATATTCGAAAACTTTAAAATCTTTTGAAGAAAAATAACTTATTTGGACAAGGATATTAAAAGAAAATTAAATTTGAGAAATCTTAAGAAGCATCTCAAATTATTAAAATAAAAATAATAGAATTTGAAATTTACTTAGAAAAGAAGGAAATTAAAATTTCTAGAAATTGTGAAATTTTTCATTTGTCAAGATAAAAAAAAGTTTACAAATCCAAAAAGCCAATTCATATTAACCTTTAATTTTCATCGAGCTCGACATCTAACTTAAACCAACTTAGTCTTACTATGAATCCAAATCAACTTGACTTAGTCTTCAGTTAAAGTCGACTCGTCTTTATCGATAGCTTAAAACGACTTAATTCAACCTTTTACCTGATCAACTCAACTAAAGTCTTTGATTTGGACGGGCTGTGTTAAATCTTCGTCTCAAGTGACTTGGCTATTTGACCAACAATGGTTGACTCATATTGACTTAATTTGACTTCTAACCAATATTGACTTGTCTCAACTTCCTTAACCAAGTGATCTGGACCTTCAATAATACTAACTTAGTTCAACCTTCTGCTTGAGTCAGTTCTGTTTGATCCTTCGACTTTGGTCAACTGGGCTCAACTTTTAGCCTAGACCGATATGACTAAACCTTTGAGCTTGAGTGAGTTGGCATGACCTTCGCCCTGGACTACTCAGCTTAACCTTCAACACGGACCTACTCGACTTAACCTTTAACTTACGCCGACTCGTCTTGAACTTGGACTAGGGTCGACTCATTTTGAACTGTGACACTTGTTTGGACCGTCGACCATGGTTGACCCATCTCGAGCTTTGTTCGACCTGACTCATCAACTTTTTGTTCGGGTACTTGGATCGCACCTTAGACATAGGTCTACTCGACTCGACCTCTGGTTCATGCCAACTTATTCTGAACTTCGACCGGGATCAACTCATCTCAACCTTCGGGTCGGGCCGATTCATCTCGAGCTTCGGTCACGACTAACTCGTCTCAACCTTTGATCAAAATAGACTTGTCTCAAACTTCAATTAAGGTTGACTCTTCTAAACCTTTTACCTAGACTAGACCTTTCGCCCATGTCAACTATTCTTGACCTTGGTCTAATGTGACTTATCTCGATGGTTGACTCATTTTAATCTTTGGACAAGACCAATTTTTCTCAACCTTCGGTTAAAGCCAACTCTTCTTGACCTTCGATTAGGACTAACTAGTCTCAACCTTTAGTTAGGAATAATTAATCGCAATCCTTGGTCAATATCGACTAGTCTCTACCTTTGGTTGGGGCTGACTCGACTAGACCTTTCGTCCAAGTCGACTCATCTCGACCTTTTATCCTAGTCAATTTGGCTCAACCCTTTAACTCAAACCGGCTTAACTCAACCTTTAGCGCTAAAAAGCTTATTCAACTCAATGAAGTATGAAAAAAGTGAACCAAAAGCGAGGATCTAGACGATCTGATGAACTAGTTGATTCAGATCAAATATCAAGTCCAATTAACTTAATTCAAAAGTTAAGCCAAATATTTTTAAAATGGAATTTCTTTTCTTAAAAGATAAATTAATTAATTTATTTTATCTAAACAAGAAAATTTAAATTTAAAATATTTCAATTATTCTATCCAAATAAATTATCTAAAAAAAATCAATTATAAGTAATTTAAATATTATGTATTTCAATTTTTTTTAAATTATTAAAATTCTTTATCTAAATACAAAATAAATATCAATAGTTAAAAAAAAGTGATATTTTCATTTTATAATAAGATAGCTTTTCACTCACTTAAACTTTATATTAATCCAAACTTTATTATTCTTGAAGGTTTCACTTAAGACGGTTTCTTCATAATACCGTATCAAAATTCTTCCTTCACTTAATAATTCCGGATTTTATTTTCCGAAACGCACTAAATTTAGTTCTGGAAATATTTTTTGGAAAATATTCACCTACTTTTCCTGAAGGCACTCGCCCACTCATATTTGATGGGACAAAATTGATTGGATGCAATTGAAGAAACGGTCTTCACCTAATCCTCTTTGGGCGGTTCAATTCGTAGGATGTTCCTCACTTCAAAACCCAACATCTTCCTTTTATAACCATCCAAGCCTTTTTCTTCTACTTCCTCACAATTTCTATTTGCATTTCCTTAGTTTTCAAAACATAAGTCCAGAAGCTAGGACTCGAAAAAGGCCCATTCGAAAGCTAGGAGTTGTCATTCCAAACTCCAAAGTCCAGAAGCTAAGTAATAAAAGTATGAAGTATTTTATTACACAAATTTGATTATAGTTACATTGCGACTATTATGAATAAAGTTTTAAACTTAATTAGTATGGTAATGACAGTGATTAAGATTTATAAATTTATAGCCTAACCAACAAGGAGCATCTTTAATACATAAATAGCAGTTGAATATGAATCCAGTGGGTTGACTTATCTGTAATATGGCATCATAAAGATTAAAGACAAGAACTGAATGTAAACTTTGTTCAACAAACCACTCGAGTAACTTCTGATCAAAAGTAAAAGGATGCCCTTTCAGCTAGTGGACTTCATGCCACTCACCAAATTCTCAATGCTTCTCCTCTACAATAATACTACTAACATATTCATACCTACGTCAATTTTCTTATTTTTACTCCAAGTACAATTTAGATTCAACATCATCACTTTAATCATATCCTTTTCTTTTCTTTTTTCAATTGGGTTGCAAAAATACATAACTTCCTTTTTAAGTATACGCATGAGTTAATGATACTTAACCAATCCTGTATTTGAGAATAAAATGTCCACATTGTGCTCATTAATCATGAAACTAAGGTTGGTTTAGACTTCCAAATCAGAAATGTCCAATAATTGAGCTGAGAGATTGATTAGAAGTTAGTTCTACATAAGCATTATGGCAGATTTTACCAGGTTTTGATGGTAGGTGAAACCCGAGATCAGGAGACATAAGTTTAATTGTAAACCATAATAGTCAACCATACATTTGATGGCTATAATTAATATCTTAATTCAGATTGAAATGTTCTCTTCTGACAGCTATCAAAATAAAACATCGAATCACCATGAAACCACTCATTAGCTCCTAATGATGCTCATAAATGGCCCTTACACCAGAATAGAAGTTACATATATAATGAAGAGAAAATGTCGATGAACTGGAAAATTGGAAAGAAGGTAAAATATGGTATCAAATAACTCCTTCTGTGGGGTCATTCCAGTTGGAAACTCATCTCCTATTTATTTATTTTTTTCCGTGCTACGTATCCTCTTTGATAGTTATTACACTGTGGATTATGGAATGGTAAAAAATGATATCAAAGTGCAGTTTTCCTTGCCCCTTAAAAGGGTTAAAAAATGCATATGCCCACATGAAGACATATTGAAAGTTTATCTGCATTTGTGTGCGGACCACAGAATTTCAGTGCCAATTTTCTTACTTGGTTGGATGAGAAAACGATGGCTTTCAGCCGTACAACCTCAAAAAGTGCATCTATTAACCTCTTCTTTTTCTTTCCTTTTGAACAAAATGTATGACTTTTCTTATAAAAATTCAAAATGTGATATAAATCAGTAAACGTAATAAAGAAGAATAACCATTTTGTTGGTTAGTTAAATAAATTAAGTAACTTTCCGCCAAGATTTTTGATTTGTTAAAAAATGAACGTCCCTTTCTCTAATCTACTAATTTTCTGTGTATGATCACTTTCCCTTTTAGAATTCTTGACCATTAACTTGTCTCCAACATTTAATCTTGAATTAACTCCCAACCATATTGATACCCCTTTTGAGGAATGTTTGCAGCTTTGAGTGTGAAACAGCTCAGTCACAGAACAAAAAGTGCTTCTTCTTCTTCTTCTCCTTCTTCTCCTCATAATAAATGGTTTCATCTTTTGCCATACCAAAAGCAAAAAAGCTACGTGGAAACGAGTTTTCACAAAGACTCTTCACGATGAAGCCTCAGGGTTTTACCAATTTTCACCCGTGCAAGAAGATACATCATCCACAATATTTAATAACATTGACAATCGATGCTTTTCTCTTTATTGACATGCTTTTTTAAAAATCATACTTTTTTTGGTCTAGTCTAAATATATGGATACTAATTACATGCGTTATACATGACATGACACAATCATTCACCACAAGACTATCACCATTACGACATCCTTAATCTATTATATTTTGAACCATTTATAACAACCAAGAGGTCTTCATTGGTGTGTTTGTTCAATAAGTCTTAGAACAAACTTCTAAACTATTCCTAAAAAGATTACGGTATCATCATCATCATAAATATTTTTACCATTTCATTAGTCAAAATTTAAAGCGCTTCCCATTCATTTTCTTCAAAGACTAAACTATTTGAAGGCTCCAAATTCTCGAAAATGGACCAATATTCAAAATCCCCATTTTGACTTAGACCCAGCAAATTCGGATCTACTAACCTACCTTACGGAGTTGTGTTTGTGTGTGAGTGTGAATAACCTTAACAGTACTACGGTCCCTTTCAACATGTTTATTATTTTAATTCTTTCTTATTAATTAGATAGTACTATTACAACGCCACATGCCTCTCGAGTGCGTCGGCGATGTTTGACTTTTCATGACGAAAACACCCCTCTTGCTTTCACACTTTAAAAATGAAACAGCATGGGTGTTTTCGCCATTTTCATAAGGCTAAATACAAAGATGTCTAAATTTTGTTACAAAATCTATAAAATTAAGTTGAACATGTTATAAATAACTAAATAAAGTCATATGATCGCAGAATAAAAAAAAAACATTACCGTCCTTTGTTTGAGGCTTTCACATATATGTTGTTCCTACGAGAGTGTGTTGAGTTCTGTATGTCACTATCTTTCATTGAATACTGCCACCCCACCACCCTCACCCACACAACCGTCATTCTAGGCACCCTGATCGAATGCCAGACCCTACTCGCAGCATTCATGTATCCAACCATCATTGACCATTTGATCACAATCAGACGGTAATCAGGACACGCCCCACCACCCAAACTCACACGGAAACACCACAATTGTTTCATAAATATCACCAGATTTAGTATGCACATGTTGGACCTAACCGTGTCCATATAAATATATACACAATATAACAAGCCTAGCCTACACGAAATTCTGCATTTCCATCACTCTCTGTTTGTTTCTCCTTGACCCTGTTAAACACCAAAAAATAAAAGAAGAACATCACCATGAAGCATTTCCATTCGCTGCTTCTCATCATCATCACACTCCTGTTCCTTACACCAAGAATTCACTGCATCAGGACCAAATTCTCAGGCCCCTCCACTTCAACCCTTGAAGATTTTCATCCCTGGGGAAATTCTCCTATCAGCAGCAGAGGTAGAGAGTTTATGTCAGAGAAACGCAGAGTGCCAACAGGATCCAACCCTTTACACAACAAGAGATAGCTTGATCTCTCAGGTTTTGTGTAGCAGGATATAGAGTGTAATCAGATATGCTTTCTTTATTATTCACTACCTTCTTTGTCATATACAGGGAATACAGATATATCTATATATATTATATGTTTTATATGCTAGCAGAGTCATGTTAGACATAGTGATTGTTTGTCAGCTAGATTAGTAAGTAGAGAGTCCTTGTACAGAAGGTAAACAAGATTTTGAGCTTTAGAGGTATGAAAACAATAAATTATAAACTAGAGTTTGTTTCTGCAGTTTTATGTACATTTATTTCCTTGCCTTAAACCAAACTTTCCTGTTGCATTGAAATCAAAGCCAATTTTTTTAAGATCGGACTGGTATCGTATGTCTTAGTTATTATACATACAACATCATAGTTTATCTTGTTCTTTCGTTGCTCAAAATCAAACCTGGGTGGCCATAATTGACACAGTTTTTGATGTTGCATATGTTGAGTACAAAATCTGAATTTTCATTGGTCAAACTGAGGGATCCACCATCAGATATATGCAAAGGTTTACCATTTTATTGGCCCTCTCTCTCTCTCTCTCTACCTGTGTCCATTGAAAACAACTGTTGAGAAGAAGAAAGAAGAATATAGAAGAGACTGTTGGGCAACGGATTTTCTGAGATTTGGTGTTTTGTATCAACTGTAGTTGGAAGTGTTGGAAAGGGAGGAAGAAGAGAGGGTGGGGACCCTTAGAGTTTTGATGAGTTGAAAAATATATGAAAATGAAATGGGATGCACTGACTCCTATCAGTGATCAAACAGTTCAATCATTATACCTCCTCTGGTGTGATAGGCCCCAAACCTTGAATGCAGTGTGTTTAATACCCATTACTGCACACAACAACCATGCAAATAATTAATAAAACTCCACCATCTTGTGCACACACACAAGAATATTTGTTGACAGAAGGTGATAGACTCCACATGCTCTTAGTCTCACCCTACCTACATAACACTGAGGTCCCAGAACTTCTTGTACAATTACTTTTTCTATTTTCTCTTGTGATTTGGGTACAAGTAGTGTGTAGAGTAGTAGAGTATGTGTATGATATCTGTGAGTTGAGTTGAGTTGAGTTGCATAGTTGCATAGTTGCATGCACTAAAAATCCATAAGGAAATGGTTATGGTGTGAAATTAAGGTGGGGGGTTTGTGGTCCACATCGGGTGGAATAAGTGCACATACTAATTCTGGTTACAGGAGCCCCACCAAGGCCACCACCAGCTCCAGCTATAGCCTTTTCCGTGTGCGCGTGTAGATTTTTGAACACCATGGTTGTAGGAAATAATTGTGTAGTTGAAAAATAAATCAAAAGTAACAAATTTAAAATAATATTCTCTCAATTGCCCTTTCCCTAGCCACCACCACCACCATTTTAAGTGCCCTACTTCCATACTTTCACTCTATTTTTACCCAATAATTTATAAGTGCAAATTTCTATAGAAGAATTTAAAAAATAAATAAATAAATCCAATATAAAAGGATTATTATAAATCAGTACATATCACCATAATCCAATAATATTATTATATGTAAAAAAAAAATAGTTAAGCACAAAATAAAGTTAGTATTGATGATTGTTTTAGCGACCATTCACGCGCTAGCTACGTTAATAGTAATAGCTACTACAATTTTCATAATTTAAAAAAAAAAGTGTTAAGAGTAAAACAATAGTAAAACTGGTTAAAAATTATGTTTCAACTTATTGGGAAAGAAACTCGGTAAATATAAATATATATATATATATATATATATATATATATATATATATATATATATAACATTATTTATTTTTCTGTAGACGTGTAATATGATAATCTAACATTAGTATAAAATTTTTGCGTAAATTAGATTTCACATTACTTCATATTTGTGTATTGATGAATGCATTGTGTGATGTTAAAAATATGAATGTTTCTTTGTATGATATGGTCGGTGTGAGTATCATTACATTGCTAACAAATTAGAAAGCAACGTTAGCTTAACTATTGCAAAAAAAAAAATAGTATCAAATATAATGATTTATGATTAGATAATATTGTAAAAAATATTTATATTATTAGTGTATTTTAATTAAATTCTATGTTGTTTAATTATTGATGGTTTAATTAATTAATTTTCAATGAAATTTATATCAGATGTTGGAAAATATTTAGAATGAAATGCAGACATGCTTCTTAAAGTAATCAAAGATGAATGTGGTTTTTGATTTGTGACCATAATCATTCAACAATCTTGTGATAATTAATAGACTTTTTGTTTAATGATTTATAAATGTGATCATTAAGAGCACATGCTGGGTACGGAAACAGTCAATGACTTTTGAGTAGTTTAAATTAAAAGAGAATAAAAAATATTTAAAGATTTGATTAATCTTTCATGGTCAATAGATTTTATCATAGTTTTATTTGATGTTGTGTGAAACTGAGGCTAATAACTTATCTGTAATGATCACATGATTAACAGAAAATTCGTATAGATATATCTAAAGATCACATGATTAACAGAAAATTAATAAATAGATTAATAATAACCTATCGCTATTGTTTTCTCCAAGAGCCACGCCTAAAATATAATTAATCCTAATTAATTATTAGAGATCTTAATTAATTTGTAGAGTGCAAATAGGTAGGTACATGTAAATATTATTACATGCTAATCATCAATACTATATTCTTAACAGGTACGTGTTGCTTGAATTTTTTTTATTTTTTTTTTGTCTTTTAATACTTTTAATTTAAATTCAATTTTTCTTAACTTTTTAGTATAAGTTTACATTTTTTTTTTGTTCTTTTATATGAAAGTGAGAAGAATTTGGTTCAAGCAAAACTTATTCAACCAACACGCAGAATATAGTATTACAAAGACACAAATAAAATAAAAATAAATGTCTACGTATAATTAAAAAATAGGATTAATATATCGATATTTGAAACTTATCACTATGATAATAAGTAGTATATATACAATAATAACTTATCATTTGAGTAGCAATTCATTACTTGATCCATATCAACCTAAAGAACAAATAACACAACCTTTCCAATTAAACATATTGTACGGTGGTGTATCCCCAAAGTCAAACGGCCGGCCTTACAGGGGCCCATCACAGTGGCAATAGTTATTGGGCTCGAAGCCCAACACCAGAATAAAAGATTCCCAGGTATATCAATCATATATTCTAAACAGAAATATATCAACCAGATATACTGCAAGCACAAATAAAATCCAAACGAAGATATTTTATTCAGAAATATGCCAAGCAAGATTATATTTTATTTTATCATATCAGAAATATGCCAAATAAGGTTATATTATTATATTTTATTCTGTTTATATTTTGTTCATCTTATATCAATCCAAAGCCTATAAATAAAGGCCTGAAGACTCCAAACAAAGGACGAGTTCTTCACACTCCCAATACACTCCACTCATAGTTCCTTAGCACATTCTTTGCTATCGAACTCTCTCAATCCTCTCTCACAGAGGGTCTAATTCTCTACTCACGCCTAACTTGGGCGTCGGAGCGCCTTTTCAGGTACCTCCCCCCTCCGGTCAAGACTTGAAGATCACCGGACGGTCTAAATCAACACAGAGCGTGCGGTTGAGATCCAGAAGAAGCAGACAGAAAGACAGAAGACGACGTCATCAAGGTCAGTCCTTCGGTCCCAAAAATTTATACCGAAACATTTTGGCGCCCACCGTGGGGCCGAATGGCAAACCCAAATGGCGACCACGAGGAGCATGAAAGAAAGACAAAACACCAAGAAGTTTCAGCAACAACATCAGTCATCATCTCTACAAGGAGTTTCATCAACAAGGGTAAAAGAAAAACTTCAGGGGCAATACGAGGATAAATCAAGATAGCCGCAAGAATACTGAACATGATGCAGAAGGTGGCTTACTCTCTCGGCCGGTCGACCTTTATAACATTATCTATTTTGTTATGAATTGTCTAACCATGTAAATATATTGGTCTTTCCGAGTTGTTATATCTCTTCAATGCAGATGACAGGATCTTGCACACAAATCATTTGGCTTATCTGGAGCTTACCATAAATCAAAGAACCGACCGGTCTCAAATATATCTCTGATATTATATCTCTTGCAGATTGCTAAAGCAGTTACAATCTTAACCGACCAGTTTCAATCAACCGACCGGTCTCAATTATATCTTCAATATATATCTCTTACGATTGCTAAAGCCGTACAATCTTAACCGACCGGTCTCAACATTGCTAAAGGAGTTAAATCTCAACCGACCGGTCTCAATATATATCTCTTACGATTACATCTCTATCGACCGGTCTCAATTATATCTCTAATATTATATCTCTTGCAGATTGCTAAAGCAATTAAAATCTTAACCGACCGGTCTCAATATATCTTTCTGATATTATATCTCTTGCAGATTGCTAAAGCAGTTACAATCTTAACCGACCGGTCTCAATATATCTCTGATATTATATCTCTTGCAGATTATTAAAGCCATTAAATGACGGTTATTAAAGCCGTACAATCTTAACCGACCGGTCTCAATTATATCTTCAATATTATATCTCTTGCAGATTGCTAAAGCAGTTACAATCTTAACCGACCGGTCTCAATATATCTCTGATATTATATCTGTTGCAGATTACTAATGCGGTTACATCTTAACCGACCAGTTTGAATTATATCCTCAATATCATATATTTTGCAGATTACTAAAGCTGTTAAATCTCAACCGACCGGTCTCAATTATATCTTCAATATTATATTTCTTGCAGAAGCGGTTACTAAAGCCGTACAATCTCAACCGACTGGTCTCAATATATCTCTCTGATATTATATCTCTTGCAGATTGCTAGAGCAGTTACAATCTTAACCGACCGGTCTCAATATATATCTCTTACGATTACATCTCTATCGACCGGTCTCAATTATATCTCTAATATTATATCTCTTGCAGATTACTAAAGCGGTTGCATCTCAATCGACCGGTCTCAATTATATCTTTCAGATTATTAAAACAGGTTTGGATTCAAAAGCAGGTTTAAAGAAAAGATTTCCTTCCGCCCAACGATTTCAACGAGGTATTTCAGTTCAAAATTCTATGTGCAATTCATCTTTACACTGCAGGACCGGGCGACATGCCCGCCACTTTCAGGACGCAATGTCCCACCGGGCGCCATACCCGTCACTTTCAGGACGCAATGTCCCACCGGGCGCCATGCCCGTCACTTTCAGGACGCAATGTCCCACCGGGCGCCATGCCCGCCACTTTCAGGACGCAATGTCCCACCGGGCGCCATGCCCGTCACTTTCAGGACGCAATGTCCCACCGGGCGACATGCCCGTCACTTTCAGGACGCAATGTCCCACCGGGCGACATGCCCGTCACTTTCAGGACGCAATGTCCCACCGGGCGCCATGCCCGTCACTTTCAGGACGCAATGTCCCACCGGGCGACATGCCCGTCACTTTCAGGACGCAATGTCCCACCGGGCGACATGCCCGTCACTTTCAGGACGCAATGTCCCACCGGGCGACATGCCCGTCACTTTCAGGACGCAATGTCCCACCGGGCGCCATGCCCGTCACTTTCAGGACGCAATGTCCCACCGGGCGAACTGCCCGTCACTTTCAGGACACACAGTCCGACCGGCACAACAATGCGGCAAAGATACACCGAGCGCCAACAAAACTAAGTCCTTCGGTCATGAAGGAGCAAACCCCTCCCTTTCCCTCGGACTTGGGGGGGATGATGTACGGTGGTGTATCCCCAAAGTCAAACGGCCGGCCTTACAGGGGCCCATCACAGTGGCAATAGTTATTGGGCTCGAAGCCCAGCACCAGAATAAAAGATTCCCAGGTATATCAATCATATATTCTAAACAGAAATATATCAACCAGATATACTGCAAGCACAAATAAAATCCAAACGAAGATATTTTATTCAGAAATATGCCAAGCAAGATTATATTTTATTTTATCATATCAGAAATATGCCAAATAAGGTTATATTATTATATTTTATTCTGTTTATATTTTGTTCATCTTATATCAATCCAAAGCCTATAAATAAAGGCCTGAAGACTCCAAACAAGGGACGAGTTCTTCACACTCCCAATACACTCCACTCATAGTTCCTTAGCACATTCTTTGCTATCGAACTCTCTCAATCCTCTCTCACAGAGGGTCTAATTCTCTACTCACGCCTAACTTGGGCGTCGGAGCGCCTTTTCAGGTACCTCCCCCCTCCGGTCAAGACTTGAAGATCACCGGACGGTCTAAATCAACACAGAGCGTGCGGTTGAGATCCAGAAGAAGCAGACAGAAAGACAGAAGACGACGTCATCAAGGTCAGTCCTTCGGTCCCAAAAATTTATACCGAAACACATATACTATACATAAAAACACTTCAATCACCTATCCCTGAATCATGCCAATCTCATATCTCTAATATCAATATAATTACATTCAATTCTTACTCCTCAAAATATACTTTAAGCTTTCAACAATTAAACATATATAGATTGGTATTCATACCACGGTATACACAACCATATAATCAATTATATTCATATATCTATTTCATTATAATGTGTACATTTTTTGAACTTTCCACCAAGACTTATAGCAATACAATATGTCAAACCATACACCAAAAATATCTATTTTAAACAAAAGCTCAAGAAAAAGAGAATTGAATCCTAAATAGAAATTGAATTACATGTCTGAGAATCAATGTTTTGATTGATTTATCTTAATTTTTATATTACTACACTTTGGGTTATAATTTGTCTATAAAACATATTAATTCAAGGTTCAAAATTCTAGATAAAGTTTAAAAAATCAAATTTCTAATGAGATGAAAAATAACTATCTATAGCATATCTAAACAATTTCTGTTCTTTATTCATCTAAATGATTTACAGGTCTTATATGTTACATTAAAAAATGTCATTTCAGAAAAAGAATTATATTACTGGACTATTTGTTTTTTAGTATTTCATTTGTCTCGTGTGTGAATATCATTTTCATTTTTTGCGTACCTCTTCTTATAAATTTATTTTTATTAATTTATTAACTCATAAAATTTTTGTGATATGAGAAAATTAAAAGAAAATTCGAAATATAAAACGTGAAATCTCACCAAAGAAATATTATACGTGTTAAATATTTAAATATAGAAGATAAAATTCAACATATGTATTTTTTTTTTTTTCATTTTTCTCCGTTCAAGACTAAAATACATAATAAATTGACTGACTCGTTGAACCACTGATTTTCCAGTCTATTCAATTTGAATTGATTATCTCATATTTTTCTTCCCGCACCTCCATAATTTTTATGTGCACATCTCCATAATTTTCAAAATCTATTTTATCCTCTATAAAAGGAAAATTTTAATTATACGTTTTGGAAATTATCTATAACGGAATTTATAAAATAATATTTTCGGAATACGGTTTAAAGGAGATATAAAAAACAAAATTTTACTCATATGTGATGGAAGAAATTTACGGAGGTGCAGAAAGAAACTACCATCTAACCATCTTACCTTAAAGGTAGCCCAACCCAAAACAATCACAAGAATAGCATTATATTTTGCTCTGCAATAAACAATAGCAGAGAAATCTATGAAGATGTTAAATACAAACCAAAAACTTGTTGTGCAAGCATAAGAGATGTTGCATAATTCTTGTTTCCCAAGTAATTTGATAATCATTTTGAGTTAGTCAACAATTTTCTTCTTAATTTAAGCTTTTCACAGTTCAGTTTCTTTACCAAAGAACACTTTCTACTCATAAACTAAACTAAACTCATATTTTATTCTATAAAGTAATTGCCATGTTCTATTCTACAAACCAATTTACATTACCTATACTCTATACTTCTTTATCATTTTTGCGATAAATTTATTAAAAAATTTACAATTAAAAAAAGGGAGATTTCAAAACATTGATATATTAGAGTTTAGAGATGATGCATTGTCATTGTTTTTTCTTTATAAATATCTTTTGGGATTGTTAATGACTAGTTTCTGGTTAATCACTTTTGCTGAAATTTTGACCAATTACATGTTAGAAATTTTTACTTTCTTAAAGTATTAAAAGTTCTTCAAATTTTCTTTCAAACAACCATTTAAAAATTGTTAATTTTTAATTATATTTAACGACATACATAGCTTGGGAGCCATATAAATATGGTGGAAGAGAGTGAAAGAGAGATACAGAGTAGAACTGAAAGATGAGTTTTCTCGCGGGAAGGTTGGCTGGGAAAGAAGCAGCGTATTTTTTCCAGGAATCCAAACAAGCCGTAGGAAAATTAGCCCAAAAAAACCCTATTCCTAAGTCTAACAGCAACAACCTAAACTTCCACGAAGAACATGATCATTCGGATGTTCTTCCCGAGGTTCTAAGACATCATCTTCCTTCCAGAGTGTTCAGAAATGATGAAGCTACCACTTCTTCCTTCTCTGCCTCCAAATGGGTCCTTCCTTCCGATCCAAAAATCCATTCTTCCGTATCCCCCGACGCTCTCAATCCTCTACGTGCTTACCTTTCCCTGCCCCAAGTCACTTTTGGCCCCAAAAGGTTTCTTCGTTTATCTCTGTTTCAATTTCCCAATTACTTTTACCTTATCAATCAAATATCATATGCATAATGGTTTCCCATTTGAATTGTATCCTTTAGTTTTAAATTGAGCTTGAGTTTTGTGTATTATCAGTATAAAAAATTCTATACTTCCTGAGTATTTAAGAATCATCACTCTGTGTTTCAATTTCCCAGATACTTTTACATCGTCAATCAAATATAATATGCATAATGGTTTCCCATTTGAATTTTAACCTTTAGTTTTAAATTGGGCTTCATTTTTGTGTGTTATCAGTATAAAAGTTCTATACTTTCTGAGTATTTAAGAATCGTCACAAGAATGACTTTTAAGATAATTATTGTAAAATTTAACAAATTTATTGCAGTTTGTGATTGAATAACAATGTAAAATTCTTTTATACAGATAGTATGCCCTATTTGCACTTTTCAATTTTAGAATTTGGGTTTTAATAGGCAAAGAAGCTGGTTGTGATTCTTCTCTTTTTTATGTTTAAAATGAGTGGTTTTGTTCAATTGCTTATGCACGAAGGTTTGGTTGCACAGGTGGCAACTGCCTGAAGCAGCAAACACAGTTTCGGCCTCAACAGCTAATGAATTGCGTCAAGATAGGTATGCCACTCATGTTAACCCGGAGAAGTTGAAAGCTGCTGGTGAAGGGCTTGCACATGGTACATTTCATCAAATTCCTGCTGTACTGTATATCTTTGATCTTTCATTGCTTTGTTTTGCCCTGTATTATAAACTGTGAGTGTTTTAAGCAATTCTCAATATTTGTAGATACCTGGTTTTTTTATGCAACATCAGGGAAATAAATGGTTTTTCTCACCAATGAATATGTACATTGTGGACTTGATATCTACTTGACTAGATTATATATATTGAGCTTGTTGCCGTCATCTTTCACATAATCACTTAATGTCTCTGTGGAGTTTATAGTGGAATCTACAACTGCTAATGGTTGAAGGTAAAACCAAGCATCAAGTGTTTTCTACTAAGGAACTTGGCCCAATCTGTTTGAGTTGATGCAGTAGTATAAAGAGGAAGGTGTCGGAGGAGTTTAGGTAATTTTATTAGGTCCACAGAGTATATTAATAATTTGAGGGAGTAAAGTTGTAGTACTTAGAGCATATTTCATGATAGTTGCTATAAGAGTTACTTAAAAATATAAATATTATTTTAATGTTGGTTCGCATACATGAATTGTTTAAAATTGAAGAGAGTTGTTTGAAATTTACAAGGAACTCATATGTTTAGGACCTGTACTAAATTAAAGTTCAGTTGGTTATTTACTTCGTTAGAGATTGGTTTGTGACTTCATCCAGATTTTGTTGTGTTTATATATATCAATAATGCTGTTAAGGAAAAAAGGTTTCGGGCAAATTCTTCGGGGATGGTGCTTATGTTTTCTAATGCAAATTTTCAATTACCATTTTTTTAGTTGGAAAGGCTTTTGCTGTTGCCACTGCATTTGTATTTGGTGGTGCTGCATTGGTGTTTGGTACGGTGGCCTCCAAGTTAGAGCTGCATAATGTAAGTGATTTAGTTTGTTGAAAATATATACCTAACTATCTGTCCTTTGAATTTGATCAAGTTAATTTTTTAGAGTTTTTTTAAGTTTCAAATTTTAGGATATTGGTCAGATACGTATATGATCTATTATATAGATTTAAAATATATTTTTCATACAAAATACCAACATAATTTAATATGTTGATCCTAGAGTTTAATATATGTTTTTTTTTTTCAAAATTAGTTAAGTAATCCACTAGAATATGTGTACCTTGATCCATTTTCATTCATCGTTCTTCTTAAATTATTCATCATGTTGAAAGACATTTTAGTTTGTTTCGTTTTTATCAGAAATTTTTGTTGTTGTTACATTACAGATGAGTGACATCAAAACTAAGGGAAAAGAGTACGTGGAGCCACAACTTGAGAGTATCAAAGAACAATTTGCTCCCTTCAAAATATGGGCAAGTTTAAAATTGTATTTCTTTAGTCTTCTGAGAACATTTCTATTCACAAGCCTAACTCAAAGCTTGGATTTGCAGGCTGAGAACGTGTCAAGAAAGTGGCATAAGGAAGAAGAAGATGTTAAACAGAAGACTATCGTAAAGGAGCTATCTAAAATTTGGGGTAGAAAAACATCAGATTGAGATTTACATGACTTTACTTGCTTTAGAAATATGTAGCATGGCCATCCAAAGATAGAGTATGCCTCTGTCTGTTGTTGTGTCTGTAAATTTTGAACCTGAGAATAAAAATAATAAAGAGTATTATTGTGTATCAATCATTAAGACTGTAGTAAATGGAAGAATATCATTGATATAAATTAAAGATTAAATATGTTTTTTATTTTATTTTTAAACTATTTTTTAAAATTGTTTCGTCTTAAAAACTAAATTATATATTTATTTCTTCCAAATCTTTGATGAAAGTTTATTTCCCAATAAACAACACATGGAAATTATATTATAAATCACTTCACATACAAATCACTTCACATGTCCGTATGTCAAAAGGATGTTAATTTGAAAACAAAACAAAAAAACATATTTAACTTTAAATTAAATTATGACTTAATAGTATTTTCTATTATTATATACCTTAATATTTTATTTTATTTTTAAAGAGATTCAATGTAACTTTTCCGTTGCATTAATGTCATTCTACCTAATTTGTTCTTGAGATTGGACAGCAAATGTACGTGAAATGAGTAGACAATTGTATTATCATATGTTAGCTCATCTTCTTCTAAACAACATTAATATTAATCTAACATAATGGACCATTGAATCTTTCTTAAAAAAAACATAAAGACTACACTGAATCAAATAAATAAAGAAAAATCATTACTATAAATATAGGTTTAAAAATTGTTATTAAAGCTTAAATTATATTTCTCGTACATACAACTTTTATTGCAACTTAACTTGACGTGGAAGTCGTAAAAAAAAGAACGAAGTTCAAGATGAATAAAGAGTGAATCTTGAGAAGCATCACGGATGAATTTGGATGTGAGGGAAAACCACATCATCCCTGTTTTGTAGGCTGATATGAATCACACTTAAAAAGTAATTCCTATAACTTATAATCAAGACCAGCTCCATATTTCCAAGCCTCAAGATGCCGCTTCAACTGGAAACTCATCTTGGATGGCAAGGTATGTACCAGTGGCCTTGCGATCCATTGAACATATGAGCACAGAATACAAGGTGTGTCAATTGGGTCTATATGCTTGTTCAATAAATAAGGAAGCTAAAAAGTGGTTTAAAAGGACTTGTTAAAGACTTTTACCTCACAATAGGATCAGCAAAGGTCGATAGAAAGGTGTAGTATCCAAGCCCCACAAAATGTTTCAACCAATCAACAAGTACAGGAACACCAACCTGGAACAACATAAAATTCTTAACCCCTTATGTTACATATTTTTATCAAACTCCAACTAGGTTCCTATATGTGTGACTGATTACATATAGAATATGAGAAACTAAAAGAGAAGAACATATATAAAAGTTGCACTTCAAGACTATGTGAAATTTCCTTGCATCATGAAGTACCTGCTTGAATATGGATGGGATTATTTGAGGATTTGTTAACATAACCAGGCCTAATGTTTTGGAAAGTGGACCAAACTGTACAACATCCTGTAAGTATAAGAGATGATATCTTAGGAAAGTCATCATTCCAAGTTTAAAATTTGATATGGGTTCTCATCTCAATTAATTGAGTCTTTTGAGAAATAACATTTTACAGAAGACAGAAAAAAACATATCCAGAGTTTCAGATTGGGACCAAAGTATACCTGTAGAAACGGTCGTAGCACTGGATCACCTAGCCTCTGCAAAAGTGAAGGATATGAAAGAAGCCACGGTAAGAAAAAACATCAAAATATCTCAGTCTTGAGTGAAATATACCACCTGCATACAACTAAAGTTGGAATAAAGAAGTTCATTAATAAAATCTGCAGGAACATTGGACTGTTTCTTTGCTGACATTGCTCTTTGGAACAGCCATGAAGCACTCAAATTGGGCTGCATGATACATAATCTTGGTCAGGTATTTAGTTTCATACCACAGACTCTGAAAGACTCAAACCTTTGAGAAAAGTTGGAGAGTACCATGTAAGGGTTCAGCAAGGACAAGTTGTATGAGTCAAGATAATCACCATCGATTGCTTCATGTATTCCTTCATTACAATAAAGTGGAGAAAAGAAAGAATCAGTTATCTCAATAGTACACCTTTTTTTTTTTTTTGTAGTTAGCTGTTACTTGTTTGAGCTAATTTGTTAAAAAAACCATCCAAATACATCTATACACATGAATACTTTTTCTTTACAGATACTTTAAGCACCATTGCATGTTCTATTTATAGCATTTACAAACTTGGACTGATGATTGATTAATATTCACTCCACACATTTATACTTATAACAATTAGGTATGGGTATACAAATCACCAGCAGTGCCATTTGGTAATGAACCATGGGAGGTGGGAATTGTGATGATAGACTCACTACACCCTCCGTTTTGAGGTCAAATTTTAGTCAAATGATATCGTTGTACATGTTCTTTATTTCATGTTTCTGGAAAATAAATTCCAGAACAATGTGGAAGTGAGTAAAAGTATTCAGAGTTTAAAGTCTCAGATTGAAAAAAAGAAGGTAACTCCTGTCCTACAACATAGAAATAGATCTGCTTCAACTAGTACGAAAATGCACATCACAAGTTTAAAAAATTCACTGAAAGACATACCAGCTGACAGTCTCCCAAGGTGTCTGGTTAAACTTCCAAATCCACCAAATGAAACAGGTGACTGTATGCCACTGGCATCACCAAACTACAGAGAGTGAAGCTTCAATGATTTAATATTAGTTGATATAGATCATCGATGACTTAATTTTATTATTTTAGAGATGCTTCAGAAGTGTATAACGTAATTTACCTGTAAAACTCTATTAAAAGAAGCTGGTAGCGGACTGCCAAGTGCTCCATATCATCATCAAACATTGTACGTGTAATGTTAAAAGAAATTATAAGTTGAATAAGTTAGGTGCAGACAAAGAGCACGTCAGGTTTTTAGATAATTTTCTCATATGCAATACATTACCTCTCGCGATATGTGGGAAAGATTCCATAAATAACTCGCAGTATCTCTAAATTGTCAAGTGAAACACCCTATAATGAAAAAATTGCAAATTGACGTCAGTATCAAGCTGAGAGCAGCAGAACAATTGCATAAAAAAATGAATCAGGAGAAATGTAAAATTTTTGGCACCTTATATGACTTAAAAAAATATAATATCTGAATAGTGTAAACCTTTATGGATTAGAATAGCCATTGCAGAACTCATAGCACAGAAGCTCTTTAAAACATAGAGAAAGAAAGGCAAAACTGGATTTGATCAGTAACTACTAGAAAAACAGAGCGGGGCATATAAGATATAGAAGAAAGGAACAAAACTGATCTTTTGATATTCTAATTTTGCACTCAGATTGTTCACACTTTGAAATTTTACAGAAAGAACTTCAATAGAATGTACATGAAGCCCCTAGTTAGGCAAAACAAACAGCAAATTATGACTAAACTCAAAGTAGAGATCATGAGTTCACGCCTACTGCTTTTTTTTTTTTTAAACTCAAAATCTTTAAATAATGTTATTGAATAGGTTTAATAATTTTGACAGTCTCTTTTTATATTAGATTTTCTCAAATAGGTTCATTTCTTTTTTTTTTTTCTCAATCCTACCATTAAATTGGATTAACAGAGTTAAAATTAAGCTGACCAAAAACTCAATCATGACGCCCTAATCGCAAGTCTATCTATCATTGCACAAGATCGAACCACTCGCAACAACCATGGTGAACCCTAGAGTCCAAAACTCAGGCCATCATGACACAACCATGAGCATATTACAACCCATTAACCCAATTTAACTGATTTAACGGCAGAGACCCAATTGTACTGATTTTTCACATTTAGGAACCCAATTGAGACAAAAAATAAGAAAGAGACCTATTTGAGAAAATCCAACGTAAATAAAAACTACTAAAATGATTAAACTAATATTTTAATATGAATGCTAAAATAACTAATTGCAAGAAGTAACATAAGGGTACAATGTCCTTCATAATGGACAAAATAAATATAAAAAACCTAACATAAATAAGGAATACTAAAATAATTAAACCAATATTTTAATATGAATGCTAAAATAACTAATTGCCAAAAAGTAACAAAAGGGTACAATGTCCTTCAAAATGGATAAAATAAATATGAAGACACATCAGAGAACATGAAGAAAATGAAACTAGCCTGGTATTCAGGCATCAAATCCCAGTATTCTTCTAATAATTCTTCTAATTTTGGGGATCCTGGTTGAGGCTCCACATAAGTGAACATATAAGTAGTACGGTCCAAAGGACCCGAGCCTGCAGGAAATGCCTGTGAAGATTTCAGCGAAAGTTCTTAAAAATAGCATAAGGATACTATGTTTCTATTGATATAGTAAAAGGTACCTCCCAAAACAATTGTGCTTTCGAGTCTCCAACTTTCTTTATTGATGAACTGCTAAATATGACATCACTGTTGGAGTTTGTCTTAAAGCCACGTGCACATGTTCCAACAACAAGGCAAACACCATCAGGCTTTCGCCCACCTCTTATCTGTGAAATCATTGAACATGACAATCAGAAGAAACTTCAGGAAAAGGTTTTAATTTTAATACTCAGTATGTGCTTATTTATCATTCATTAAATAGCATGTGTAGAACTTTAATCAACAGAAGTTTTTATATTTTCATGAAAGTTTTCAGCCTCGTTCTTGTTAGTGTTGATTTTTACAATAATACTGGATGAAAGGGACCATCAGTGAACTTAAATGGCTATTTATTCAACAAATATTGCATCACTTGCATTTGCATGCATATAGATGACAGTTAATGCGTCCTGCATATGGATGATAGAACTACAACAGACGACCCAAAGAGAGAACTTATAAAGGACAATCAGTGCCTGTATTCCATGAAACATGTGCAAACATCCTTGTGATAATACTATGAAAATCATATAATATCTGTTAGGATGCAACGGTGAGTAAAAGTATATTCCTGACCTGTTTTACAACAGGGGAGAAGTTTCCCATGGCATCAATTATGAGACGAGATGACAATATTCTGTCCCCAGAAAGTTTTAGAACCTCAAAAAAAAAACAAAATGTGGTTAATGCTTCACTATCATTCATCAGTCACATAAATTAAATGGTAATTTAAAATTTCCATCGCAATGCTAGGTTCATGTATTTTCTGTTTCCATGCTTCGCTGACCATCCTCAATCTACTATGCAATTTTTTTTCTGATACAGTGCAAGACTTTCTTTTTGTAACCCTTTGATGTTTATCTACAGTTAAGTGGTGTTTTTAAATGCAAAAAAAGTATACAGAACTTCAACAAAATGAGACATCTGACCAGGCTACACAGCCTAGAATGGTGTTTGGTTTAACTATGATCATTCATCAGTAATTGAATTTCATAAAATAACACGTCATGATTGCGCTAGACTAACTAGTTTTAGAAGTTATGGTGAACTCACTGCAGCATCCTCATATACATTAATGCAGGAGACGCTGCACTGCTCAAAAATGACTCCACCGAGGGAGATAAACCGTGTCTTTACAATCTCTATAAGCTTTTCTGGTCTGCAGAAAATAGCAAAGATGAATGTTTAAGGAAAAGTCTAGATCTTCAACGGAATACTAAATACTGTTCATAATTAAGTATGTCATAAATACTGTTCATAGATCTTCTTGTATTTTAATTATGAATATACAAGAAAGCAGTTATTATGGGAAGAAGACTGACGAAACACCGAGATTAAGTATGTCGCTGACCCAGATATCCCCTTTCCTTTCAAATCCACATCTGTTCTGCATAGTTTAAGAAGTTGCCGAAGAGGAGTCAGTACTAAGTAAATTAAAAATAAAATAAACGAAAGTGTAGGAAGCATAAATCCTGCGGAGTTTACAAAAGAAGACTTGGCTTGAAGGTAGCATTTAAGACTCGTGCCATTTCTGAGATAGCTTTTTGTCGATTGGAGAAAGAAACAATCCCAATATCCCTCAGTTGTTAGATCATTTCATCTTGCAGTGCTATGTGATTTTTTTCATTTAATTTGTAACTAACAAGACCCTATTATCAATCTTTTGCTGTGTTTAGGTATGCGACGTGTGTTCAAACTTAATTCAAGATGTTAATTTTGGAGAAATACCTAACCAAGATGACCCTTTTTACAAACAGATTGGCAACTAAACTGAAGAAGTTCAGGAATTACAGGATTGAATTTCACTGCTGTGGCTCTTTCAATGTCATCTTCTTCCAGGACTCCAACTTCTACAAATTCCAAAAGCTCCTTTCTTGATATATTCCATTCTTGCTCTCTCTAGTCATAAAACCAACACAGACAACTCAAATTAATTAACCCTTCAAAGAATTCCCTGACCATTTTCATTGTAGGATTGAATGTTGATAACTCAATCAAGAAGCTGAAATTACCCCCTTTAGTACATTCCTTTCCACAATCGCAACTCGAAGACCCCTACTACACAAGGCAGTGGCAACGAAGATTCCTAGAGTGCCACCACACACCAACACATCATATGAACCTTCTGCTCTGTCAGCAAGACCAGATGAGCCAAACAAGCCTGGGATGGTAGAGACGATTTGCTGAGGCTTTTGATCAACTGCAATGAATACATAAGAAGATCATATAAAGTTCTCTCATTTCCTAAAGGGTATAAGAATCATGGAATGACATGAACCTTCTTGAGAGGAGCATATGCTTGACCATAGCTTGTCTAATCTTTTCAAGGCTTCATAAGAGTATACTCCACCAGCACCACCAACTTCTCCACCCACTGAAACACCCTCCATAATCCTCTAAAGAGGTAAAAGATAGCACAATATTTTTTACATGATCAACGAATTAAAAACCAGTCTACATATGACTGTTAAAAGCTAACAATCTTATCATATTCAATCAGTATCAGAAGAGAATGTAAAAACTTTACACTATAAGTGTTATTTGGGCTTGTTACAAAGAAAGCAGAACGTGGCATGAGAGACTGAAGATTTGGTACCTGGGTTCTGGAGGGAAGAGCATGTGGTCTTAAAAGGAGGGGTCTTTTCTTATGTGGGAATGGAGTTCCCACTGAGAGCTGAGATATTCCATTAATGGGTTGAAGCCTAAGCAATGACATAACAAGAGAAGCTAAAAAATTTAAGATAAACAAGAGAGCAACAAAAGTAAGTAACTAGCTTTTCTCTCTTCTTCTGTGTTTGGTTCATCGGTTATGATTATGGTTATGATCAATGAAAAGGCGACGAATTTGCGCACCACAATTGCACACGTTCAACTTCAACCACCAAAACCGTATGTCCTTTTTCCTTCCTCTATCTTTTTTTTATAACTTAAAAATAAGTGTTGTCAATTTATTCCTGAATTGAACAAAAATTGAAAGTGTTAATGAATATTACTAAAATCATAACAAAGAATTAAATCAAGAGACTTTAAGTTCTCGTGTGTAGGAAAATATATGAAAAGAATTTGCATAAATGCAATTCTATTTAGATATTTCTGATTAGTCTCTAATAAATATCTTGGTTTTGCTGAATTAAATTTTGAAAAACTATTTTTATATTGATCAAAAAAGTCAGTTGCTTTTATTTAATTTTTATTTCATACAGAAATTCTAAATTATCTCTACCCATTTATTGGAAACTGCGTCTAAATTTAAATATAAAGCAAATTGAATACAATTGAGCTACTTAAATTTTTATTTAAATCCAAAATAATATAATATTGTATATATATAGGTGTGGGACCATTGGCCTAGTCTTTTACAGCGTTATCTCTCAAACCGTACTATCAAGTCCCTCGATCCACCTACCTAGTACCAGTTCTATCACAACCGCATATATATATATATAGAATATGATGAAGTATTATCTATTTTTAAAGAAATCAAAAATATTTTAATGCTCTGAAATACACAGTAATAAATATTTAATTGATATAAGTTAAGTTAAAAATATTCTTAACTTCTGAACTATATTCGTGCTTTTCTTCGAATGGTAATAATAGCATTATTAATAATAAGTATCTATTAGTTTTGTTAGTGATTAGTTTTTCTTAGAGAACTTAACTTACTAAATCTTTATTTTCGATCTCAATTTTTTAACTACCAAGTTATACAGTAATCCATTCAAACTTAATTTTGGTTTTAATGTAAGTGATTTTAAATTATATAATCTTATCTTATTTATAGATAGGTATTTTGTCGAAAAAAATAGCTTTAAAAGACAAAAAAGAAGTATTATTTAAAAAACAATTAGAAAGAATAATAGTTAAGAAAAGAAAGAATAATATACATTAAAATTATTGTATAAATTTCATTTTTGTCAATTAAAATTTAAAACCATATCTTATTATTTTAATATAAGTTTATTAATTTTAAACACTTATGTGTTTAAAAAAAAATTGTTCTTAAAAAATTAGATAAAATAAAAGAATGGCAATTGCGGGAATATTTATTTCGGAGGAAAAACTTATGATTTGTATATCCTTTTATTTTAATTTTCCTCTTTATTTTATTTTTCATATTTTCAGAAATATCTGTAGGTAATAAAAGGGGTTATTCCCAAAATTTGAAACAAAAATTATTCTGGCAACAGTGTAGAAACCCCACTCTAATTGAAGGTTTCAACTTTGAGGATAAACTTCTCTCTGCTGCTCTCAGTGAGGGTTTATCATTCCCTTCTGCATCCTCAATCCTGCGATTCTTTTGAACTGGTAAAGTCTCAGACTTTAATCATCTTTTGATCGTTTTGCATTTATCCTTAGTTTGTTTTCATGTCAACTCAGCATCGGCGCTTATCAAATACGAAAATCATTTATCCTCTGTTATCGAATAGGGGCCTTGTGAGGAAACCCTAATTAGAAAGCTGGTGTTTTTACATTTTAATTGATTCTTGTGTTTTGGAATGTGAAGATTTGTTATGTGCTTTTAATGAATGGTGTCTCCATCTCTGAGTGAATGAAATTTGATAATTTTCTGAACTTATGTTCATTTTTCTGGTCCTTTCATTCGTTGGTGCTGGGTATGGTAAGCCTGATCCTTCACTCTGGTTATCTCTCCCCTTGTTATTGTATATGCCATTCACTTGCAATTAAAATTTAACAAACATTACTCGTGGGAATTTTGGTTCTTTGTGGAGTTATTCAATGCTTATAATATGAACATTGGAAGTCTATGAACTTATTAAATTCGTCCTTGCAGGTTTGTGCTATTTTCAAAGTGAAACAGACTGAGTTTGACCTGTTCACCTGGCATGGCAAGCTTGTTGACAACATCGGTCATCAGCTATTCTCCTGTGAGCAATGGTTCCAGGGGATTTGGAATGTCGGGGAATTTTTCTAAAGGAAGGTGTTGCATAAAAGCAATGAAGATAGAGAAATCCTTGGAGGAATTGTACAATGTGAAAGTGGAAAGAAAAGTGTCTCCTGAGAGACTAACTGAGCTTGGAGTATCAAAATGGTCAGTGTGGAAGACTGGGAAAAGCAAGCTTCCCTGGGATTGGCAGGTAGACCAACTGGTGTACATTGAAGAAGGGGAAGTGAGAGTTGTGCCTCAAGGAAGCAAGCGTTTCATGCAATTTTTGGCTGGAGACTTGGTCCGGTACCCAAAGTGGTTTGAAGCTGACCTCTGGTTCAATGGCCCATATCAAGAACGTTATAGTTTTAGAGCATATGGTGATGATTAAAGTAACATCCACGTCTTATCTGGATGTTTCAAGTAATTGATGTGGTCTGTAGTTCTAGTCGTCCAGTTCTAATTGCACTGTCAATATATTTGACTGATTGCGATACTTCACTACCTTCTAAAAGATTTGGTACTAATTGCTTATGTTGTATCCTTTTTCATGTTCGAGTTTATCCACACCTTGTTATTCCATCACTATACTAAGCTCGGAGATGATATTTGTTTTTCAAAACCTATCAATATAAATATATATTTTAAGGTAATGCACACGTGTACAAGTAAGAAAGATATCTCTTTATAAAAATAAGAGCACACGCATTAACTTGGAGCTGTGTATGTTCAACTATATATTTTGCAAATCACTCATTTGATGGGATAAAGAAGGGTGTACAGAGATGTATCATTAAATCTCAATCCTTGAAAGGCCACATATATTTGAGGGAACCGAAAAGCACCAAAAATTCGAACGTGTAATGGCACCTTCAGAAAAAAAAAATAAAAAAATCCAATGATAGGCAGATCAGCCAGCAAATAAAAAACTACTCCCAAGAGGGAACAGTAAATGTGAATAAAGGTTGGGATCTTTTTCTGCAAAAGGCAAGAAATAGAAATTACCAATGTTTGAATTACAGAAAGGTAGCGAAAGGAAATGATTGTTTATGTATCACCGCATAATCTCAATGGCTAGACTTCTAAAACAACATCGCCTATTAAACTACATTCCTTATGGTACATAATACCCATGATTCCAGAACAAATTGTGAGACAAAATGCCCAGAAACAAGGAGCTGACTGATATCCACATTAACGCCCGAGTCACCTTTGTTCCTCATTGTCAGATCAAACAATTTGTATCTCTGACAGCTCTCAACCACCGGCAGTGGCCAATTGATTTGCACTGGTTGTGATAGCAACAGAGGACACAAACCTAGACACAAGAATGGCCTCATTGCTTACAACATTAGCTGCGGCAACCTCTTCCAGTTGTTTCCATATGGATTCCCGCTTTTCTAGCTTCTCCCTGTCCTTGATTTCTTCTTCTTGGAATCTCATCAAGCACTCGTCAAAAAGTGCCTGATCAGCATCAGAGAATATTTTTCTAACATTCAGGGTCAAACTCTGAACTGCTTGGTTCCAATGGCCCCGTATATTTTTCTCCAAAGCAGGGAATATTATAGGCAGTATCACTTTGCTGTTTTGTAAGATCAAATTTCGAATATGGTCATTGTTCCACAGAAACAGAGCTCGTTCAGCTACCTGCCAACAGAATAAAGATAACATCAAACATAACTTACTAAATCTAGCTAATTTTTAATTTGAACACATACTTTTATGGTGCACTTCAGCTGTGTTTCATTGTTTAGTTTTAATCTTTTGAGACTAATTCCAGATAATAAAACTATAGTATGTATTCGTAAAACTCAACAAAGAACCCAAAAATCTACAATCTACAGTTGTCCCAAATGCAAGTTCTAACATAAAAGACAATCATATTAATATATTGTTGCAACAAAAGTTCAACTATAGGAAAGTTCAATATTATTTCATATGAAAATATATATCAAATTTCGGAGATTTAACAATATCCTATAGGTTGACCAAAAACAGGTTTTAGAATCTGTTTGAACAAATTTTTACATAAGAACTTCTATGAGAGAAACATAAGAAAAAAATGAGTTTTACCATAAGTTTAAATTAGTTTATGCATAAGCATATTTATAGAAGTTCGCTCAGTCATCTTCTCTAAATTTTTAACTAATGCATAAGCTAATTTTAACTTATGAAGAAACTCAATTATTTTTTCTTCTTATTTTTCTCTTTGAGAAGTCACTATAGAAAGTTGTCCAAACAAAATCGTTAAATAAAAGCAACCATATATAATGTGCTGTTGGCAACATACGTTTAACTTCAAAGAAAAATTGAATGATCATTTCATATAAAATTATGAATCAATATAAAAAATTGAGATTTATACATAGAGCCATATAACAATGTTATTTTCCAAATGACCATGAAAAGAAGAAGGGATATTTTAGGCTAACTTGATGGTCGAAACCTGAAGTCAATTGAGGTAGTGCATCATTACACAGCCACCTACTTACCAAATTTTTACTGATATATTCTTACCCTAGTATATCGAAAGCCTTCAAAACCACAGCTAGTTTCCTGATGTAAATTCATACAATGTCCTATTTTAGTTCTGCTATCTTAGACCCACACACAGTCATGCGCATACAGAGAATATGAAATGGCATTGTAAAAACTGAGTAATATTCAAATATTAGATAGCATTTAAGATAGCTGAGACAAGCAAAATGGAAATGGAAATGAATAACATCAGAATACAGATAAAGAGCTGCTGTGTTGCTGGCAAATGCTTAATAAAATGAATGCAGAATTCATATAAGAAAAGAACGATGGAATTTCATAAGCACCTGAAAGTGTAAGCTATTAAGGCATCTGCCAATCCGACGAAATAATGGGATCACACATCTCTGAAATTCCGCTGCTTGTGTTGCCTCTAAAACTTCCTCCAACTCACCTAGGAACATTACCTCCTTTGCACTATTAGTTATCGGCCAATATTTCAAAAGGCCTCTAACCACAGTATCAGCTAGCTTGACATCCTTCTCGACAAACTGAGTAATACAATAAGAAAGCTGTTGATGATAAAGAGAAACGCACTTAGGCTTGTGTAGCGGAATCAGTGCGCGGACGAGGAACAGTTTATGCTCTTCCTTTAAAGGCAAAGCAAAACCATTTATTATGCTGCCCAATATTTCAAGCAACTCAGCAATCCCACTGTGTTTCTCTGTCTCAAATATGAACCGGTAAAAGATATTGTTGATAGCTTTTCTAATGAATGGTCGATGCACCATGAATTTCCCATAAATACGGTGGAGAATAGTCTTCAGGTAATCCCTCTCTCTTTGATCTTCGGAGTCAAAAAGGTCAAGCAGCCTCAACACAAACGAGTGATCAATGTATCTTTTCGCGAGCTTAGGATCTGTCTCAGGCGAAGCCACAAATCTAAAGAGAAATTCGTACACAATCTGCAGATGAGGCCACGCCGGTTCCAAAACAGGTTCTTCTTCATCAGGCTCACTGATATCTGCCAATTTGCCATCATGATTGGAAGAAGGTAATGCGCGAAACAAATTTGTTGCTACCATCTTTGTCATCTCCTGCATCGCTAACTCGTTAAACTTCGAATTCACAGATGAAACGTAATCAACAAGCTCATGTAGAGTTTGCCGTTTAACGTCCTTCTCTTTGAGATGCTTGGCAGGATCATTAAAATCAAACACAACACAGCACATGTTCAACTTTCTAATAAAAAGATTCTGCTTCTCCGAGCTAGGGACATCCCTAAAACTAGGCAAAGCCTCATAAACTGTAGAAGCCATTATTAAACCCGTTGTAGGAGCTGATTTCTTAGCTTGATTGGTATAGTGTTGAGCAATAGTCTCATTCCCAGGACGAGACCCAACTGCACCAGAACTCGAAGATTTTGAAGAAACAGAATTCGATTTCAAGAGGGTATTAGAAGATGAGTTCAGTGAAAAACCATCATTTAACCCTCCTTCACCGTTTGAATTTCCCTGAGATGATTTTGAGGGTTTGCGAGGTATTTTACCGAGTATCTGTTTAATCATATCTAGAGAACCCCGAAACCAGAAAAAGAAAACAACCCCAACTTTCTACTAACTAATCAAACTTTCACAATCTCGATCAATAACATTATCGATCACAGCCAATGAAACACGTGGGAGGGTTCCCAAATAACCTAATCCAAAACCCGTACCTTAGAAAATATCAGTGAAAATTGTACTAAAAAATTCACGGATTACGAGTGCATACGCTAGGGCGTGAAGAAATCGACGGGATAAAGAAGTGGAAAGCACTTACATTGAGAGAAAGCGTGCGAAGATGGCACAGGAAGGGAAGAAAGCGAGAGAAAATGCAACAAAATTAGAGAGAGTGAAGTTTAAAGAGGGAAATTGGTCCCAGAACATTTGCCCTATTGTGAGAAACTTGATGACGTGGCCCAATTTTGATATTTGAATTTACTATTTTTTATGTTTTGATGAGTAGCAATTTATCATGTGTATAGAGTCTATTGTCTCAGACTCCAGTGATTAATTACTTTTATATAATCATATTTTTATATTACTAGAATTAAAGTGTACAACAATGATATATTTTGTATGAAAAAATATTAAAAGTGTTTTATTACCCATTTTTTAGAAATAAAATATTAACTTAAAAGTTTGTTATTGAATTAGTCAATAAAAACAGTGAAGAAATAATATATATATATATATATATATATATATATATATATATATATATATAGTGACTGTGTAACTAATCATTATGTTTGACAAAATTTGTAAGAGGACATTTTTTAAGTAGAGATTCAAAATTGTTTAGCTAGTTTATTCAAATAGAAGTTGAGTGAACCTATAAAAGTCAGTAAGAACAAAAAAAATTGATTATAAGATTTTTTATTATTGAAAAACTCTCTTCCTCTTATTGCCAAATACTTCTGTCCTTTGGTTTATGTGTTGAAAAATATTTTAGTACTTTTTTGTGATTTATTAAGTATAAAGTAAATAATGGTGTATATTGTATGATGCATGGGTATAGAAGTGATACAAATAGCATAAGTTTAGATAATTGAGAATTTATTTTTGGTTGGTGTAATTGGAATTGAGTTTTTGGTTGGGTTTAAAGTTGAACGAAAATAAAACATTGAAAAAATTATAAATACTTAAAAAAGAGCTGTGGACTTATAAAATTTAAGGGTGTTTATAGAAATTAGAATATGAGAAAAATATATTTTTTCGCAAACATAGAATCAATTTTCCACCACATTTTTTTTTCTCCTGCAAAATAAATAATAATAATAATGAATTTTTTTTATTAAAAATTTCATATTAAAGCTAGTAAGAGTAAGGTTTTAATATCAATCTTGAAACAAAATGTTTTTGGTAAGTTGTTAGACATCTAAACGATATAAAATTATTAGGTGTAGTAAAAACATAAATTTTTCAGTCAATTTCTACAGTGATATTGATGTTTTGATTTCAAATTTATTAAGTAATATATCATTGTATTTCTAAAATATTATTCATTTTAAATATTAAAACTGCATCACAATTTTATTTTTAAAAAACGTTTCAGATGTTAAAAAAAATTATCTTAAATCTAAATTCCTAACTTAAGACCATTGATCCTGAAAAAACTTTTTTCTAGAGATTAAAACAAAACATAGATCATATCTAAGCTAGTTTAGGAAAGTTAGATTATTCGTTTTTAAAGGTTTTGGTGTTTATAAGTTGTTTGAGTGTCTGATTTTGGGAAATTATTATGAAATGAAAAAAAAAAGGTTTTAATGAAATTTTGAAGAATTGGGATTTGATCTATGGTGTAACAAACATATAATTTATTTAAAAAGTGCAAAAACTTTAAATTCTAAATCTTAAAATTTAGATTTGAGTTCACAGTGATAAGAAAATTGAATATGATGATGATTTGTTGGGTAAATCACACTTGAATTAGGTAAGGTAAGGAAAATTAGATTATCTTTGTGAGATTGAGATGTTTGAATCTTCAATTATAAATTTATGGGGAAATGCCAACAAAATATAGGCTTTTGGAAAAATTAAAAGAATTTGGAGTTTGGTGTAATTTGTTAGCCAGTATTGAATTGATTTTAATTTTGAGAAGTACTTGCTATTTAGTAATTAGCCACTTTGTAATGGTTTTGATATCTCTTTACAAAATGAATAATGACTCAAAAGATTTGAGAACATGTTAAGAGGAGATTATTTTCAAATTGCTCTTGGTGAAATCAATCTAGTAGAAAATAAAAAATAATTGCAAAAACAAAAGTTCTACTGATCAAATTTGGAATTTGGAAAAAAATTGGTTCTTATTATCCAAATTTCTCTTGGCCAGTTGCCAAAAAAGTTGAAAAGTTAGAATTTTATTATTTGTTTTTTTGTGTTTAGAGACTTTAATATTTATAATGCTGGTTTAGTTTAATACATTTTTATAGATATTTTGTGAAAGTTTTTTTCTTAATAAAAGGGGAGTTATTTAATTGAACATTTTACATCTATACGTGTAACTATTAATGTATAAAATTATAAAATTATAGTAACAATAAATAAGGTGATATGGGAAAATTACATTCATATAATCCATTTCATAGAAAATTAAATAATTAAATAACAGAAATTCAATTAAAAAATATAAACTTTTTTAATGATTGTTAAATAACAAAAATTTAATAAAAATTCAATTAAAAATATTTAAAACTATTACGGCTTAAAACTTAATTAAATATTTTTCTTTTATAATATAAGATGCAAAAATTACCTTAAAAAACGATTTTCCCTTCTTTTATAAAAAATATTTTTCTTCATAATGTTTTGTATTAAACTCTCTTTAGTGGGCAATTCCCAAATGCTCTTTAACTTGTGGGTGAATACCATGAAATGGTACCACTTGTACGATACTTATACTAAATTAAAGAGCAACAATGAAAACCATCATCCTCCTAGATTGGTAACAAGCTATCAGGATTTTTAAATGTCCAGATTTATTTAAGACCCCTACAAAGGAGATGCCAGTGACATCTTTTTGGGCTATTTATGTATCATTCATAGCCTGGTACTTAACTAGTTCGTATGAGAACTGCATCCTGAACAAAATTAACAAGAGTTGGGATTGCATATAAGAACTGTTTGGCGCTAGATAATTTAGATAGCAGATGTAGCACCGATTTTGAAGGGAAAGGTGATGCAAGTCAATAGCTTCTCCTTATGATCCTTAAATGTCAGCTTCACATCATAAGTGCCCTGCATAAGTCAATGAACGCAATAGGTCAAAAGTTCATGGAAAACAGATAAGTTGTAAATGAGAAAATTGTAGAAGACCAAAACAAAATCAATCTGAGTTAGGAATGAAAAATAACATACATGATCTATAGTTATTTGGATTAATTAGTACCACATTAAGCTTCATGAGTTATTCAGCTCAAATGGCCTTGACTAGATTAACAAATAACAACAGAAACCATAGAACATGCTTGATTTGTGTTGATAACAGTTGAAAAAGTTTAATACAGATGGAACCAGAACAAGGGGAGTGGGGAATATCAAGTTCTTTGGATCAAGATAACATGATTAGCAAAAGTATTAGCAAACCAAATTGAATTAAGAGTTACAGAACAAAACTACTTTTAACAGTGCACCGAATAATCATTTCCTAGTTTTGTTTTCTCTGCTAAACCAAACACATGGTTGTTCAAAAAGTATTAATCAGAACCATGAACCAACGGAGGAACAATGCACCAAACCAAAGATACAGTTAAAGTAAGCTGTTTCCAATTCTTTGGTGCGAGTAAATAATTTTTCAGTTCGATTGAATTCGTTTTTTATTTTGTACTAAACCAAACCAGGACTACTTACTTCCTACCATCATTCACATCATAAAAGCAAAAGTATCAGTTCCGATTTGCAGTGCTCAATAATACCATAACAGACAACACTATGAATATCAAAACAGTGTATTTTGAAGACATAGAGAGCATATGGACAGTGTATAGTGTGTGTATACGGGGGAGACTAACCGGTGGGGTATATGGAGGCAATAATTCGGTGTGAACAAGTATAAAGTTGCCTGCAGGCACCGGACATGGTGTTTCCTCACAGAGATCATGGAGAAATGTAGCAGGTGGCCCTTCCACTCCAACGAATGAAATTTCATATATTAAGTCCCCGCTTTGAATTGGTTCAGCTGCATGAATTACATGAACAATCTCCTCTCATTAATAATCTGAGTTAATTCTAATAGAATAGCCATATTAAGCTTGAGCAACTCATTTAAACATAACGCATTCAAAGAATAGCATAAAAACACAGAGCCAGAAGGTCATAGGAATTGGGGGAAAAATCAGGAGAAGCATCAGCACTCACGCGTGTAAGCTGGGATCTTAAAGGTGAATGGAACTCCTCTCTCCACAGGGTCAGGTAATATTTCCACTCCCTTCACCTTTACAGCATAGGCTGCATTCGTATCTGCATAACATAAAAATCAAATTAAAACAGAGGGAGCTAACACACCAACATACAAGCAACAAAAACCCTAACCACACAGCTAGCTTAATAGAACAAATCTTCAACGCTGTTCAAATACTCCTGTTGAAAAAAAAAATTGATTTCACTTTTTCTCAACTAACATATTCCGTTTCTGATTGAAAACGGAACAAATTTTTGAAAATCAAACTCACCAGAGTGGAAGATCTGAACTAGCTGGTAACTAAGACGATGCATGAAAGTTAAATGTTGAAGAATGAAACAAAGAGGTGAACTTAAAGTTAGTTCAGGAAATTACCACAGTATTTGAAAGATGGGTGTGGAGCATGAAATCGAGCTTGAGCATGAAAAGAAGAAAGCGTGAAAGTGATGAGTGTTAGGCAAAAAGAGAAGTATAGGGTGGTAGAAGAGTGAGTAGCCATTGTTATGGAAGTATCATGGAAATGGTATGTGGCATGACATTATATTATATATGCATATAGTACTGTCAAAATAATAATAAAAGAGTAACCCGTGCTGCATGCAATCCACTTAAAGTATGATGGCAACGGATCAATGAATTTGAAATTCAAACACATTTTTTTAACTAGTAAATGATTCCACGTGTAGAGTATATGTAGCTTTGATCATCTGTACTTTATCTAGTCTATTCACATCTATTTTTTCTTCTATCTCTTTTTTCTAACATATTCGTGTTTGAGAACCTTTGAAATGAGAAATAATATTAAATTTCCATAAAATTAAGTAATTATCATAGAAAATACAACATCTTTGTAATTAATTTTTGAGTGATGTTGTAAGTAATTTAATTTAAATCAGAAAAAAGTTTGGATTTTATTTAGATTTTTAATGATTAAAAGATCTTTTACCATATGCATTTCTTTATGATTATGTACTTAAAAAAAATGCTTAAACTAGTTTACATACGTTTGCATTGATTTAGAACCAAATCACGCTTAATTGTATAAAAGTAAATAGAAGAAAACTTCTTAATAACAGAAGAAAATAAAAACAACCAAATAAACAAAAATAGAACAGTTTTATTATAATGGTATAATCTTATAATCTCTAATATATCATATTATATAATTTATGAATTTATTATTATTTTTAAGTAACTTTTATGTATTAATTTTATTGAATAATTAAAATCTTAAAATTTTAAAACTGTTTGATTGAAAATAAATTAATTTATTTTACAATAATATATACTTTTTTAAAAATATAAGCATTGTTGCAATTTATTTATTTATCTAGAGTTTAGTATGAAAACGTTTATTATTGAATTAATAGAATTTAAGTAAACAAAGAGTCACTAAATGTGTAATTTAAGTTTAAATGCCTTTTAGAATAACTTCTTTCACTGTTTATATGATATCCAATATATATAATATGATATAGCATTTGCTGACTTCTTTTCATATCATTTTTTTAATTGAATAAATTTTTCCTTTTAATAAATTATTTATTTATTTATATATTAATAAAATTAACAATTAAATAATTTTTTCTATTTAAAAACTAAATAATTTATCTCTTAAAAACGAGTGCAAAACTAGCATTATAATAAAATAATTATTAAAAAAACATTATTAAGTTATAAAAAATAAATATAGACAATATTTATAATTTTAATATGTAATTTTTATTTATTTCATAAGTATTTTTTATTATAAATAGTTATTTTAGTTTAAAAGTAATTACTTAAAATGGTGTAAAAGAGTATAATGATATATACTAAAAACAATTCATTTATTAATGTTATAGATTATTAAATTGAAAAAAAATCATAAGTATTTATAAAAATAAATACAAATAATTTTTACAATATTATTATAAACATTTTCAGTTATTTTATAGGTCATTTTCTTTTATCATAAACAATTATTTTAGTTTAAAAATATTACTCAAGAGTATACTAGTAAAAATTTGTATACGACAATTTTGTTTTGGATCCCCTTATTTTAACACAACTTTTTTTACACAGTTTTAACACACACATGTGTCAAGCTGGTATTGGTTTTTTTTTTTTTTTTAAATCTGTGAACTAAAATAAATAGAATTTGGAAAATTTTCCATTCTAAATATACCATTTTGCCTGTTCCATTGCGTTTTGTCTCAGATTTCGTTCTCTCTTTCATTTCGTTCTTCCCTCCCTTGTGGTTGCCCCCTGGTTGGTCTGTGTGACGTTTGATTTTTGGTTCTCCGTTGTCAGCGTTTGGTGGAAATGGAAAGTCCCGAACAACAGCTTCATTGTAGGAAGGTAAATGCATTGTTGGGTTTTGGGTTTTTTGTTAGGGTACTTGGGTTTTTGTGTTGTTCGACTTTTGGGTTTTGGGTTGTTGGGTTTTGGGTTTTGGGTTTTGTTAGGAAGGTAAATGCGTTGTTGGGTTTTGGGTTTGCGTTGTTGAGTTTTGGGTTTTTGATTTGTGGTGTTGCGTTCTGGATGTTGTGGTGATGGTTTAGTGTTTTTTTGTTTAGGGTTTTTGATTTATGTTCGTCGTTGTTGATGTTGTGGTAAAGGTAGTGTGTTTTTGTATTTTGTGTAATTGTTTTGGGGTCTTGTGTTCTTTGTTTTTGGTTTCTTTCTGGGTTTTTCGACCCCTTTTAGGTTTGTTTCTAATTTGGTTCTGTGTTTACATTTGATTTGTTTTGGTTGAGCAGTTGACGGTGCGTCACTATTTTTCAACCATGTATGTTTGCACGTTGAAGGTTTTCCCACCAGAAATTTGTCCTCCAACACTTGCCCTTGTGAAGGAAACGCCAAAACTTGTCATTCGACTTCTGATGTGGGTAGAAAACAATGTCGATGTGGCAGCCATCCTCCGCAAATTTGTTCCGCCAACTGACGAAGCATCATCATCATCCAAACAACCTGAAGTTTAAGGACTAATGTTACATATGTTTCATTTATATTTCGTTCTGTAGGTGACAATGTAATTGTCTTTAATGGATTCGTGTTATCTTTTGGTATATCTTTTGTAATGGAGGTCAAAAGTATTACATATGTCATGTCATGAATGTAATATTTTTATTAATGTTATGTTGGACCTGATGTTATTGTAATGAAATCCTTTGGATTTATTTTGTCATTGAAAAACCAATGTGATTGACTGAAAAAATAAGAAAGATTATCATACAAATGACATAGAAGATAAGTCTCACACATAATCAGTATTTGGAGTCAAAACCCAATGGTCTTGAGCTTAAAAACTCAAAAATTGACCAGTTGTCTCTCAGGTGTGCACTGGTGGTTCCTACAGTGCAGCAGGACGTGCAAATATTCAACTAGACTCGGGTAATCGTTTACAAGGCCCTGTAAACGATTACCATGCTGTTTTTTCCACCAAAAACTTTAGCAATTGAAAGTTAGGTGATGTTTGAAGCTTGGGTGCTCCCCCAATCCATCATGGGGTGTGATACAAATCACTTACACACATAATCAGTATTTGGAGTCAAAACCCAGTGGTCTTGGGCTTAAAAACTCAAAAATTGACCAGTGGTCCCTCAGGTGTGCACTGGTGGTTCCTACAGTGCAGCAGGACGTGCAAATATGCAACCAGACTCGGGTAATCGTTTACAAGGCCCTGTAAACGATTACCATGCTGTTTTTTCCACCAAAAACTTCAGCAATTGAAAGTTAGGTGATGTTTGAAGCTTGGGTGCTCCCCCAATCCATCATGGGGTGTGATACAAATCACTTACACACATAATTAGTATTTGGAGTCAAAACCTAGTGGTCTTGGGCTTAAAAACTCAAAAATTGACCAGTGGTCCCTCAGGTGTGCACTGGTGGTTCCTACAGTGCAGCAGGACGTGCAAATATGCAACCAGACTCGGGTAATCGTTTACGAGGCCCTGTAAACGATTACCATGTTGTTTTTTCAACCAAAAACTTCAGCAATTGAAAGTTAGGTGATGTTTGAAGCTTGGGTGCTCCCCCAATCCATCATGGGGTGTGATACAAATCACCTACACACATAATCAGTATTTGGAGTCAAAACCCAGTGGTCTTGGGCTTAAAACTCAAAAATTGACCAGTGGTCCCTCAGGTGTGCACTGGTGGTTCCTATAGTGCAGCAGGACGTGCAAATATGCAACCCAACTCGGGTAATCGTTTACAAGGCCCGGTAAACGATTACCATGCTGTTTTTTCCACCAAAAACTTCAGCAATTGAAAGTTAGGTGATGTTTGAAGCATGGGTGCTTCCCCAATCCATCATGGGGTGTGATACAAATCACCTACACGCATAATCAGTATTTGGAGTCAAAACCCAGTGGTCTTGGGCTTAAAAACTCAAAAATTGACCAGTGGTCCCTCAGGTGTGCACTGGTGGTTCCTATAATGCAGCAGGACGTGCAAATATGCAACCAGACTCGGGTAATCGTTTACAAGGCCCTGTAAACGATTACCATGCTGTTTTTTTCCACCAAAAGCTTCAGCAATTGAAAGTTAGGTGATGTTTGAAGCATGGGTGCTACCCCAATCCATCATGGGGTGTGATACAAATGACCTACACACATAATTAGTATTTGGAGTCAAAACCTAGTGGTCTTGGGTTTAAAAACTCAAAAATTGAGCAGTGGTCCCTCAGGTGTGCACTGGTGGTTCCTACAGTGCAGTAGGACGTGCAAATATGCAACCAGACTCGGGTAATCGTTTACAAGGCCCTGTAAACGATTACCATGTTGTTTTTTCCACCAAAAGCTTCAGCAATTGAAAATAACCTGATGTTTTCATTGTATTTTGATGCACACATTCCACTACTTCGCCTATATTGCTAAAAAACAAGTTTTATACTTTGCACATTAATAAAGCTGGACATCAATCATGAATGAACAATCATGTATACATTGTAAAATAACAACCTTTAAATCAATAATATTATTACAATAATCATTTGTACAATGTATTCATATACATTTTTGTATCTTACAAACTATACCAAAACCAATTACACCAACCATATTACCATGAAAACAAACTGCCCTACATTTTTACAAAAGAAGAAATGTCCTACAACAATCCGTACACATCTAGCGCATCTAGTATTCTTATGTTCTCGTTGTCCAAGATCCATTCACGTACATATTGCTTTCTAATTGCAAGCAATTCCTCCTGAAAGGAAAGTATCGATCTAGTTAATTCAACCAAATCATCAAAAAGTAATGAAAATGTTATCTACTCCTTACATTAGAGTATGTTGGCATGTTTTTCCCATTGAATTTATCCTGTCCATCCCAAATTTGCATTGCTTGTAACATTATAACTCCACAATCATGTCTGAAACATGAAAAAAAAAATTAACAACAACCACTTATGAAAAACTACATTACTTACAGTAACATATTTTTAAAGTGAAGGCTTATAACACCTATGTCTAAACCAGTCGTCATGAAAGCATCCAAAACACTAAATGGAACCAATTGATGACTTACCCTAAAGCTAACATCATGCCTAGCCTACCGACATACCATAACCTTCAATAACTCACAGTTAATCTCCACAGCCTTACGAAGCTGCAAACACCAACGAAATGGTGTCATCGAAATTCGTTCTACATGCACTTCTCTGAGTAACCCATTCATAAGAACAATTATTGATGAATCAACAGAGACTCGAACACGCCACTACACAACATTATCAAGAAAAAATTTATTACTTACCAAAAAAAAAATAACAAGTATATATAATACCATAACTTAAACTTACCGTTGAGTTCCCAGACGCCATTGCAACTGCCCAAATTTCAGACAAACATATGAATGGTGGATTAGGGTTCATACAAACACAAAAAGGCATAAAACGACACGCACAAACCCAAAACACAAAAACCCTCCCCAACGCAAACAATGCGATATAGAGTGAAAACTCTAATGGGTGAAATGCAAAAACCAAACAATACCCAAAACGCAAAACGCAAAACGCAAAATAATGCTTACCAACAGAGTTTGGATGAATACAAATGGAGAGACGAGAGACCAATGAAAGAGAGGAACCGAATGGGTGCAAGAGGAATGAAGAGAGGAACCGAATGGGAGAGAGAATGGGAGAAACGCAACTTTGGTTTCGAAAAGTGAAAAGGATGGAAAATTAAACCGCCAATCTCAAATTTCATAAAACTATTCTTCCAAAAATACCCTTCTGCACATCTTTAAAACCCTTTTATTCAAAATCTGATGGCATGTAATAGAATCTTGACACGTGGAGGTGTGTCAAGAGTGTCAAACAAACATTTTCCTTTTGTTTTTTTTTGTTTTCCATAATTTTGGTGTAAGAGTTAGATTTCTACAAAATATAAGTCACTATTTCTTTTGTTGTCTTAATTTCTTATATAGTTCATGTTTAAGGTGGTTTAATTTTATTTTATAATATATGTTTAATTTCCTCTTTTTTAATATAATAGATAATATTTTTTTCAAAAAATGTGTTATTATTATTTTTCTACCTTTTTATTAATTCCTTACAAAAGTGCTATAAAAATAATAAAATTAAAATATTTTTTAATATAATAAAAATATAAATATAGATGCATATCTTTTGTTAGTGGTAATAATTTTGTTTACAGAATGCAAAAAAAATAAATTGCATTGTCAAAAGTCAATTAAATTAAGTTACATAAACTTCATAAAATTGTTGATCCATCTTCCTCTTTTTAATAATTTTTTTTAACTTTTATTTTGTTTTATTACCAAGACATGATGTCCAATGCGGTGCAACTAGGAGCTTTTACGAATCTGGCTCCTGAGATCGCTCTCCAGAAGAAGAAGAATTAAGAGTGTGCAGATTTCAATTCCCAAACAATGAACCCCAATCCAACACCCTCGCCATACATCAGGTTTTTCACCTTTCATCTACATACATTCTCACATTTTCGCTTTCACTATTTACCAACACTGCATCGCTTAATTCCTCAACATTAATTACATGCTCCTTGTAAATCTGGTTTGGATCTCCGTAATTTTGACGCTGCATTTGATTCGATTCTTAATTGTACGGTATTAACCGGTTTTGATTTGGCGGATGTTGAACTATTGGCCAAACGTGACTTGGAGCGCAAGATTCTGACGAGGATGAATCATGAATAAATGTTTTACCTTCTCTCACTTTTTTTTTTTCAGGAATGGTGGTGTTTAATGCGTAGTGGGAAATGCAACGTGCTACGCAGACTGCTGAGGAACGTTGGTTGGAAAAAGCGGTTAAGGAAGAATGCACATGGGAGAATCTTCCCAGGCGACTTTATCCAGTTGTGTCTTCAAAAGAAGAATGGCACAAAAGGTTCAATGAAATTTATGTAGATATATTTTATATTATCATGATTCATTGTTTAATATTATAGTTAGTACTCAGGAGTTAGTAGTTACCGGAGGTAGTTATCTCCGTTGATAAAGTGCTTGAGGAGATGCTTGAAAGAGCTTTAGTAGAGTTTATTTCGACTGATTAAAATCGTTTAATAGATTATGGCTTTTGTAAGTCTTTTTTTGGTTCATTTCAGTAAGTTTCAGGTCGAAATTATGATACAATCTCTTATGTTCTAGTTAAGAAATTCTTGATTAAAAATTTGATTAACTTATCTGGCTAAATTTACTATTTAACTCTACTGCTGAACATTGCCTGCCTATGTTTCACTGAATAATTGAAACTATTGAGTCTAAGGTGGAGATCCCGCATAACTTTGAGATAGCATTGCAGTTGGAAACTTGGCATCTCAGCCTTTTCTGCTATGCTCATGTCCTTTTTTGGGTCAGTTTTTTTTATAAAGGGTTCAAAGGAATTGGTGAGTTTTTCTGCACTTTTGTGTAATTCCTCTAATTATACAACCTTTTCAAATAAGTTTTATTTTGTTTTCTGTAAACAAAATCAAACAAAGTTCATAAATTTTAAGATATCATGATTTTTTTCAGCCACTAGGTTTGTGTGTGTGAAGAGGTGGGATTGCACACAAGTTCAAAAGTTTTATTAGTGAAATTGTAGTACTTGGACAGTTCAATTGTGAAGAATTTCTTGTGTATGGTCTTTGCTTGAAAAAAGACCTTTTCATGTTTGATGGTAAGAAACATGTTTTAACTTTTGAAGGGGAGTAAATTTTCAAAGGAACTAGGAAAGCTTTTGATTTTCAAAGGCCGTAATGATTTTAACTAGGAAGGAAACTAATATTTATCACTCGGAATGAGAGTGTTATGATATTGGAATCTGATTTGAGATCAGAGCAACCTCACGTACCAAAAGGGAGAAATAAAAAAAAAAAATAGACTTAATTATCACAATACTACAAATGCTTATTTATAATAGCGTAATGGATACCTTGTTATCCTTGAGTATTAAACATTACCAGATTCTTAACAATTTCCTATTAAAACCTACCTACTCATACTTCCTGTTATTGAGAAAAGATAAAGGATGCTTCCAATACTCCTTTTGGGTCTAATTGTAAGAATGAGTTGGCCGTGTCAGACAGGAAATCATCATTTATACGTTTTTTATTTTCTATTTTTAAATTAGGTAAGTCAAAATGTGATGCTTTCCATTCATTTCAGGGCTCATGTCTTCGTTGGCTGAATAACTTTTTCCAGTAAATACATGATTATAATTCTGCTTTCTCAATTGTTGACCATTAAATTTTATGCAGGATAATCGAATACTGCATAAAGAAGAGACTTAAATGGGAAATTTGTTTTGCTCGTAAAGTTTGTAAAGAAAATGAATATTATGAAGATATGATGCGCTACTTGCAGAGGAATCTAGCTGTATGTGTTGTACAGAATGTCTGTTACTCTGTTTGATTTCTCCAATTGAAATTTGAAATTTTATATCAAATGCACTTTTACAAAACTTTATTTGCATATGTTCTTATCCACATGGATCATATTAAAGAATTTTGGTGGAGAAAAATTTCAAAATCGAATTCTGACGTTGTGACTGAAAATAAAACATAATGTCCTCAATTTAGGATAAGGTTTTAATAAATAATTTAATCATACTATTACATTATGATTTTATGAAAGAATTATTCATCCTCCTCCTCAATAATTAAGAACTTATAACTAACTATTCTTAGATATTGTGGGGCACCGTTATGTTTTATTTTCTGTCTTAGGTCTTCTGTCTTTAATGTTCGTATTCTCACTTGCAGCTATTTCCATATCATCTGGCGGACTATGTATGCCGTGTAATGAGAGTAACACCTTTCAGATATTACATTGATATGATTTTTGAAGTGATGAAAAATGGTAATTTTTCCTTGCAGTTCCAGCTAAATTAATTTCATGAATATTGTGTTTAACTAACTCTTGCTATACATAGCACAAAATTAGGCATATTTCTTTTCTTGTTATTATATTCCAGGGAAAAAAACGCTTTGTTGACCAATAATGAGTAGATAATTTTGTGGCATTCGCATTTGCACTAAGTCTTCTATTTCATTTACACTATCAAATATTTCATGTATTGTGCAGTTATTTTTAATTCCAAGTAAATCGTAAGAAAATACAAATGGATAGAGAAAAAACATAGAAAAATGTCTAAAATTTAGGGAGGTATGTATATTTAGCTTTGGTAGTGTATGCAAAAAGTACATCTTAGAAGTGGAAAATGTTTCGTATTATAATGAAGATATGCATAAAGGAGCTTGGATTTAAAAGTTAAAATAAGGGAAGTTAATAAAAATATTTTCAAAATTAAACCAGTATGTGATCAAGGCATCAAATTCAAGGCTTTATAGTTGCTAAACCATAGCCAAATTGATATTATTAATGCAATAATTATAATAAAAACAACAAATAATGAATATTAAAGAGACATGATATCATAATTTTACATCATCAAAAACTAGAAATAAAGCACCAGTTTATATGTTTTAACACTAAAAGACATACAAAAGTTCAAATAAATGTATTATACTATTCAGGTCTAAGTTTGAAAGAATGTATAACAATGTCCATTAGAAATAACAATAATCTTAGGTCCATTTTTTCACTTTTTAAAGAAAAAATGACTTTTTATTTAAGTTTTTTTACTAATCTTAACCGGATTTTTAATGGTTTCTTTGCCTGCCATTAATCCAATTCATTTTTCAAAAGAGGAGAGCAGAGAAAGCGATTAAACTTCTTTGACATATTTTTCTTTTGCCACAATGGTATCATAATAAAGGCATAATTAAATTATGTTCAGAGATTTTATAGTATACTTGCATTACCTTTTGCATGATAGTCTGAACTCTGAAGGTAGATAAACTTGTAGACTAGTAAAGGTTTATTTGGTGGAAGCTGGCCTTTGGAAGTTTACTGCTTGTTTCAATTATTTGCAGAGCAACCTTATGACCGCATCCCGAATTTTAGTGCTGCAGATGCTTTAAGACTTACAGGAATCGGGAGAAATGAATTTATTGATATAATGAACAAGTGCAGGTCTAAGGTACTGCATAGATTGGCATGTACGTTACACTTAAATGTATCTTCAATACTGTGGATTACATGTAAGTTATTGTATACATATTTGTGTATGTCTAATTACCTACAGCAATCTTGCCGCATATATTATCTTCTATTCTCTCTCTATGTATAAAGGGCTATGTATGACGGGAAATTATAACTTAATAATCAGGATCCCACTTGAATCTTTTTAGTAAAAGAAATATATGACACTAGGTCGTGAATAAAGAAAGAGTACCAAAGTGTATTTTTCAATTTAAAAATTACAATTCTCAAATGGTTTTAGATGTGAGTATGTCATAACCCATTTATACAAAGGAACATATAAATAAAACTATTTTTATTAGAGAGAAGTGAATCCTAGATATAAGATAAAATTATAAAGAATTGAAATTAAATCACAAGACAAATATGACTTTTTTATGTGGCAGTGTCATCATTTAGGTTTTAGATGCTGGCAAGTCAGACACAGACATGCATTATTAATATTTGTAACATAATTAGGAAATATAGTCTATGATTCTTTTCTAAACCATTTGTGGAATATAAAACCAGGATAATTAGAGAAGCAGTAGAAAGAGAAGTAGAATTTGGAGAAAGAAGGAGAACGGTGGTTTCTTTCTTGTCTGCACATATACAACTTTGACCAGACTTGCAGCAAGCATGATGAACCATCGTATCAATTTGTATTATCTTTTGTTTTTGTTCTTTGCATATTTAAATTTGTGAAGTTCACTGGTTTTACTTCTATTGTTTGGATAATGATTTGAATTTGCAGTATAGCCTAAGTTAGTGTTAGTTGCCTTTATGATCAAAGGTAGGGTTGCAAATTTTTATGAGTCATGTCTCACCAAGCAATTGCTCTTTTGGAATATCCAGAAAATAATGTGGAAACTGAACAAGTCGATAGCAAAAGACCTTTTGCCTACTCAACCTGTGGATTTTCCTGTTGAACCGTGGTGGGCAGTTTGCCTTGTGAACCTTACCTTGGAGGAATTTAAGGTGGGGTATGTCCTTCACCCTTATAAAACAGTGGAGCTTCACTTATTATGTGGTTAATTGGTAATAAGAATAACATGGAATACTATAATAATAACCTTTACGCTCTTCAAAGCGAAATCTCATGTTGTACCCATGTTTTGGTAGGGCTAATATGAAATTTTACCCAGTAATAAAGAATTGTATGCATTGTTTGTAGCCTAGTATTCCTCATAACTTTTTTGGCTTAATTCCTTTTGTCGATTTATTCTCTACTTTTCTTCTACTTTATAGAAACTCTCGAAGGAGGAAATGGAGGCAATAGACAAAGTCTGTTTGGATGATGCAAATTCATTTGTCACGTTTGATCCTCACGTTATAAGGGGTCTATGCAGACGGGGACTAGTATATTTTGATGTTCCTGTTTATCCACACGACCGGTTTAAAGGTTTGTTTTGTGACAATATGTAATACGTTATTTCCAAAGGCTGTATCTTATAAATCTGATTTCAATAATATTTATGTTTATGGTGGTTCAGTTTTAAAGCTTGAAGGTTTTGTTTCCAACAGGGAGCAAACTTATGAAGATCCTATTGAAGAGTAAAGTAGTTGTTTCAGTCTGTGTTTCCATCAATTTTGTTCAAAGAGCTTATTTATTTTCATATAGTTTGACTCTAATGTTAGAGATTTTTTTCTTTCAGGTTGTTGTATGCAGTTTTTGTAGTTTCAAATGAAAATGTGACAGTTAGTGAGTTGGCAACAACCCTACAGGCTGACTTGTCACAGCTGCAGGCTGCTAGTGCTTTTGTGTGTAGATTGGGATGGGCAACAAAAGTGATTGATCCAGAATCTATTATTGGAGATTCAACCATACTTGCATCTCCTATGAGTACAGTTAGTGACGAAGATGGTTCTGTTGCTAGTCAAAACCATGATAATACGCTTTTCGAGAATGACTCCATTCAACAAGCGGATACCCCAGCTTCAGGGAGCCATGCATCTCGTTCTTCCTACACTCGTGTTGCTTTCATAGTTGATGCTAATATTACATCCTACCTCATGATGGGATCTGTTTCACCAGGTTTATATATACCCGTCACTCCTTGATTCGTGAAGCTTAAAGTTTAACTACTTGCTATAATTTTCAGAATAATTGTTTGGTTAAATTATTCATTGTATCCGTTTTGCTGTGCCCATTTTAAGTCTTAATTTCTATACCAGAAAATTATAGGTTTTAATCCTTATATAATTTTTGTAGATAGGGACTAGAATTTTAAAGGTTTGTCTAACTTATCTCAAGTAAATATGGTATTGAACAATTTCATTCAAAATTATTGGTATAATTCTCTAATATACTTAAACATGATTGGTTGCAAGTATTAATTGTATTTATTTTTTGGATGGGTTGCTTATCCCATTTTTACTTGAGATAAGTTATTCAGAGGAAAACATAAAATAAGACAGTCACATGGACTTAGTGCAGAGTTTAACCTGTTTTGTCAAAATATAAGTTATATTATTCTAGAATGCAATTTGGATGAAATGAATTCTGCAACTCATTATGGCGTCTGAGTTGGTTTATCTTCTTCTTGCTTGTTGTCAAACTTGCAGGCCTGAAATCTCATGCTGTTACACTTTATGAAGCGGGAAAATTGGGTCATGCGAGCATTGCTGATCTTTGCAAGGATCTTAGTACCCTGGAAGGTGCAAGATATGAGGGAGAATTACAGGAGTTTGCAAATCATTTATTTAGTCTGCGTTATGTCCTAGAATGTCTTCAATCAGGTGGAATAGCTACTGATGAAGAGGAAGGCTCTGATAACCTGAACATGATTACATCAAGCAATGATGGGCCAAGTTCTGTGATAGCTGAAATTTCTTTGGATGAAAAATCAGAAGAGTCTGGTGTTTTAGAAACTGTCATGAGTAATGAGGATTTAATAAATTCTGTTTCAGGGAAATTCGTGGAGGCTTTAGTGAACAGTAAAGGTGTTCCTAGTACTAGTAGTGGGATGGATGATGAAGCTCATTCGAGTACTTTGGAGGAAGGAAGTGATCCTCACATTCAGGAAGCTGACAAGTCACACACAAGTTTCCGTGAGAATAAGAAACTACCAATGTTTGAAGCAGACAAGTCACACATAAATTTCCATGAGAGTGAGAAACCAGCAGTGTTTGAAGGTTCAGATGTCAAGATAGAAATGCTGAAAAGGAAAAAGATATATCGTGTGGACCTTCTCCGTTCTGAAAGTTTGGCTTCTCTTTCACCAACTACTCTTGATCGTTTGTTTCTTCGTGACTATGGTATACTTGTGTCCTTAGTGCCTCTGCCCCCTTCATCAATTCTTCCTAAACCTACAGGAGGACCTGTTCATTTTGGTCCTCCTGCATATTCTTCCATGAGTCCATGGATGAAATTGGTATTATATTCAACTGCAGGTAGTGGGCCTCTATCAGTTGTTTTGATGAAAGGCCAATGTATGCGCTTGCTTCCTGCTCCATTGACTGGTTGTGAGAAAGCCCTTATATGGTCTTGGGATGGTTCCGCAATAGGAGATTTAGGAAGGAAGCTTGAAGGAAACATGGTGAAGGGAAGTATACTTTTGCATTGCTTAAATTCACTTCTTAAACAGTCAGCTGTGCTTGTGCTGCCTCTCAGTAGATTTGATCTTAATCAATCTGGAAAACTTATTACTTTGGATGTCCCTTTGCCTTTAAGAAACGCTGATGGATCAATTGCCTCTGTAGGAAAAGAGTTAGGACTAGAGGATGAAGAGGAAAATTTTAAGCTGAATTCGCTGTTGAATAATTTGGCAAACAAAATGGAACTGTGGACAGTTGGTTATGTTCGGCTATTGAAACTATTTAACGGAACAAAATCAGACCAGTTCTCTTCCATAGAGAAATATGAATGGGTGCCATTGAGTGTGGAATTCGGGATACCACTATTTAGTCCAACGTTGTGCAATAGTATATGTAGAAGGATAGTTTCATCTAAGATACTTCAATCTGGCTCATTTGGCGAACACCATGATGCAATGCAAATCTTAAGGACAAAGTTACGTGACATTTGTGATGAGTACAATTCAACAGGTCCAGCTGCAAAGCTTCTTTACAGGAAAGAGGAAGATACTGAACAACCTATGGACCAAGCTAGGGCAACATGGAATCCACTTATTGATATTTCTCCCACTTCAGGGGTGGTATTGAGCGTGCGTCAGAGGTTAAAACTTGCTAACCGACAAAGCAGCCAAAATGAAGTGATGTGCTGTGATGGCAGTGTTCTTAGGTTTGTTGCTGAATTCCTATTAATCCGATGCTTAAAGTTATATATGTTTTCGTTAGATAAAACTTTATTTGCCTTGACAAACACAAGACAGAAAGAATGCTTTTCGTAACTTGGATTATCTAATCATCTGAAGTCTCAGAAAGTGTATGCTCTTGCATGGTGCATGCAGATCATACGCATTAACTCTTCCCCATGAAGCTGCCACGAGCCCAGTTAAAGAAACCCCTGAAGACAATAAGACAGAACAAGAACCTGAACCGGAAGCAAATGATAGTAAAGAAGCAACCCTTCCTGGCGTTAATCTTATTTTTGATGGTTCTAGGTTGCTTCCATTTGATGTAGGAGCTTGCCTTCAAGCTCGCCAACCTATATCCTTAGTAATGGAGGCAGCTACTGCCTCAAAACATGTACCATACAAATAGATTTGCAGTCATTAATCAATATTGACTACTTCACTTCAAATCTTTTATACACGTGAATGGGAATGCTTGCTAGCAACTCATGTTTAATGGCACTGTGTACTTCTTCAAGATTGATGGCAGTTAATGAGGGCAAACTTGGACCTCAGGTTTGAGGTAAATGGTCGTTACTTTTCTTATAATGATTTGTGTTTTTCTTGTTCAGTGGCATGTCCATAGATTTGCACTTGTATTACTATATAAATAATGCATGTTGTCTGTATCTGTTCCAGATTTTGCTAGATCAAGAAATTCAATCAATTAGAGCTGTGAAAAGAGGAAATATATGTTAAACAATGTATATATATGTTAGGATTTTTTTTCTCCTGTCAAATTTGAGAAAAACTTATTCATTGGAAATTCTTTTCTTTCTTTCTTCTTACATGTACTCATCAGTTGTGTTTTATCTTAGTTTCTTCTTTGTTTTATTGTTCCTCTGTAATCTCTTTGTGTAGATTGAAGGGATGCCAAATACGATCATAGAGCACCACGAGTAATTAATAAGGATAAATTATGTATTAGACATGTCGGATAATCAATTTACTTTAGAATATCCTAAAATTACTTTTTTCCATTTTAGCTTTCAAAACTATTATTCTAAAATAAAAGTAATGTAAGAAGCGAGTCTACCTGTATTTTAGTTTTTTCATAACAACTGAAAGGATAAAACAAAATATATTATAGTGTAAAAACCTATTTAATCTTGCCATTAATTTTTTTTTTCAAATTTTATATAAACAAAATAGTGTTTTTTAGATTTTAGAAAAAAAAAATCGGAGCTAAAACTAATATTTATTTTGGAAGAACAAAAAACTGTATGTTCAAATTTAAAGACAGGAAAATTATATTCAAAATTTTTACAGGGATAAAATTAGAACCAAATTATTTTATAAGAACCAAAATACATTTTATAAGCATTTCTATTTGAATAATGAATTGAGAAAAAAAAAACATTATTAGTTTTATTTTCCTGCGTATCTAAATTCAGTTAACATTAATGATCACAATCACTTTAATTATGAAATGCACATGTTAAAATAGATAAACATGTATATAATTTAGCCAAAGAAAAAACTTTAAAATCAGGGGAAATTATTGCTTAAAATATATAAATAAAGTAATTAATGTGATTAGTAAAACATCAAATATGCTGGTTTGTAGATATTTATTTTATGATTTTTTTTATTCTTAACTAATCTTAATGTAAAAATTAACATTTTAAAAAGGTAAAATTCTTCTTTGCATAACTAATAAAATGAGAAAAAACTTTTTTTTTTATTTGATTTAATGGCCTGGCATATAATAAGACGACACACTTAAGATAATACATTTTTTTAATACTTATTTTATGTACATGTATTCTTAAATTTTCTGGAAATTTCACTTAATTTTTTAAAACTAATTATTATAATTACTGAGTGCATTCAACTAAGAAAGTAATCAATAATTATCTTTTTTTTTTTCTATAATATCTCTGAAATTATAGGAGATTATGTATTCTAGGAAATCTATTTTAATTATTTTAATTAGGCTAAATTTGACTTGAGGTTTCATGTTATGATAATACACATCCCAATCCTTAAATGATTTTGCAGTAAATGCTGAATTTGTTACCTGAACCTTTCCTAATGTTATGATGGTACACAGTATCAAATCTTAAGTTGTACTAGACAATCCAAATGAAATCACTTATATATTTTTAGGATATTTTAAACATTATATTGCATGACAATAGAAACTCTAAAATCATCATATCATAAATCAACTCTGGTATAAAAACATTACACAATACCCTCAAGTTAATAATTGTTGAATATATTTCTTAGTTTAATTCAATTAAAGAACAATATATATTTACAAATTAGAATTTCATTTTAGTAGGTTGTTTTTAATTCTCTAATAATCTTTTTTGGTTCTCTTTTTAAAGTAATTTTGATTATTTGTTTATAGAGTTTCTTTTTTGAGTGCACACAAATGTAAGAACATTTTTTGTGAATCGAAATTTGGAATGGACAATTAATTGTAAATTAATATTGACTTAACTAAAAAGAATACAGATAAGTGTTCAAAACATGTTATAAAATTATAATAAATACATATACAATAAAAAATATTGATTTTTATAAATTAGACCTGTTATTTTAAAATGTCCTAAATTGTAGAAAAATGCTTTTATTCTTTTCTGAAAAATATCTTTTCATTGTGAATCAAAGTGGTGGAAATCCTTCCACCTGATATACTTCCAAAATATACTCAAACAACAGATTTTGTTACAAAATAAACTATATTCTTTTTAAAAATAAAAAATCTGCTTGGCTTGAGTTCCCAACAGTACACGCAAGAGATAAAGCGAAAAGGGTGCAAACGGTGTCGTATGAATGATTGGGAATTTGCGAAGTAAGGTAGTGTGCGTATATATTCAATGTGGGGACATTGTGAGAGAGAAGAAGAGACTGCAAGAAGAGAGCAAGAATGGAAGGCGAGAAAGAGAATACGGATGGTAACGCTGCAGCTATGGTACACTCTTTCTGTGAAATAACTTCTTCTTCCAAAGAAGAAGCACTTTTCTTTCTGGAAAGCCATAATTTTGACCTAGATGCCGCTGTTTCCACTTTCTTTGATAATGCCCATAACCCTATAACCATCCCTCAAAACGACGACGTTGTTCCAAATCCCAACGCAGGCGTCTCTTCCCCTCCATCCGATTCTCATTCTCCGGATTTTTACCCTTCGCGGTCACCATCGCATTCCCCAACTCCGTCACCGTCGCGTGCGCCCTATGAGCTCCGATCGCGCAGGTCTCTGGGCAAGAAACCCTCTTCCAGCCGCCAAGGCAAAATTCGAACCCTAGGTGATCTCAAACACTCCTCCCGTGACTCTGATTCTGATTCCGATCCAGATTTTCAACCCGACGAGTACTACACTGGCGGGGAGAATAGGTATTTAAAACAATTGTTTATTTTATTGATTGAAAATATGAAAATTTTCGAAAGTGTGATCTAATGTAGCATTTTCATTGGAATTTTGAATTTTTTTTCTGTATTTGATGTTATTTTCAGTGGGATGCTTGTTCGAGATCCTTCGAGAGGGAACAACAGTGTGGATGATATTTTCGAACATGCTCGGGAAGTTGCTGTTGATCCGCCTCCTGAGAAGCCTCGAAACTCCCAGGCGAGAAGTTTCAGTGGCGCGGCGAGGTTGCTTTCTGGTGAGACTGTGCCGTCTGTTCCTCAGCGTTTAGAGGAAGTTATCCACACTGTCACGTTTTGGAGGAATGGGTTCTCTGTGAACGATGGCCCTTTGAGGAGGCTGGATGATCCACAAAATGCGCCATTTCTCGAGGTAAATGATCCACAAAAAGCTCTTCTTTATAGGCTTTTATCCGTGTCTTGTATATTAATAATATTAATAATCACGTCTTCAACGGGTGCATTTGCATTTCTTGTATATTAAATAGGCAACTTGTCTTCATCTTGCAGCTTATTTTTTGCAAGTTTTTTTTTTACTGGTACTGTATTTGGATAAAACTCATCATTAGCATTTACAAGAAAATTAAATGGAAAATGGTGAAATGAATTAAGGTTTTTTCTTAAGTTAGAAACATCCTATGCATATAGATTTCATAGAAGTTCGTTTAACTTTTCTGGTGCATGAGCAATGTTATTAAATAGCCACTACATCGGCACTATATTACTGTTACATTGTGGAGCTTATCGGATCTGTGTTAGCAATTTCGTTTGCTTTGCTGTTGTGGCTTCTACGATAGTTGTGGTTATGGCATGTGTTCTGCATTTTTCGCCCACCTTTCATCTCCATGGTGTCTATATTCACTTGAATATCTGAATTAGTATATTTGCCAAAAGAACTTTTTATTGTGATTTACTAACTACTGAACTTTTATATATTTATAATTGATATATTATATAGTTCAACAACCATGCAACTTCTGCTATTTGACTGCAACATTAGCCACTATATGTTATAATGCATTATTGGCTTTCCACCATTTTGACTGCAACACTTGTTTGCTCTACGTTATAGAGAATTGTTTGTTTTCCATCATTTTTCATAGTCCGCAATTGATAATATTGCATACGTTTATTATGGTTTATAAAAGAAGAATTCAATTAATTTCACTTTGTTATTTTCTTTTACTTTAGTTGTATATAAAGAAGTTTATCCAAATAGAATCTCACTCAATAGCTTAGGACATAAAGGAGCTTCAATTCGGGGCTCTTCTTGTTGTGACTGCTTTCACAAACATGCAACTTGTGAAAGTTATCGTTGTCTCTTCTCATTAAATTATAATTATTTTACCTCAATACAGAGCATAAAGAAGTCTGTGTGTCCCAAAGAGCTTGAACCAGCCGATCGAAGGACCGCTGTCCACGTCAACCTCACAAGGCGGGATGAAGACTATCCAGTACCCCCTCTTCTATTTTTTTTCTTTATAGTTGGATTTGTTAGCTGTCCTATATATGGTTTTTACCTTTCTTTTTTTCCTTTTGTCAATGTTTATGTGCAGGAACCGGAGAAGCCACGCCATCTTCCTTTCCAGGGTGTTGGAAGAACCTTAGGTGGCCCCAGCTCCAGCAGTGAGGAAGCTACTCAAACAACTGGTGCTTCGCCAACTACTGCTCCACTACCAACATTGGGGTTAGTGGTAGACGAGTCACAGCCAATAACATCAATCCAGCTGAGGTTAGCCGATGGCACACGCATGGTTTCTCGCTTCAATCACCACCATACAATCAGAGATGTTCGTGCATTCATTGATGCATCAAGACCTGGGGGAGTGAGAAGTTACCAACTGCAAGCAATGGGTTTTCCTCCTAAACAACTCACTGATTGGGACCAGTCTATTGAACAAGCTGGGATAGCCAATTCAGTTGTAATCCAGAAGTTGTAGGTTGTTTACCAAATTTCTATTTCCAGTGGACTTGAAAGTATTATTCTTATGTTTAAACATTGATTGATCTACCTATATTTTATCAGTGAATTTGATAAAATGTTCATTGATATTATACTCCACTCCAAAGTTGCGTTTACAAAATAATTGCTGTTCCGTCACAATCACCTCGTAACTTTAATTTCTGTATACTTTTCTAGTGTTGAATGTTCTGCACAAATTGTAGTTTGTTAACTAAGGCAATTACTATATAATAGTTACAATCATGTCATGGCTGTTCTTGGTGGAATTTTGAACTGGGGTAAGTTGTAAATGTATGTGTATTTTTCCTTTTTTATGTTGATTTTCTTATAAACAATTATTGCTTTTGCAATTACGCAGAAGTTAATCTGATTGGGACTGCGTACTTTTGTGAGGAGCAATTATTATACTTAGTACTTATATTTTCTATATAGGGTTCCTATTGAGACTTTATTTTTTATGTGTGTTGGGTCTATGTTTGATAATCTATAGATAGGATTCCTTAAGGAGACAAAGATTGGTTTACTGGAGTGCGAGATGCTTCACCTGTGTGAAGGAAAACAGCAAACGTATTTGTGAAAGGTGCAAAACAGCAAGAAAGTAAATTGGGCACTTTGAAATTAACATTTGTGTCCTTCACTAAAAATAAATATAAAAAGAATTTGGTAAGTAATAATTATTGTTTATCAAATTGCATTTAATGCGAGTTATATATTTACTGTTATGCATCCAAGCCTTCACTCTTCAAGTTCATCTTTCGTCTTTGGGTGTGGGTGGTGCTACTTGTTTGCATCAGAAAACAAAACCTCCTGCTTTGTTCTATTTACCTTCATCTTCTTATTCGTTTCGTTTCATCTCATAAAGGTATAAGTTTTTTTGTTTGAGATTTTATATTTCATTTTATATATTTATTTTCATTATATACTGAATTTTGAAATCATTTAGGAAATTTATCCCATTTTGAAATTTAGTTTAAAAAGTTATTGCATTTTTTAACTTTAATTTAAAAAATTATTGAATTTTAAAATTTGGTTTAGAAAATTATTATATTAAAAAATTTAATAAAAAAAGTTATTGAATTTTGAAATTTGTTGGATTTTAAAATTCAATTAATAAAGTAAATGAATTTCGAAATTAACTTAAAATGTTATTAGATTTTGGAAAAGTCATTGAATTTCAAAATTTTGTTCAAAATTTAATTTAGGATATCACAAAATTTTGAAATTCGATAGTTGTTAGATTTTAAAATTCATTTAAAAAATTCACTTAAATTCAAAATTTGATTTAAGAAATGCTACATTTTAAAATTCAATTTAGAAAATTATTGAATTTCGAAATTCGATTAAATATTTTACCAGATTTTAAGGTTAAATTTTTAATTAAATTTTAAAATTTGGTAATTTTCTTAATTGAATTTTAAAATTTAGTGAAGTCTTTAATCATCGAAATCCACTAACTTTTCTATTTTTTTATTTTTAAACTTTTTTTATCTTAGTTTTTATAATTTTTTACTTGTTTTTTAATAATTTCTTAAGGTATTATTATTAGTATTATTTTCGAAGAAGTCAATTATTTAATGGTAATGATGTTATATTATAGATGTTATATTATAAGATGAAAGATTATTTTTTCTGTTTAAAGGATTCATAAGTGAATTCGAGTTTTATGTTAAGTTTTTCTTTTTTTTGTCAATGAAATGTGTAAGATTATATAAATAATTTTACAACTGATTAGATTTTTCTCATACTTGATAACTTAATTGAGTGAGTTTGACAAATTGCTTTTGATATGGGTTTGCTATCGTAATTATAAGATCTAATAAAGTTCATTTGTGTTGTTAATATGTGAAAGTGGTAGAAAGTATAGAATACAAAACTAATGTTCAACCGAGTATGTACCACATAAGAAAATGCATTCTTCTCTTAAATTAAGGGACAAACCAATTTCTAATGGAAATTGATGGACATTGAAGGTCATATCCAAATATCATAACCATGATTTGACATAAAGTTTACTTGGTCATCTTTTTACTGGGAGGTTTAATCTCACGGAAAAACCATTGCTTATTGATATGACTAAGAGTCAATTGAACCCTGCATATATTATACTCATTCTCAAATAAAATAATCATTGTAATATGACAACAATCAAGTAAATATATAATGTAAGATATACTTACAAATGATCATTAACAAGTTTGAGAACTGAATTAAATAGTTGATGATGATGTTAGATCATGATAGATACATTCATTGGAGTGCATGCGTTGACGAATCTAAGGTGGTAAGTGACATCTTTTAGACACATCCTGATGTAGTTTAAATTATTAAATGTAATTAATGTTGTTTTATTTATGGATACCACATGGAGCCGCTTCAAAGTCCAAGGCTTCTTTAGGACATAATTGTCTCAGGGAGATGTAGTGGCATGAACAAGTCATCTAGTGTGATGATGGTCATCTCACCAAAATTCAACAAAAATCTTGACCAGTTAGTCAAATGACATATTCCAAATTTGTTTAATTTTTTCCCATGAAAAACCAACTTAATCTCCCATTAGTCCTAGACAAACTAATTAGATATAAAGTTCAAATAACTCATCAACCTTCAAAATTCAAAAAAAAAAAAATTCAACTACATTACTAACCATCAAACATGTGTAACACATAATTTGTCAACAGTAATGTATCTAATAGACCTTTAGAAAATCCATCTATTTTACGTTATTCTTAAACAACATCTGTCATCATTATGCTCAATAATATCCTCGTCCTCCTCATCGACATAAAAATGGTGTAATGTCTCTTCAAAGAGACTTACTTCATAGAATGCAGAGATATCTTATATTCTTGACATATTTATAATAAAGAAATTCATAACATATTAAAACATCAAATGCAAATAAAATATATAAAAACAACCTTTTTTTTTCCAAAAATAAATATATATAGATATGCACTCACTAGATTTGGAAATCTAATAAAACTTTAAATCAAATTTTGAATCCGATTCACAAACTAGTGAACTCTTAACTCGATTTCAAAGATTCCATGAGAACAATAATTGAATTTCAAAATCCACACAGGTCCACCATATCTGCATATAAACTATACAGTCATTTAAAATGAAATATAAAGCAAAAGATCTAAAGGAAAAGAAATATGTACCTGCGATCTCCGATGTGCTAGGATGAAGAATGAAGGTTGGTTGGTACAGTGACAAGAGACGAACTTGGGAAGAAAATTTGTGCAGGAGTCAAGAGCGGGGAAGAGAGAAAATGGGATGCGGACTAACAAAAAAATTAGAGGTGTGGAAAGAAGATTTGGAGGTGCAAGGAGAAACCCCAAGTAAAGTAACTTATAGAGAAGGTCCACTATGAAGCAGAACGTTGATGAGTTTAAATAGTAGTTAGGGGGTGCCAATAGCAATTTCTGTGAAGGTCCAAGGTTGAAGTTCAGGAGAACCCATAAACAGCTTTTGTTTTTCTCTCTCTGAAAAGTGATTCGCAAAATCAGATCAAACCAAAAGCCCCACAAACATATGTTGGTAAAAGTGACAACAAATAACGACACGATTAAAAGTATATCAATATGTTTACTTAATATTTCATAACTTTTTATTTATCTTACTTTTAATTTAATGAGTTTCCAAATTATGAAACATATTAAAGTGTGAGATTAACAAGGTAAGTTTATTCTTCTTTAAAAAGCATTCCTAGATTTCAAATGTATATTATTTAAAAAGGTCATCAATAACTTATTATATAGGAAAAAACAGTACTTAGTTTTTCATAAATTTCAATATCGAAATATCAAAGTCAGTCATTAGTAACTCCATTAAATAGTTTAAATGTAATTTTTTAAATAATATTATAGAATTATTGATTGGAAATCAAAATTATGATATTGATAAAGAATAATAAATAATATATCAAATCTCACCTATTCAAATAAAGTTGATTTTTGATAAGAATATGCATAATTTATAAAAATAAAAAAAGCTTAATTAAAAGGATAAAATAGAATGAACTTGATATATTCAGAAGAATAATGGCATTTGAAAAAAAAAATGCGTAAATGATAATGTTAGTTGTTATTTGAAGAAATATAGTATGTAGTTGTGAAAGATAATATTCGCATGTCATAATCTTCCAAATCTTATTCTTTGGTATTGATTTTTACGAATTTTAAATCATATAGTTTACCAATCTATTAAAGCTAATAACGTAAGTACTAATAAACTAACAACTAATTAATTATATTAGTCGAATGGATTTTTATTTATTTTTAATTTTATATTAAGATATGGTGTCTTTTTACATTACATTCTGGAATATGATAATATTCTGACATAAACATAAACATAAACAATGTTGCACATGATAATGTATTGGAAAAAGAATATGCATATAGTGGATGAAATTTGTGAATGATAAGGTTGAAGTGGGAGAAAGCACTTTATGTGTAAGTTGGTGGTAAATCCAACGTTAGTAACAGTAAGCTGAAAAGCACTTATGAAACGTAAAAGGATATCCAAAATCCAAATGTAAGTGTGGGAAGAGAATTATAGAATCAGATTTGTTGGAATGATTATTATATTTTGTAGATAAAATCAGCTTTGATTCTGCCTCATTCTGTGGACCACATGCCAATGCTTCCCTCAGATAATCAAACTAAATTCCATTATCATCCTACACATAAAACTCTTTTCTTTTTTCTTTTTTTTTATGTGTAAATCAAATAAGAGTAAAGCTTTTTTTTTTTTTTTTAAATGACACAATTTCACCTTTAATACAGAAATTTAAAAATGGAGTGAGAGACCTACCTAAAAAGTATTATTTTATAAGTGTTGAAATTTAATTTATTGTTTTCTATTATATTCGTATAAGGAACATAGATATCATTTTTATATATATCACATGTCAGTTTGTGATATATATAAATTTTTATTTTTTTAATATATCATTTCACATTGTCAGTTTTATGTAATTATATCTTGTATTCAATCTAGCTTTTATAATTACATTTTAAATCAATTAGTTCTTATATTTTGAAAAATTAAATAATGTTGTCTCATTTCAAAATAAAATAAAATTAGTAATTAAATATGATTATAACTTATATATTAATGTTAAAATAATTTTTTGAATTTAAATATAAATAACTCCACCTAAATATTAAAAATTATTTTTTAAAAATTTTAATTATAATGTTTGGTGTCCATCTTGTCTCCTGATAATTATTACAAGAACCAACCCATTCATTAAAGAGAAACAAAAACAAAATATTAAAATGTAAATGTAAAATTCTTATTATAATTTTTAAATTTTAATGTTTGAAATAATTAAAGAAAATATGTTTTCCTTTTTTAAATTATTTATAAATTAAATTTTTTGAACCATAAAAGTCAATTTTCATATAAAATTTAAACTAAATCATTATTATATTTTACATCTTTTAATTTAATTTGTCTACTTAATTCAATTTTATGAATTAAATAATACTTAAAATAATAAAATAAGTTTTACAATTTATTTATCATTATTGACAAATAAAAATTATTTTTATGAAAATGACAATATTATTTAATTTTAGAAAATAATTATAACTTAATTAAATAAAAAATAAAACCGAATTAAATACAAAACACTAACTTGACAATATGACCATATGACATTGACATTAAACATGAAACTAATACTTTTATGTCACACATTATAGACTTGATATGTAAATAAAAAAACTTAATAAAAATAAAAATTAAATAAAATTACGAATTGATATATTACATATACAAAATTAATGTAGATAATATTTATGCAAATTTAATGAAAATAACTATATTAAATCGACTTACCATAAAGTAAAAACTTAACTGAAAAAAAAAGCTAAAAATTAAGACAAAAATATTTTAATCTAATAAAATTTATATAGTATTTTTATATAATTTCTAATTTTCGGTTAATTAGTGCAATTGTTAAAATATTGTACATATAACATTACCAATGGAATAAGAAAGACTTAGAAAAATAAAAAATATTATGAAATATACAAAGGCTGATCTTCGTATGTTGGTTAAAAATACTTATGTCAATTAGAAACAAACATAAATATATGAGATACAAAGTTCCAACTTGTAAATTGGTTAAAAATTCTGAAATAATAAGTATGTTTTCCATATCAATTGAAATCATCAAATAACTATGAATACTTAAATGTTCAAATATTTAATTGAATTTTAAGTTTTCCATATATTTATATATTTTTAATCAAATCTCTATTAATTATTTTATTTTATTGAAAATTTAATTTTTTACATTTTTTAATTTAATTTTTTTGTTTACTTTTTTTATTAATGAGACTATAAGATTATTATTTTATCTTATACTTTTTTTTTTACTTTTTTAAACGAAGAAATTTGAAATTTTGCATTTAATATAAAATAATAGTTATGTTATTATAAAATCATTTTTTTTTTCATTGATAGTTATAAAATCACATTAACTTTAATTAACTTTACTTAATTTTTTAAGCTATTATTTTTTATATTTTACAAAAAAATTAAAATTAACCACTCAACTTGAAAATTAATTAAATTTGTCATTAAATCGATCCCGAAAACATATAAGTATGATGATAAAGTCAAATAACAATTATGTCATCTAATTAATTCAAAATTTAAATGAGAAACTCAATTTAAAAATATAAAAAAAATTAATTACTCAATGAATTAAAAAATCTAAAACTACAGTAAATACTTAAAAAAATGTTATATGAACTTACAACCAAACAATCATATATGTACAAGTAGCAATATATTTAAAACATCCAATGCAATACATAAACTATAAACCTTAAAAAATGTAACTTTTTACTCAAAAGGTCTAATTTGATTGAATGGGATGTTTATTTTTAAAACTTTTTGACATCTATGCGTGACAATTACTCAAAGGGAATTTCATCCAATAATTTCTTCAAAAAATCTTAAATAAAGTAAACAACATCAACTTTAATAAACTATAAACACTTATTCTTATTGTTTTTTCACGTATTAATTTGTTCTCTTTTGTACCTATTTCTAATCTATTTTAATCGCAACAAACAATCTAAAAAATAATTTATAGTTTCATAAACTCTTTAATTTATTCTTTTTGCACAATGTATCCAAAAATGATTTTTTAAAACTAAGTTTACAATATAAATTCGTATTCAATGTACACATTAATTAATTAACTAATTCACTGAAATTTACTAAAAGTTTCTCACAACGGTAACTTTCAATACTATGTATATACTAAAATTCACTCACCAGAATCTCTCATGATATATATGAACAGAAGACGTTTACCACATCTGTGTTATGACAGTAAAGTTTTGTATATTGTTAACTGATAAAAATGATGTTTAGTAGATATGTTGGAGCAATTAAAAGTTATAAAGAATAAGAAAGAGCAGTAATAAAAAGTGTGAAATGGAGATTAGTAAGGTATATGAGAAAGGTTTTGCATAAAAAGTATGGAGATGATGGAAAAGAAAATGGCATGCATAACACAAAATGTCAAATTGTGAATGATTGGTGTAGGGTAAGGTAAGAAACGGAATAGTGAAAAACTGAAAGGAAGGGACGAAGGGAGTGTCCCACAAAGAGGGCAACATCTTATATAACATGGTCTTCTTTTGCTATGTCTACCTCTTCCAACCCACTTTTCTCCCTCTATCTTTGATTAGATTGACATGACCCCTCTGACATAGGTGTGTCTCTGCATGGATTCCAATTTACAAAACGGTGTCGTCTTCCTCTCATTTTCCCACCCTCCTATTCCTAGTGGCTAGCTAATATATACCAATTCCATCATGCTAAAGCAAAAGTGGTGTTTGTGTGTTGTATCATTGTATGCTGTATGCTGGTGTGTGAGAGTTTGAGTGTGTGTGAGAGAGAGATATTACATACATAAAAAAGATCCAATATCTCCCCAAAGGAATATCACATGGGTGATAGATGTCCATGGAATGGACGGTTGATGTTTGATTCCTTTCAATCACACCCACCACCTCTAACCCTATTATTATTATTATATTATTTTCATTACCAAGGCCTAACAGGTTTTTGCACTTGCTGTTATATTTAGGCCATTAAGTTTTGCTAGGGTTCCTTCCAATCAAGCAATATCTCGCCAAAAATGTGCACATCTCAATCTACATAGTACTCATTGAAAGCTTCTAAGATGCTAACAGATTAATCCTTTTTTACATCAAAAGTTTGTTCTTAGTTTCTACACATATCTATGTGTAAATCTGCCAATCTTTTCAAGAATATTTTAACACTTAAGCATGTTAAAAATGAACTAGATATATGAGTTAATTAAGAGGCATGGCATATAAGTACGTACTTAGTACTACTAATTTGATTAGCATAGGTGGGGATGCATTATTCTGTGATTTAATTTCACTTTTTCTCTCTCCTCCATTCCATGATGTGAGTGAGAGATAGCCAACAATATAGTACGCATGAACAGTGGTAGTGCATAGACCTAAGAGGGTGAGTTTCACACAGATACATCTTTCATTGGGAAGGAAAACTCTGAGTTAAGTTGCAGAGACACACGTTAACCCTGTGTGTAGCCTCTGTGTCTCCACCTGCATTTAACACACAGCACTGGTAGTGTTTGAGTTTATGTGTGAGAAAGAGATAGAGATAGAGAGAGAAAGAGAATGAGATTAAGAAGCAACACTGTTGATGCACAGAAGGAGGAAGGTAGACTACACATTCCCAAGGGAGGACTCTGAATCTGAATCTGATTCCACTACCTTTTACAGGCTATAGAGCCAAGAGCCCAAAAATCCCTATTGTTCTGACTGACTATCCATTTGGGTTCTTTGGAGTTTTCTACAAAAAAAGACTCAGATTTTTTAGCTTCATTTCCGGGAGTACTCTCTGGACAATTATATGCAGTGCTCTTTTTGAGAAAACAGTAAGGTGGGGACTAGGAACAACTGATCCAAGCCAAAGAGGTAGAGCTAGATATACAGCTAGTGGTATTACTGTTAATATTACATACCATGTAAATAAAAAATAAATGCATTATATATGTACCATGTGATTGGTTCTACAAAGAGAGAAACGAAAAGAGCTCTTCATTCCTTTCTAAGGGTTTAACGCAGCTTACTTTGTAACTATGATAGGGTTTGGAGGGAACAGTTGCAGTGAGCTTTCTGAGATGGACATGATGAACATGGAAACTAATAGGAAGTTTCTTTCCCTGCCTCTTAGTAACAATTCTGGTGCTCAAATGCGCACTGATAGAAGAGTACCTGTCGCTACCAACAGCATCGCTCAGGATCATCACTACACCCACCACAACCCCACCGACACTTGCAGTGTGAGGGATAAAATCATGGCACATCCTCTTTTTCCTCGTCTCTTGTCGTCTTACCTCAATTGCCTAAAGGTGATGAATTCTAAATTGTTCTTACTTGCTACATATTCACACAAGTACACACATCTTTCCCTTTCTTCCCAACACAAGCTGTCCATATATGTATACGATCATGCACTCTTTAACTTGTAAACTAAAACTGCACTGACATCTTCTTCTCTTTCACGGGTTTTATGAGGATCGATCCAAACCTTCTGTTGTGGTTTTTCATTTCGAGATTCTTTTTTCTTTTTTGTTTTCATGTGTTGCTTGTTTTGATGGCATGAGTGGAGTGCTTACAGGTTGGAGCACCTCCTGAAGTGGTGGCTAGCTTAGAGGAGTCATGTGCCAAATGTGAATCAATCAATGCATCATCAGGAAGGACAGGAAGTGGTTCTATAGGTGAAGATCCAGCCCTGGACCAGTTCATGGAGGCCTACTGTGAGATGCTTATTAAGTATGAGCAAGAGCTTACGAAACCCTTTAAAGAAGCCATGCTTTTTTTCTCAAGAATTGAGTGTCAGCTCAAAGCCCTAGCAGTTTCATCAGATTTTGGTGATTACCTTAATTCATTATTTGTTCCTACAAATCTGTCAGTACTGTAGAGCAATTATGGACGTTTTCTTGGTTGGGGAAGTGGGTGCTGGTGAGCTACCCAGATAGCGTGTCAGAGTGAGAGAAGATAATTAATTTCTTTTCCGTCTTTTCTTAGTACTCGTGTACTTATAATGATGTGAGAGTCTTGATGTTGGAAGCCAACCTTATTGGTTTAGTTTTATGCTTCACCTTCCTATCAAATTATCAAATTGTCATAGTCTTTCAAGAAGTATATGGTTAGCTTCTACGGGACCACAACACCTCATCCTTGTACCCAGAAAACCATGCTTGTGTGGCCTATGTAGAAAAAAGAGAGAAACATGAATTATTTAAAGAAGCCACGGATCTTTGTTTTTCTATGAAATGACTAGAAATCAAATCTGAGGGCAGGTTTTAGTCAGAGTCTACATTAGTAGTGATAAATCGTGGTTTAACTTGCTATCCTCTTAGACTATTAGACTAGTGGTAGTTTTGTGTGTCTCAGAATCTTTAAACCCAGAACTAGTTACTGGTCATAATTCTGATCTTCCCCAGCCATGTTTTCAAAGCTTAATGTTGGTATTAAATATCAATATTTGTTGGGTGGGTAATTATAACCACACAGATGATGGTGCAAGTATATAATACCAAAAAGAAGAAAGGAAAACCACACCTGCGTCTACTAGATAAATGTTTTTTCAGTAAGACTGATGTGATACCAAAAATTATTCTCTTATCATATATTATCTTGCGAATTAGATGAAAAGAGTTAGTCAAATGACCTTTCTCATCACAAATAGTGATTAGTTAAAAAAGAACTTGAGTTAAAACCTTTTACAGTATTTTTAAGATTGTTATGAAGAATGGGTCCAAGGTGTTTGAATTAGGTCAAAAAGTTTGAAAACGATTATGAGTCAAAGTTACTGCTTGAGGGGAAATCAAGAAAAATGAGACTTTGTTTTATTAATGATGAAAAGTTTATTCGAAACCCCAAGCTGCTTAATTAAGTGACCCATTGATTGATAATCTTGAAGGGTTTCATGGTTTTTTTTAAAGGGATTTTTCTTTTTGGTTCTTGTGGCCTTAGTGTTCCTTATTGTTTCACACATACTCGGTGAGTTGTCACCTCTTCTTTCTTCTGATTAATTCCTCTCCTCATTTAGATGCATGGCTCTCTCTTTCAAAGTCCCTTTAAGAACTTAGTAGAAAAAGGAAACTCCTTGTCTTATCTTCTGTGGCCACATGTTTCTTTGTCAATTAAGTTGTTCCTTCTGTAGATTAATTCTAAAAAACCAGTGTAAATATTAAGTTTTCATCATTATTTTTGTTTTTTCCCTCCTTGGTATGATATATAGTGATGAATGAAAGGGTTAAATATTTAATTATCGGTGAACCATATTTCTTATATATTTTAACTTGTTTGAGTAAAGGTTGTATGTACTATGAGGCCTTCTATTATATGCAGTTAACCTGTATGCGTGGTGAGACCATTAAGCACAGATCAAAAGTTCAGTTGTTTTCTATGAAAGCTTCTCCTATTTAGTAATATAATTAGTGTGCATTAGAGAAACTATTGTTAATCAAACTTAGGTAATGCTTGTAGTACTGTATAATTCAGAAAAAGAAAAGATATCTTATAGTATTATTCTACTATTGCTCCTAATACTTTCATAAACAAATACTTATTAAATGAATAACTAATATATTTAATCTCATTTAATGTCTAAGATATATAAATGAAATCGTTCAATATTTTTTTTTATCAAGGGGATTGGGAAGAAGATTTAGAATGTTTTGATATAGTATTGTTAAATTAATATTTCTGTGCTACATTTCTGTAATTCGTGATGGATAATTTTCTTGCATGAACTATTTTTCCTAATAGTCCTTAATTTTTCTTCCATTTTGGTTGTGACTATTTAAAATTAAGGTCAAAGTGAATCATCATCACAGAATGAGGTTGATGTGCATGAAAACAACCTAGACAGTCAAGCTGAAGATCGGGAACTGAAAGTCCAGCTTCTGCGCAAGTATAGTGGATATCTAGGGAGCCTGAAGAAGGAATTTTTGAAGAAGAAAAAGAATGGAAAGTTGCCAAAGGAAGCACGACAGCAACTGCTTGATTGGTGGAACCGGCATTACAAGTGGCCCTACCCTTCGGTAACTAAGCTCTACATCCTTTACAAATTATATACCAGCAACACTATTTTAAGCAAACTCTTAATTATTGATTGAAAATCACAAATTATTAAGCATTTAAGGTTTTGTCTGTTTCAACAGTTTTTAATCTACAGTACAAGGTGCAAGTGTGTTAGAGAGGATAAAACTCCTTTCTGTACTATACATTTACAGTGTTTTAGAACATATGTTTATAAATGTTCGTATCTCATTGCCACCAAAATGCAGACACATTTGATGGTGCTGTTAAGTAGAAAACAACATAAATTCGAATGTTGAAACCTTAAATTGTTATGTTGGTAACATGACTAATGTTATGGTAATGGTGAATATGATGGGATTTATATGTAGGAATCCCAAAAGCAGGCACTGGCAGAATCCACAGGCCTAGATTTGAAACAGATCAACAACTGGTTCATCAATCAGAGAAAACGTCATTGGAAGCCTTCTGAAGATATGCAGTTTGCGGTGATGGATGCAACTAACTACTACATGGAAAATGTTATGTGCAAGCCATTTCCAATGGATGGCATGCCCATGCTTCTTTAACACAATCCTCTACTATAATATCCAATAGCTGAGCCAAAAACCCTATCTATTTTTAAGTTGTTTAGGTCTCTCTACAAGTTGGTATCATATATGCCATCGATGCGTGTTTTGCCTTAATTAAATTGTAGAAAGCAGAATGAAAAATCTAAGTCATTACTGAACTGCAAGCTTTGTAAGTGTGCATGAATCTAACTTTATGTTCTATTAATCTACACTGTTTGCGCAGATCACTAGAGATTTCTGTATGTGTTATTTCCTAATTTAATGAAAAGTATATTTTGGTTTCGTACGTGTGCATGTACATGAAAGAAATCAAAAGGCTCTTTATCATGAAGCACATGTCTTGTATGTTATTTTTTAACAGCAAATTGTCTTGTGTGTGTGTATATATATGTTTGTGTTGGATATGTTGTGGCTGTAACAAGCTGGTATGTGGGTCCTGATCTCTTGGTTTTGCCTCCTGCAACTGAGGTTTGTCATCCTTGATTTGATGATTGAGTTTGGTTGTTGCTTGCAATAAGGAGAAAGATATTTGGACACTCAACATATGTCTACACCTAAAGAGAAATAGGACGGATATATTTACGATTAATATGATCTGTCATCAGTCAAGCAATATGTGACCTTTTCACATGTTTTTGTTCTTACCATTGTTATTATGTAGAAGTTTCACATGTTGTGTTTATGATTGATTCACATTTTGGAAGAAGTAGCATAATAGCTTATCGGGATTCAAATTTTGTTGCAGTTTTTAGTGTGTGTGTGTGTGTTATGAGTTTATATACCTATAATATTACTGCCTTAAGTAAAACTAGAGAACTCTGCAAAATAATATGAACAGAAAGTTTGGTATATTTTAAAAAATATACAAATTCTCTTGGTTTCCTCAGGTGAGTACTTTAAGAAGTTATTTTCATTAGTTATTGAGATAAAAGTTTTTTTTTTTTTTAAGAAAACATTTTTAAATAATGCTCAATTTCTTCATTTAACATTGAGTTAATGGAATGGATAAATTGTATTTGAAAATTAATAACTAAATTATCTTAATCGATTGACTAAATGAGTTTATTTATTTTATTTTTTTAAATCAAGAGTTTTAAATGTTTAATTTTTATCCTTTAATTTCATATTTTTTCCACTAGCAACATATTTATGTAAAATGTATTTAGCGCTATTTATATATGGCATATAGTTAAATAATTTATAACATTCAAACGCTTTTTTTATATATGCGAACGAGAATTAATATAAAGAAAGTAATCGAGGGTGTTTTAGTCCATATATAAAGCATAATTAAAATCTTTTTTCATTCCTCTTTGTCCTACACGTCTCATAATAATATAAGCATATATAATTAGTGCAAAAAAATCATTTAAAAATACGTTGAAATCTATAAAATTGTAATGACATTTTTAAATGATTGAAAATGTTTAGGTTTCGCTTTTAAAAAAAAATAAATAGAGTCGTCAAAATGGATCACAACCCGCGAGCCAACCTGGCTCGTCACGGGTTCGGGTCGGGTTGGGTTTGAAAAATACAACGCACTTATATGCGGGTCAGATTTCAACCCGGCTCATTTAGACCCGGCTCATGCGGGTTGAACCCGTGGTGAGCCGGGTTGGCCCACCAACCCACCTACCTAATTTTATTTTTTTAATTTATTATTTTATTTATGAAAGTCTAAAAAATAAAATACTTTCTTCACTTATACCAAAAAAGTAACATCTGCTCTCACAAATCACTTTCATGGTATTTGCTCTCATTTGACGGTGCTTTCATCCTCACTTCACTGAAATTCTTCAAGGAGAAGGTAAAACACCCTTGCTTTTTTCTTCTCTTTTCTCCACAATTTTGTTTTCTCACTTCTCTTTCTTTTTTTTTCAAAAACCCTATAATGAAAAAAATAGGGGTTCGCGAATTTGGTTTTTGATTTAGGGGATTTGAAGACATGAAATGATTTTTTTCATGTTCTGACATGCTTGTATCAGATTTTGTTCATTTTATTTAAACAATTTGAGTATATATTATTTGAACAAGCTCTTTTTGATATCTTTGAATTTGGGAAATTATGTTACAGATTAAACTATTAATTTTTTGTTGATGTTATTGAGTATTGGTTCTCTTTTTTTACTGATATTTTTTTATTGATTGTCAGAATTGTTCTGATATTAGGAAAATCTTTATTAGTGAATTTAGAGACAACAAGAATAAGGGTCAATGGTTACAACAATTGATGTGATAGACTACATTCAGGTAGGTTTGACATTCAGGATGATTTAAGAGAGCAGAATATTGTTTCAAGATTCTAATATAGTAAATGGATAAGGAACAAAAAATGATGAATATAAGAAACTTATTTGTATGTTTTTTGTGTTTGTTTTTGGATGACATTTGGATTATATTGTACTTTTTATTATTATTTTGAATTGTCTTTAACATATTGGGAGTGAAATTTGTTTAATTTTATTTGTATTTTTTATTTTAAAAAAATATAATTAAATGAGCTAGTGAGCCAACCCGTTTACCCACCAACCCGTGGTGGGTCGGGCCGGGTTCAAGTTTTTCTGGCTCGCTAATAAATGAGCCGGGTCGGGTTGGCTCACTAAATGACCAACCCGTGGTGGGCCGGGCCGGGTCGAGCCGGGTTATCTGTTTTGATAGCTCTAAAAAAAATAGAAGAATATACACATTTTGACTTTAATATTCTAATAACTAGTATCTAAAAGTTCTCATCAATTTTAAAAATGTCATTGATATTTTTTTATATAATTTTTGAACAAAAATTTAAGTTTCATATAAGCTTAAGTTTTAAAAGTAACTAAAGCTTAATGATATATTTAAGATTTTTTTTTCTTAAATTTACAATCACGTTAAATATTTGGTTTTTACAAAAGTTGCTTTCTTTGTTACTTTCTGTTCTTTTTTTTTTTTTTCTTGAACACCTCCATCTGTCAAACACAAGTCATTGTTGTTGCTCAACTAGTGCATTTTCTTTCTTTCTCAGTCGATTTGTTTTTTTGTGATTTTTGTTGAGTTTGTGTTTTTTTTTGTTAAGACTCCATAGCGGCAAAGGTGACTTACGGTTTTGATTGAGATATCTGATTGTCCTAATTTTTTGCATATTGTGATTTTTGGTTGTCTTGATTTGTGTAGATTGAGATTTTTGGTGGCATTCAGACTTGTACAAATGTGGATTTTTGTCGCGTGAGCTGGGTTGTTAATGAGATGGAAATGATGGATCTCATGTGTCTAATTTTTTTTAAGGAGATTAGAATATGATGATGGAAAGAGAGGTTGATGATGAGAAAGAACAAAATAGTGAATGGGAAAGGAGGCTCAAAATAATGAAAAAAAAAGGAGATTAGGCTTCGTTTAGGTTCATAATTAAAAGCCAAAAGCTCACATTTTTCATTCTGTTTAGATATGTTTTTACATATAGTTTTAGAATAGAATAATATTTCTGTGGTTGTCTTAAACTCTTTCATTTATTATCTACACAATTTTTCTCCATGCTGTTGCGCAAATAGTATGTTTATACAAACTATATGTTTTCTTGAAAGAAATTTTATACATACAGAGACTATATGCAATTGATTGATAGAGTAGGGACACCAATGACGATTTGGGAAACTTATTGAGCAGTCGTGTCCAAAGCATTTAGTTGTGTCATACTAAAAAAACTTATCAAGATGGAGAAATTCTTCAACTATCATCACTTTTATTCAGAAGCTTTTATATATATATATATATATATATATACACTCAACTAAATAAAAGCCAACAAAGTTATCCTAAAAATATTTATCAAATAATGTTCATAATTATGTTAATAAATATATCTCATCATAATATTAGTAATTATAATGATAATATTTCAATTTATCTCAATATGAAAGATAAAAATATGGGTTAAATATGTTTTTAGTCCCTATACTTTGGGACGATTTTGGTTTTAGTCCATTTTCAAACTAAGGTACAATTTAGTCTTTCAACCTTAGAAAACTCTGGTTTTAGTCCTTTTTACCAAATTTTTTTAACTTTATTTGTTGTTTCAAGTACGTTTCATTATAGCATTTGGATTGTTTACACTGTTTGACACATTTTGCTTCAATGTTAACTGAGAAATGCGTTTGAAACAGCAAATAAAGTTAACAAAATTTGGTAAAAAGGACTAAAACCAGAGTTTTCTAAAGTTAAAGGACTAAATTGTACCTTAGTTTGAAAATGGACTAAAACCAAAATCGCCCCAAAGTATAGGGACTAAAAACATATTTATCCCTAAAAATATTCAATGCGTAACGGTTTTTGTAAAAATGTTTGTTAGTTGTATCTTTGTAAAATTTGTAGGTTCTTTTCCTATTATCAAAGTTGAAGCATGTTGGTTAATGTTATATTTTCGGAGGACTTTACTTTTCTAATTTAAGAATGACAAAATCATTATATTTGTTGATGAAATTTTGTTTCTCACTCAATTCCCATAATTGTTTCCATATTTTTTTCTTACTCTACCGTATCAACTCCATGTGAAGACAGTATCTCAGCATCCACTCCACTTATATTTTCTTTCTCATTTTCATTAGAGTCTCCACATATTCCTCCTGAAGTTGTGCTTGATCGAAAGAGACACTTTTCTCTATAATTTTTTATGAGATCCTAAAAAGTTTGATAAATTTATACAAGGTGACTTTATATGAAAAATTTATATAATTTTTAGTTTACATTTTAAGTTTTTAAAAATAATGAAATATTTTTTTTATGGAGATAACATTTAAAGATGAAGTGGAACCTTCAAATACTGTTAATTTGGATAATTGAAGATGTGTGTTGGTAAGTTGTAGTTTATAACACAACTTATATTTGAAGTTGTATTAATTTTTTGATTTTGTTGTTTATGGGAGATCCTATTTCTTGAATAGAGATAAATCTTTCTTATCTAATTACTTTTATATATTTTTTATTTATGAGGAACCTATATTATGAATAAAGTGAGTAAATACTACATTTTTTAGTTTTTTAATTGAAATACAATGTTTAATCGAATAATTTAGTTAAGCAATTCTAATGTGGTGCTAAAGTCACTTACGTATCTAATATGATATGAAATGGAATGCTTTCTTTCTTTAATCAATTTTTGAAAAAGTGGTGAGCATAGCCAAATTGACATTGGCTGTTGATTTTTCTCTTTTTGTTATGGTTTTTTAAAATAATTCAACACAATTTAAAAACATTTCAGAAACACTTTAGTTAAAAAATATTGTAATTTGGTTAAAAAATAGTGCAATTCAGAAACAAGTTAAGGTACATATAGCAGGGTTTGTATTATAATTGAATGTAGTTTGGTAGAAAAAAAATAATTCAATTCAATTTGTTTAAGCTATTTTTAGTTTGGTTCAATTTAAACAAACTATTTTTTTTGTTCATTATAGTTTTTAAAAACAACACTTTGGTTAAAAAATATTACAGTTTGGTTCAAAAATAATGTTGTTCGGAAACAAGTTAACGCAAACAGTATTGTAGTTCATATTATAGTCTAATGTAGTTTACTGTATTATAGTTTGACAGAATAAAATATAGTTCAATTCAGTTTATTTAAACTAATTTTAAATTCAATTCAATTCAAACAACTATTTTTGGTTGATCGTAATTCTTAACCCTTTAGTTTAGTGCAAATTTTGTCCATTCCTAATGAAAAATAAAAAAAAAAAAGCTCAATGAAACTAGAATTGTGTAGAATGATATCCTAATTGATCTTGGAACTAACGAGTTTTCAAATCTTGGTGATTAACTTTCAAAAGTTGTAATCTATTATCAATAATTTCTTTTTCACATAATTCATGAAGCATTAGTCAAATTATGGCATTTCATCGTAAATTTCTCACTTTTTTTTCACTATCATGATATATTTAGAGATTGTTCATCTAATTCTTAAGAAAAATATTTGATCATTCAACCGTTTTTAGTTTTCCATCTTCCTCATTTTAAACTTATTGTTTGATAAATGGTTAGCCCATTAAAAAAATCATGTCAAGATTTATGTCAAACATGTGCAAATTATGATCCTAAAACAAAAATAGTTAAACTAATTTAAATCACATAGAAAGATTTCACAATAATTACCAACCAGCATTACACACTTAAGTGACTTTAAAATTGTATAAAGACCATAAAATAAAGATAGATTATAAATTAAGAAATTAATCCAATGAAAATTTATCATTTTAATTAATAACGAAAACATATTTAAAAAACTCTCGTTTCTCTTATCTATTATAGGTGTTGTGTAAGTCAGGCTCAGGTAATTTAAGAAGTCTAATTCCTTAAACAACATAAAAACTCATGATAAACACAGTTACGAGAGAATAGTGAAAAAAACAACATATTATACGTACTTTATTATATTTTATGGATACGATTAATATTAAATAAAATATTTGATTATATATTAAAGATTAGCTAGTGAAATATCTAGTACATACTGATATATATTATATATTATATATAATTACAAATATAACAAATAAAATGTCATATAAAAAAATTAATTTAATATATTCAAAATTAATTTATTAAAACAAAATAACATAAGCGCTTTACATGCGTTGCTGTTCATTTCTTTACCCTTTGGAAGCACGGCTGGTGTGTGGGTTTTGATTCTTCTTTCCTCACCTCTGCTCCGCGAGACGCGTGAGTCGACGACGAACCTCATCCTCCTTCCACCGCGGCCACCTCTACCTCTCGGAAGAGGTTTTCAGAGTCTGCCTCCGATTCCAAGATCAAGTTCAGTCTCCAACACGAGTTCGGCGACTCCGATTTCTCCGACGCCAACAAATTCTCTGCTTGCCTCAAGACTTGGAGCCGCGGCGGTCAGGTTTCTTTTCTCCTCTCTCTTTTTCTTACATTTTGATTCTTAATATGAAGCTAGTTTGCATGTAGTTATTTTGTTAGTTATTTGATTAGTCCCTACCTTCTTTTTCCCAATTTGTGACAATCATGTTCTGCTTTGTATCTCTGATCGAGTCTCTCGTATTACATACATTGAATGCTAGTTAATAACTCCTATTTGACGGGATGGTGTAGTTCTTGGAATTCAACCTATTTGCTTATTTGCCTGTAACCTATTTGATGAAATGTCTGCGCAAATGTTTAAATATTTTATTATCTTTTTCATATATATGTGTGTGTTTGTAGGTTCTCCTTTCAGTGGAAAAGGTTTTTCCAAAGGACTGGTTATCTTTCCTTCATTACTTCATTTGAATGTACTTGTCACTCTTTAGTGGTCTCTTCAATTTAATTTTTACAAGATGAGGTTTTCTGTTCTGCTCACATAACTTAATTTCGAATGTTCAGTTGAATGAAGTGTGTGAACTTTTGATTTTTTTTTCTCAATTGTACTGATTTTTAGTTAACTCATCTTTATTTATTTTGTATTATAATTGTTAAATTTTGGTATCTAGTTAGAGAATGAATGAAAGTCATATTAACTTGATTTGTTTCTTAATTCTGTTCTGGCTTCAAGCTGAAGGCATGAATGCGTTCAAGGCATACAAGGCTTGCGTGCCAATTGCTTGGAGCCCAAATCTCTACATAACTTTGGTGAGGGGTATTCCAGGGACCAGGAGGCTCCATAGGCGCACTTTGGAAGCACTTCGCCTACGCAAATGCAATCGAACTGTCATGCGATGGAACACACCTACCGTTAGGGGGATGCTCCAACAGGTTTTAGCACAAGATCTACCCACATCTATTTTCTGCTTGAAAGGACTTGTGTCTGTGGATACTAACATTGCTAAACACTGTAATTAATATAGGTCAAGAGGTTAGTTGTTATTGAGACAGAGGATATGTACAAGGCCCGCAAACAGAAGGAGGAAGCGCACCGAGCTCTACGTCCTCCGCTGGTCATAAGTCATAAACCTCCCTCGCTTACTGATGCTTTATGAAGTCCACTGTGTTCTTAAGGATATTATCTTCTTGCTACTAAAACTATTCAATGTCATTGTTTAAGGCTTTCTTCTCCAATGGACAAAGTTTTGTTTTGAAGGTATTGTCATAGTTTGAATCTATAATTTTGTAATGTTTTCTACTGATAACATTAGTCAAATTCAGGCTTCTGCTCGTGAAACCTGCCTAGTGGTTAATTTATTTATATTTTCTGTCAGGGAATAATTTACATTTCATCTCATATTTGCTTTTTCTTCAGGAAACATCTCTCAATGTAGTTTGTCTTTTTTTGATCTTTGAATACATAACAGTGCATAACAGTACATCAAAATAAACAAATTCGGGGCATAGTGTTTAGTTCTTCCACACCATATATTCGGTCAAACAAATTGAGATTTTAAGACTGTATCCTATGCTTCTTCTTTTCCATCAACTCCAACTATCACATCATTTGTACTCACAAGCTCTTTTTCTGCACCGTTATTAGGCTGTATGCCATGTTGAGCTTTGTACTGATGCCGCTTTGCCAGAACCAGAAAAAATATAAAATTCAGCACTCCAAGCACTGCAAGCAACCAATAGAAGTAATCTAGCCTTCCCTTGTTCAGATTGCTCCGTAGCCATCTCTTGTTACTTGCCTTGTCCACGATTGCCACCAATAAGCTACTGACAAAATAACCCATTGAAAGGGTAGATAGGAAAAGTCCTGTGCTCATTGATTTCATTCTCTCTGGGGCCTCCCTAATGAAAAATTCTAGTTGTCCAACATAGGCAAATGCTTCCCCCGCACCCACCAGAAAAAACTGAGGTACCAGCCAAAAGGCGCTTATTGCAGTACTGTTTTTTACTGCATTCCCCCTCCTTTCTTTCTCAACAATTGCAGCTACCACCATGGCAATGATGGAGAAAAATAGTCCAATTCCAACCCTCTGAAGACTTGTGAGGCCCTGGGCATTGTGGGTGAGTTTCCGAGATAAGGGGACAGTGAGTTTCTCATTTAGGGATGTAAAGAGGAGAATGGTAATTATGAGAAAAGCTGATAGAGATCCTGCTGGAATTTCTAGAGATCCAACTTTTCGATTCATGAATGTAGCTTCCTCAATGGTGAAGGTATTCATTTGAGAATAGACAGTCCAGAAGAGGATACATGTAGACCAAATGGGAAGGAGCTTAATTACCATTTTAACCTCCTCAACTTGAGTCACTGTGGAAACTATCCATGGATTTTCTTTGTTTTCATCCTTTGAACTGTTCTCATCTAGAATTGCAGCTTTGTCAAGGAACCTGTAGGATCAAGTGCCAAGCAGTGAAAGTACCCGTTAGTTTATGTTAAATCCTTCATATATGATTTCAATTATAGATTACTGGGTTTGAAGGGAGATATACATCAATGGATTTCCTAGAATATTTCTTTGGCTTTACTACTTCCCGAGGATTTCCTACAATGTTAATATAATTTATTACTTTTTAATTACGATATTATTTTTCAAGGCTTTGTATTAAATATGTTGAACAGTTTACGCTTAATATATACAATAACAATTACATTTAATATATTATTTGAAATAAAAGTTATATATACTTTAAAATTTCAATTTTAAATATTGGGTATAGATAATGAGAACCGTTACGCTATCATTCTTATTTTGAAAGCAATGCATCTTTTTTAAATATTATATAATTTTTTTAAATAATGTAATATATATAGTAGATTCTGAATTTCATTTGTATACGCTTATATCAATATCTTCATTTAAAAAAAAATATCAAGATTGATGTCTTCAACAAAAGTTCGTATCTAATAATTTAGTTAAATTATTAAAGGAATATAATAGAAAATTTGAGAACCTAAATAATTGGGGGGGTACGAGGCAAATGTCTCAGCGTGTGGCTTACAATATATAAAAGTTTTATGTTGAAACTGTATTATTATTTACTGTATAAAAAATTAATTGTATAAAGTGATTGTTTGAAAGGATGGTAGTCTGAGTGGAGAACGTACGGAGCAGTGTGTCCATGGAAAAAGAGATCTAAGTGTGCATTATTATTTGAGTGAGTGGGAGAGATGTATCTGCATATCATTTTCCAGTTCCACAAGGTGACAAAGACGGGTGAAGAAGAAATTACGTCTTCATTAGCAGAACTAGAAGGAGAATCCCAAACCAAACATGTTTACTAAGAAAGTTTTCGATAACCATTTTACAACATTAATTTTGATAATAAAAAGAAGAGCAAAATACTATTCCAACAGAGGCTGCGTCTTTTTTTTCGTTTTTCAACTTCCTTTTGGACAAACTGTTCAATCAAACGTAAAATTTGTCCTTTTCAGAGACAATAAGAAAACACTCATGCTGTCCCATGTATTAATAGAAATAGTAATCCCGTGAAAGTAAGCAATCATTATCAGAACCACACAAAGTAAGAATTTCTTTTGACATTGCTATACAATAATTGAAGAGAAAGACAACCGTGTGTAAATCATTAGGAAACTACGGTTACTGTTAGTTATTGAAAACCAAGTTCTTTAAGAAAAATCTAAAACATTTTTACACTTACCCTTTTGTTATTATTTTGGTTCATACAAATTACTGGTAACCACATGATGAGTGCTTGGAGAAGAGGTTGGAAAATTTACCTGAACCTCTGAGTATGTGGCACATTGGCTTGAAGATAACCATTGAGAAAGGAGGGCTGTGAAGGGTTTGGAAGAGACCTATTCTTCCAAGCCAAAAACAGCACTCTCCATATAACCGTTAAGGGGCTCCCTTGTGGCCTCTTGAATCGATAGAATGGCGTGCCAGCAAACAAAATAGCAACTGCAAGCAACATTGTTCCTGCTGAAATCCCATAACCCCACCCTCTTCCTATGTTGTCTTGCACATACACCAGGACAACTACAGAAAACAAGGACCCAATACTGATGAAGAAGTAGAACCTGTTGAAGAAAAATATCATCCTCCTTTCCTCCTTCGGGTCTGTTGTATCAAACTGATCAGACCCAAAACCTGAGACATTGGATTTTATTCCTCCTCCACCCACTGCTACAGTGTAAAGTGCTACATATAGCAAAGCCAATTGTTTGCCAGTAGCCTGAATGCATTCATGGTGTTGTTTTCTGACACTACTGCATGTGGGGGGCCTCATGCTAGGAATGGTGGTAGCCGCAGTTAACAAGCTCACTCCCTGGTCCAAGAGAAGTGACATGAAAACTCATTGGTGACTTCTAGTACAGATATAAAGATGTTTATAGTAAATAGTGAACATTCTTGTATTCATCTTATATTTAATTTGCACTTGAAAACCACTTTCCCTTAAGGGAAAGGGAGAAAATTGGTTGCCTAAGTGTGCTTAAAAGCCAAAGAAATGAGTGAAGTGACTATTGAGTGTATCAAAATATGCAAATCTCTTAACATACCACAGCAGCTATGGTTGCAGATATGGCAACAGTCAGGTATCTGCCAAGTTTGGCATCAGCGAGGAAGCCACCAACAAGGCCAAGAAGGTTGAGAGTTCCCATGACATTGGTAACTATGGTGGCTGAATCAGCTGAAGGGAGGTTCAAATCTCCAACCAAGTAGGTCACTAAATTCATGGCTATGCCCATCACACATATTCTTTCAGCCAGTTCAGTACCTGCACAAAAAAAAGATTTTGTTGGAGCCAAATTAGGTTCAACCTTGAGAACATGACTGCAATTTCTATGGATTGAGATGAATATCAACCTAAGATGAGCCCTGCTGCTAGCCATCCTCCAGTTTTTGTCTTGTCTACTGGGTGGCCTCGAAAATCCACAGCAGCAATGCCTTCTGCCCCTTTTTCCTCCTCTCCATGACTTGCAACCAGAACCTATAAACAACACGGGGAAAAGTGCAAAATCATTAAGACATCAACAAAGTATAAAACAAGCTTTGAACAATAAACAAAGTTCTAGGGAAAAAGTTAACACCATGTTTTATGTTTTGTTGGAGGAGTAACTGCAGAGAGTTGAATGTGGTGTAAGTGTTTCAGCTCCAAGAGTTTCTAAATAGTAGTGGTGAGGAAATGTGGAGTTAGCTATCTCATGGAAAGGACGAAAATGATAAGAACTGGTTTACAATAGGTCCACTTGATGAGATGAGTGGCCTGAAATGCTGAATCTGCAAAGTTTGTGTCCGGTTGCTTTGGAGTTATATAGGCTATCCTTGGTTGTGTGGTTTAAGACCGTACTCAGCCTAATGAAAACAACACTTGGAAAGTGATAGAACACTATAGCCACTCCATACGTGCCATTACAAAGTCACTTTTATAATGAACAACTGAAAAAGAAAAGCATGTACAAATCCATTTCTTCATATCCTCATGATGCTTGATAAAGTATTTTAGCGTGTCATAGGAACAGTTAATTGGATGAAAGTGTGGATTCTGGCACGTTTGTCTGTTGCATCAGAAAAATTTAACAGTAGTTTTAGTTTAAAAGCTTTGATGTATCTTTTCTAGAAGCCAGAGACTAAATGCATTGGTATACTTCATCACCTACCACGATTTACACATTTAGTAAAGGAAAAAATGCTCCTTATGAATCTGCAATTACGAAACCACACCCTCTTGAGTATGTATAGATCAAAGGCAAGGTTTGCACAATGCAAAATGGGACCAACTGCAATTACATAATCAAAACTGCACAGATATGATACGATGTGCATGTGAGTGACTGAACTGTTGTCTGCTGGTAACTTTAACAATCCAAAATGCACGATTCTAAGAAACTCTGCAAATTAGAGTCAAATTCTTCTTTAATGTTCAAGTCTAATAAAATACGGTTAAGAATCCTGAGTCTAAATAACATGTAAATTTATTGTAATAAGATTTTGAATTAGAAGTGTTGTTAAGTTTGGTTGAAGTAATTGAATTGCTTTTCAGAGCCATAAGTACAAGGTTAAAAGGAAAAAGATTAGCATTTGTTCAATACAGAGAAAGGAAACTAACTAGAGAAACGAATGGAAAATAAATGAAAGTAGATATTTTAAAGTGTTTGGTTTGAAAAGGAAAAGAAATGAGTGAAGACAATTTGAGTTTGGCAATGTAATAAATCACTAACTTTAATTTTTCTTTCACTTAATTTAAACAAATTCCTTTTCGTTTCAATTTCTTTTTCACTGTCTCACTTTTCATCTCTAATGTTTAAACACACACGAGTTACGAATTGCAGCAGATTATATTCAGATGAATAATTTAATAGATAACTTGAAATAATTATTTCATGTAATAAACGTGTTTAATATTTAGTTTGATTTTATAGAAAAATCATTGAATGTGATTGCATATGGTGCGTGGAAGAAGGTGCTACTGCTACTGTTACTGTTAATACGTGTCTGTGGCAGTGTGTGGATGAAGTGAAGCTAAGGTGTTGTATGCAGCAAAATACAGCAACCGAAGACGACCCTTTTAATGTTTCTTATGATATTTGTCACTTTCAATGTTGAAGGTCATGGAAAGGGCCACAAGAGAAAATATTGATAAATAAATTTCGTGACACAACAGAACTTCAAGTTCCCTCCAATATCTGACAAAGATGATAACAACTTGTCTTTTCACTTCATCATCTCTGTTGTCAGAGATATATTATGAATCAAGCAACACCTGCTTTAACACATGCCAATTACTTCGTTAAAAAAAAAAAAAAAACTTAAACCCTCCGTTCATTCTTATATTTGTATGCAAATCTCAGTTTAGTCCTCAAGTTTTGAACTGACTCAATTTGATCATAACTTTTGTAAAAATGTACATATTTTACTCTAACCGTTAAGTTGTCTCAAATGGCGTTAATTGATGCTGAGATAAATTTTTTATTTTAGGTTTAATCTCTCCCTTGGTTCTTATGTTTGTGTGAAATCTCAGTTCGGTCCTCAAGTTTTACCTCAAGTCGTTATGAAATGCAAACATTAAGTGTATTGAGATGGCGTTAACTTTGAAGTGAGTTGTAATTTTTTTTTATATTTTAAAATCATTAAATCCACGTGGCTATGGTCTTTTTTTTTCCTTCCAATCACTGATCACTGTTCACTCATTCCTCCACCCTCAAACCCCCAAACTCACACCTTTTCTCCCTCTCAAACTAAAAAATACCGTCGTTATCGACAGTTAAAAAATTATGACCCAATTGAGATTTTCACACAAACATAAGGACTAAGGAAAGGATTAAGCCTAAAATAAAAAAATACATCTCAGCATCAATTAACGCCGTTTGAGACTTAACGGTTAGGGTAAAATGTGTGCATTTTTACAAAAATTATGACCCAATTGACACAGTTCAAAACTTGAAGACCAAATTGACCAAATTGAGATTTACACATAAATATAAGGACCAATAGAGAGTTTAAGCCTTAAAAGAACTTAGCTTCTCTCTTGGTAGAGTTCAAAACAGGAAAAAGTTACATGTTTATAAGAAAAACAGTTACTTTAATTGAATTTGACGATAATCGTAGATGTCTTTGTGTTCTTTTCTTGAATAACCAAGTTTGTGTTAACATATATGTTGTAATGTGATTTAAATAATAAAAGTAAAATAAAGATTTCATATTTTCAGCGACCAAGTATTTAAGCCGTAAGTTTATTGTTGATTTCTTTATGCACTCTTATACTTTTCTTCTGTACTCGGATAAATATGAAAATCTCTATTTTGTCTTTTCTTTTAAAATTTTTCTTAGTAAAATCTTTTCAAATTGAGTAATATGAGAGTTAAAGGTTTGTTTTAAGTTGTAAAACTTAAAAGTCATTTCTTTTTGGTATAAAAAGAGTTTTTAGGTCGTGTAATTTAAAAAAATAAATAAAACTTTTCACTTTTGGACTACATAATTACATAGGTTGGAAGTCTTTTTTTGTATAAAAAATTATTTCTGACTGTATAATCGAAAAATAGTTATTTTTCACAAAAAAAAAAAGTTTCTGAATTGCACAAAGTGAAGTTATATTTCTCAATAAAAGGATTTTTCAACTTATAGATTCCAAAGTATTTCATAGAATTAGAGTATGTATGACAAAAGAAGTCTTACCCGTACACGTCTGTGAGTAAAATTTGTAATGTGTATTAAATAAATATTTACAAGCAATATATATATATATATATATATATATAAAAGACATACTTTAAATAAAGAAATATTTAATAATTTTTATTTTTAATTTAAAATAAAAATAAAAAGAATAAAAAATTATTTAAATATTTTCAATTTTAAAATTTAAAATCTATAATAATATATGAAAAAAAAAATTGTCAACTAAATTTAATATATTTTAGAAGTTACATAAATTAGCATACTATATATATATATATATATATATATATATATATATATATATATATATATATATTTAATTACTTATTTTAGGATAAACAAACACTCGCAAACTTCCTCTATGCTCTTATGTTGTATTTTGGAAACGAGGGAGCTGCTGGAAGAAAAAATGGGACTACAGGAAGAAGCAGCCCATTCCACATGAACACTAAGAACCCTAACTGGTGATGCTTAATACAACACATTCTGCTTTCTCTGTGATGCTATATTAGTAACACTACCCTAAAAGTTTAAATAAAAAAATTTGGGTCAAGTTAATCACTCCAACTATAATGTTTGACCTTTTTTTTAAATATCAAATTCAATAAAAGGAGTGATTTTTAATTTTATTTTTGTAAAAATAACAATATAAATTTTATGGTACGTATATTAAATTAATTAAAAATTTAAATGCAACTATTTTTATCTTGATTATTAAAATAAAATAAATTTCATTCCACCGACGAACAATATTTACTAGATAACACAACTCACCTTTAATGAGATATAATCCTTCAATTATATATTTTTCATATAAATACTTAAATCTTAAAACTTAAATCTACCCTTTAAATTATTTATTGAACAAGAATGCATATAGTTCGTCCATTACATCTCATGATAATAAATATATTTTTTAATATATGTTTGAATTATTCATTTTTTATATTAGTTTTTAATATATGTTATATGTTAAACACTTATAAGTTATTATTTATTAAATAAGTATTTAACAATATTAAATATTTATTTAAAATTTGAAATATTTTCATCTGATCCTCAATTCTAGATATTTACCATTTAAAAAAAAGAATTGTAGAAATGGCCGCAGGAGCAAGGGCTTTTGGAAGAAATAGGCGAAGTGGTTGAAAACGGCGTCGTAATAGTGTAAAGACACATGGAAGTTCATAATTTTAGGTTTAATCTTCCGTGAAGACGAGGAAGAAGACGGTGGAAGAAGCATCACATTAACACATTCTCCCGAAGAAGAATGTGGACGCGGATACTCGCACGAGCAACACGTTCCTTAGCTGGTGCTCGCAACTGCTCATCAATTCACCAACGCATCTCTAACCCTATCTTTTTCAAAATCCCCAAATCAACTTTCCCTCAAATTCTCAACAACCCTCGATTTTTCGCCACCGATTCCACGCTCACCCTCGATGATGAGCTCCCACAGCTCTCACCAGATTCTTCAGAAAACGGCGGTGACAGACAGCGCCTAGACGAAGGAGACACTTATGCAGAAGGAGACACTTTTGCAGAAGGAGACACGTACGAGATTGACGTGGACAAGTTGGAGAGTGTGCTGCGTCTTCTTCAAACCAGTGCTGATGGGTCCTTTGAGTCGTGTTTGGATGACATGGATTTGACTCTGCATCAGCAATTGGTGACAAAAGTAATCGAAAATCCGCTTGTTTTGGGTGAGAATCTGATAAGGTTTTTCAGATGGGCATGGAGTGAGAGATCATTGGAGGTGACCACCCCAATGGTGGAGTCTCTTGTTTTCGCCATATGTGGAAATGATGCGAGGAAGAAAGAGGCGTACTCGCTGTGGGATTTGGTTAAGGAGATTGGAGAGAAGGAGAGTGGAATCCTCAATGTGAGGATTCTCAACGACTTGATACATTGCTTCTCGAGGTTGGTGAAAGGGAAGGCTGCATTGGAGGTGTTTGATAAATTTGAGGCCTTTCAGTGTGTGCCGGATGCAGACACGTATTACATCACAATCGAGGCGCTTTGTCGGCGGCGTGCTTATGATTGGGCTTGTGGGGTCTGTGAGAAGATGGTTGATGCACAGGCGTTGCCTGATGGCGAGAAAGTTGGTGCCATTTTGTCTTGGTTGTGTAAGGGCAAGAAGGCTAAGGAGGCCCATGGAGTGTATGTGGTGGCAATGGAGAAAGGGAAACGGCCACCGATGAGTACGGTTAGCTTTTTGGTTGGCAAACTCTGTGGAGAAGATGAAACTGTGAAATTGGCTTTGGGTATGTTGGAGGATATCCCTGAGGAGAACAGGGAGCGTGCAATAAAGCCGTTTATGGCGGTTGTTCGGGCATTGTGTAGGATTAAGGAAGTTGATAACGCCAAGGAGTTATTGGCAAAGATGATTAAGGATGGGCCGCCGCCTGGGAATGATGTTTTCAATTTTATTGTCACAGCTTATTCAAGGGCTGGTGAAGTTGGGAAAGCTGTGGAGACCATGAAGCTGATGGAAAATAGGGGTTTGAGACCGGATGTGTACACTTATACTTCTCTTGCTAGTGCTTATTCAAATGGTGGGGAGATGGAAGAGGCTCGGAAGGTCTTGGCAGAAGCGAAAGAGAAGCATGTTAAGTTGGGCCCCATGATGTTTCACACCTTGATTCGTGGATATTGCAAGTTGGAACGGTTTGATGAGGCTTTGAATTTATTCTCAGAGATGAAAAATTATGGCGTTCGCCCCAATGTGGATGAGTATGAGAAGTTGATACAGTCTCTCTGCTTGAAGGCTTTGGATTGGGAAACGGCGGAAAAGCTCCTTGAGGAAATGAAAGAGAATGGTTTGCATCTCAAGGGCATCACGAGGGGTTTGATTAGATCTGTGAAGGAGTTGGAGAAGGAGATTGTGGAGGGCGAGAGCATTACTGCAGTGGCGTAAACATAGTTCACTGTTTCAGGTTATGTGAGTGGCCTGGTAGTTGTAACTCTTTTTTTTTTATTATTATTAGCATACTATTTTGATCGGAAGTTGCAGTCTCAAAGCAAAAATAATTGAGAGGAGAAAATTTTAGAAGTGATTGTTGATGTGTTTAATGTTTTTAATCTGCTCTTTTTATTTATCGTTTTATAATATTGAATTGAGTTGGCCATGTTTTATATTCTTCCTTCTTTTGCATAATGTTGTGATCAACATTTTTTTATTGCTCTTGATGATATGGGATTGCGTTGGATAAGAATCAGTTTGCACCCTTCCCTCTTCAGGCTCACACACACTGACCATGAAAAAGGTTGCATAGTAGTTGAATATAGACTCATAAGGCTTTGTGCATTTCCATATTTGCTGTATTTGGTGGATCAGGATTCTCTTCCTAGATTAATTTGTGATCCTTAATTATATGAATTCTTTGATTGCTTACCAGGAAAATGAATATAATAGTACATATTTTACTTGTTTCATTGATAGGAGGCAACTTTTAGTTGATACTGAATGTTGTAGCAACCCATGCTGTGTAGTGTTACTTCTCTACTACGTACATTTGATCCTTTCCTAAGTTGTTGCTTATTTGCTTTGGTTTTAGCCACGAGGAGGTAAACTAAATTATGTTAAAGAAAAAGAAGGGTAAATACAACTTTGGGTAGGCTAAGAAGTCTGAAAAAGTAGAAGGAATTATTTAAAAAAAAAATGAAATAACTCAAGTAGCATTAAAGTTACTGAGTTTGTTTGTATATTGGAGACAGAAATTCTTCTCAATTTTGATGTTTTGGGCAGGTTTGATCAAAAAAGACGAAACTCTGGTTTGTTAGATTGGGTATGGGGCTATGAGCTTAGCATTCTGCATACTTAATTTTCACATTCCAAGTCAACACGCATCGACAAAAGTATTCAACCTCATTTTCTCCGTCATCAACTGCCTTCGGTTGAGTTAGCCTTCCTTATAGTTTATTTCTGGTATATGTTAAATTGTTTCTCCAATTGCAGCCTTTAATCCAGTTGCTCTTGTATCGGTAATACAGTAAAAAGAAACAGCTTCTTGGTATATAATGTTTTGATTGCTTGTTCAAAGTAGATGCTGACCATTAAGTAAATTTGACTGTGACAGTGACAGTGTCAGTCTCCTCTGAAACTTGGTCTTCATGTTGTATGATGACATTATTTTTCAATCTAAATGTAGATGTTGTTCCATCTTGGCTTTGACTATATTTGCTGTATTCGGAACGTGTTCATCTTGGTTTGGAAGGACCAAGACTTAGGTATCAGATCAATCTAATTTTAGCTCAGTTTGTGCAGACAACTTCTATAGCCGAGTACTTTCACAAATTGTTACCTTCGACTCTGTTTTCTATGTTCTCAAAGCTCTACTCGTGTGCGACTAAAATGTTGCTAAAAATCAAATCTGACCATTTGGAAAACACTTTGGGTTTAGGTATGAATACCAAAAGTTTATTCCCTCCAACAATCAATTTCTGTTGGTTGAGCATGTCTGAAATATCCTTCTTAAGGAAGACAAACCATTCAATGAGAATTAGAGAACATCACATAACTTATAAGGAAAGAAAGCAATAAACAGATATTTCTGGAGGCTAAATTAACATTCAAAACCAAAACGCTTGAAGTCCGCCGAGGTCAAACAATTAAAAAATTGAAGTGTGACCCTGTTGGATTGGAATATAACTATCAGAAGCACATTTTGTTTGTTCAATTCTAATTTTCTATCACGAAAATTGAATAGGTAACTCAGGTAAAGGAATCCCGATCAAATATAAATTAAAAAAAAAAAAAGTAGTTTCCAGATCATACGTAAACAAATTACGTTGTGATATAAATATGAAGAAGCCGTACATCATGCACTTATATGCATCTGGAATCAAAGGCTCAATAATAAACCAAAAATATCCCAATGTTCACGTTTCACATAATGTTACTCTGAAGTAAAACATATTCCACGAAAAGCAATGGAGAACATACAAGTTGAAATCATTGCTTTTAGTCCTAGCTGAACTGTTTTCAGTAGTCGTATTTGGTATCAATATCATCATTAATAAACAAGACAACATCATTTATCGAGTCACCAAACATGTTAAAGAATGATATGTCGAAATGTGTAAGTGTGGACTTTATTTTGTTCTGGCAGCCATCACTCCATATGATACAGAACAGACCGAAGAATTCAAAATTTTAAAAACTTTTTATTCCATTGAAGCTATTGACAATACCATAACGCCAAGTTCCTCATCTATCTGCTATCAGAAATTTGGCTGACGGATCTAGACCGTTCAAGCTCATCAGAGGGATCCCAATCCATCGTAGAGGATTGAATCTTGGACAAAGTCATGAAAACCTCAGAAATCTGTGGTCTTGCATTGAGGTCACGAGCAACACAGCGTTTGGCAAGTTCAGCCATGGAATAAGCCAGTTCCAAAGGATATTCATCTCTCAGATTAGGATCCATGAAACCTCGAAGTTTCTCTCTAACGTTCTCTCCTTCAAGCACCTGATTCACAGTCACCGACAGCATCTGCTCCCCTGATCCATTCTTAACCCCACCAACAGCCTCTCTCCCCGAAAGAAGCTCCAAAAGCACAACTCCAAACGAAAAAACATCCATCTTTGGAGTAATCAAACCATTCTCAATGTACTCAGGTGACATGTACCCTTGAGTACCGACCACATGCCTTGTCAATTGAAATCCCCCGTCATCCCCTTCACCCTCCACCGTTCTCGCCAACCCAAAATTCGAAACCTTTGCCCTGAAATTCCCATCTAACAGCACGTTCCCACTCTTCAAATTCTTATGCACATGAGGAGGACTGGTATAGTTATGAAGGTAATTAAGCGCGTCAGCAACATCATGAGCAATATGAACCCTCTGCACCCAACTCAGAGACACCGAATTCTCGTACTTCTTAATATCACTATGCAGCCAATTTTCGAGAGAATCATTCTCGGCAAACTCGTACACTAGATAGGTGTCACCTTTGTGAACACAAAAACCCGACAATCTTATAACATTGAAGTGGTTAATCCTCTTGAGAATGTTGATCTCACCCGACACATCCCCTTTGAGAATCTTAACCGCAGCATAATCACCCTTGAAAGAAGCCCTATAAACAGAACCCTTGATTTTGTTCTCTTCACTGAACAACCCTGTCGCCGTCTGCAACTCCTCAAACTTGTACACGCTCAACGACTCGATCGCGTAACGAATCCCTTCCGAAGAAAGAGACCACGACTGCGACGTCGGAAGAGTCATTTCTTCGCTCTGTTTGTGGGTGGGGCCTGAGAAAGCCTTCGCTGCCGGAGTCGGCGATGGCTGTTTTACCCGTCGCTGCCTATAGAAACAGAAGAAAAATAGAGCAGCGCAGACAAGAAGCAGCACAACAACCCCAACCACGATTCCGATAATGACCCATTTCTTGGAAGAGTCCGAGTCATCCTCCGCCGCCGGAGGCGGCGGTGACGGGGAGTCGTTCGGGGGAGCCGCTGTTCTCAGTAAATTCGTTGGCGGCTCTGTTTTTAAAGGAACTGAAATCGGCGTGAAGTAGAAAATAAAGGAGGTATCAGAAAGCTCGTTTGCTTCGAGGATGCTCTGTTCGTCAATACCAAAGATTTCAGCGATGGAAGAAACCGTTTCTCCTTGAGAAACCAAGTAAGTGAGTAAGTACTTGAATCCTGCTTCGCTCTGTTTCTGGGTGGGGCAGGCGCACCTTAGAGGCACGTGGAGGTCGAGACCCGCAACGAGGTCACGTTCGCCGTAGGTGTTTTGGGCCATGAGAGCCTGACACGTGGTGAGGGACTGGTATGTGTTGTTGGCGATGGAGAAGTAAGTTTCGCCCTGTATTTTGATGTTGTAAGAGGCGTTGTGCTGATAATAGAGGCCGGAGCAGGAGCAGTTGATGGGAACGGTGATGAGGGTGTCGGCGGGGATGGATTGAACATCTGTGATGTTGTTTGCGGCGGCCATGGCGGGGGTGCTGGAATTGAGGAGGTAAGAGATGGAAATAGAGGTGGTGTAATCTGGGAGGGAAGATTTGAAGGTGAGGTAGGATGCGCATGATGGAACACTGTTGCAGAGGTTGCCATGTGTTGCGTTGGTGTCGTTTCTGTGGCAATCTAGTTGTTTGTTGTCGACGTACGCTTGTTGGGATTCAGATTTTGGGATGGAGGAACAGAGGAGGAGCACCAGTGTTACGGCGGCTACGGGCCACACCCCGGTGGCCATTTTTGAGTGGTAAAGAAAAACAAAAAAGATGAGTGCTTTCTTGATTAGGAGGGTATGTTGAGCTTAAATTCAAAGAACGCGTTACTCTGGGTTATCAAGTTTCAATTTTTTGTGTTGCAAACCAAAACCGTATGGAATGGGGTGGAGACCAGGTCAAACTCGTTTTGTCTTTGGAATTTTCCACCTTTGAAATGCTGTGCTTCTTTTTACTGAGATTCACATTAATGTTCACTTTGAATAATTGTTTTTTGGGGTAAAACAGCATTTTAATAATGAGCCGGATTTCTTTGTAGTTCTTCTGTAAGGTGTGAAGTAAGTATGAACATGTCTTGTTCTTTTCTGCTACGATGTTGAATTGTATAAGTTGGAAGATAGATGTAGTTTGACTTGAGACAAAATGCAAGTTGGATAATGTAGCCGTCACACACGCAACTGTTTTATTAGCTTGGAAATTATATAACAGGTATAAAATAAAAATTGAAATGAAAACAAAGGGAGTGTAAAATAAAATTATATATAACAGGTATAAGGAGAGAAGAAGCAAATGTCCGTGGAGACATGAAATAAATTATTTGTTTTTAGCAGTAGAAGACAGATGGAATTCAACAACAGGACACAGGCTAAACGCTAAGAAAAATTCATCTGTATATTTCTAATTTTATTTTTTATATTTTAAATATTGGTGTTGCAATTATCATTGACCACAAGAATACTATTTCAAATGCAACTGATAATGAAGGTTGTGGAAAAAGAGAGGAAGTTGCATCAAATTAACTTTGTTGGCTTTTAGGTTAGGTTGACTTCCTGTTGCTAAGGATGATAAAGAAGATTGAGTTTAATTTGATTCGTTAAATACTTCAAAAATGGTGTTTTTATTTTGTAACTTACTTTCTTTAATACTAATGGGAAAAAAATTATATTGAAATTATCTTAGATTTTTATATTAACCTTTTAAATTTGGATTGTTTTAAGAATAAGAAACTTCATTTTTTTAATCTTTTTTGGTGGATATTATTATATTAAAGTAGGCCATAGTTTTCAATTTATCATGGCCGTTTTTTTGATAAACCAAAGATAAAATGGATATAAAATCACTCATTTTTAAGAATTTTATTGGCTTGACACAACATACAAACAAAGAAGAAGAAAACATGATAGTTGCTTAAAAAAATTTCGGCACTTTCTTACTTGAGATTAACTAACCTAGATGTAATTTTCATTTTTCAGACTCGTTTAAGAATTATTTTTTGGTGACTTTGGTTTTAGAAATTGTTATTATTATACAAATTAGTCCGTCTAATAAGTGTTTTTTTTTGTTTAGAAGTTGAAATTTCAAAAATTATCTAGAAATTTCAAAAATTCAACCACAATTAATTGTTTTTTTCTTTCATTGCATCTATACCCTTCCTTAATGATAAATAAACAAAAGAATGCATAAATAAGGTTTGTAAAACATAAAAGATAATTTTGGTTTTTCATATATTAAAATAAAAAAATTCAAAAGTCAAATTTAAAAGTAAGGCTTTCTTCTTTTAAACTAAACATAAATAAATTATAAAACATTGTTTTAAAATATGATTTTTTTTTTATTAAAATTCGTGTTTTGAAACACGTTCTGAATTATTATTTTCTAAAACTTATCTATTTTTGTGAAGTTTTCAATAAAGTTGTCATATATGATAAAAAGTCCTCTTTTTCTTAGCATATAAATCTGTAATAAACTGATTCTGAAGCAGCTCTACCAAATTTGCAATGTTCTTTTTCTTTTCTATCTCTTTATGTGTCAAAGTGCACAGCAATTTTGAAAACACATGCTTTTAGACAGAACACAAATTTATGAAATACTAACAAATGAATCAAATAAAGCATCAAATAAAATGATCAAAGCACAATAAACTCACAAAGCGAACCCAAAAAACAATTGGTTTCAAAAACACTGTTTCCAAAATAATTTCTCACCATTCAGCAATCAAATTCTCATCCAAAAGAAAAACAGTAGGGAGATTTTTCTCATATACTTCTGTTTCCATCTAGTTCAACTAACCTCTCCCTCAATTCCAGTTTTGTATCTTGCACCACCCTTCACAAGCTATCTGAACAACCTTGCTTAGCTACATTTTGAAAACTAAACAATTTCTGAAAATGTAACTCAAATACACCCGAATTGTTCATATCGATAAAGGATTGATTAGTGGAAACAGTAGAATAATTCTATACATCTTATTCACTTACAACCACAGATGTTAAATCTACAAAAAGGAGAAGAGATAGAACATGCTCCCTTTTGCTGACTGTGCATGAATCTACTTGCATCAATCGTGCTTTCTTTTGCAGCCTTCTAGTCTGAAAAGTCTGAAGCAAGTGTAAACTAGCACTAGGAATGCAACAAGAAACACTGCAACAAAGAAAGAGTTTGATTTAATCATCATACTATAATACTAAGCGTGCCACCTTAAAAGATTGACATACAAACTAAATGATCACTTGCTTTGTTGGTGGAACTTAGAGAAGTGACTTACCAATTAAGGTGCAAAAGAACAAGATCGCTAGGCGATATCTTACAAACCATGGCAGACTAACTTCAAGAGTGCAATGCTTTTGATTATCATGTCCTGCTTTTTCTCTGTCAAAACTCTCTGAATTTGATGATTGCAATTCCGTCAGTGAAACATCAACACCTGTAACCGTGATGCTCTCTTTGTCCCTCACTTTTAACTTCAGAGTCACTGGGTGAGAGTCCCAATCTATTTCAATGGTTCCAAAGTTTGACTGACCTAATGAAAACCCACATTTGAAATATCAAAAGCATGAAAAACAATATAAATATCCTTACCAAAAATAAGAAGGAAAAGTTTACCATATATGCAAGATTTGTATCTGCAGTGTTGGCCCTTTACTCTCATTGTAGATGGAGTCAACAATGCAACAAATCTCACAAAAGAACGTAGGAAAGGTGGAACAACTTCCTCAACTGATTGAGTAACCCCACTTGAGGTTACATCATAAAGTGGATAGCCCACAGCACAATCATATCTCGTGATTTCCCCAAAGTGCACATCTCCACTGAGAAAAAATACTCCAGCTCTCTGCATAGAAAAGACTAATGAGAAGTGAAATGAGTACTCACTACACCAACATAATTGGTAACAATGTAAATTCCTTTTAACATCAAAGATGTAAAAGAAGTAGAATATGAATGTCCTGAAACTTATTACCTTACTATCAGCTATTAATTTAAAAAGCCTGTCTCTTTCCTTTGGAAAACGACCCCATGACTCCATTGCAAACAATGGATGAATGGTTGCTGAAAGATTTGATATAACCTGACAATATAGATTAACTATATAATGTAACACAAAAACAAAGCACCGCAATCAATACTAAAAAGAGAATGTACAAACGATTCCTTATTGGCCACATAATTTCAAGCCCAAAAACTTATTTGTATTGAGATCAGCAAGATTTTCATAAGAAAAGCACCCAAAGCTAGTAGAATGTAGAAAAAACTTTCGAAGTCAATAAAATAATCACTTCAAGTCAAATTTAGATATACGCTGTCAAAAACACAGGCATAATGTTGATGATGCAGCCAAAATTCAAAGATGGAGATGTCATAAAGAATCATTTGTTTATTATTATGAATAATTTTGAACTATGTCTGGCACTATTAGTAATTGTAGTACCTGAATAGAAGATCCAATTATTGTAATAGCCGTTGGTGGACCCTTGAGCTCTTTCTCCAACCACAACCACTGTGAATTCCCCAAAATGGTACCATCACTTCCTACAGGGTCTCTGTGATATCTAGTATCTAAGAGTACAATCTGAGAAGTTTTCCCCAATCCACAATAAAAGCAGTATTAGCACAAGATGGGTGCTTAAAAGTCAAAATACAATTTAAAAGCAACTCTCAAGTCTTATTATTGACAAAAACAAAGTGAGCTTTTTAACATCACGTAAGACATTTAAAATGATCAAGTAATGGCTACCATCCTACCAGGGGACAATAATATAGAAAGAATTGTAGGAATTTGAGAAAGAATATTATATTACATTTGGTCAATACCTTGATGTCTCTACCTACAGGACCATACGTATATGAGGCATATACACCAGCCTGTTTCCGCCTGAAATGAGAAGATAGGGTAAGTATGCAAATCAATATCTGCTTCCTATTAAAATTTGTGAATGGGTGAATACATGATCTGCTAGACATGTAATCTTCACTCTCCATGAAGAAAAATGAGTTTTCACATGCAATACAACCATAAGCATCATTATAAGAAAACAACCCCAATAATAAAGAGAATGATTCAATAAGTTAGGCAGAACAAATCAAATAACACAATGCAGGGTTGAGATCAGTCCAACATGATAATGCATCAAACGAGATTATCCACCCACCGTGGGCTATCTTGAGGTTCATCCAAGAAATCAAGAAGCAACTTCTGGTTGGTGATTTTTCCTTGAAATTCTTTTCCTGCATCATTTAATCCATAATCGTGATCATCCCATGTACCAATAACCTATCAACAAACCAAATGTGAAAGTCAAGCCAAGATACCAATAAACATAGTCAACATTTTAGTAAATCAACCCACAGGCATTTCAACAATGTGCTTTGAATAACAATCTCAACTAGAAAACAATAACAAATACAAAATCGTAGAATGAAACACCTTAGCATTCTGATGAAGTCGAATATAGCCAGGACTAGACTTAGCCTTTTCATATCTAGCCTTCATTTCCTGCTCAGAAGAAGGAACAAATCGTGGAACATTCTTCCATGGCCCAACAGTCCTTTCCCGTCCAAATATTTTGAAAGGGCGTTTGGAGTCCCCGTAAATGTTATCACCCAGCCATATAAAAATCTGGGGACGGAAGTCCACCACTGCATCCCAAATGGGCTGGCAAACACACAGCATACACATACGTTAATGATCTGACATGAAGAAGTTAACAACATCCTGAAATCGTAGCAATTAAAAGCCTAAATAGTAATAGATATTAGGATTTTAGTCTAAAGCTGTGAAACAAGAAACCAATGTACGATTTGTAAACCCAAACTACAACCAAAAAGACACTAAAGCTTAGCACTGTGATTTCTTGAATTTAGTTGCGGCAGATGAAATACAATTTGGTTGGCGTGGTTAAGAAATACTATAAAAGACCATACAGTTGCATACTGCCAAGTACAGCGTAAAATAAAAAGTTGTCTAGTTTTGGTTCCGCACGAATGATTGATTTTCAGTGGCAGAAGTGTGAAATACACCATTTATTGAAGTTGTCTACTGCATAATGAATTTTGAATTCTTCTAAAAATTGGGATAAAACGAAGTTTCAGATGCATCTCACTCTTTCGTGAAAAATTATACATTCCTTATCATCCCCACCAAGAATTCTTACAAACAGGGAACAGGTTCCAGAATCCAAGGAAAATTATAAACAGAAACAGTTGGGTTGTTATTTGTTACATAAAATTAATCAAATTTCTTTTGTTCACAGAAATTTACATAATTGTCGTGGTTGTTGTTATTGCTGTTTCTTTTTTTAAGTTGAGTACAAAAGAGCTGCAGTTCGCTTAAAGCTGACGTAATATTGGGACTGCAACAGCATGCTAGTACAAGAATTGAGATATCGTGGTTGGAACAAAGAAACAGAATAACTAGTATATCAGTTCCATTACACGACACTGCAGAATGGGTAAAAATAAAACAAAGAAAAGACAAAACAAGAATAAAAAGTAGAAAAAATAAAAAACAAAAAAGCATAACAAAATAGAAAATTTTTTTGAAACCTGAGGAGCGCTCTGGTTGGAGCATGATCCGAAGGCAATTCGGGAGACCACTTGCTCCTGCTTCTCGTGACTGTCGGAACTGGTAACGTTTACTGTAACGCTGACCATTCCGATTAAAACAACGGCGTTCCACCACCGGCTCCGCCACAGACGTTGATCGATACCCATTTGCCCAAAAACCACGACTTCGAATTCAGTTCTTTCTCAGAGATCATAAAAAAGGGAACTTTCTCACAATTTGAGACCAATGGCAGACACAAAATGAAACTTTCGGTTGCTATATAACCAATTTATTTTCTCTTTTTTATATACACTTTCCAATAAAAATTAAAAAACACAGCATTGAATGAAACATTTTTCAAATTTGGAAATAAATAGACGTAATTTTTATGAGACAAAAACATCTTTTTTTTTTCCTGCAAGAGATTGTCGCAAAGTCACTTTTTTACATAATCTTTTCTAGACAATTTTTTTTTTCGGAAGAGGTAGTCATAAAGTCACCTTTTTTTTCTGAAAAATTAATACTATTAGATTGGAAATAGTTAAGTTTATTCTTACTATATTTATTGTTACCAAATATCTTTTAAAATTTATCACTACTAATCTTTATCAAAATATCTAAAGTAAAATCTTCTCACTTTAAAACTCTTTTTAATCGGTTAAACTTAAACAAAGAACTTCATTTAAAAATTAAAATTTAACTTACTCACACTAATGCTATAATCTAAAAATGATTAAGCATCAATATTAAATATCAAACTTACTCACTATGCAATATTTATAATATTAAGGTCTATTATATCCATTGAAAAATGGAATTCATGAAGCAGATTGTAATTAGGCAATTCAATTTCATTGACATTTGACAAAGCTTTTAGTACATCACCATGTCTGTTTGTCCACAGAACAGTGAAACAACTTTATTTGGCGCACTGATTAATTGATGATGATGATGATGGAGTCTGCGTTGACTGTAGTTGACCACTGACCAAACATGGAACCCATTTATCCTATGTCGACCAAAAGCATTCCTCAAAGGCAAGAAATCTGAAGTTGTGCATTGAAACAAATCCAATGTTATCACTTTCAACAGTAACATCGCCCAAAAAATTAGCTTCCACACACAATTGCATATCTCTATCCTCTCTCTAGCTAATAGCAATAGCATTCATAATTGAGTCATCTTTTCTTCATCTGTCTGCTTTTCTACTGATTGAGTTTTTTTCCTGAATTTATATTTAAAACAGTGAAATAGTTAGATCTTTATATAATAATTTGACTACGATGTATGTTTAAATAATCATTTGATCATTCGTTCGTGCACGTTCTATTCAAGATGAAACATCTTTTACTGTATAAATGGATAATCGTTAAGAGTGACAAAATTTTGGCAAGAACCAATACAATAATGTTATAGATTTTTAGAGGCTAAAATAACAGGTGATATTCATTAAAATTAACATAACACGTTAATAATGAATAGAAAATGATTCATGACATGCATGGCTCTGAAAATGGTGAGCACTTTTGAAAATTGTTTGAGTGGAATTAATTACGTTTGCTCAAGGAACTTTTGCAACTCTTCACTGATCAATGATAGCAAAATGAGAAGGATTCCATGGTACCCAGCTGAATAATGATAGCTTCACAGTTATAAACTTGGATTGCATAACCATTAGATCAAGGTTTATTTGTAACACAAAATTTCTTATATTATCCAAATAAAATTTTAAGTTTGATTGAAAAACAACATTCACTCACCAATGGGTTTTAACACAAGTTATTTAAGATGTATTTTAAATTATAGTTCAACAATCGAGGTATATCTAGACAACATAAAAAAAATTCTTTATCTCACTTATAAATCAAAGTATAAACCTAAATATTAGTCATAACATAATACAATTATATATATATATATATATATATATATATATATATATATATATATATATATATATATATATATATATATATATATAAAGAAGGATTATGTTTTGGTTTTTTTAAATAACCGAAGCCTAACAATTTTTATATATAAAAATTGTTTAATTTTAAAATGCATATTATGTTTAAATTTTCTAGATAATCAAAATTTAGTATACTTAAAATAAAATAATTTATTTAAATAAGAAAAGATTAAGCTTCGGATTTCATCGTAACTAAAGCTTACTACTCTTTAAATTAAATAATTTTAGATAAAAAAGATATTAGGCTTCGGTTTTTAATAGGCTCAAAGTCTAGTACTCAGTTATGCTTTGGTTTTGGTAATAATCAAAGTCTATTTTATGTGTTTTTTTTTTTCAAATAACTTTTTTGTTTTTGTTTTTGCCTACCTATTAAACTTGGACAAAATTATAATCACCCAGATACAACAATATAAAATTAGACAAAACCAAAACATATAAATGATACCCAAAATCAGTAGGATACAACAATATTGTAAAATTTTAAATAAATCAAGTAAATGTGTATTTGCTAAATACCTAGAATCACATGTGTTAAATATTATTGTACATTTGTATTATATATTTTACACAAGCTATCCTTAAATACTTAATGGACTTATCAAGAATTAGTATAATATTCTTGAATTTCTGCACAAAAGACAATAGTTTCAATTACTATATAATAAAACAAAATTGCAATGCATTTGATTCAATGTAATTATTATCGTTCTCCAACTAGCTGTAATACGAGCATAAACAACTATTATCATCCAGTACATTACATAGTAACAATATTCATATGTGTCAATTTGCTTATTACACTACAATAAATTAACACAATTATAAATAATTGAGGAAGAAAAATAATCAAACAATTATAAGTATATATGGACCAAAATACCAACTTCGAGGGGCAACCATGCAAGACTTTTTTGCCTTATAGTTGATTTTCCTAACAACATGCTATGTTCGAAAATTGAACTATGAAAAAGGGAATATTTTAAGATATACTCATATAACAAAGAAAGTTCATAACTTATCAATCTATTACACGTCTGAAATGGTTGGGAGAAGACTTGTGCAAGAAGCAAAACCACAAAACAATATTATCTTTCAGGAAAACCACAAGTGACGCATGAATTGAAAATAACTTCATTGTTATACCTTAAAATGATGGATTATAATTACAAGTCATCAAACTACACTTACGCGACAATAAAAGGTATCTAATATATTTGTTTCGCTCCTTCAAAGCATTTGGTGACGTATGCTTGGATGTTATCAAACTTATTGTCTTCATGAGTAAATTGAGGTCTATGAATATATATCATTCAATCCCAAACTTGAACACAAAACATTTATTCGGGAATAAGTAACTAGATAAATCAATTAAATATAAAATATAGTTAAGAAGCTTAATCATCCATAATTGAATAGGAATAATATCCGGATATTATTTCTCCGACACAAGCTCTAAAAACATTTTATTTATAGAAGTACACTGGGATGTCAATGTCTCTCCTAAATATATCAAAATCCATAGAACTAGTATTAACTCATCGCTAATAAGTTGGACAATGACAGAGAAGGATTTCGATAAGAAGAAAAAGAAAAATGAAGGCTACTATTCAACTTTTATGAATATTAATCCTAGACAAAATTTTAGACATCAATTATTAGTAAAATCCCTAGACAAAATTTTAGACATCAGTTATTAATAAAATCAGACATAAAACTCTGTCTTTAATGACAAACTTGAAATTTTTGTAAATTTTAGATCTCCGTTATTTACAATTTTTATACTTTGGTTCTATTAATTTTTTTTATACTTTAATTTAATTTAGTTTTTTAACTTTAAAAATATTTAAATTTAATTTTTTTAATCAAATATTATTAAATTTGTTTAATTTCAAAATTAATATTAAAGCAAAATTCTATCAAATAATATAAATAATTGAAATATTATGATGAACATAACATATTAAAAACATAATTATTCTTCTCATTCTAATAATACTGTCTTCTGTGGAAATAATGTTCTTTTACTGTGCTAAATCGTGTAAGCATGATGGTTCATTATTATGAAATCACATCAATCATCTTTATTTTCTATGGTAATTATTATTCCTCGCTTTAATATCTCATGTCAGACTGTTTGAGTTTGGTTTGTTAGCATTCATAAATAAGTTATCCCATTTCTGAATTTCAAAGATACAATTCAATTAACATCAAGATTCCATTTTTCTTTGTAAGTTTGAAACACCACTGATAGGAAATACTGTCGAAGCTATCTGTAGCAAAAGCAGAAGACAATTGCTTTCATTGGCCTTCTTTCTGCTAAACCAAAATGAAATTGTTTGAAGTGCAAAGCATGAACAAGAAGCTGATGTCTGAGATAAGAAAGATACTTTTTGATATCTATAATGTAAGTACATTTGAGGCCAGAAAATCTCAACCAAACTATATAAATCACTCACCAATGAGGAAAAAAAATAATTGAAAAGGAGTTGGGTTTTGACTTATTTATGATAACATATACTGTATTAATAGTATAGTATATATTATTTGAAGGAAGCAAGCAAAAGTGAATTACAGTCATGAACTGTTTTGTGGTTTTCTATATGCAAGAACTTTGCAAAAACACCAACCAAGGGAGCAGTATTATATGTGCATGCTTCAGTCTGCATAAAATTGTTCCTTCGATCCTCAAAATTGTCTTTCCCATCAGGCCCTCCAACCAAAGCCCCAACAAGAACATTAGGATTAGGTTCTTGGCTACCATACCAGTTATCATATCCTTGAGTACACCCTATGAACCCTTTATTCTTTTTGTATGACACAATGGATGCCCCTCTGTGGTGCACCCTTTTCGGGTACTTAGGACCATACCCTACTAAATAGCTCATGTTCACAGGATTAGACCCCAAAATGTAATCAACCTGTGATTTAGCAAAACTGTGAATTTCTTCATGATCCACTGTGCCCGTTTCGCAATTCAGCTTTTCATTTGTGTTCTCAAGGTAATCAGAGTATGTTGAAAGCAGAAATGCTGCCGTTGAAACATATTGCATGTTGTTCCACTCTCGGATATAGAGCAATCCACCAGGGGTTCGTTCCACGTTATCCTTGCTGTTGTTATTTTTGTTCAGACACGAACATATGTAGTATTCTGCTTTTGTTCTGTATTGTTCAAGTATATCTCTATGCTTCTTCTCTTTTTCTTCTCTCAAGAGCTGTAAAAACATGAAACTCTGGTTAGAGTGCAAAAAACACTATTTGTTAACCCACTTCTCGCTTGTTGACATTTTATTCTAAGTTAATCATTCCTTCAGATAAATTCCATGATGTTCAAATCATACTCTGTGCAGTGTAATCTTTATTCTCACCAAAAAAAAGTTTACACATGGGTGGGGTCAAGTCTAATTATAGAGTTCAACTATTTAATTGAATTTGGGTTTCATTACATTAAATCTGTTGTTTTTTTAACTATCCAGATACAGATTAATAATGGGTGTTATCTAAACAACTGAATGAACCCGATTTTCAGTTTGGATATCATTCATTTATGTGTCCTCAAAAGACAAAAGTAATGATTTTTTGTTTTTATAAGAACTCGCATGAGATACAGAGAAAGACGTACGTGATTTTGGCAAATGGGTTAAGACAAGTAGAAATATTTGACAGCAGTTAATTCCTTGAATTATTTTCATTCTATTTTATAATATTTAAAATTTTAAAAACTAAAACACTCTTAGTTTGACCATATTTTTTTTACTGATTTCCATTTAACTTATTTTTCACATGTTTTATTTTCTACCAAAGGGGTCGAAAGGATGTCCTACCTCGTTACTCATTCAATACTATTTATTAAAAGGGTAAAAAAAAGGAGTGTGTAATGAAGTGAGGTGGTGAAGGGTATCTGTACTTACGGTTTCCAACATTGGGCTCAACCATAAACCACACCACTTTAATTGCAGCCTGTTGCAAAGCTAAAGCAGTAGCTGCACATGGCTTTGTGCTTGGACAGACTTTACAGTTTCTGTGTCTTTAATATAGTAATTAATATACCTTAATTGGTGCATACTCCATGATTTACATTTTTGAGGTTAGAAAAGCAAAACCTATATAAAGTTGGATTCACAGAAAAGTGGGAGTCACATGGAGAAAATGAAGTAAAAGGGTTTTGTGTAGTGAAGAATGAGGGAAAGTTTTTACCTTTGAGAGCATGAGTTGAAGACCAGCATACTTAACATCCCAGCTGAATTCTGAAATGGACCAACCAGTGCCACCAAATTTGTGAGCGTTGGAAAGAACGTACTCAAAATACATTTTGTTGTCGGTGGCTTTGTACAGCCACGTGGCAGCCCACAACAACTCATCCATGTATCCACTCACCGACGCATAGTAGCTCTTTACCACTCCGACACTAGCATCATAATTTCCCCTATACTTGTCCCCAAACTCGAACAACTACAAAACGCACACACAATAAATACTACTATTCATTCATTTAAACATTCAATTCTCATTGTTAATCTAATCATTCCTTAAAAACTTTTCTATTCTATTCTAAATATCCTCATTAGCAACACTGGTTAACGAAAACCTTAATTTCTCCTACCCAATTATTAGTTTTGAAACTGAGATTCTCATACTTACCATTATACAATTATTATTAATTATGGCACCCAGTCAAAACCGATCAAACTTTAATTAGCACACAAAGAATTTGGGTAATCACTCACTAACTCACCTGCAGGGCATGGTGCAGAAGCAAGTGAGAGTAATGTGTGTTTGTTTTTCTGAACACAATGGATGCAGCTGCCATAGCTGCTGCAGTCTCTCCGGCCAGATCTGAACCGGGATTGTTCTCGTCGATCTTAAACGCCCGTCGTGAAGTCGTCATGTCCTCTGGCCGTTGCCAACAATAATGGTCAGTGTCACCATCACCCACCTGAAAAAGGTCATTGATTTCAGAATTCCATTTAATGTAAAACACTGGGAATGATGAATTGGAAGGGATGATATGGTAGCCACAAAAATCTAAAAATTTTGGTATGGTTGTTCTTTGATAACAATATATCAGAATCCTTAAACTACTGAAATTACCATAGATTTTCTGTTGAATTAGTTAGTACCTCAGCCCATAGGACATTTGGGCTTGTGTGAGCTTTGATGAAATAATCAGTGCCCCATTTGATGGCCTCCAATGTGTGTTGTAATTCACCTGCCTCTTCAATCTGTTGCCTGTACTCTATGGCACTCCATGAAAGCATTGTGATGGTGAATGCCATTGGTAAACCAAATTTCACATGATCCCCTGCATCATAATACCCTCCCACCAAGTCCACCTACACAAACCCAAAAAAAAAGTTACGATTTTTAGAGGGAATTTGGCAAACCAGGAAAGTAAAAGACAAAGGTTGATGAGTTGTGGCATGTGGGTATAATTGAGAATTTGGTCCTACCCCTTCTTCCAAACCATCTGTGAGGCCAGAATGGTCTCTCCAAGTGACACGCTGATTGTAAGGTATCCTCCCAGAGCGTTGTGCTTCGAAATAGAGAAGACTCTTTGAAAGGGCATCAGCATAATCAAAAGCTGTGGTGGTGCTGAAGAGGGTGGAGATTAAGAGGGTGATGATAAGACAACAATGCTGTACTAGAAAGGGCATGTAGGAAGTTCCAAAATGGTGTTTCTTATGTGGTTGTGTCTCCATCTTCATTGCCTTGCCCCCCCTTCCCTCCTAGAGAGATTTTAGGAGTGGAGGGAATTGGTAAAAAAAAGGGTGAAGACTCACAACAATAGAGCCCCAAATGGGAGTTTGAATTGTGTTTTAAAAGGCTGAG